>CM061138.1:128730595-130179702 GCA_030789695.1 Scilla litardierei
TGTTACCGGTTAGGTTGGCTTAGCAAATTTGTACTCTATTTGCGCTAACTGGCACGGTTGATAATAGGAAGTAGTGGGTGACGGTTCTTGTGCCCTCTCCCCCCTCTTTCTTTTTATCTCCCGTTCCAAATAGCGTTGTTGTATATATATTTTGTCATAAATAAAGTAACTTTTTACTTGCATATATATATATATATATATATATATATATATATATATATATATATATGATTTAATGTAGAAAAGGTGACACCTGATACATTGGATCAGGTGCTTAGACACAAAAAGGTGGAAAGTATAAGCCCCCACATGGGCTTGTACCCGTGGGGCCACACCTTTTTGTGTCTTGCACCTGATCCAATGGATCAGGTGCCACCTGCTCCATATTAATCCCATTATATATATATATATATATATATATATATATATATATATATATATATATATATATATATATATATATATATATATATATATATATATATATATATATATATATATATATATATATATATATATATATATATATATATATATATGGGTAAAGTGTTCCTAGGGTGACTCCTTAGATTCAATCTAAGGAGTCGCCCCCATTTTCCCCATATCCAACATTTTTTTCGGAATTTTTTTCATGGGGTTGTTGTTCACCGCATGGATGATCAACATACCAAAAATCAATTCATTCCAATACTTTTAGAGCCCCCATCTACCCCTTGCAACTCATGGGTTTTCAACACGTTTTCAGACCGTTGAAGTTGCAAGGGGTAGATGGTGGCTCTAAAAGTATTGGAATGGCTTGATTTTTGGTATGTTGATCATCCATGAGGTGAACAACAACCCCATGAAAAATAAAATCCAAAAAAATTGTGGGATATAAGGGAAAATGGGGGCGACTCCTTAGATTTAATCTAAGGAGTCACCCTATGAACACTTTACCATATATATATATATATATATATATATATATATATATATATATATATATATATATATAGGGCAATCTTCGGGTGCGAAAAATCCCGTGCGAAAGCCGTGCGAAAACTTTTTTTTTATTTTTTTGAAATTTTTTTTTTACAAAAATTCTTTTTTTGATGTTTAATCCATACAATTATATACCCCAGGGAAAATAATGGGTGAACCCGTTGGGCATTAGAGCACCCATCCACCCGTTACAAATTTAACGGTCTCAAAACGTGCGAATTTGATGAAATGGCTTGATCGAAGGCCAAATGACATTATTTCTCAACCATTATTTTTTGAGGGGGGTATAACAACATATAATGAGGGTGGAAAAAAGAATTTTTGAAAAAAAAATTTCAAAAAAAAGATAAAAACATTTTCGCACGGTGCGAAATGTTCTCATTTGAAAATTTTCCTATATATATATATATATATATATATATATATATATATATATATATATATATATATATATATATATATATATATATATATATATATATATATATATATATATATATATATATATATATATATATATATATAGTGTCATATCCCCTAGTCACTTTGCAGGCATTTATCACTGAAGCTATTGTACATTTCACTTTACTTACTATATACTAACTTATATATATATATATATATATATATATATATATATATATATATATATATATATATATATATATATATATATATATATATATATATATATATATATATATAGGGTAAAGTGTTCCTAGGGTGACTCCTTAGATTAAATCTAGAAATTATTTTTCATAGCATTGTTGGTCACATCATGGATGATCAACATACCAAAAATCAAGTCATTACAATACTTTAAAAGCCCCCATCTATCCCTTGCAACTTCAACGGTTTAAAAACGTGCTGAAAAACCCATAAAGTTGCAAGGGGTAGATGGGGGCTATTAAAGTATTGAAATGACTTGATTTTTGGTAGGTTGATCATCCATGATGTGACCAACAATCCTATGAAAAATAAAATCCAAAAAAATTGTGGGAGATGGGAGAAAATGGGGGCGACTCCTTAGATTTAATCTAAGGAGTCACCCTAGGAACACTTTACCCATATATATATATATATATATATATATATATATATATCAAAAAATCAAAAACAAAATTGGAATTATTTTAAAGTTAAGAAATCTACAAATTTGAGTTGATTATTGGATTAGATTAGAGCATGCATCGTGTTATATGTCATCGGGGCTTTCTTCGTTGTTTGGCATCGTGTTTAGATCCATATGAAGCATGTTGTTGTGATTGTTCTCCAAAGTGAGATACTAATTGTTACGGGAGAAATCCCACTCATCAAAAAGGGGTATGAATATTATTGAATGAACTTGGTTGGCATAGCCATTGTACGCGACAGGTTGGCGATTGGATGAGCTGCCCCTCGATTGGTGGGGCTCCGATCTAACATGGACATTGAGATCAGGATATCTCCCTCATTATCTGCATCACAAGAGGATCGTCAGGGGGGTCAGGTCTAGGGCTCGACCAAATCCCCTCTGATGCTTAAGTTAGTGGCTGACTAAAAAGGTTTCGGTGGGGCTAGGTTAAAGCTATTGGGAGGCCGTGCGCTAGTACTTAGACCGAGCTATGTAAGAGGATATATAATTTGGTAGAATAGAAATGGGGTATTAGAGTACCTCAGTGTAATATCTCGGAGATCTCCCCCCTTTCATCTGATGCCTCTAGGCCTTCTTATAAGTGATCCATTCCGTTGTCATGTTTGGGGACAATGATGAGACTTCATTGTTGTCATTGATGAAGATGCATTTAAGTCAGCATTTGACCGGTGTAATTTCCATCATTTGATGGAGAAATGAATGCCATGAATGAGGGCTTTAATTGTTGAATTAATGGCTTTGAGGGCATGCCATAAATGGCATACAATGTCCACCATTTTTCGAGCTCAACCGCTGCGAAGGTTGAGGTTGGGTGATGTGGTATAAGAGACAAGTGACTTTGGCTGTATAATTAGGTCGGCTTACAAAATCAGCTAGGGACAATAATTGGTCAGCCTATTGAGAAGTAGATCGGTCTGCGAGGGGAGTGTCCCCCTACCTTATGGCAAACTCATTTGATCGACGGTGAGGGGAATGGTCCCTCGACTGACGGTCGATATGGAGTAAGTTGGCCTACTGGGGGAGTGGACCCCCAGCCTTATGGCAGACTGATAGGTCGACCCACTAAGGGAGTGATCCCAAGCCTAACGGCAGATTGATAGGTCGGCCCGTCGAGGAGTGGCTCCCCAGTCTTACATCGGACTGTATGTCAGCCCGTTGGTGTAACGACTGGTTTTTCATGTATTTGGATTATCTATATTATATATGTTTTGGTGGATTTTATCCTTGTGTGTGATTTTCCATCTCCGTAGCTTTCGTTTTCGTTCGTTTCATTATGAAGAGACATGTAAGTCAGCATTTGACTGGTGTAATTTCCATCATTTGATGGAGAAATGAATGCCATGAATGAGGGCTTTAATTGTTGAATTAATGGCTTTGAGGGCATGCCATAAATGGCATACAATGTCCACCATTTTTCGAGCTCAACTGCTGTGAAGGTTGAGGTTGGGTGATGTGGTATAAGAGAGAAGTGATTTCGGCTGTATAATTAGGTCAGCTTGCGAAATCAGCTAGTGACAATAATTGGTCAGCCTATTGAGAAGTAGATCGGCCGCGAGGGGAGTGGCCCCCCGCCTTACGGCGGACTCATTTGATCAACGATGAGGGGAATGGTCCCTCAACTGACGATCGATAGGGAGTAAGTTGGCCTGCTGGGGAAGTGGCCCCCCAGCCTTATGGCAGACTGATAGGTCGACCCACTAGGGGAGTGGTCCCAAGCCTAACGGCAGACTGATAGGTCGGCACGTCGAGGGGTGGCTCCCCAGTCTTACATCGGACTGTATGTCGGCCCGTTGGTGTAAAGACTGGTTTTTCATGTATTTGGATTATCTATATTATATATGTTTTGGTGGATTTTCTCCTTGTGTGTGATTTTCCATCTCCGTAGCTTTCGTTTTCGTTCGTTTCATTATGATTTTCTAGCTTCTTCCTTATATCGTTGAGTTTGGAGTAAGTCATTCGTGACGAGCTTCATATCGCTCATATCTTAGAGATAGGTTGATCTTAGAAGCCGTAGGAATCTTCCTGGAGCTTCGCGCTTCGATTCGAGACTTTTCGTGCACCTTAGTTGGTTCAAGAAGGAGAACCGATCGACTAGATTCCAATCTAGTCGGTCAGGAACTCTTCTGGAACCGACTAGTTCATTAAATCAATTATTTAGGAGTTACTGTTTACTCTTAGTCGGTCTAAGAACAACCACCGACCGACTAGATGTGAAACTAGTCGGTCAGAACTTGCTCTCAGACTGACTAGTTCCTTTGATTAATTTCACCTAAGTTACTGTTTATCGTTAGTCGGTCAATGAACACTCACCGACTGACTAGGTTGCAAACTAGTCGGTCGACGGGCCTTCACAGACCGACTAATTCATTTCCCAGATTTATTCTTTCTTTCGCTGCTTGATCTTAGTCGGTCACAGTTGAACGACCGATAGACTAGTTTCCAAACTAGTCGGTCAGCCGCCCTTCATGGACCGACTAACTGACCCCGAAACCCTAGGGTTGTCCCAGTCGCCGCAACTTTTTCTATTTAAACTCCCGATCGTTTCTTCTTCTTTCTTTCACTTCTCTTGGCCATTCTCTTTCCCCTTCGACCTCTGATCTTCCCCAACCTTCCTCTAGCTCTTTCCTTCATCCCCGGAGCCCCTCACACCCTCATTAGCGCCAGCCACCTTCCTTTAGGCCGTCGGCCAACCCCAAACCCCCACAAATCCCAATTTCACCAGATTTTCTCGCCATTTCCAGATCTGAGCCATAGTTCTCCGGATCGTTCTCCCGTTGCCGTGCTTGCTCGGCATCGTTCTTCCGCTACGATACGGTTGTAAATCGATCCTTTAATATTCTCATAACCCACATGGTGATTTTTGTTAAACCCTAATAAAAATGGATATTAGACGTCGTAGATTCGATTATAATTCTGGATTGGTTATTGTTCTGATATTGTTTTGCCATGGCAGCGATCCCATCTCTGTAGTTTAACATTTTGTGACGTGCCTCGTTGATCGTCATCGTTGGTGCCAGGCAAGTGAAACTTGCCACTTAGGGTTTTAGGCCATGCCTTAGGCCGTTTGCTTGTTGTAGGCATAAAAGAGACTAGGCGACGAAATAATACTCGCCTAGGCGCAAATTTCGGGATCTAGCTTGACAACGAAGCTAGATCCGACTACTTTTAATTATTTGCACTTCCTTTCATCCATGCATCTTATCTGCCATGTTTAAATTCAATTAACAGTACGCGAATTATCTGTACATGCCATGCTATCCATGTTGAATGTTGCATTCGTAGCACACGCTACATTACTTGTACTACTTGATCCGGCTAGGCACCTGCTTTTAGCGGGCACAACCCTATGCCAAATACACTTCCTGGCTCATGATCCAGAAGCGAGCATTACGCGTTCGGGGGTAATGCCCTGGCTCGATACACGTGGAGGGGTAGGGATAAGCGATCACCTGAGTGTACGAGTTGGCCCGATCCGCCACTCTAGCCAGAAGACGTAATCTCTGTGCACGATGTGTTTACTTGACGTGATTTACTTGACTTGTACTTGTCCGTGTTTATACTTGTAAAACTTGTCATCCATGCCATACTTGCTACTTGTTACTTGCACCTTACCTTATTTGTTACTTCCATACTATACTTGCCATGCTATGCATCATACAATAACTGCTAGGTTGTTAGTTTACCTTCCCTTCAGTTTCCTTGCCCAAGTCTTTTTAGACTTGCTAACATGTGCCCTTTACTCTTTTGGGTGACACATGTTAGATCCTGAGCCAGAGGTTGCTGCTGAGGACGTGGTGTTCGCTGACGCTGAGTCAGAGCCCGCGTTCATCGAGGAGTTTGAGGACACGGGAGATCAGTCGTAGAGACTATTTGTGTTATTTTTAGACTGCTATAGTTGTCGGTGCGTAGCACCAATACTTTGTTCGTGTTGGCTTTTGCTGGCCATGTTTGGGCCTAGACTCTTTCTTTTAGCCTGGTGGCTTTTTCTGCGATGTTGAATATTATTGTGGACAAAGCCTGAGATTGGTTAACTTTATCAGTCTCCTTTACCATATTATTATTATTATTATTGTTCCGTTTACATTTACAGGGACCTGCATATATTCAGATTTGACGCTTATCAGGCGTGTAGCTTCACAGCTCCACGTCTGTGCAGACCTTCTCACGTCTCGCCTCCATTTTAAGGAAGCGAGGCGTGACAGGTTTTGTTGGTGGCCCATGCAGGTCCATGTGTAACTGTAAACTAACGGAATAACGATAATAATATTTGATTGTCCACAAATAAAAATTCGACATCCGAGTCATAAGCTATGAGTCTAATTGTTTCGTTTTCTGTGTCATTAGATGGCAGGAAGACGAAATACCCGAGCTGGTGGTGGTGCGCCCCCTCATGACGAGGAGCCTGATCGGGAGCCCACCAATGGGGAGATGATGCGGATGATGCTTCAGATGATGCAGGTGCAGCAGGGCGTGCTCCTGCAAGTCCAGAATGCTCCAGTTGTTCGAGCTGCTCGGGCAGTTCAGGAGGCCCCTCGTTTCGAGCCAGGAGCGAAGCAGTTTCGAGAGCTGGGTCCTGCATATTTTGATGGTACTGAAGGTCCTCTAGCTACTGACGAGTGGGTCAGGAATATTGAGGACAATTTGAAGATGTCCAAGGTCAACGAGGTTGGCTGGGTTGACTTGGCAAATAGGCAGCTGAGGGACAATGCCTGGAATTGGTGGGATGCTGAGGAGGAGCTGTTGGAGGAGCCGATATCTTGGGCTACCTTCAAGTCCAGATTCGATGAGGAATATTTTCCGAAGGCTGCCCAGAGAGAGATGTTGCAGCGCTTCATTGATTTGAAGCAGGGGAGCTTGTCGGTGGATCAGTACCACCAGGAGTTCACCAGGCTGAGTCAGTTCGCACCAAAGATGGTGTAGGATGCTGATGAGAGGGCTCAGAGGTTCCTGCAGGGACTTGCTTTGGAGCTTCAGAGTTTTGTGTCTTCCTCTGATCTGGAGTCTTATCAGAAGGTTCTGATAGCGGCGCGGAGGCAGGAGCTGATTGTGAACCAGAGGAGAGGACATGTTGCTGGGGCTGGGAAGAGGCCTATGGAGCAGGCCAGAGCGGTGGTTAGGCCTGGTTTCAAGCCTAATCAGCTGGTGCAGTTCAAGAGGCCAGGATGGCCTATTCAGAAGACTTTCCATTTCTGCGGCAAGACCGGGCATATCAAGGAGCAGTGTAGGAGATTCCTTGGCCAGTGTATCGTCTGTGGAGATCCTACCCATACCATGAAGGACTGCCCGAAGTCGAAGCAGCCTTGGAGAGCACCGGTTGCAGCACAGCCGTTGCAGCAGAGAGCGTCTGTTCCTGCTGGACGTGGAGCAGCTCTTGTTCCACAAAGGTAGGCCTTTCAGCAGGCTTTTCAGCCGAGGCGGCAGGCTTTTCTGATGTCTGAGGTGGAGAGCATGGCTGTGGATGAGGTTATCGCAGGTAATCCTCAATCTAGCTGTTCCTTCCTTATTTAGTTTTGTTTGTTAGATTATGTTGTTTGCTTGTACATGATTGTTTGCTAGAATAGGGCTTGATTGTTAGACTATTTGTAGGTGTGATTCTGGTGGGCACATTTCCTGCACGAGTCCTCTTTGACTCGGGTGCATCGATGTGTATTTTGGCGCGGTGCTTCGTGGAGAAGCATTCCTTGACGACGTCCCCTCTTTCCAAGAGTTGGAATATCGTTACATGGAATGGCGTGGTCTCGGTGCATCGTGGTTGCAATTCTTGCTCGTTGGTGGTCTGTGGACATGAGCTTTACGCTGATTTCATTGTCCACGACATCATCAACTATGATGCGGTCCTTGGGATGGATTGGCTTGTGAGCTTCTATGCTACGATCGACTGTCGGAGGAAGAAGGTGGTGTTCGAGATTCCCGGACATCCAGTATTTGAGTTCAGCCGGGGTAGCAGTTCGCTTAGCCCTGTCAGATTTTGGGCCAGACCGGTGGAGTTTGTGGCTATGCAGATGGTGCAGGAGAGGCCAGCGGTAGTGCGGGACTTCGATGACGTCTTCCCCGAGGAGATGTCTGGATTGCCACCCGATCGAGCTCTCGAATTTTCGATTGATCTTATTCCGGGAGCGAGCCGATTTCGAAAGCGCCCTATCGTATGGCACCCGCTGAGTTGGAGGAATTGCAGAAGTAGCTGGATGAGCTTTTGCAGAAGGGTTATATCAATCCTAGTGTGTCTTCGTGGGGAGCACCGGTGCTGCTGGTGAGGAAGAAGGATGGTTCGCGTCGCATGTGCGTGGACTATAGGGAGCTGAATGCGGTGACCATCAAGAATAAATACATGTTGCCTCGCATCGATGATATTTTTGATCAGCTTGGAGGATCGAGGGTGTTTTCAAAGTTGGATCTGAGGAGTGGTTATCATCAGCTGAAGGTGAAGAAGGAAGATGTTCCAAAGACAGCATTCAGGACGAAGTATGGACACTATGAGTTTGTGGTTATGCCCTTCGGTGTAACCAACGCTCCTGTAGTTTTCATGAATCTGATGAACCTGATTTTCTACGACTTTTTAGACAAGTTTGTCATTATCTTTATTGACGACATTCTGATCTATTCAAAGTCGGAGGAAGAGCATGCCTCGCACTTGAGGACAGTGTTGGAGTTTTTGAGGAAGCATCGTTTGTATGCTAAGTTTTCGAAGTGCGAGTTTTGGCTAGACAGGGTTGCTTTTCTCGGGCATGTGGTGTCTGGAGATGGTATTTCAGTGGATCCCGAGAAGATCAAGGCCATCAGAGAGTGGCCTGTTCCGCAGTCAGCATCTGAGATCCGGAGTTTCCCTGGGCTTGCAAGTTACTATCGGTGCTTCATTAAGGACTTTTCCCGTATTGCTGAGCCGATGACCAGATTGACGTGGAAGGATGTACCTTTTGTTTGGTCGGGTGATTGTGAGAATGCCTTTGGTGTTCTGAGGGAGAGATTGCCGACTGCCCCTGTTCTTGTGGTGCCTGATCGCAGCAGAGGATTCGAGATCTTTTGCGATGCTTCTGGCAAGGGTCTCGGTTGTGTGTTGCATCAGCACGGGCATGTTGTGGCGTATGCTTTGCGTCAGCTCAAGACTCATAAGAAGAATTACCCGACGCACGACTTGGAGTTGGCTGCTGTCGTGTTTGCGCTCAAGATTTAGAGGCACTTCCTGCTGAGTGAGAAAGTGAAGATCTTCACCGATCACAAAAGCTTGAAGTATATTTTTACTCAGAAGGAGCTCAACATGCGACAGCGTCGATGGTTGGAGCTCATGGCGGATTATGAGATTGATTTGCAGTATCACCCCGGCAAGGTGAATGTGGTTCCGGATGCGCTGAGTAGGCTTCCAGCGGTGATGATGTTGACTTTGCAGTGGAGATTGCAGCAGGATTTTTGCGAGTCTGAAATTGAGATTGTTCTTCATGGGGAGGCTTCTCCGTTGATGTGTATGCAGGTACAGTCGACGATCGTGGATCGGATCAAGGCTGGCCAGGCTGGAGATCCGAAGCTGGTGAAGATTCGGGAGAAGGTAGAAGCCGGTCTGCGGACTGACTTTTTCATTCATGAGGATGGCTCGCTGAGGTATGGAGCTAGGTTGTATGTGCCAGCTGGGGATATTAGAGAGGAGTTGCTGGTTGAGGCACACAGTTCACCGTATTATGTACATCCTGGTGGTACCAAGATGTACAAAGATCTTCGTCTGAACTTTTGGTGGCATGGCATGAAGAGGAGTGTGGCTCGGAGTGTAGCCAAGTGTCTGGTTTGCCAACAGGTGAAGGCGGAGCATCAGCGTACGGCGGGGTTGCTACAACCGCTTCCGATTCCGGAGTGGAAGTGGCAACACATCACTATAGACTGTGTGACTGGATTGCCTCGGAGTCCGAAGCAGAATAACGCGATTTGGGTGATCGTAGATCGATTGACCAAATCCGCGCACTTTATTCTATTCCGAGTAGGACAATCCATCGAGGTGCTAGCGAGGAGATACATGGAGGTAAATTCTTTTACTCTCCGTTTCTATTTCCTTTTCTTAGATAGATAGTGATGTAACGTGAATCGTGCAGGAGATCGTACGACTTCACGGATTCCCCGTGAGTATTGTGTCGGACAGAGACACGAGGTTCACATCTCAGTTCTGGCAGAGTTTGCAGAAGAGTTTGGGTATGAGTCTGAGTTTCAGCACGGCGTACCATCCGCAGACAGATGGCCAGTCCGAGAGGACGATTCAGGTCTTGGAGGACATTCTGAGGGCGTGCATGTTGGATTCAAGGGTTCGTGGGAGGACCATCTACATCTGGTGGAGTTCTCTTACAACAACGGCTTCCAAGCGAGTATTGGCATAGCGCCTTTCGCCGCGCTGTATGGGAGGAAATGTCGATCGCCATTGAGTTGGGATGACATTGGTGATCGGGAGCTGTTGGGACCTGAGATGATCGTGGAGGACGTGGATGTTGTCAGGAACATTCGGGAGAGGCTGAGGATTGCTCAGGACCGTTTTAAGCATTGGGCGGATGCTAAACGCCGTCCTTTGGAGTTTCAGCCAGGCGACCATGTGTTCCTGAAGATTTCCCCAAATCGTGGTGTGATTCGCTTTGGGAAACGGGGGAAGTTGAGCCCGCGATACATTGGACCGTTTGACATTCTGGAGAGAGTTGGCGAGGTGGCCTACCGCTTAGCCTTGACGCCATCTTTGGAAGGAGCACAATGTTTTCCATGTGTCGCAGCTTCGTCGGTACATCAGCGATCCATCTCATGCTGTGGATTTCTCGGAGATCACCGTTCGCCCAGATTTGACGTATGACCAGTAGCCAGTGCTGATTTTGGACAGGCGTCAGAAGTCACTCCGAAACAAGGTTGTCAATCTTGTAAGGGTGATGTGGCGACATGGCTCGCCAGGAGAGTCTACTTGGGAGAGAGAGGATGAGATGAGAGAGCGCTACCCACTTTTGTTCCCGGACACGTAAGTGTTGGGAAATTCCAAGGACGGAATTTTTCTTAAGTTGGGGAGGATGTAACGACTGGTTTTTCATGTATTTGGATTATCTATATTATATATGTTTTGGTGGATTTTCTCATTGTGTGTGATTTTCCATCTCCGTAGCTTTCGTTTTCGTTCGTTTCATTGTGATTTTCTAGCTTCTTCCTTATATCGTTGAGTTTGGAGTAAGTCATTCGTGACGAGCTTCATATCGCTCATATCTTATAGATAGGTTGATCTTAGAAGCCGTAGGAATCTTCCTGGAGCTTCGCGCTTCGATTCGAGACTTTTCGTGCACCTTAGTTGGTTCAAGAAGGAGAACTGATCGACTAGATTCCAATCTAGTCGGTCAGGAACTCTTCTGGAACCGACTAGTTCATTAAATCAATTATTCAGGAGTTATGGTTTACTCTTAGTCGGTCTATGAACAACCACCGACCGACTAGATGTGAAACTAGTCGGTCAGAACTTGCTCTCAGACCGACTAGTTCCTTTGGTTAATTTCACCTAAGTTACTGTTTATCGTTAGTCGGTCAATGAACACTCATCGACCGACTAGGTTGAAAACTAGTCGGTCAACGGGCCTTCACAGACCGACTATTCATTTCCCAGATTTATTCTTTCTTTCGCTGCTTGATCTTAGTCGGTCACAGTTGAACGACCGACAGACTAGTTTCCAAACTAGTCGGTCAGCCGCCCTTCATGGACCAACTAACTGACCCCGAAACCCTAGGGTTGTCCCAGCCGCCGCAACTTTTTCTATTTAAACTCCCGATCGTTTCTTCTTCTTTCTTTCACTTCTCTTGGCCATTCTCTTTCCCCTTCGACCTCTGATCTTCCCCAACCTTCCTCTAGCTCTTTCCTTCATCCCCGGAGCCCCTCACACCCTCATTAGCTCCGGCCACCTTCCTTTAGGCCGTCGGCCAACCCCAAAACCCCACAAATCCCAATTTCTCCAGATTTTCTCGCCATTTCCAGATCTGAGCCATAGTTCTCCAGATTGTTCTCCCGTTGCCGTGCTTGCTCGGCATCGTTCTTCCGCTACGATACGGTTGTAAATCGATCCTTTAATATTCTCATAACCCACATGGTGATTTTTTTAAAACCCTAATAAAAATGGATATTAGATGTCATAGATTCGATTATAATTCTGGATTGGTTATTGTTTTGAAATTGTTTTGCCATGGCAGCGATCTCATCTCCGTAGTTTAACATTTTGTGACGTGCCTCGTTGAACGTCATCCTTAGTGCCAGGCAAGTGAAACTTGCCACTTAGGGTTTTAGGCCATGCCTTAGGCCGTTTGCTTGTTGTAGGCATAAAAGAGACTAGGCGACGAAATGATACTCACCTAGGCGCAAATTTCAGGATCTAGCTTGACAACGAAGCTAGATCCGACTACTTTTAATTATTTGCACTTCCTTTCATCCATGCATCTTATCTGCCATGTTTAAATTCAATTAACGGTACGCGAATTATCTGTACATGCCATGCTATCCATGTTGAATGTTGCATTCGTAGCACACGCTACATTACTTGTACTACTTGATCCGGCTAGGCACCTGCTTTTAGCGGGCACAACCCTATGCCAAATACACTTCCTAGCTCGTGATCCAGAAGCGAGCATTACGCGTTCGGGGGTAATGCCCTGGCTCGATACACGTGGAGGGGTAGGGATAAGCGATCACCTGAGTGTAAGAGTTGGCCCGATCCGCCACTCTAGCCAGAAGACGTAATCTCTGTGCACGACGTGTTTACTTGACGTGATTTACTTGACTTGTACTTGTCCGTGTTTATACTTGTAAAACTTTTCATCCATGCCATACTTGTTACTTGTTACTTGCACCTTACCTTACTTGTTACTTCCATACTATACTTGCCATGCTATGCATCATACAATAACTGCTAGGTTGTTAGTTTACCTTCCCTTCAGTTTCCTTGCCCAAGTCTTTTTAGACTTGCTGACATGTGCCCTTTACTCTTTTGGGTGACACATGTTAGATCCTGAGCCTGAGGTTGCTGCTGAGGATGTGGTGTTCGCTAACGCTGAGTCAGAGCCCGCGTTCATCGAGGAGTTTGAGGACACGGGAGATCAGTCGTAGAGACTGTTTGTGTTGTTGTTTAGACTGCTTTAGTTGTCGGTGCGTAGCACCAATACTTTGTTCGTGTTGGCTTTTGCTGGCCATGTTTGGGCTTAGACTCTTTCTTTTAGCCTGGTGGCTTTTTCTGCGATGTTGAATATTATTGTGGACAAAGCCTGAGATTGGTTAACGTTATCGGTCTCCTTTACCATATTATTATTATTATTTTTGTTCCGTTTGCATTTACAGGGACCTGCATATATTCAGATTTGACGCTTATCAGGCGTGTAGCTTCACAGCTCCACGTCTGTGCGGACTTTCTCACGTCTCGCCTCCATTTTAGGGAAGCGAGGCGTGACAGTTGGGGAGTGGCCACCATCCTTACGACGGACGACAGGTCAGCCAGTTGGGGGTTGGCCACTAGTCTTATGGCCGACTAGTTCGTTCGATAGTAAGGGGAATGGCCACTCGACTAACGTCTGACGAAAGGGAGTGGCCCCCAGCCTTACGAAAAACGGTACGTCGGCCCATTAGGGGAGTGGCTCCCAACCTTACGACCGACCGATTCATTCGGTGGCGAGGGGAGTGGTACCTAGACTGTCCAATGAAGGAGTGGTTCGTTATGCTAGGGGAGTGGTCCCCCAGCCTTACTACCGACCGGTTCGTTCAGTGACGAGGGGAGTGGCCCCTCTGTTAGATCATGATCTAAGCTTGGGGGTGAATATGCTTATAAACAATTTTTGCGAATATAAAAACTATGCATACTCAATCAAACAGTCATAGATCAAATATGGTATAGAGAAAAATAAAGTGCAAGAAAACACATAGTGCACACATTATATACACTGTTTCGGTCGTCCCAATGACCTACGTCCAGCCCTAAAGTAATCACTAGCATAATAATGTCAAGATATAAACACCCGAAACTTCGTACCCGAACACTTAGCTCACCAAGTTTATATCTCACTCCCCAAAGTGTCAAACACTGTTATCCTAGCAAATACTTACTCTTGACTAGCCCCAACCAGTCAAGAGCCCCAAAACAAGAACTAAAACCTAATACAAAGATCTATCAGAACAATCACAAATAATAATAATAAGATAAACAGTTTATAGTGCTGAGTTTGTGATGTTTGGCTAGTCAACCAATAGGCATGTCATCAGCTTCACGGTGGCGTAAACGATGTCTCAATCCGTTCTCTGGATAAAAAGATATACCCTTCAAAAGTTGGTTGCGCAAATCTGTCTGACAATGGCTGTGCGCAAAGCAATGGAATTTGGCACTGTGAATCTAAGTGTCAGCAGCCCCTTTGGCTCGGTCACAGCGAGTGTCTCTAGCACTTTGTGCGTGAATGCGGGCTGTGCGTAAAGAAATCAAATGATCTGTCGTCCAGAAAATGTAGCAAATTGCCTCGAGCTCAGAAAAATCCAAAAAAAATATTTGTTTTAATCGTGAGCTCGTCCTCTTCAACAAAAAATAAGGGATGGCAGATTTGGATGCTCTTGAGGAGAAAATTTTCGAGATCTTTGGCTAGTGTCTTGAGAGGATGTTAGGCTTTGAGGTTGATGATGCTTTGCCTTGCTTGATTGGGAAGAAGATAGGTCTTGATCAATGGCGAGACTTGACCGGCCAAGAAGGTGAAGAGAGATGCCTAGGGCGGGTCTAGTGCTTGCTTTATCTTGTCCTTTTAAAGGGAGATTGTCATTGTAGGGATAGGAGAGATATATACTGCTTTGGACTAAGAGTTTTAATCCAATCACAACTTCTTTGCTCTCATCTTAAAGATGAAAACCTCAATTTAAATTGATTTGACTTTGATTCTCATATATTCACTAGGACTCTTTCAAAATTGACGACCAATTAATTGATCTCCTTGGTTCAATTAACTTGATCAATCCTTGGATAAGTAGGACTCTTTTGAATTCAATTTAAATCTTCAAATTAAATCTTCTTATCTCCGCATCCCTCCATGAAATTTGATTCTCCTTATCGTTACACATTATCCTCTCCTTAAATAGGACTCCTTGATTTTATTTGAAATTCTAACGCACCTTATCTCCTTATATCTCTATGGAATTTGAACCAATTATCTTCACTCATTATCCTCTCCTTAAACCAATTATCATCTCCTCCTCTTTTGGATTTTTAAGACCAAATAATCTTATCCTTTTGCCTTTGACTTTCTAGAAAATATTTGAACAATCAAATATTGCAAGTTTGCCACTTTGCCCATTTTCACAAGTTTGCGCTTTGAACATATTCTCATAATTTACAACTTTTCCACTATTGTTCTCATTGGCCATATGTACCTGAAAAACACTTAATAAACACATCAAAAACATTTATGAAGGTTTTCTATCATCAAACAAGAAATCATAGATCGTTGTATCCGACTATCTCTCCTTTTTGATGATGACAAACCGCAATAAGATTTGATCAATATGCTCAAAATCATGTCACCGTGATGTGTGTTTATGAAGTGTGATGATGCATGTCAACAAGATATAATCATATGCAACTTGCTCCCCTGCTCCCCCTATCGATATGCTCACATGCATATTTTTCCAATTATCACATCAAATCTTATCATTTTCTCCCCCTATTGTTATCATCAAAAGAACACTTATGAAATTTATGTCATATGCAATGTAAAAATAAAACATTATTAATCAAGACATATGATCGCATTAAGACATTTAAAAATAACCACTTGATATTTAATTAACTTCATAACAATGATCAAAACATCTTTGTACTCGTGTGATGATCAAAAGTTAAAGCATAAATGGAGAAGTATTCCTGAATGACATCAAATCAAACCAACTTCTAAAGAAATACACTCTTTTAGGATTGAGTTTTTCCACCTTAAGAAGCATACCAACACCCATACATAGCATATAAGGACTCTTAGACGAGGGGTGGCATTGCTTGACGGAAATAACACCAATGCTAAAGGGATATCTTAAAGCATAAGTTGGATATCCGGGGATTATGTTATTGCCAAGGACCGTATCCATTTTTCATACGAAGCTCATTTTATTTTCTTTTTCATGATATGAATCATTTTTCTTTTTCAACATAAATTTTCCCAAAAGTTTTATTTTTAATCCAATCATTACACTTCATATCCCGTAGATTAACATGTTTTCCACCTACAACCACTTTCTTATATTTCATGAAAACATCTCCATATTTGTAATGACAATTAATACCTTGAAAGTATAATGTGAAGATGGAGAAATCAAGTTAGTCCATTAATCGAGCATATCATGATTATACATAAAGTCTAATATGTTAAAGTTGGAAGAAGAAGTAGCTCATAGTATCCACCATAGTGATGTGCGTTTATATTTTATATATTCACGCACGCCTTCTCTGTGATTTCTCGTCGTTTTCCGTTGTTTCGTATCTATTCTTTTGTGATTTTTAGTTCCTTTTCACTTTCTTTGTGTTTGTGTGCTATTGCAGGAGATTGCCAGCGTAGGGGACATACATAGCCCACATCATGAGTCCCCGGAGCAACGGGAGGTGTCGCATGAGAACCTGAGGGCCAAACGTCAAGTTAGAGCATCTATCAGCCATCAACCGATCGGGTGGATAGAACCTCCCGATCGGTTCGTGCACATGTATCAGACCCGAGCAGAGAGAAAGGATGAGGCAAACACCAACCGATCGGTTCAGTGATCGGTTGGGTGCGACAGTCTTCTCTGTTTTTGAGTGCCAAAGCCACCCGATCGGTTGACTTGTCAACCGATCTGGTCACCTGTAGCCATTCTCCCAAAGCTCAAGAGCCCAACGACTTCACCCGATCGGTTCAGCGATCGGGTGAATTATTTTAGACGCTGAAGACTATTTCTCTGATCGTCTTACCCGATCGGTTGAAGTTTCAACCGATCAGGTGGACGTTTATTTTTGTCTTCTTTTGGGAATATTCCCTGGCATCTTGCCAAAAATGTATATATAGCCCTAGGTTTCCCAGAAACAGAATCCTCATTTTCTTAAGCATTTTTTAGGGATTTTGGCTGCTGAGAATTTATTTTGATTTGTAAGTTTCTTGATCGCTTTGATACTTTGATATTGCGTTATTAATACTATTTGCCATTAGTCTATTGCTTGATTATCGTTTTGATGGCTATATTTTGTTGCATTGAATCTCTCGCAATGATTAGTGAGTAGTTTCCTAATCTGGGACATTGGTGGAAGCCCCTTCGTGGGTTCTCCCTAGAACGTGATGGGTTTTCTGGGACCCTTAGGACACAAAAACTCTAGTCACGTCCTAAGTCGGACGGAACATAGACAGAAATGCAGCGGAAAAAAGTTTTATGTTAATCTAATTAACATGCAACCCTAAGGAACCAGACCCTATTAGCCAGGATCTCTGCCAACTTGGGGTGGATCTGACCACCCCAAGAGGGATCTAACTACTGCGAATAATTAAATGAAAACTTAAACACATACCCGGAATCTCAGCCCTGGGGCAGGCGAGATGTTCTGCGCCGTCTTCCGGGCTGCTCCCGTCCCACGCCGAGCCGCTCCTTGAACCGCTTCCCGCACCGCTCCTCGAACCGCTCCGCATCCCGAGGCGATCAATCCCCGTGTCGCCGAGCCACCCACCGCCGAAGAAAGTTTCACGCGAGTGAAACCTCCGCCTAAATTTCGGATCCAGAATCCGAACTCCTTTGCGGCTTTGCTAGAGCCCGCAGGAGTAAGGCAGAAATTTATAGGGAGAGGAGGAATATTAATTTAGCTTAGATCCGAGCGTGCTCCAACATTTACGAGAGCCGCTCAGATCTAGAGCTTGGGACGAGTTTAGAGGAAGGGGGCAGACCCCTATTTATATAGGCGGCTGACCCCTCCCCTTTACTCAATTTCCGATGTGGGACTAAAGTTGGAGTTAATTAATTCAATTTAGTTTGCCTTTCACAAAGGCTAAACTTCCGTGAATTTTAACTCCCTCACCGTTGAACTTCATGATGATACAACCTATCAATACGAAGGGCGTTCAATGGTGAACGCATAGGAAAAAACCGTTCGTCATTCGGAGTTCGTTTGACCCTCCAATTGATCACTCAAAGTTTAGCCCACGGCCAGTTTTTCGCAAAAACCGAGTCGTCAAAAATCCCGGGTTTTAAAAAACCCTAACCAGAAAATTCAGGCTTGGTGGGCCTCCATTTTCGCTGGGTTCAGCCCAACAGTTTGGGCTGACTTATTTTGGCTATAACTTGTGCATGTGGACTCCGTTTTTGACGCGGTTTGAACCTGCGTTTAGAGCGGGACGATCCCGTCATCTAGGTAACCTTTTTCATGTGTTTATTGTATTAAATATAGTCTTAAACAATTTAATATACATTTAATCTCTTTTGCATCATATGCAAATTAGTCCCTATCTAGGCTTAAATTATCATTTGCATCAAATACAAATGATCCGAGGGCATATTCCTCTACATCTCCCACTTGCACTCAGGATCATTTATCCCGAATGCAGGAGATGATTGCAAACATCTTTTGCAATATTTTATCCCTTGCATCAAATGCAAATTATTCTCCCTAACTAATTTCTACCTATTACTAGACGAAGATCGCACTCTGTGTGAGACCCTACAGCCTGACCCTTACAACAGGTTGGGCTCGAAGCCCTATACGGTAGTGACCACGAGCAGTGGCTGCCGTCCCTGCTTCAGGAATTATCATTATGTGGTTAACTCATTGACATGAGTATTGACGGGACCACCCTGACTGTTTCTGTGATGAATTCCGCAGTTATAGTCTCTTCGTCTAAACTATGTCGTGTAGATCAAGTCTGGGGTACGGTTAAACTGTCAACCCCAATAACTTGACTCCGGTCAGTTTCTATCGATCTTTTAGTCAAAAAAATGTTGGACTTCTTCCAACATACTCTGGCCAGAGTTTTTACTAAAGACCGAACTAACCCTACGACGCTAACTCCCATTGACCGGGAGAGACGAATCCTCTCTTGGTCATTACTCTCCTCATACGCTTCAAGTGTCACCCAATCAAAGACCTTTCGGCAGGGCTTGCCTCGAAGCTAGGTCATTTGATCTAAGTGGCACCGTTCACGCACAGGTTCGTCAAAATGACCTCAAGTCAAAAGACCAACTAGCCTATCATCACTCAGAGTCATCATTGACAGATTGGTCAATATAACCATATGATAACTCTTGTGGATCGTTCAGTGAACTCATTCTCTAATGAGCACCTGTGTCTTGTCAACGACTTCGCCAAGTCAAGTGATCATGAGATCATCGCCACCGCTATACGGTGAAGACTAAGACACAATAGTCTATCCGATGTTTCGATATCCTTGTCTCGAAACATCTACGACCACGAACCCTTTTAGACTTATGCTACAGACGGTTAAACATTTCTCCATGATCGAGATACTCATCTCGATACCTGTTTGACCTTGCATAAAGTCTTAGGACTTTACCTAAGTTAATGTCTAATGTTAACAACATTATAAAATAACTTAGATAAATTATTACCAAACAGCTTACTGTTATTTCGAACAAGATGTTTGTGCTATCCACACATGAAGATAGATAGCCTCGAGGATATCATCTCTCAACATCTCCCACTTGCACTCAGGCCCATTTATCTCGGTATCTCATACCGTTTTTACACATAAGTTTTCCCGACTTCATGTGGTAGAGCCTTCATGAGTGGATCTGCTAAAACCGTCTACACTATAGACTTAAGGGTTTCTATGTTTAGACCAACCATTTGAATCTCATTCAAATAATTCATTTGGTCTTTCGGAATCCATAATATTATAATTTACTTGGATCTTATCCAATTCATCGTACCTTACGATAATCATTTAAATTAGTTACTGGTCATTTCAAATGGCTCATATTTATTTCTAATAAAGTATCAAACTCTTTTGATCACTTTGTCAAAATATATGTTCCATCTCTTTGATGCCTTGCATGTAATTTATACGCTCCCACTGACCTTGAAAACTCTCTGGCTAATTCATATAAGTTGGTCCGTCTAAATCATATTTAGAAAAACGAACTTGTAAGTGAATGCTCCAATTTTCATGGTCAACTTAAGCGTTTACATCGAGTTTGGTCCGAGTAGTTCTGTACACTTCTGCTGGTGGAAAACGGTTTCATTATAATCCGTTTTATAAGAATTAATATGGAAAAACCGTTCTCGACTAACATGATTGCACTTCACTATTATCCTTTCTGCACCAATCTTTCAACTTAAAGATTTACTTACAGAAAGTGAGGAAACATTTTCCTTGTGCACGTAAACTAAATTCCAAAATTTATTTACGCACACGGACCTATTCTGATTGCATCAAATTTTAAATCGGAGTTACTACTCCGTATTTTCATCCTAGAAGTCGGCTAAGTCATCATCAGTTATGATGTTTAACTCGACTCTTCGTCTCACGAAATTCGAGTAATTATACAACTTCATAATGATTGCTTTAATGAATATCTTATTGATAATGTCCTCATAGAACATTATCAAAACCTAGGCATTACTATTTGGGATTTAACCCAGAGGGAGGACTTAGCTCAGAGTCACTTGCTATGGATCGCACCAAGTCTAACTCAGTGTGATTCTTATTTTTAACACACAGATGTGTTAACAGACTTGACCTGAGAGAAAATCACATTTTCTTTTAATTACGCAAGATTTTATGTAGCCAAGTATTCGACCATTCGATCTAATCGAATTAGTTTAAATACTTTAGTCATTTCGTTCTTTATTTTATCAGACTTGTGTTTCATCAAGAACACGTGTCTTAATAAAATATACGAATAACTTATTTTGGTTAATCTAGACTCGAGTACATCGGTATGTACAAGACTGAGTTCGACAACTCATTCTCCCACTGTCTTACAGATGGGTTTCGGCCATTATATCTAAGAGGGTAAGATTCACAAGTGTCCGCAGACTTCATAATACGAGAGGTCAGACCCCTCTTTATGTGATTTGTGAAGCTTAGTCTCTCGATACGGCCTAGTCTATTTTCCCATATAAGTTTGCTACTATCTTGTGTATTTATATATTAACATTTAATATATATATTATCATTATACATTTTACTCATTTCTTCAGAAGCAATGTGACGACATTCGTCAAAATATGTTAACCTTTTGTATAACAATAATTATGAAATCGTGACATCAAAATATGTCACATTTTCATTTCCTCCTCCTTATGCCTTTACTAATGATAAATTAAACTAACTTTCTCAATTGACTTGCCGGAGTGCCTTCTTCCTTTTCTAAATCACATTTAGATATTTAAATGGCCCAACATAAATGCATAGCTATGCAAGCGACTCATGTATTCAAACGCTTGAGAGTTGCAATCTTGAGTGTAGCTCAAGAAGTTGCTTGTCTTAAGATCCGGTTGGGATACATAGTCTCGCACCACTCATGCACTCGTATTCGACTCAACCGGTTTGATCGAATTCTCGAACTTTGAGGATCATAATTGTTTGTCCATACAACATTGAGGGTAGCTCGACAAGTTGTAGGGAGAAACATACTTCGAATATCCTATATGTTCAAGCTGCCTCATATAGAGACGAGTGACATATTGCATGAATTTATTTGTTGGACCCAGAACTTAATGAAATCATATTTCTTAAGTCTGTTCTTTAGAAGGTCATTTTAATGTCGACGAGAGTATAGTTTAATCTTATCAATTAGAATTTAACTTGATATTCAATTAATCAACCTATTTGACCAATTAACTAATTCCATTAAAAATTATATTTTGATTGTCTTCTTTGAGTTACCAAGCTCCAAAATCAAGGAGGGATACAGATTAATCTTTAATAAGATATATATAACACATTGACTAGATATAGTCCAGGGTGTCATACAATCATGATTCGCGACATTGCGGTCCAGCGGAACACAGCCAGGGAATTGACTAAGCCAGGATCACTATCCCTTAAAGGGTGATCCAGAACTCTTAGCCAAGCACATTGACTGGATCATGGTCCATTGAATGAAGCTTGACATTTTTGTATGTGTGCCATAGACTAAACAGCTTTTATTAACAACTAATTAATCCTATCAACTAGTTCCATCCTTAAATTAAAAATTTTAGGATTTGTTTAATAACTT
The DNA here is from genome assembly GCA_030789695.1 of Scilla litardierei. Lineage (NCBI taxonomy): Eukaryota > Viridiplantae > Streptophyta > Magnoliopsida > Asparagales > Asparagaceae > Scilla > Scilla litardierei. The sequence continues at coordinate 128,752,900 of CM061138.1, forward strand.
TTATTAAGACCTTATCAACTATAAGGTTCACATGCTATCCTAATCATTATTAGGATTTTAATAAATTATTAACAACGCCAAAAGCGAAGTCCTTTAATGAGAATTAATAACAATTAAAATTTTCATTAAAGGGACTACCCTAATCAGGAATTAGGTCTTGAAGCATTGTTAATGTTTTATTAAAACATAGCATGTCATTAAAATTCAAATAAATTTTAATGATTTCTTAATGGCTAACCTAGAGGGCTGTCTTGTGTTATCAAATAAGGGACACGATGACATAGCCATGAAAATAATGTTACACTAATTTTATCGCATAAAAAGGTGTACAAATATTTAACAATTTAAATAGACTAAAGTTTATCGCATAAACAGTTTTAGCATGCATTCTTAAATTTAACATTTAAATTTAAAATATGATTTTAAAACATTTATTTCATCTCATAAAGTAAAAGCTTGTTTTAAAAATCATAACATTTGCATGCTCCTTTAAAATATTTATCGCATAAAAATTTTAAACTTTTAAAATCAGTTTTAAAAAATATCTTATAAATTTAAAACATCATTTAAAAAATTTCATGCTTAAAATTTATCACATAAAATTTTATACAACCTTTTAAACTTATCGCATAAAGTTTTAAAGCTTTAAAACAATTTTAAAATTTATCACATAAATTTAAAATTCCATTTTAAAACTTGCATGTTTAAAATTTATCATATAAAATTTTTAAACATTTAAAAAATAATTTAAATTTATCGCATAAATTTAAAGGAAACATCTTTTTTAAAAAAAATTTAAATTTATCGCATAAATTTAAAGAAAACAATTTTCTGTAAAAGAATTCAAATAATGAATTCGCAGTCCTAGATCAGCATACAGAGATGGCTCTGATACCAATGATGGGTTTTCTGGGACCCTTAGGGCACAAAAACTCTAGTCCCGTCCTAAGTCGGACGGAACATAGACAGAAATGCAGCGGAAAAAAGTTTTATGTTAATCTAATTAACATGCAACCCTAAGGAACCGGACCCTATTAGCCAGGATCTCTGCCAACTTGGGGTGGATCTGACCACCCCAAGAGGGATCTAACTACTGCGAATAATTAAATGAAAACTTAAACACATACCCGGAATCTCAGCCCTGGGGCAGGCGAGATGTTCCGCGCCGTCTTCCGGGCTGCTCCCGTCCCACGCCGAGCCGCTCCTTGAACCGCTTCCCGCACCGCTCCTCGAACCGCTCCGCATCCTGAGGCGATCAATCCCCGTGTCGTCGAGCCACCCACCGCCGAAGAAAGTTTCACGCGAGTGAAACCTCCGCCTAAATTTCGGATCCAGAATCCGAACTCCTTTGCGGCTTTGCTAGAGCCCGCAGGAGTAAGGCAGAAATTTATAGGGAGAGGAGGAATATTAATTTAACTTAGATCCGAGCGTGCTCCAACATTTACGAGAGCCGCTCAGATCTAGAGCTTGGGACGAGTTTAGAGGAAGGGGGCAGACCCCTATTTATATAGGCGGCTGACCCCTCCCCTCTACTCAATTTCCGATGTGGGACTAAAGTTGGAGTTAATTAATTCAATTTAGTTTGCCTTTCACAAAGGCTAAACTTCCGTGAATTTTAACTCCCTCACCGTTGAACTTCATGATGATACAACCAATCAATACGAAGGGCGTTCAATGGTGAACGCATAGGAAAAAACCGTTCGTCATTCGGAGTTCGTTTGACCCTCCAATTGATCACTCAAAGTTTAGCCCACGGCCAGTTTTTCGCAAAAACCGAGCCGTCAAAAATCCCGGGTTTTAAAAAACCCTAACCAGAAAATTCAGGCTTGGTGGGCCTCCATTTTCGCTGGGTTCAGCCCAACAGTTTGGGCTGACTTATTTTGGCTATAACTTGTGCATGTGGACTCCGTTTTTGACACGGTTTAAACCTGCGTTTAGAGCGGGACGATCCCGTCATCTAGGTAACCTTTTTCATGTGTTTATTGTATTAAATATAGTCTTAAACAATTTAATATACATTTAATCTCTTTTGCATCATATGCAAATTAGTCCATATCTAGGCTTAAATTATCATTTGCATCAAATACAAATGATCCGAGGGCATATTCCTCTACAGAACGACCATAGGATTAGGGATTCGATAGGATATAGGGATTTAGATGGTTATGCGGGCGTTTTAGTCATTGGCGGGAGAAAGACCGCCTCTGACCATCGGGTCAAGGGGAAATAAAACGGGAGTTTGAGCCCCTAGCCACAGCTCACACCCCTAGCGTAGACATTGATTCCTCGCGCGTGGGAACGGCTTGGATGAAATGTCGGGAACAATCGTGCGAGCTTAGTGCTCCTGGAGTCGGTTGGTGTTGAACATAGGAATGCCCACCGTCCGAACCCGGGTAGACCTAGCGTATCATCCTGGGCATCTACCAGAATATCTGGCCAATGGGACGCTAGGTACCACTATCAGAGCCAACATCCCACTACTAAACCCTAGAATCTGATCGTATTCATATCCGTCAATCGTAATAGTGAGAACTCATGATAGGGCAGAAACCAAAGTCTTGAGTTACTTTTTATATCTTACACCTTTCCGTAGTTTAATATCGTGACAACCCACCAAGCGATAGGGCTAGCTCACCCACCGGGTGATCCGGTTCCTCTTTGTTGACAAGCACACCACACGCCTCCCTGAGTTCGACCCCCAATCCACACTTCGACACCGTGCGCTTACGGTTATAAATTTTAATCCTGGTATCCCCATCCGACTTTACATAGTGCCAAATCTAGGGGACGTCAAGCTTTATGGCATCGTTGCCGGGAAGCAATGTGCTTGTTTCATTTAGGACCCTGTTAACCCCCGAGACTAGCTTACATCCTTACCCCGTGATAATTTTCACGTTCTTCGCTCTTTTTAATTTTACATGTACATATTGTACATATTCGTTGTAGAGGTTTGGTAGACCATTACCGGGAAATTTTCACCCTCGCCACCATTACTATCTTTTCTATATTCTTTTATGCCACCGATATTTTTCTCCATGTATGTATCTCTGTTGATCAGGTATTTTGGATTATATGGAATACTATTTTGATCAGAGTGCTCAGATTAGACAATACTATTTTGATGAGAGCGCTCAGACGGGAGAATACCTTTTGGATGGGATGCCAGCTTCCACGTGGACCACAGATTTTGATCAGAACGCTCAGACGGGAGATCACCTTCTTGATGAAATGCTTGCACATCAGATTGAAATATAAGCCAAAATCGAAAGGGGTGATTTTCTATTGGAATTGGTGAAGAGAGACCCTGAAATCGATGCTCTCATGCTTAAGGCTGCGATGATTTCCAAGGATATCAGTTCTGCTTCTCCATCTTATGGGCAAGAATCATCGCCATCATATTACCAGAGCCAGAATATGCCATCGTCGATCCCACATCCTACGATACAGCTATTGCATATGAAGAGTGGATGGACGAAGAGGCAGTGAGGGAAGCAGGAATTGAGTCATATACGCCGCCGGAGGAGAGCACATTTCAGAACCTATTGGAGGGCCTCTTGGAGTCAGTGAGGTTCACCGGCTCAGCTAGCATTACGATTGGCGATGCATTTGAGCTACGCTTTGCAGATTTTGTTATGAACCATGTTTTGGCTGCAGGAACAATTGGGGACGACGTCCATGTCAGTCTTGATTTTTTGGGGGATAAACTACATTTTTGGATTGCTTGCGGGCATTCCCCTCCACACGATATATCCCCACAAGTTGACACACACGAGCAGCCAGCATCACCATTCCAGAGAGAGCCTACATTGATAGTTGATGAGGAGGCAAAAGAGCACCATGTGGAGCCAGAGCTTATCGACGTGGAGGTCGTGCATCGAGACGAGGACACAGCCATTCATGAGGATCCCGAGCACCACCCTCCTCCATTAGAGCTTCCGCAGCCACCTCATCCTTCTACTGACGTCGAGGACTGCCCCACAGAGTTTACTGCTCCCACCCAGGGAGATATTTCCACCCATTCTATTTCTGAATCAGTTGTATTCCATTATAAATTTGTTTTTATTCAGGTATTTTTAACATGTCGTACCCTTTGCAGCACATGTACGATTACGTATCGGAGGTATGCTTGGACGTGTCATATATAAACGAGCCCGTCAAGGAAGTCCACAACTATGATCCAAATTTAGCTGAACAGCTGAGAGAGGACACCACAGAGATAGCTATCACATCACAAGACGATATTGAATCATTTCCAGGGAAGTATCGTCCACCGCTATTTATTTCATATATTTCTATAGACGATCCTCTTTGGAATACTTTTATTATGAGGGTGAAATTTTTGTAACGAACTGATGCATCCTATTCTCTGCAGGGTACAGGTGGAGTCCTTGTGGGAATGTTGGAGGATGCATTGCTAGAGTTCGTAGGTGTTCGTGAACGCACGTGCTTGACGGAGCCACGAAAGGAGCTGTTGGAACAGTTGCCTATACCGACAAATATAGTGGATCCGTCTTTTGCTATAGGTGATATCAATCCAGTAGTGTAGCAATAGAGTAAAATTTTATGCTTTCAATAAACGCAAATCCTCTCGACAGCGAGAGATCCGCCTTTTTGTATGGTTTCCCTGATCATGGCCCTGCACGACCTGGCCTCTCTTCTCGACACGACCACTGCTCCCAGCACACACTCTGTCGTACGCCGTGCCACTTCAGCTCCTGCACTTTGATTTATTTTTTCTGATTTCCCCCTAGCCATCTTTTTCTGATTAACCATGATCATATCTCTTTTCTGGCATTGTCATGATCAGCTTGGGGGAAATCAATCTTTTGTGATTGTTGTCGTGTCCTGTCGTTGTTGTGTGCTTGATTATATGTGTTCGTGTGCATATCTTTTATATAGTTGGTTTGGATATTTATTTTCTTTATTTTTACATGTCCCGTTTTGTGTGTTGTTCTAGTTTTTCACTTTTCTGTGTCGGTGCGTACTTCCCTCCCATTTTCGTTGCCCTACCGTATTTAATCTTATTGCATTGAGGGCAATGCAACGTTCAGCTTAGGGGAGTCGCATTTTGTGTGTCAGTCTTCTCTTTTTCACCATTTTTGAGTCGTTTTCGTTGTGTTTTTCTTTTTTTCATTTCCATCCTTTTATTCTCCCTCTCCTAGAGATGACCCCACATGATGAACTGCCACGGAACCACACGCACACTTAGCTTAGCTACGATAATCACTCTCACTAATCCTAAGAAGACGAGTCATATTGCATTTTATCCTCCATCGGTTCACTTTGCTTTTGTGTGAGTTGTGTGTCGTGACTATCTAGTTGGTGTGCTTCTACGTTGTGATATTGTTTTATATGCCTATCCTTGGATGACCCCTACACTATCGTGCTTCAATTTCGTGTATGCGGTATATTGCCTCCACTGTCTGTTTCTTTATGCATGTATGTATATATATATATATATATATATATATATATATATATATATATATATATATATATATATATATATATATATATATATATATATATATATATATATATATATATATATATATATATATATATATATATATATATATATATATGGAAATGGTTTGGTACCAGGGGCATATTCCAAAGTGGGCTATCACACTGTTGCGCGCGTTTCACGGGAAACTTCTTACCCGTGACAAGCTCGTCCGCTGGGGAGTGCCCTCTTCTCCATATTGTGCTTTATGTTCTGACCTTATACATGAAAGTGTTGATCATCTCTTTTTTGAATGCAATTATACTAAGTATCTCCTGTGCAGGAGTTTGTTAAAGTTGGGGATTAGTTCGGCTTCACCTGGCACTCTCTCAGGGGTTGGTGATCTTATCTTAGCACGTTACCACAGAAAGGATGTTGAGGGGATTCTTGCCAAGACAGTACTTGCTGCAATGGTCAGGCACATTTGGAGGGAGAGGAACAGACGGATTTTTGAGGGAGGGAGCAGGATTCAGACGATTCTATTTGAGGATATTGCTGCTGATGTCAGAATTGCGTTAAGGCATTTGGAGTGTGAGTGGGATGATGCTGCGTATGGGATCCTATCCAATTGGGAATTACTGGGCTGATTTCGCATATCTTAGTTTCTGTTTGTACTTTTGGTTTTCTATTTAGGCTTCAAGGGTCAAGGATAGAGTTAAGTATAGTGGGTTGAGGCGCATGTGCCTTTTCCCTCTTACTGTAACTTCCACCCCCACCCCCTTGCGTCTTGTACTTTTTCCTGTGAGATCAATAAAGAACGCATATTCTCCAAAAAAAAATATAGAGGGAAATGTGCCTAAGAATGACCTCGGGTAGAGATACCTGAGCACACCCCCGCTGTTCGGGGTTTGTGAGTATTTTTTTTGAAAGTTTTTTTTTTCAGTAGGTAGATATACTTATTATGTAGCGCCCCACAAAATTTCAGCTCGATCCGACACCGTTTGAGCCTCCGTTCATCGATTTCAAAAACGTTGCGCAAAACTGTCCAAATTCTGGACAGTTTTGCGCAACGTTTTTGAAATCGATGAACGGAGGCTCAAACGGTGTCGGATCGAGCTGAAATTTTGTGGAGAGCTACATAACAAGTATATCTACCTACTACAAAAAAATTTCAAAAAAAAATACTCACAAACCCCGAACAGCGGGGGTGTGCTCAGGTATCTCTACCCGAGGTCATTCTTAGGTACATTTTTTGCATATATATATATATATATATACTAGTCATAACCCGTGCCCGCGGGCACGGTTCATTTAAGATTTTTCCACGCAAAATCTTTGTTCCCCAAAAAATTATTTCCATAGCCAAAATTTAAAAGGACAACATAGTAGCGTAAAAATATTTAGCGACAGGGCACCTTCACGAAACAACAAATTCGGCGTGGACGCCATCGACGTAGAACAACAAATTCGACGCGAGCGTCTTTGGCAGGGAACAACAAATTCGACGCGGGCGCCGTCAACGTGGAACAACGTGCGGGCGCCTTCGGCGTGGAACAACATGCGAGCGCCTTTGGTGTAGAACAACAAATTCGGCGTGAAACAACGCGCGAGCGCATTCGGTGCGGAATAAAAAATTCGGCGCGAGCGCCTTGGATGTGGAACAACAAATTCGGCAGGGGCGCCATTGGCACAGAAAAACAAATTAGCGTAAAAAAATTGCGCGGGCGTCGTTTGTTGGTGCAGAACAACGCGCGAGCGCATTCGGCGTGGAAGAACAAATTTGACACGGGTGCCTTTGGCGAAGAACAACAAATTTGCGTAAATAAATTTAGCGGCATGGACGCCTTCAGCGTAGAACAACAAATACAACGCAAGCGCCTTTGGCGTGGAACAACAAATTCGGCGCGGGCGCGTTCAGTGCAGAACAACAAATTCGGCACGGGCGCCTTTGTCGCGGAACAACGCACGAGCACCTTCGTCGCGGAACAAAAAATTCGGCGCGGGTGACTTCGGTGCGGAACAACGTGAGAGCGCTTTCGGTGCGGAACAACGCGCGAGCGCTTTCGGCACGGACAACAAATTCGGTGCAGGCGCCTTCGGCACGGAACAACAAATTAGCATAAAAATTCTAGTCGGAATCCGTGCACACGGGCATGGTTCATTTAAGATTTTTCCTCGCGAAATCTTTGTTCCCCAGAAAATTATTTCTAAATTCTTTTAGTAACATTAATTTGAAGTGTTATTTCTAAATTCTTCTGACTATTTTTCATGTCTCGCGTTAATTATCTTCCTTTGTTTTTGATTGATTCAAAATATTTTAGGCCAGTTCAATTTAGGATCAATGCATGCAAGCTTTTTCCTAGAAAAATTGAGCTGATAAAGGGTTTAATGTTTTATTGCAATTGGATTTTTGGTATTTGATTTCCCCCTCTTTTCTTTTTTTTCTCTTTATGCTGACAGATTTTGCTTTAAATGCTGATTCCATCCAAATTTTTTTGGAAGAGAGAGGGGGAGAGAGAGTTTTTGGTTTTCAAACCCTTGGTTTTCCCAACACATTTCCTCCCAAAAATTCAAATGTTTCCCCCCAAATTTTCTCAAAACCTCATCCCAACCATTGATTCATCAAGATTAAATCTCAGTCACTCTTTATCCCAATCCACTTGTCCTAGTCAGCCCTAGGATTCAAAAACAGTTGTGTTTTAATATTTAAATTGTCATAACCCGTGCCCATGGGGCACGTTCATTTAAGATATTTCCCCCCTTAAAATATTTGTTCCTCCAAAAATTTAGCTCATCTCAGGGAATTTAGTTCCTACCAAAAATTTTAGTTCATCCCAAAATTTAATACCCTTCAAATTTAGTTCTGCTCCAAAATGTTAGGGTTTTCCCCACAAAATTCCACACCTTAAATTTTCGGGTTTCCCCATAAAATTTTCACAAATTCTCATCCTTAATCATTGATTCATCAAGATTCAATCAGAAACGTCTTTCTACACACCCTTTTGGCTTAGTTAGCAGCCCCATTCAAAAACATCTCAATTGCATAATAGATAAGAGGGTTTAGGGATTCAAATGTTGTTAATATTCTGAACCCTTTGGAAAATTCATAGTTCATGTTAGTAAACACCTAGTCTAAAAATCATTGCTCTGGCTTTTTGAAAACATGCGGAACTATCAGTTTTTTTCTTGAAAACATGCCAAATATAAAGTAGTTTTTCCTAAGCTTAGAAGGCCATTGTCCATAATGATCAAGAAAACCATACCTCCACTCTGTCAAAAAGGACTAAACATAAGCTTGTCAAATGGGATTGCTGCCAGATTCTATTCAAGTCATGATAAGCCATGGGAGACAAAGCCTGCACACTATACCCTAGTTGACCACCATATCTCATCTGAGCAAATCCCTTCAAATAATATAAAACACCACCTTCTTTATTCAAATCACAGTCTCATATGATCATGATAATTAGGGCTGAGAGAAGCCCACACAACACACAACAAAGCACAGACCCCAAACATAAAAAGTAATCAGTGATAACACCGAAGATACAAAAATATTCCACAATAACTAAAAAACCAACCAAGTGCTTTAGAAAATACTTAAAACACAAATACTAAAACTCTAAAATTTACTTTCAACATTCAGATCACAGAACAACTACCAGAGTACTCATCATTGAAGAGATTAGCACCGCATTCTCCATTCCCTGGCTGCTGCTGAGGTGTACTGAGATAAGTATTTGGATAGTAGGGATATAGGTAGGAATATGGACTTATGGTGATCTACTGCATAAAATCTGAGGCTGAGCATAAGGTTGCTGCAGTGATTGCATCATAGTGTTGTCAAGAGCTCTAAGATTCATCATCATGGCTGATGGATTGTTGTTCTGATATCTTGGAAGTTGATCATCTGAGGATGCATTCCACCAAACCTAGCAGCACCAATAAGCCTTGCTCTTCCCAAGTTCATCATTGAATCCTTGGAAGTTGATCATCTGAGGATGCATTCCGCCAAACCCAACAACACCAATAAGAATTGCTGCTCCCAAGTTCATCATTGTATTCTTGGATCGGCCATACCAAGGAGCCCAGGGTTGCCTGTTTTGGAGTTAGGTGCACCATTTAATCTTCTACATAATAGAAATAAAAAATTGTTTGATATCAATTAAAATGTAAGTAAAGGGAATTCTCAACCAAGAATTAGCAGTATAACAACAAAATGCCCATAAAGAAAATTTTATTCAGTGCTCTAGGAAATGACAACACATTCAAAATTTATAGAGCTGTGAACTAAAACCCATTCAAACCTTGAACGCTTTGGGGGGGAATGCAGAAAACACATGAAATTTGAATGGGTTTTAGTTCACAGCTCTAAAAGTTTCTGCAAGGTGTTCAAGTTCTCAAAGTTTCTGCAATGTGTTCAAGTTCTCAAAGTTTCTGCAATGTGTTCAAGGTAGCAATGTGTTCAAGTTCTCAAAGTTTCTGCAAGCCATGTTAATTTAATTCTCTTTTGTAGTATTAATGGACTGTTTTCTTGCATAATTTAAACCACCAGATGGTTGGGGAACATCTTATAAGCTATGAGCCTGCTTTGCAGTGCAAAGTTATCCTGCTGAGGTTAATGTGAGAAACATAATGTGTGCTGCCCTAATATATTTTTGTATTCCTTTTGTCAAACATGTGGTGATTGAATTGAAATGGTAACATTTATTATTAACAATGACTACTTACCTCTAGGCACATGAAGTTCACATTTATTGCTCCATCTTTGTGTATATAAATGACAATTAACCTAAAGTAACAAAGTGATCACATTCTCAATAAATGAAAGAAGAGACAGCAATGGTATGAGTGATACTTCATTTGTCAAACATTATTAATACCTATATTATAAAGATGCTTGGCATATTATAGTATATGAACTTCAGAATATTTGCCTGCTCACAGAAAACCTTCATGTTTTAGTATATGGAACTTATCACAATTGCTTTTTATTTGTTTAAATGAAGTAGTTTTTGTGGATGTTAATATGGCATTGATATATGATAGAACGATTCTTTGACTTATTATTGTCAAAGACATGTTGGTCCTGATAAACCATACACATAATCATATTAGCCATGCTTAAAGGTGCTGTTGATATGTTTTCCCCTTAGATCAAGTGCTTTCCTTCCTATGATATGTATCTTAACACACTACACTTTATCTTGCAGATTGTGCAGTTAACTGCATCTAGAGATTTAAGGAGGCATTGGCTTTGTGTAAGCTACTTCTGCTTGAGGACTCAAGGTTGTGAGCAGCGAAGGAAACCTCTGTACACATAAGGTCATTAGTTTCTTTACCTTTTTTCATCTATGGTAAATGCTGAAAGAACTTCAGTAGGACCATACACCATGAGTATTTTGGTGAAACATTAGAATTTATTTAGCTTTTCATTGGATATGTAAAGTGGAAGATCATTCCTATATGTGCAGGGCATAGACTACTTTGTAGTTATGGATGTTAGATCACCTAGTTGCATGATATGAAGTTACATGCAGTTGCAAAATCAAATCAGATCTTTACAATTGATAATTTACATGCTATGAATTTTCATGCAGTTGCATGCTATGAATTTTTTCTGCTGATAACCATTATCAGGATCAGAAAAATGTGCTAATTAGCCCAAGTTTCAGCTAACAGGACACATGTTCTAATTAGCCTAAGTAGAAAAAATGTTGATACATTATGATATCAACTGAAATATATGTTAACTTGATACATTATGATTCTAATTATCCCACCTAAAATATCATGTTAACTAAAATATCTTGTTTATAGGATAATGTGATTGTGAACTTGATACATTATTTACTAATAGAAGAGATTGTAATTGGATTTTAACTAACTTTGAACCACAATGAAAGAAGAGACTGTAATTGGATGTTAACTAAAACCTCTCACTTGGATGTTTTACTTGGACCATGAAACTTGAACCATCATGAGAACTTTAGGCAAAACATCCTGGAACCGATTTACACTGAGGATTAAGCCAATTTTAACCAATTTTAACCAATTTATTAACACATCAATTTTAACTAATAATATTGCAACTGATACCTGCGTGATCAATTGAAATCAGAAATTGATAATTGTAACTAATATTGCAACTGATACCTGGAGCAATTGATAACCAATTTATTAACACACCTTCTATCAATTTTAACCAATTCTAACCAATTTTAACTAATATTATTACACAGCCTGGAACAGAAATTAACACAAAAATCAAAACACAGTAAGGATTAAGCCCAAATCAAAAAAATAACAAAGAGCTTTAGGAAAATTGATGTTAAGAGAACCTAAAAAACTTACCTAAGATGTGACATGTCCTGCTTGATTTTAAGCAAAATATGTTCACAATAACTACATTTATCAGCACGTCCTGCTTGCTCATTTTACACCACACAGATGACAGTTGCATTGCTCCATCTCTAGAAAATGCATATGTGATCCTGAAGTCCATATCACATAGATCAGTAACCATATAACAGGAACTAACAGAGAGATGATCAGTTTATAGTTAACCTAGAAACATCTGCAACCAAGCAAATGCCGCAGAAGAACAATGCCCCTGCAACGATTCCCAGACAAACTATTCCTCCATCTCCGCTGCCATATCTTTGCTTGAAGATGAGATAAAAAATCTGCAATCGCATAATCCCCAGCATCGTTATGCTTACTAAGAAGATACGGAATGATGGCGATCACTGCTACTGTAATCACAAGCATATACGCCCAGCCGAGAATCACTGATGTCACAACCGCAGCAACAATCACCCGCAGCCCATTCTTCTTCGTGTTCTTTGTTTCCTCCGACTATAAAGATGTAGACAGAAATATGAATTGCTTATCAGAATTAGCGAAATAGGATAAAGCCACTTACCATATGAGCAGTTACATCACATCCGCTCAAAGTGTATTGGCTCATAAGAAGGCCTAAAACAAATATGTAAAGATTGTTATGAATCCCAGCATAATTTTCTTTGTTGAAATGAGTGAACACAAACTTGGCGTCGGCCTTCTGGAGAGCTACGATAGGGATTATTATCGTAAGCATAATAGGACCTGGAAGATGAAAGAATTTCTATTATTGATGCATTTTAAGCAAGCTCAACTTTAGAGCAGCATGTAAAATGTGTTTCAAGCTTGGAACTCTACAATTTGCAATGTAATTCAAGCTTGGAACTCTCCAATTACAATAGTACGTTAAAATCTTGCCTCATACTATGTATTTCAAGGATCAAAGAGAAGATTCTTCAAAATCTGGAGATGTAATTATTGCAAAAAAATTTTAGAACTGCAACTGGGAAAATAGGTGGCAATTATGTCCTGATGAAAATTTCTAAGGAAGAGAGAAGCTTACAAAAATTTAAGTTCCATTGTTGAAATCCATTGAACAGGTGGCATGCATGGCTTTACTATCAAAATTAGATGATGTTACTAAACATTAATTTATATCCACTAATCAAAATCCATTCTTTAAGAGTAAGATCAAGCTCAAGATCAGTTCAGTAAAAAAATTAAATTTTTGGAAAAATATATACGGACTCTAACAGTGGTTTTTCTTTAATTCTAAACTCATACAGATAGTTGCAATTAATTTCAATGTTAATGGGTATAATATCTATCAAAATCTCTTTTGCAAAAAAACTTTATGTGGTTAGGACCAACTTTAAACCATAAAAACGGTTTCACTATTTGAACCCCTAGAAAACTATATGAAAAAAAATTCTATTGGAATCTAACATAGACAGCACCAACACCAAAATAAATTGATCCACTCTCTTAGAACAAAATAAACAGATGAAGTATGAAGCAAACCAAACAATAGTAAATTAACAACAACATGCACCAAAATGGCTGCCTGACTTTTGTTGTTGAGGGAATATTGTCAAACGGCAATTGCTAATGCCATCATACTGGAATCATCAATGAATTGGATCCTGCATGAGCATGTGATAATTCTTGGTCCGTGCAGGATACAGTCACCGATATGAAGAAAAGAAATGCTAATGCCATCATACTGTCAATTGATCATTAAAGCTTTCTCTTGCATCTGGTCTGTAAAATATAAGCCTGCTCAGTTGATCATGTGCTTGTTTTACATACTGTTTATCAAAGAAGAAGAAAGAAACTTGGTTACATATTATCTATAGCAGAGACCACTCAAGATCAGTGAATTGTCTTCCCATATCTCAATGATACCATCAGCTATTACATTTTCTACCTCTTGAACCATGATAATTTTGTTCATGACATCAGGAGATATAGGCACAACCCATAAAAAGCATGTGTAGTTGTGAATCCATTGCTGGTTTGTTTATCATTCGCATTTCAAGTATTCTTTCAGTATTCCCAGGGCTATAAAATTTGTTTTCTTCTCGTTACTTGTATCTATTAGTTGATGGTGTGTGCCATTTGGATTTTAGTAAATTTTGGTGGTATGCATCTTTACTATGGAAGCCTATTTTTATATTCTATTATTTTTGGAGGATGGTGTTAAAGTTCCAAGTAACCTCTGCTAGCTTCCACAAGCAGACTGATTTTAGCTTAGGTGACTATGCCATCTGAATTGACTTTGCATACTACTTAAGGAGATAAGGCAATGAAAGACCAAAACATAGAAGTTACACAAAATTATTTGTCCATGGATTTCTGAAAAATTATTTTAACCATGACATGATCATAGATTTATGAAAATCTCATTAAAACTGTGTTTTGTAGGAGTAACCACTTTTGTTTATATGTGCTCATGCCTTTCTAAAACATGGTTGGAAATCTTGATAGTAGTATAATATCACATATGTTATTCACTTCTATTTCCTGGGTTAAACTGTCTTGAGTAAAACTGGAAAACTAACTTGATCTTTATATTGTCTTGTATTTAAACTGTGATTCAATAATAATGGCATTTGATATTGTAGTTACCATGTGTTTGTATGTCATATTTCTATAACTTAGAAATTAGGTATGATTGATATAAATTTGTGAAGAGATATCAGTACCGTTAAGACTTGATAGGCACCATACTGTCCTTATATTAGCATTACAAATTTTTGAGCAAATGTTTCAATTAACAATTGATGTAGATTGCAAGTTTTTGAGCAAAAATGTTCCCCTTAAACCCTAAAAGCCATCATCCTCACAAAATCTCAAGAAACTGAACAAAAAAACTGTAATTCTACAGTAAGAAACAAATAAAAACAATGTTCAAATCAATTGGGTCCAATGCCTCAATTGATGATCAACATTCAGTACTCTCCACCAATTTCCATGTCAATCTCAAATGTCATATATTACTCAAAGACAAACAAACAAAAATTCTGAAATCATGTTATGTGGACCTTAATATTGAAGAACTAAAATTGAAAACATGTTATGTAGTCCTCAATATCATGCTGTCAACATGAAATTGGGGACTACACAAAAGCTACTTTAAGGTACTAACACAACCAATATTCCTTATGATATTGAGGACTACCTTAATATTGATAACTGAATTACTTGAATTTACTTGGAGAACTGAAATTATAAGAGATGGAACTGAAATTATGTTGTCAATATGAACTACATGAAGTTACTAACACAAAAGCTACTTGAAGTTTCTTTAATCATGCTGTCAACATGATATTTATAGACAAACTGAAATATCATACTAAAATCATATTATGTAGGCGTCAATCTGAACTTGACAACATATTATGTAGTCATTAATATCATGCTATCAACATGAAATTGAGGACTACACGAAAGCTACTTGAACTTACTAACACAAAACCAATATATAGTATGATATTGAGGAATACATCGGTATTGACACACAAAATGAAATTATATTTCAAGTTACTTGAAGAACTGAAAATATAGGAGATGGAATTGAAAGCATATTAGCTCAAGAAAGCATATAAGCATATTAGCACTCTCAATATCGTGCACAATACAATGGTGCTCATCCCATATCAATTATGTAGGCCTTAATATATATATATATATATATATATATATATATATATATATATATATATATATATATATATATATATATATATATATAGTATGATATATTTACCTCTAGACATCCCACTACTTAATGTGCTAGTTTCGCAAACACGGTTTTAAATGCCAAGTCGATTTTTGGCATTTTCATTTTTTATAAACATTATACGCTCAAAAGACATGTAAATTCTCATAAACAATCATACTAAAAACAACAGGAAACAAAGAACTGTACTAATTCTTGCAACAGGTTGTTCCCCTTGTGCATTTGCATTAAGCTCAGCTTATCATATATATGGAAAAACAACATATATGAATAGAAATTTAGACTACAAATTTCCAAATGCCATCATACAAACCAAGGAATTACAAACAAAACCTAAATTCAAATACCTAAAACCAACATAGGAAAAAATCAACTTTGCAATCATAATTAAAGAAATCTTAAAGAAATCTACCAAAATCCAACAAAAAAACTTACCCTCTTCGCTTGCAACCTTGAGCTTCACCCTCTCCATCATCTGCACACAAAACCACTGACAATTTCCTTTGCACACAAAACAACAATAAAATCAACAAATATCAGAACTTCATCAAAGAACCCATAGTATTAGAAATTTGAGAAACGAATGTGTTAGATAGAAGGTTACAATCTCGTCAGTTTGCAAAAACAAAATAGCATGGGAGCACGACCCCATAATTTAGTTCTCTATTCACCTGAAGGATGGGAGCAAGTCGACAGTTTTCCACTCAAAATTCCATGCTAAACCCTGAAAATGACAAATTAAATTTAAGAATCAAGCACAATAATTTGAGGGGAAAAGGAGCAATATCTGAGTCCATACTTGAATATTCATCATATCATGTCCTTGCTAATAAACATTAAATATATTTGTGTTTACCTGGAGTTGCTATTCTTCACTGTTTTAGCATAACCAAATGCTTCAAGTACTGGATTAAACTACACCATAAAAACATCACACAACATTCTTGATTCAATCTTACTGATGAACGTTGGAGGTCAAAATTAAATGGGTGTATAGATTTTACCTCCCGAACTTATTCAAAAGACAGATCATACTAAACAAAAATAAAAAGAAACCTGATCATTAATCCACTACATTATTCAAAAGTTCAATAACCTAACTCAAAAGATCAAACATTAATACAAACTCATTTATCCCCAGGAAATATTATACAGTAAAGGTCCAAAATAAACTAATTTTTTTTCTAAAAATTTATATCACCTCCTTGGCTGGCTCTCGCTCTCGATCCAAGGAGGATTTCTCGCTCTTGGTCTCGACATAATTACATTTACTACAAAAGGAACCCGATCATAATTACATGTAGCAAATATCCAAAGTTAAGCCAGCAAATATCCAAACTGAGAGCCATTCCAATCCAATATTTAAATATATGTTCATTGTGAGACAGATGCATGTTCTTGATACAATAATGGATATACATCAAGCAACATCAGCTACTCCCTCCGTTCAAGATATCAACTCAGAATTAGAGTAACTCATTTGTGCATATATGTTGGATACCATATATTCTATTTACCATTGGAGCATGCTGGATAAAAAGATATTAAAAAAATCATAAATCCATATATCCCGGATACCATATGTATAATATATCATAATCTGATTTGTGCATATATGTTGGATACCATATATTCTATTTATTATTGGAGCATGCTGTATAAAAGGATATTAAAGATGTCTAAATATTTAAGCATGCTGGATAAATCCAGCATTTGAATTTGAATTTTTATTTTTATTTGTGAAAAAGATGTCTAAATGGAATAAGATGCTTAAACAATAATAAACCAAATTCAGCATATTTCTTTTATGGAATAAGATGCTAAAACAATCCACATATCCAGCATATATGGTATACTATGTAAATCCAGCATAATAAAAATACATTTAGACATAATAAACCTAGTATAATCCAGCATTTGAGCATGCTGAATTTTTTATTTATCTAGCATATATGGATTTAACATGCATATATGGTATACAGGACATATGGATTTATCCCGTAATTATGGGCTTCCGTTCCTATTCTAATCCTACAAACTTCTATTCAATATCATTGGCAAGCTCATTACTACAATTGACATGAAAAATTAAATCAGTAGGAAATTTGGTTCCAAAAGGAAAGAGATATTATATTATCTACAACATTTTTTCATCATCCAAATTCCTATTCTAATCCTACAAATTTCGAGTCATACTTAAGCACCATGTACTTACTACCTCCAGATTGAAGACTGATTGCTCCATTTCATCATCCGAATCAGTTGCTCCAAAAATTCACCTACAAAAATTAGACTTTAAAATTAAACCGGAGTTTAAAATTGACATTCGGCATCTTCTAGCCCAGTCATACTACCATCATCTTAGCCACCCTCGGCATCATCATAAGACCTTTATGCAAGAAGCAAATGCATTAACCAACATTATTACTAATAACCAGCATTATTAGAAAATGCATTAACCAACATTATAAGTAATGTCCTGGTCCTTCTTGCAAGAAGCAAATGTATTAACCAACCATTTACCAGGAATTGAGGTTCATATAAATCGAACCTCTTTATCTCTTTGTCAGCAAATCAAAAGACAAACATCTAAACTCCAAGTTACAATGACCAATGAATTAAATGACAGTCCTGAAAATCACACAGATTTATATTTCTTTGCCAGCTAATAAAATATGGGCTCATCCCTCTCCATCGCTTGAAATGAGAAAATTCCTTAGAATATGGTCTCATTGTGACATAAAAATTCCCACCTGTTACCAGGAACTGGGGACACAGGGCTCATCCCTCTCCAAGCAATTCAAATCGAAGCATAAATGCCAACCAGATTTTAACTCATATTTTAACTCAGGTCAAGAGCAAAAAAGCTATTCTACTTCCAAGATCCCTGAGAAATGCTGGAATTCAGAGTAAATCAAAGTAAATAAAATATATGTAATGATGCGCAATAAAGATCAATGTTGCAAGCCTAATTGTTTCAATCCCAAAAGCTAAAAAGATCAATGTTGTTTAAAAATTAATCCAGAATTAAAAAACATTACCTGTTTAAAGAGCAGCAAAGCCCCAGATCAATTTTTGAGTCTGTCTTTTAAACCAAAATAGATAACAATAATAATAGGTAAACATATCTATAATGAAGAAAAGTAAATGTGCATCATGAAAATATGTACCGTGCCATCATACTCCTTGAGCAAAATTTCTGGGGCAATATATGCAGCAGTTCGAACAGTGGATTTTGGTTGTGAATGCAGAACTGACAACTGAATACAGTAAGACATGGATAATTTTCCACCAAATTTCTCCAGCTTCCATGTTTGAACTCTAAAAAGTGAAAAACCTTTTGATAAGAAACAGATCTTCCAACATAGAGTGTACTTCTCAAAACTAATGACATGGACAAACAAAAACATGGGAAGATTATTTCAGTGTTAGAAGAAGAAGAATGCACATGCTTGAAAATGCACTTGTCTGACAC
Organism: Scilla litardierei; assembly: GCA_030789695.1. Lineage (NCBI taxonomy): Eukaryota > Viridiplantae > Streptophyta > Magnoliopsida > Asparagales > Asparagaceae > Scilla > Scilla litardierei. Next base: position 128,771,905 of record CM061138.1, read on the forward strand.
CATTGTAAGCTAATAGAAGAAGTATAGCAAGGTGAATATCCTGAACACGAAGTACCACAAAAAAAATATCCTGAACACAATTCAAAAGCATGATACTCCATACATGCAAAAACAAACAGTGGATATGAATATTAAGTATGAAAATCCTGAATCAAGCCTAAATATTGAGCCAACATCAAGAATTATGCTCGGATCTCCAACCCACCTAAAGCCAATATCCATTGTGTTACGCCTATTTAACCGAGACCCGAAAGACACGAGCCCAGAAACCCGACTGCCGGTCAAGAGCCCATCTACGCGCTCAGGCCCACTCGATAAGGCCCTATAAGGCCCCCCCCGAATGTCGATCCGGCTGATCACTCCTTATTTTACACTTTTTTCCCGCATGTTTGCATGCCATTTAGATCGCCCAAATCATGTTTTTCACGATATATCGACGATATTGTGATGCTTTTCACGATTTGTTGTTTTTGTCGCATTTCAGGTGATTTGGCGCGATTTGGAGTGATCTCGAGATACGCCTACTCCAGACGGTCACCGACGACCTCCCCGAGGGGTATTTTGCTGTTGGAGAGGAGCGGAAGAAGAACGGACGTCGCAGGAGCGACGAGGAGGCCAAAATAAGCAGATTGGGCATGTTTTGTGTCCCACTCGGCCGAGTGGAGGAGCCACTCGGCCGACCAGCGAGACACCGCTCGGCCGACCAGTTCAGACACGATTTCTATGTGCACTCGACCGAGTGACGGAGACCACATCGGCCGAGTGACGAGACCCGTCCGCCCGAGTGGCGCCCAGACGAAGCCCTTCAATAATCCCCAAGTTACTGTTTTTCGGCTGCCTGAGCTTCAGAAGACCCACTCGGCCGAGTGGCTTATCCCGTCCGCCCGAGTACCATGAAGCCGTCGGCCGAGTGACGACAACTCACTCGGCCGAGCCGCTCCCGAAATGAAGACCCCTGAAGATCGATACTTACTGGAAAATTACAGGGTTTTCACTCGGCCGAGCGACTTTTGTCACTCGGCCGAGTGCGACGCGCTGCCTGCAGCGAAAATTGCGGAAAACAGGCTGCGCAGGGGTATTTTGGTCACAGTTTTTGGACGATTTTGGGGGCTATTTAACCCCTGTTTTTACCCTAGTTTTGAGAGCTTCTTCTTAGATTTTTTGGCAGCTTTTTAGATTAACTTTTTAGCTTTATTTTGGAGATTGGAGAAGAGACAAAGTTTGATTTTTGTTGGATTAATTGAAGGACTCCATTGGTTTGCATCTCTTTTCCCTAAAAATTCTATTTTTATTGCATATCTCAATATTGTGATGAATTCTATTGCTTATTTCATTGATTATTTTTGTGATCTTGCTATGAATTGCGAGTAGTCGCCACGTCTTGGGGCGTGGGGATGAACCCTACGAGCCCAATTTCACACTTGTGATGAATTAGTAGAAATTTTGCTAGAATTGTTACTAGGGATTAGATTGTGATTGATTTACTACGGATGGCTAGGAATTCACATCGATTGGGATTTGCAAGAGATTGGATCCCAATTCGATAGGAAACCCTAGAAATCCGAATTGGGTTGGAATCGAATTTCCGTAGTATCGGTTTGCAAGAGATTGGACCGATACTAGGGTTTCCGATTTCAATTCCGCGCCAATACCCGTTTGCAAGAGATTGGACGGGTAGGAACTATCCCATTCTAGGTCGTGAGCCGAGTTTGCAAGAGATTGGACTCGGTGCGCGATTGGACGATGATGTTGATCCTAATGCTAGCTTCCCTAGGCTAGGGTTTGCAAGAGATTGGACCCGAGCCTAGGATAGCTATAGACCGGCAACAGCGCGAGAGCGTGAGCTTGGTTCTACATTCAGTTGCAACTAGTTCATCCAAAATCTTATTCTAGCGATTTTGATACCGATGAACCACATTCATGAAATACGGTGAGTAGCGGGGATTCCCCATTCCCTAGACGTTCTTTATTTGATTTGATATTTTCGCACTTTGTCTGACGATTGTGACAGGATCGCCAAAGGCAAATTTCTCTCTTCTTAAATAGCCAGGTTGATCGGAGCAAGCACGGTCATTCGTCCTCCCTGTGTTCGATAACCCGCTCGCTGCTACACCGTGCACTTGCGGTAAAACTACAGCCATTCTTTTGGGTTACATCCCGGAGCGATCAAGTTTTTGGCGCCGTTACCGGGGAGGCGATTGCGTTTGATCTTACCACCCTAGCTATTCTTTTTTTATTTTATTATTATTTCCATTTCTTTATCTTTACCTAACCCTTCCACGGTACTAATCATTTCTTTGAAACTCTGTTTTCCCTGTGCATGTACACGAGATCTACGGCGGACCCTGAAGCTATATTATTTGATCCCGAGATCGAACGTACCGCGCGGAGACTTAGAGCGGAAAGGAGACAAAATCCGGAAGGGCGGTTTTTGACCAACCCGGAAACTGCAGACCAATTAGCGGCAAGGATGGCGAGGATAATTTCTATTCGAGATAGGCTTCGGCCTAAGACCTCTTCTACGACCTCATCCATTGCCGTGCCGGAGTTGGCAGCTGACAAGAACTTCGAGCTAAAGACTGGACTAGTGGTTCTGATGCAGCAGGATCCATTTCATGGGAATGCCCATTAAAACCCTCACTACCACATCCAATTATTCTTGTCGAAGTGCGCCACATTTCAGATGCCGGGGGTCTCCATCGATGCCATCAGACTGCGTCTCTTCCCCTTCACGCTAAAGGACAAGGCACTTTATTGGTTGAGGACGCAGGCTGACAGAGTTTTCACCTCTTGGGACGAGTTGGCGAGTGCATTTATTGACAAGTTCTATCCACCATCCAAGACGGTGAAGATCCGGAGCGCTCTCATGTCCTTCAAGCAAGGACCACAGGAGACGCTCTATGAGGCTTGGGAGCATTTTAAGGATTTGCAGCATCAATGCCCGCACCATAGCATAGAAGATTGGGAGCTAGTTCATAGCTTCTACAACGGTCTCCAACCGGGGACCAAACAAATTATTGATGCCGCGGCGAATGGTGCTATCTTCTCAAAGACTCCCGAGGAAGCTACGGCCCTAATTGAGGAGATGGCCTCAAACAACCAACAATGGGGTGATGAGCGAGGACACTCCACGTCCTCCTTGAAGACGACTAGTATCTATGAGGCGAAGGCCGTAGCGGAGCTTACAAGCAAGTTTGATTCTCTCCACAAGGTAGTGGAGAGATTGGAGAAGTTTATCACGGAGCCCCAAGGAGCCCCTTCTGCCTCCGCTCCAACGAACCAAATGTGTGATTGGCAAGACCAATCTCAAGCCATGTACTCGGGAGGAGAGCAAGGAGAAGGATCCTTGGAGCAAGTACAATATGTCGCGGGGAACCAAGGATATTGGGCCAATCCGGCCGCAAGAAATCATCCCGGATTCTCCTACGCCAACAATGAAGGAGCTTTGAACCCGCCCCAAGCACCACCTCAACAAGCCCGACCACCACCACCCCAACAACAAAACTATCCGCCGAGGGGGCCTCCACAACAAAATTTCCAACCGAAGCAACAAGTTCCACCATATAGGCCGCCCGGATACAACCAAGGGTGGAGGAATCAAAATCAAAACCCTCCACAAGCTCAACAATGATCCAACTTCGAAGCTAGAGTGGAGGCGTTTATGGTCGAGCATAATAAGGTCAATGCTACCTTGAAGGCGGGGCAAGACTCCCTTAATACCGTTGTGGCTCAAATATCGGAGCAATTGGCGTTGCTCAATCGGAACACTCAACGATTGCCGACGCAACCCGAGCAAAACCCACGGAGCAACACCGGCCACATCAATGCCGTAGTTGCCGTTACTACTAGAGGTGGGAAGGATACCTCCCCCGCTATGATTCCTACCGAGGAGCCCGTGGAGGAAATCTTGGATCCAATTGAGCCGGTAGTTGAAGATGATAAGGAGAAAGAGCCACAAGAAAAGGAGAAATCTAGAGCGGAACAATTGATTGAGGAAAGGCGCTTCATGCCACCGGTCCCATTTCCCCAAAGGCTTGCTAGAGCGAAAATGGAGAAAAGGCTAGCAAAGTTTCTCGAGTATCTTAGAGGAGTTAGCCTCAACATTCCCTTCCTCGACGCCATCGTGGAGATCCCCACATATGCTAAATTCTTAAAGGACTTGATTTCGGGGAGAAAGAGGAAGGAAAAGATCATGCTAGCCGAGGAGGGCTCTTGGTTCACCAAGAGAGAGAAGGAGCCGGCCAAATTTAAAGACCCGGGGAGTTTTCGGATTCCTTGCACCTTGGGCGGCGTCCCTCTTCAAAAGGCGTTGGTAGATCTTGGGGCTAGTGTGAGCCTCATGCCTCTCTCCATGTTCTTAAGGCTAAACACCGGGACGAAGTTGAAACCTACCGACATGCGGATACAATTGGCCGATGGGCGAATAACAAGGCCGGTAGAGATCGCCGAAGACATCCTGCTACAAGTCCCGGGAGGAATATGCTTGCCATGTGACTTCGTTATCATGGACGTTAAGGAGGAGGGAGATACTTCATTGATACTTGGACGCCCGTTCCTCGCCACCGCCGGAGTGATTGTCGACGTGCGAGAAGGTACCCTAACTTTGAATGTCGGCAACATCGAGGTGGAGCTTCACATTCCTAAGTCTATGAAACACATGCCTTACCACGAGGAACTTGACTACATGGACCTCCTTGATGAGGTGATAGAAGAGGCAATCCCCCACTCGATTGGCGCTCTTTTCAATGAGGATTTTGATGAAGGCCCGGATTTAGGCCAAGATGAGAAGATAGACGATTCCCCCGACCTCTCCGCTGAAAATGATGAAGGCGACGCTGATGTCGCGAGGATTCGAGAGCTCTGCAAGCTCTCGAAACAAAAGTCTCCGAAGAAAGCTCCCCCGCTACAAAAATCGGCGTCACCGGTGAAGCCGTTGACCGGAGCAAACGCTAGCTTGGGGGAGCCTCCCCCCAACACCATTCGAGACCAGAGACCACCGCGGGAGAACACGTCGCCGCAACTTCCGAATCCAAGCGTTCTCCCCGGAAAGTTTGATGGGTGCATCTCATATGCACCAAACATCCCGCATTAATCGAAAATCATAGGGGGTCGAGCTCACGACCTTAAACGAGCGCTTGTCGGGAGGCAACCCGACGGTTGTTGCTTTATTTTTACTTTTCTTTATTTTTGTTTTAGAAATTTTTAGTGTTTTGAGTCGTTCGCCCAAAAACTTTGTGATAACGGGTCCTATTTTTCTTGACAGGAGAGGAGATAGGTAAATCCATCACGAGGAGGATGAACGAGATGACGAGGAGCGCCCCAGGAAGACGCTCGATGCTTAGGAGTAAGATGAAATCGACTGGAGGAAGAAAGACGGAGTTTAGAGCCCAAACGAAGACAAACAGCAGAAAACAAGGCTCACTCGGCCGAGTATACTAGTCACTCGGCCGAGTACACAAGTTCGTCCGGCCGAGCCGCTCATGAACGAGGGAAGTCTGATGTACCCAACTCTCTGTTTATTTTCCTGATTTAAGTATAACTGCTACTCGGCCGAGTATATATTTTCACTCGGCCGAGTAAAACGGATACGCTCCTAGGGCGAGTCTTGCCGAGTAGCTTAAGCCACTCGGCCGAATGGACTTACTCCACTCGGCCGAGGCTGGCAAGGCCACTCGGCCGATGCATAAGCGGGGGGGATATCACCATTGATCTCACTCGGCCGAGTGACCTAGTCACTCGGCCGAGTCGTAACTTTCGTTATATAAGGGCTGAGGGGAGGCACAATTTTCGAAACGGAAAATTCCCAAATCACCGCGACCCTTCAGCTCCCCTCGCCCGACCCTCGCTCGCTCGCGCCCTCACTCGCCCGGTTGACCACCGCCGCGCCGCCGCTCGGCCAGCCACCGCCGGCCGAGCACCGCCCGCGCCTCGCCCGAGTCGCCGCTGGCGGCCGTGTCTCCGGCCACCTCAGGTATCGCCTTTTTGGCCTATTTTTCCTCTTTTTGTGTGTTTTTCGAGGATCCATGTATTAAACGAACCCCGAACCCTAATCAACTTCTATATCTATCTATTATACCCCTAATGCTCCATACATTTTGAATATTACCCGCTGATATCTCCGTTTCATGCGCAGGTTGATTTTGGGAGCTTAGGGGAGCTCAGGGGAGCTTCTACGGACTGATTTGGGCTTCGCGGAGGCGCTGAATTCGAACGCTTCCATTATCTTGCACTCGCGGCGTGTCTGGGTATACTCCTTCCACTCTTTTGTACACACCGCACTTTTTACACTTTTCGGAGCGCGCTCGGGGCCGATATGCCGCCCCGGACACGGCCGCGGTCGAAGAGAGCTTCCGCCAAGCGGAAGCGGTCGGATGATGTCGGCCCCTCCCACGAGTTGGAGGACTCTCCTCCACCGTCTCACACACACCCCATCCACCCAGCACAGCCTGCAGGCCCCGCACACCCCGCACAGCCCGCAGCGCCCACACAGCCCGCACAGCCCACACAGCCACTCCCCGCCGCACAGCCACCACCTCCGGCTCCACTGGTCGGGCCGCTCGGGATTACGTTCCGAGACGACGCACACCGCGCCGTCTTCGAGCGTATCTCCCAGCGCTCGATCGTACCCTCCAGGTTTGCACACCTCGCTGACCTAGGACGCCTGGGGGTACTAGAGGGGATGCTCACGTTGTACGACAACGTGGGCTGGCGAGATTTCTTCCAGGTGTCGGCGGACACGTTCACCCGCCCGACACTTGAGATTCTTAGTTCGATCGCCCGGACCGACGAGGGATGCTCGTTCCGGTTCATGGATCGGGAGTGCCAGGTCACTCTCAATATGATGAGAGCGTTTTTCTCGTGGCCCGCTGTCCCCGGTGCCGATCACGGTTACGGCCCCACCCATATCCCCCCACCTTCCTTCGACGCCGATGCCTTCTGGGTCCGGATTACGGGTCTTCACGCTGCCTTTGACCCTAGTAGGGCCAAGGCCTCGGCCATTGTCCATCCCTGCCTCCGCATTGCTCAGCGCCTTATGGCGACGACATTTTTGGCCAGATATGAGCCGGCCACGATGTCTACGCCGGAGCTTTACATGCTCTACGCGATGACACGTCCCAGAGCTCTATCTAGGGATGGCGATGAGCTGGTCCCCGCCGTCGTGATTGATGTCGCGGCTTGGTTTTTGGACCGCATCATTGTATCGGTGGGCGCTCGCTCACCGATATGCTGCGGTGGCCTGATCACCTTGCTTGCACTTATGACCGGCGAGGACTTCCCTGACGACTTGCGACGAGTACCGGGCCCCACTTCTTTGTCGATCGATGTTATGGCTCGGATGAAGATTCTTCGTCCGCACGGTGAGCGTCACTGGGTCTGGTTGCACGGCCCTTACGGGGCCGATTACATGATTCTTCCGAGCCCAGCTCGGACTCAGATTGCACTAGCCCACGTCGACTGGCTCCCTGCGATGGACATCCTCATCCCCGCTGCATACGTGCTCAAGGCCGAGGAGGCCGAGCATGCCCATGCTGCCCACGCTGCCCACGCTGCCCCCGCAGACCCTGTCGCACCTGCCGAGCCTGCCGCCCCTGTTGACCCTGTGGCCCCTCAGCCTATCCCCGATGTTTCTGCCGCTCCTGACACCTCTGTCGGTGTTGGGAGTACCTCAGCTGAGCCCACTTCCACCACCTCCACCACTTCCGAGGCTGTCACCACCACTCCCACCACCACCACTGGCCCTCTGTCCGTCGAGCCTCTTTGCTCCGCACTCCCCGAGCGCCCACCGACCTTTGTTGAGAGTAGAGAGCCCTCGTTTGCCGCGGTCGTGGAGACCATGGCTAGCATGATCTCCGCTGGGGTTGCGCCTTTTGGTCCACACACTTCCACCCCAGCGGTAGTCACCTCTGTCTCCACCCCTGCTGTATTTTCCGAGAGTGTCATGGCGTCTGTCCACACTTCTGTGCCACTGACCTCTCTGGCCGCCTCGCTGCCACTTTTGCATTCTTCTTTCGCTGCTGCTGCCTCTACTTCTCACCAGCCGGTGCCCTGGCCTCACACCGAGGCCAGGCCCACATTTGCGAGCGCAGCACCTTTTGTACCCTTCCCCGCTGAGCCCGTCACATACGCGACTCGAGTACGCCAGCCACGCCCTGCACAGCCCCGACCGGTGCGTCCCTCTGCACCACCTCCCCCCGACACTGTACTTCAGAGCATTCGTGCTCTAGAGGGGGCGGTGAGTGGCCTCAGAGGCGACCTTAGGACCCTGTCCTCCACCGTCTCTGCGATGGCAGACCGCTTTGACCTGATCCCCCAGATTCACTACTGTTTTACTAAGGTCCTGGAGCGTCTCCCGCGCGTACCCCCACCCACCCAGCAGGTTCCCGCCCACACTTCCACACACACTCGACCTGCTACCACTTCCACACCCACACCCGCTCAGCGGCCTGTCCAGCCACCACCACCACTTCCGCCTCAGGACGGAGACGGTGCAACACCACCTTCCTAGGCACCCTTGATGCCATCGATTATTCCTGCCGTTGTGCTGCCCGTTTCTGCTGGGTCCTGTTGCACTTTTGCCCACCCCCCTCCCCTCACTTATTTTGGGATTCTCATGTCAACCATATATTCATATATCTTTTCTGGGAGAGAGGGAGCGTTTTTGGTGACACTCTTATATACCTATATCACTCCTATCTGTGCATGCATTATGTCCGCATCATATTTTCATGTCTTTTTCTTTCTTTTTATTTTCTTTTTTCTTTTCATCATACATGCATCCTCACCTTCCCCTCACATTTCTTGTCTCTCGGTGTGCCACACTTTGCACATTGAGGACACTGTGCCATTTAGCTTGGGGGAGTGAGTTCTCGCGTTCTTTTTCGATTTGCCACCTTTATTTTTAGTTTTTCACACCATTTTTCGCTTTTGCACTTATTTTTCATCATTTTTCCTTTTATTTTGCCATGCATCACGTTTTTCTTATTTTTCTGTGTGCCGCAATGTAAATAGTTCTATTTTCCCTTTATCTTTATTTCTTTCTTTTTCATCTCATGCTAGAGATGACTTTTCTGTGATGATGATGACGTGGAGTTAGCTTATTCTATATGCATGCTTAATTTGTCATGTCTTAGATTTTATTTCTGATGTCATATGCTATGACTTGCCTTGCATCTAGAGATAGTAACCCACACTTTTTCCACATGAAAATGGATGAAATTTTACTATTAGCTGAGTCTGAATATTCATATGTATGCTATCACAGAAAACACACCAAGATTCACGCATTGAATGCCTATGTCTGGAGTACTGATTTCTTTTGCTATATCACTTCTATATGCATGAACTGTACACTTCACTTCAGGATGATTGAATGATGTTAGCTATGATAAATTTGGATTAGTTAGCTTTTTTGTGATCGAAACTGAGTAGATTAGATTACCCTGCTGAAGTTGTCGTGCATGTCTTATAGAGTGAACCGAGTTATATATTTATTTCTTTCTCCACAAATCTTGAACATCATTTCTCTACTTTTAAAATCATTGGTGAATCTCCCCTTAGCGATTCTATTATATGGCATTTCCCCCGCTATTAATTCCTAGCTCCAAATTTCTTATTCGAAAAAAAAAGAAAAAAAAAGAAAAAATTCTTGTATATCATTATCTCTCTTTGAGTTGGGATCGTTGTGTATATATTTTTATTGCAAAAAAAAAGAAAAAAAGAAAAAAAAGAGAAGATGAAAAATCCTCAATAAAAGATCCCATCTCACTTTCTTTCTTTCTATCATTGCTTTTGGAGCTTTATAGGAATGGGGATGTAAATATATTTTTTTATGCCATCACGCTTATGGATAAGCTTGGGGGAGGGGATCCATTGATGTGTGAGAGAGTGACTACTTGACGTTGCACGACAACCTAGGCTAAGTAATATTCTATACTCGGTGAGATTATTTTTAGCTTTACGAAATCCAGAAATCTAAGCCTAGCATTCATTTCATGAAATCCATACTTTTCTATTCTCTCTATTCTATAGTGTGATACTCTTATACTCCTGATAGAAAGCGTTCAATTGAAAAGTGTGTGATCTGTGATATGTATACCGCTTTAAATGATTCAGACGACGTTAATTATAAAATTATTCCGTTTTTCATGATTATATTGTTGTTCGTGGGTCTTCTATTTCTATTTGCACTATTATACTATGATATCAAAATAAAATTCTTTGACATGTGTTTTTCATTCAGTGCATGCTATATGAGTAAGCGGAACCCACGTCCTGAGGAAATGATCTAGCAGCTTACCTCTTCGCTTCTTTCTTTCTTCTTTATTTTCATTTCTTTCTTCTCCGTTTTTCATTTTTCATTTTTTCCGCCGTTTTCGTTTTCCGAATCCACCGGGTTCGCCTTTTGCTTATCTTCCTCGAGGACGAGTAAGAGGCAAGCTTGGGGGATTTTGATCACTCCTTATTTTACACTTTTTTCCCGCATGTTTGCATGCCATTTAGATCGCCCAAATCATGTTTTTCACGATATATCGATGATATTGCGATGCTTTTCACGATTTGTTGTTTTTGTCGCATTTCAGGTGATTTGGCGCGATTTGGAGTGATCTCGAGATACGCCTACTCCAGACGGTCACCGACGACCTCCCCGAGGGGTATTTTGTTGTTGGAGAGGAGCGGAAGAAGAACGGACGTCGCAGGAGCGACGAGGAGGCCAAAATAAGCAGATTGGGCATGTTTTGTGTCCCACTCGGTCGAGTGGAGGAGCCACTCAGCCGACCATCGAGACACCGCTCGGCCGACCAGTTCAGACACGATTTCTATGTGCACTCGGCCGAGCGACGGAGACCACATCGGCCGAGTGACGAGACCCCGTCCGCCCGAGTGGCGCCCAGACGAAGCCCTTCAATAATCCCCAAGTTACTGTTTTTCGGCTGCCTGAGCTTCAGAAGACCCACTCGGCCGAGTGGCTTATCCCGTCCGCCCGAGTACCATGAAGCCGTCGGCCGAGTGACGACAACTCACTCAGCCGAGCCGCCCCCGAAATGAAGACCCCTGAAGATCGATACTTACTGGAAAATTACAGGGTTTTCACTCGGCCGAGCGACTTTTGTCACTCGGCCGAGTGCGACGCGCTGCCTGCAGCGAAAATTGCGGAAAACAGGCTACGCATGGGTATTTTGGTCACAGTTTTTGGACGATTTTGGGGGCTATTTAACCCCTGTTTTTACCCTAGTTTTGAGAGCTTCTTCTTAGATTTTTTGGCAGCTTTTTAGATTACTTTTTAGCTTTATTTTGGAGATTGGAGAAGGACAAAGTTTGATTTTTGTTGGATTAATTGAAGGACTCCATTGGTTTGCATCTCTTTTCCCTAAAAATTCTATTTTTATTGCATATCTCAATATTGTGATGAATTCTATTGCTATTTCATTGATTATTTTTGTGATCTTGCTATGAATTGCGAGTAGTCGCCACGTCTTGGGGCGTGGGGATGAACCCTACGAGCCCAATTTCACACTTGTGATGAATTAGTAGAAATTTTGCTAGAATTGTTACTAGGGATTAGATTGTGATTGATTTACTACGGATGGCTAGGAATTCACATCGATTGGGATTTGCAAGAGATTGGATCCCAATTCGATAGGAAACCCTAGAAATCCGAATTGGGTTGGAATCGAATTTCCGTAGTATCGGTTTGCAAGAGATTGGACCGATACTAGGGTTTCCGATTTCAATTCCGCGTCAATACCCGTTTGCAAGAGATTGGACGGGTAGGAACTATCCCAATCTAGGTCGTGAGCCGAGTTTGCAAGAGATTGGACTCGGTGCGCGATTGGACGATGATGTTGATCCTAATGCTAGCTTCCCTAGGCTAGGGTTTGCAAGAGATTGGACCCGAGCCTAGGATAGCTATAGACCGGCAACAGCGCGAGAGCGTGAGCTTGGTTCTACATTCAGTTGCAACTAGTTCATCCAAAATCTTATTCTAGCGATTTTGATACCGATGAACCACATTCATGAAATACGGTGAGTAGCGGGGATTCCCCATTCCCTAGACGTTCTTTATTTGATTTGATATTTTCGCACTTTGTCTGACGATTGTGACAGGATCGCCAAAGGCAAATTTCTCTCTTCTTAAATAGCCAGGTTGATCGGAGCAAGCACGGTCATTCGTCCTCCCTGTGTTCGATAACCCGCTCGCTGCTACACCGTGCACTTGCGGTAAAACTACAACCGTTCTTTTGGGTTACGTCCCGGAGCGATCACCGGCCCGGCCCCGATAACATGCTGGCCACTCGCCCACTCCTGCGATAACCGCTCCCCCGGTTCCGCGACCACTGAATGGCAGTTATGGGGAGATGCTGGCATGGCGCAGGGAGCGGCGACGGGGGGGCAGATTGAGGGGGCACGATTGAGGGCGGACGAGCGACGTGGGTCGGGGGCAATCACGGCGGAGGTCTATAAAGGGGCTAGGAGGACGACAGGACAGGGGACCGCATCTCAGGTATCCAAAACCTAAGGTACTCCATCAACGACCTAGTTCCCCCATTTCTCCTCCTTCCTCCCCCGCTCGGGCCGTGAGACGCCGTACCGATCTCCTCTCGAGTCGTACCGTCTCCGCCGGGCCTCATCTTTCAGATCACTGTCTGACTTAGGCATCGGAGGGGTTTTGGCCGGAACCAAGGTCCGGCCCCCCTGACGAGTGTTCTCGTCTACGCAGGAGGATATCCAATCCACGGGCCGAGGCTTCCCCTCGTCGTCCGACCGCCGAGGCCGAGCACAACCGACCGAGGCCGAGCGTCTCAACCCAGGCCGAGGCTTCCCCTCGCCCTACCAACGACCGAGGACCCCGATTCGACCAGCCGACGTGCTCCATGTCGTCCGCAGATCCGACTCGAGCCTCGACTGCACCAACTCAACTCACCCGAGGGACCCAAGCGGGCCCCTTGACCATGTTGACCGGGTTGTCCACGGTCAACGCTTTGTAGTGAGAAAACACTCTGAAACATCTGGCGCCGTCTGTGGGAACGAACTGTTCCACGAAGAAGCAAACCACACCTGCAATGGCACGAGCCAGCAACGGAAGGAAACGCATGCCCCCCATCCCGGAGGAGGGGAATGGCGCATCCAACGGCAACCTCGAAGGCACGCCCGTCAACAACCACCCCGCCCCCACAACTGAAGAGATTGGCGGGTCGGAATTGGCCACACAGGGGCAACTCCGTGCCCTGGCCCAGGAGACCAATGCGAATCTCCAGACGCTGGTCGTGGCAGTACAGCAACTCGTCAGCACTGTGCCAGTTAACGGAGGCGCATTGGGCGACGACCATCGTTGGGCGGGGGGTCCCCCTCTCTTACGATCCGCTGTGGTCGACGACCATGGGAACCAAAGACCGAACGCGGAGCATCGGTTCACGTTGTCTGGCTCTCGCCAGGCGAGATCACGCACCTCCTCCCCTCATCGTGAAAGGAGCCGAAGAGAAACTGAGGGAACGGGGGACGAATCGGTGACCGCGTTGTCTCGTCGACCACGGTCACCCCACCGCAGGAGAAGCAGTCGACACCACTCGAGAGACCGATCGCGGCGGAGCAGGAGCTCCCACCGGAGGAGCCGGGAGTACCGGGTCAGCCCGACCCCCAGTGTGGCGAGGACCGTGGAGCCAGCCCCGCCGGCGCCGGTGCACCCTCCACCACCGAACGAACCGGAGGCAGACGGGTGTCGAACCCCCGGAGGCATCCACGGGGACCGGTGCCACCTATCACGGAGGATAACCGACGCGCGGGTCCCCTCTCGATTCAAGATCCTGACGCTGGGGAAGTACGACGGGATAGGGGACCCGGGAAACCACGTGATGGATTACGATGGGGACATGTCCTTCCAAGGAGCCGACGATGAACTGCTCTGCCGAGGCTTCTATTCTACTCTCAGGGGACCGGCGAGGACCTGGTACCGTAGCCTGCCCAGCCGCTCCATCGACAGCTTCGAGGAACTCACCAAGCTGTTCTGCAAACAGTTCATGGCGGGGAGGCAGATAAAGCCTGATGCTGAACATCTATTCAACATAGTGCAGGGACCAGCCGAGCCGCTCCGACAGTTCATGCGCCGCTTCAACGCGGAGAGGCTGAATGTGAACAGCCCTCCCGACCTCGTGGTCCAAACGGCCCTTAAGAAAGGGCTGCGCCATAGAGGCCTTAAGAAATCTCTGCACAACGATCCCCCGAAGGACCTCCCCGGGATCATGGCGAGGGCCGAGCGCTTCATGCTGACCGAAGAGGCCTTGGCCGTTGATGCGGGGAAAGCCGCTCGAGGGACCAAGCACAGCGACAGCGGACGAGGCAGCCCCGATGGGTACCGGACCGAGAAGAGGCCGAGAAACAGGCAACGCGGAGAAGGTACGAGGGACGCCACCCTAGACGCCGTCCTCGCTCAAGTACAGAAGGAAGAGCGCGCCGATCTCCCCCCACCAAAGGCAAAAAGAGGTGGGAAGAGTGGGGAGAAGTACTGCAAGTACCACAAAGACAATGGCCACGACACTGAAGACTGCTGGCACTTGAAGAAGGACATAGAGAAGCTGATGAGCCGGGGGCACGCCAGGAACTTAGCCGACGAGCCGACTCACGGGGAAGGGACCTCTATGCAGCCGGACAAGGGGAAGAAGATCAACACCGTCCAAGGACCCCTCCGCATCATAGAGTGAGCGGGCGAGCTCTCTCCCCCCAGTCGTAGCCTTGTCCGAGGGGATTATCTAGGTTTACATCCCTCTGTCTAGCTTTATTCCCTGTTTCCTTTCCTCCAAATGTGCTAGTCCGACAGGACTCTTAAGAGTATAATTGCATTCCCTTTTGTCTTTTCTTAATCTTCGACGGAATCGACGTTTCACTAAGGGTGCAGAAGGATGAAGACCGCCGCCTCACTGGAGGGGGAGCTTTGCCCTCGTCGACCGACTCCTGTGCTCAGAAGTCTGGGGGAAATTCTCCCAGCCGGCGCGGACGCCGACCGGTCCTAAGCCGAGGAGCTGGGCCCTCGTCGACCGACTCCTGCGCTCATAAGTCTGGGGGCAATTCCCCCAGCCAGCGCGGACGTCGACCGGTCCTAAGCCGAGGGGCTGTGCCCTCGCCGACCAACTCCTGCGCTCATAAGTCTGGGGGCAATTCCCCCAGCCAGCGCGGACGCCGACCGGTCCTAAGCCGAGGAGCTCTGCCCTCGCCGACCGACTCCTGCGCTCATAAGTCTGGGGGCAATTCCCCCAGCCAGCACGGACGCCGACCGGTCCTAAGCCGAGGGGCTTTGCCCTTGCCGACCGACTCCTGCGCTCATAAGTCTGGGGGCAATTCCCCCAGCCAGCGCGGACGCCGACCGGTCCTAAGCCGAGGAGCTTTGCCCTCGCAGACCGACTCCTGCGCTCATAAGTCTGGGGGCAATTCCCCCAGCAGGCACGGACGTCATCCAGTCCTAGGCCAAGAACAAGGCAGCAACGCAAAATACGTGAGAAGTCCGAGTAAGTCAATTTCATTTATAACAGTTAACCAGGGTACAAAAATGTGTCTTATTTACAGGGAATCGAAGCGAAGAAACCTCTCTACAAATAACCCACTCACGACGAATGACAAAGTTCGTCACCTACAGAAGCTAGGTCGACACCGACAGAGCAAAATTTGTCGACAAAAGACCCAAAGTAGTCGGCCCAAGCGAGCAGCCATGCAACCAGCAATTATTGGCCCCGGAGCCGGTAGCGAAGCCGAAGGAGATAGCAGGGGCAGGGATCCATTTCAAGTAGACTGGCCCAAAGCGAAGCGGATGCTAAAAAATTTGAGGATAAGGCCAGGAGGGACGGCTTAGGGAGCCCGGGCTCGGGAGGACACATCCTCGGGCACTTCGCCCTGCTCGGAGCGAGGGGGATCGACAAGCGGGGGAGCCTGCCGAACGCGCTCCGCACAATCCCGGAAGGAAGACTGGACAACTTCGACAATCCGAGGGGCGATGAGGTCTTCATACGTACCGAAGGCCTCCCTGAGAACCTCAAAGATCTTCTCCCCCAGGGTCCCGACGACACCCCTCTCCACCTCCTCCGCAAGCCGCGCCACCTGACACCGATCCGATAGTTCCCTCTGAAGCTCCTCCCTCTCCAGGCGGAACGACTCAGCCGTGTCCTCAGCCGACTGCCGAGCGTCCTCCAACTTTCCCTGGAGGTCACCCACTCGCCCCTCCAGCTCGGCCACACGGAGCTTGAGATGACGAGACTCCATCTGAGCCGCCGTCATAGCTACCTCCGCCGCCCCGGCCCGCTCGTGGGCCTTCATGGAGGACTCCTCCAGCTCCCTCAAGAGGACGGCTCAGCACTGCAACTCCACGGCGAGCGTTGAACCCTGGAAGACGAGACATGGGCTAAGAAGAGGATAAAGGGAAGGAGAGGATAGCAAGATAACCGAACCTGTTGAAGGATCCAAACCAAGGAATCCGACATCTTGTCGGCAGGGATCTTCTTGAGAAGGCTGCGGTCCCGGGGTGGGACGGAGACCTCAGTAACCTGCTGGGCCAAAGCTCGGTCGACAAACATCGAACTCCCAGGGACGACATCGAGGGAAGCCAAATTGCTCGCCAACAGGGCTCCGATCCCCGGTGATATGGGCGAGGACGCTGCGAGGGGGGTGGTTGTCAAGGCAACCGGAAGATCCCCGGTGGTCACCGCAGGGAGCACAGAACCCGCCGGACTGGAGGGATCCGCATCCTCCCTCCTCTTCTTTCCTCCGTGAGGCTCCGAGGGCGCCGGAGGGGAGCGCTTCCGCCTCGCACCATCACCACCCTCGGGAACCAGAGGGGGCGCGCCAAGGGCAGAAAGGACTGCACCAGACCCGTCGTTACCCCCCGCCTCTTGGGCTGGCGGGGCGGGTCCGGCCCTTGTGACCCCCCTGGGAAGAGGATCGCCAGAAGAAGAGACGGGAGGCGCGGCCACCACCTTACCCACGGAAGGCTCGGCTCGGCGCACTTCCTCCTCAACGGTCCGCCGAGGCGCCCTTCCAGAGGTACTACCTCGGCTCCGAGCGGCTCCACGACGGATCAGCTCATTGACGTCACGGACGAACTCGCGGCCAACCATCCCTACAAGGGAAACCAAAATCAGGATGAGTCACAGGGCGATTCGAGACTGAAAAAGCGACCTACCCGGAGACCACAAGACGGCCTTCAGGAGTAGGTCGTCCAACAAAGACCAGATGGACTTCGATTCCAAGGGGAGGGTCGACGGCAACGCGGCAGCTGCCTGATCAACGTCAGAGAGGGCTAGCGGCGGGCGAGGCTGGATAGACCCGCCCCAACTTGTCAAAATCTGGGCGTCCTCCAGGAAGATCACAAAGACATAATCCGAACTCCAATCCCCCGACCAGCGGGGTAACCCGATCAGGCACTCCCTCCTTGAGCGAGCTCGGAGTTGCAGCCATGACCCCGGGCCGACCGTCTGGATCTGATAAAAGTGGAAGAGAAGGGGGAGAGACGGCTCCAGACCGCGGGTACAGCAGAGCGTCGCAAAGCCCGTCAGTACCTCAATCGAACAAGGGGTGAACTGGCAAAGGGGCACCATGAGATATTCCATGACCTGGATGAAGAAGGGATTGAGCGGGAAACGAAGACCCAGGCGGAACATTTCGACGTAGACGCCGACCTCATTGCTCCTCGGAAGGCAAATCCGCTCGTCGAAGAATGGAACTCGGACATCGTACGGGAAGCAGAGATACCTTTCCCGGATCTCCGTGGCCACTGAAGGAGGGGTCCCCGACGGCATTCGGAGGACAACCGGGGGCACGTTAAGCCGCACGGCAGCCGACGCCATGCCATCACAGGCGAAGTCTGGGAAAAGCTTCCCTTTCCCCTTATCTCGGAGGGGACGACTCCCGGCGGAGGAACCTGATCCCCCTAGCCGGGGCCCGCCTCGCCTGGACTCCGGAGGATCCCTCGCCCCTTGGCCAGAACCGCCTATCCTAAGAGTAGCCATAATACGAGAGCGAGAAAGGAATTACCTTTTAACTAGTTTGGAGGAGACAAGGAAGCGAAGGCGACGTGAAACTCCGAGTTGTGGAAAGCCTAGAACAATGGGAAGAGCAAGAAAGAAGTGGAGATCAACGCAGCTGGGGATCTTATGTACCGGACACAGGGACGAATTCAAAGCGCCTGACAAGAACGCGTGGCAGGCCTCGAAGAACCGGCGGCGTTTCGAAATCGGCGCCAAGGGAAGTCCAATCGATCCGCCTCATCATGACCTACATTTATGACCATGGCTCGATTAAAGCGCCACTCGGAACCCCAGGAGGCACAGCGGTCGAACCGAGCAAACCAGGGCCGATCGACCCCACCGAGGGCGGCTCACGAACCCCTCGGCTTCTCAACTTAAGACGACCCCACGAGCGGTGGGGATAAGCTCGCAGCTACACGTGGCAGCATCAGAGGACCGACGACGCTTCGGAGCCCGCGCCTTAAAAGTATCGAACGGACCAACTCATGATGAAGACTAATAAATGAGTCGGCATCAACTGACGAGCCTGTCAAAGTCGGCGAAGTCGCATCGGCCGAGCCGAACCGGCCGAAGCCGATCAACCCGACCGATGGGGGCAATTGTTACGCCTATTTAACCGAGACCCGAAAGACACGAGCCCAGATACCCGACTGCCGGTCAAGAGCCCATCTGCGTGCTCAGGCCCACTCGATAAGGCCCTATAAGGGCCCCCCCCCCAATGTCGATCCGGCCCGGCCCTGATAACACGCTGGCCACTCGCCCACTCCTGCGATAACCGCTCCCCCGGTTCTGCGACCACTGAATGGCAGTTATGGGGAGATGCTGGCATGGCGCAGGGAGCGGCGACGGGGGGGGCAGATTGAGGGGGCACGATTGAGGGCGGACGAGCGACGTGGGTCGGGGGCAATCACGGCGGAGGTCTATAAAGGGGCTAGGAGGACGACAGGACAGGGGACCGCATCTCATGTATCCAAAACCTAAGGTACTCCATCAACGACCTAGTTCCCCCATTTCTCCTCCTTCCTCCCCCGCTCGCGCCGTGAGACGCCGTACCGATCTCCTCTCGAGTCGTACCGTCTCCGCCGGGCCTCCTCTTTCAGATCACTGTCTGACTTAGGCATCGGAGGGGTTTTGGCCGGAACCAAGGTCCGGCCCCCCTGACGAGTGTTCTCGTCTACGCAGGAGGATATCCAATCCACGGGCTGAGGCTTCCCCTCGTCGTCCGACCGCCGAGGCCGAGCACAACCGACCGAGGCCAAGCGTCTCAACCCAGGCCGAGGCTTCCCCTCGCCCTACCAACGACCGAGGACCCTGATTCGACCAGCCGACGCGCTCCACGTCGTCCGCAGATCCGACTCAAGCCTCGACTGCACCAACTCGACTCACCCGAGGGACCCAAGCGGGCCCCTTGACCACGTTGACCGGGTTGTCCACGGTCAACGCTTTGTAGTGAGAAAACACTCTGAAACACATTGTAATTTGACCTTTCTTTCAGGCATGCATGCGATGCCTTGATAAAAAAGAATAAGGGATGATGAATAATGTTTGATTGGAGTTTCAAAGGTAAAGGATGAAAACTCTTAACAAAAATTGTGATTACACATAAAACAGATAGCATGATTGTGTTTTCCAAGTTGAAATACATCATCTGAACCAGAAGATAAATTTAATGATATAATAATCAGAGGATGATATTGGCCATCTACATAACTATTTGCAGGATAAAATTAATGCTATAATAATCATAGGATAAAGTTAATGATATAATAATCATAGGATGAAGTTGAACTGCCCAAAATTTCTTACCTGTTCGATGAATATGTAATGCCCATCAGCCTGAAAGAAATTTATAATGCATCAGATCGTCACTATCCTTCAAAAAAAATTCTACCAAGACACAAAGAAGCCAAACGCATACAACAAATCAATAACAAATGCATCGAATGGCAACATTTAATTTATTCAGTAACAAAGAAGGAATTTGGCAGCCGATCATTTGTGGTTCAAAATAGTTTTTTGGTTCAGTTACAGTTGTCATGTACACCAGAATCTCTCTTTATTAATATCCCACGATCTCGATCAATTTCTCGATCTATCATAAACATTCATAGGTAATTATATTTGATTCTGGTAGTTTTGCAATTTACAGATCATCAAAGTTATGATTTTCAGTAAAGATTCAATTTATAAAATTTTCAGCTCACCATCGGTCGAGATCTGTAAGTTTGGAAGATCGTTAAGAATTCGAAACCAGGATTCTCTGTGTTAATTAAAGCCATAATTATTTTTCTAAGATTTTTCTATATTAATTATTAGTTAGCATAATTAAACTTCCATGATAAATGTTTTTGGTGCAATGTGTTTTCTCACTGAACTCAAATACAATTCTTTGAGAATTGATGGTACATGTATTTACAAGATATGCATATACCATCGAAATGGCTACCCAAATATGCTTTCACAATTTCAAGAATTGTGTCTTTATAAACATAGAGAATGTGAAAATACCAACCGATTAGAGAACAGTCTGAAAAAACAATGGCAGGAATCATCAACAACAGCCATTCCAGGTTTGGTCCTGTCCCGACTGCGACCGAGGCTGAGGGTGCTCTCTCCATCGTGCAAGGGTAACACGTCGCTATGATTTAGTTGTATTCCTTGTATTCACTCTCTCAAAACATTGTGTTGTTATACTTAAGTAATGTCTTCAACGTTACATGAATATGACATGTGTTGTCTCAATCATGATTGGGACTTCACCAATTTGAATCACCATGACTCCTCAGATCTTGGTGCAACAATATTAACTTAGTAGCTATAGCAATGTTCATTCTAATCTAACCAAATTGGCCAAATAGTTAATGACATTCAACGAACCAAATAACGAAATTATTACACCAGAATCTGAAAATTTCCCCAATATAACACTTAAAAAAGACTCAGCTTTTACTAAAATAAGAAGAACAAAGTATCAAATAAATATAGAATAATATAATCAAAACTGTAATTTAGATAAATCTAGAATATATAAGGAAAAAACTACAAAACAAAGTCTCAAAAAATACCTGATCTGATAAGACGGGACCGCCACCTCCACAGCGGCTGGTTCGGCCGTGGTGCACTGCATATACTGAATTAGTGAATTGCCATAGTTGAAGTGTTAATATAACAAAATGGCAATGAAATACTGGATTAACACTAATGTGGATTGCCATGAAATATTGGATTAACACTTCAATGAAGTATGTGTTAATATACAAAAAATGCCAGGATATGCTTATCTACTTCAATGCATATTTCATTGCCACAGTTGAAGTGTTAATATAACAAAAGTGCCAGGTTGAAGTGTTAATCCAGTGTTAATCAACAAATATTGCCATAGTTGAAGTGTTAATATAACAAAAATTAGTGAATTGCCATATTTTAGTGTTAATCAACAAAAATCCAGTATATGCAATGAAATTGCCAGATTTGAGTGTTAATATGCAATGAAATATGAATAGAAAAAACTGAATTGCCATGAACTCCCATTCTCCAAGAACTCCACTATGCATATCAACTAACTCATTTCACAAATCAAAACTGACATTCAAAATATCAGGTTGAGCATATCCTGGCTTTTTTGCTATTCTAACTGGACATTCAAAATATCAGCTTGCAATGGATATTCTGCATATCAACTAACTGGACATTCAAAATATCCTGAGCATATCCTGGACATTCAAAACAAATCAAAATATCCAGCATATCAACTAACTGGACATTCAAAATATCAGCTTGCAATGTCCAGGATATGCATTTTTTGCATTTTTTGAATGTAGTATGTCAGGATATTCAAAAACTGAATTGGATTGCCATGAAAAACTGATATGTCTTGCCAAATGACAAAAATTGGTTTGCATATCTCATGAGTTTGCCAAATGACAAAATTGGTTTGCATGGAGTGATCACATTCTGTTATTGATCACATTTTCAAGCTGTTATTGATAACATTCATATGGAACTACATGATAAGATCATAAAAGATAAACGCACCCAGTTTGTAGGCATGTCATTTCTTTTCAAGCAAGATTATCTCCTTGCTACAGGGCAAGTCATACCAGCAGTTACTGAACAAAGTAAGAGATAAATATGTGCAAAATTCAAAATAATGATAGATTAATGACTAAAAGGGCAGTATTAGGAGAAGAAACAAAATGAGATAAAGGCGAAATAATGATAGATCAACATCAAGAGAAGTCTGTTCAAATCCAAGAAACAAAATGAGATATTTTTTTCAAATACTTGAATAAAGATGAAATCTTTACACAAACAAACAAATAATGGAAATCAGGAGGTACCCATGCTGCTCAAATCCCAAATCAGGGTACCCTTGGGCTGTGTCGGCTATGAGGAGCCATCCTTTGGTGGTTCTTTGAGAGTAGTGAGGGACGGACCTGTGAGAGAGCTGAAACTTGCCCATTATTGGCTGCCATTTCTAGATATGAGCTGCAGGCGATGGTGTTTTGTGTTTCTCCCCTTTTCAATCGATCCTAGGGTTGCGGGTTGAGATAGGGGCCTGAGGGTGCGGGTTGCGGCAGGGGCATGAGGGTGCTCGAGGTGGCCGTGGGGCTGAGGGGTGGCTACGTAGGAGGCTGCAGTGCAGGGCATCGGGCTCACGGTAGGGGAGAGGGGGGTTTGTGGGAGTGAGAAAGAGAGAGGAGGGAGGGAGAGAGAACCACTGCCAACAAAAATTTCGTTCCCCCCCAAAATATGAAGGCTGCGGCTTTTTTTGGAGAAAGTTGGTATTTTAACGTTTTGGTTCCCCCAAAACACTTTTCTTTCCCCTCAAAATTTAATTTCCCCCAAAAAATTTTGTTTCAAACTTAAAATTTTAAACTCAATTTCTCTTCACTTATCCAATTTCTCTTATCTTATCCAATTTCTCTTATCTTATCCAACTTCTCTTAATAACAACCCTCAATTATACCCAATTTCTCAACTCTTATCCAATTTCTCTTATCCAAAAACCCATGATAACATCCATGTTTTATAATATAGATATAGATATAGATATATATATAAATATATATATATATATATATATATATATATAACGTTTCGAATCGCATGTGTCGAGACTCTACCAATAGGACTAGGATAACCCATTTTGCTTATGTTATGATCTGCGAAATTTTTTTTTGCCAAGTGTTTAGAATTCGAATTCTTCTTTGTTTTACTTGGTGAAGATCCCCTCGTCATGCATCATTCTCCCATTTGGGGGAGTGCACACTTTTCACTATCCCACTTCCAAAAAAAGAGAGAGAAGAAAAATTCAAAAAAAGAGAAAATAAAAAAAATATGTATAGCAAAAATCCAAAAAATATACAAATATCCAAAACCAGAAAAAATCTTCCGTTGTGAATATTACTCCTACCGCCATGAATAAAGGGAAGGCGAGAATTTGCACCAAGTGCTCTCCTCCACACCTACTCAACCCCCTTCGATTTCGAACACACTTGGCATAGGAGCTTTCTAGCGATCATCTAAGCATTTGTGCAGTGATCCCCTAGTTCCTAGTAGTAAAGTCACTGACATATGATATGCTTTAATTCTTACTCTATTCTCATGCATGCTTGAGCTACTATTCACCGCTAATTCGAATTGATTCGATATTTGGGCCATTCCATGGGTATGAGTATATGGAGCTTTATTGCACAATTTAGATAGTTACACCATCTTCTAGCTCACGACCTCACTCAGTCGCGCTTCATCGCGTGGACCCACGACACTTGTATGGAATCATATTCCTGGATTTAGTGATATGCTTATCGCATGCTTGCGTAGTGTGGCGTGTTAGTTTTCGTTGGCTCTGACGGGTGATCTAGGATTTCGCTTTCTTCTTCTGTTTCTTCCTTTCTATTTTTCCCTCCGAGCTCCTATCCTCACTCGTCTTCCTCGGAGATAAGGAAGGGTTCAGCTTGGGGGATTTTGACGTGCGTTTATATTTTATATATTCACGCACGCCTTCTCCGTAATTTCTCGTCGTTTTTCGTTGTTTCGTATCTATTCTTTTGTGATTTTTAGTTCCTTTTCACTTTCATTGTGTTTGTGTGCTATTGCAGGAGATTGCTAGTGTAGCGAACATACATAGCCTACATCATGAGTCTCCTGAGCAACGAGAGGTATCGCACGAGAACCTGAGGGCCAAACGTCAAGTTAGAGCATGTTTCAGCCATCAACCGATCGGGTGGACAGACCCACCCGATCAGTTCGTGCACACATTTCAGACCCAAGCAGAGAGCAAGGATGAGACAAACCCTAACCGATCGGTTCAGTGATCGGTTGGGTGCGATAGTCTTCTCTGTTTTTGAGTGCCAAAGCCACCTGATCGGTTGACTTGTCAACCGATCGGGTCACCTGTAGCCATTCTCCCAAAGTTCAAGAGCCCAATGACTTCACCCGATCGGTTCAGTGATCGGGTGAATTATTTCAGAAGCTGAAGACTATTTCTCTGATCGTCTCACCCGATCGGTTGAAGTTTCAACCGATCGGGTGGACGTTTATTTTTTCTTCTTGTGGAAATATTCCCTGGCATCTTGCCAAAATGTATATATAGCCCTAGGTTTCCCAGAAACAGAATCCCCATTTTCTTAAGCATTTTTAGGGATTTTGGCTGCTGAGAATTTATTTTGATTTGTAAGTTTCTTGATCGCTTTGATACTTTGATATTGTGTTATTAATCCTATTTGCTTCATTAGTCTATTACTTGATTATCGTTTTGATGGCTATATTTTGTTGCATTGTATCTCTTGCAATGATTAGTGAGTAGTTTCCTAATCTGGGACATTGGTGGAAGCCCCTTCGTGGGTTCTTCCTAGAACGACCATAGGATTAGGGATTCGATAGGATATAATGATTTAGATGGTTACGCGGGGCGTTTTATTGTCATTGGCGGGAGAAAGACCACCTCTGACCATCAGGCCAATGGGAAATAAAACGGGAGTTTGATCCCCTAGCCATAGCTCACACCCCTAGCATAGACATTGATTCCTCGCGTATGGGAACGGCTTGTATGAAATGCCGGGAACAATCGTTGCGAGCTTAGTGCTCCCGGAGTCAGTCGGTGTTGGACATGGGAATGCCCACTGTCCGAACCCGGGTAGACCTAGCGTATCATCCTGGGCATCGAACGGAATATCGGGCCCATGGGACGCTAGGTACCGCTATCAGAGCCAACGTCCCACCATTAAACCTTAGAATCCGATCGTATTCATATCCGATCGTAATAGTGAGAACTCATGATAGGGTGGAAACCAAAGTCCAGGGTTACTTTTTATATCTTACACCTTTCCATAGTTTCATATCGTGACAACCCACTAAGCGATAAGGCTAGCTCACCCACCGGGTGATCCGGTTCCTCTTTGTTGCCAAGCACACCACACACCTCCCTGAGTTCGACCCCCAAGCCACACTTCGACACCGTGCGCTTGCGGTTATAAATTTTAATCCTGGTATCCCCGTCTGACTTTACATAGTGCCAAGTCTAGGGGACGTCACATAGCCATATTAATATGTATTCATATAGGAGTTAATATATAATAGAACCCAAGGGACACCCACTTAGTAGTGGGTGTAATGGTGGATGGTTAGTGGGTGAAGACCAAAGGTCTCCCCCGTTCATAACACTCTCCCCATCCATCCATTCTCAGCATATGAATTCTTTAGGATCCAATGCGCGGATCTGGGGTGGATACTGCTGGATCCAGAGCTACCGTGTTTTGCCTCGTTAAAACCTTAGCTGTGGAAAACCCAGTGGGAAAAACCAACAGCTTAAGGAAAAAGAGTACAATACACAAGTGACTCCCCCTGATCCGTACAAGCTTCAGGCTTGTAGGTCTTTCAGCTGTCACATCCCTATATCTTTTACAAGCTTTCTAAAAGTACATCTAGGCAATGCCTTATTAAACAGATCAGCTAAATTATTACAAGACTGAATCTGTTGTTCTTCAATCTGCTTCTGCTCTTGTAGTTCGTACGTCCAGAAGAACTTGGGAGAGATGTGCTTCGTCATGTCACCCTTGATGTAACCAGCTTATAGTTGAGCTATACAAGCTGCATTATCTTCAAATAAAATGGTTGGCTCAAGGTCGTCCGTCTACAGGCCTGTCTTCACTAGAATGTGATGAATGACTGAACGAAGCCAGACACATTCTCTGCTAGCTTCATGGATCTCCAGGAGCTCTGAGTGGTTGGATGAGACTGTTGTGATGGTCTGCTTCCCAGATTTCTAGGAGATGGTCGAACCACCGTAGGTGAACACGAAACCAGTATGTGATTTCTCGGTGTGTGGATCAGACCAGTAACCTGCATCTGCATAACCAATCAAAGTGGGAGATCCACCTTTCGAGAAGAATAATCCCAGGTCAATCAACCCTTGGAGGTAGCGCAGAAGCTGCTTAACTCCGTTCTAGTGACGTTTTGTGGGCACTGAACTGTATCTGGCTAATAGGTTGACTGTGAATGCTATGTCGGGACGCGTGCAGTTTGCCAGATGTAGAATTGCTCCAATGGCATTAAGGTAAGGTACTTCAGGACCTAATGTTTCCTCCCCCTCTTCCAACGGTCGAAAAGGTTCCTTATGTACATCCAATGATCTAACGACCATTAGTGTACTTAGAGGATAGATCTTATCCATATAGAAATTTTTGAGTAATTTTCTTGTGTATGTCGATTGGTGTAATAGGATTCCTCTGCTGAGGTGTTCTATCTGTCAGCCAAGACAATATTTAGTCTTGCCTAGGTCTTTCATTTCAAACGTTAGTTTGAGGCTTGCAGATATATCATCAATCACTGCAGGAGATCCGATGAGGTTTAAGTCATCTACATAGATGACTGTTAATACGAATCCTTTTTCCTTTGGTTTTAATGAAAATACACGGACAGACTTCATTATTGGTGAAACCTTGTTAACAAGGAATTCACTCAGTCTGTTATACCACATTTTCCCCGATTGCTTAAGACCATATAATGATCTTTGAAGCTTAACAGAATAGACGTCCCGAGTTCTATCTTTTATTTCTGTTGGTATTTTGAAACCATCTGGAAGTTTCATGTAGATATCTTTATCTAAATTGCCATATAGATATGCAGTCATAACGTCCATGAGCTACATTTTTGGGCCTTCCATTGATGTTAAGCTTATTATGAATCGGAATGTGATCGCATCTATAACCAGGGAATATGTATCTTCATAATCTATCCCCGGTCGTTGGGAAAATCCCTGAGCTGCAAGCTGTGATTTGTAGCGTACGATCAGATTATTCTCATTTATTTTCCTTATGAATACCCACTTGTATCCCACAGGTTTTACACCTCTTGGTGTCTGGACTACTGGTCCAAAGACTTTGTGTTTCAAGAGTGAGTCCAGCTCTACTCCGATTGCCTCGTTCCACTTTGGCGAATCATCTCTGCGTTTGCATTCAGCTAGAGATCGTGGATTGATATCATCGTCGCATTGAGCGACGTGAACAGTAATATCGAACGCGAAGTCGTCGTCGACGAAAGTGCTTTTTATGTCTAGTACCTTCCCAGTACGTATGAAATTTAATGATATTTCTCATGTATTATCCTCTTCGAGGGACTGAATGAGGGGAGAGGTTACTGGTCTGAGCTCAGCATCCTGTGGTGGAATATTCGTTATTTCTCCAGGTATTTTCTTCTTGTGAGGGAATTTATCCTTAGAGCCAGGCGGTCGTCCTCTTTTTATTTGAGGTACGGCCGATTCTGCTGCCGGTGGATTGCACCCATCTTTAGGGATGTCAATCCTAGCTGGCGTATTGGTAGCAGTACGTGTGATCTGATAATCTTCTGGTTATCAGTGAATTTGACCGGGAGTAAATGTACTGTATTCTGAATGTGAAGGATCTTCAGGATCTCATCTTCACACAGATTAGTACGCGGATCATAATGAGACAAAGACTTAGTGTCCCAAGAAATGGTCTCTGAATCTTCAGGCTTCTTGGTTTGTGAGCCAAGTTTGGAAAAAGAATTTTCGTCAAACTCACAATCTTCAAGACGAGCCTTAAACGTGTCGCCTGTTAGGGGCTCAAGGTATCTAATAATGGAGGGTGAATCATACCCTATGTAGATACCAAGACGGCGTTGAGGACCCATTTTAGTCCTCTGTGGAGGTGCTATGGGAACATGGACTGCACAACCGAATACTCTCAAGTGAGAAATATTGGGAGGCACACCATATGTCAGTTGCATCGGAGATAAAATATGACCACCAGAGGGACGTATTCTGATAAGCAAAGCAGCACGCAAAATGGCATGTCCACATGCATCCACAGGCAACTGTGATTGCATTAGCAATGGACGAGCAATCCATTACAGTCTCTTTATAAGAGACTCAGCCAACCCATTCTGGGTGTGAACATGAGCTATTGGATGTTCAACTTCAATGCCAGTTGCTTGGCAATAGTCTTGAAAGATTTATGAAGTGAATTCCCCAGTATTTTCCAGACGTATTTTTTAATCTGGTTATCTGGAAAATGTGCTCGTAACTTTATTATTTGTGCCAATAGCTTTGGAAAAGCTAGGTTGCGGGTGGACAAAAGGCACACAAACGACCATTTTGAACATGCATCTATTAGTACCATAAAGTACCGAAATGGACCACTTGATGGGTGAATTGGCACACAAATGTCTCCATGTATTTTCTCCTAGAAGCTAGGAGACTCAAACCCCACTTTTAGGTGGGATGGTCTCGTGATCAGTTTACCATTATAACAGAGGGGACAAAGAAAATCACCCTTCTGAAGAATCTTTAGGTTCTTCAAATTATGTCCACTGGATTGGGTTATGAAGCGGTGCATCATTATCGATCCTGGGTGACCTAGTCTATAATGCCAGAGACTGAATTATGGTGATGTAGAACACTGCTGGTGCACCATCAGATTAGCTTTTATAGGTTGGATGTATGTTTGATAAAGGCCCGACGGGAGTCCTTTAAAACGTTTTAGGATGTCACCACCAAAAATAATAAAAGTCCAAAGTCCATTATACAATCCGAAGTACGAAAAAATTAAAATTACAATTTGGAAACCCTTGGGGTCCCAGCATTAGCAATTTTGCCTTCGTCTTCAGGCTAAGTATCTTCGGGCTTTGGCTTTTACAATTAATTCCTCACTACATTTTCACTCAAAAGGAAAAAAATGTGAGGATAATAAATAGTGGTGACTAAAAATGGCCAATCCAAAAACCACAACACAGTCTTACTAACATTCTAGGCAGTTTATATAACATATAAATAATTATGCAAAATCACAGGAATAAACAATTTAATTTATCCAACATCGCAAGCAATTTTATTGGAGAAATATATTAAATTTACGATTAATAATTACTTGGACCACGAGGAAACGTCATTACCCGGTAGGTTAGGTAACTAACGACAGAGCGGTCTCAGTATCCTTGTAATTATTAAATCGTGAAATAATAATAATTTTAATCCAATATAAAGAAAAAAGTGATTGATGATGAATTACACATAGAATGAATCAGAATTATTTTTTAAAGAAATCCTAATTAATTTCTGAATTGCCTTTTTAGAAACATATTTATAACTAGCCCCCAATACCCCAAGAGCAGTTATTAATACTCAATCTCCTCCCCCCCCCCCCGATTTTCCCTAATATTTCTGGATTTTTCCAGAATTTTTCGGATTTTTTCCGAATTTTGCAGAACTTTTTGGAATTTTCAGGGATTTATAGGGTATTTTATGAACTATATATATAAATATATAATAATTACAGAATATTTTTATTTCTTTTCAAAAGAAAAAAGAAAAATTGGCCTGTAGGCCAGAGGCCCACGGGCTGGCTGCGGGCTTCATGCCCGTTCACAAAAAATACCCAGATTTTTTTTCCTATGCTCATGGCCCATCAGGGGAGGCACATGCCTCTTCTTCCCCTCACCATAGGGTTAGGGTTTTAAGAGGGATCCGTCAGCGACGCAGCCCCCCGCCACCGCAGCGAGGGGGAGGGGGGTATATCCCGGGAACATGTTGAAACCAATATGTTTTGACCTCCCTGTTACAATACCCAAACAAAAGTTTCATAGTTCTTTCACTCAGCTACTATTTATATTTCCAATTTTCTCTGTATTATTATCCTGAGCCCTGCAGATATCCTCTCTTCTCTCAGATGTCAACACAAGATATCAATTGTCAAGCTGCCAGTACACGTGCACACATGTCACCATGTCAAAATGTACGGATAAATGAAGTGTACATGGAATTGCCCCCATATCAGAGAATATACATTATAGAGTTGAAAAATATTCGAGCCAACAGTAACATGGATATGAGAAGCCAAGGTATGCAAACATGCCGACGTCCCCCTGCAGGGGGCGGTCTGCCAGCAGCCGTCGCCGTCGGCGATGGCTAGGGCAAAAAATAGAATATGTTTTAATAATGAATCTATTAAAAACAGATTTAAAATGAGTTTTTAATAGTAAATCTGTGTTTTAAAATTGATTTTCTTGTAGATCTTAATAGAAAAATAAGATTTTGCTATAGATCTAATAAAAATATCACAGATTGATCAACATGCGCATGAAAAATGTAGATCTAGGGTTTTCTAAGATTTACCTCTAGATCCTACCCACCGGATCTAGCGAAGTTTGGAGAAGGAAGCCCAATCCGCGTCTTCGCGATTCGTCCGTTGGCAGGGGTTCGGCTCAGCTGAAGAGCGGTGCTGATAACGTGTTAAAGTTGGAAGAAGTAGTAGCTCATGGTATCCATCATAGCCATATTAATATGTATTCATATAGGAGTTACAATATAAAAGAACCCAATGGACACCCACTTAGTAGTGGGTGTAATGGTGGATGGTTAGTGGGTGGAGACCAAGGTCTCCCCCATTCATAACATAATAAGAAAATATAGTCATGACGATAATGCAAGATTTCTACAAGTATATGAACATCATTTAAAGTGCAATTTCAATACTAAAAAAATATATTCAATTATCTCAATCCTTATAATTTTGTACTCTTCAACCTTTATTTCATTTTTCTACTATTCTAGTTTTTGTTTCCTTTTCACTTTTTCAATTTTTATGGTTTTCAAAAAATTTCTATCCAAAAAAAGATGAAAACACATCAAAGAAAAATCTCATTAAGGAAACCACACCCAAAAAACTGAAAAACACACAAAAAAACTATGAAGGTATTCAATGAGCGCAAACAAGAATTCGCATTGTCGTTTGGCCAAGAAACTTCATTAATGTGCGACATCAAATCCTTAGTTCCTTATCCCTCCATCTTACTACACGGAAGATGTTACATGTGACCCTAGAATTCAATAAGATCTACTCATGTTAGTCAACATACTTTTAGGAACCCATATTTGTTTAAACTTTATATCTTTGTTCATGTATACACAATTATGAGTAGTATGACCAACACATCCACAAGTAAAGCACTTTGCGTGAATATTTATAACTTTCGTAGGCTCATTGTGAACTTTCTTATTTTTAGGTTGTTCAACATGATTCAATCCATATTTAAGTCCTCTCCTATTGTTGCTATACATTTGATTTCCAAAAATCATATCCAAAGATTGTTTTTCAACACCAAATTTCTTAATGGTCAATTCTAGGTCTGAGACTTTGGATTTCAAATAAATATTTTCGTTCACAAGCAAAATGCACTTACTAATGAAAGCTTTTTTATTTTCCTCTTCATTCTTTTTCAAATTTTCAGCTTTCTTTTCTATCTCAATCATTTTTCCTTTAAACTCGTTGTTTGCAAATTCTAGCTTAATCAATTTTTCTTTGAGCTCTTTATTTTCATTTTCTAATATAATCATATTTTCTTTGCATGCTTTATTTTCGGTCTCTAGCTTAGGACATACATCACACTTTAAGGTCTCATGCACAATGGGTGGTTCCTTTTTAATCTTTGCAAGAGTATGCTTAAGTGTATTGTTTTCTGTTTTCATTTTTTCATCGTCTAGAGACAAGTTGTAGCTTTCTTGTTGTAATTCAAAAATTATTTCTATAAGAGATTCAATAGTGTATTCTAACTTGTCAATCTTAGTGATGAGTGTTCTTTGTATATAGTTTTTCCCTCTTTTTCATGCACGTTTTACATTGTTTTATTCTCCATTCCTCCCCGCTTTCCTCGTTTTTGTCTCCTCTTTTGCTTTTGTGGTCCCTCATGTGCTTTGCAAGAAATATATGCCAATTGGGACCATATGGAGAGATTCTAGCACAAAGAGGCAAAAGGAGCGAATCCGGGGGGTTAATTAGTGCAAGGGAAGAGGATTTTGAGAGCAATAGAAACCCACGAGGATGCGTCAGAATATAACGCACGACCGCGTCAAATTTCATTCGAGAATACATCTACACGACCGCGTCAAAGACCTCCAAACAGCTACGTCAGAGAAGATAGAGATTGAAGATCTGAAGCCTACATGGCCCGTGCGGATGAAAGCAGCGAGGCCACGGTTTTACGAAGACCAAAGCCCATTGACATGGCCGCAGAAAATATAACGCGGTCACGTAGCCACTTTCGACGCGACCACGTCTCTAATGATGAGACTGCGTCGCTGACGCCCCATTTTCCCATTTCACGCAAGGGATCGACGCAACCACGTCGTTTCCGACGCGTCGCGACAGACGAATTTTCCGAGGCGGCTAGGGCAAAATCTATGGGCTATACTGGTCTTTTGGGCACGCGTATATAAATGCTCCTTCTTCCTCCTAAGAGAGGATCTTCTTTTCAGCCATTTTTCTGTTATTTTGTAGGTTTTGGGAAGTTTTGTAAGGATTCTAAACTCTAATTCTTTGTTGTTTTTATTGTTCTTATTGCTTACTAGTATAATAGTTTAACTTTTCTCAATAGAAACTCTTTCTCTTTGTTATTATTGCCTTGTTTTACTATCTACTGCTAACCTAATCTGAATCTATTACTTTATATGTTTACCCATTACAAGGAATTCCTTCCATTGTAATGGGTAGTGAGTAGTTTCCTTCTAGGGCAATAGGATGAACCCCGTTGGATTAGGGCTATGGATTGGACTAATTAATTAATTTAATTGCTGGGCTAATTGAGATTAGGGGTACATTGGGACGATTATTGTCATCGTAGATTTGACCACCTCCCTTCAGGGCGATCGGATTGGTCGCCGACCAAAAATCGGGACCAATCCGGGTATCCGATCCATACAACGACCCATACTATCGGTATGACCGACGAGAGTCGGGCACCGATTAGAGCTCTCCCAATGTAGGTCTAATCTCCAAATGCCATTGTGGGCAGAAGGAAGATTGGTGATATTCGTCGAGAGTAATGCGCCCAACGTACACCGATGCATCGAAGACCATGGACTGGCCAATCATTGCATCGCGACAGCGGGTGGTAGGACATGATACAAGGGAATAACCTATCATGCATCACGACAGTGGGGGATAGGAAAATGCCCTTCGATCACACAAACTCACCCGAGTCCCAATGAACCCGGCAATCGGTTGATTACTATTTTAACCCTAACCTTAGTCCAATGGCTAGGATTCCCTACACCCTTAAGCCTAACCTTAGACTCATAAACTAGTACTCACCGATGCTTCCCCGTGTTTGACCCGTTAGCGACTACACATGACCCGTGCGCGCTGCGGTTTTTATTAGCATCGTTGTTTTGGGTGAAAATCGGCTTTTTGGTGCCGTTGCCAGGGAGGCACGATTTGATATTGGTTTTAGTCTTTGTCGAAAGACTACGTGTTTCTTTTTCATTTTTTTGTTCATAGTTCCTTTTTCATCGCTTCTTGGTGCTTTTAATGTTTCTTTTTGGTGTAGCTCTTTTTGCATGCACAAGAGGTCTCAGGGCATTGCGGATTTGCGTTTGTTAAACCTGGCGATCGAAGTCATCGTAAGAAGTCTTAACGCCGAAAGGAGGAGGAGACAAGCCCTCGAGACGATGGATGAAATAATCAACCCCGAGAATGGTCCTCCACCACCACTGCCACCACAACCACCACTAGCTAGGTCGCTTCTGGATTATTCCATGCCCCATAATAGATCAACATCTAGCATCCAAAGGCCGGTGGTGGAGCCAAACAACTTCGAGCTCAACCCATCTTTGGTTGACTTCATACAAAGGGACCAATTCTCAGAGGGCCCGATGGAGAATCCAAATGACCATCTCAACACAATTTTGGAGAAGATGGACATGCTGAAGATAAATGTCGTCACCAATGACGCAATCAGGCTGAGATTATTCCCTTTCTCACATAGGGATAAAGCCAAAGACTGGCTTAGGAGTCATAGTCCCAACACGTTCACTACATGGGACAGCTTATCTCTTGTTTTTCTAACGAAATACTTTCCTCCAGGAAAAACTGCTGAGCTGCGTAATAAGATCACTAATTTCAAGCAGTCGGAGCGAGAGTCTCTATATGAAGCTTAGGAGAGGTTTAAGGACCTCCAAATAATCTTCCCCCACCATGGCGTGCCAGACTGGTTGCTTATTCAAGCCTTCTACAACGGGTTAACATCACCAGTGAGGATGTCTATCGATGCCGCCGCTAATGGTGCTATAATGAGTAAGACCCCAGCTGGAGCAAAGAGACTGCAGGAAGCCATGGTAGAAAATAATGACTCCTGGAGCAATGATAGAAGCATCTCCGTGAGGGGAGGTAAGTATGACATTGACGAGGTATCACTAATTTATGCAAAATTTGATTCCTTGACTAAACAGATTTCTCTCATTGGACTCGGTACTACTAAACTGCCTATGGCGGCAGTTTGTGAAATTTGTGGTGTACAGGGGCACCAGGGTACCGAATGCTTTTCACCCATGGTGGTGCCTTCAGATATGACCATTGAGCAAGCAAACGCCCTATACGAAAACAATCCGAGGACGCCGAACAATCCGTACTCCCAGAATTACAATCAGGGGTAGAGAAACCACCCGAACTTTTCCTACCGGACTCTGGGTTTGCAAACCCCTCTGCCATACCATCAGCAGCCCCAAGAGTTCCAGACTCCGCCTCCTCAGGGATAGTTCCAAAATTTCAACCAAAGGCCCCCTTATGAATGCATCCCCCTGTCTAGAAATTCAGTTTAGAAGTGCTAATTGAGGGCCATATCTGGACCCAGAGCCAATGGAATGACTACTTCTAGAGCTCAATCCAGCCGTTGATGACAACGACGTAGCAACTCGCGTCCACCACATAGCAGCTGGAGTCGGGCCAGAAATCTATGGAAATAACCATGGCGCAAATAGCGTAGTAGCTCTCCCAACTCTCTAAGGTACAAGGAAAGCTGCCAGGGCAAGCTGAAGCAAACCCCATGGGCACATCAACACCATCACACTAAGGAGAAGGAGGAAATTTGATGGCCCCACCATGCCCATCGTGGAGAAAGAATCTAAGGAGGAAGGAGAAGCTCACGTTGAGCTTGGATCTGGAAATGACAAGGAAGACGAGCAGAAGGTAGAGCCTCCGCATCCCAAACCCTCTAAGGACACGGAAGTAGAAAAGAAGCATGGGAAGCCCACTGACGAGCCTCCCATGAATTATATGCCAAGTATCTTGTTTCTGTCAAGATTAGCAAAAGCCAAATTGGATGAGAAGATTGGGAAATTCTTTGAGCTCATGAAGCAGCTGAACATTTTCATCCCCTTCCGCGACGTAATTTCGGAGATACCCACCTATGCCAAGTTTCTGAAGGAGATAATCACTAAGGGTGGTTGGCGGGAGAAAGTGTTGGATCCTGTGGATGGCAAACAACACTAGAAGGGGGGTTGAATAGTGTTGTTCAAATAGTAAACTTTTTCGATTGTTAATAAACGGCCTTCTAATGTTGCCTAAGAAACCAAGTAAAGCGATCTACGATTGGTTCTTAATCAACAAAATAATCTTAAAATACACAGAGTAATTTCACAGAGGTAGTCGACTCCCTATGAACAGTAGTCGACTCCCAGAGTATTTATAAGCACATATAAGATTGCAAGTAAGATAAATATTATATTCACAGCGGATAAAAGTAAGTTGATCTTTGCAATAAATGAATAACAATTAGCGAATAATAAAGTAAGAGCAAAGATAAATAAACACAGATAAGCAATCGCAGACACAAGGATTTTTATCCTAATTCCCCACAACTTTTGGGTACGTCCAGTCCCCTACCAATCCGGTACGAGATTTTCCACTATCTACCTTGGCAAATACAAGTACCTAACTCCACTCGTTAGGATTTCCAACGACCTAGTCTTGACCAGGATTTCCGACTAGCAACACCTAGACTTGTCTAGTGTTCCAACAACAACACAATAAAAATGATATCCAATTCACCACAATAAATTGGTGGAGATTGGTTTTACACCCAGATTCTATAGCCAAACAATGATAGACAAAATTGTGTGTAGTGGCTTGATAGAATGAGATTCTAGATCACACAAAGATACGAATGAATTCTTTGTGATCTAGATCTATTGTTTTTCAAAAATCTTTTAAACAAAAATCAAGAAAAGTAATACGGATTTGAAAAACAGTTAGCCAATAAAATGAGAATATGATCTTTAAAAATAATAACAGAATTTTGCAAGATCACAAATAAAATCGAATTGGCTAGAGAAAGAATGAGAGCTTAGAACTTTAGAGCGTTTGCACGAGAGATTTTGAATTCGATAGTTGTTGTGCTTTTCTCAATGAAAACGGTCCTCTATTTATAGGACAAAAACTGAGAATTCGAATTTCAAAATACTTTGACTTTTGTCCCAAAAATTATGGAGAATATCACTCAACGATATTTCAAAATTCAAGTCAAAAACGTCAAACTTTTACAGCTGGTAGTCGACTCCCTAGGAGTGGTAGTCGACTCCCAGTGTGTTACAGGAAATCTTGATTCTCAGCTGGTAGTCGACTCCCTACCTTTGGTAGTCGACTCCCAGCGGAGTTTTTCCTGCGACACAGCTAGTCAGACAGGTAGCTAACTACAGTGTGTGTGGAGTTTCACTACGGAATTTATAAGATGACTAGAGAAAGCTCTCAAAAATATTTTTGAAGATAATTTAAAATATATTCAAAAATATTTTCAAATCGTTTGTGTGTGTGTTTGTTTGTCTATATGATTTGGCTTTAACAATACCCTAAAAAGACACAACACACTCACTATAGACTTAGGACACGTCTTCGGAAGCTTGATCAATTTGATGAAGTAGATGTGAGCTTCACTTGAGCTTCTTGTTCTATTTGAGTTTTGAACTTCATTATTTGATCTTAGCCACGTTCGTCCTAGTCTTTGAGCGTAGATTACGCTTCTTTGAGTATGAGTAAAGCTTCGCATATCCTGCACACTTAATTGTAGTGTAGTTAGTATACTAAGTTTCATTTGGTGTGCTCATCATCAAAATCACTTGGGGTGGAATTCAATTTCCATCACTCTCCGCCTTTTTGATGATCACACCCAAATGAAAAATGAAGTAAGTTTGAAATCTGAAAATACATGAAAGTATAATTACTCCCCTTGCTTTGATGCGGTTCTCCCCCTGCATCGAAGCTGTTAGCAATACAATACATATGATTTCATTTTTGCATTTCATATCTTTCTCCCCCTTGTCATCAGCAAAACATATCAATGACAAAGTATTAAATCATATGAATCATAGTATGATTTAGGAGGGGAATTCAATTCCCTATTCCTACAAGAGAGATGTTAGTTTATAAGAACAACTAATATATTGCATAGAGGATAAGTTCATAGTAGCTAGCATCACACAATTAAAGAGTTATTACAAAGTTTTAAAGACATGGTTTTTTTTAGAACCATTGTTTGAAAAACCATTGTTTTTAAGAGAAGCTAAGGATGACCGCCGTTCTTCTTCAGTTCCTTGATCTCATCAAGGATCCTGACAAGCGTGTCCTCCGTCATTTTGTTGCTTCTCACGACGAGCTCCTTAAGGTCGTCCACCTTTTGGTTAAGGTCTTCAAAGCCTTTCTCTTGTGATATCTTCAATTTCCCAATCTTCTTTAGAAGCATTTCTTGAAGCTCAAGAATATACGCCGGTGCTTCTTCTTCTTCTTCTTCTTCGCTTCCTCTTTCTTCTTCTCCTTGTTCTTCCTCCTCAGAATCTGAAACAACAATTCTCTTACCTCTTCTGGAGGATGATGATCCTCCTTCAGCTGCAAGCTTTTCTTCGGGAATGTTCTCATCAAGATCATGGTGTAGATTCATTCTTCCAAGTGCATGAACATCAAAAACTCGAGCTGGTTCTAGAATTGAGGTTTCATGGTCCAAAGGCACATTATAGCTAATAAACATGATAGTGAGATAGTGCCCATGAGCTAAAGTGGATGAGGGTCTATCAGAAGAAGCTGAAGCAAGAATAGAATCCATGATAACTTTGGCCCAATTGATGCGGATGTTACCTAGTATAACATAGATACATTTGGCCTGCTTCTCAGATAGGATAGAATGACTTCCAGATTTCTGAGTAATATTATAGGATAATATATTTGCCAGAATTCTTGTCGGATAGTGAAGATCGCTACATGGAAGTTTAGTCTGAAAATGTCTTCCTGGCAAATACATTCTCTCTAGAATACTTCCTTCGGTCATTTCTATTTTATCAAGCAGCATGCCAGAATATGGAATTCCTAGGGCTTCTCCTAGGGATTTAGCAGTAATGGCAAACTTTGTATCAAGAACTTTGGTTATAAAGCGGCTTTTAGCAAGATCGTAGTCCATATTAGCATAGAACAAGTGCACAAGCCTTGGATAGCAAAGATAAGTATTTTCAGAGGAAAATAGGTTGGCCAAGTTCTGAAAATCTAGTAAACTATCAATGCCATGATTTATAACATCATTGAGCTTAACAAAACGTTCATGGAGGATGGGTTTCTTAGTGATTTTGATGAAGTGTTCATATGTGGTGTTCTTGAATAGATATGGTAAAATGGTTTCTTTCTCAGAGTCAATTTCAGATGAGGTTTTTCTCTTCTTAGTAAAGATTCCTTTGATAGGCATCTAGATAGAGTAAAAACAATATTTTTACAATGCTAGATAAGCAAGAGAAAAAAAATAATGAAGTAAAGATCATGAAGTAAAAAAAATTTTTTACCTTGAGTAATTTGAGAAAGAGATGGAGTTGAAAGAGCTCCAAGAAACCAAGCACCAAGAAGAAATTTCAAGAGCGAGAGAGAGAGAGATGAAAGGGGGGTAGTCGGCTACCCTAGGGTTTCTCTTGGGGTTTTTTTTAACATAGGATGAAAGATGATGAAGAATGAGGGCCTTAGGATCAAGTGTTGGATGGTTAGGATAGAATTTTAGCTTATTGGGTATAAGTTGCCTTTGAGGATATGAACCCATTAACTCTATAGAACCCAATAGGAGTTAGTCAAAAACAAACCCAAAAATTCGCATACACTCTGGTAGTCGACTCCCTCATGTAGGTAGTCGACTCCCTACTGGGTTGAGTCGTTTTCTCATCCCGAGTGGTTTTTGATCCAAGTCGAGTGCGTTTTCTGAACACGAAATGTTTTTTTTCTTTTAAAAGTATAACACAAATATGTAAGATCATATAAAAATATTTATTTAATTAAATTTAATCATATATATTTAGCAGAGAAAAAAATTGAGTCGTGCAAGAAGGCTTTGATGTTGATCCTTTACAAGGCGTTGGATCTCGTTTTCTTCCTTTCATTTCTTTGGAGTACCTGAAAAAATAAAACGTTTATGGTACTCTTTTTTTTGAGTCCGAGAAGTTAGTCTTTAGGAAGCCAAACCCAGTATGGTTTAGTTCCTTCATGAATAACATATTTATAATTTTTGTTTAAATGAATTTGCTGAACAAAGTCGGTAGCGTACCTTTTCCTTCGTTGATCAGATAACTTCTTAGGTATCCAGATGCTCAAAACATTATCGTTAGAATGATGCATCCTAGTATGCTTAACCTGTTTCTTGGTATGATGTGAATCATAACCGAGTCCGGTTTTGCTAGATGAGGCTTTTTGATCTTTTATTATACTATCTAGCTTTCCTTTTCCTTTGTTGAAATTCTCAATAATTTTCATCGTAGAGTCGTATTTATCTTTGACAGATACGAGAAGATTATTCAGATTCTCAACATTTTCATTTACTAAAGAAATATCTTTTTGCAGAAAATCATTCTTTTCTTTAAGGATACTATTTTCTTTAATGATTTCTTCTTTTTCCTTAGTATCCTTTTTAATATTTCTAAGTGTTTTTCTATGTTCTTTTATGAGCTTTTCATGCATTTTGCATAGCTCCTTATATGCTCCCCTATAATCCATGTCTTCATCATCACTTGATGACGAATCATTTTCACTAGATGAATCATGATGCGTGCTTACCTTGGAGGATGTGGATGCCATGAAGCACATGTGTGTTGTTTCTCTTCTTTCATCGTTATCTTCTTCTGAGGATTCACCGGATGAGGAATCGTTGCTCTGGTCGAAGGCTGCGTAAGCTTCCTTCTTTGGTCGTCGGAATTTGTTTCTTCCGTTTTTCTCTTTTCATTATTATCTTTGTTCTTCCCACGATCTCTGGAATCACGATTGTTTCTCTCCAATGGACAGTCTCTTTTGACATGCCCTGGTTTGTTCCAACCAAAACAAATAATACCGTTAGTTGGTCTAAAAGATCGTTTTCCATACTTAATTGTGATGAACTCTTTAAAGTTCTTTGAGATGAAAGCGATATGGTCTTCTTTGTCCGTGTAATCGGAATCTTCCTCTTGGGCTTTGAACGCGAGATTCTTCTTCTTTGGTCTTTCTTTGATCTTCTTGTCTTCTTCAAGCTCAATCTCATATGCCATGAGATTTCCCATTAGTTCTTCAATGGTGATGTCTTTTACATTATGAGCTTATCAAATGGCAGTTGTCTTTCCCTTCCATTTGGGTCGGAGGGATCTTAGTATCTTCATTACCTGCTCATATTCGGAAAGTTTCTTTCCTAATCCTGCGAGCTCATTTGTAATATTAGTAAAACGAGTATTCACAACAGTTATACTCTCTCCTTCTTCCATTTTAAAAGATTCGAATTTTGAATATAAAACATTTATGCGAGATTCTTTTACCTTTTCGGTTCCTTCGTGACTTACCTGAAGAGTATGCCATATTTGGTGTGCTGTCTCATATTGGGAGACTCGATTGAACTCATTTCCTGTAACTGCGCAAAATAGTGAATTCATTGCTTTTGCATTGAGATTAGCTCTCTTCTTGTCGTCGACAGACCATTTCCCAAACCCAACCTCGGTGGGTGCGATGTACGGGACTTTAGTAACGGTCCAAGCTTCAATGTCTAATGACTCTAGGTGAGTCTTCATTCGGATCTTCCAGCTAGCATAGTTGGTTCTGTTGAACAGTGGTGGTCGCATGGTATTCAGTCCTTCAGAGTTAAAGGATGTTGACGCCATCACCTTTGTAGCCTTGCTCCGATACCAAGTGTTGGATCCTGTGGATGGCAAACAACACTAGAAGGGGGGTTGAATAGTGTTGTTCAAATAGTAAACGTTTTCGATTGTTAATAAACGTCCTTCTAATGTTGCCTAAGAAACCAAGTAGAGCGATCTACACTTGGTTCTTAATCAACAAAATAATCTTAAAATACACAGAGTAATTTCACAGTAGGTAGTCGACTCCCTATGAACAGTAGTCGACTCCCAGAGTATTTATAAGCACAGATAAGATTGCAAGTAAGATAAATATTATATTCACAGCGGATAAAAGTAAGTTGATCTTTGCAATAAATGAATAACAATTAGCGAATAATAAAGTAAGAGCAAAGATAAATAAACACAGATAAGCAATCGTAGACACAAGAATTTTTATCCTGGTTCCCCACAACTTTTGGGTACGTCCAGTCCCCGACCAATCCGGTACGAGATTTTTCACTATCTACCTTGGCAAATACAAGTACCTAACTCCACTCGTTAGGATTTCCAACGACCTAGTCTTGACCAGGATTTCCGACTGGCAACACCTAGACTTGTCTAGTGTTCCAACAACAACACAATAAAAATGATATCCAATTCACCACAATAAATTGGTGGAGATTGGTTTTACATCCAGATTCTATAGCCAAACAATGATAGATAAAATTGTGCGTAGTGGCTTGATAGAATGAGATTCTAGATCACACAAAGATACGAATGAATTCTTTGTGATCAAGATCTATTGTTTTTCAAAAATCCTTTAAACAAAAATCAAGAAAAGTAATACGGATTTGAAAAACAGTTAGCCAATAAAATGAGAATATGATCTTTAAAAATAATAACAGATTTTGCAAGATCACAAATAAAATCGAATTAGCTAGAGAAAGAATGAGAGCTTAGAACTTTAGAGCGTTTGCACAAGAGATTTTGAATTCGATAGTTGTTGTGTTTTTCTCAATGAAAACGGTCCTCTATTTATAGGACAAAAACTGAGAATTCGAATTTCAAAATACTTTGACTTTTGTCCCAAAAATTATGGAGAAAATCGTTCAACGATATTTCAAAATTCAAGTCAAAAACGTCAAACTTTTACAGCTGGTAGTCGACTCCCTAGGAGTGGTAGTCGACTCCCAGTGTGTTACAGGAAATCTTGATTCTCAGCTGGTAGTCGACTCCCTATCTTTGGTAGTCGACTCCCAGAGGAGTTTTTCCTGCGACACAGCTAGTCAGACAGGTAGCTAACTCCAGGGTGTGTGGAGTTTCACTACGGAATTTATAAGATGACTAGAGAAAGCTCTCAAAAACATTTTTGAAGATGATTTAAACGATATTCAAAAATATTTTCAAATCGTTTGTGTGTGTTTGTTTGTCTATATGATTTGGCTTTAACAATACCCTAAAAAGACACAACACACTCACTATAGACTTAGGACACGTCTTCGGAAGCTTGATCAATTTGATGAAGTAGATGTGAGCTTCACTTGAGCTTCTTGTTCTATTTGAGCTTTGAACTTCATTATTTGATCTTAGCCATGTTCGTCCTAGTCTTTGAGCGTAGATTGCGCTTCTTTGAGTTGAGTAAAGCTTCGCATATCCTACACAATTAATTGTAGTGTAGTTAGTATACTAAGTTTCATTTGGTGTGCTCATCATCAAAATCACTTGGGGTGGAATTCAATTTCCATCAGAAAGTTGTGCTATCTGCAGAGTGCAATGCCCTTATTCAAAGGAATGCGGTGGAAAAGTTGGAGGATCCGTGAAGCTTCTCATTCCCGTGTGCCATAGGAGATTTGAAGATCACAAGCGCTCTATGCAACTTAGGGGCAAGCGTCATCTTGATGCCTATAGGGATTTGTGAGAAGCTCACTCTAGGAGAGCTCCAGCCTACAAACATGTCGATCCAACCGACTGATCGCTCGGTGAAGTATCCTCTTGGAGTGGTTGAAGACGTGCCGGTACAAATTGGAAGGATAATAGTTCCATTGACTTCTTCATCATGGATATGCCCGAAGAGGCACTCATCCCGATCATCCTTGGGCGACCATTCCTAGCCATGGCAGGAGTTCTTGTCGACATGAAGGGAGGGAGACTCTCCCTCAATATCGGAAAAGATAAGGTCGAGTTCGACCTTAAAAATTTGATGAGGAGCTTTGCGGAAATCGATCGTGTGGACCAAGTGGATCTCCTTGAGGAAGCCATCAAAGAGACTAACTTGGAGGAGCTCTTCCTTAGCGACAATGTGGAGCGCCCATAGGGCGAGAGACCAAGATGAAAGAGATTGCGACAAAGGATGAGCACGGGGAAGCCTCCAAGGAGAATCCTACGAAGAAGTCGCCACGATCACACCCATTTGACCCTGAGGAGAAGAAGTGAGGAGAGAACCACCATTAGCTGAATAAGAAGAAGGAACATCGAGATGACCGCATCTG
This sequence comes from Scilla litardierei, assembly GCA_030789695.1. Taxonomy (NCBI): domain Eukaryota; kingdom Viridiplantae; phylum Streptophyta; class Magnoliopsida; order Asparagales; family Asparagaceae; genus Scilla; species Scilla litardierei. The sequence continues at coordinate 128,815,782 of CM061138.1, forward strand.
GAATCTCTCCACCCTTAGACCCCTATGACGACACCAATAGAGAAAGTCAAGCTCACGACTTAAAACGAGCGCTTCTTGGGAGGCAACCCAAGTGTTTTTTATTTAGATTTTTCATTTAAATTTTCATCTTCATTTTAGAGTAGGTTATTTTAGACTTTTGTTCTTGAATAAGCCCCCAAACCCAAGAATTTAACTAAGATATTTGATTGTAGGATGATGATGAAGAAGTATGGAGAAGAAGCATCCACACGGCCGCGTGGAAGACAAGAGATAGAGCAAAGGACGTGCCCGTGCAATGATGACACAAACGACCGCATCATGTGGGGTAATCCTTGACCCTAAAACTTTCCATTCCACATGGCAGCGTCGTTAAGTCGACGCGGCCGCATAACTTACTGTAAATCAATCCCACAACACACTTCCTCAAAAGGATTTTCGTGACTACATCGTTTCATTCACCGCAATCGCAAAAATTCTCACTTTTAACCCAACCGACGCAGCCGTTTAGACCATTCACAAACAGACCGTGTAACTTACTGAAAATTTGAGCCCAAATTCCAAATTCTCAAAGGATTTTCACGACTGCATCGTATTACATGACGCAGCCGTGTCGATATCCCTTTTTGGACGAATTGACGCGGTCGTTTTAACTTATTCCATGTGGCCACGCTACTTTCTGTATTCCAATGCCAAAATTTTTCAAAACACAAAGGAGTTTTCACGGCCGCGTTGTTCAGACGACGTGACCGCGTCAACCCCACTTTCAGAACTGTTCCACGTAGCCATTTCATTTATCCATGCGGCTCACAGCCCATGCATATATAAACCCTCAAACGGCCCGACCACGTTCATTTGTTCGAAACGGTTCGCATTCAAGGGTTTTCCTCCGACTCGATCTCCCTCTCTACTCTTCCCAATCCCCTTCCAACCCTTCCAACCCTTCCACCACTTCCCCTCTCTATCACCCTCCTCTACTCATTCTAAGTCGTTTCATCCAAACCCTAGCGACCCAATTTTAGGGTTTCTGGGCAATCCAATCGATGCGGATTACAAGGATCATTTCATGGCTTGAGATCATCTTGGCGGAGTCATCTACTAGCATTGGTGGCATCAATCTCAGCTAGGAGTGTCAACTTGGGTAACTTCGCTCCTCTACTCGCTAATTTTTCAATTTTTATCGCTGAAATCGCTAATCTTTGCGTGAGTCTGCACACACCTCATTGCGCACATCTTGCATTGCTCATTTCTTCACACGATACCTCATAGAGAGCACAAGAAAAAGGCTACCACCACTAGCCCTACCCAAGGCAAGGGCAAACGTCGAAAGACGAAGGCTTTTTAAGCCAAACTTGCTCAAGCCCATGCAATTAGTGAGAGGGGGTGAACCACTTCCCACCACCCCAGCCCTTCGTCAGTATAGGAGATCTCGACACCAGGTCGAGGGCACCAGCAACGCTCCTCCCCCACCACATTCACATACCGAGCACCTAGCTCACTTGGATGAGGAGTTTAGCACTTTTAGAGACTGCACCATCAGCACCCTGACTGAGGTCAGAGATACTCTCTCTAATTTCAGGACTTCATTTAATGGCCTCGCTCTTGCTGTCGTGACTCTCCAATCCTAGTTTGACTAGGTCTATCAGAATCATTGTAGTCAGGGCCATTATCTTGATGTTTCACTGCATCTCCTGCATGTTCGTATCACACCCTGCCCATCCCAGACCCCTCAAACTGCTCAGACCCCAGCTTCCACTTCCATTTCCACCCCTCTTGTAGACATATCATCCACCTCACTATGCATTTCCATCCTATCCCAGTCGTCTCAGGTGCCCGAGGACACCACCGTCATCACACCTCACATCATCACACCTCGCATCATCACTACACCACCACCTTACCGACAGCCTGATCCAAAGATTTGGCACATTTCTATCCCTCCACCATCACCCCACCCCGACCCCGTGATTCCACACACTTCTCCACCACCCATCACGGAGTCCATTCCCATTCCATCCCCTTCACATACCACCTCCCTCCTCCCACTTCCCCACCACATAACAACACCATCATCCTTCTCTCATCATCCTCAGAGGACGACTGGACCACCCCATCTCCACCTCCACCTCCGCCAATAAATTCTGAGCTTATCCACACCACTCCATCCCCACCACACGTTGACAAGGCAGCTGAGCATTCAGCTAATTCCGTTGTCACATCCACTCCACACACTCCACCACCCAGCCACCACCTGACAGTGGCTCAGCTTGATGGGAGCACCACATTTTTTTGGCACCCCCTCATCATTTAGCACATGCATCACACACTTGCATTATTTTCGGGTATGCTTTTGTTTAGCTTGGGGGAGATGCATCTGGGTCTCCTTCCCCTCATTTTATTTATCCTCACGTCGATTTTCTGTGTTTTCTTTGTGTTGAGGACAATGCTTCGTTTAGCTTGGGGGAGGAGCTCTTTTGCGATAACTTTCTGGTTTCCCCATTATTTTTCCATTTTTATCGTTATTTTCGTTTTCTTTCACTTTTTCTTTCTTATTTATCCATCTTTCTTTCTTTTTCATATGCATCATGTTTAAATTCAATATATGCATTCAAAAGACAAAAAAATGAAAAAAATATATCATAAACTCCAAAATTATTCGCATTCGCATTATGCATCATACACCTTCATGCATGCATTTGTATATACTTGCATTCGCCTCGAGAATTTTTTTCAAAAACGAGTTTTTATATGCGCTAAATCCTGAATTGAAATTCGTTTTCCAAACTTTTATGCTTGATTTTCATGATGTCGATTTGAATATGTAACTAGTTCGTAACCTTATCTTAAATCCCACGTAATACCCTAGCTTTGGTCATCCTCACAATCCCTAAGATAGGAGTACTTGAAACCGACCTAGATTGACACCTAGGAACCCACTATATGCATGGACCGTAGAGCCGATAGTTGTGTATAATGGTTTATAATCTCTCGAGACTTGGATAACCACACTTCACCTAGTCCTGAGGATTGAATCTTCCTAGTTTACTCCATGGTTTCAAAAAAAATTCAAAAGGAAAAAAAATGTGAATAGAAAAAATATATGCACCGTTCCCCCAGCGAAGCTGAGTAACTGGATCCCTACGATAGTAGCAGTTGGTGCCTCGCGTAAAAAGGTTTAGCTTGGGGGAGTGCATATGAATAAGGATTTCATTTAGGTTGAATTAGTAGGTCCGAGGGGTCCTTCTTGACCCGGTGCCCTAAGGCCGTCTAATCTGGGAGTCATCGACCCAACGCTCCTTACACAAACTAATTGCAAATCCCAAAAAAAGAAAAATTTTTTGTATATACATCTATTATACATTTGATAACCTTTTTTGAATTCTAGGGCTGACTAGGACAAGATAAAGAGTGGCTGAGATTTGGTCTTGGTAAATCAATGGTTGAGATTGGATTTTGTGAAAATTTTAATGGAAAAACTTAAATTGGGGGGGGGGGAGTGTCCTGGGAACCAAAACTTTGAAATTAAAAGTGTATTGGGAAAGATTGTCGAGAAACATAATCCATTAAATTAAACAAAGTACTTAAAAAATCAGCGGAACAACAAACTAGCGTAAAAAATTTTAAGTTAATACTGTCACCGAAAAATACCCTGAGGCATGTTGTTCCACGCCGAGGGCACCCGCTAAAATTTTTCACGCTTATTTGGTGTTCCGCGCCAAAGGCGCCAAGCCAAATTTGTTATTCCGCACCAAATGCGCTCGCGCGTTGTTCTGCGCCAAAAAACGGTGCACGCGCAATTTTTTACGCTAATTTTTTGTTCCACGCCAAAGGCACCTGCGCCGAATTTTTTGTTTCGCGTCGAATACGCTCTCGCATTGTTCCACGCCGATTTTTTTGTTCCACTAAATTTCTTATGCTAATTTGTTGTTTCATGCCGAAGGCACCCGCACCGAATTTGTTGTTTCGCGTTGAAGGCACCCCCACATGATTTTTTGTTTCGCACTGAAAGCGCTCGCATGTTGTTCCACACCGAAGGTTCCCCCACATAATTTGGTGTTCCGCATCGAAGGCGCTCGTGCTTGTTCTGCGCCGAAGGTGCCAGCGCCGAATTTGTTGTTTCGTGCCGAAGACGTCTGCACCGAATTTATTGTTCCACGCCGCATACGCACGCGTTGTATTTGTTGTTTCGTGCCGAAGGCGCCCATGCCGCTAAATATTTTTAAGCTAATTTGTTGTTCTTTTAAATTTTCACTGTAGAAATAATTTTTTGGGGAACAAAGATTTCTAGGAGGAAATCTTAAATGAACCGTGCCCGTGGGCACGGGTTATGACTAGTGTGTATATCTGAAATCATGAATAAACTTGGAAATTTCTTGAATCAAGAAACCGTGTCGTGTCGTGAGTGCCACTTTCTCTATCGACCAATATCACATTATCCCATATGTATCCCCTCTTTGACCATTGTATAGCTTAGGTTCCTACACTTTCAATCAAAGGTCGGGTTAGAGGAATTATTTTAGAATGTGAGTATAGCCATCGTCTAGTGTATTACTTGGTGATTTGAGTAAGGATGATGTTCTAGGAATATATTCTCGTCGACGGAAAGATTTTCGAGCATTTAAGTTTCTCGAATTCAAGTTTTCTTTTCACTCACGTATAAACTCTCGATTTTTGAAAATTCTCGAAATTTCATCGCATCATTTGCATGTTGACTGCATTTCTCCAATCTACGCTCTCTCTTGTCTTCCTTGATGACAAGGAAGAGTTTAGCTTGGGGAATTTTGATGAGTGTTTATTGTATATAGTTTTCCCTCTTTTTCAAGCACGTTTTACATCGTTTTTCTCCATTCGTCCATGTTTCCCCGTTTTGTCCCCTCTTTTGCTTTTGTGGTCCCTCATGTACTTTGCAGAAAATATATGTCAATTAGGGACCATATGGCGAGATTCTAGTGCAAAGAGGCAAAAGGAGCAAAGCCGAGGGGGTCAATTGGTGCAAGTGAAGAGGATTTTGTGAGCAACAGGAACCCACGTAGCTGCGTCAAAATATAACGTACAATCGTGTCAAATTTCATTCAAGAAGACATCTACGCAGCCACGTCAAAGACCACCAAACGGCTGCGTCAGAGAATGTTGAGTATTGGACTTATTCCTACTTGGTGTTAATGATGAGCAAACATAAATACTTGTGACTAATCCCCTATTTGCAGTTAATCCATTGCATAAGCTAATTATGAAGATCTACTTGCAATGGATGACACTCAAAGATCATTGAAAGCAAATGAAGTGATTTGGATGATCGTAGATGGTGATTGAAGCTCCTAGAAGACTTCAAGCTCATGTGTTGGATAGAAGAGAGAGTTTGTCAAATGTAACTTTTTTGTTTCTCTTCTAGTATGTAGCTTAGAAGTAGAACTTTGTTGGAGCACACACACATCTTCATTTCAGTCTTAGGATATCATTAGATCAACCTTCCTTAGACTCCAATTCATTTCTATCTAGATTGTGCATGTCATGTCTTTAACAGTCGACTGCTAAACGATTTACAATCGCCTGTCTCCTAACAGTCGACTGTGTTTTGTTCTACAGTTGTCTGTTATGCACAAACTTTTTCAGTTTAGTTTTTGGGCTTCTTAGCTTTAACTCTCACAGGCGGCTTATGAACGATTCACAGGCGCCTGTTCATGTGCGTTTATATTTCATATATTTGTGCACGTTTTCTTCCGTGTTTTTCCGTTATTTACCGCCGTCTTGTATTCGTTTTTCTCGTGTTTTCTTGTTTTCTTTCACTTTTCCGTGTTTTTTGTATTTTACAGGAATTTACCGGTATATGGGACATAAAACGACGTTATCATGAGTCCCCAGAGCAACGGGAGGGGTCACGCGTGATCCAGGGGGTCAAACGACCAAGATTGCCACTTTTCAGCCCCCACCCGATCGGTTGGACACATCCAACCGATCAGGTGATGCACGCATGTCCGACCCGGACTGAAGCTGGAGCGAAGCGCAAGATCAACCGATCGGTTCGCCGACCGGTTCATCCCAACAGAGTTCTCGGGAATTTGGAGCTTAATTCCAACCGATCGGGTGATATCTCACCCGATCGGTTCATCTGAAGCTGGAGTTTCCCAAATGACGACCCGGTCACGCCACCCGTTCTCCTCAACGACTGGTTGAAGCTTCTGAAGCCCGATGGCTGATGCGACAAGCGGCTCACCCGATCGGTTGATGTTTCAACTGATCGGGTGGCCTTTCCTTCACCTTTCACGCGCTCCTGCTCATTCATTGAAGAACTGCTATCATTCCAGAGAGATTTTGGGTGATCTCTTATTTGTCTAGCATCGGAATCGTCGTTAGCTTTCCAACGATAGGTTGCACGCCCGAATCTTATTTTTCTACATTTCTCTGGAATTTTCTGAGCGCAGCTGTGTGCTGAAATTGGCAACAGTCTGAATTTTCATTTCACCCGATCGGGTGAGTTACCACCCGACCGGGTGAGATCACTTTCTGCGGATTTGAGCTCTCTGTTTATTCCACTCGATCGGGTGAGTTTCCACCTGATCGGGTGGGCCTGTTTTGACAGTTTTGAGTGGGTTTCGGACCCGAACTGTTAAGGGTTTTGAGGGGGCTTTTAAATAGAAGTTTGGGCACGACTTTAGGAACTTCTTCTTCAATTTTTTAGGGCTTTTTGGCCCCCTTCTCTTGTGAGATTTAGGGTAGTTAGATTAGGTCTTTTGATCAATAAATCTTGTATTGGATTGAAGATTCAAACTCAAGATAAGTATTTCTTCCTCCTATTTTCTATTTGTTTTGTATTGTGTTAAGTTTTCTTGATGGTGAACGTTTGTATCTCTTTTATGTTGCTTATTTTTGTGTTCTTCACCATTGAGTAGTGTCGATGAACCCTAATACGGGTTAGAGTAGGATTGATGCTTGGGTGGTTTCATTTGGCTTGGTTACATGGCATGTGTTTGATGAAATGTGTCAATGGGGATTTCTAGCAATCTGGGTCCAATTCGTACGGCAACACACTAGTGGTGTTGGGGGTTGGGGTCCGGTGTCTTGTCCAGTCAAGACCAGCTTCGATGTATTGCTAGAAATCACATTCGTCCTATTTGGCCATTAGGGTTACGCGGGGGTGTTTCATTGTCATTGGCGGGAGAAAGACCGCCTCTGACCGTCGGGCCAAGGGGGAATAAACTTGGTGGTTGACTCCCTAGCCATAGCTCACGCCACTAGTATAGGCATCGAGTCCTCGCGCGTGGGAACGGCTTGGATGAAATGTTGGGAGTTATCATTGTGGCCTTAATGCTCCCGGTTACGGAAGGTGTTAATGGACATGGGAATGCCCACCGTCCGGAACCGGGTAGACCTAGCGTACTAGGCACCGACCGGAATATCGGGCCATGGACGCTAGGTACCACCTTTTGGGGCAATGTCTCACCCTGGCTCAAGTCAAATGCCAAGTATCATGAATGCTCTAGCCCGTGTTAGCGGGGATTCATTTCGTGTCTTTTTCATTTCTTTCTTTTGTTTCTACACTTCCACCCATATCATCTACGTAGCTAGCACACAACCTAGGCGAGGCTAGTAGCCATTCAAGCCATCCACCTCCCTGAGTTCGATAAACCCGCACCCTACACTAACCGTGCACTTGCGGTAAAACGACACTGCGCCCATACCGTAAACGGGGCACCGGTAAAGTTTTTGGCGCCGTTGCCGGGGAGGCGTTCGGTTTGATATTAGCTTTAGCTTGGGTTCATTAGACTACGCATAAAAACACGAAAAAAAAAATTTTTTTTTAAAAATATATTCAATAACCAAGAAATTTTTCCCCCACCATTTTATTATCTTTTTGTCATTTTCTTGTACTATTGACGCTCTCTCTAGTTTTCTTATTTTTGTTGTCTGGGAATCTTTGGTGTAACCATGTGGAGATCAAATTTCGATACTCAGATGGGAGGATACGATCCTTATTCAGTTGTGGTTTGTGAGACTTGTGGGATGGCGGGGCACGTGTATTATGATTGCCCACTTACGCTTGAGAGCCTCCCCCTACGCCATGGCCAAACATTTTCCCACAACCTTAGCCCAAACACCTCCCATCCATTTCCTCAACCTTATATCCCTCCACCAACACAAGAAGAATCAAGTCTTGTGTCTCTCCTTGAAAGTGCCATGTTTAACCAAGGCCAATTCTTACAAAACTTGATGGCACCAATCATCGAGCCTACACCGAGGAGACGGGATGAAGGAGAGGATATACCTACTTTCATGGTTGAGACTACCATGTCGTCGGCCACCATAAACACATCTCATGCCGATCCCCCATTTTTCCATCACTACCACTTGGATGACGAAGCATTTTTTGATGATGATAGTGAGGATGGGGAGATTTCTCTAGGATCTGTGGGAGAGACTTCTTGTCTTGATTTAGATACCCCACATGAGTCCTATGAGAGGACCGAAGAGTTTACAGAGCTTATGCATAAGGGCGAGGAGGATGTGCGTGAGGACGAGGACACGATGACCACATACGAGGGGTCCGCTCCACATCCACCTCCACAGCCATCTCTGTCACAGCTTCCTCTCTGGTCGGTGGTCAACCATGAGGATGTCATTCAGGACATCGGGCAGATGGTGGAGTATGAGCATATCATCGAGGAGGACGTGCATGAGGGCTTGGATACGATGGTCCACTCCATGGAGCCCGAGTCACATCTACCTTTACCGTCGCTCTCCACTTCTTCTGCGGCTGAGCATCTACTTGAGCATATTGCCCCAATTCAGGGAGATTTTCATACTCACTCTCACTCCACTTTTGAGTTTCGCTTTTCACTTCTTATTTCTTTAGACTCATATATATTTGACACACCATATCTCTCGTAGGACACATGATCTATCTCCCTTGAGGTATGCTGCGTTGTGTCACCACCTGGAGAGCCACTTCTCATTGAAAGCGATGATTTGGTCGTCACTAGTACAGAGGATAGCGATCCATTCTCAGGGAGTATTCGTCACCCGTTTACTATTCTCCCATCTTATGTTGACGATTATCTCTGGGATACATTTATTTTGGGAAATAATTTCTTGCAATGGACTAATGCACCTCGTCCTCTGCAGGTCACAGGTGGACACCTACTTAGGATGCTTGGAGGTGCATTGCTTGGGTCCATTGGCACACGTGGCACAGTGCTTCTGGTGGAGCCACAGAAGGAGCAATTAGAGCAGCTACCTGCCCCACTCTAGATCTTGGATCCGCCTATGCTCAGGTGTATCCTAATCTAGTAGTGTAAAAATTTACCACTTTCTAGTTTAGATTTGAATAATCTCGTCTCCTCTCATTAGCGAGGGGAGCGTATCTAAGATTTGCTTTTGCATCATAATAACCCATCATGGCGTGCCCTTCTATCACTTCTACCGCCCACACCCCACATCCTCTTCCGAGGAAAATGAGCACACCGTCTCTCCTGCATTTTGATTTCTTTCTTTTCTTTTCCGATCTTCCCCTTGCATATCTCTGCATCACATTAATCATATCATTTTGCTAGCATTGTCATCTTCAGCTTGGGGGAAATCGACTTTTGTGTGCAATTTTTCGTGTGTCGTTGTCGTGTGTTTGTGTCTTTGAGTCCTTCGTTGCGTTTTATATCTTTCATTTTGCATGTTTCTTTTTCTTTATTTTCCAGTTTCGTTCGTGTGTTTTTCGTGTTTTTTATTTTTTTGTGTCGGTGCGTAACTCCCCCCCCCCATTTTCTTTGCCCTCCCGTATAAACTATTATTGCATTGAGGGCAATGCAAGTTTCAGCTTGGGGGAGTCGCACTATGTGCGTCATTTGTGCTCTTTTTCTTCGTTTTTGAGTCGTTTTCCAACGTGTTTTTCTTTTTTCCTCTCATCTTTTGTTCCCTCTCTCCTAGAGATGACCCCATATGACGAATTGCCACAAGATCACGCACACACTTAGGATAGCTTCGATAATCACATTCACTAACCCTAGGAAGCCGAGTCCTCTTGCATTTCACGCATCGTGGGCCCACTTAGCTTTTTTTTAGTCGTGTATCGTGACTAGCTAGTGGTGTACTTCTACTTTGTGATTTTGATTTATATACCTACCCTTGGTTGACCCCTAGATTATCATGCTTTGATATTGAATATGCGGTATTTGCTTCTAATATCTGCTTCTATATGCATGCTATATATATATCGTATACTTCATTTCGCATGTGTCGGGATTCCACAATTAAGAACTAGGATAACCCATTTAGCCCATGCTCTAACTTGCGAGAAATATTTCATTTGCCCAAGTGTTTAGATTCCGATTTCTTTTTTGTTTTACTTGGTGCAAATCCCCTCGTCGTGTACCGTTCTCCCACTTGGGAGAGTACACATGTATATATCCCAATATCCAAAAATCCAAAAAAAGAAAAAAGAGAGAGAAAAATTGTATAGCCAAAAATCCAAAAAAAAAATACAAATACCCAAAACCCAAAAAAACTTCCCGTGTGAATATTTTCCTACTTGCCGAGAATAAAGGAAAGGCGAGAATTTGCACCGAGTATTCTACTACACATCTTCTCAACCTCCATCGTTTTGGAAAACACTTGGCATAGGGACCTTCTAGCGATTATCTAGGCTATAGTGTGGTGATTTCCTTGTCCCTAGCTGTGGAGTCCCCGATGCATGATACGCTTCTATTCTTATACTCTTCTCATGCATGCTTGAGCTAATATTCGCCGCAATTTCAAATTGAATCGACATTTGGGTCTTTCTTTGGGTATGTGTATATGGAGCTTTATTGCACATCGTAGATAGTGACACCGTCTGCTAGCACACGACCGCACTCATTCGCGCTTCACCGCGTGGGCCCATGGCACTTGTCTGGACTCGTATTCCTTGGTTTAGTGATGTGATTTGGCGTTTGCTTGCTTGGTGTGTCGTTTTTGATTTTGTTGGCCCTGACGGGCGATCTAGGAGATAGAGTTCTCTTTTTCTCTCTTTCTCTCTATTTTCTCCCTCCGAGCTCCTACTCTCACTCGTCTTCCTCGAGGACGAGGAAGAGTTCAGCTTGGGGGATTTTGACGTGCGTTTAAATTTCATATATTTGCGCACGTTTTCTTCCGTGTTTTTTCGTTATTTACCGCCGTCTTGTATTCGTTTTCTCGTGTTTTCTTGTTTTCTTTCACTTTTCCATGTTTTTTTGTATTTTACAGGAATTTACCGGTATATGTGACATAAAACGACGTTATCATGAGTCCCCGAAGCAACGGGAGGGGTCACGCATGATCCAGGGGGTCAAACGACCAAGATTGCCACTTTTCAGCCCCCACCCGATCGGTTGGACACATCCAACCGATCGGGTGATGCACGCGTGTCCGACCCGGACTGAAGCTGGAGCGAAGCGCAAGGTCAACCGATCAGTTCGTCGACCGGTTCATCCCAACAGAGTTCTCCGCAATTTGGAGCTTAATTCCAACCGATCGGGTGATATCTCACCCGATCGGTTCAACTGAAGCTGGAGTTTCCCAAATGACGACCCGGTCACGCCACCCGTTCTCCTCAGCGATCGGTTGAAGCTTCTGAAGCACGATGGCCGATGCGACAAGCGTCTCACCCGATCGGTTGATGTTTCAACCGATCGGGTGGCCTATCCTTCACCTTTCGCGCGCTGCTGCTCATTCATTGAAGATCTGCTATCATTTCAGAGGGATTTTGGATGATCTCTTATTTTTTTAGCGTCGACATCGTCGTTAGCTTTCCAACGATAGGTCGCACGCCCAAATCTGATTTTTCTACATTTTTCTGGAATTTTCTGAGCGCAGCTGTGTGCTGAAATTGGCAGCAGTCTGAATTTTCATTTCACCCAATCGGGTGAGTTACCACCCGACCGGGTGAGATCACTTTCTGCGGATTTGAGCTCTCTGTTTATTCCACCCGATCGGGTGAGTTTCCACCCGATCGGGTGGGCCTGTTTTGACAGTTTTGAGTGGGTTTCGTACCCGAACTATTAAGGGTTTTGAGGGGGCTTTTAAATAGAAGTTTGGGCACGACTTTAGGAACTTCTTCTTCAGTTTTTTAGGGCTTTTTGGCCCCCTTCTCTTGTGAGATTTAGGGTAGTTAGATTAGGTCTTTTGATCAATAAATCTTGTATTGGATTGAAGATTCAAACTCAAGATAAGTATTTCTTCCTCCTATTTTCTATTTGTTTTGTACTGTGTTAAGTTTTCTTGATGGTGAACGTTTGTATCTCTTTTATGTTGCTTATTTTTGTGTTCTTCACCATTGAGTAGTGTCGATGAACCCTAATACGGGTTAGAGTAGGATTGATGCTTGGGTGGTTTCATTTGGCTTGGTTGCATGGCATGTGTTTGATGAAATGTGTCAATGGGGATTTCTAGCAATCTGGGTCCAATTCGTACGGCAACACACTAGTGGTGTTGGGGGTTGGGGTCCGGTGTCTTGTCCAGTCAAGACCAGCTTCGATGTATTGCTAGAAATCACATTCATCCTATTTGGCCATTAGGGTTACGCGGGGGTGTTTCATTGTCATTGGCGGGAGAAAGACCGCCTCTGACCGTCGGGCCAAGGGGGAATAAACTTGGTGGTTGACTCCCTAGCCATAGCTCACACCACTAGTATAGGCATCGAGTCCTCGCGCGTGGGAACGGCTTGGATGAAATGTTGGGAGTTATCATTGTGGCCTTAATGCTCCCGGTTGCGGAAGGTGTTAATGGACATGGGAATGCCCACCGTCCGGAACCGGGTAGACCTAGCGTACTAGGCACCGACCGGAATATCGGGCCATGGACGCTAGGTACCACCTTTTGGGGCAATGTCTCACCCTGGCTCAAGTCAAATGCCAAGTATCATGAATGCTCTAGCCCGTGTTAGCGGGGATTCATTTCGTGTCTTTTTCATTTCTTTCTTTTGTTTCTACACTTCCACCCATATCATCCACGTAGCTAGCACACAACCTAGGCGAGGCTAGTAGCCATTCAAGCCATCCACCTCCCTGAGTTCGATAAACCCGCACCCTACACTAACCGTGCACTTGCGGTAAAACGACACTGCGCCCATACCGTAAACGGGGCACCGGTAAAGTTTTTGGCGCCGTTGCCGGGGAGGCGTTCGGTTTGATATTAGCTTAGCTTGGGTTCATTAGACTACGCATAAAAACACGAAAAAAAAAAATTTTTTTTAAAAATATATTCAATAACCAAGAAATTTTTCCCCCACCATTTTATTATCTTTTTGTCATTTTCTTGTACTATTGACGCTCTCTCTAGTTTTCTTATTTTTGTTGTCTGGGAATCTTTGGTGTAACCATGTGGAGATCAAATTTCGATACTCAGATGGGAGGATACGATCCTTATTCAGTTGTGGTTTGTGAGACTTGTGGGATGGCGGGGCACGTGTATTATGATTGCCCACTTACGCTTGAGAGCCTCCCCCTACGCCATGGCCAAACATTTTCCCACAACCTTAGCCCAAACACCTCCCATCCATTTCCTCAACCTTATATCCCTCCACCAACACAAGAAGAATCAAGTCTTGTGTCTCTCCTTGAAAGTGCCATGTTTAACCAAGGCCAATTCTTACAAAACTTGATGGCACCAATCATCGAGCCTACACCGAGGAGAGGGGATGAAGGAGAGGATATACCTACTTTCATGGTTGAGACTACCATGTCGTCGGCCACCATAAACACATCTCATGCCGATCCCCCATTTTTCCATCACTACCACTTGGATGACGAAGCATTTTTTGATGATGATAGTGAGGATGGGGAGATTTCTCTAGGATCTGTGGGAGAGACTTCTTGTCTTGATTTAGATACCCCACATGAGTCCTAAGAGAGGACCGAGGAGTTTACAGAGCTTATGCATAAGGGCGAGGAGGATGTGCGTGAGGACGAGGACACGATGACCACATACGAGGGGTCCGCTCCACATCCACCTCCACAGCCATCTCTGTCACAGCTTCCTCTCTGGTCTGTGGTCAACCATGAGGATGTCATTCAGGACATCGGGCAGATGGTGGAGTATGAGCATATCATCGAGGAGGACGTGCATGAGGGCTTGGATACGATGGTCCACTCCATGGAGCCCGAGTCACATCTACCTTTACCGTCGCTCTCCACTTCTTCTGCGGCTGAGCATCTACTTGAGCATATTGCCCCAATTCAGGGAGATTTTCATACTCACTCTCACTCCACTTTTGAGTTTCGCTTTTCACTTCTTATTTCTTTAGACTCATATATATTTGACACACCATATCTCTCGTAGGACACATGATCTATCTCCCTTGAGGTATGCTGCGGTGTGTCACCACCTGGAGAGCCACTTCTCATTGAAAGCGATGATTTGGTCGTCACTAGTACAGAGGATAGCGATCCATTCTCAGGGAGTATTCGTCACCCGTTTACTATTCTCCCATCTTATGTTGACGATTATCTCTGGGATACATTTATTTTGGGAAATAATTTCTTGCCATGGACTAATGCACCTCGTCCTCTGCAGGTCACAGGTGGACACCTACTTAGGATGCTTGGAGGTGCATTGCTTGGGTCCATTGGCACACGTGGCACAGCGCTTCTAGCGGAGCCACAGAAGGAGCAATTAGAGCAGCTACCTGCCCACTCTAGATCTTGGATCCGCCTATGCTCAGGTGTATCCTAATCTAGTAGTGTAAAAATTTACCGCTTTCTAGTTTAGATTTGAATAATCTCGTCTCCTCTCATTAGCGAGGGGAGCGTATCTAAGATTTGCTTTTGCATCATAATAACCCATCATGGCGTGCCCTTCTATCACTTCTACCGCCCACACCCCACATCCTCTTCCGAGGAAAATGAGCACACCGTCTCTCCTGCATTTTGATTTCTTTCTTTTCTTTTCCGATCTTCCCCTTGCATATCTCTGCATCACATTGATCATATCATTTTGCTAGCATTGTCATCTTCAGCTTGGGGGAAATCGACTTTTGTGTGCAATTTTTCGTGTGTCGTTGTCGTGTGTTTGTGTCTTTGAGTCCTTCGTTGCATTTTATATCTTTCATTTTGCATGTTTCTTTTTCTTTATTTTCCAGTTTCGTTCGTGTGTTTTTCGTGTTTTTCATTTTTTTGTGTCGGTGCGTAACTCCCCCCCCCCATTTTCTTTGCCCTCCCGTATAAACTATTATTGCATTGAGGGCAATGCAAGTTTCAGCTTGGGGGAGTCGCACTATGTGCGTCATTTGTGCTCTTTTTCTTCGTTTTTGAGTCGTTTTCCATCGTGTTTTTCTTTTTTCCTCTCATCTTTTGTTCCCTCTCTCCTAGAGATGACCCCATATGACGAATTGCCACAAGATCACGCACACACTTAGGATAGCTTCGATAATCACATTCACTAACCCTAGGAAGCCGAGTCCTCTTGCATTTCACGCATCGTGGGCCCACTTAGCTTTTTTTTAGTCGTGTATCGTGACTAGCTAGTGGTGTACTTCTACTTTGTGATTTTGATTTATATACCTACCCTTGGTTGACCCCTAGATTATCATGCTTTGATATTGAATATGCGGTATTTGCTTCTAATATCTGCTTCTATATGCATGCTATATATATATCGTATACTTCATTTCGCATGTGTCGGGATTCCACAATTAAGAACTAGGATAACCCATTTAGCCCATGCTCTAACTTGCGAGAAATATTTCATTTGCCCAAGTGTTTAGATTCCGATTTCTTTTTTGTTTTACTTGGTGCAAATCCCCTCGTCGTGTACCGTTCTCCCACTTGGGAGAGTACACATGTATATATCCCAATATCCAAAAATCCAAAAAAAGAAAAAAGAGAGAGAAAAATTGTATAGCCAAAAATCCAAAAAAAAATACAAATACCCAAAACCCAAAAAAACTTCCCGTGTGAATATTTTCCTACTTGCCGAGAATAAAGGAAAGGCGAGAATTTGCACCGAGTATTCTACTACACATCTTCTCAACCTCCATCGTTTTGGAAAACACTTGGCATAGGGACCTTCTAGCGATTATCTAGGCTATAGTGTGGTGATTTCCTTGTCCCTAGCTGTGGAGTCCCCGATGCATGATACGCTTCTATTCTTATACTCTTCTCATGCATGCTTGAGCTAATATTCGCCGCAATTTCAAATTGAATCGACATTTGGGTCTTTCTTTGGGTATGTGTATATGGAGCTTTATTGCACATCGTAGATAGTGACACCGTCTGCTAGCACACGACCGCACTCATTCGCGCTTCACCGCGTGGGCCCATGGCACTTGTCTGGACTCGTATTCCTTGGTTTAGTGATGTGATTTGGCGTTTGCTTGCTTGGTGTGTCGTTTTTGATTTTGTTGGCCCTGACGGGCGATCTAGGAGATAGAGTTCTCTTTTTCTCTCTTTCTCTCTATTTTCTCCCTCCAAGCTCCTACTCTCACTCGTCTTCCTCGAGGACGAGGAAGAGTTCAGCTTGGGGGATTTTGACGTGCGTTTAAATTTCATATATTTGCGCACGTTTTCTTCCGTGTTTTTTCGTTATTTACCGCCGTCTTGTATTCGTTTTCTCGTGTTTTCTTGTTTTCTTTCACTTTTCCATGTTTTTTTGTATTTTACAGGAATTTACCGGTATATGTGACATAAAACGACGTTATCATGAGTCCCCGAAGCAACGGGAGGGGTCACGCATGATCCAGGGGGTCAAACGACCAAGATTGCCACTTTTCAGCCCCCACCCGATCGGTTGGACATAGCCAACCGATCGGGTGATGCACGCGTGTCCGACCCGGACTGAAGCTGGAGCGAAGCGCAAGGTCAACCGATCAGTTCGTCGACCGGTTCATCCCAACAGAGTTCTCCGCAATTTGGAGCTTAATTCCAACCGATCGGGTGATATCTCACCCGATCGGTTCAACTGAAGCTGGAGTTTCCCAAATGACGACCCGGTCACGCCACCCGTTCTCCTCAGCGATCGGTTGAAGCTTCTGAAGCACGATGGCCGATGCGACAAGCGTCTCACCCGATCGGTTGATGTTTCAACCGATCGGGTGGCCTAACCTTCACCTTTCACGCGCTGCTGCTCATTCATTGAAGATCTGCTATCATTTCAGAGGGATTTTGGATGATCTCTTATTTTTTTAGCGTCGACATCGTCGTTAGCTTTCCAACGATAGGTCGCATGCCCAAATCTGATTTTTCTACATTTTTCTGGAATTTTCTGAGCGCAGCTGTGTGCTGAAATTGGCAGCAGTCTGAATTTTCATTTCACCCAATCGGGTGAGTTACCACCCGACCGGGTGAGATCACTTTCTGCGGATTTGAGCTCTCTGTTTATTCCACCCGATCGGGTGAGTTTCCACCCGATCGGGTGGGCCTGTTTTGACAGTTTTGAGTGGGTTTCGTACCCGAACTATTAAGGGTTTTGAGGGGGCTTTTAAATAGAAGTTTGGGCACGACTTTAGGAACTTCTTCTTCAGTTTTTTAGGGCTTTTTGGCCCCCTTCTCTTGTGAGATTTAGGGTAGTTAGATTAGGTCTTTTGATCAATAAATCTTGTATTGGATTGAAGATTCAAACTCAAGATAAGTATTTCTTCCTCCTATTTTCTATTTGTTTTGTATTGTGTTAAGTTTTCTTGATGGTGAACGTTTGTATCTCTTTTATGTTGCTTATTTTTGTGTTCTTCACCATTGAGTAGTGTCGATGAACCTTAATACGGGTTAGAGTAGGATTGATGCTTGGGTGGTTTCATTTGGCTTGGTTGCATGGCATGTGTTTGATGAAATGTGTCAATGGGGATTTCTAGCAATCTGGGTCCAATTCGTACGGCAACACACTAGTGGTGTTGGGGGTTGGGGTCTGGTGTCTTGTCCAGTCAAGACCAGCTTCGATGTATTGCTAGAAATCACATTCATCCTATTTTGCCATTAGGGTTACGCGGGGTTGTTTCATTGTCATTGGCGGGAGAAAGACCGCCTCTGACCGTCGGGCCAAGGGGGAATAAACTTGGTGGTTGACTCCCTAGCCATAGCTCACGCCACTAGTATAGGCATCGAGTCCTCGCGCATGGGAACGGCTTGGATGAAATGTTGGGAGTTATCATTGTGGCCTTAATGCTCCCGGTTGCGGAAGGTGTTAATGGACATGGGAATGCCCACCGTCCGGAACCGGGTAGACCTAGCGTACTAGGCACCGACCGGAATATCGGGCCATGGACGCTAGGTACCACCTTTTGGGGCAATGTCTCACCCTGGCTCAAGTCAAATGCCAAGTATCATGAATGCTCTAGCCCGTGTTAGCGGGGATTCATTTCGTGTCTTTTTCATTTCTTTCTTTTGTTTCTACACTTCCACCCATATCATCCACGTAGCTAGCACACAACCTAGGCGAGGCTAGTAGCCATTCAAGCCATCCACCTCCCTGAGTTCGATAAACCCGCACCCTACACTAACCGTGCACTTGCGGTAAAACGACACTGCGCCCATACCGTAAACGGGGCACCGGTAAAGTTTTTGGCGCCATTGCCGGGGAGGCGTTCGGTTTGATATTAGCTTAGCTTGGGTTCATTAGACTACGCATAAAAACACGAAAAAAAAATTTTTTTTTTAAAAATATATTCAATAACCAAGAAATTTTTCCCCCACCATTTTATTATCTTTTTGTCATTTTCTTGTACTATTGACGCTCTCTCTAGTTTTCTTATTTTTGTTGTCTGGGAATCTTTGGTGTAACCATGTGGAGATCAAATTTCGATACTCAGATGGGAGGATACGATCCTTATTCAGTTGTGGTTTGTGAGACTTGTGGGATGGCGGGGCACGTGTATTATGATTGCCCACTTACGCTTGAGAGCCTCCCCCTACGCCATGGCCAAACATTTTCCCACAACCTTAGCCCAAACACCTCCCATCCATTTCCTCAACCTTATATCCCTCCACCAACACAAGAAGAATCAAGTCTTGTGTCTCTCCTTGAAAGTGCCATGTTTAACCAAGGCCAATTCTTACAAAACTTGATGGCACCAATCATCGAGCCTACACCGAGGAGAGGGGATGAAGGAGAGGATATACCTACTTTCATGGTTGAGACTACCATGTCGTCGGCCACCATAAACACATCTCATGCCGATCCCCCATTTTTCCATCACTACCACTTGGATGACGAAGCATTTTTTGATGATGATAGTGAGGATGGGGAGATTTCTCTAGGATCTGTGGGAGAGACTTCTTGTCTTGATTTAGATACCCCACATGAGTCCTATGAGAGGACCGAGGAGTTTACAGAGCTTATGCATAAGGGCGAGGAGGATGTGCGTGAGGACGAGGACACGATGACCACATACGAGGGGTCCGCTCCACATCCACCTCCACAGCCATCTCTGTCACAGCTTCCTCTCTGGTCGGTGGTCAACCATGAGGATGTCATTCAGGACATCGGGCAGATGGTGGAGTATGAGCATATCATCGAGGAGGACGTGCATGAGGGCTTGGATACGATGGTCCACTCCATGGAGCCCGAGTCACATCTACCTTTACCGTCGCTCTCCACTTCTTCTGCGGCTGAGCATCTACTTGAGCATATTGCCCCAATTCAGGGAGATTTTCATACTCACTCTCACTCCACTTTTGAGTTTCGCTTTTCACTTCTTATTTCTTTAGACTCATATATATTTGACACACCATATCTCTCGTAGGACACATGATCTATCTCCCTTGAGGTATGCTGCGGTGTGTCACCACCTGGAGAGCCACTTCTCATTGAAAGCGAGGATTTGGTCGTCACTAGTACAGAGGATAGCGATCCATTCTCAGGGAGTATTCGTCACCCGTTTACTATTCTCCCATCTTATGTTGACGATTATCTCTGAGATACATTTATTTTGGGAAATAATTTCTTGACATGGACTAATGCACCTCGTCCTCTGCAGGTCACAGGTGGACACCTACTTAGGATGCTTGGAGGTGCATTGCTTGGGTCCATTGGCACACGTGGCACAGCGCTTCTAGCGGAGCCACAGAAGGAGCAATTAGAGCAGCTACCTGCCCCACTCTAGATCTTGGATCCGCCTATGCTCAGGTGTATCCTAATCTAGTAGTGTAAAAATTTACCGCTTTCTAGTTTAGATTTGAATAATCTCGTCTCCTCTCATTAGCGAGGGGAGCGTATCTAAGATTTGCTTTTGCATCATAATAACCCATCATGTCGTGCCCTTCTATCACTTCTACCGCCCACACCCCACATCCTCTTCCGAGGAAAATGAGCACACCGTCTCTCCTGCATTTTGATTTCTTTCTTTTCTTTTCCGATCTTCCCCTTGCATATCTCTGCATCACATTAATCATATCATTTTGCTAGCATTGTCATCTTCAGCTTGGGGGAAATCGACTTTTGTGTGCAATTTTTCGTGTGTCGTTGTCGTGTGTTTGTGTCTTTGAGTCCTTCGTTGCGTTTTATATCTTTCATTTTGCATGTTTCTTTTTCTTTATTTTCCAGTTTCGTTCGTGTGTTTTTCGTGTTTTTCATTTTTTTGTGTCGGTGCGTAACTCCCCCCCCCCCCCCCATTTTCTTTGCCCTCCCGTATAAACTATTATTGCATTGAGGGCAATGCAAGTTTCAGCTTGGGGGAGTCGCACTATGTGCGTCATTTGTGCTCTTTTTCTTCGTTTTTGAGTCGTTTTCCATCGTGTTTTTCTTTTTTCCTCTCATCTTTTATTCCCTCTCTCCTAGAGATGACCCCATATGACGAATTGCCACAAGATCACGCACACACTTAGGATAGCTTCGATAATCACATTCACTAACCCTAGGAAGCCGAGTCCTCTTGCATTTCACGCATCGTGGGTCCACTTAGCTTTTTTTTAGTCGTGTATCGTGACTAGCTAGTGGTGTACTTCTACTTTGTGATTTTGATTTATATACCTACCCTTGTTTGACCCCTAGATTATCATGCTTTGATATTGAATATGCGGTATTTGCTTCTAATATCTGCTTCTATATGCATGCTATATATATATCGTATACTTCATTTCGCATGTGTCGGGATTCCACAATTAAGAACTAGGATAACCCATTTAGCCCATGCTCTAACTTGCGAGAAATATTTCATTTGCCCAAGTGTTTAGATTCCGATTTCTTTTTTGTTTTACTTGGTGCAAATCCCCTCGTCGTGTACCGTTCTCCCACTTGTGAGAGTACACATGTATATATCCCAATATCCAAAAATCCAAAAAAAGAAAAAAGAGAGAGAAAAATTGTATAGCCAAAAATCCAAAAAAAATACAAATACCCAAAACCCAATAAAAATTCCCGTGTGAATATTTTCCTACTTGCCGAGAATAAAGGGAAGGCGAGAATTTGCACCGAGTATTCTACTACACATCTTCTCAACCTCCCTCGTTTTGGAAAACACTTGGCATAGGGACCTTCTAGCGATTATCTAGGCTATAGTGTGGTGATTTCCTTGTCCCTAGCTGTGGAGTCCCCGATGCATGATACGCTTCTATTCTTATACTCTTCTCATGCATGCTTGAGCTAATATTCGTCGCAATTTCAAATTGAATCGACATTTGGGTCTTTCTTTGGGTATGTGTATATGGAGCTTTATTGCACATCGTAGATAGTGACACCGTCTGCTAGCACACGACCGCACTCACTCGCGCTTCACCGCGTGGGCCCATGGCACTTGTCTGGACTCGTATTCATTGGTTTAGTGATGTGATTTGGCGTTTGCTTGCTTGGTGTGTCGTTTTTGATTTTGTTGGCCCTGACGGTCGATCTAGGATATAGAGTTCTCTTTTTCTCTCTTTCTCTCTATTTTCTCCCTCCGAGCTCCTACTCTCACTCGTCTTCCTCGAGGACGAGGAAGAGTTCAGCTTGGGGGATTTTGACGTGCGTTTATATTTCATATATTTGCGCATGTTTTCTTCCGTGTTTTTTCGTTATTTACCGTCGTCTTGTATTCGTTTTCTCGTGTTTTCTTGTTTTCTTTCACTTTTCCGTGTTTTTTTGTATTTTACAGGAATTTACCGGTATATGGGACATAAAACGACGTTATCATGAGTCCCCGGAGCAACGGGAGGGGTCACGTATGATCCAGGGGGTCAAACGACCAAGATTGCCACTTTTCAGCCCCCACCCGATCGGTTGGACATAGCCAACCGATCGGGTGATGCACGCGTGTCCGACCCGGACTGAAGCTGGAGCGAAGCACAAGGTCAACCGATCGGTTCGTCGACCGGTTCATCCCAACAGAGTTCTCCGTAATTTGGAGCTTAATTCCAACCGATCGGGTGATATCTCACCCGATCGGTTCAACTGAAGCTGGAGTTTCCCAAATGACGACCCGGTCACGCCACCCGTTCTCCTCAGTGATCGGTTGAAGCTTCTGAAGCACGATGGCCGATACGAAAAGCGTCTCACCCGATCGGTTGATGTTTCAACCGATCGGGTGGCCTATCCTTCACCTTTCACGCGCTGCTGCTCATTCATTGAAGATCTGCTATCATTTCAGAGGGATTTTGGATGATCTCTTATTTTTCTAGCGTCGACATCGTCGTTAGCTTTCCAACGATAGGTCGCATGCCCAAATCCGATTTTTCTACATTTTTCTGGAATTTTCTGAGCGCAGCTGTGTGCTGAAATTGGCAGCAGTCTGAATTTTCATTTCACCCAATCGGGTGAGTTACCACCCGACCGGGTGAGATCACTTTCTGCGGATTTGAGCTCTCTGTTTATTCCACCCGATCGGGTGAGTTTCCACCCGATCGGGTGGGCCTGTTTTGACAGTTTTGAGTGGGTTTCGGACCCGAACTGTTAAGGGTTTTGAGGGGGCTTTTAAATAGAAGTTTGGGCACGACTTTAGGAACTTCTTCTTCAGTTTTTTAGGGCTTTTTGGCCCCCTTCTCTTGTGAGATTTAGGGTAGTTAGATTAGGTTTTTTGATCAATAAATCTTGTATTGGATTGAAGATTCAAACTCAAGATAAGTATTTCTTCCTCCTATTTTCTATTTGTTTTGTATTGTGTTAAGTTTTCTTGATGGTGAACGTTTGTATCTCTTTTATGTTGCTTATTTTTGTGTTCTTCACCATTGAGTAGTGTCGATGAACCCTAATACGGGTTAGAGTAGGATTGATGCTTGGGTGGTTTCATTTGGCTTGGTTGCATGGCTTGTGTTCGATGAAATGTGTCAATGGGGATTTCTAGCAATCTGGGTCCAATTCGTACGGCAACACACTAGTGGTATTGGGGGTTGGGGTCCGGTGTCTTGTCCAGTCAAGACCCGCTTCGATGTATTGCTAGAAATCACATTCGTCCTATTTGGCCATTAGGGTTACGCGGGGGTGTTTCATTGTCATTGGCGGGAGAAAGACCGCCTCTGACTGTCGGGCCAAGGGGGAATAAACTTGGCGGTTGACTCCCTAGCCATAGCTCACGCCCCTAGTGTAGACATCGATTCCTCGCACGTGGGAATGGCTTGGACAAAATGTTGGGAGTTATCATTGTGGCCTTAATGCTCCCGGTTGCGGAATGTGTTAATGGACATGGGAATGCCCACCGTCCGGAACCGGGTAGACCTAGCGTACTAGGCACCGACCGGAATATCGGGCCATGGACACTAGGTACCACCTTTTGGGGCAATGTCTCACCCTGGGTCAAGTCAAATGCCAAGTATCATGACTTCTCTAGCCCGTGTTAGCGGGGATTCATTTCGTGTCTTTTTCATTTCTTTATTTTATTTCTACACTTCCACCCATATCATCCGCGTAGATAGCACACAACCTAGGTGAGGCTAGTAGCCATTCAAGCCATCCACCTCCCTGAGTTCGATAAACCCTCACCCTACACTAACCGTGCACTTGCAGTAAAACGACACCGCGCCCATACCGTAAACGGGGCGCCGGTCACCTGTCCAAGTGACTATCGACTCTGTGTTATTAATCAGTCGCATGTCTATCTTTAGCCCAAACTCTATTTCTCTGTTTAATCTTGCCAGTCGACTATTGTTGGTCTTACAGTCGACTGTCTTTTGGAACAGTCGACGGTCAATGCATCAGTCGTCTGTCATTGAGCCTATTTGTTGACTCTACTCTCTGAAAAATCTCAGGGTCTTGACAGTCGTCTGTAGAAGGAATTACAGTCTCCTGTTTAGATTAACAGTCAAATGTCTTCTTCTCATCAGTCGTCTGTCCTGTTTTCCCAGACGTTTCTCAGATTTCCCCAACTTACCCAGCTTATAGCCAGTCGCCTGTAGTGGGATTTACAGTCACCTGCTGGTTTAACAGTTGATTGTCTATGCCTCATCAGTCGACTGTCCATGTGGTAAGTTACCATTATGAATTCTTACCTACCCTATGTCGCCTGTTGGTTTAACTCATGATAAGGCAGAAGCCAAAGTCCTAGGTTACCTTTTGATATCTTCCATCTTTCCCACAGTTTAACATCGTGACAACCACCAAGCGATTAGGCTAGCTCACCCATCGGGTGATCCGGTTCCTGATTGTTGACAAGCACAACACACGCCTCCCCGTGTTCGACCCCCAAGCCACACTTCGACACCGTGTGCTTACGGTTTACAAATATTTAATCCTGGTATCCCCGTCCCGATTTGAGTGCAAACGGGCGGGAGGTCAACGACTGTCTTTGCTTCGACAGTCGACTGCCCTACTCTATCTTATCTGTCAGCAGACTGTAGCTTTTGCCCAGGCGACTGATGACGACTTTACAGTCGACTGTTGGATCAACAGGCGACTGCATTCTGGTCTTCAGGTGCCTGTCCATTTCATCGGTAGTCTCTGTTTTATCATCAATTTTATTGATTCTCAGTCAGTCGACTGATGAGTATAATATAATCGACTGTCTCATGGACATGTGACTATAAGTACCCAACAGTCGACTGTCTGTCAACCTAAGCTTATCTCTTATCACTTCAACCAGTCGACTGACTATTGTTCATCAGTCGACTGTCTCCTATTGTGGCAATTCGTTCATTTGATATGAGCCGTTGATTTCTGATCCAACGGCCCAGATTCATTTGCCCCTTCGATATTTCAACGAGAACCTTCATTTCAATCGAACATTTTCTCTCTCTTCGAATGAAAAACCCTTCGTCTCCCCTATTCGAATCCTTCAGTCGATCGCTCCGTCGGTGTTTTGCGTCATCTCGCTCTGTCGATTGTGTCGCTCCGTGCTTCATCGACTGTCTCGTATATGTCTCTCGAATTAGGTTTGCTTCCTATCGTGTTTCTTCCGTGCGTTTCCTTTCAATTTCTTCGTTTGATTGTGCGGGAAAAACTGTTGCTCCTAAGCACCCTAGGGTCTCCAAGCCTACCATTGCCAAAAACAAACAACCCTATAACATCCCCACTGTTTTGTATACAGTAGGGGATACCAGAATTAAATATTTGTAACCGCAAGCGCACGGTGTTGTAGTGTGGCTTGGGGGTCGAACTCAGGGAGGCATGTGTTGTGCTTGTTATCAAGTAGGAACCGGATCACCCGGTGGGTGAGCTAGCCCTATCGCTCGGTGGTTGTCACGAAATAGAACTACGGAGAGGTATAAGATATAAAAAGTAACCCATGACTTAGGTTTCCACCCTATCGTGTATTCTCTCTATTACGACCGACGGATAGGAATACGATCGGATTCTAGGGTTTAGTGGTGAGACGTTGCCTCTAAAAGTGATACCTAGCGTCACATGGCCCGATATTTTGGTCGATGCCCAGGATGATACGCTAGGTCTACCCGGGTTCGGACGGTGGGCATTCTCATGACCATTAACACCGACCGACTCCGGAAGCACTAAGCTCGCAACGATTGCTCCCGACATTTCATCCTGCAGTTCCCACGCGCTAGGAATCAATGTCTACTCTAGGGGTGTGAGCTGTGGCTAGGGGATCAAACTCCCGTTTTATTTCCCCTTGGCCCGACGGTCAGAGGCGGTCTTTCTCCTGCCAATGACAATAAAAGGCCCCGCTAACCAGCTAAATCCCTAAATCCTATTGAAACCCTAATCCTATGGGCGTTCTAGGGAGAACCCACGAAGGGGCTTCCACCAATGTCCTAGATTAGGAAACTACTCACTAAACATAGCAAAAGACTCAATGCAGCAATTCAGCCATCAAAATTAAGATCAAGAAATAGAATAGTAGAGCAAACGATAGTATTTAAGCAATGTTAAAGTATCAAAGCGATCGGAGAACTTACAAAACAAAATTAATTAGCAGGAGCCAAAATCCCTTTAAAACTGTTAAAAACTGGGGATCATCGTTTTCTAGGAAACCTAGGGGTTTATATACAATCTATCAAGATGCCAGGGAATATTCCCATAAGAAGACAAAATTTAATGCTCACCCGATCAGTTGAAACATCAACCGATCGGGTGAGACGATAGTTTACTTGGTCTTCAGCTTCTCAGATACTTCACCTGATCGCTGAACTGATCGGGTGAGTCGTCGGGTCGTGAGCTGGGGGAACTTCGGCTATAAATGAACCGATCGGTTGACAAGTCAACCGATCTGTTGGAATTCAGCTCCAAAAGACAGAGAGATCTGTCACCACCACCCGTTCACTGAACCGATTGGGAGGGGTCTACTTCATTGCTGCTGCAGATCGGGTCGGATATGCGTGCACTAACCGATCGGGTGGGTCTGTCCACCCGATCGGTTGAGGGCTAATATATGATATTCTTTGACGTTTGGCCCTCAGGATCTCGCGTGGCACCTCACGTTGCTCTGGGGACTCATGATATCTGCTTCATATGTCTCCAGCGCTGGAAATCTCCTGCAATGACACAAAACACAAAGAAAGTGAAAGGAAACTAAAAACCACAAGAGAATAGATACGAAACAATCGAAAACAATCGAAAATCGCGGAGAAGACATGCGTGAATATATAAAGTATAAACGCACGTCAAAATCCCCCAAGCTGAACCCTTCCGCGTCCTCGAGGAAGACGAGTGAGAGTAGGAGCTCGGAGGGAAAAATAGAAAGGAAGAAACAGAAGAAGAAAGCAAAATCCTAGATCACCCGTCAGAGCCAACGTAATCGAACACGCCACACTAAGCAACTATGCGATAATCACATCACTAAACCCAGGAATATGAGTCCATACAAGTATCGTGGGTACATGCGGCGAAGTGCGAGTGAGTGAGGTCGTGGGCTAGTAGACGGTGTAACTATCTAAATTGTGCAATAAAGCTCCATATACTCATACCCAAGGAATGACCCAAATATCGTTTCAATTTGAATTGGCGGTGAATAATAGCTCAAGCATGCATGAGAATAGAATAAGAATTGAAGCATATCATGTGTCGGGGACTCAACTACTAGGAACTAGGGAATCACCACACGACTACCTAGATGATTGCTAGAAAATACCTATGCCAAGCGTATTCGAAATCGAAGGGGGTTGAGTAGGTGTGGAGTAGAACACTCGGTGCAAACTCTCGTCTTCCCTTTATTCACGGTGGATAGGAATAATTTTCACACGGGAATTTTTTTGGGTTTTGGGTATTTGTATATTTTTTTGGATTTTGGATTTTTGGTTATAAATATTTTTTTCTTTTTCTTTTTTTGGATATTTTCTCTTTCTCTCTTTTTTTTGAATTTTTGGATTTTGGGCTATATATTTGTGTACTCTCCCAAGTGGGAGAACGGTACATGACGAGGGGATTTACACCAAGTAAAACAAAAAAGAATACGAATTCTAAACACTTGGCAAAAGAAAAAAATTTCGCAGATCAGAACATAAGCAAATGGGTTATCCTAGTCCTATTGGTAGAGTCCCGACACATGCGATTTGAAGAGTTATATATATATATATATATATATATATATATATATATATATATATATATATATATCTATATTATAAAACAGGGATGTTATCATGGGTTATTGGATAAGATATATTGGATAAGATATATTGGATAAGGGTTTGAATTGTATTTGGGGTATAAAAATGAGGGATGTTATCATGAGTTTTTGGATAAGAGAAATTGGATAAGGGTTGGAGTTGTATTTGGTGGTATAAAAATGAGAGATGTTATCATGAGTTTTTGGATAAGAGATATTGGATAAGAGAAATTGGATAAGTTTTGGGGGGAAACTTGGGAGGGAACATTTGATTTAGCTTGAAAACTAATAAATTTGAAATCTGTATTTGAAAACTGAACTTAGGGGGAGAAATACGCTACTGACTTTGGGGGACCCCTCTCTCTCGGCCCCCCTCCTCCCCAAAACCCGCTGCTCTCTCTCTCTCTCTCTCCCCCCCTCCACCCTAAAACCCGCTGATCAATCTGAAGATGCGCCATCGATCTGAAGGGAACGAGGAAAAAAGGCACGATTCTGAATGGAACGAGGAAAATAGGCGATGATCTGGAGGGAAAGAGGCGCCATCGATCTGAAGGCTTCGAAAATGGACATTCGTCCTTGAATCGGACCTGAAGAAGCTGTAGTCCACCGCCGATCTGAAGAACACCGAAAAGGTTCGATTTTTAATTGAGATCTCAATGAGGAAAGTGATTTACTTGATCTCCTTTCCAATTGAATCTCCAGGTTTTCATCTTACCGTCGGTTGTTTTGGATTGGTGATCAATTGTGATATGGGTATAATTTTTGGGTTGGGATTTTGCAGATTGCGGATGAGTGCGGATTTTGCAGAGTGCGGATGGGTCCACTGCAGTTCTTATAAACTGCTCTGTAGTGCCAAGCTGAGAAGGTTTGCAATATAATCGAAGCTTCAGTTCTTCTTCAGTTGTTGGTGCCATTCTAATACAGTTGTACTAAATATTTTACCACATGTGCAGTAACTCCGCTGGAAGCTTCAGTGAAGTAACTCCGCTGGAAGCTCATTTCCTGGTAACAAAAAAAAGGATAATACAGTTGTACTAAATTAGTTAGACAAATAATACTAGGATAGATAAATGGGAAAATCATATTTAATCTTTTACCACATGTGCAAAGGAAACACAAAGCTGTTACAGCACGCATGCACACAAACATAAAAAAGAAAAAAATAATAAAAAGAAGCAGAGAACAATATATGTTTGGAAGTTGCACATGTGGCACCTATGAGAACTACAAAATGAATACTCTTGCATAAACATATAAACATAGTAATATGAGAATACCCTCCACAAGTGCTTCACAAACATCCTCTGAGTTCACATTCATTGCCTTCAAAGAAATAGCCAAGTTCTGTGACTTTTTGCCTCAAGAATCCTGACAAATTGAGCAGTAGCATCCTTGCCTGATAATACCTTCTTTCCTGATGGGGTTTTATCAGTGTAACCAAATAGGTTTTCTATCATCTCCTCATCAAACCCGCAGATTCAACAGCATCTATTTAGTTCACAGAATCCATCAGTTTAACTCACTCACTGATATGATGGTTTCAGTTGGATTTCATATAATCTGTTATGACAATTTTTATGACTCCATGTCTTCGGTAATTGATTCTGGGTCTGTCTCAGGGTCAATGTACAGAACATATAAGTTGCTATGGCTTGATCTGAAAGGCTACATATTCTGCCTCCCTCTGACGGGGCAATGCAATCCAAAATAATTCATGCAACAATGGATTTGTACAGATGGTAATAAGCTATGATATCATTAATAAATCAAATTTGCTTTATTATTTCTGTAAACTAGAATGCATATACGAAGATTGGGTTTGTGTTCATCTTCTTTGTAGGGCATATGTCTCAAGCTGTGAGGATATGTATACTCGGGCTGACCCCTTATCAGTTTTTCACCATGGATGAGCTTGATGTGGAACGAATGGATTTGACCTCTCAAATTTGATCTCCGATGGTCCTATGGGCAGGTAAAATTGTTTCAATTTTGTCTACGTAATTGAAACATAGTTTAGGATTTGTTATCAATTGTAAGAAATATTTTGATCTTAAGAGTTTAGTTGGGTATCAGAGCAATCCGATATTTTTTAAACTAAAATATCTTATCTTACTTGAGGTTACAACTTGATATTTTTTAAATTAAAAAAATCTAGGATCAACTTGAGGTTCCAAGCTTAATAACTCATCATACTCAGATTTTTGGGTTTCCAGTTGTTCAACTGTGATATTTCTCCCTGGCACAACACTTTATAATAAGCATTAAGATGCATCTAGCAAGATATCTTGCTTAAACATATTGTTTGTATTATTATTATTTTTAAGAATTATGATACATATCTAAACATAACCATATAATCTCATAAAAATTGAAATTGGTATTGAAATTGGATAAGCTTGATGACGCGACGAATGTATTCGACCCCTCAAATTTGATCTCCGATGGTCTTAGTAGCAGGTAAAGTTGTTTCAATTTTTTCTACGTAATTGAAACTTAGTTTAGGATTTGTTATCAATTGTAAGAAATATTTTGATCTTAAGAGTTTAGTTGGGTATCAGAGCAATCCGATATTTTTTAAATTAAAATATCTTAGCATACTTAAGGTTCCAACTTGATATTTTTAAACTGTTGTATGCTCATGTCATAAATATGTATAAGAACAGGACATGTATTCTATCTAAACTGCCATGTTTAACAGTTTTCTGATAAATTTGTTTATTGCAGAGTCTAAAATCTAGGGGAATACGTTTTCCTGGATGAGATGATAAGAGTCTGGCTCCAATATTTACCCCAGCACGATCAGTTTCAGAGACAGAATCATATGCTAGGCAGACTCAATTCGATGCTCCAGTCCAACATTATACTGCTGAGCAAACAAAGGAAGCATTTGATGTTGCACGGAACAGCATTGAACTTCTTTCAATTGTTCTATCCTCTTCTCCACAACAAGATGTCTTACAGGTAATGAGATGTTATTTCATTAAATTATTTAGCATGGCTAATTTGATTCTGACATGTAACCAGCTGTTTAATTTAGGCACTACTTTGCTTTTATATAATGGCAATGCTGTTTATCATTGTGATTTTGGTTCACTTTATTTGAATTGCTTGCTTTACTAGGAAGAGAGGAATATTCATGGAATTTGTTCACACAGCTACGTCCTTATAGGATATTATGGCTATACCTTTTATATCACACATACTAATAATGTGTTTAAATGTTCATTTTAACTAATGCTTCATGGCTGTCTGAGAGCTTTCTTTACAGAAGTAAAACATGAACTTTAATTTTCTGTTTTTAATAAAATCTTTTTTACTTTGTGATTTAACTGCATGTACGGTAAAAATGAGTGTATCTAGATAAAATCTACTTATTCATCGTCTATTAAACATTGTTAGACTTGGGATGTTACAACTTTTAATGTCGTCTGTTTTCAAATTCTTTCCATTTATAATGTCGTTTGAATTAAGCATGCAATCAAATTGATGCAAATTAGCAAATCTGGCAATTAAATGGTGAAATCTCTATCTGCTCTTTGATATAATTGGTAACTAAATGACAATTAAATTATCAAATTTGGCAATTAAGCTGGCTATCAAATTATTTCCATTTATAATGCCATTTGAATTAAGCATGTAATCAAGTTGATGGAAATTAGGAAATCTGGCATTTAAATTATTAAATCTCTATATGCTGTTTGATTTAATTGGAAATTAAATGGCAATTAAATTAGCAAATCTGGAAATTAATCTGGCAACCAAATTCTTTCCATTTATACTGCCGTTTGAATTAAACATGTAATCAAATTCTTTCCATCTATCTGAAACTGACATATAAAATTTTTTTCTAGACAATACATTTAATTTTATATTCCTTCTTGAGACAATGCATGCAATCAAATTCATTCAAATGGCAATCAAATTCTTTCCCTCAATGCTTTTTCGTGAATTTGCCAAGAATTTGATTACATGAATATATACAAATAATGGGAAAGAATTAAATTACATGAATATATACAAAAAGCCATGCATTTTCCTTTCACTACCAAATAATTTCAAAAGGAAAGAAAATGAAGACTTAGATAAATGGAAAGAATTTGATTGCATGGCTCTTTGTATATAACCATGTAATTCAGTTTCCCTCAAATGAAAATTTGATTGCAGTGCATTCTTGAGGTGTTAGAAAAGCCCATTTATTTTCTTTTTGTAGAAAACCAGGAAAGAATCATCAAGCAATTTATCTAAGTCCATTCATGCTCTTACTCAGAATTTAGTATAGATCTCAGCTTTGTGTACAGATCAAGAATTCCAGCTGTGTGATCAGAAAAGAGAGAGAGAGAAAATGCAAAATCTATTACCTTCCATCTTGAGTGATTCAAATTTTTAGAGCTGTGAACTAAAACCCATTCAAATTTCCTGTGTTTTCTATGTTTCCCCCCGAGAGTTCAACGTTTGAATGCGTACTTGAATGGGTTTTAGTTCACAGCTTTATAAATTTTGAATGTGTTGTCATTTTCTAGATCAGTGAATTAAATTTGTTTGATTGGGGTTTTGAATGGGTTTTAGTTCACAGCTCTAAATATTTTGAATGTGTTGTCATTTTCTAGATCAATGAATTAAATTTTCTTCATGGGTTTTTTTTGTTGTTATACTGCTAATACTTAGTTGAGATTTCCCTTCACAAACATTTTAATTGATATCACATAATTTTTTATTTCTATTATGTAGAAGATTAATTATCATAAATTAATTCCATAATCTAGCACTAAAAGAACCAGTCCATTATTTTGCATGGGAAGTGAATGGTAGGAAGCTTAATACGAGCCACAGTTTTGGGATAAAGATATTACATTAAGCTGTAATGTTGAGGAGGAGGCTAATAAATCCATGTGCTGAATAACATGATTCATGTAAAAGTGCCCCAAAAGTTCTGTATTAAGGCGTTGTTGTTATTGATTATCATGTAACATTGGACAATAGATGCATGCCGCCTTATGAGCTTCCTTTACCCGTGCTCATATTTTTATACCGTTCTATTATTATGCTTTTTGTTCCTTCTTATATTATGTATGATTCTTAAAATTACATCTAATTGCGATAGCTAAGCTTTTCTTTGTATCTTAAATAAATCTCTATCTAAAAAAATTTCAACTCCTTTTTCTCATTTTGGTTATAGTTCTGTTTCTTTTTTCTTCTTTCTTTGCTTTTGTGCTATTGATTTAGGGTTTGGAGGCCTCGACGGCAACAAGAAAAACTGGCTGGAATTTAATCTCCGTGTATTCTATTGAGCTCGCTTTTGAATGTAAGCAAGTTTTTTGTTACAAATTTTAGATTATTTAGTAAAACCTTTTGATTCTTTCGACATGCTTGATAATAATGCTGCTGGATTTTTGCTGTTATTAGTTGAGCTGGACAAGCCTTCTTAATGTAATCTCAATGTCATTAACAACATCGAAAATCATGTTGCATTCAAGGTTTGCAAAAAACATAATCTCTTTTTAAAATTTTTCCACCCAGTTTTCTCATTTTGTTCACAGTTCTATTTCTTTTTTCCTTTTCTTCGTCACTTTTGAGCTGTTGAAAGCTGGCCGCAATGTAATCTGTGTATCTTGAAGAGTGCACTTTTGAATGTAAGAAAATTTTTCATTACAAATTTTAGATTATTTAGTAAAAATTTTGATTCTTGCGATATGCTTGATCATAATGCTGATGGATTTTTGCTTTTTTTAGTTGAGCTGGACAAGCCTTCTTATTGTACTCGCAAGGTCGTTAACAACACCGAACATCATGTTGCCTTTAAGGTACACAAAAAACATAATCTCATTCTCACATCATCTCTTCTGTTTTAAATTGATGTCAACCAAATGCAAATAACATCATGATGCCTACTAAATATGCAAACTTGGTATTTATCACCATATTCCCTTATTAGAACACTTGAAACTTTTCCATGGTTATTCATGATATAAATGCATCCAGGCACAAAGTTAGTTAAAGTGTAACTAAGTTTGTTATCATGGGGTCCAATGATATGTGTTGCATGATGTTACCTAGCTTGAGATTTAATGACTGGTTATTTGTGTCTTTAAGGAGGATGTCAAATAGCTGAAGTTGCTTTGGTGATGACATGTCTTGATGTCATCTTGCTAATTTGAATTTTAAACAAAACACCAAAATTTGTTTTTTTGCTCTGTCTGCAAAATGTTTGGGGGGAGTCACATTTTAGGGGAAATTTTAAGTCGCACTTTGCCTCAAAAACATTTGGGGAACTCAAATTTTGGGTGGGAAATTCAATTTGCTGCCATCCATCCACATGGTTCAAGTTTCAGTTTGCTGCCAAACAACACAAAAAATTTCATTTTGCTGCCAAAAATTAAGTCTAAATTCTTTTTTACTCAATACTTTACTGTACAATTGTGTGGTTATTAATTGTGTAGTGATTTATTTAATCAATTGTGTAGTGATTTATGTAATCAACTATGTAATCTATAGTATACTCACAATTTATGTAATCAGAAAAGTCCCCTCTTGAAACGTGAGAACATAGCATAGCATCCGCTCTCTTTGAAGAGTTCTTTGAAACTGAGAATGTAATTTACTTCTTTGAAGAGTTCTGAAGGTTTCTTTGGCAACATAACACATACCATCCACTCTCTTGAATGCACATGGAATATCAAGCACATGTTTAAGAACTACGGTTTTTTAAACTGGTTTACTGAGTCTAGACATGTGCAGCGTGAGAACAAATTGATCATGTTGCAACAGGGACTAATGTGAAGAATTTTTGGACTGAGGTGATAAATGTGTGGTAAATTTATCACAGAATGGATGGTAATTTATTTTGGACTGATATTACAAAATTTACCATACATTCTAAGTTGATATTTGCCCTATATTCTGTGTTGAAGAATGTATCAGCTGAAGCATACCATACATTCTGAAGCATACCTCTAAAATCTAATCTAATGATACACTATCTGGATAATAACCTTAAGGATAATAAATCAAATCTAATGATACATTCTGAGGGTAATAACCTGAAGCATACCATACATTCAGAATGTATTTTTTACGCTTTAATTATCGGTATTCGTTTAAAATTAGTATATCCAAGATTTTAAGTTGAGAATATTTTAAATGAATCATGACATATCCTAAGAGCACATGTTAAATCAGGAGGAAACTAAATTTTGGGGGAACAAAATTTTTTTGAATGAACTAAATTCTTTGGGTGAAGTTAATTTTTGGGGGTACTAAAATTTCTAATTGTTGATGAAAAATTTGACACCTATATGATGTGATGTTTGTGATTAACAAAACTATTGATGGAATCACTAACCATTATGGTTATGGATCAATTAATACTCACAACCATGAATTGAATCATTATAATTATGAATAGTAAAGCTATCATGGGCTTAGAAGTGAATCTTTGTATCTTAAATCATTATAATTTTCTTTGTACCATACAGTCAGAATTGTTGTTTAGGATTAAAGGATGGAAGGTGGTAAATTAAAAGAGTTTTTTGGTCAATAATCAGTTTATATGGCACTTGGGCCAAATGGTTTTAATGACATTTTCCTTTGTGATGAAGCATATGAAAGAAGCGACTAATTGTTTTTCAAGTGCAGTTTTTCATATCATATTTGGAACTTGATAAGGCTAAAACTAGGAATCATTGAGAGCTCAAATGGCGACTAATGGAACTACCATTATCAAGTCACCTCCCATTACTTTGCCATTAATAAATTCGAAGTTTTTTTAGTTATTAATGTTTTCTTTTATTTAGATCTTTTCTTTAAAAAATTTAATGTCAAGAAACTACTTTTAGCAATGATGTAACCTTCGTGAATTGGATCAAGGAAGCTTAAATGTCCATTCAGTTTGGTCTTTGATGTTTATTATCTCACTTTGGTTATTTACAGTCCAACAGGAGAATTTTGGTTATTGGAGGAGCTGGATTCTCTGGTCTCATCGGGTTGACAAATTGACAGAGACTTGAAAGAATGAGGTATTTATTTTGTTGGTTCATTCCGATTCAATGTTATTGGATAATTAGTTGTATGACTTTTTGTATGATACCCTCTACGATAATAACAGAGATCTGTTATAAGTATTTTTGCGAGCTGTGTACACAATTCTCCTTTTGATTTAAATTGGCTATGCATACATAGTTAAATTCATGTTTGGTATTTTTTGTTTTTGGCCTTTAATGTATCTCTGCTTCGGTCTTTCTTATATGGACATGATTTAAAAACATGGTAGATCACTTAATAGCTGCTAACAAATGTACCACATCAATATCAATATTTGACTGATCTTTTGAATTCCTGAAGAATAGCTAGAACTACATTTAATATACTAGCATTTTACCTAAATATTGATATTCGATATTGATTTCCATTGACGTAAGAACACTTTTTACAGTTTTAATTCAATAATGTTTATCCCAAAACGCTAGAACTGTTTTTAGTATCCTGGAATATTTCTAGGATGGAATAACAGATATTTTGAATTTATGGCACATTATATATGTAGTGTGTCTTTTATCTACTGTGTTTCGTACAAATACTTTGTGATAAACTAAAGATGAGTCTCTTCCAACAATCAATCTGATTTGTTTCCATGATATTTTCTTTCCTAGGTAATTGTAGTCACACCAACCTACAACCTTAACTAAATGGGTAATTCTATACTCAACCAATTTTGCATTGCACAAACACCAATTTACACACATCCAGTTTCCAGTCCTCTTTTGATTCATGGAATATTTACTGAAAATACAAGCTGTATTAAGGCTTTGCTTGGGTAGACTTCATCTGTACAGTATGATTTAGGGCATGCGTGAGTGCGCGCGGGTATGTGTAATTTATTATTGACCGAGTCAAGTACTGTATAGCTTGAAAATCGTGGTTAATCAAAATTTTGGTATAATTATTGGTTGTCAATATTATATGCAAGTTACTATAAATTGTTTGTCTTCTTACATGGAAATTAAACATGCTAACAAAATGGGTGGAGACGGCAATGTGAATGAATATGCAAGAATCTTGGTAAAGACTATCCAAAAACCTAACAGCTTGAATGAAAATGCAAATAATGCATCAAATTATTTGAAAGAAGATTTAGTAGATGATGAAAAAGACATTAAGGCTTAAGATACACCGACATTTATAGAGAAGAGAGACAACCACCAAAACGATGAGCAAGTTTCAACAGAAAAGAAAAGAAAAGATATTCCAAAGCAAAATTATAAGGCAATGTATACTGTTCCTCAACTTCTCACTATCATCTGAGAAACCAATGTCAAAGGTGATAAGTATACTGTAATGATCCAAGCCATGCTTAACCAGGTCTCTTGGCTTCAAGTAAGTTGTTTTCATAACTGGCACATGGGTAGTGAGCACTTTGTTTATGTTTTCCTTTTGTTTAATTTTTTTTGCTTCACACACTTCTCAAATCATGTGCTACCTATTTTTTGTTGCACATATCTTGAAGCAAATGCCAAATATACATATGATAATTTTATAGTTACTATGATAACTTTTTGAGCAAATAATATGATAAACTATTTCTTGAACTAATTTTTTCAGGAAAGATTACTCCATATTTGCATTATTTGAGGATGGCTTTCTTAATAAAACACAAGGAGACACGTCCATGGTTCATTACTATAAGAGTATCTAGAAGAGTATCTGGCTTAAAATGTCTTTTAACCGATTATACAATTACGGGGTGTTTTGAATGGATTATTTTGCTGTTAATTTGCTCAATGGGTTTGTTTTGTAAAATGAGGATGCTAATAGTATTGATTTTGTTTTCCTTACAGAAGATTGAGGTGAGCTTGATCATTACAGACTGTATCCCTGGGATGACAGGATATGATCTACTCAAGAAAACTAAGGTACGGTCTTTAATTAGGTGGTTTTGTTTTTTCTCTTTCAAATTGAAAGGTTATATTTTTGATGTGTATGGTTTTGATTGATTGTGAAATCAGGAGTCATCATATCTGAAGCATATCTGGGTGATCATATCATCTAAGAATGTGCCTTCCAAAATTACTAGGTGATGATCTTGGAATGTGGTTTTCATATTTTTTTTCATATTTCTCCCTTTGTCTATAATTGGAAAGTGATCTTCTGATTTTATTTCATTCTATTAAACTGATGATATATATTTGGAGGGAGTAGAGGAATTTTTTTTGAATGTGCGGAGGCCTCATCTGTTGAAATGCATGTCCAGAGATGAGAAGGATCAGCAGCAGAAGCACTGCAGCCGCAGGAAGATGATGGCAACAACGGTGACACAAGAAGCAACAACGGTAGCTATAACAACAGCAGCAACAACATCAACAGAAAGGCAATGAACGAAGAGAGTCTGCATGAGAAGACAAGGCCAAGATTAAACACATCTAGCCTGACAACAGAGTGAATATACAATGGAGTCAATACTCAAAATGAAATCTCTTTGATATATTTACCTGTAACTAGAAAAAAGTTTCATGAATGCACTCCAATTTTGTTTGGATCGAATACCACAAGTATATGAAGCCTTTTTTGTTACTTTGGTTCTTTTGAGGTTAAGAGGGATCAAATATTATAGAATGTAAATTATTGGTTTAAGATTAATGATATGAATTAGTACAAATTTAGTTTTTTTATACTTCTGTTTCATATTATGTTTGGCATCCTAACTTAAGAGTTCATCAAATATGATGACATTGATAGAAAATACCCAAACTTTTCTCATCATTAATGAAATGGTTAAGATCACATCTCACAAAAATACATGTTTGCTCAGATCTATACAAATGATTGGTGTTATATGATTGTAACTCATTCCAATTTCTATTAGACAAGTTCTTTACTAAACCAAAGTTATTATTCAAATGAGGGAAATAATGGATGATTTTTGAAGGGGTTTGCTGTTTAGGACAAAGGGGATGGTAGAAAGATTGTTGGTATTGAATCTTGAGGGATCAATGTGTAGGATGAGGGTTTGTAAAAAATTTTGAAGAATTAAATTTAGAAGGAACTAAATTTTGGGAGGAACTAAAATTTTTTGGAGACTTAATCATTATTATTGCGCTTTAATTATTGTTGTTCGTTTAAAATTAGCAGATCCAAGCTTTTGAGTGGAGATTATTTTAACTGAATGGAGAACTATAATTTTGGAATGAAATTAAGTAGCAATTATTGTGTTTTAATTACTGCAGTTTGTTTAAAATTAGGTGATCTAAGCTTTTAAGGTGGAATATTTTAAACGAACGGATAAACTAAATTTTGAAAAACTAAAATTTTTTGGTCCAAACTAAATAACAATTTTTACGCTTTAATTATTAATATTCGTTTGCGTTAAGGGATCTAAGGTTTTGAGGGGGTGATATTTTAAACGAACCATGCCCTAAAGACACGTGTTAAATCATTGGAGAACTAAGTTTTTGGGGGAACTAAAATTTTGGGAAGAACTAAAAATTTTCCATGGGGCTAAAATTTTTGGTGGGGAACTAAATTCTCTTAAGTGAACTAAATTTTAGGGTGAATTAAAATTTTTTGGGGAACTAAATGAAATTATTGCAATTAAGATATTCATTTAAAATTAGGGGATCCAAACTTTTAGGGGGGAATATTTTAATTGAAAATAAGAACTAAATAACCATTATTGCGCTTTAACCATGATTGATGTTGAACTAAATTGTTGTAGGAACTAAACTTTTTGGAAACTAAATAACAATTATAGTGCTGTAATTATTGTTGTTTGTTTAAAATTAATCGATCTAAGCTTTTAAGTGGAATATTTTAAATGAACCGTGCCCTTAGGGCACGGGTTATAACTATATATCTATTATACAATTGACGGCCTTTTTTGAATCTTTGTCCTACCTGGCATCAAAATATGACTATGACAAAATGTTTGGGAGAGTGGGGGGCCTAATGGAGTGTGGGTGCGTGGTTGGGTGTGGAGTTGGGTGTTTTGGTGAAACACCCAAACATAAGCCCACCACATATACATATACACATATACATACAACATTTATACATTTGACAACCTTTTTTGAATTCTAGGGCAGACTGGGACAAGATAAAGAGTGGCTGGGATTTGATCTTGGGAAATCAATGGTTGAGATTGGATTTTGTGAAAATTTTAGTGGGAAAACTTAATTTTTGTTGGGAAAAGTGTGTTGGAAACCAAAACTTTGAAATTAGAAGTGTCTTGGGAAAGATTGTGGAGATTAAATTTGGGGGAAAAGTGCCTTGGGAACCTAAACTTTGAAATTAGAAGTGTAATGGGAAAGATTGTGGAGAAGCATGATCCATTTAAATTAAACAAAATAAAAAATTTAGCGTAAAACAATTTATCGAAACAACAAATTAGCGAAAAAATACCCTGAGGTTTGTTGTTCCGCGCCCACGCCGAAGGCGCCCGCTAAATTTTTTTACCTTAATTTGTTGTTCCGCGCCGAAGGCGTGGGCGTCAAATTTGTTGTTCAATGCCGAATTTGTTGTTCTGCGTCGAAGGCGCCTGCACTGAATTTGTAGTTCCGCACCGAAGGTGCCCATGCCACTGAATATTTTTGCGCTAATTTATTGTTCTGTTAAATTTTGGCTGTGTAAATAATTTTTCGGGGAACAAAGATTTTGCGGGGGTAATCTTAAATGAACCGTGCCCGCGGGCACGGGTTATGACTAGTATATATATATAGAGTGATCTTCGGTTGCGAAAAATCCCGTGCGAAAGCCCGTGCGAAAACTTTTTTTTATTTTTTTGAAATTTTTTTTTTCAAAAATTCTTTTTTTGATGTTTAATCCATACAATTATATACCCCAGGGAAAATAATGGGTGAACCCGTTGGGCATTAGAGCACCCATCCACCCGTTACAAATTTAACGGTCTCAAAACGTGCGAATTTGATGAAATGGCTTGATCGAAGGCCAAATGACATTATTTCTCAACCATTATTTTTTGAGGGGGGTATAACAACATATAATGAGGGTGGAAAAAAGAATTTTTGAAAAAAAAAATTTCAAAAAAAAGATAAAAACATTTTCGCACGGTGCGAAATGTTCTCATTTGAAAATTTTCCTATATATATATATAGGAAAATTTTCAAATGCAAACATTTCGCACCGTGCGAAAATGTTTTTAGTTTTTTTTTGAAATTTTTTTTTTCAAAAATTCTTTTTTCCACCCTCATTATATGTTGTTATACCCCCCTCAAAAAATAATGGTTGAGAAATAATGACATTTGGTCTTCGATCAAGGCATTTCATCAAATTCGCACGTTTTGAGACCGTTAAATTTGTAACTGGTGGATGGGTGCTCTAATGCCCAACGGGTTCACCCATTATTTTCCCTGGGGTATATAATTGTATGGATTAAACATCAAAAAAAGAATTTTTGAAAAAAAAAATTTCAAAAAAATAAAAAAATTGTTTTCGCACGGTGCGAAAAGCCCTTTTTTCGCATTTGAAGATCCCTATATATATATATATATATATATATATATATATATATATATATATATATATATATATATATATATATATATATATATATATATATATATATATATATATATATATATATATATATATATATATATATATATATATATATATATATATATATCGTTTCCTCATATATATCTTAGTATATCCATTTTCAATAATGTGCTAAGTATAAAAATCCATGGATAACAAGTAAACTTTCATCCTAGCCTTCCATTAACTATAATTATGTCCACTAAACATAAGGGGGTCTATATACAGATATGTTTTCAGCTAAAACTAATTCTGGGGTATTCATAATTTCTAGACTAGAACCTCTAACCTGCTCCGATACCACTTGTTAGATTGTGATCTAAGCCTAGAGGGGGTGAATAGACTTATAAACAATTTTCACGAATATAAAAATTATGCCTACTCAATCAGACAGTCATAGAGCAAATATGGTATAGAGAAAAATAAAGCGGAAGTAAACATAGAATGTCACTACTATAAAATGGACCTTTAACAGCGCTTAAATAAGGTCTTTAATAGCGCTTTACAAGCGCTGTCTATCTCGCCGCTGCTATAGGGTGGATGGTTTTAATAGCGCTTTACAAGCGCTGTTAAAGGGGGCCTTTAACAGCGCTTGTTTGTGCAAGCGCTGTTAAAGGGGGCCTTTAACAGCGCTTGTTTGTGCAAGCGCTGTTAAAGGGGGGCCTTTAACAGCGCTTGTTAGTGCAAGCGCTGTTAAAGGCGGCAAGCGCTGTTAAAAGGGGCCCTTTAACAGCGCTTCTTTAGTGCAAGCGCTATTAAAGGCCCCCTTTTAACAGCGCTTGTTAGTGCAAGCACTGTTAAATGGGGGGCCTTTAACAGCGCTTGTTAGTGCAAGCGCTGTTAAAGGGGGGCCTTTAACAGCGCTTCTTTAGTGCATGCGCTGTTAAAGGGGGCCTTTAACAGCGCTTGTACTAAAGAAGCGCTGTTAAATGTGGACTAAAGAAGCGGCCTTTAGTTCGCTTTAGTTCATTATCTGAACCTACAAACCTTATCAAGTGGGATTATATTTGTCTTACACATTAAGTAAACCTACAGACGCATGCTTTGTAGCGACGCCTTCACAGGTCACATGCTTGTAGCAATACATAGCGATGCAAAAGTGATATATTGATCTAAAGGTGCATGAAAGTTTGCAATACATATGCTAAATTAAAAAAACTCGTTACTTGATCTGGCCAATTCACTAATACAACCATTCTCTAACAAAACACAGAGACAAACACCAAATCACTCTCCAAGATTGAAACACTCCCTTTCAACCATCCCCACAAGAAACCCCTACAACAAGACGCCATTTTCTCGAGCAATCTCGGCATCTAGTAGCACCTGACGGCGTCGCGGAACATGGAGCTGTTGGCGTCGATCTTCAGCTGCCTCGCCTGCTTTTGCACCCTCGTTCACCAGTAGTTCTTGATCTCGTTGTCCGTCCTCCCCGGTAGATACTGCGAAATTCTCGACCACCTTCAAACTGAATTAATCACCGAGATCAAATTCGATGCACGCACAAGATCGACTAATTGAGTTGGTTGATTGGTTAGCTACCTGTTCCCCCACTTGGAATGGAGCTCGAGAATCAATAACTGCTCCTCCGGGGTGTGGTTCCCGCGCTTCACGTCGGGCTTCAGGTATTTGAGCCACATCAGCCGGCAGCTCTTGCCGGTCCTCTTCAGGCCTGGATCGATCTCAGACAGATATAACAACTTAGCTGCATGTACATACGCTACGAGTACAGTCGAATAATTAAGAAGAGGTTGGTTGGGTTCATACCTCTTCAGAGATTGCGGAACAACTTAGTTGCATGTACAATCACTCTCCAAGATTGCAGAATATTTCCAAGTAATATATAGGACACTAGCACCACCGCCAGCTACCATAGCACCACCGCCAGCTGCATGTAATAATTTTGTCACCTTGTCATCCAGCGTATGAATAAAGCTTTCTGTAGGGTTCAGAACTCTACCAAAAGGAAGTGGAAACTCTCTGTCTCCCCACCTGTAAATTTAAACAGTAAGCACTATAAAAATTGCACAAGGCTTTGCGTGAAAATAATGAGATCACAGATGCAATTATGAGTCAAGGAAAATACTTGTTAAAGTTCTTAAAAGCGGCCGTGTCATCCAATTCTCCTCGCATCCCCCAGAGCGACAGGCCAAGCGCCACGCCCTT
This sequence comes from Scilla litardierei, assembly GCA_030789695.1. Lineage (NCBI taxonomy): Eukaryota > Viridiplantae > Streptophyta > Magnoliopsida > Asparagales > Asparagaceae > Scilla > Scilla litardierei. The sequence continues at coordinate 128,859,319 of CM061138.1, forward strand.
CTCGCTGCCAAACTTCTCGTGGAAGAATATGACACCCAAAACTTCTGTCACGGGGATGAACACCGCGATGATGATCCCAAAGCCAGCAATGTGTTGACGCAGAAGACGACGCCGACTACGCCCAGGAAGAAGAACTGCCAGAATATGGCCGAGAACACGAGGACCATATAGTACTTGGTCTCCCCAATTGCATAACAGCTGGCCTCCCTTGGAATTTCCTGCAATTAGAATATATATATATATATATATATATATATATACAGCTTTCATGCAAAAGGTAAAATTGTTTAGATTTAAAAGGAGAACACTTCCGATCCGTAGTGAATCAGAGACTATGAGTGAATTTAGTGTGACCGAATTCACAAATTCAAGTATCAATGAAATTTGATCAGAAAGCAAGAGAGAGTGAGAGCTGATCATCAACATATAAATAACAAAACAAAGATGATGCATGGTTAACAATTCGACAAATGAAACCTGGTAGATTCAACTATTACTTGGATTTCTGATGTCTAATTGGAATACCAAGCGTAGATTTAGAATGAAAGAATTTAAATTTTTCTAAAGGACTAGTGTCAGGTAGGTCTGTTCGTAACTAAGTCATCGATTAACCAAAGGAAACATAATATATGCAATCAACAACAGACCAATATTTTTAAGAATGCCAGGGTTTTGGACGGTTACACTTTAAGATGCAGCAGCACGCGTCACCTCCCCAATTATTTTTCAGGTCAAAAATTTTGATCCAATAGCCATCTGGATCTGTAATAACTGTAATTCCTTTCATTTTTCCTGCAAAAGAAACATAATATAAACTTTGCGATATCAGCTTATGAAAAATCAAACTAAAGAGGGAAAAACGATCATATGTGCAACCTAGGATTAAAATTGCCCAGGTCATGCAGAAATAAGAAATATTCCGCTTATGAAGAGACTAACAGTAGATTGAATTAAGCTCACAAAGTGTGCAAAAGGAGTAGAATGATAATAAACTAAAATATAAAAGAGAAAGATCTAATAACCTCAAAGATGCATATGCGACACAGTAGAAGAAATGTATAAAGTTGCGTGTAGAAGTTCTTTTCTTCTTCTATGTTTTCTTTTTATTTTTTTTTTGGAGTAACATGGAATCATGGATAACTTGTACATGTAACATGAGACATACATATTGATTGGCATAACATCTGGAATTAATTCAAATCCATAAATCTTCCAGAAAAACAGAAGGTAAACCCATGAAATAGAGTAAAAGAGTTCACAACCACAGCACAACAAAGAATTAGCAATAAACATAGATGAAAAACTTAAGACACACATCAGAAATGAAGAAAATGTAGCAATTAGAAAACAAAGTTATTTGGGTCAACATAGAGAATGTCTGTTATTCATTGCAATCCCTTTATTGAATCAAAATTACAGGAATATCCACAATTTGATTTGATGCAAATGGAAGACCATGCTTTAAATTTGATGCATCATGGTAATCACCACCTAACTCATACTGCATATTCCACCTAGCTTATACAGCTTCGTTTGTTGAAAAAATGGAAGTGCTCTCCCAATAAAAATATAAGTGTCCTAAGTCTAAATATATCGCATATAAAACGCTACAACAGACATAAAATTTGTAAGCAAATCTGCAAACATATCTGCATACAGTGAGGCTAAAATTTGTAAGCAAACCTTTGCATACAGTGAAGCTAATCCATCAGATATACTGGATTTATCCCGACAACATATTTGCATGGATACATATTGAGTCATTGGTCCCAGGTGAACAAACTATACCTTCAATTCAGTGGAGCAGTCAATTCACTTCAAATGAAGTTCTAGTATCAGATATCTTATAGCCAAGAGAACACACAAGTTGATTAAACCGAGAAATGGACTGAAACACATCAGAATTATCAAGTTTGCCTTAATACATTTCAAGTTATATTTAAAGAAAAGCGTCATAAAACCAAATAATCAAGGCAATTGAACAAAATGCAAAACATAATATAAATACAATATGCATGTGATGATCGTGAAGCACTCACTGAATGTTCCAAGATACAAATCCTTGTTCCCTGCCACCCTCCCTATTCTTTCTTGCCACCTCCCATACTGGTGGTGCCTATGGACACAACACATGCAACAAAAATACTAAGTAAGTAATTTATTAACTAAACAATTAACTAAGCATGTAATTTATTATCCATAAACTCCTTGGTCCTTACTAATAGAATGGGGCACTAAACACCTGAAAAATGCTCTTCAGATTCTTTTCATTAACCACTTACAATTGCAAAAATGAGCTATAATTTAAACTGAGTATATCAAAAAATGGATAAGCATTTGTTATAAGAACCAAAAAGGGTATCTAGTGCAAGAACAGAATCATGTATTGTTTGTGCATCACATAACCAATTTATCATTTCTAAGAAAACATGAAGCAAAGCATAAGTACTCACGCTTAAAGATTTCCATTTGGCGTATATGCATTTGATGACTCATGATGTTGTCATGACATGTATGCTTGAAAAGTAATTACATGTGGTTATAATGCATTAATATGGGATGCATGTTACTCACATTACAAGAGGAGCATGCATAAAAGCCCACATGAATTTCTTATGCAAAAAAGAAAAATATATAAGGAGAAGTGTTTATGCAAAAACCAATCCATCCCTACATAAGAAGAGTTGTGTAATCATGCAAACAAGGCATGTCTCAGCAAAATTAATGAATAAAAAGATGGATGTGTATATCATACCTCATATCCGATCCAGACAACTGAAGCAATCACCGAAACTGTCGAAGCATTGAGTTGCACTGAAGTGTGTGTTATACTAACCTCTTTTTTTCATTTTATTATCTAGATAATCTGCACTGAAGTGTGTGTTTATTACATACGGCCACTCCACATCCACGGAAGATGGTCTCCTGATTACTTCCATTTGTCTGCAACCCTCAAGCTTAGCAAGATCAGGTGTGCAACATATAGACCTTTGTCCTCCATAAGCAGACCCACCACTGTTATTACGGTCAGCAGCTTCAAATATTATAGCTTGTATCAACCTTGTACTATGCTCCATGCTTGAATGTTGTTTCGATGCTTCTTTGCTCCTCCAGAATGTGATATTATCAAACCTGCCATATAGTGACCCTCTTCAAAGTCAATATAATGTGCTTGTCCTGCTGTGTGTTTTGAGTGTTGGTAACTGAAGAAAGATCTAGCCAGTTAGGCATGCAAAATATTATACATGAGATATGGGCATCTGAAATGTGGTTATGAATATTGTCATTTATTCAGGTGTTATGCATGGAAGTTCACGCATGATATTACTGTGTATAAAGTGGAATCTGAGGAAATATCCTCATGTGGTTGTGGAAGTGTCCACTCCAAAATCATCTTCAGTTATAACAACACATATACAAATAAAATCTTGAGACTTGCATGTTATTATCTCATTTATGTTAAGTAGTTGAAAATTTAACCATTAAAAGACTTTTCACCAAAGATAGAGCACACAAAAGGAAAGATTTATGATATAGTTTTATTTTAAGACATAAAAGATCAAGAAAAATGTGCATATTGTCCAAAAGGGGTAATGACGATGGACCTTTAGGCCATAAACTGAAGAAATTTCTTCAGATCTCTCTTTCCTGCTACAATCAGAAATTTCTTCAGATCTCTCAACAATTAGTGCTTACATTATAATGCTACAAAAAGAAAGCATTATTAATGCAAATTGACCAAATATCGCAACTTTATCGAAGGGTAAAAAACAAAGTTTCACTGAATACCGACCTTTAGGGTGCACATCTATACTAAGTCACATATTTCTGGACCACATAACGACACCAATCTTCCTTGACTTCAGCTAGTTGATCAGTAGAGTAAGTAGCACATTTGTAGTCAGTGAAGTACTACAAAATAGAATATCATAGCAAATAGAAAATATATGTTATAATCAAATATTAGCAAATATAACTAAAAAATGCGATAAATATAAATTAAAACTAAAACTACATACCGTATCTGGAATGATGTTTTCATTTTGTGAAAGGATTTCTTTCATGAATCGCATAACATAATAACCACAATCAATTGTATTGGTCTGAAGGGGGCACTATACAATTCAAAAATAAAAAATTCAATGAATGGTGTGTTATCCTTGTTTGATCTAGATTTGAGCAACGTATTAAATTAGAAGAGACCGTTGTACATACATTTATACGGATCCACGTGGGTTTGTTTGATCTAGATTTCGGGACCATTTTCCCTTAGAAGCACGATAAATGCACAAAGCTCTAACAAAATAAAATAAATTTAGTCAACTCGTTATATTCAAGCTATATCATATTTACATATTGACATAAAACACAATTAACTTACTTTTCGAATGTATCCTTCATGGTTCGAGTATATTTTGGATCATGATGCAAGGAATCCAAATAATATATTGTCTCTGATGTGGCATTGATGACTAACAACACCCAATGACCCCTACAAAAGTAGTTAGCAAATTCTAAGTAACTACATTCTTAGGAATTCATTAAATTAAATAAAATATATTAAAAGTTATTTACCCTGTATTATATGGTGCCAAGAATAACTTCCCTGGCTCATTATATTCAATAAGTGCATCGACTATATACTTCGTTGGCTGATCCACAAAAGAAAATGTGTTATGTGGGCATAAAAATGAGAATCTCCTTGTGTTTTGTCTATTGAGAACCAACTCATAGTACAAGTACCTTGAATGAAGATTAAAAATAAGTTATCAATAATATCAACGTTTAATTGAAAAGAAATTCTAAAAATTGTTTACTTAAAGTACCTGATATATACACAGATTATCGGACAATCCAACCATTCGTGTTGAAGAAGTTCATTGACAATTTGATGACTACTTAACTCCATATATGATATACCAAAAATGTCTCTCTCCATGTATATTTGTAACAGCGCACCACCTTGAAGCTTTTGTGTAGCATATATCTGAATAAACTTGCAATACATAGAGAGATTATTTGCAGCAACTGTAGGAGAAGACTCCTGATGTTTTGACTCTACTTTTTCTTGTTTCTTTTTACTAGTTGCACGAACAGCATGGGAGGGCTCCTGATGTTTTTCCTTTACTTTTTCTTGTTTCTTTTTAGGAGTACCTGGCTCCTTTGTTTTAACCGACTCTTTGCAGTTAGATTTTACGGGCACCTGTATGGGAAAGCATTTAAGTGAATAATTTAGTTAGAAAATAATGAAACAACAATATAAGAATATAATGTATACCATAAGAAGTCTTACCGTAGAGACAAAATCAAAAAGGTTGGTTGGCCATGCAACAAAAGTACCAATCGCATCACCTACTACCATGACTCCTGCATCCTCTATAGGTATTGGTAGTGGTGCATCTGACTCTATCACATGTTCAATCCTAACTTTCATATGATTTATGGGTAATGATATATTGTGTAGTTTTCTATCATCAAGACGATTGAAGACCTTTCCCTTCCTAACTATGCCATGTGTTGGGGATGATAAATAGAAATTACATGATGAGATGTCCTAAAACAAAAATTTCATAAAAAAAACATCAATTAATGTTGTTAATCATACATGAATGTATTTTGCTAATAATATCTTGAATCTATTATTTGTAAATGCAATAATTTAATAGGAAAACACTTACTTCAGGAATATTATAGGAAAGAAGCGTGCAACTACCACTTTTGCTGATTGTAGCTAAATATTTGTTGTGACCCATACTCTCGAATACTTTCATCTTCTCTAAGAGCAATGCCACTGTTTCTCTCAAGTCCGTGTTATCATTATTTCTTCTGCGCTTTTCACTTGGGAAACAATCTTTTACTGACGGCCCGAATCCATAACCTCTAACACGTCCAAGATACTCTGGGACATTTAAGACTCAAGAAAGTATATCCTGTGAGTCTTGTAATTGATCATGTGATATAGTTTGTGAAATGGTCTCCTGGCACATAAATTTGAAAGGTAACATTTACATCATTAGTGATAAAATAAGAAAATAATAAAAGAACTAGAGTAAAATGATATCATACTTACAATTTTCTCACACACTTGCTGAACATTTTCATTATCAACCACTCCTAACTTATTTACACGAGCACCCTTCCACAAATCATGACGGGCTATGGATGTGTCATTTGATTCTGACTCCTTTAACTGTACATTAAGACAATTAAGATAATTAATAAACTGATTGAAAATTATTTCTAACATCTTGTACGTTATATCTTTGCATACTTACCATCTTTTGCTCAAGGCGTGCGTAACCCATAAGGCCCTTTCTATATGGGTACATATGATTTAATGCTCTTTTTCGATTTTGAGTGCTTCGCATCTATTTAGGCACAAAGCAACTATATTAATACAAAGTAATATGTTTAGTCAGATTCCTCAAAATGAGTAACATTACCTTAAATTCATCGCACTGACGTTTAGCAACAAACGCTCTCCATTGATCTTCAGATATGAATGGATACTCATGTGGAGGATGCTCAATAACACTACCACTTTCATCATAAACATAATTCTTTGTTAAGTAGGTTCTGAAATTTCTATAAAGTTTGCATGCTTCTTTAAGAATATATCTCCGATGACTATCATCAACAATGAAAGATGTCTACAAAAGTGTGCTTAATTGTGTTAGTATGTTTGTATAAGAATAAAAAAATGGTGAGAGTATGTATATTACCTGTATATCCTTCCAGATGTTTTGTTTCACTACATCTAAAGCCGGCAATTTCCAGTTATCACATGTTATTGGCACCATCTATCGGGTAATTGCCCCAATATAACTCACAAATATAGCATTGTTAGGATCAATTGGTTGACCCCTATCATTCCATCCAACCTAATAACAATGATAGAATAAGAAAATGAATATATGTTGATGAAAATTAATATGATTAAATAATAAATACTTGTAAGTAGAATACCGTAAATGATATCCCCTTACTTCGTGCACGAATAACTCCCTACATAGCGGTCACTCCACGTTTAATAACATTTTCCTGAATATTGGGAGCATCACCATCAAGGGGAACACAGTTGTCATCACTAGAACTTAATTAGGTTAATCTTTTCCTTTTCCTTGTTGGATTAATACTTGTTTGTTCCTTCATGACATGAAATGACGGATTGACCCAAATCCCCTCATCATGATCATCTCTCATATAGAAACCATCATCTACAGTAGGATCAATATCAAGTGATTGTGATGTCCCTAGGAAAGGATCATCCTCAGTATTGATATCTTCATGTCCTTGGCTACGTCAGTCATTTAATTTGTTATTCAACAACACAATGGACCACTTCACATCAGTGGGATCTGTGACATAGAATACTTGTTGAGCTTGCTAAAATAAAAGGCTCGTCCTTATACCCCCTCCCTATTGAGATCCACCCGCATGAACCCTAACTCCTCAATTTGGACCCCATTATTGTTGTCTACCCACTTACAACCAAACACAGCCAACCGAAACATACTATAATCCAACTCCCATATGCGTTCAATAACACCAAAGTATGACATATTTGCATATATGGGATTTCTGTCTTTTGCACTAGAGATGTGCATAGATTCAGCTACAAGAGTCACACCACTATTTTGCAGTGTACTTTGATCATCATGATCTTTAGTGTAGAATGTATACCCGTTAATAAGGTAACCATTGTGAGAAAAAACGCGAACTCTTGGACCATTTGCTAACCATCTCAATCTATCTGAAACTGAAGCTCTATTTATAGCCAACTCTCCAAAGACTTGTTCTTTCAGCCATGTTATAAAAGACCGATTGTGTTCTCTTGTTATCCAATTCTCATTCCTATTTGGGTTTGAATTTCGAAGTAGTTCCTTATGTCTTTCAGCATACGGCTCAATTTCAACATCATTGTGCAGAACATATAAATGTGCTTGATCCCACTCTGTCCTTGATATGAGCACTACATCACCTCCCTTAATCCATTCCCCTGATATTCTTCCTGTGTGACGAGACCTTGGAAGCCCTATGGAATCAACATTGCTTAGGTACTCTGTACAAAATTCAACAGCTTCTTCAACTATGTAACGCTCAACCATACAACCTTCTGGTCGACTACGGTTTTTCACGTACCCTTTTAATATCTTCATATAGCGCTCGATCGGGTACATCCATCTCATGTAGGCTGGTCCACACAATTGTGTCTCTCTAACCAGGTGAACAGTCAGATGAACCATTATGTCAAAGAATGATGGTGGTAAATACATCTCAAGCTCACACAATGTGACAACAATTTCTTTTTGCAATGCCGGTAACTTTCCAGGATCAATATCTTTACTGCAAATTGCCCTGAAGAAGAAACATAGTTTTGTGATGGTCACCCTAATCTTTTTTGGCAAAATGGAACGTATACCCACTGGTAGTAAATGCTCCATCAAAACATGACAATCATGAGATTTTAGACCTTTTAACTTGAGATCTTTCATAGATACGAGGCTTCTAATGTTTGACGAGTATCCCTCTGGAACTTTAACTCCATCGAGAAACTTACAAAAAACTTTTTTTCCTTTCTTGGATAAAGTATGAGCTGCAGGAGGTAGATATGTACGCTTTCCCTTCTTTAACGGTCCCAATTCTATCCTCGTTCCCATACTTACCATGTCCAACCTCGCATTTATCCCATCTTTACTCTTTCCTGGAACATTAAGCAACGTCCCGATAACACTTTCAAAAACATTCTTTTCAATATGCATCACATCAAGGAAATGTCTTACATACAATGACTTCCAATATGGTAATTCAAAGAAAATAGAGTTTTTCTTCCACCCACTGGTGACAAGTTCTCCTGCAAATGGCATACCAAAATTACTACTTAAATTCTTTACCTTTTCAAACAGCTTATCACCGGTCAATGGAACAGGAGCTCTACATTCCTTTGTATTCCAATTGAATTCTTTCCTCAACCACCGATAACGATGCCTCACGGGTAAAAATCTACGATGTCCGAGGAAGACATTCTTCTTACAATGTTCCAACCGCATCCAATACGTACTCTCTTCACATAAAGGGCATGCACACTTTCCTTTGATACTATATCCAGACAGATTACCATATGCTGGAAAATCATTAATTGTGCCAAATAACATAGCCCTCAAGTTGAAATTCTCTTCCTTGTACCCATCATACACCTCTACACATGTGTCCCACATTTGTTTCAAATCTTCAATTAATGGAGACAAATATATGTCTATATCATTTCCTGGTTGTTTAGGCCCAGAAATTAACATAGACACCATCATGTACTTACGCTTCATGCAAACCATGGAGGTAGATTATAAATCACCAAAATCACTGGCCATGTGCTGTGGGAACTACTTTGAATACCATGTGGGTTCATTCCGTCGGTAGACAATGTAATTCGTAGGTTTGTTGCTTCTTCCCCAAATTCAGGATAATCGTGATCAAATTTTGTCCATTAAGGAGAATCTGCTTGGTGACGGAACATGCCATCTTTAATCCGTTTATTTGAATTCCACGTCAAGTGTTTTGCATCTTCTGGACGACGATACATGCGCCTAAATCTCGGTATTATGGGGAAATACCATGCCACCTTCACTGGAGTTGATTCCTTTTTTTATATCGTGAGGCATTACATTTAGGACATATGTTTAACTATGCATATTCATTACGAAATAAGATGCAATCGTTAGGGCAAGCATGAATCCTTTCATAGCTCATGCCTATAGAGCATAACATTCGCTTAGCCTCATATGTTCGACTAGGAAGCACATTATCTTCTGGCAACATATCCTTTAGAATTATGAGTAAATCTGTGAAGCTCTTGTCAGACCATCCATTGCTCACTTTCAAGTTATACAATTTTAATACCGCCGACAATCAGTTGAACTTAGTACAACCACTGTACAATGGCTTCTCCGCATCACTTACCAACCTCGTAAACATTTTAGGACAATCCCGAAGATCCTCTTCAACGATATTTGACATCTCTTCTAAGCGATCGTCGTCATATGTATTTGTGTTTGTATCACTTGTAGCATACCTCTCTGTACTTCCAAATTCACTGCACTCTTCTCTTGTCTCACCATGCCTTGTCCAACGTGTATAACTTTGATCAATTCCATTGCACACTAAATGATCTTTCAACTCATCCTCGCTAACTCCCCTTGCATAGCAACACTTTAAACAGGGGCATATGATTTTCCTTGGATTTTATGCATGATCAACTGCAAATCTAATGAACTCTTTCATTCCATCCTCGTATTCTTTCGATAAATGATTTGCAGACATCCATTTTCGATCCATATTTATCAATCTAACAAAAAAATTATTAACATTAGTTATTTTGTTATTTGAGATGTTAAGGTCGGAATGCAAGTAGAAGGCTAACTTGGAGATAAAACAAGCAGCTGGCAATGGCACCGTTATAGCAAAGCAGGCCTTAGAGAAGACCAATCACAAGTTCTAGATGTACTGAAAAGTGAAAAGACATACTGCAAATGAGCCAACGAATATTGAAAAAAAAACAATAAGCTTGTCCTAGAAAATGATATTAACAATGTGGTTGTGTCATCGTATTCCGGCAATAAATGCAACATAGAGACAAATGCTGATTGTATATATGATAAGGGGAATTGATGCCAAACCATTGTATTTCCTCTTAATTACGAATAAAAAATCTCATATTTAACCCTAAAAATACCATCGTGTGCCCTAAAAATCCTATCTTTTCCTACATCTATCCCTCCTATCAATATGGATATAATACGTATATGAGATGTATTCCTAGCATTTGATGTGATAACTTGATATTTAACAAAATGCATATATATACAAAAGGAAATAAATTCACAGCAGCCAAAATCCCTAAAAAAAGCTTAAGAAAATGGGGGATTCCCATTTTCTGGGAAACCTAGGGCTATATATGCATTTCGGCAAAATACCAGGAAATATTCCCACAAGAAGACAAAAATAAACGTCCACCCGATCGGTTGAAACTTCAACCAATCGGGTGAGACGATCAGAAAATCAGTCTTCAGCTTCTGAGATACTTCACCTGATCACTGAACCGATCGGGTGAAGTCTTGAACTTTCGAGCTGGGGATGTTGTGCTACAGGTGACCCGATCGGTTGACAAGTCAACCGATCGGGTGGAATTCAGCTCTCAAAACAGAGAAGACTGTCGTGACTACCCGATCACTGCACCGATCGGGTGGGGTCTGCTTCATTGCTGCTTCTCATCGGGTCTGATACATGTGCACGAACCGATCGGGTGGGTCTGTCCACCCGATCGGTTGAGGACTGATACATGCTCTAACTTGACGTTTGGCCCTTAGGTTCTCGTGTGACACCTCCCGTTGCTCCGGGGACTCATGATGTGAGCTTTGTATGTCCCCTACGCCAACAAATCCTGCAAAGGCACACAAAAACAAAGAAAGTGAAAAGAAACTAAAAATCACAAAAGAATAGATACGAAATAACGAAAAACAACGGGAAAATACAGAGAAGACGTGCGTGAATATATAAAATATAAACGCATGTCATTCATTTCAATTATGTTCAATGTTTTGGTGATTTAATTGTTGGTGGCAAAGTTGGCCTTCAAGAGGTGTTGAAGTGGGGAAAAGAAAGCAAGTTTGGATATGTTCATATTAGGACACGAAGGTGGAGTGCACGGACATGGACAAAGTTGCCGCGGTAGGAGGCGGGAGAAGTCGCCATAGGCAACCTCTTGATCCATTAGGTGGCACCACATTGATAACGGAGTAGAATCACTTGCATGCCGGCTCATTCATGGGATCCCATTGCATTGCATTGCATCTCATAGCAATTGCTTTGTGTTTCATATGCATCATGGCATCATTGAGCATTATGTGTCACTTGTGGTTATAGATGTGAATGTTGCCTTGTATGTATGATTGTTGCCATGAATGCATGAATTTCTTGAGATGGGTGCATATTGGTAAAATGAGGTGGTTTTCTTTCATTTTTGAAGCTAAATTGTGTGGAAGTGAGACGAGTTCCATGTTACCAGTTTCATTGGTTTACTATTATCACTTAGTTGCTCATCATAAATGTTGTACTTGTTACTTGTTGTCTCTTGTACATTATGCTAGTATGTACACCTTGCATGTTGCACGTGCATGCTCCCACATGCTCATAATTATAATTGTTACTTCCTTTACTACAGTAGATATTTATGACATATCATACACTCTGCCTGCTCACGTGCACCTTTTCCACACTTCATGTAAGGGCTAGTTGGGTATGGTATTCCTACTGGGTCACGCTTTGACGTGCCCCACCGTTGACCTTTCAGGTTCATGTGTTGGAGTTGGTTGGTGGCTATGAGGTGGAGCAGTGGAGTTCTATGAATGAGTTAGGTTGGGATGGCGAGGGGAGAGGAGAGAGTGTTGTACTTTTGGGGTTTTGTTTGGGTAGTGACGAGTTATTCATGATGGATGTATGTACAGATGGATGATGTATAGAAATCAGACTTTTCATTAGGTTTAGTTGTTGTACAGTTTCCCTCTGTGTTTCATTCTGTGTTTATGTTTTTGGTTCTTTGGTTGTGCTTTGGAAACATTACAGGTACTATCCCAGTAGTGCGCAGTGGACCTGCTTGAGTTTTTTTGTATTTCCTTTCATAACACTCACTGCTCTAAGAGAAATTGGGACGGATTCGTACTTTCTGGCTATCCTGGGGAGCGGGGCATTACACTTGGTGGCCCATGCAGGTCACCGCACTGCGGCTGTGTAAGGGTAGTGCGTGTAGTGTTTCGAGTGTAGTTTTGTCTTAAGGTGGGTAGGAGTTCTGCATTAAGATAGAGCCCTGATATCAGAAGCTTGAGGTATAAAGCCCTGAGGGTAGACACTAGAGTGTTAATTGAGTAGGGATGAGTGTATATATCTATGGGTGTGTGTATGCGTACCTATGCGTCTGAAGCTCTATAAGTGGTGAATATGGCTTGTCGAGCATATTGAGATGATATACTCATGTGCATATGACTATGATATATGTACGAATAATTATATGGCTATGTGATTGTATTTGAAGTATATGTGTTAATACATGGTTGACTTATGAATAATTTTTAGAATTGAATTATATACTTGGCTGAGGTGCATGTATTGTATAGATGTATTGTGTTGTGACTATATACTGTATGTGATGTATGTCATTGTAGAGTGCACAGATGGATGTGTGGATCCTTGAGTTCCACCCATGTCTATGTGGGTGTGTCTTAAGAGTATTAGTGTTATGTGTTGATATATTTGATGAGTATATGATACATGTATGGCTGTAAGCTGGTACGCTTACACCTGTGTATGGATGTATATATTTTGTATGGTTATCTATGTGTATTGATATATATAGGTATTTGGATGTACCTATGATATGTGTGTGTGTGAATAGTTAAATGTACGTGTATGTTGGTATGATCTGTATATTGATGTGTATGGGTGTGTGCACATGCATGGGTAGGTGTATGCCGGTTATGTGTAAGACTATTTGATATATGTGTAAATGTATGCATGTGAGTATGCTTTGCTTTTGTTATCGGGTATGTATGCATGGGTTATAGTGACCTTAATGTCTAGTATGTCCATTCTTAAGTTGACCCTTAGTTTAGAAAGTCCGAGGACGGACTTGATTTTAAGATGGGTAGAATGTAATGGCCCAGAGTGCCCTAGTCCCTTTTATTAGTATTACAACAACAACACCCCAACCAAATCTTTTACCCCGATAGCTATCTCACTTCAAGACTTAGAAATAAACTTAGAATCCATTGACACTATCACCGTCCATGTGGGATTCGATATCATTTATACTATAATTCGACACCGTCCGCTTGCGAATTGAGCCCGGAATTGAAGCCTAGGGACCATACCACGCCTGGCGGTCGTGACACTTCCAGGTGGAACCTAGGTGTAGATTTCGGGTGCGTCAAGTTTTTGGCACCGTTACCGGGGACAGCAATGGTGTTCTATCTCAGTTTATTTTTATTTTGTGAAGTTTGCTAGCATTCTAATCATTGCTCACCTTTTCATCATTTTTATTCTTTTTATTTATTTCGGTGCTACTGACGGTATTTATTTGAGTTTTGTTGGTGCATGAACACTCGCTACAAAGGGGTCTGCCAGAGAATTATTATTCGATCCCGAGATTAAGAAGACAGCGAGGGCTTTGAGAGCCTCTAGTAGAAGTTCATCTCCCTCTGCTCAAATGGCGGAAAACAATCCTCCTCCTCCTCGCACCAGGTCCATCAGGGACCATATGAAACCAACGTTTGGGAACAACTCCTCCATTCTAAGACCGCAACTGGCGGCAGCGAGCTTCGAGCTCAAGACGGGGTTGATCAATCTGATGTAGCAGGATCCCTTCCATGGGCATCCGTATGAAAATCCCAACCATCACATTGACACCTTCTTGGCGATGTGTGATACGTTCAAGGCCAAGGATGTTAGCGATGATGCCGTGAAGCTGCGGCTTTTCCGTTCACCTTAAGGGATAAAGCCTCATATTGGCTCCAGGCCCACCCTCCCAACCATTCCACCACCTGAGAGAAGCGTGCGCTTGCATTTGTGGATAAGTTTTATCCACCCTCGAAGACGGCCCGGATCCGTGGAGCTATTTCTAACTTCAAGCAGCTCTCACAGGAGTCACTTTATGAGGCATGGGAGAGGTTCAAGGACCTCCAACATCAGTGTCCTCACCATGGGATCCAGTCCTGGAATTTGGTGCAGAGCTTCTACAACCGGCTCCAGCCTAGCACCAAGATGATCATCGATGCTGCGGCGCAGGGCGCCTTACTTGATAAGTCTCCTGAAGAGGCTATTGACTTGTTGGAGCACATGGCGGTCAACACCCAACAATGGAATGATGAACGGACTGTTGTGACCCGGACTCCTGAGGTCAATGTCGCTAGCCACTTGGATTCTCACATCGAGACCTTGTGCAAACAAGTGGCCCGCATTGAGCAGCGTCTAGACTCCATCCCTGCTTCACCCAGCACATCGTACCATCCTGCAGAGGAGTATGTAGATCAGGGATATATTCCTAGTGAGGCCCACTATGACGGTGTTGAGACATCTGAGACCGTACAATACGTCCAAGGAGAGGGACGAAATCAGTAGCAGCATCCAGCTGCCAGGAATCGCCCGGGGTTTTCTTATGGAAACCCAAGTGGAGGGCTACAACCTCCGCAATTTCAGAGACCTCCACCCCCTCCTTAGCAGCAGCATCAGCAGCAGCAGAGCCAGCAGCATGGTAGATTTTGGCCAGCTGGGCCTAACAGGCCGCCGGGATATCAGTTCAACCGGCCGCCCCAACAGAATTATGCGCCGAATCCACCCAATTCCAATCTTGAAGCCACACTGGAGACTTTCATGAGTGGTCAGATCTGCTTTAATCAGGACACATCGAAACAGTTCAAGAATATAAATTCTTCACTCGATGAACTGAGGGGGCAAATTTCGCAGCTTTTAAAGATTCAGGGGAGATTGCCCTCACAGCCGGAAACAAACCTGAGAGCTCAAGCTAATGCCGTGGTTTCAGTGACCACGCGTGGAGGACGGGTGACTGACCCCGTTATGGTCCCGGTGCTAAATAAGGAGAAGGTCACCATTGAAGAAGCTGTCGATGACGGCGATAGAGCAGAGGCCGATGAAGGGCCTATCATTATTGAGGAGAAAGCGGATGCCCCTCCCGTCACGCCTACTACGACACCACCTCCCGTTGATGCATCCAAGAGTAAAGTTTTCTGACCTCCCCCTCCATACCCACAGAGGCTAGCCCTAGCCAAAATGGAAAAGAATTACTCCAAGTTCATGGAGCTATTAAAGGGAATCCAGCTGAACATCCCGTTCATGGACGCAATCACAGAGATCCCGATCTACGCAAAATTTCTGAAGGATCTCATCACGGGAAAGAGGAGGCCCGAAGAAATTAAGATATTGGAGGATTCCACCTCCATCATCAAAAATCATCTCCCTCGGAAGTTGCCGGATCCGGGGAGCTTTACCGTGCCATGCTCCATTGGAGGGATGCATATCAGCGGGGCATTGATTGACCTGGGGGCTAGCATCAGTTTGATGCCCCCTCTCCATCTTCAAGAGACTTCAGACGGGAAGTGAGTTAGAACCGACAAGCATGTCCATCCAGCTCACCAATCATTCCATCACCTACCCGGTAGGAATAGCAAGAGGCGTCATCCTCCAAATACCCCCAGGACTATGTGTCCCAGTCGACTTCATCATCATCGATATGCCTGAGGGAGGGAGCTCCCAACTTATACTCGGCTGCCCCTTCATGGCGACGGCCGGTGTTTTGATAGATGTCTGAGAAGGGACCCTCTCTCTCAACGTGGGGGATATTGAAGCTAAGTTCCGGTTACAAAGGCTGATGAGAGAGCGATCCCATATAGAAGGGGCCAGCTATCTGGAGCTTCTTGAAGAAGAAGCCATTGAAGATTTTACTTCCGAGGGGGTCATGAAGGACCCCATGAAGACAAGCATCGACGATGACGGCGACCCGACCTACAACAAAGTGGTCGTCGCGTACATCCAAGTATTGGATGAGGAATTTCTATGTCATTCCCCAAATCATCAAGAACCGGAGACTATAAGTGATCACTCCTTATTTTACACCCTTTTTCCGCATGTTTGCATGCCATTTAGATCGCCCAAATCATGTTTTTCACGATATATCGACGATATTGCGATGCTTTTCACGATTTGTTGTTTTTGTCGCATTTCAGGTGATTTGGCGCGATTTGGAGTGATCTCGAGATGCGCTTACTCTAGACGGTCACCAACGACCTCCCCGAGGAGTATTTTGCTGTTGAAGAGGAGCGGAAGAAGAACGGACGTCGCAGGAGCGACGAGGAGGCCAAAACAAGCAGATTGGGTATTTTTTGTGTCCCACTCGGCCGAGTGGAGGAGCCACTCGGCCGACCAGCGAGACACTGCTCGGCCGACCAGAACAGACACGATTTATGTGTGCACTCGGCCGAGCACCGAAGACCACATCGGCCGAGTGACGAGACCCCGTCCGCCCGAGTGGCGCCCAGACGAAGCCCTTCCAAAACATCCAAGTTACTGTTTTTCGGCTGCCTGAACTTCAGAAGACCCACTCGGCCGAGTGGTTAATCCCGTCCGCCCGAGTACTATGAAGCCATCGGCCGAGTGACGACAACTCACTCGGCCGAGCAGCCCCCGAAGTAGAGACCCCTGAAAGCCCCGACTTACTGGAAAATTATAGGGTTTTCACTCGGCCGAGCGACTTTTGTCACTCGGCCGAGTGCGATGCGCTGCCTGTAGCGAAAACTGCGGAAAACAGGCTGTGCAGGGGTATTTTGGTCACAGTTTTTGGACGATTTTGAGGGCTATTTAAACCCTGTTTTTACCCTAGTTTAGGGAGCCTCTCTCTTAGATTTTTTGCAGCTTTTTAGATTAGTTTTTAGCTTTATCCTTGTGATTGGAGAGGAGAAAAAGATTGGAATTTTGTTGGATTAATTGAAGAACTCCATTGGTTTGCATCTCTTTTCCTTAAAAATTCTATTTTTATTGCTTATCTCAATATTGTGATGAATTCCATTGCTTATTTCAACGATTATTTTTGTGATCTTGCTATGATTTGTGAGTAGTCTCCACGTCTTGGGGCGTGGGGATGAACCCTACAAGCCCATTTTCATATTTGTGATGAATTGGTAGAAATTGTGCTAGAATTGTTATTAGGGATTAGATTGGGATCAATTTACTACGGATGGCTAGGTATTCATATCAATTGGGATTTGCAAGAGATTGGATCCCAATTTGATAGGAAACCCTAGAAATCCAAATTGGGTTGGAGTCGGATTTTCGAAGTATCGGTTTGCAAGAGATTGGACCGATACTAGGATTTCCGGTTGCAATTCCATGCCGATACTCGTTTGCAAGAGATTGGACGGGTAGGAACTATCCCAATCTAGGTCGTGGACCGAGTTTGCAAGAGATTGGGCTCGGTGCGCGATTGGACGATGATGTTGATCCTAATGCTAGCTTCCCTAGGCTAGGGTTTGCAAGAGATTGGACCCAAATCTAGGATAGCTATAGACCGGCAACAGCGCGAGAGCGTGAGCTTGGTTCTACATTCAGTTGCAACTAGTCCATCCAAATTCTCATTCAAGCAATTTTGATACCGATAAACCGCATTTATGAAATACGGTGAGTAGCGGGGATTCCCCATTCCCTAGACGTTCTTTATTTGATTTGATATTTCCGCATTTTTGTCTGACGATTATGACAGGATCGCCAAAGGAAAATTTCTCTCTTAAATAGCCAGGTTGATTTGAACAAGCACGGTCATTCGTCCTCCCTGTGTTCGATAACCCGCTTGCCGCTATACCGTGCGCTTGCGGTAAAACTACAACCGTCGCTCCGGGACGTGTATCTGGGGCGCGATCAAGTTTTTGGCGCTGTTGCCGGGGAGGCGATTGCGTTTGATCTTACCACTCCTAGCTACTTCCTTTTTTATTTTATTTCTCACTATTATCACTATTATTTCCATTTTTTTTATTTTTACCTAACCCTTCCACGGTACTAATCATCTCTTTGAAACTCTGTTTTCCCTGTGCATGTACACGAGATCTACGGCAGACCCTGAAGCTTTATTATTTGATCCCGAGATCGAACGTACCGCGCAGAGACTTAGAGCAGAAAGGAGACAAAATCCGGAAGGGCGGTTTATGACCAACCCGGAAACTCCTGAACAATTGGCGGCAAGGATGGCGAGGCTAATTTCTATTCGAGATAGGCTTCGGCCTAAGACCTCTTCTACCACCTCATCCATTGCCGTGCCGGAGTTGGCGGCTGACAAGAACTTCGAGCTAAAGACTGGATTGGTGGTTTTGATGCAACAAGACCCATTTCATGGGAACGCCCATGAGAACCCCCACTACCACATCCAATTATTCTTGTCGAAGTGCGCCACCTTTCAGATGCCGGGGGTCTCCATCGATGCCATTAGACTGCGTCTCTTCCCCTTCACGCTAAAGGACAAGGCACTCTATTGGTTGAGGACGCAGGCTGACGGAGTCTTCACCTCTTGGGACGAGTTGGCGGGTGCATTTATTGACAAGTTCTATCCGCCATCCAAGACGGTGAAGATCCGGAGCGCTCTCATGTCCTTCAAGCAAGGACCACAGGAGACGCTCTATGAAGCTTGAGAGCGTTTTAAGGATTTGCAGCATCAATGCCCGCATCATAGCATTGAAGACTGGGAGTTAGTTCATAGCTTCTACAACGGTCTCCAACCGGGGACCAAACAAATTATTGATGCCGCGGCGAATGGTGCTATCTTGTCAAAGACTCCCGAGGAAGCTACGGCCCTAATTGAGGAGATGGCCTCAAATAATCAACAATGGGGCGATGAGCGAGGACACTCTACGTCCTCCTTAAAGCCAACTAGCATCTACGAGGCGAAGGCCGTAGCGGAGCTTACGAGCAAGTTTGATTCTCTCCACAAGGTAGTGGAGAGATTGGAGAAGTTTATCACGGAGCCCCAAGGAGCCCCTTCTACCTCCGCTCCAGCGAACCAAATGTGTGATTGGCAAGACCAATCTCAAGCCATGTACTCGGGAGGAGAGCAAGGAGAAGGATCCTTGGAGCAAGTACAATATGTTGCGGGGAACCAAGGATATTGGGCCAATCCGGCCGCAAGAAATCATCCCGGATTCTCTTACGCCAACAATGAAGGAGCTTTGAACCCGCCACAACCGCCACCTCAACAAGCCCGACCACCACTACCACCCCAACAACAAAACTATCCACCGAGGGGGCCTACTCAACAAAATTTTCAACCAAAGCAACAAGTTCCACCATATAGGCCGCCCGGATACAATCAAGGGTGGAGGAATCAAAATCAAAACCCTCCACAAGCTCAACAACGATCCGACTTCGAAGCTAGAGTGGAGGCGTTTATGGTCGAGCAAAATAAGGTCAATGCTAGCTTGAAGGCGGGGCAAGACTCTCTTAATAACGTTGTGGCTCAAATATCGGAGCAATTAGCGTTGCTAAATCGGAACACTCAACGATTGCCGGCGCAACCCGAGCAAAACCCACGGAGCAACACCGGCCACATCAATGCCGTAGTTGCCATTACCATTAGAGGCGGAAAGGATACCACCCCCGCCATGATTCCTACCGAGGAGCCCGTGGAGGAAAGCTTGGATCCAATTGAGCCGGTAGTTGAAGATTATAAGGAGAAAGAGCCACAAGAAAAGGAGAAATCTAGATCGGAACAATTGATGGAGGAAAGGCGCTTCATGCCACCGGTCCCATTCCCCCAAAGGCTCGCTAGAGCGAAAATGGAGAAAAGGCTAGCGAAGTTTCTCGAGTATCTAAGAGGAGTTAGCCTCAATATTCCCTTCCTCGACGCCATCGTGGAGATCCCCACATATGCTAAATTCTTAAAGGACTTGATCTCGGGGAGAAAGAGGAAGGAGAAGATCATGCTAGCTGAGGAGGGCTCTTGGTTCACCAAGAGAGAGAAGGAGCCGGCAAAATTTAAAGATCCGGGGAGTTTTCGGATTCCTTGCACCTTGGGCGGCGTTCCTCTTCAAAAGGCGTTGGTTGATCTAGGGGCTAGTGTGAGCCTCATGCCTCTCTCCATGTTCTTAAGGCTAAACACCGGGACAAAGTTGAAACCCACCGACATGCGCATTCAATTAGCCGATGGATGGGTAGGAACTATCCCAATCTAGGTCGTGGACCGAGTTTGCAAGAGATTGGGCTCGGTGCGCGATTGGACGATGATGTTGATCCTAATGCTAGCTTCCCTAGGCTAGGGTTTGCAAGAGATTGGACCCAAATCTAGGATAGCTATAGACCGGCAACAGCGCGAGAGCGTGAGCTTGGTTCTACATTCAGTTGCAACTAGTCCATCCAAATTCTCATTCAAGCAATTTTGATACCGATAAACCGCATTTATGAAATACGGTGATTAGCGGGGATTCCACATTCCCTAGACGTTCTTTATTTGATTTGATATTTCCGCATTTTTGTCTGACGATTGTGACAGGATCGCCAAAGGCAAATTTCTCTCTTAAATAGCCAGGTTGATTTGAACAAGCACGGTCATTCGTCCTCCCTGTGTTCGATAACCCGCTTGCCGCTATACCGTGCGCTTGCGGTAAAATTACAACCGTCGCTCCGGGACGTGTATCTGGGGCGCGATCAAGTTTTTGGGCCGGTGGGGATCGCCGAAGACATCCCGCTACAAGTCCCGGGGGGAATATGCTTGCCATGTGACTTCGTGATCATGGACGTTAAGGAGGAGGGAGATACTTCATTGATACTTGGACGCCCGTTCCTCGCCACCGCCGGAGTGATTGTCGACGTGCGCGAAGGTACCCTAACTTTAAATGTCGGCAACATCGAGGTGGAGCTTCACATTCCTAAGGCTATGAAGCACATGCCTTACCACGAGGAGCTTGATTACATGGACCTCCTTGATGAGGTAATTGAGGAGGCGATCCCCAACTCTATTGGCGCTCTTTTCGATGAGGATTTCGAGGAAGGCCCGGATTTAGGCCAAAATGAGAAGAAAGATGATTCCCCCGACCTCTCCGCTGAAGATGATGAAGGCGACGCTGATGTCGCAAGGATTCAAGAGCTCTGTAAGCTCTCGAAATTAAAGTCTCCAAAGAAAGCTCCTCCGGTACGGAAATTGGCATCACCGGTGAAGCCGTTGACCGGAGCAAATGCTAGCTTGGGGGAGCCTCCCCCCAACACTATTCGAGATGGGAGACCACCGAGGGAGAACGCGCCGCCACGTCCAAATCCAAGCGCGCTCCCCGGAAAGTTTGATGGGTGCATCTCATATGCACCAAACATCCCGCATTGATTGAAAATTATAGGGGGTCGAGCTCACGACCTTAAACGAGCGCTTGTCGGGAGGCAACCCGACGGTTTTCGCTTTATTTTCACTTTTTCTTTATTTTCGTTTTAGAAATTTTTAGTGTTTTGAGTCGTTCGCCCAAAAATTTTGTGATAACGGGTCCTATTTTTCTTGACAGGAGAGGAGATAGGTAGATCCATCATGAGGAGGATGAACGAGACGACGAGGAGCGCCCCAAGAAGGCGCTTGACGCTTAGGAGGAAGATGGAATCGACTGGAGGAAGAAAGACGGAGTTTAGAGCCCAAACGAAGACAAATAGCAGAACACAAGGCTCACTCGGCCGAGTATACTAGTCACTCGGCCGAGTACAAAAGTTCGTCCGGCCGAGCCGCTCACGAACGAGGGAAGTCTGATGTACCCAACTCTCTGTTTATTTTCCTGATTCTAATATAACTGCTACTCGACCGAGTATATATATTCACTCGGCCGAGTAAAACGGATACCCTCCTAGGGCGAGTCTTGCCGAGTAGCTTGAGTCACTCGGCCGAATGGACTTACTCCACTCGGCCGAGGCTGGCAAGGCCACTCGGCCGATGCGTAAGCGGGCAGGAATTTTCTATTGACCATACTCGGCCGAGTGACCTAGTCACTCGGCCGAGTCGTAACTTCTGCTATATAAGGGGTCGAGGGGACACGTTTTTCGAAACGCTGAAACCGATTGCGCCCCCCCCGACCTTTCAGCTTCCCTCGCCCGCTCGCACCCCCTACTCGCCCGACCGCCGTTGCCACGCCGCCGCTCGGCCAGCCACCGTCGGCCGACCACTCGCCGCACTTCGCCCGAGTCGCCGCCGGCGGCCGTGTCTCCGGCCACCTCCGGTACCCCCCCCCCCCCCCCTATTTCGCCTTTTTCGCCTCTTTTTGAGTATATTTTGAGGATCCATGTGTTAAACGACCCCCAAACCCAAATCAATTCCTATATCTATCTATGATACCCCTAATGCTCCATACATTTTGATTATTACCCGCTGATATCTCCATTTCACGCGCAGGTTGTTTTTGGGAGCTTAGGGGAGCCCAGGGGAGCTTCTCGGGACTGATTTGAGATTCGTGGAGGCGCTGACTTCGTACGCTTCCATTGCCGAGCACTCGCGGCGTGTCTGGGTATACTCCTTCCACTCTTTTACACACACCGCACTTTTTACACCTTTCGGCGCGCTCGGGGCCGATATGCCGCCCCGGACACGGCCGCGGTCGAAGAGAGCTTCCGCCAAGCGGAAGCGGTCGGATGATGCCGGCCCCTCCCACGAGTTGGAGGACTCTCCTCCACCGTCTCCCACACACGTCGTCCACCCCGCACAGCCTGCAGTGCACCCACAGCCCGCATAGCCTCTCCCTGCCGCTGCACAGCCACCACCTCCGGCTCCACTGGTCGGGCCGCTCGGGATTACGTTCCGAGACGACGCACACCGCGACGTCTTCGACCGTATCTCCCAGCGCTCGATCGTACCCTCCAGGTTTGCACACCTCGCTGACCTAGGACGCCTGAGGGTACTAGAGGGGATGCTCACGTTGTACGACAACGTGGGCTGGCGAGATTTCTTCCAGGTGTCGGCGCACACGTTCACCCGCCCGACACTTGAGGTTATGAGTTCGATCGCCCGGACCGACGAGGGATGCTCGTTTCGGTTCATGGATCGAGAGTGCCAGGTCACTCTCGATATGAATGAGAGCGTTTTTCTCGTGGCCCGCTGTCCCCGGTGCCGATTGCGGTTACGGCCCCACCCATATCCCCCCACCTTCCTTCGATGCTGGTGCCTTCTGGGCCCGGATTACGGGTCTTCACGCCGCCTTTGACCCTAGTAGGGCCAAGGCCTCGGCCATTGTCCATCCCTGCCTCCGCATTGCTCAGCGCCTTATGGCGACGACCTTTTTGGCCAGATATGAGCCGGGCACGATGTCTACGCCAGAGCTCTACATGCTCTACGCGATGACACGTCCCAGAGCTCTATCTAGGGATGGTGATGAGCTTGTCCCCGCCGTCGTGATCGATATCGCGGCTTGGTTTTTGGACCGCATCATCGTATCGGTGGGCGCTCGCTCACCGATATGCTGCGGCGGCCTGATCACCTTGCTTGCTCTTATGACCGGCGAGGACTTCCCCGACGACTTGCGACGCGTCCCGGGCCCCACTTCTCTATCGATAGATGTTATGGCCCGGATGAAGATGCTTCATCCGCACGGTGAGCGTCACTGGGTCTGGTTGCACGGCCCTTACGGGGCCGATTACATGATTCTCCCGAGCCCTGCTCAGACTCAGATTGCACCAGCCAACGTTGACTGGCTCCCTGCGATGGATGTTCTCATCCCCGCTGCTTACGTGCTCGAGGCCGAGGAGGCCGAGCAGGCCCACGCTGCCCCTGTAGACCCTGTTGCACACCCTGCCGAGCCTGCTGCCCCCGTTGACCCTGTGGCCCCTCAGCCCATACCTGACGTTTCCGCTGCTCCTGACACCTCTGTCGGTGTCGAGAGCACCTCAGCTGAACCCACTTCCACCACCTCCACCACTTCCGAGGCTGTCACCACCACTCCCACCACCACCACTGGCCCTATGTCCGTCGAGCCTCTTTGCTCCGTACTCCCCGAGCGCCCATCGACCTTTGTTGAGAGTGGAGAGCCCTCGTTTGCCGCGGTCGTGGAGACCATGGCTAGCATGATCTCCGCTGGGGTTACGCCTTTTGGTCCACACACTTCCACCCCAGCGGTAGTCACCTCTGTCTCCACCCCTGCTGTATTTTCCGAGAGCGTCGTGGCGTCTGTCCACACTTCTGTGCCACCGACCTCTCTGGCCGCCTCGCTGCCATTTTTGCACTCTTCTTTCACTGCTGCTGCCTCCACTTCCCACCAGCTGGTGCCCCGGCCTCACACTGAGGCCAGGCCCACATTCGCAGGCGCAGCACCTTTTGTTCCCTTCCCCTCTGAGCCAGTCACATACACGACCCGAGTTCGCCAGCCACGCCCTGCACAGCCCCGCCTGGTGCGTCCCTCTGCACCACCTCCCCCTGACACTGTACTTCAGAGCATTCATGCTCTAGAGGGGGCGGTGAGTGGCCTCAGAGGCGACCTTAGGACCCTGTCCTCCACCGTCTCTGCGATGGCTGGCCGCTTCGAGCTGCTCCCGCAGATTCACTACTGTCTCACCCAGGTTCTGGAGCGTCTCCCGCGCGTACCCCCACCCACCCAGCAGGTTCCCGCCCACACTTCCACACACACACCCGACCTGCTACCACTTCCACACCCACACCCGCTCAGCGGCCTGTCCAGCCACCACCACCACCTCCGTCTCAGGACGGAGACGGTGCAGCACCACCTTCCTAGGCACCCTTGATGCCATCGATTCCTTTTGTCGTTGTGCTGCCCGTTTCTGCTGGGTCCTGATGCCTTTTGGTCCACCCCCCTCCCCTCACTTATTTTTGGATTCTCTTTTTGATCATATCTTTATATATCTTTTTTGGGAGAGAGGGAGATTTTTTGGTGCCACTTATATATCTGTATCACTCCTATCTGTGCATGCATCATGTCCGTATCATATTTTTCATTTCTTTATTTTTATCCTTTTATTTTCCTTTTTTTTCATGCATGCATCCTCACCTGCCCCTCACATTTCTTGTCTCTCCGTGTGCCACACTTTGCACATTGAGGACACTGTGCCATTTAGCTTGGGGGAGTGAGTTCTCACGTTCTTTTTCGATTTGCCACCTTTATTTTTAGTTTTTTCACACCATTCTTCGCTTTTGCACTTATCTTTTATCATTTTTCTTTTGTTTTGCCATGCATCACGTTTTTCTTATTTTTTCTGTGTGCCGCATTGTAAATAGTTCTATTTTCCCTTTACCTTTATTTCTTTTTTTTCATCTCATGCTAGAGATGACTTTTCTATGATGATGATGACGTTGGATTTAGCTTACTCTATATGCATGCTTTATTTGTCATGTCTTAGATTTTATTCCTGATATCATATGTTATGACTTGCCTTGCATTTAGAGATAGTAACCCACACTTTTTGCCACATGAAAATGGATGAAATTCTATTATTAGTTGAGTCTGAATATTCATATGTATGCTATCACAGAAAACACACCAAGATTCACGCATTGAATGCTTATATCTGGAGTACTGATTTCTTTTTCCTATATCACTTCTATATGCATGAATTGTACACTTCACTTCAGGATGATTGAATGATGTTAGCTATGATAAATCTGGATTAGTTAGCTCTTTTTTGTGATCGAAACTGAGTAGATTAGATTACCCTGCTGAAGTTGTCGTGCATGTCTTATAGAGTGAACCGAGAGATACATTTATTTCTTTCTCCACAAATCTTAAACATCATTTCTCTACTTTTAAAATCATTGGTGAATCTCCCCTTAGCGCTTCTATTTTATGGCATTTCCCCCGCTACTAATTCCTAGCTCCAAATCTCTTATTCTATAAAAAAAGGAAAAAATAATAAAAGAGAGAAGAACATTCTTGTATATCATTATCTCTCTCTTTGAGTTGGGATCGTTGTGTATATATGCTATATTGCAAAAAAAAGAGAAAAAGAGGAAAAATCCTCAATAAAAGATCCCATCTCACTTACTTTCTTTCTTCTTTCTTCTTATTACATTTGGAGCTATACAAAAATGGGGATGTGAATATTTTTTATGCCACCACGCTTATAGATAAGCTTGGGGGAGGGGATCCATTGATGTGTGAGAGAGTGACTACTTGACGTTGCACGACAACCTAGGCTAAGTAATATTCTATACTCGGTGAGATTATTTCTAGCTTTACGAAATCCAGAAATCTAAGCCTAGCGTTCATTTCATGAAATCCATACTTTTCTATTCTCTCTATTCTATTGTGTGATACTCATATACTCCTGATAGAAAGCATTCAATTGAAAAGTGTGTGATCTGTGATTTGTATACCGCTTTAAATGATTCAGACGATGTTAATTTTAGAATTATTCCGTTTTTCATGATTATATCGTTGTTCGTGGGTTTTCCGTTTCTATTTGCACTATTATACCATGATATCAAAATAAAATCTTTTGACATGAGTTTTTCATTCGGTGCATGCTATATGAGTAAGTGAAACCCCCGTCCTGAGAAAAGGATCTAGTAGCCTACCTCTTCGCTTCTCTCTCTATTCTTTATTTCATTTCGTTTTTCACTCTTCTTCGTTTTTCATTTTTCGTTTTTCGCCGTTTTCGTTTTCCGAATCCACCGGGTTCGCCATTTACTTATCTTCCTCGAGGACGAGTAAGAGGCAAGCTTGGGGGATTTTGATCACTCCTTATTTTACACCCTTTTTCCGCATGTTTGCATGCCATTTAGATCGCCCAAATCATGTTTTTCACGATATATCGACGATATTGCGATGCTTTTCACGATTTGTTGTTTTTGTCGCATTTCAGGTGATTTGGCGCGATTTGGAGTGATCTCGAGATGCGCTTACTCTAGACGGTCACCAACGACCTCCCCGAGGGGTATTTTGCTGTTGAAGAGGAGCGGAAGAAGAACGGACGTCACAGGAGCGACGAGGAGGCCAAAACAAGCAGATTGGGCATTTTTTGTGTCCCACTCGGCCGAGTGGAGGAGCCACTCGGCCGACCAGCGAGACACTGCTCGGCCGACCAGAACAGACACGATTTATGTGTGCACTCGGCCGAGCACCGAAGACCACATCGGCCGAGTGACGAGACCCCGTCCGCCCGAGTGGCGCCCAGAAGAAGCCCTTCCAAAACATCCAAGTTACTGTTTTTCGGCTGCCTGAACTTCAGAAGACCCACTCGGCCGAGTGGTTAATCCCGTCCGCCCGAGTACTATGAAGCCATCGGCCGAGTGACGACAACTCACTCGGCCGAGCAGCCCCCGAAGTAGAGACCCCTGAAAGCCCCGACTTACTGGAAAATTATAGGGTTTTCACTCGGCCGAGCGACTTTTGTCACTCGGCCGAGTGCGATGCGCTGCCTGTAGCGAAAACTGCGGAAAACAGGCTGTGCAGGGGTATTTTGGTCACAGTTTTTGGACGATTTTGAGGGCTATTTAAACCCTGTTTTTACCCTAGTTTAGGGAGCCTCTCTCTTAGATTTTTTGCAGCTTTTTAGATTAGTTTTTAGCTTTATCCTTGTGATTGGAGAGGAGAAAAAGATTGGAATTTTGTTGGATTAATTGAAGAACTCCATTGGTTTGCATCTCTTTTCCTTAAAAATTCTATTTTTATTGCTTATCTCAATATTGTGATGAATTCCATTGCTTATTTCAACGATTATTTTTGTGATCTTGCTATGATTTGTGAGTAGTCTCCACGTCTTGGGGCGTGGGGATGAACCCTACAAGCCCATTTTCATATTTGTGATGAATTGGTAGAAATTGTGCTAGAATTGTTATTAGGGATTAGATTGGGATCAATTTACTACGGATGGCTAGGTATTCATATCAATTGGGATTTGCAAGAGATTGGATCCCAATTTGATAGGAAACCCTAGAAATCCGAATTGGGTTGGAGTCGGATTTTCGAAGTATCGGTTTGCAAGAGATTGGACCGATACTAGGATTTCCGGTTGCAATTCCATGCCGATACTCGTTTGCAAGAGATTGGACGGGTAGGAACTATCCCAATCTAGGTCGTGGACCGAGTTTGCAAGAGATTGGGCTCGGTGCGCGATTGGACGATGATGTTGATCCTAATGCTAGCTTCCCTAGGCTAGGGTTTGCAAGAGATTGGACCCAAATCTAGGATAGCTATAGACCGGCAACAGCGCGAGAGCGTGAGCTTGGTTCTACATTCAGTTGCAACTAGTCCATCCAAATTCTCATTCAAGCAATTTTGATACCGATAAACCGCATTTATGAAATACAGTGAGTAGCGGGGATTCCCCATTCCCTAGACGTTCTTTATTTGATTTGATATTTCCGCATTTTTGTCTGACGATTGTGACAGGATCGCCAAAGGCAAATTTCTCTCTTAAATAGCCAGGTTGATTTGAACAAGCACGGTCATTCGTCCTCCCTGTGTTCGATAACCCGCTTGCCGCTATACCGTGCGCTTGCGGTAAAACTACAACCGTCGCTCCGGGACGTGTATCTGGGGCGCGATCAATAAGCTACGTTGAGGAGAATCTTGAAGTAGACGAAAATCAAATGCCGCCAGATTGCACCATCACGAAGATTGACACGCGACCACCGCGCGAACCAAATGAGAATTGATATATTAGATGGAGTCGAGCTCATGACTGAAAACGAGCGCTTATTGGGAGGCACCCCAATTTCTTAGATTTTGGACTTTCTTTTTCAATTTCTTATTTTCAATTTTTTATTTCGTGTTTTTAGACAAAACTATAAAAATCCCAAAAATTTGATGAGTTCGTCTTTTGTATAGGATGGATAAGTGGGGGTATGCATATCGACATTATTAACGGAAGGAAGCCGGAGGAGAACATCCGATTCAAAGATTTGGGGAGAAAACCAAAGAAAGATAAGAGGAGATAGGAGACACAGGAGACTCGACCGAGCAGCTTCACTGCTGGGTCGAGCAGTGCAGACACGGAAAAAGGAAGGATAGATTGGCATCTTTGCATGGCCCGAGCAGCATCCTGCTCGGTCCGAGTAGAAATAGACTCGGTCCGAGCAACGCATTACTCGGTCGAGTGCTACAGGCTTTTGAAGTTGAGGAGAAAACGTCACTATGTCAACCCGAACATATTATTATTGGCTCGGCCCGAGTAGAATCAACGCAGACCGAGCAGCCTGCTACTCGGTCGAGCAGATAAGGGAGTATAATTTTTGAAATTTTTGCTTGACTCGGTCGAGCAGCCCAACTGCTCGGACCGAGTCGAGTCGGGTTTTTATTTCCAACCCAGATTATAAATTACCTCAGTAAAAAAAATTTAACCTAAACGTTTTATCTCCTAATTCCCCCCCCACCCCGCGAGCTCCCTATCTCTCTCCCTACTCGTTCAAACCCCTCCTCCGACGCCATCCTCCTCCCACATCGTCGCCGACCGCGCCGCCACTTCCGGTCAGCCCCTCTCCCGCTATCTCTCTCTTTCTCCCTCTCTATCTCTCTGCCCCTGCCCTCTCTTCCACCCTACACCCTCTTTAGTCGCCGGCACCGTCGCCGGCGCCACCCGCCGCCGATGGCGCCGCCGACCCGCTCTCCCCAAAACCCCACCCACCCCCTTCTTTAAACCCCCCCCGCTGCTTAACCCCCCCTCTCTATCGGTGATCGCCCAAAGCCCCCCCAATTCCGGTCGACTGTGCCATAGGTCACTGACTGAGCAGTGATACTGCTCGGTCAGTTCCCACCGAGTAGCACGACTCGGACCGAGCAGTATCACTGCTCGGTCGAGTCACATAAACTCTACGTATCGCCCGTTTTTAACTCGATATCTGACGTTTTGATCGTTTCCAATTGCAGGTACTCTCTGATTACGTCAGTAGAGCTGTGGGAACTAGCTTGGGAGATCTTTTGGACACTCGCATCGTTCGCATTCCCTATATATACGGTACACTCGTTCCCTCATTTATTTTAGATACCGTAGATACGATGGTTCGCACATGCGGATCACCACACCCCCCGTTCGCGGGAAGAGGCCGTCGTCTGGCGCCTCCTCTTCCCGACCCCAGCGTCGTGCCCGACACACCACCATATCCACCACTACCTCCACTACTACCACACCGTCTACCACTGACCCTCCTCACGACTTCCCGCTGGACCCTCCACCCACCACCCCCTGGTCCACAGCAGAGGGACCCATCACCACCCCCAGAGGGTGGTGCCTCTGCTTAATGTAGTCCTTACCCGCTTCTACCTCCCATATTTTTTTGTGCCCATCTGTCTGTTCGGGGCCTTACACTTACATAGCTTGGGGGAGGCGCCACCCATGCATCATATTTCATTCAGCATTGCATCATTCCATGTTTTTATTTTTATTTCTCCTTTTTGCACAGTTTTTTTATTTTCTTTCCCCCTCCCACCCCACCCCTTTAGTATCGTCTCTCGCTCACGAGCGTTTTCCTATCAATGAGGACACTGCTAGTTTTAGCTTGGGGGATGAGCGCTACAGCTTTATTTTTATTTTTCTTTTTACATTTTCTTTCCTTATTTTAGTCTTTATTTCATTTTTCCACCGCTTTTTCACTTCGTTTTTCTTTTCTCTCATTTTGCATCATATTTTATATTTTCACCATGCATGCATCTCTTTCTTTATTTTCAGCTTTTCTCCGCCTTTTTCTCTTTATTCGTGAAGGATGTTCCGCATGATGATATCTCTCGTGACCTTATTAGTCTTTTACGATGCTCATTTTCGATGACATGCTATTAGGGTAAATTTCAGTTTTACTATCATATGCGTGCATTTCTATTGTTGGTCTATCTAATTTAATGCTTAAAATGAATTGAAAATCGAATGCAGGAATTAGTATCTAATATGATCTATGTTGGGAAATGCACCTAGGTTCACGCATCACTAGAACACTTGGAGTATCTGCTTTTATCTTGTTCACTTCTGATTGCATTCCTGCTGCTATGGTACTATTTACTGCATGCCTTTTCAGTATTCATTTAGAGAAATGAAAATATCCATGCTATTTATGAGTTTAGTTATGGTTTTATTTTATCAAACTGTTGTGCACCCTCTTATGAGTGAACTGAGAGTTTTACTATTTTCCTTCTCCACATATCTATTTATATCTCTACATATCAGTTGGTTACACCCCCACAGCTATCTTTACCGCATCTCACTTCCCAAACCCAAAAGGAAAAGTATAGCTTCTAAATGAAAAAAATGTGTATATATTCATATGTGAAAAAGAAAAGAAAAAAATGATGAATGAAATCATTTCATTAGAAGCTATCATTTATTCTGGGAAGAAAAGAGAAAAAATTCCATATCATATTCTTAGATGCGAAGCCTCAAGCTAAGCTTGGGGGGGTAAACAAACTGATCACATGAGTGAGCTTGACATTAGAGTGGAGACGGTGCATAACGGGGAGATTTAATAATACCCAAACTTTACGAAATGCTTTAGTTTTGGAGATTTTTCATGAATCGAAATGAATATCTGAATGGCATGAATTTTTTCTATTCTCTATTGCATGTTGTGTGATCTCTTTATGCTCCTTGTGTATCTGTGTTTGAAAAGGGCGTTGCCAACTTCTTTATACTAGACTTTAGGGATTGCATGAGATTGATATGATTTGATGGCGTTATTTCAGTAGATCCTATCCTTTTCCTGCATTGCATGCTAGTCATATGATTCGTAAATATAGAAATTGCCAATAGCATGTATGTTTATCATTCAGAGCATCGTGATATACCATTTGGGCCTGAGATCTGACCGATCATCCTTAGCACTCTCCTCTCACTTCTCTTTTTACTTTTCCTCTCTTTCTATTTTCATTTTTCTTATTTCTTTTTGTTTTCCTCCCGGCGTACCGATTATTCGTCTTCCTCGAGGACGATTAAGAGGTAAGTTGGGGGATTTTGATGTGTCCATATTTTCTACTATTTTCATATCATCATTTCATTGAATCTCATGCCATTTTCGCATCCAAATCCCACATTTTACTACGATATTGCATTTCTAACGATATATTCGAGTTTCGTAGTGTTTTATGAGTTTTTTGGGATTTTGGAGCGATTTTGGGACCCCACTTGGGTATGGACACGTCTGATATGCTCGTGAGCTCATTGGCGAGGATCTGGAGGAGTTTGCCACACTTTCGAAGCCATTGGAGGAGAAGAGAGAGAGCATAAGAGAGAGAGACACCCCAGCTGCTCCTGGAGATAGTTTCCCAGACTGCTCGGACCGGGCAGCTCAGCAGCTCGACCGGGCAACTTCAATTTGAGAAGAGGAGCTGATACGGGCTGGCTCGGACCGAGCAGTTCACCTGCTCGGTCGAGCAGCCTCAAATTCCACAGCTGAAGCAGTCCAGCGACACGGCCCGAGTAGCTGACCGAGTCGACCCCTACTCGGACCGAGCAGAGCTTACTCGGTCCGGGTAGGCAGAGCGGCAATTTTGAATTCTCTCGATTTCCTGTAGTGCTCGGTCGAGCAGCTAATCTGCTCGGTCCGAGCGACCGAACGAGCAGCGCATTGCTCGACCGAGTCACCTACTCAGTCGGCAATGCCAGGGCTATTTTTAGAAAGTTTGCTGAAGCCATCGATTGCGCGATTTTTTTGGCACTGAAGCTGGGAGCTTTGCGACTGAATTAAGGGAGTTCATTCTAAGTTTTGTAAGAGTGTTTTGAGCAGAGCTTAGGCGATTTTGGAGAGAAATAATTGTAGATCGATTTATATTAAGGAATTTTGGATCGAAAACTTGGAGATTATAAATTTCGTTCTTGATTTCTCTTGCGCGTGGAATCTTGGAATTTTTCTGGATCTATAAACTGCAATTTCTATCAATTTCTCGCTGTAAGCCTTTTATCCCTATTCCTTTGATTGTTATAATGTTTTCGTCTCTAAGAATGATGTTTTTGTCCGCCACTATTGCGATGTGTGAGTAGATTCTTTCTGGGGCTGATGGGTTAGCCCTAGGATCCTAGGGGAAAATGTAGATCTGGATCCCTACATTGAATTGGGGACTTAGGGAAGTATTTTGGTAGATCCTTCCGAATCCATAGATAACCCGTACTGAGTTCATGCCCACGGTCTGTGGAATTGATGTGCTTAAGGGGTATCTAGGGATTCGAATAGGGAAATCGGTGGATCCAACCAAGGTTTGTGACCATGCCCGGCTCGCGTCTTGAGGGGATCCATCGACGAATTATACCGCTACGTTGACGGCTACCGCCATTGCGTCAACGAGAGCCACCGAAATACCCCGCAATTCTAACACACGAGAGTGGTACGAATTAGGGGATTAATTCCCTAGCCCTAATGCAATGCAAGGATCCTATCCCAACGTCGACCCCCAACGATCCTAGTGGTGATCCCTAGCGCCCTAGTCCCTTTTATTAGTATTACAACAACAACACCCCAACCAAATCTTTTACCCCGATAGCTATCTCACTTCAAGACTTAGAAATAAACTTAGAATCCATTGACACTATCACCGTCCCTGTGGGATTCGATATCATTTATATTATAACTCGACACCGTCCGCTTACGGATTGAGCCC
This sequence comes from Scilla litardierei, assembly GCA_030789695.1. Lineage (NCBI taxonomy): Eukaryota > Viridiplantae > Streptophyta > Magnoliopsida > Asparagales > Asparagaceae > Scilla > Scilla litardierei. The sequence goes on from CM061138.1 coordinate 128,893,398, forward strand.
GGAATTGAAGCCTAGGGACCATACCATGCCTGGCAATCGTGACACTGTCAGGTGGAACCTAGGTGTAGGTTTCGGGTGCGTCAGCTGCCGCCCCCCTTCGCTGGAGAAGAGGGGGCTGCCCCCTCATCTCCGGTGAAGGGGGGCGGTCGCCCCCTCTTTTCACGGGCCCTCTTTTCATAGGCGAAGAGGGGGCTGCCGCAGTGCTGCCCTCCTTCGCCGGAGAAGTGGGGATAGCCCCCCTTCTCAGGCGAATAGGGCGGCTGCACTCCCTTCTCCGGCGAGCCCCCTCTTCTCCGGCGAAGCCCGCCGCGCGCGCAGCCATTCGGAGGAGGAAGGAGAGGTGGAGGGGCAAAATGGGGGGTTTTAAAAATTAGGGACTCTTTTGTAGTAATTTAGTTAAATTAGTGGGACCAAATGGTAAAAGCTATTTTTTGGGGGACTCTTTTAAAATAACCCATCTTTTGGGGACATATATCTAAAAACCCCAAAAAATAAACAAATAATCAAGCAGTCTGAAAATAACATATCTTAGACGATGAATGAGCGTCCACTCAAAGCTCTCAGTTGCTCGACCGCTTGTTTGAACTTTGTCGCTTCCGGCTGATTAAAAAAAGTTTAAAAAGAATAAATAGTAAAGCTTTGGAAAACGAACCCAAGATTACGAGAAAAGGAGGCGAGAAGGATCTGTTGCATTAAAGGGGAGGATTTGTAATGATGCATGTGGCAAATCAACCCCTCTCACTCTCTCTCTAGTATACGCTAGTATACGCTAAGTTTTCTCTCCTCTTCGTTCCTGTGCCGGCAAAATCCATGGCTTCATCTGAACTCAACCCGAACGCTGCCCCTTTCGTCCTCCGATCGCCACTCCGCTACTACTACCATGCTCCTCCCTTTCCTCCTCCAACGACTAGTTCTTTTGGACCCCAGACTGATTGTTACCTCAACCCTAACTGTTTCCCTCTCCTCATTCCCTTCTCGTCAGTGTATACGCCCAATATTGTCTTTTCCTACCGGCAGCGCTGGTCGCAGTTTGATGAGGCGGTGATGATAAACAAGCAGGGTGATTATGACATCTCGACTTCAGGTGTTGCTGCCCAGCCTGATGAACTTCCAGAAGAAGAGATCAAGCAGCCTATCATCATAGAGGAAGTGAAGGAGGAGGATGCGGAGATTAACAGTAGAGAAACGAGGCCATCGCCAGCAGGCAGCAACAGAGCAAGCTCCAGGAACAGCAGAAGGCGCGGTTTCATGAAGAAGCGCTGGTGGAAGAAGAAAGATGGGGCACTGGAGTTCAAAGAGGAAGAAGCAGCCCTCAAATTCGATCAAGAAGGCGGCAGGACCACCGTTATGCTGAAGAACATCCCCAACAAGTTCGAGTAATTTATCTAAATTATTAGCACCGTTTAGAATTTATCAGCTAGTTTTTTCGTCCTTATAATTTATTCTCTTTAATTTATTTTTGTGGGCACGACAGCAAGAAGAAGCTGCTGGGCTTGCTCGATGACCACTGCCGGAAGGCCAACGAGAAGCTTCAATCTTCAGCGGCTTTCTCTGAGTTTGATTTCCTCTACCTTCCCATCGATTTTAAGTACGTGTTATCTATATATTGTTAAAGCCGAACCCTTTTTTTTGGTTTCTTCTTAATTAAACTCGAGTTTAGATGTTTATAAATTAGAAGTTCCATAGAGAAAATCAGAGAAAGGGGAGATGAAGATATCGGAAGCTGGTCCTTTGCCTTTTGTGGGTTACCGTCTTTCTCGAACGTTGATTATATATGTTTACACTCGTATTAATGCCTCGTGGGCTCTAAAGATGTCGTGATAACAAATTGGAAAATTATGATGTGTTGCTTGATACTGTCAGTTGAACTGCACTTTAATTATTAGCTTTCAGAATTTGCAGTCGGAATTTTCTCTAGAGTACTGATACTAATTTCAACCATTGTATTAATTTCAATTAACTTGAGAATTGTTCCCTTAACAGAAATTAATTTGAACCTTTTTTCTCATCAACAAGGAAAATTGTTGTTCGTTCAATATTATTAATTCTGTGTTGTCAGCAACATTATCTGCTTCGTGGAACAACAAATGTATTATTGCATTTAAAAAGTATTCTCATGATATCTATCCTTTTTAATCGCATGCAAGATATTCAACTTTGTGTATTAATAATATTTGATTAAATCGGATGGAAGAAAGATGGGAATAGGAAATTATTTGCTTTGTCATGACAATCGAACGACGTTTTAATTTTGGGGTCATTAATTATGTGCCGTCTTCGAAAACGAGAGCAGGACCGGTTGCAACTATGGCTATGCGTTCGTCAATTTCACCACTCCGGCCGCCGCAAGCAGGCTCCACGGCGAGATGCACCGCATGAGCTGGGCAACCCACGGCTCATCGAAGATATGCGAAGTGACCTATGCTAGGATTCAGGTTGTGCTCACTCTCCTACATCATGGCTTCAGTATCATTGGGGTCTTAATGTTTTGCATATATTGTTGATTTTGGTGCCTGCAGGGTCTGAGTGCCCTATTGGATCACTTCAAGAAATCGGTGTTTGTATGTGAAGACGGAGAGTACAGGCCGGTGCACTTCATCCCAACCCGCAATGGGCTTCGCCCCGTCAGCCAACAGTTGATAGGCTCGCACGTTGTTCCTCCGAAGAAAGAAGGAAGAGCCTGAGAGATCGTCGTCTTCATTAGGCTACTTACAGCTAGAGGCAACTCCCTGTCTCACTCTCTATCTTTCTATGCTTAAAATGGAATGGATAGAAAGAGAGAAAGAGAGGTGATATCCTAGGTTTATAGCATGTGCACTGCTTTGTTTGTGTAGCTACCTGATGGAGTAAAGACTGTGTAACCGAGGGACCATTTGGACCAGTGGGTTTCTTAGTGTGTCTGTGTGTGAAGCTGCAGCAGCAGCTTCTCTGTGTTCTGATTAATTAATGATCTCTGCTTCTAGCCTTTGGTTGTGATCTACAGTTCTCTGATTTTCTTATTCTCGTCATCTACGGATCTACCCTCGCGTTTTTGGTAACAACTACCTTACCTATCTTTAGAATTTTTATGATTTTCAAACATGAAGAATTATAAAGTTACTCTAGTTTCGCTCATGGATGGTTATATGGACAGGATATGGTTTATGGAATGATGAAAATTATGGGGACGAAAATTCGTGAGTGGAAGAATGGGGTGTGTAGGGGATTTTTGGTTATGGGTTTTCCATGGACATTGCACGTGCATTATTGCTCTTGTATTTTCTTTAGTTCTTTTACTTTGAGAAATGCTTTTAAGTGCACCGCATGAAATATTTTTTCATGCGGTGCACTGGCCGTATCTGTATGATTTTTTTTTTCAAGAAGGGAAAAGTAGGAGAAAAAAGGTACATGTAAACTCTGTGGTTTACTTAGCATTTCTCTTTACTTTTATAATGTATTCAAAAAATATTAGCTTACAAATATTTCGTTGGCGGCACGATATCACACACAGAATCCACCCAGTTCAAAATTCCATCCACTGATTTTCAGTAGGTGAAAGTTCCTATGGATTATATGTGTGGTTATATTAACCAATTAAAAATCTGAAACATATGTAAATCCGGTGCAGAAGTCTATTGCTCACAAGGAAAATTTGTGAGTAGCTTTAAGAGAGAATTGCTATATACATTTCATTTGAGGTGTATGGATGTGACACTTTGCCAAAAATGAAAAGAAATTGAAAGGGAGAAGAAGGGATGTGACACATGATATAATTTTTATTTACATTTTTTGACAAATAGTCACATCTCTACACCTATTTGGAGATGTATGTAGTCATTCTCCAGTTTTAATATGTGTATGTTTATTTTTCAAATTGGTTTATATTGCATGCTTAAGTACATATATGCTGCACTAATAGTTTCAAAATCTCCCTCACTCCCTCCCTCCCTTTGAGAGAGAGAGAGAGAGAGAGAATAATGTAGATGTGCCATACGAATGCGAGTGCAAGATATTTGTGAAGAGTTACAAACACATGTTCCCGTAGAAAGATTTAAACCCCATCGGAACCATGCCAAGACATGTCTGGTAACGAAAGGATGTCATCAGAAGATGGCCGATGGTTAATAGCTAGCCCACGACGAATCATTGGCCCGACATTGGTCAGCCAGCAGCTGGCTACAAGCTAGCCTATTGGCTGACCAGATAGATATTGTGCTGGCTGGCTACGGCCAACTAGCAAGCTGGCTTTGGCCAACTAGCGGCCACCATCCGGCGGCATACGACGGTGACAAGTTGATTCCTAGGTAAAGGCTTGGTTTGAGGGGGTTTCAATCAAATTTTGTTTGGGTTTAATCCAATCATTGGATCAAGATTAAACCCTAAAGGTAGAGTTAGACTGAAACTAAACCTCCTATATATTAAATAACTTCTCGGGATTTTTCTTTAATCCTACATGTTATCAGATACAGTTTGACTCTGACTAAAACTTGTTGAGTATTGGTGTTTCATACCTGTTACGCCTATTTGACCGAGACCCAAAAGACACGAGCCCAGGAGCCCGACTACTGGTCGAGAGCCCATCTGCATCCTCAAGCCCATTCTACAAAGGCCCTATAAGGGATCTTCTCGAATGTCGATCCGACCCGGCCCCGATAACCCGCTGGTCACTCGCCCACTCCTGCGATAACCGCTCCCCCGGACGCGCGACCACTAAATGGCGGTAATGGGGAGGTGCTGGCATGGCGAAGAGAGCGGCGACGAGGGGGCGGATTGATGGGGCACGATCGAGGGCGGGCGGGGGACGTGGGCCAGAGGCAATCACACTGGGAGCTCCATAAAAGGGCTAGGAGGACGACGAAGAAAGGGACCGCATCTCAGGTATCTAAAACCTAAGGTACTCCATCAATGACCTAGCTCCCCCATCTCATCTCCTTCCTCCCCCGCTCGCGCCGTGAGACGCCGTTCCGATCTCCTCACGAGTCGAACCGTCTCCGCCGAGCCTCCTCTTTCAGATCTCTATCTGACTTAGGCATCGAAGGGGATTTGGCCGGAACCTAGGTCCGGCCCCCTGACGAGCGTTCTCGTCTACGCAGGTGGACAGCTGATCGGGCCGAGGCTTCCCCTCGCCCCTCTCCAACCTCACAATCAACTGGACGAGAGAGGCTTACCCTCACCGTCCGCCCGCCGAGGCCGAGCACATCCTACCGAGGCCGAGCGTCTTAACTGGGTCCGAGGCTTCCCCTCGCCCTTCGCCGACCGTGCCTCTAGCTGGACGACCGAGGCTACCCCTCGTCTTCCTTCCTCCGAGGCCGTGCTCGTCCGACCGAGGCCGAGCGCCTCAACCTGGGCCGAGGCTTCCCCTCGTCCCATCTGCACCGATTCGAAGCCCCCGAGGGACCCAAGCGGGCCCCTTGACCACGTTGACCGGGTTGTCCACGATCAACGCTCTGTAGTGAGAAAACACTCTGAAACATCTGGCGCCGTCTGTGGGAACGAACGGTCCCACGAAGAAACAAACCACACCTGCGATGACGCGCCTCCACCCGTCTCGACGAAAGGAGAGCAAGGCTCTGACGCGAAGCGACAGGGCCCGCCATCGTTGGCAAGAGTGGGCCCAAGCCCAACGCGAGGAGGATCATGAGGGGAGGACCGGGGGACCCTCACCGTCCCTACCGGTCGGAAGACCGAGCACGTCTGTAACAGCACGCAGCTCGGACGTAGCCTTGGTGGTGTCGGTGATCATAGACACGACCATGGTACGACGACTGCTCGTCGACACCGGCAGCTCCTGTGACGTCCTCTTCATGTCAACCCTGGAAAAGATGGGGCGGCCGAGGGAGGATTTGCGACCTCGCTCGGGTCCCGTGATGGGATTCACAGGTCATTCCGCCCCCATCATTGGCACGATCCATCTCCCGGTGACACTCGGAGGCTCACCGGACTCGGTGACCCTGGCGGTAGAATTCATCGTACTGGGGTTCGGATCGGAGTACAATGGGATCATCGGCCGACCCCTTCTCAACGCCATCGGAGCGGTGGTCTCGACCCTCCATCAGACTATCAAGTTCCGAACGCCCGGGGGGATGGGTCAAGTCGAAGGCGACGCGGGAAGACCGAACGCCTGCTATCAACTGGCGGAGGGAAGTCCTAAGGATCGCCTAGCCAACCGGATGGCCGAGCTCGACTTGAGGAGTGGGCCTAGGCCCGCCCCTGCGGAGGAGCAAGAGCAGATCCCGGTCACGGACATCGAGGGCCGGTTCATCTCGATCGGGGGAGGGCTCAGCCAGGACCTGAGGGATCAGCTGATCGAATGCCTGGAGGCGAATCTGGACATCTTTGCTTGGTCACCGGAGGACATGCCCGGCGTAGACCCCCAGGTGATCGTCCACCAGATCAACGCCGACCCCAACTTCAAGCCGGTCAGACAGAAGAAGCGTAACCTGGGCGGCGAGAAGATGAAGGCAGCCTCCGAGGAAGTGGAGCGTCTCCTTGATGCCGGCTTCATACGAGAGGTCTGGTACCCGGAGTGGCTGTCGAACGTAGTGATGGTCAAGAAGCCCAACGGGAAGTGGCGAATGTGCGTGGACTTCAGTGACCTCAACAAGGCCTGTCCCAAGGACAGCTACCCCCTACCGCGCATCGACCACCTGGTGGACAACGCCTCGGGGTACGAGATGCTTAGCTTCATGGACGCTTACACGTGGTACAATCAAGTCCAGATGGACCCCCGGGACGAAGAAATGACAGCCTTCACGACGGACCGGGGGACTTACTGCTACATGAAGATGCCCTTTGGCTTGAAGAACGCGGGGGCCACCTACCAGAGAATGGTCAACAATGTTTTTAGCTCCCAGATCGGGAGGAACCTGGAAGTCTACGTCGACGACATGCTTGTCAAGTCAAGGCGGCCAGAAGATCACATCGCCGACCTGCGGGAGACCTTCGAACGATTGCGGCGACACCACATTCGACTCAACCCCGCGAAGTGCACGTTCGGGGTAAGATCTGGCAAGTTCTTGGGATTTATGATAACTAATCGTGGCATTGAGGCAAATCCAGACAAAATCAAGGCGCTGGTCAACATGCGTGAGCCGACGACGATCAAAGAACTGCAGAGGCTGAACGGGCGCATCGCAGCCTTGGGGCGATTCCTTTCCAAATCGGCGGAAAGATCGCTCCCCTTCTTCAAGGTCCTGAGGAAAGCGATCGCGGAACCTTCAGACAATAGGAAGACGATACTGTGGGATGAAGACTGCTCCAGAGCGTTCGGAGACCTCAAAGAGTATTTCCGCAGCCCGCCTCTCCTGTCCAAGCCACGGGAAGGGGAGTCGCTGAGCCTCTACCTGGCGTGCGCGGAGGAAGCTGTGAGTTCGGTGCTGATCCGGGAAGACGGGGGGGGGGGGGGGTGCAGTGGCCGGTATATTACACGAGCCGGATCTTGAAGGGGGCGGAGGTGCGATACTCGCCCATGGAGAAACTGGCGTACGCCCTCGTCCTCTTGGCACGAAGGCTCCGACCCTATTTCCAGGCCCACACCATTCTGATCCTGACCGACTCGCAACTGGAGCAGAACCTCAAAAGATTCGATAGGATGTGAAGGATGCTAAACTGGGGAGTGGAACTGAGCGAGTTCGACCTCCGATTCAGACCGCGCACGGCCATCAAAGGGCAGGCTCTGGCCGACTTCATCGCTGAGTGCACAACGGGAGGAAATGGCCCCCCGGAGGAAGAAGACCCGACAACGGTAATTGCTCAACCCTTGTCCTTTCTTTCGGCTGACCACTTCCAGCCAGGAGATCCAGGAGCGTGGATAGTCCATGTGGATGGGTCGGCCACACAGTCAGGGGGCGGGGCTGGGGTGGCAATCCGATCTCCGGAAGGGAACATTATGGAATACGCGTTGCGGTTCGAGTTCCCAGCCACGAACAACGTGGCGGAATACGAAGCGGTGATCAACGGCCTGAGGCTGGCCCTGGAGCTCGGGGCCGAGTCCGTCCGCCTCCTCAACGACTCGAAGCTCATCGTCAACCAACTCTTGGGGAGTTACGAGGCCCGGGAGGAGGCGATGCAGAGATATCTCCCTGTCGCTAGAGTGGCTATGTCCAGGTTCAAGAACGTGGAAGTCATGCACCTCCCGCGATCAGAGAATGCGCGGGCAGATGCGTTGTCGAAGCTGGCCTCGTCCTCGCCAAAGGAGCTGGGCCGCACCATCTACATGGAGAACCTGCAGTCCCCCAGCACGGAGGAGCACGAGGTGATAGCAATCGACCAAGAACCCACCTGGATGGACCCGATCATCTGGTACCTCACACATGGTGAGGTGCCGACCGATGGGGACGAACGCCGAACCCTGGAGAGAAAGGCGCTCCGATACGTGATCCATGAAGGAACGCTCTACCGGAGACGCTGGACCAAGACGGACGTCCTCCCGTACTTGAAGTGCATTGGACCGCAGGAAGCTGACTACGTCCTACAGGAGGTTCACGAGGGGATCTGCGGGAATCACCATGGGGGCAAGATGGTCGCACAGAAGATCTTGAGACAGGGATACTACTGGCCAACCCTGACCCAAGATGCAGCAAGCTACGTCCAAAGATGCCAAGAATGCCAGAGGTATGCCCACCACATCTCGACTCCCCCGTCAGAGCTCATTCCTATCGTGAGTCCCATCCCCTTTGCGAAATGGGGGCTCGACATCCTCGGACCGTTTAAACCGGGACGAGGGCAGCGGAAGTATCTGATTGTGGCGGTAGACTACTTCACCAAGTGGGTCGAGGACGAACCGCTGGCCACCATCACTTGGAAGAAAGCAAAAAAGCTTCGTGTGGAATTCCATCATCTCCAGATTCGGAGTGCCACGGGCCATCGTCACGGACAACGGGAAGCAGTTCGACTCCGCAGGGTTTAAAGATTTTTGCGAGGAATGGGGAATCAGGCTTCTCTTCGCCTCTGTAGCGCACCCCCAGACCAACGGAATGGCAGAAGCGGCCAACAAGTGCATTATAGAGCCCCTCCGGAAGAAAGTGAAAGACGCCGAAGGGAGCTGGCCAGAAGAGCTCCCCGGGATACTCTGGTCATACCGGACGACCCACAAGGAGGCCACTGGTGAGACCCCGTTCATGCTCACCTACGGGGCCGAGGCGGTGGTACCGGTCGAGTTGGGCGAAGAATCTCTCCGCCTCAAATACTTTGACGAAGATAGGAACTCGCAGGGTCTGGGGCTCAGTCTGGAGCTCCTCGACGAGCGACGGGAGCAGGCATTGGCCACCATCATCCGCCAGAAGCAGAAGATGGCCCGATACTACAACGCTCGGGTGCGGGGAAGAAGCTTCCACCTTGGGGACCTGGTCCTCCGGAAAGCGGGCTTCAACACTGATACCGCTCGCAAAGGGAAGCTCGCGGCTAGGTGGGAGGGACCCTACAAAGTCGTCGAGGTCCTCGGACCCGCAGCCTACCGACTAGCTGATATGGAGGGGAGGATTCTCACTCACACTTGGAATACGGAACATTTACGCAAGTACTTTCAATAAATGTATCATTTCCTATGAAATAAATTTATTTTGAATTCATTCCTTTCCAGATAAAGCAAAAAGATATACAGAGAGGCGCAAGAAGAGGCCGAGGGGCATTCCCCTCCCTCATTTTTCTCCGGGGGCACCAGCGGGGCCACAAGCTGGCAGCACGCTAGGGTCTCCCCCCCACTCCGCTCGACGGCAGGGTACACCCGAAGATCCTCGAAGTTGACCCCGAGAGTGGGAACTTCTTTTGGATCTCGGACTGGCACCGGGTGAAGCCCTTCTCGTACGCATCCGACAAGGCGGTCTCCACAAAGGAGGTGGCATACTCCGCCACGGCATCCTGAGCGATCCGGGCCGGATCCACCTCCTCGAGCCCACGCATCCGGGCCTCTAAGGCCTCGATCTGGCGTTGGTGCTCCGCCCTCTCCTTCTCAATCTCCCGGGATTTCTCGCCAAGTTGGGCAGCAAGGGCCCTCGCCTGCTCCTCCGCCGCTTCCAGACGATCGGAGAGCTCCAAGGCCTCGGAGGCAGCAGCAGGGTTGGGGATCTGCTCGGCTCCTCCAGACGCGTCGGCACCTTTCAAAAGCTCGGCGAGCCGCGCTTCGGCCTCCGACTTCGTAGCCAGAGCCAAGGCTCTCTCCCGGTCTGCCACCTCCAGGGCAGAGGACAGCTCAGTTACGCCGGAGTCCAGGGACTGGACCCGCGCTTCCTCCAACTGACCTGCCTCCTCCTCCTCGTCGGGGGCCTCAGGGCCCCGCCCGGCATCGGACTTGGCTTTGGGAAGAACCGCGAATTGGCGCCTCATCGAGAGGCCCACCGAGGACAGCTGCACCAAGGCAACGAAGGTAAGACAGCGAGAGCAGCAGGAGGATAAGCAGAAACACACTACCTGTTGACCAGCCTGAATCACGAAGGTGGCCAAACAGTCACCTCTGACTCCGTCCAACACCACCTGATCGGGAGGGAGACAGCAGTTCTCGGCCACTCGAGCGACGGCTCCGCGGCTCGAGAATACCGATTCCTTCTCCCCCACTGGGAAGCGTGGACGAAGAAGACCCTCCCCTGACGAAGGGAACTCGCCAGGAGCAGAACGGAACGCGCCGATATACCGACTGTAGGCGTCAGGGAGAGAGCCGTCCGGGAGAGGTGAAGGGCCGGCCCACAGCCAGGCAACCTCAACGGGGGCGGGTTGAGGTCGATCGGTAGTCGGCTGGACATCGACCCCCTCGACCCCCTCACGGACCCTCTTGGAAGACCCCAGCAAGGGGAGAGAGGGAGACGACACCTTCTTCCGTTTTGAGCCTCCGGTCGCGGTCACAACCCGCTACTTCTTCCGGACCTCCAACACATGATTCCTTCTGCGCGGATCCGGGTTTGGGACCTGCACGAGAGCGCTGGCAGGAGAAGGACCGAGAGGGAACCCACCTGCACTCAAAGAAGAGATGAGAGACCGAGCAGAGCCCAGGTGACCTCGATTGGTGAACACTCGGGGAAGCTTACCTAGGGGCCACACCGTCTTGCGCAAGTTGTGGTCGCTAAAGAGGACATCGATCGAACGCTCCCTCGCAGGAATCGCCAGCATGTCCTTCGCCGTCTGCTGCTCGGCAACCGTCGGCTCCCCCAGATCGAGGATGACTGCACCGGCTGCCTCCCACCGAACCGGGAAGGGTACACTCGATGGGAATGTGACAAACACGTATTCCCCCTTCCAGCGTTTCAGGGAGCTCGGCAACCCCAGCACCAGGGACATCTTCGGGCGGGCGCTGATGTAAATCCACGCCCCCGATTGGTGGTGGCTCAGGCGGTAGAACTGGGCAAAGAGGCGAAGAGAGGGCGCCACACCCTTCAGCATGCAGACAACGACGAACCCGACGAGGAGCCCGACGGCGTTGGGACAGAATTGACACAGGCACACGTTGTGGGCCTGAAGGAACTCAACGATAAAAGGATGGAGCGGGAAACGAAGCCCGAAGCGGAAGCACTTCTCATATATTCCGACCTCGTTGGGGCCAGGAAAGCAGATCCGCTCGTCAGCCCCAGGGGCACGAGCCGAGTAAGGCGGAAGCAGGTAGGCGGAGCGCATGCTCCCGATGGCGGTGGCGCAGATCGACGAAGGCCATGCCAAGACCTCTGGGGGCACCCCCGAAGGATCATCCCCGTGCTGATGAATCGCCGAAGGAGGGCCACCCGCCAGACCTGGAGCCGCGTCGCGCTCCGACCGACCAGAACCCGTGGCAGAGGAAGACGACATGAGGAAGAGCTCGGGCAGAATAGGGACCAGCACAAAGGAGAAAACGACGGGGTGGCGGCTCACGAACCCCTCGGATTCTCAACTTAAGACAACCCCGCGAGCGGTGGGGATAGGCTTGCAGCCACACGTGGCAGCATCAGAAGAACGACGGCGCTTCGGAGCCCGCGCTTTAAAAATATCGGACGGGCCAACTCATGATGACGACTAATAAATGAGTCGGCATCGACTGGCGAGCTTGTCAAAATCGGCAGAAGTCACATCGGCCGAGCCGAACCGGCCGAGGCCGATCAACCCGACCGATGGGGGCAATTGTTACGCCTATTTGACCGAGACCCAAAAGACACGAGCCCAGGAGCCCGACTACCGGTCGAGAGCCCATCTGCATCCTCAAGCCCATTCTACAAAGGCCCTATAAGGGATCTTCTCGAATGTCGATCCGACCCGGCCCCGATAACCCACTGGTCACTCGCCCACTCATGCGATAACCGCTCCCCCAGACGTGCGACCACTAAATGGCGGTAATGGGGAGGTGCTGGCATGGCGAAGAGAGCGGCGGCGAGGGGGCGGATTGATGGGGCACGATCGAGGGCGGGCGGGGGACGTGGGCCAGAGGCAATCACACTGGGAGCTCCATAAAAGGGCTAGGAGGACGACGAAGAAAGGGACCGCATCTCAGGTATCTAAAACCTAAGGTACTCCATCAACGACCTAGCTCCCCCATCTCATCTCCTTCCTCCCCCGCTCGCACCGTGAGATGCCGTTCCGATCTCCTCACAAGTCGAACCGTATCCGTCGGGCCTCCTCTTTCAGATCTCTATCTGACTTAGGCATCGGAGGGGATTTGGCCGGAACCTAGGTCCGGCCCCCTGACGAGCGTTCTCGTCTACGCAGGTGGACAGCTGATCGGGCCGAGGCTTCCCCTCGCCCCTCTCCAACCTCACAATCAACTGGACGAGAGAGGCTTACCCTCACCGTCCGCCCGCCGAGGCCGAGCACATCCTACCGAGGCCGAGCGTCTTAACTGGGTCCGAGGCTTCCCCTCGCCCTTCGCTGACCGTGCCTCTAGCTGGACGACCGAGGCTACCCCTCGTCTTCCTTCCTCCGAGGCCGTGCTCGTCCGACCGAGGCCGAGCGCCTCAACCTGGGCCGAGGCTTCCCCTCGTCCCATCTGCACCGATTCGAAGCCCCCGAGGGACCCAAGCGGGCCCCTTGACCACGTTGACCGGGTTGTCCACGGTCAACGCTCTGTAGTGAGAAAACACTCTGAAACAATACCAATGTTATTTTGATGACGATCACAACATTATGTTGTTGCTAATGACTCTCTTGTTTTAGTCTCTTAGTTTAATTTCAAGAATATCATTTTTGGTGACTAGACACTTGGTGTAAGGATGGACATCAAGTGGAGAAGGGTCAAAACTTGGACTCAAGGGGTGCCAAAGCTTGAATATGATGGTGAGCATCAAGGCATCAAGACTGAAGCAATAGACTCTAAGGAAAGCAATGTAATCCATGTAATATTTCATTTATTGCTTTTCTCCTTTTTTAGTCTAGGTTTAATGTAATGCCTTGATAGATGGTCTACTCATTCATGCATATGCATTTAACCATTTTAATGAGCCTTAGGATTATCATAGAATCCAACCTAATAGGTTCAACTTGCCCAAAGACTCATTTGGAGTCTCTGGCTTTCCAACAGTCGCCTGCTGAAGGTTTTACAGTCGACTGGATGATTCCAGTCACATGTCGAGCCTTCTACAGTCGACTGTGGTGCACTGCTCAAATCGACCTTTTATTGACTCTACTTGAGCTTTTCACATTAGTCGACTGATGAATTATTTACAGTCGCATGTGAAATGGTCAACAGCCGTCTGAAAGGCGTAAGAGCGAAGATTGCTTCTTTGTTTTATTCCCTCTCATGTAGTAGTCGACTGATGAAAGATAAACAGTCGCATGTCTATTTTACAGTCGACTGTCATTTGTTCATCAGTCGCCTGTATGCATACATGAAGTAAGAGTGTATCTCTCTGTTTTATTCCATCCCCTGCAGCAGTCGCCTGCTGAAGGTTTAACAGGCGCATGTCCTATTTTCGGTCGACTGTATCATCTTCATCAGTCGACTGTCTTGGCTCAGATTATAGCCGATGGGATTTATTTAGCCGTTGGACAGTCGACTGTCATTTGTTCATCAGTCAATTGTAAGTGACGTTTCAGCACAAAATCTAGTCGTTCAGCTTTTTTTGGCTTTTGAGAGTTCTATATGGTTCCTATATATATGAGAGGGCTGAGTTCATTGGAACTTCTTGATGCTTTTGAAAATATTTTGAGATTAAATAATCCATTCTCAAACTTTCTCATTTCCCTCTTAGAGCTCTAAATCTTCTTTATGCATTGAAGTCAAGCTCGAGGAAAATCATCCAGGTGCTATTCAAGCAAATCTCATCACTTGGCGATCCTCTTCCATGCCTTGCATTCATCTATGAGTAAGCATCTCAAGGCATATGTAAGAGTATTTGTTTTACTTTGTGTTTCTTTGAAACCCTAATTCTCTTTGTTGGAATTAGATACTCTCTTTTTGGGAGTTACTCTGTTTGTAGAAGTTTGGTGTCCTAGTGTAGGGCTAACGCTAATTCTCTGTGTGGGAGTTAGACCCTTGTATATGGTTGGTTTGTTTCTTGTATAGGACAAAATCCTTTGTGTGAGGTATCTCTTTGTGGGATTTGTATTCACTTCTCTTTGTGGGAAATATAGTGAATATTGGTGTGGCTGGACGTATCCAAGTTTGGGGAACGAGGGTAATATCTTGTCTTTAAGTTTAGATTGATTGTGTTGATTAATTCCTCTTGCATTTATTATTCCGCATTTGCAAGTTAAATTTTAATTGAACAATTTATTGCCATTACTTTCTTCACCCCCTTCTAAAGTGTTTGTTGTTAGTATTGCAAGGTAGACGGTCCTTACAAAACTCGGAAGGACTAAAGGATACAGAGAGATCTTTCTTTAATTATGCATGTTACAAGATAGAGTTTAACTCTAACTAACGCTCTTAAGGATGAAACGATGTTGTGAACACTTAATTGCTTTAATGCTAAGTATTCGGGGATCATGTGGATGATAGATAAAAAACATTAAAAAGTGGTGAATAGTATTTTAAAAAATCTTGTTTAAAACCTCGACATATTTTCTATTTAATAGATCATTTATGTCATCAAAGAGATTCTTAATCAATAATCTACTTGTAAAATAGAGTTATGCAACGAAATATAAAGGCATACGTACAAAAGTATATCAAGCACAAATGGCAATCTCAAATTTAGAATTTTGTCATGGTTCGGTCAACTCCTGATCTATGTCCAGTCCCAACTCAGTACCACTTGAGATTTTCATTATTCACTTACAAACTGGAACAATAGTGCAGCCTTTCTCTACACCACTGACCGGCGCCCCAGCCGTGTGCGGTGATGGGCGCGGTTGTCGTTTACCGCAAGTGCACGGTTAGTGTAGGGTGCGGGAATATCGAACTCAGGGAGGCGAGATTGTGCTTGGGTCAGGTAGGACCTAAATCACCCCGAGGGGCGAGCTAGCTCGAATCGGTAGATGGTTGTCACGAAAGGAAATAATGGGTATGAACAACAAGAAAGAAAACCCGGGACTTTGGTTTCCAACCCGACGAGAGACTCTCGCCGATACGGCCTACGGGTATGGATATCGATCGGGATTAGGGTCTAATGGTGAGACGTTGCCTCTGAAAGTGATACCGGCATCTCATGGGCCCGATATTCCGGTCAGTGCCCAGGATGATACGCCAGACTTCCCGGATTCGATCAGTGGGCACTCCCGTGTCCATTAACACTGATCGATCCCGGGAGCACTAAGCCCGCAACGATAACTCCCAACGTCTCATCCTGCCGCTCCCGCGTGCTAGGATTCGACGTCTACACTAAGGGCGTGAGCTATGGCTAGGGAGTCAACCGCCAAGTTTATTCCCCCTTGGCCCAACGGTCAAAGGCGGTCTTTTTCCCGCCGATGACAATGAAACACCCCGCGTAACCGTTAGATTCCTATTCCCTATCGATTTCCTAACCCTATGGACGCATCGGGAAGAGCCCCCGAAGGGGTTTCCACCAAAATCCCAGATTTGGGAACTACTCACAAAAATCCATGAAAAAGCGATCTTAATAAAAATTAACCGTTGGAATCATAATCGGACTATTGCAATACGGAAGTAATAGAGTAGATAAGACAATACTAAAATTTGAGAAAGATCTGAAAACTTACAAAAGAGTAACAATTACAGCCGTCACAAGGAGAGAAAACAGTAAAAAAATAGCAGCTCCCGTTTCTGGAACCCTAGGGGTTCTATTTATAGACTTTCGCATCAACCGATCGGTTGACAAGTCAACCGATCGGTTGATCCGTTACAAAATAATAACAGAAAACGGCGAGCTTTCACCCGATCACATGAACCGGTCGGGTGAGTTCTTGAGTGACCGGTTGGATCTTGGAGCAGTCGGGTGAATCGATCGGTTTGGCGTCCGTGTCTTCAGCTCTTCATCTTCAGCTACAGATGAACCGATCGGGTGAGAGTCACCCGATCGGTTGGCATTTTGCTCGAGAAAACAGAGAATAGGCCACCGCTGAACCGGTCTTCGAACCGGTCGGGTGACTTCCATGTGAGCTCCGGCTGAGACCGGGTGGTGCACGCGTGCAACACCCGATCGGTTGGAAATGACCAACCGACCGGGTGAGGGGCTGAAAGATGAATTCTTCGACGTTTGACCCCCCTGGATCACGCGTGACTTCTCCCATTGCTCCGGGGACTTGGGATATCATCGTTAAACGTCCCCTACGTGGTCAATCCCCTGCAATCATGGATAAACAAAGAAAAGTGAAAGAAAACGAGAAAATACACGAAAACGAATAAAAGACGGCGGAAAAACACGGAGAAACACAAAAGAAAACGTGCGTGAATATATGAAATATAAACGCACGTCAACCACTAACCAGTATAAGGAAAGCACACTTGATCAGACACGAGTGTAAACACTCTCAACAAACTTGGAGTAACCCTTCCCTCTTACAATACCCTCAAACGGCTAGTAACGGCTCGTTGCGGATATTCTGCCCTTGACAACGATAACATTATTAATTGACTAATGAACAATGCTTAGTCGACTAATTAATTGCATCTAGTCGACTAGTCAGTAGGTCTGAAAGCTGTAAAACTCTTGAATTAGTCGACTAGTGGACAACTGTTAGTCAACTAATCAAGCAATTAGTCCACTAACAAGAGTACACTAGTTGACTAATCCGATGTCCTGACAGCCATACATTGTTTGGCCTGAAAAACTTAGAAAAACAAATTGAAATCTTATCAAAACTTTTTCTATGAAATCCTAAAATGTGTGTTCGCACTTCATTAAGGCTTTAACATAGAATCTAAAACAAGAGAAATAAGCACATCAAAAATTATATTTGCCTTGAAATTCTTTATGCAGTCTTTAAATTCCAACCTCTTGTCTTTGATTATTCAAGTGTTCTACTACTTAGCCTTAATCAACTTAAGATTTGATTAAATATTGATTTACAATCTATATTTAAATATAGGGCTATGGTCTCCATAGCCGCTAAGTTTACAACAGTCTTGCAAATATTGATTTACAATCTGCTGCCTAACTCACTGTAATATTTGACAAGAAAACCAATGATTAAGAATCTGTTTGGTATTGCAAATTGATATCTTAGGTAGAAAACATTAATAATTTTTATAAAGATTTTTCATACATTATTCACCCTCTAGTGTTTTATGCTTGCCAATCCATATGATCTGAATAATCAAGTGTTCCTCAACAAAGGATATCTCGGGATCTTAGCACTATATAAAACGGTCCTCTCTCCTTCTCAAATGTAACAAAATCAAGAAAAACCTGGGAACAAAAATAACCTCAGACCTTGAGGTAGGATTTTTCTCTCTAAAACAAAAGCTTTAATATTTTGGTCATCTTTGTGAAAATCTAGTGAATGTTCAGGGCGTTTAGTAAAAGTCACTCGTAAGAAATCAAAACAGAAAAACACTAACGGGTTTTGGGTTGGCTTTTCGGTTTACGCGGTGCAGTTGCTAGGTTGTAGGGTGATGTAAATGTCAGGGACAGTCGGCGACGGTAGGACAGTCCTTTAAATAGCAATGTACCGTCTTGTTTTGATCAAGGGATGTTCCTCCCTGCTCCTTTGTCAAATTTTGACTGCACTCGCTATCATTGGCTTGGTAATGATGTGACCTTGATTTGATTCTACCCAACAGTTGCTGACCCTAGCCTGCGTGGCTTCCTTAACCTGAGCATTATCTGCAGGGGTCCATCATGTTAACAATTCTTTGATTTTTATGGGTACTTCTATACACACTGGCCTCATACACACCAAAAAAAAATTGAAAAAAACATGAGGTTTTTTTATCTTTACACACTTATGTATTCCCAAATTACCTATTTCCTCTTTCTCCTCTGCAGCATTAGCAACAGTCTCCACCGCGGTTTATGGGTGTTTTATTACCACATGTATTTTCAGAGGACAATATGGTTATAGTAGCTGGCTTTGGAAGACGTTGGCGACTGGCCATGGATTGGGCGAGCTACCCCGGGTTGAATATGCCTCAGTTCGAGCTATTCCGGGCTATCTCTTGATGTTGAAGTTAGGTCCGAATGGTTGAGGGCAGATACGGGCTGCCTCCGGCGGGTGGAGTCGTGTCCGGGCAACCTTTGTCGGGTCTGAACAATCTCCGACAAATCCGAGTTGGTTCGAACTGTCTCCCCCTAGTTTCGAGTTATCTCCGTCAAGCCCGAGCTGCTTCCGAGCTATCTCCGAGTTCCTTTCCGCTCATTGCATCACGAATAGCATTCATTACCTTATAAATGATGTGGCTTCAGGGTGTCAATTAGGCCAAACCGGGCCGGCCCGGCCCGGCCCGGCCCGCCTGGGCTTAAAAGAGACCCGGGCCGGGCCGGGCCGGGCCTGCCCGGCTAATTAAATAAAAAAATTAAAATTTTTTCTAAAAACTTATTAATCTAAAATCAAAAAAATCAAAAAAATATAAAATCTAATATATAAAAATCTAAAATATAGATTTAAACATGTAAAAATTCTAAAAAAAACATAGAACACATCTAAAAAATCAAAAATTTAAAAACATGAAAAAAAATTTACTCATGTAAAAAATCTTTAAAAATAAAAAAGTTCAAATTAAAGTTTTAATTACCTACTAAATTTTTTGGGTAAGTTAACAATATATATTTAATTGTATATGTTAATGTTACTAACAATAAAAGAAAAAAATTAATATATAACAAAAAATTTAATCCCGAAATTCTCGAAGGTCCCGAATTGAACCTTTAAATTTTATTAATTGAATTTTTTTTGAGAGGGGGACATACGTTGGCCAGCCTTACCCCTCATACATTGGCCAAAAAAAGAAACTAATACATGTTATAAATTGCTAATACAAGTAAATATATCAAGTCTCTGCTTTTTCTTCTTCCTCTTCTTCTTCAGAGTCTTCAGAAAGGTTGGTTTGATATTGGGTTCTCGATTCAGCCCTGAACCAATCCTTCGCACAAACCGACGCTTCTACTATATCTAGCTTCAGTCGTGACCTCTTGTTGCTAAGAACACGACTACCTGCACTAAAAGCAGACTCCGAAGCAATAGTGGATATGTGTACGGCTAACAAATCACGAGCCATCATGGAAAGAATTGGATAACTATTCTTATATTGTTTCCACTATGATAGAACATCAAAACTCTCATTATTCAAGTCTTCTTCAGAAAATGGACAAGAACTTGACAAATACCTAGACAGTTCATTAGCTGTGTCAGATGTTCTTTGCTTCTTCTTGCCCATAAGCAAGCAGACTTTGCTTGGAGCACTTGAAGATGCTTGAACATTAGTTGTGTGTGCAGAACTACCATATCGTGTCTCATATACAGCAAAACGTGATCTTAAGCTATTCTTAAAACTAGCTTTTTGGTGTTCTGCTCACCTTGAAGGTTCAAGTTTTCGTAATAGGTATCTAAGAAGTCAAGTACTACATTCTCCTTAAACCGGGGATCTAAAACCTTCGCTTTAGAGTATATCAAAGGAACAGAATTCTAATACTTACGGAGTTTAATCTCTATATGTTCTATCATTGCTTTAAGGTCTGGAGTCCTAATGGTGTCATTATCTCTATGTTTTTTTGTATAACTTCAGATATCACCGCTAATTGGTCTAAGCCTAGAACTGAAGTAGGGTAGTAAACACCCGAAAACTTGTTTGTTGTCAAGTAGAAAATTTCAAAAAAAATCATAAAGTTCATCTATAATTAGCCACTCATAATCACTATCATTCGCAAGGTATGCACTTGCAAACTCACTAAGTTGGGCTCTATTCTGTCTCATACAACGTATCATTAGATACATTGAATTCCACCTATGGGGGACACTAAATTTAAATGCTCTATAAGGCAGTTGGTTACTACGACAAAACTGCCTATATTCCCTCTTTTTTGTGAATTAGTTGTAATTAAAAGCATAAGGTTTCTAGCCTTTTTCAGATAAACAGAAGCACATTTAAGACCATCCTGAACCACTAAGTTTAAAACATGGCATGCACAACGTTGATGAAAAATTAACCAATCTAGATCTGGGTTCCATTGACGTTGCAAAAAATTAATGGCTAAAGTATTATTCGAAGCATTATCAAAAGTAATTGTAAAATTTTTTGGCTCAATATCATAATCACGACAATATTTTGCAAAGTCTTACCAATAACCACACTTTTGTGTGCATGCTCTAACACCTTAAAACCAATAATTCTTTTTTGAATGATATAATCATGATCTGCAAAATGGGCCGTAAGACACATGTATGATGCACCCCATTTTGTAGTCCATATGTCAGAAGTTAATGAAATCCTAGATTCTAAATTAAGAAAAAGCTGATGCAAATTTGCCTATCCTTCATGAAAAATAGTCATACAATCTTTTCTAAGAGTGTTCCTAGATAATTTTCTAAATGCAGGGTTAAATGCATTTTGCTGTAATCGCTCTAATTCTGGGCTTTCAGCATAATTTAGAGGTAGTTCTTTGCTTATCACAAATCTAGCCATCTCTTTTCTCATATTTTCAACAGAATATGAGAAAGGAGTAAGAGAGGAAGATGAAGAAGATAAATTTAATGTTGCTTGTCTAGCATCTTTTTTAACATGTGATTTCATATGTCTTAGCAGATGTGAAGTACCGACAGTATGTGCGGCAGCAAAACTAGTTCTACATATCTTACAAAATACACGAATTTGTTCGATGCCATTACTATCTTTTACCATTTCACGTGAAAAGTGATCCCAAACACTGGACTTTGGTCCTTTCTTTTGGGTTTGTGTAGTAAGTGCAGGCATACATGAAGCAGGTGTTGATGTTTGTGCCGGTGAACTTGTGTACGTGTGAGCAGCATGCGAGAAAGGTGAATGAGCAGGTGGTGGCATGACGGGGCTATGATTATTACTAGCCACATAGTTATCAAGTTCTTGTGTTTCAATATCTGCTATATCAGGATTATTACCAGCCACATAGTTACCACGTAGTAAATCCGCATAATATTCATAATCGGCAGTATTAGTATCATCATCTATATTAAAATTCATATTGATGTTCCTAGATCGAGACGGTCCTGCTATTATGCTAATCTAAAATTTATACTACAGAAACCTATCAGAGGATGACCGGAGTTGTAGAGCCCGGTAGTAGCTAGAGACCATCGATGGAAGCTTGCACGGTATTAGCGAGAGACCGGACGTAGCGAATTGGAGTAGCGAGACGGTAGACGGTAGTAGCGAGAATGACGATTGTAGAGACGGTAGACGGTAGTAGCGAGAGTTGTAGAACACCGAGTAGAGAAATGAAGTTTAGAGAATCAGAGTTTAGAGAATTGGAGTGTAGAGATTTTGTGAGTGTAGAAATTAGGGGGTTTTATAGAGTGTGGGATGTAATAAAAAATTAAAAAAAATTCATAAGTTGCCAAACGGGCAAATTTCTGCCGGGCCGGGCCTGGGTTTTTGCCCGGGCCGGGCCGGGCCGGCCCGCTGGGCCGGGGGTCGCCCCAGCCCGGCACTGGGGCCGGGCCAGGGCCACAGCCCGGCCCGGGAATGGGGTCCCGGGCCCGGTCTGGGCCGACGGGCCAGCGGGCCCCCGGGCAATTTTAATATTCATTTTGAAATTAGTTTATGAACTATTACACTTATATAACTCCAACCATCATGGAGTTATAATAACTACCAATGTCGTTACTCCAACTATGTTGGGGTTACTATAACTAACAATGTAGTTAAATTAATGAAATACATTATTTTTCCATTATCAATGGCTTATTGTCACATCAATAAATAGTTGAGTCACTTTATTACACTTCTTTTTGTTATTTATAATAAATATTCAGGTACTCCTTACCAAATTAATTCACTATTATCTATTCTATAAAATATGGATTTACATGTGTGTCATTGTCTTACTAGGACAAAAGGATGGGTAGAGATGTGTTTATGGTTTGGCTACATCATCAAGGTGGGGCCCACTTGTGGATGTGTGCGGGCTTGGGTGTGGTTTGGGGTGTTTTTGTGGTGCACCCAATTATCGGCCCACTCTTTCCCCATTTTACCCCCTGACGATTCGCACATGCATACCCACACTTCCCTCTCATTTACGAAGCCGGCAGTTTCTACATCTGGTGTGTAGGTTTTTTACTTTGATCCGGTGCACTATATGCACGTGTAATTTCTAGTTTATTTTTAAAGAAACAATATTTCAATAGTGGGTTATCATACAAAAATGACGAGGCACGATCGATCTGTCATGGATAAAATGTGGTGATTCAAAGTTTGAGATCTTTATTTAGGATAAATTTCCAAAATGAGACAAAAATTAAAAATAATTTTAAAAACCGATCAAAATTAAATTTAATTATAAAAACCGACTAACTTTTCACCACGTTGGATTTCGCACGCAAAAAGGTGTTGGAAAACAATTGGGTTTGGTAACCTTGGTCAATTTAAATGATCGAGGTATGTAACCCTAGTCAAATTGTGCATCCTCAAAATGCCTGAGGTTGACAACCCCGGCCATTTTGTATTGAAAAAACCCTCCAAAACTGTCGTGGTTAACAATACTAGCCGTTTTGTAACGACCACTAAGTCGACGTGGCGAAAAGTTGATCTGTTTTTATTATTACATTTAATTTTGATAGATTTTAAAAATTATTTTTTGTTATGCATCAACTACTGGGGGGAGGAGCCCCCAGCTCTTTATTTATAGGCAATAGGGGAGAATACAAATATGGGCTATATTGATATGGGCATATCTCTAGGATAGCCCAGAATCTAAACCAACTCCGGTTAAATAACCGTTCACAACACTCCCCCTTATCCAGCCATTAGTATGGACTCTGCTCGTGAATACTTCAGGATTCTGAGTATAGAAGAGTCTCACATGGGGTGGATACTTCAGGATCCTGAGTTAGTGAGATTTGCCTCGTTAAAACCTTTAGCTATGGAAAACCCTGTGGGAGAAACCATAGTTAAGGAAAAAGAGTACAAAAGCTCTTTAATCCTTTGGAAATATTTTACGAACCATTTGTTGTGACCATATAATGTATCATTTTTGGCCTTTAACATTGAGATTGATGAATCTTATTTAATTTAAATTTGGATCATTAGAAATCCTCTCCAAACTTTATCGATTCTTTTCTTTCTTTTTGTTTGCTATTACTTTTTATGTACCAAGTGGTCTTGAAAAGATCATGCCTTATTGTGTAGTGCCCTGTGGTAGCTACTGCACACGTACTAGAGGGGGGGCGAATAGTACTTAAAATAATCAAGATAGTTATTCCTAATTATTGTGCAAGAAACAAACGACAATGCGGAATTAAACAACTATCAACAAGAATTAAAACATACGCAAACAAACAATATCACTGGGTTCAGATCCACCCAAGTCTTCCCGACTTGTTCCCGGTGATCCTACGTCCCAACCACCCGGATCCCCTCCGGATACTTGAGTTAGCAACCCTAACTCAAGATTTCCACTATGAAGTACTTGTGAAAAACCTTCACAAGTCAAATCATACACAAAGTAATTTGTGACTCCCACAACCCGGGATCACAAACACAACTCTCACAACCGAGAGATAAACACTTACAAAATGAAAGTAAATGAAATAAACTCTTACCGTACAAAATCCTATGCCTTGAGTAAATCTTACCAAATTAGGGCAACGATGGATTTTGAGGAGAGAATGTCACCAAACCGAATCTCCACCAATAAGATCAGCGATCTAAGACTAGGATGGAGGATGGTGACTTTGGATCAAGCTATTGGCTTGGAAGGCTCACAATGGAGAGAATCTCTCTTGAGGAAATGACTCAAAGAGTTGAGGGAGAGATTCTTGTGAGGAAGAGAAAGCTTTAGAATGGAGTAGAATAGCTTCTCTTAGATTTCTCCAAATCTCTAAAATGGCACCTTGGATCTTATGAAAGAGCCCCTCCAACTATATATAGGATAGAGGAGAGAGAGAGAGAGAAAAACGTTTGAAGAAAAGCTCCAATGGCTATATTCTGAACCAGACTAGTCGGTCAAAGAAGGATCACTGACCGACTAGTTCATCAACTAGTCGGTCGGTGATACAACGTAGACCGACTAACGGTTGAACAGCCAAACGATCGAAGTACAGGCAAAGACAACTAGTCGGTCTAAGAAGACTTGCCGACCGACTAGTTTCACAACTAATCGGTCGATGAATGTTCTTTGACCGACTAACGTCGAAATAGAATAGGCTGACTTCAAGTTGACTTAGTCGGTTTAAGAACAAATGCTGACCGACTAGTTTCTCAACTAGTCGGTCGACAAACGTTCGACTAACTCGAAACAGTAGCTCAGGCTGAAAATGACTGTACACAACTAGTCGGTCTAAGAAGGATTACTGACCGACTAACTGTAGTCATAGAAAGAGCTGAATTAGAGAAGGCAAACTAGTCTGTTCAAGTAGAGTTGCCGACCGACTAGATCGTCATCTAGTCGGTTGGTGACTCTTCTTGAACCAACTAACATGCACAAGAAACCGAGGGAAGAAGCGATAGGCTTCGGGAATGTTTCTAATGGCTTCTATGATAATCCTAGCTCTACGATATGAGCGAAATGAAGATTATAAAGTAAGTCCTACTCAAGGCTTAACATTCTAATCTATGAAGCTAGAAGACTATAAAATAAACCTTACGAGCCGTCTTCAAAGCTTCAATCTTCATTCCTCTTGACTTCAATATTGCTCCTTGAGCTTCAACGAAGCTCCAGGCACACGATCACGCGTATTGAGAAGTCTTGAGACGTCTCTTTTGATGTACGTGGTATTTTGGCGACGATCTCCATAACCGCGCTCACAAATAAGTTAGTATACATTATTTATGTTTGCTCATCATCCAAAACCAAATCCGGGGAATCATATCACAACATTCTCCCCCTTTTTGGTGATGACAAACCAACATAAATAATAATCAATAATAATGATTCAATAGAAATTTACTTACTCTCCCTGCATTAATGACACGTTAGTTCCATATTCAATAAAATTCATTCGCATCATGCAGATGAGGAAGAAATGAAATATGAACCACATATTGACATATAGGATCTAAATCCATTTTATATCTTCACTCCCCCTGAATCTAACACATCAAATTAGATTCATGGTAAATTCCTTTGAATTATTAGTTAGCACATTGTCATTATTATATCTCTCCCCCTTTGGCATTAGCAAAAAGAGCGGGAGGAGAACAACAACACAACCAATGGCTAAAAATAATGCATGTGAGTCGAAGAATACGACCAAGGTCCAAAATAACACCAATGCAAAATATTAAATGTAAAATACCGAATAAAAGCAAAGCATGTCAAGGAGACCAAAGTCGAAAATCGGAAACCGAAATCATCAAACCATAGGCGAAATACGAAATACGAAATCATCTAGCCATAGGTGAAACTCGAAAACCGAAATCATAAAATCATCGGTGAAAATCAGAAAACGAAATCACCAAGCCATAGGCGAAAATCGAAATACGAAATCATCAAGCCATAGGCGAAAAACGAAATCCGAAATCATCAAAACTCAAATCAATTTCACTTATTGAGTTTTGGAACATACTCTCCAAAATCAATAGAATGCATGGAAAACAATTCTATGTTTCCATAGAAAGAATTCTATTAAATCCATAAAATTGTCGAACGACGAAATCAACATCAGAGACAAAAATAATCCGATGTGCATACTAAATGTTGCATGCAAGAATGTTATGCCAAAAAAAGATAGAACATCATATAACAATGGCATACACAAATCTAGCATACCAAATGAAGCAAAATGATACCAATTGTAATATATTCTACCAATGGATACCAATATGAATCAAAAGTATGAACATACTTACAACATTAAGCTCCCCCTACTTTGGTGCATCACTTAAGCACCAACAACTCCAATCGAACGAAAATCCTTGCAAATCACGGAGTTGGTAGGGTTGGTATCTCATGGTGGATTTAACCTAGAGAATATCATTTTGGTATCCAAAAATCCTTTTGGATCCTATGGGTTAGGCAATAAATTTAGCTAACTAAATTCAAATTAAATGTAACCCATACATACCACAATTGCTTTGGTACCCATAAAAATGAAATTAAACTTATGGTACCAAGCAATGAAGGGTCAAAGGAAACTAACCCTTCGGAAACCAAGTCCAAGAGGAACTTGATTTCCCAACATAATCATCATTCAAAATAACATCATTAATAAAAGATTGCACATACAAATTCTTATTATGCATGCTTGTGTTCTTCGAACCCCAAATAGTGTATGTCTTGGGAGTCCTAATCCTATTGGGAACATGCATACGTTGTTGATTTCTATGTGATGCATGTCGTGGGTAAGCATATGGCATGCGATGCAATGGTGCTTGACGATAATTATTCATATGAGAATGAGGATGAACATATGAATGTGGAGGAACACGTGCATGAGTGTGTCTCACATGGTGTGCATGTGCTCGTGGATGCGGAGCATAGAAATCGGCATATGTGCTAACATGTGGGGTAGGATGTGTGTTCCTACGAGGCATGGTATACATGTAAGCATGACCCTTCTTAGGAGGTCCACCCAAAGTGGGTTTCTTTCCAAATGGGGGCGTGTTCCTAGCGGAAGCACCATTGGTAGAAGATCTACCCATGACGTGTTTACTTCCACTAGTAGAAGCATCGGAAGATGGCCTAACAAAGGTGGCGGACGATTTGGATGACTCTCCCATCTTATACCCCAAACCAATGTGATGATTGGCCGGAGGTAAGTCATTTAGGATATCATCCAACTTGCCCTTACCTTTGTTGAATTCATGAATTCGGCCTAATGTGCTCTCATGCTTCTCGGTGAGAGAATGCAAAGAAGCATCCAAAGTGGACACTTGCGATGCGAGTGCACAAACACGTGACTTGAGATTTTTATTCTCAATACTCAAAGTTGAGATTTGAGACGTCAAATCCGCTATCACATGTTCATCCGAATCTTCGATATGAACATGCTCGAGTTGAGACTTGAGATTTTCAATCTCATTTCTCAACCCATCAACAACGGTGTCGTTGTTGACGATGAAAGGCTTAGGCGAGTTTTTAAGACTATCTAATTCATTTTTAGTCTTCATAAACTTAGTAGCCATATTAGAAAACTTATTCCATAGTTGTTCATTGGCTATTCTAAGTTCATCATTGGTTACCTCTTTGCCTTCATCCTCGCTTCCATCCTCGCTTTCATCGGAGGAAGTCTCTTCATCACAATCCTCTTTTCCCATGAAGCACGTGTGTGCATTCTCCATTCTTTCATCGTCCGACTCTCCACTTGAGGAGTCGGAGTCGGTGAAGGTACCTACAAGTCCTTTCTTGTGCTTTCTTGACTTGTCGTGCTTGGATGCCTTCCACTTCCCCTTATGTTTGTAGAGAGGACAATCCGGCTTGATATGTCCTGGCTTATTGCATTTATAACACACGGGAGTAGAAGCATTAGTCGAAATAAATTTTGATTTACGATTCAACTTACCTTGTCGGAAGAATCGGATGAATTTCTTTGCCATATTGGCCAATGCTTCCATGTCCAATTCTTCGTCCTCTTCTTCTTCCGAATCTTCATCATCGGTAGATGGAGCGGCCTTGAATGCAATTGCCTTTTTCTTTGGCTCGTCTTGCTTCAAGTACGCCTTCATCTTTTCCCTCATCCGGATCTTACTATCCTTGCGTACCTCATAAGACAACAAGGTACCCATTAGTTGTACGACGGTATATTTATTCATGTCATTACCTTCCTCGATGGCGAAGGTACGCTTCTCCCAACAAGAAGGAAGTCCATCGATTATCTTCGAGACTTTCTCCTTTTGGGTGTAGGTCTTCCCAAGAGCTTCCAAGTCGTTTGATATATCCACGAAGCGAGCGTAATAATCTTTCATGGTTTCGCCCTGCTCCATATGAAACAACTCAAATTCTTTATTAGCAACGACGAGTTTAGAATCTTTTACCGTACTCGATCCTTCGTGCAATATGAGGAGTTGGTTCCATATTTGATATGCACTCTTACATGTGCATATCTTGTTGAAGTCCT
This sequence comes from Scilla litardierei, assembly GCA_030789695.1. NCBI lineage: Eukaryota > Viridiplantae > Streptophyta > Magnoliopsida > Asparagales > Asparagaceae > Scilla > Scilla litardierei. The sequence goes on from CM061138.1 coordinate 128,921,850, forward strand.
CGGGCTCCAACGCACAATTCAAGGCATTCATTGCCTTGGCATTGGCTACTTCCGCGGCGACCTCCACGGGGGTCCACTTTGCGAAATCTTCTTCGGAAGGCTCGACATACTCCGTCATGGTGGCTCTCCATAGTGAAGCGCTCCGGAGGAAAATTTGCATCCGTCATTTCCAGTACCCGTAGTTGGTACCGTTGAAGTGTGGAGGCCTGACGGAGGATAGTCCTTCCATAACTGAAGAAGCTCCATCGCGGTTCTTGAAGACGTTGTAGTCGTTGTTCGTCATAGCTTTGAACTTGTAGCTTTAACCTTGGCTCTGATACCAATTGTAGTGCCCTGTGGTAGCTACTGCACACGTACTAGAGGGGGGGGGGGTGAATAGTACTTAAAATAATCAAGATAGTTATTCCTAATTATTGTGCAAGAAACAAACGACAATGCGGAATTAAACAACTATCAACAAGAATTAAAACATACGCAAACAAACAATATTACTGGGTTCAGATCCACCCAAGTCTTCCCGACTTGTTCCCGGTGATCCTACGTCCCAACCACCCGGATCCCATCCGGATACTTGAGTTAGCAACCATAACTCAAGATTTCCACTATGAAGTACTTGTGAAAAACCTTCACAAGTCAAATCATACACAAAGTAATTTGTGACTCCCACAACCCAGGATCACAAACACAACTCTCACAACCGAGAGATAAACACTTACAAAATGAAAGTAAATGAAATAAACTCTTACCGTACAAAATCCTATGCCTTGAGTAAATCTTACCAAATTAGGGCAACGATGGATTTTGAGGAGAGAATGTCACCAAACCGAATCTCCACCAATAAGATCAGCGATCTAAGAATAGGATGGAGGATGGTGACTTTGGATCAAGCTATTGGCTTGGAAGGCTCACAATGGAGAGAATCTCTCTTGAGGAAATGGCTCAAAGAGTTGAGGGAGAGATTCTTGTGAGGAAGAGAAAGCTTTAGAATGGAGTAGAATAGCTTCTCTTAGATTTCTCCAAATCTCTAAAATGGCAGCCTTGGATCTTATGAAAGAGCCCCTCCAACTATATATAAGATAGAGGAGAGAGAGAGAGAGAGAGAAAAACGTTTGAAGAAAAGCTCCAACGGCTCTATTCTGAACCAGACTAGTCGGTTAAAGAAGGATCACTGACCGACTAGTTCATCAACTAGTCGGTCGGTGATACAACGTAGACCGACTAACGGTTAAACAGCCAAACGATCGAAGTACAGGTAAAGACAACTAGTCGGTCTAAGAAGACTTGCCGACCGACTAGTTTCACAACTAGTCGGTCGATGAATGTTCTTTGACCGACTAACGTCGAAATAGAATAGGCTGACTTCAAGTTGACTTAGTCGGTTTAAGAACAAATGCTGACCGACTAGTTTCTCAACTAGTCGGTCGACAAACGTTCTTTGACCGACTAACTCGAAACAGTAGCTCAGGCTGAAAATGACTGTACACAACTAGTCGGTCTAAGAAGGATTACTGACCGACTAATTGTAGTCATAGAAAGAGCTGAATTAGAGAAGGTAAACTAGTCGGTTCAAGTAGAGTTGCTGACCGACTAGATCGTCATCTAGTCGGTTGGTGACTCTTCTTGAACCAACTAACATGCACAAGAAACCGAGGGAAGAAGCGATAGGCTTCGGGAATGTTTCTAATGGCTTCTATGATAATCCTAGCTCTAAGATATGAGCGAAATAAAGATTATAAAGTAAGTCCTACTCAAGGTTTAACATTCTAATCTATGAAGCTAGAAGACTATAAAATAAACCTTACGAGCCGTCTTCAAAGCTTCAATCTTCATTCCTCTTGACTTTAATATTGCTCCTTGAGCTTCAACGAAGCTCCATGCACACGATCACGCGTATTGAGAAGTCTTGAGACGTCGCTTTTGATGTACATGGTATTTTGGCGACGATCTCCATAATTGCGCTCACAAATAAGTTAGTATACATTATTTATGTTTGCTCATCATCCAAAACCAAATCCGGGGAATCATATCACAACATATTGCTTTGTGGTTTCTTTGAGATGTAACCATTGCCTAATGCTGAGAACCACACACTAACCACCTATTTTTATTTTTATTCAAGTGTTTGATGCAAAAGTTGATAAGAAAAGCTTTATATGCCTGCCAACCCCAGGAAGATATCCGTGTGCTCGCATTTACGAATATTCCAAATGTAAGTCCAATCTTGAGATGTGAAGCTAAATAATGTTCTTGCCATTTCTTGCTTCTAGGCAGTTGTTTTGTATTTGACAGTGTGTCTACTGCTTTTCTCATATGAGCTGCATCGGCAACTTCATGCAATGGAGTTGTATCCTAACATATCTGTCCAGTATGTATCCAAAAACATCCCATGTTTTAGACCACACATACTGACATGCAGTATTGTCCTATTTTAAGCATTTGGATTCTGCAACGATTGAGGTTTTAAACAAATAAAGGAAATGCAATTTGTTTGTTTTTGCCCAAATTAATTTCTTGCAACTGTTGTTGCATTATACATTTTTAAAAGTTCTCAAACATTTGCCACTTCAATTAGACTAGCATCAATCTATGACCATAAATTTGAGCCATGACATTTTTTTAATTATTGCTGTATTCAAGAATATAAGCTGCTTTTATGTATCATAGTGCTGCCGATCCTGGAGTGGTGGAGACCAGCATCATGCGGGAGCTCCCTCAATGCCTTGCACAAGCGGTGTTTGCGGTTCTGAGATTCTTGTGCCTCTTGCAGTCTCCTGAGGATGGCATTGGTTCGATTCTTGATGCAGCCCTTGCTCCACATGTATGCTAGTCTTTCCTCCTCTATACCCGTTTATTTTGCTGGCAGTTGCGCGCATGTATATCCTATTGAAATCTGTAATATCTTCCGTTTCAGGATGTATCAGGGAAATATTTCTTCGGGGGAAAAGGCAGGACGATCCAATCGTCCCCTCTTTCGTACAATGCAAAGATTGAGGAAGATCTATGGTCTGCCTCTAACCTATTGTTTCAAGAATCTGTACTGATGAAGGGACATTAACTTCTGAAGAGCAACTCATGGTTTTGTCAATCTGATCAATTTTGTTGAAGGTGTAATTACATATTTTGTATCAGTTTCCACCCATAGGAGATGTTTGGATGGCTGTGCTTACCACTGGCTAACTGCAGGATGGTTCAAAGGGCAGTTGGCACCAAGAACTGGACGAGCAAGCAAGATTCTCCAGTTCGTTTCGTAGAGATCCACACAGTGAGCTCAGAAATCTCCAGCCGCCAGCATGCACCCTCCTGAGTGCCACCTCGACTTTCAGGCTGGCTGAAAGCAAGAGATACGTGGGACAGATGAGGTAAGGAGATTCTCAGTTCAAGATGAAGCCGAGTAATGCAGACAACAAACCATGGAAATGGAATCACATAATCATGCGGTAGTTCTGGCCTTGAAGACATATTCTTTACAGTGGCAAACTCGAGCTTTGAAGTATATGCTTGGAAACAATTCAAGGCCTTTTTTGGCAACATGGTCTCCGAAAATTGGGTTTTGTGCAAGTTAAAACTAAATCAAGGTTTGTATTCCTACAAACATCAATTTCTCTCAAGTAATGAAATTTCAGTTTGGATTTTTACAAACCTCAGTTTCATAAACCTTAGTTTCGAAACTCCATTTTGGGATCCTAACAAGCATAAGTTCCAGAAACCTAAGTTTGGACTGCTTACTCCACCAAACCCAAATTTCTCAAGATTAAATCCCAGCCGTTCTTCTATCATCCCTTTTGTCCTAGTCAGCTTGTCCTAGTCAGCTATAGAATTCAAAAAAGGTTGCGAAATGTATAATAGATTATCGACATTTTTAATTTTGGAATGAAATCGGAATTTTCAATGTTCAATGTGTTGCTATATGTCATATATATATATACTAGTCATAACCCGTGCCCGCGGGCACGGTTCATTTAAGGTTTCCCCCGCGAAATCTTTGTTCCCCAAAAAATTATTTCCACAACCAAAATTTAAAAGAAAAACAAATTATCGTAAAAATATTTAGAGACACGTGCATCTTCGGCATGGGCGCCTTTGGCGCAGAACAACAAATTCGGTGCGGAACAACAAATTTGATACGGGCGCCTTCGGCGCGGAACAACAAATTCGGCGCGGGCGCCTTCGACGCGAAATAACAAATTCCGCACAGGCGCCTTCAGTGCAGAACAACACGCGAGCACCTTCGACGCGGAACAACAAATTCGGCGCGGGCGCCTTCGACGCAGAACAACTTATTAGCATAAAAAATTTAGTGGAACAACAAATTCAGAACAGAAAAACGCGCGAGCGCATTCGACGTGGAACAACAAATTCGACGCAGGTGCCTTTGACGCGGGACAACAAATTAGCGTTAAAAAATTGCACGAGCGCCTTTGGCGCGGGACAAAAAATAAGCGTAAAAAAATTTAGCGAGCGCCTTCGACGCGGAACATAAAATCTCAATGTATTTTTCGGTGTCGGTATTAACTTAAATTTTTTTACGCAAGTTTGTTGTTCCGCTGAATTTTTAAGCTAATATTTTTACTTTTTTTAAATTTAATGGATCATGTTCCTCCAAATTCTTTTCCAAGACACTTTTAATTTCAAAGTTTTGGTTCCCAAGACACTTTCCCCCCAAAATTTATTCTCCACAATCTTTCCTAATACACTTTTAATTTCAAAGTTTTGGTTCCCAAGATACTTTTCCTCCCAAAATTTAAGTTTTCCAACTAAAATTTTCACAAAATCCAATCTCAACCATTGATTTACCAAGATCAAATCTCATCCACTCTTTATCTTGTCCTAGTCAGCCCTAGAATTCAAAAAGGTTGTCAAATATATAATAGATCATAACACGTACACATGGGCACGGTTCATTTAAGATTTTCCCCGCGAAATCTTTGTTCCCCGAATTTTTTTTAAAAGAAAAACAAAATAGCATAAAAATATTTAATGGCACGGACGTCGAAACACTTAAATATACTTCAGTGAAGATTCTAAAATATAATAATATAAGAAGAATCTAAAATGGAAAATATTGCCCAAATTATGTGACAATACATACTTCATCTCGTATTATTGTGTTCGAGAGGAAAAAACGTGTAGTTTTTTTACCCCATTTTGGTCTCTGGTATCACATATCAGATTAAACTTGCCACAATTGAATGCACACAACTTTACATGTGGTTTCATGTGCTCATTGCACACAACTTTACACTTGCCACAATCAAACACAATGCGCATAACTTTCCTCCATGTAAACATGCAAAGGATATAGTCGTACTCAGTGATTTTTTGAAGGGAGTTTTCCCCAAATCATATTTTCAGTCAAAATAGTACTTAAGATAACATTTTTTTACATCGACTTATAATAATATCACACAACATAAACTATATGCTAAAAGGAAAAAACCCTTAACTATGAACAAATATACACAAAAATACATTTTGGATTGAACAACCATGCAGTCCAATTTCAAAAACACCATCTCTCACACAGGCATTTAAAACCAACAAAATTTACATATGAAGCTAGGGCCGTGTGTCCTGAGAATAAAAAATAAAATCATAGATAAGAATAGAAAAATTAGAAACGAAGATATATCTAATTACTTTGTACAACTCACTTTTATTACCTTCATCATGTTTAAGCAGAAAACCTTTTCATCATCACATTATAAAAAGATGACGTGTCAAGCTCAATCCAAAGTGGAGAGTTAATGGGATGAGCAATAACCTAGATAAATTAAGAACATAAATTTCTTAGAAAAATTAATATATATTTGATAATATGGAAAAATTTAAATTTATACATTTATTTACCTTTTTTCGTTGGAGTGGTGGAGGTCGTGCTTTCTTACTTTAGATAGAGACTTAAAAACTGCAAGCTAAAGGAACACTTTAATACAATAACTTGTCGTGTAACGATTTGTTTGGTTCTCTTTGCAACTAAAAATGATGAACTCATCATGCACCTTATCTTGGATCATTGTACTTGTGTTTTTTTTACTTCAAGCATCAAAAATCCATACCATAACCAAAGCCAGAGCATGAACATTAGTAGAAATATCAACAAAATCCATAATTCATAATTCCAAATGCAGCTGCATATAGTTATATACTCCAAAGCTAACCATCCCTGGCAATTGCTAATACAAAAGAAAATCAACAATACCACGACACTGATCATAACCACCTAAGAACTAAACAAAAGGTACAACAAAAAATAAGTTTCCAAGTACTACAACCTGCAAATGTCTAAAATCCCATCTACAGTTAGCCACAAATCCAAACTGAATTGAGAATCATATCCAAATCGATCGCCAACAGAGGGTATTTCTTCAACATGAAGCTCTCCATCTTATTCCATGGCTTCTCCTTAAAATCCACCTGATGCATCTTTGACAACATCGAACAATTCACCAATGGAATCCACAGAGCATGACATACTGCTGTAAAAGTAAATAAAAATGTAAATGTAAATCAAAATCAAAATGTAAATGTAAATCAAACAATAACAAAGATCACCTACACACACAGTCAATAACTAAGCCAAATTAAAACGTACAACAAATCCAGATTCTACAACTCTACGTAGAGTCCATATTTCAGGCAAAGCATATCAAAAATTGTATCCATTGCAAAAATTCTCAATTTTTGATAAAACAAAGCATATCAACAATAACATGATGTTGATGCCATTCTCAATTTTTGTATCCAAAGCATAACAATAAGATTTGTATCCTTTGCAACAATAGAATTTTGCAATAAAGCACATCAAAAATGATATCTAGATTCAATATCAAAATGGTATGAAGAATGCCCACGGCATATCAAAAATGATATCAGAATTCAACATCAAAATGCCTAAATCATATTAGGAATCAAGACATGATAGAATGGCATCGACACCAGAATTTTGCAAAATGAAGAACCAAGACATACCATTTTCACCAATTTACAGGCAAATGCTTAACAAAAAAATCATCTCTACATGCAAATTAAAAATCATCTCTACAGGCAAAAAAGATCATCTAAAACAAAACATGTTTATCCACATCTTTATAGGCTATATGCATCAAAATTTTGGAGCGGGTATAGGCAAAAAAATCATCTAAGACCGAACATGTGCATCAACATCTCTACATGCTAAATGCATCAAAATTTTGGAGAGGATACAGGCTGGGCATATCAGGCACGATGTGAATGAATAGATCAGGTTGGGCATCCAACTTGCTCTTGTCTGTAAGGCTCTCAAATTGGATCTTGTCCAATGCCTATTAACAAACCATGTTAAGTCAATACTAATACATCTTAAACGCAATGAATGAAAATCTCTAAAGTACGGAGTTGAAGCAAATAATCAAGAGTATCTTAAGTGCAATGTTCTAATCTTTGATGTACCTTGATGTTTTCTTTGATGTATCAAGTTTGTTCACTGGAACCAATTATTACGACTTCTATGTAATAATTAAATTTAGTTTAATTCTTTGAAGTATCAAGTTTGGAATCTTTGGATGACTTTTCAGGATGGTTCTATGTAATAATTTAAGTTTATTTGGTTGGATTGGTGGGAAAAGATAGCATCACAAACTGGAAAAGCAAGCATCACAACAGAGGTTATGTTGAGAAAATCTCAAACATAATCTCAAATTGATTTAAAACAAAAATCTTCCGAATATGACATTGATCTTTAAAACAAAAATCCTCTGAATATGAACAAATTGATTTAATTCATTCATGAAAACATGCCACTAATTGAGTTGGTTAGAACTAAAATACAATGGTAAAATTAGAGAAGAAATCATCTGTATATTGTGTGTTGATTATTCACAAAGATGGTAGAAACATCTATTTATCAAAGATGCAATAAACTCAAAGAGAAACTTTCAAAAATAGAAGCTATATTAACTCCCTTAAATAAATTCCTTAATAAACTTTAACCAGAAAACTCCTACTTACAGTTATATTTCTCAACAATAATAGCAAATCAAATGATCTTCCAAGCTATTGCTTTTTTTTGACAACCCCACTTAAGAACAACATTACTCTAGCTGGCCAAATAATGGAAAAAATAATCTATTTCATGTGTTGGGGTTTCAAGTCAAATTGTTGTCCCATTAAGTTGTAATAACCTCCTCAAAATAAAGGGAAGATCTCTATCTCGTAATGAAATTAGTATGGCTGTTGTTTCATTATTTTTTTTAAAGACTACCAATATCATTTCTCAAGCCTACATGCTTAACCAGCTTTTGAAAATGAAATTTTTGCAATTTTCTTTTGCTTGAGCATTTGGCATATTTATCTAATAATCAAGAAATAAAGAACTTCATATCATAATACTTTATGCTAAGTTTACAAATACTTTGTTGGAAAAATTTATCCTAGAAGCAAAACCTGATTCCTCTGTTCGTCTGACCACATTGTGTGACACTATTTTACTACAACCAATTTCAGAAACTAACACAATGGAGCAGCATGTTAAGATGTAAGGGCTTAAAAACACGGTAATCACCTTATTGTTAGGGACTTCAATTCTTTGAGAAGTTTCCTGTTGATATGCAGGAGGAAGATTGCCTTGTTAAGAACCACCTTCAGTAGAATTTTGAAGAATCTCGATAGGCCCATGCTTAATATTCTCCATGTGGGTAAGTTGCACATTCCCCACTAATGTGGCTTCTTCATTTTGCATGTCTTAGCCTCCATCCGCACCTGAGGAGCAAAGAAACCAGAGTATAAGCATACTTTTGCTTATTTAAATTTTTCAGAATCAAAATAGAAATATCCAAGCTCATCAAGTGATCTTATTTGTGCATAACCGGTTATTATACACACATGAACTTGTTGACCAGCCTAACAAAATTTCTCCAACATTCCTCATCACATCTAAAGCAGTAGGTCTCCAACAATTTTTGTTCTCATAGCTTGCAAATGTATATAAAAAAACTTGCACCCAAAAGTTAGTGGGAAATTCAAACCTATGCAACCAAATTCAAACCTTGCACCCAAACCGTATATATTGTTTTCTAATATTATTGTTATAACAATTTTTGTCAGCAAAGTGCTTTCATACAACTTTCATATAACAATTATGTAGGGTTTGCAAACATTTGGGCGTGTATATTTAGTGTCCAGCTTTCATATAACAATTTTTGGGTGTATATATTAATGTACATACAAACATTTGGGTGTATGTATTTACACACATACATACATGTCATAAAATAATTTTTGCTCAGCTTTCATATAACAATTTTTGTCAGCAAAGTGATTTCATATAACTTTTATAAACACAAATGAAACATGAACCCACATGCGATCACCTAATTTTTGTCAACTTTTTATCCTTAAACCTAAACCCTTAACCCACAGTTGTATACCCTGCAAAAACAAAAATGATCCTGAAAACTTCATATCATTGTGATTTTTGATGAGATGCATATTCATTCAGAAACCATCCTGAAACCATGCAGTTTTGAAGAAGAGAGCAATATGCATATCATCCTGAAACCATCCTGAAACCATGCAGTTTTGAAGAAGAGAGCAATATGCATATCATTTATGAAGAGAGCAATATTGAAAACTGCATATCATCCTGAAAACTGCATATCATTGTGATTTTTGATGATATCCTGAAAACTGCATGGTTTCTGAACTGAAAACACATTACAATGCTTTCTAAAAATCCTCAAAACTGCATATCATTCTTTGGATGAGAGAATGAATCAACACAACATATAAGTTATCAGTTCATCAAAATTGGATCAAAAAATGAACTGGGTACGCACAATTAGCTGAAAAACAATGTAAAAACATCTCTAGGTGAATTTGTTATCTTGATTACGTCTCAGCTTTAGAGAGAACAAAAATTTGCTCATTGCTCATACCGAAAATCAGCAAACATATAATTATTTAGTTTTTGGCCACAAACAAAACAGACGAACGGGAGAAATTACCACTGAAAGCAGCATGAGAGGTGCTTGAAGAAGAGAGCAAAGACTCAAAGTCTTAGCAGAGAACCCTCCTCCATCATTCGGCAATAAAACAGTCATCTCTAAGCAACCATAAACTCTTCTTCCAGCCATCTCTTTTCTATGTTTTCTTGTCTTCAGATGAGAGAGCAAAAAGATCTGACTTTTATCTCTCTCTCTTTTCTAAAACCCAGAAAAATTCACACCAATCATCTTCTTTTCGAGCAGTGATAAAACCAGCGGCAGACATCATGTTTTTCTCTCAACCTGAAAAGGGTTGGATTAAAACCTGGGGTGAGAAAATTTGATGATGGGTCAGAAAATTTTGAAGAGAATAATACCAAAAATAAAAAAATTTGATAATAAATTCTGCTAATAATTAGATAGGAACACATTAATAATATCAAATTACTCGAACTTGTTGGGGAGGTTCTTGAGCATAACAGTGGTCCTGGCGCCTTCGTCGGACTGTTGGAATTCCAGTTGAAATTTTTTGATATAAGCAGCTTGAATTTTCCAACTTGAATGAATGTTGCTCATTTAATATCAGTTGCTCATTTCAGTTGAGAGTTCACATTTAATGAATGAATAACATTTTTGAAAACTTAATGCTAGGGAGTTCACATTTTTTGAAAGTTGACAGGATAATATCCTAGGGAGTTCACAGTAAGTTGTTGAAAACTGAAATGAGTTCACATTTATTATCCTAGGGAGTTCACATTAAGTTGACATCCTTGGGATAATATCAGGATAGAGTTCAAAAACTCCCTAGGATGTGAACTCTATCCTGTCAGTTTGCTCATTTCTGGTTTCAAAAACTTAACATTTTTGTGAACATCCTAGGGATAACATTTTTTGAAAACTTAACATTTTTGAAAACTTAATGTGAACTCCCTAGGATAATATCAGTTGCTCATTTCAGTTGAGAGTGCACATTCAAGTTGGAAAATGAGCAACTGATATTAAATGAATGTCCAAGTTGCTCATTTCAGTTTGCAAAACAAAACATGGAGAAATCAGTTTGGGATAATGGACCGAAAGTTTAAATTTGAAATTGGGCTATAAGCATCAGGATATAACCATGCGCTGGAGGAGGTAGAAGCTGGAGGTTGGTGTTATTTAGTGTTATTTATGACACTAAGTTCATATTTTTGACAGGATAAATAAACACATGAGGATAAATAACACTCAACTTTCAAAACTCTCATATTTTATTTTATATCAGGATAAATAACACTAAATAACTGATATTAAATGAATAACACTGCTTTTCGTGAGAGGTAGAAACAGGATATGAACTTAGTGTTATTTATCCAGCTTCCAGCTTCTACGAAAAACAGGATATAAAGTTGAAATTCAAATGGACTGAACTTGCTTATAACCATGTTTAAATTGAAACTGAAATCAGATTGTACATCATTCACAAGCTCAATTCAGTTTGTGAGAGTTCACATAAATTGGAATAAAGTTTAAATCCTGTCAAGCTCAATCCTGTCAAAAAATGTGAACTCTCACAAACTTGAGATATGGTTGTCGGATTTATGTTGAGGAGAAGAAAAAGAATTGAGGATCAGGATTTAAATCGGAATTTTGAATACACATACACTAAGTTCATTAGCAACTAACTGAGGATGTGAATTTTGACATTTTTGAAAACATGAATTTTTGAAAACTTAATTTATGAAAAAATGTGACATGGATTTTGACATTTTTGAAAACATGAATTTTAGGGATTTTTGAATTTTTGAAAACATGAATTTATTAGCAACTAACTGAATTTTGAAAATGTGAATTTTTGATGATTCATGTTTTCAAAAACATGAATTTTGACATGAATTTTGACATTTTTGAAAACATGAATTTTGACATTTTTGAAAACATGAATTTTGAATACACATACACTTAGTGTATCATTAGCAACTTAATGTGAACTCAATTTAAAGTGAATTTTTGAAAACTTAATGTGAATTTTGACAGGATCAGGATTTAAATTGAGGATCATAAAATGAGGATCAGGATAAGGATTCACTTTAAATCCATGTCAACATTCAATGAGAATTTCAAGTTAACAAAGTGTGCTTCTCTTCAGGATCAGTATTTTGCAACTTTAAATCCTGTCAAACTGAAATCGGATTTATGTCAAGTTTGTGAGAGCTCAATTCTTTTAATATAAGCATCAGGATTCACCAATTCTCAAAGATGCAAACTAAACCAATTCCCAAAGACTCAAAGATTTCAGTTGCTCACCAAAGATTCACCAATTCTCTCAAATGTTGAGGTGAAGAGGACGTGATGAAGATAGAAGCACTGCAATGTGAGGATAAAGTAAAAGAAAAAATGTGAGGGTGACATAAATTAAAAGAAAAAGAATTGAGGAGAAGAGGAAGAGCTTGAGGAGAAGAGGAAGAGCTCACCAATCCTCGTGATGTGCTTGCTCTTCTTGCTGTTCTTCATAGAAGCTGGAGAGGTAGAAGAGGGTGCCTCTTGCTGTTTTTCGTAGAAGCTGGAGGAGGTAGAAGCTAGAGGAGGGTGATCTACCATAATTTTTGCAAATGTGAGGTAGAAGCTAGAAGAGGGTGCCTCTTGCTGCGTTTGCTGTAATTTTGAGTTTACCCCTAAATAAGCTGCAGCGTAACCCTCAAATACAGATGAAAATGTGATGGGATCAAAATTTTCATTTCCCTCTCAATGTGATATGATCTAATCCCCGTTCCCTCCAAATGCGATCAGCTGCAAAAGGAAATTTTGAATTTCAAAATTTAAAAAACAAATTGATTTGATTTCTTATCTTATCCAATATCTCATATCTCAATTTATCATACCCCATATACAAAAGCTTCTATATAAACAAAAACACCCAATTACACATAACCAAATTCTCTTATCCATTATCTCTTATCCATTATCTCTTATCCAAAATCTCTTATACAACAATACACATATCCACATACAACAATACACATAACCAAAATCTCTTATCCAATTTCTCTTATCCAAAAACCCATGATAACATCCCTGTTTTATAATATAGATAGATAGATAGATATATATATATATATATATATATATATATATATATATATATATATATATATATATATATATATATATATATATATGAACTTCAATGTGTAGGTTTGATATGTTTGAGATGTGATTAATGAGATATGTGCTCGATAGGGATGATATGTCTTAGGTGTTGATAGCAACGATCTATGAACTTCGTGTTTGATGATAACAAACGTGTGTGAACGTTTTAACGTGTTTGTTAAGTGTTTCAGGAATGTTGAGCGTGTGGATACTTAATGCGAGTCTTGGTCAATATGATGGGAAGAAGGAGACAATCCACTTGGGTTGATTCATACCAATTAAAGCTAATTCTAAATCTCAATTGAACCTTGTAGCTGCAGGTTACTCTTGGTTATTTCCCAATAGCGTAATTTCTCAATTGCAATCTAGTGCTTATTTCTCAATAGCCGCAAGTTACTTGGTTTTACTTATGTCTTAATTGAACCTAGTGCTGGTCAATATTTCTTTAAAAAGGGAGGTCAAGTGCACAAAACGTGGACAAAGAAAAAGTGCAGTCGGAATTTTTTTTACATCATCAAATAATAACCTAGAGCCCTAGCTTTTTAAAAGCAAGCCGCATCTCTGTTTGGCCGTCACCTATAAAACAGAAACCCTAGTGGCCGAAAAAAAAAGAGAAGAGAGAGCCGCACAATTTGACCCCATCAAGATCTCCAAGAGCAAAGTCCATTTTTTATTCCCGTTTTGAAATTCCCAAGAGCCGGTAGCATGTCTCTCCATCGTCTAATCCAAGAGCACATGCCAAACAAATTAACTTCCCTCTGAGAACAAGGAGCAAAGGCCGAATCAAGTTTTTTATTCCCCCCCTTTGAAAATCGTTGGGATTAAGAGGCACATGGCTTTTTTTTGGTTCATGCTCTTTGAGAAATCCATTCACCCACACACAAAGAAATCAAAGAGCCCCAAATCATTTTACTTGTGATTGATCTGCCGCATTTTTTTTGAAGGGTGCTTCTGTGAAACATCTCAGGCAGCAATTTTTTTTGGAGAATAGGCCGACCGAAAATTCCATCTCCTCCTCAACCCGCAATTCCTAGGAGCCCCTTATCTTTTGTTAAGCACAGCTGCTGCAAATTTAGCTGGGAATCTCCAAGAGCACCGAGGCCGAAATTTGATATTTTCAGAAACCACATGCCGCAAGTTTCCCCTTCCATGTCGTAACATTACTTTTCCATCAACAGAAGAGGCCGAGTCACTTGAGGACATCAGAGACTACTACTTGTCAGATTGATCTGACCACGCGCTGAACGACAGAGACACCAACGCCGTCACGACTGAGCAATTCTAAACTCTGAACTTTATTTTATTTTTGATTTGGTGTTGTGATCTCTGTGAAACTATTTTATTATTTTTTTTGGAGACATGGCTAGTTGGGACTAGCCAAGAGAGAGCTTTACTAGTATTGTTATTATTTGGGCACTTTGGTGAGTGCAGGTACTGAGGGCTAGGTGAGTGTAGGGTTGGTGCTATAGCTACAGGTTGTACCAGTTAACTTTAACAATCTAGTATTGCTTTTGGGACTGGAGTAGGTCGTGGGTGCGACCGAACCAGGGTAAAATCTGTTGTGTATCTGTGGTTGATCATTGTTTATCATGCCTGTGATTATAACTGCGTGTGATTTCTCGTGGGTTGCATGAGAATTTTTATAAGCCTATTCACCCCCCCTCTAGGCTTAGATCCAGATCCAACAAGTGGTATCAGAGCCAGTTTAGAGGATCTAGCCTAGTTGATCATGTCTATGAATATGTTTGATTCTGCTTTTGCTGAGGGTCAGTCTATTTCTCGTCCCCCTAAGTTTAACGGTGTTGATTTTACGTATTGGAAAACTAGGATGAGGATTTATTTAGCTGCTGTTGATTATGATGTATGGAGCATTGTAGAAAAAGGCTATAAACCTCCCACCATTAATGTTGCTAATAATGAAATGATAAAACCCGAAGATAAGTGGGATGACCTTGATAAGAAGCGTTTTCATTGAATAATAAAGCTATGAATGCATTGATTTGTGCTTTAGATAAAGCTGAGTTTAACCGTATATCTCAATGTCAAACTGCGCAGGAAATTTGGCATACTCTGGAGGTGACTCATGAGGGTACATCGCAGGTTAAGGAGTCCAGACTTGCGCTACTCAGCACTGAATATGAAAGCTTCTGCATGCTTCCATCAAAGTTAATTAAAGAGATGTTTGCGAGGTTCACATACATCGTGTACAAATCTACCTCTCTTGGAAAGCTGTACTCGAGTCTGGAGCAAATCAGAAAGATCTTAATAGCATTGCCTAGCACCTTCCGTCCCAAAATCACAGCTATTCAGGAAGCAAGGGATTTATCGCAAATGAAAGTAGAGGATCTGATAGGGAACCTGATGTCCCACGAGTTGGAGCTGCAGAGCATTGAACTGAGAGAGAAAGATGAAATGAAGACTTCAAAGGCAATAGCCCTTCAGGCTAAAGAGGATGAAGATGGAGATGAGGAGGAGGCTTTTTTGGTGAGAAGCTTCAAGAAATATATCAGAACTGGTAACGGGAGATCAGAGATGCTGAAAAGGTTTAATCGCTCTAAATTTAATTCTAATAATAAATCTTTTGAGCAGACTAGTACTGATCCAGTTATATGCTTTAAATGCAAAAGGCAGTGACACTTTATGAAGCAATGCCCTCAAGGAAAGAACAACGCTGCGGAGCAAAAGGGGAAATCTTTGATGCTCACATGGGATATGGACAGTGAGGATGAATCTCAAGAGGAAGTTGCACACTCCTCTCTTTGCCTGATGGGACAACTAGACGAGGTAAAATCTTTAACTAAAGCTCAACTTGTGACTACTTTTAAAGAAATGCAAAATGAAATTGAAAGGTTGGAATCAACTGTTGAGTTACTAGAATCCCATGTAGAGAAGTTTAAAAATGCTAATTTTGAATTGCAACAAGACAATTATAATATGTCATTAGAAGTTGATGAAATTAAAGAGAAACTTGTTGCATGTAATTCTACTATTAGCTCTTTGGAAAAGGGAAAATCTTGTATGCCTACTGAAACTGAGTGTCTGAATTGCTCTACTTTGCTTAAAGACATTAGCATGTTTAAACTAAATATGGTTAAGCTAGAAGTTGAAAATGAATTACTAAATGAGAAGATTTGCATGCTAATAAATGAATATAAAGAGCTAGAAAAGAAGATGGCTAATCTGAAAAAGAGTGAGGAAGAGAACAAAAAGGCCTTCATTAGTAAATGTACCATGCTTGTTAATGAGAACATGTTTTTAAAGTCTAAAATATCGGATCTTGAATTGTCTATAAAAAAATTTGGTGTTGGAAAGCATTCATTAGACATTATTCTAGGTGATCAGCTACAAGGAAATAACAGGCGTGGTTTGGGATATGGAAATAAAATTGATGAGAGGTCGAAAATTAATAGAAAGAATAAAAAAGAAACTGGTGTAGGAAGAAGCATGTTTGCTAAATGTTACACATGTGGTGGTGTTGGTCATGCTTATTATAACTGCAAGTATAGGAATACCAACATCAAATTTAAGCAAATTTGGGTTCCAAAAAATAAAGTGACTAACACTAGTGGACCTATTTGGATTCCTAGGTCACACATATCATGCTCTTCTTATGTGTAGGTACATGGCACGGTTAAGGGACAAAAGTGTGAGTGGTACTTAGACTCTGGCTGCTCAAGACACTTGACAGGTGAAAGAGAAAAGTTCCTTAGCCTTGCAAAGCATGAAGGAGGAAGTGTTATCTTAGGGGACAATGGAAAATGCAAGGTAATTGGTAAAGGTGTTGTAGGTAACGACACCTTTCAGCTTACAGATGTCCTATTGGTTGAAAAGTTGAAACATAACCTCATTTCTATCAGTCAGCTGTGCAACAAAGGTATGAAAGTTGAATTTGATGCAAAACTTTGTAGAATCATTGATATCTCCACAGGTGACATTATTATTACTGCAAATAGAAAGAATAATGTTTATACTCTTATGATTGAAGAACTAACTGTTTCAAAATTCTTGCTTGTAGGTGAAGAAGAGGCCACACTATGGCATAGACGATTAGCACATGCAAGCATGGGACTGATAAAGAAGCTGGAAAACAAAAATTTGGTAAG
Source organism: Scilla litardierei (assembly GCA_030789695.1). Taxonomy (NCBI): domain Eukaryota; kingdom Viridiplantae; phylum Streptophyta; class Magnoliopsida; order Asparagales; family Asparagaceae; genus Scilla; species Scilla litardierei. The sequence continues at coordinate 128,939,038 of CM061138.1, forward strand.
AGGAACCGCATCAGACATATGAGAATGGTAAGTTGTGTGTGGCATGCACCAAAGGTAAGCAAACTAGATCTACTTTCTCTAGCATTAATGAAGTTGCCACCACACACATATTGGAATTAGTGCACATGGATTTATTTGGTCCAACAGACATTGCTAGCCTAGGAGGTAAAAAGTATTGTTTAGTACTGGTGGATGATTTCTCTAGATATACATGTGTATACTTCCTAGCCAAAAAATCAGACTCATTTGACCATTTTCAAAACTTTTGCATACAAGTTTCTAATGAGAAAAATTCTTCCATTGTAAAAATTAGAAGCGATCATGGAGGTGAGTTTGAAAATGCTATTTTTGAAAAATTTTGTTTTGAAAAAGGAATTTTACATGAATTCTCTTCTCCTAGAACACCTCAATAAAATGGGGTGATCGAGAGAAAGAATCGCACATTAAAAGAAATGGCTAGGAGTATGTTAAATGAATATAGCTTGCCTATATCTTTTTGGGCTGAGGCCATTAATACAGCATGCCATGTATGCAACAGAGTTATGCTTAGACCTATACTAAATAAAACTTCTTATGAACTATGGCATGGCAACACCCCGAAAGTCTCTTACTTTAGAGTTTTTGGATGCAGGTGCTTTATATTAAATACTGCAGATCTGCTTGGCACCTTTGAATCAAAATCAGATGAGGGAGTGTTCGTAGGATATTCAGCAAGAAGCAAAGCATACATGATTTATAATAAACGCACACTTGCTATTGTTGAATCTATAAATGTAAAGTTTGATGAATCTGATATAAATTCTTTAGATTGCAGGCAGAACAATAAAGAGGAAAATTTAGAACAACAAAGCATTCCAAAAATTAATGAGGAGCAACCAAAAATACAAAAGGAAGCTGAAACTGACAAGACAGAAATACAAGATGAAGCAATTACCAGAGGAGAGCTGAGATTCAATCCAAACCACCCATCAGACTTAATTCTAGGTGAGCCTACGGCAGGTATTTGCACACGTTCCTCTTTTAGAGATCTTTGTGCTCTATGTATTTATGGTGACTTTATCTCTGTAATAGAGCCTCAGACTATAGATATTGCTTTAGAAGAGGAAAGTTGGGTTTTGGCCATGCAAGAGGAATTAAATCAATTTGTCAGGAATAATGTCTGGAAACTAGTACCTAGACCCACTGATTATCCTGTAGTTATTACTAAATGGGTGTTTAAAAATAAGCATGATGAATCTGGTAATGTTATTAGAAACAAGGCTAGGTTGGTAGCTAAAGGGTATAATCAAATTGAAGGAATTGATGTGGATGAGACTTTTGCACCAGTTGCTAGGCTTGAGTCCATTAGAATCTTGCTAGCTTTTGCAAGTTATAAAGGGCTCAAGCTGAAACAAATGGATGTAAAAAGCGCTTTTCTTAATGGCTACCTAAAAGAAGAGGTATTTGTTGAGCAACCCCCAGGCTTTGAAATCTATAATTTTCCAAACCATGTTTATAAATTAGAAAAATCTTTGTATGGTCTTAAGCAAGCTCCATGAGCTTGGTATGACCGTCTAAGTACATATTTGTTGGAAAATAATTTTAAAAAGGGGAGTGTGACGTCCCCACTTTGTGCGTGTTTGATGTGTGCAATAATATGATCGGGGGCGTGAGATTTAAATATTTGTAACCGCAAGCGCACGGTGTTGTAGTGTGGCTTGGGGGTCGAACTCAGGGAGGCGTGGATGTTCTTGTGTCAAGAAGGATCAAATTCACCCCATGGTCGAGCTAGCCCGAATTGGATGATGGGTTATCACAGTAAAAGGAATGCAAGGGATAAACAATATAAAGGAAAAACCAGGGACTTTGGTTTCCACCATATCGTGCGATTCTCGCCGATACGGCCTATGGGTAGGATAGCGATCGGAATTAGGGTCTAATGGTGAGACGTTGCCTCTGAAAGTGGTACCAGCGTCCAATGGGCCCGATATTCTGGTCGGTGCCCAGGATGATACGACGGACTTCCCGGGTTCGGTCAGTGGGCACTCCCGTGTCCATTAACACTGACCGACTCCAGGAGCACTACGCTCGCAACGATAACTCCCAACGTCTCATACTGCCGCTCCCGCGCGCTAGGATTCGACGTCTACTCTAAGGGCGTGAGCTATGGCTAGGGAGTCAACCGCCAAGTTTATTCTCCCTTGGCCCAACGATCAAAGGCGGTCTTTTTCCCGTCGATGACAATAAAAAACCCCGCGTAACCGTTAGATTCCTAATCCCTGTCGATTTCCTAGTCCTATGGACGCATCGGGGAGAGCCCACGAAGGGGTTTCCACCAAAATCCCAGATTTGGGAACTACTCACACATATTTAGTAAAAAGCGATCTAAATAGAAATCGACCGTAAAAATCATGATCAGGCGATTGAAAAGCAGTAAGGTAATGCTAATAACACTATATTAAAGTTTGACAAAGATCGAAAAACTTACAAATATCTGAAAAATTACAGCCGTCAAGAGAGAGAAAAAACAGCAAAAAATAACAACTCCCGTTTCTGGAAAACCTAGGGGTCCTATATATAGAATACGATATCACCCGATCGGGTGAAAAGTCACCCGATCGGGTGACCTGCTTCGTTTCTTTGGCAGCTCAGAATAGGACTTCACCCGGTCACTATGGCACGATCGGTTGAGGGTTGAAGCTGATCGGTTGGATCTTCATGCCGTCGGGCGAACCGGTCGGTTGATCTCTCCGTGTCGTGGCTTCGGAGAGTCGGCTACAGGTGAACCGATCGGGTGAAAGTCACCCGATCAGTTGGCATTTAGCGTCAGAATTCCAGAGAGTTAGGGCGTTTGAACCGGTCACTGAACCGATCGGGTGACTTCTTCGCCGCTCCAACTTGTGTCCGGGTGGTGCACGCGTGCATCACCCGATCGGTTGGAAGTGACCAACCGGTCGGGTGAGGGGCTGAAAGATGCGATCTTCGTCGTTTGACCCCTGGATCACGCGTGACTCCTCCCGTTGCTCCGGGGACTCATGATATCGTCGTTTTATGTCCCCTATGCCAGTAAACTCCTGCAAAATACGAAAAACACGGAAAAGTGAAAGAAAATAAGAAAACACGAGAAAACGAATATAAGACGGCGGTAAATAACGGAAAAACGCGGAAGAAAACATGCGCAAATATATGAAATATAAACGCACGTCAAAATCCCCCAAGCTGAACTCTTCCTCGTCCTCGAGGAAGATGAGTGAGAGTAGGAGCTCGGAGAGAGAAAATAGAGAGAAAGAGAGAAAAAGACAACTCTATATCATAGATCACCCGTCAGGGCCAACAAAATAAAAAACGACACACCAAGCAAGCAGACGCCAAATCACATCACTAAACCAAGGAATACGAGTTTAGACAAGAGCCGTGGGCCCACGCGGTGAAGCGCGAGTGAGTGTGGTCGTGTGCTAGCAGACGGTGTCACTATCTAAGATGTGCGATAAAGCTCGATATACACAAATCCAAGAAATGACCCAAATATTGATTTGATTCGAATTAAGCGGTGAATATATAGTTCAAGCATGCATGAGAATAGAGAGAGAATCGAAACATATCATGCGTCAGGGACTCCACAACTAGGGTTAAGGAAATCACCACACTATAGCCTAGATAATAGCTCAAAAGTTCCTAAGCCAAGTGTTTTCAAAAACGATGGGGGTTGAGATGATGTGGAGTAGAACACTCGGTGCAAATTCTCGCCTTCCCTTTATTCTCGGCAAGTAGGAAAATATTCACACGGGAATTTTTTTTGGGTTTTGGGTATTTGTATTTTTTTGGATTTTTGGATTTACAATTTTTTTCTTTTCTTTTCTTTTTGGGTTTTTCTTTTCTTTTCTTTTTTTTGGATTTTTGGGTTTTTGGCTATACACATGTGTACTCTCCCAAGTGGAAGAACGGTACACGACGAGGGGATTTGCACCAAGTAAAACAAAAAAGAAATCGGAATTTAAACACTTGGGCAAAGGAAACTATTTTCGCTAATTAGAGCATGGGCTAAATGGGTTATCCTAGTCCTTAATTGTGGAATCCCGACACATGCAAAATGAAGTATAAGATATATATATATATATAGCATGCAGAAGCAGACAGGAGAGATAAATACCGCATATTCAAACCGAAGCATGATAATCTAGGGGTCATTCCTGGACAGGTATATAAAGTAAAATCACAAAGTAGAAGCACACCAAACAGCTAGGCGCGACGCACGACTCACAAAAAGCTAAGTGGACCCACGATGCATGAAATGCAAAAGGACTCGATATCCTAGGGTTAGTGAATGTGATTATCGATGCCATGCTAGGTGTGTGTGATTTTGTGGCAATTCATCATAGGGTTCATCTCTAGGAGAAAGAGATAAAAAGAAGAAAAGAAAAAGAAAAAGAAAAAGATGGAGAAAACGACTCAAATAACAAAGAAAAAGAGACAAATGACGCACGAAATGCGACTCCCCCAAGCTGAAACTTGCATTGCCCTCAATGCAATAGAATTAGATACGGGAGGGCAATGAATATGGGGGGAAATACGCACATACACAAAAAGACACGAAAAACAACAAAGTCACACAAACGAGACTGAAAATACGAATAAAAATAAAAAGCACACCACACGACATATAAACAGAAAATAAAAATAAAAATAAAAATAAATAAACGAAAGAAAAATCACACGACACGACAAATAAAGAAACACACAAAGAAAAACAAAACACAATAGCACACAGAAAAAAAATTTGACTTCCCCCAAGCTAAACGTGACAATGCTAGCAAGATGATGTGATCCTGAATATGCAGAAATATGCAAGGGGGAGGTCAATAAAAGAAAAGAATGGAAATAAAAATAAAAAGGAAGGTACTCGACACGTGAATGGGTCCTCCCCCTAGCAGTGGTAAAGCAGGGCCCCGCAAAAGACAGATGGGCACTAAAAATATGGGGAGGCAAAAGCTGGATGGGGAAGTATCAAGCAGAGGCACCACCCTCTGGGGGTGATGATGGGGGCATGTGCTGAGGACCAGGAGTGGTGGGGGTGGGATGTGAAGCTCGGAGACATCGGGTGGGTCAGTACGAATGTGGCGAATGAGGATTTGAAGGACGGGCAGGTCACGCTCTACTGACTGCTGAGTTGCCCGACCACCAGCTCCAGCTAGGAGGAGCATGGCCATGAACCGGTGGGATTGGTCGTCGTCCTGGAATGACACCTCGAATTCGGCATCGCCAATGTAAACGTGGGTAGTGGTGCGTGGGGTGGTAGATGAATTGGTGGTGGTGGATTGAGTGGGGGGTTGTGTGCGACGAGCGAGACGGGTGGGCCTAGGGTTGGAAGAGCTGGCGTCGGTGGGCTTAGCACGACGAGGAGGCATTGTGCAGGAGTCGTGTGTGTGTGTGAGTGTATGCAAAATACGATGAATACACACTAACACGGTAAACGAGCAAAATGAAATTCTAGGGCAAAATAAAAATTGAGTGAAGGAGCGAGGTTACCCAATTGAGATGAGGATCGTTGCTCGTAGACGCCCCACGCAACGCAACAGGAACACGTGTGAAGCCGCGGCGAATCTTTCCAGCAAATTTCAAAAATGGGGGGGGGGGGGGATGGGCAAGAATTAGGGCTTGAAGTGGGTGAGATCGAAGAGGAAGGGGAAGAAATCGATGGAGAGATGGAAAGAAAGGTGGAGAGATCGATTAGGGTCGGCTGAGGGGAAGAACTAGGTCGGGCGAAGGTGGAGGAGGCAAAACGGCGATCTGGAATTCGAAATCGGGCGAGGGTGGAACGAACGGGTGGGGGGCGAGTATATATATAGGAATTTAAGTCGAACCGATCAGGTGAAATGTCGACCGATCGGTTGACTTTTAGGTCGAAATTACTGCCGAAAGTTGGCTACAGGCGACCCGATAGGTTGAGAACTCAACCGATCGGTTCACCGCTTCACACTTTTTCCTGAGAGTTTGGTGTTGTTCACCCGGTCTGTCAACCGGTCTCACTTATCTTCACCCGATCGGTTGACCAATTCCCCAAAATTCCCGAGACTTCTGTACAGATTACACGGTCTGTCACCCGGTCTCGGCTGGCTTCACCCGATCGGTTCGTTGAGTGACTGATACGGCCGTCAGCTGATACATCCCAACCGATCGGTTGAGTTATCAACCGATCGGTTGGGGCCTTGTTTTCTGCAAAAGTGCACAAACGGCCTAAGTCCCTCAACCGAAGTTCTTGATGGCTATATTTATTTATTAAAATAGATAAAATAAAGCTAAAAATAGTCCTAAAAAGTGAAAACAAAGGTTTAGAGCATGGGTTGCCTCCCATGAAGCGCTTTTGTTTAACGTCATTAGATCGACGCCCGTTGATGATGTTCAAGGTGGGCGATACGGGTGATGCCTAAAGTCTGGCATCGCTTCAGCTTCTCCCTTTGTTGTAGTCGGTGGCGACAAGAAAACTTGTTCGACTACCCTCCCTTTGTTGACGGGGTCTGGGGGTTTCTCCTTCATATTGGCGTCCACCGCCACTCGTTTAAGGCCCCGGATCTCATCCCCGGTGAGCCCCATGGGCTCTTTGCCTTTTCTCCTCATAGGAGGAGCTTTTGGAAATCTGGGAGGGATCACATGTCGGGCGACCGCCTCATCAGCAACATCATTCTTCTTCGGGCCGACTGATTCTTTTGAGTCCCCCGAGCTATCGGGGGGATTTCTCGAGAGAATTTCCCAGGAGCTTGCTTCCTCAGCTCTCTCTTCTTCTAGCTCCAGCGCATTGATACTAGGATCATCCGGAGGATCGGGGTGCTTCATTGACAACCCCAAGTCAAATTCGACTTTTTCTTGGCCGACGTTGAGGGAAAGCTTCCCGTTCTTCACATCTATTAGCACACCGGCGGTTGCCATAAAGGGCCGTCCAAGGATAATATGGGTGTGCTTGTCTTCCGGTATGTCCATCACCACAAAATCCACAGGTACTTGTACTCCACTTACATCAACGGGGAGGTCGTCTACTACTCCCACCGGGTATTTCACCGAACGGTCGGCGAGCTGTAATGTCATGCCGGTGGGCTCTAACTTTCCCATCCCTATTCTCCTGTATAGCGATAGGGGCATCAAGCTGACGCTCACTCCTAGATCGACGAGCACCCTCTGGATTCGTACTTCCCCAATAGAACAAGGGATGGAGAAACGTCCTGGGTCTTTGAGTTTGGGCGGATTTGCGCGCTGAATGAGGGTGCTGCACTCCGCCGTTAATACGACCTTCTTCTTTCTGGATCCTCTTGTCACCAAGTCCTTTAGAAATTTGGCGTATGAGGGAATCGTCTCGATGGCTTCGAGGAAGAGGATTTGTAAGCTCAGATCCTTCACAATGGCAAAGAATTTGCCATACTTCTCATCTATCTTGGCTTGTGCAAGCTATTGTGGAAAAGGCACAACGGGCTTGAACACTCTGAGGTTCACTTCCTCTTCCTTTTTCTTCTACTCTTCATGGACTCCCTCCGGAGTAGTTGGCTTTGGCGACGAAGCACCGTCGTCATTTAATTTTTCAATTGGTCATTCCACGACCAACGGTGCTTCCGGTCCTTTGGGGGGTACTCTTGTGGGGATTTGCGTTCCGCTCCTTAAGACAATAGCGGACACGTTCTCATGCTCATGCGTGAGCGCTAAGGTTTGATTCACCTCCCTCTGGTTCACTTCAGGCTGTGGCGGTAATAGATTCTGTGGCCTCTGAAGGTTCGCCACTTGTAACCCCAGCTGGGTCACCTGATCAGTGAGGACTCTATGTCCCATCTCCAGCTTCAGGTTTATCTTCTCCTGGTTGGCGATGTATTGAGTCAAAAGGGACTCAACCGGAGAGATGGCCCTCTGCTGGCCATATTGCTGCTGGATGGGCTGTTGATTCCTTGGAGCATACTGCTGATACTGTTGTGGAGGTTGCTGCTGCTGAAATTGCTGCTGCTGAAAATGCTGCTGAGGCCTAGCCGGCTGATCACTCCTTATTTTACACTTTTTTTCCCGCATGTTTGCATGCCATTTAGATCGCCCAAATCATGTTTTTCACGATATATCGATGATATTGCGATGCTTTTCACGATTTGTTGTTTTTGTCGCATTTCAGGTGATTTGGCGCGATTTGGAGTGATCTCGAGATACGCCTACTCCAGAGTGTCACCAACGACCTCCCCGAGGGGTATTTTGCTGTTGGAGAGGAGCGGAAGAAGAAAGGACGTCGCAGGAGCGACGAGGAGGCCAAAACAAGCTGTTTGGGCATTTTTGGTGTCTCACTCGGCCGAGTGAAGGAGTCACTCGGCCGACCAGCGAGACACCGCTCGGCCGACCAGATCGGATACGTTTCATACATGCACTCGGCCGAGCGACGGAGACCACATCGGCCGAGTGACGAGATCCCGTCCGCCCGAGTGGCGCCCAGACGAAGCCATTCAAAAATCGCCAACTTACTGTTTTTCGGCTGCCTGAGCTTCAGAAGACCCACTCGGCCGAGTGGATAATCCCGACCGCCCGAGTACCAAGAAGCCATCGGCCGAGTGACGACAACTCACTCGGCCGAGCCGCCCCCGAAGTGAAGACCCCTGAAGATCAAGACTTACTGGAAATTTACAGGGTTTCTCACTCGGCCGAGCGACTTTTGTCACTCGGCCGAGTGCGACGCGCTGCCTGTAGCGAAAATTGCGGATTTCAGGCTGCGCAGGGGTATTTTGGTCACAGTTTTTGGACGATTTTGGGGGGTATTTAACCCCTGTTTTTACCCTAGTTTTGGAGAGCTTTTCTCTTAGATTTTTGCAGCTTTTTAGATTAACTTTTTAGCTTTATTCTTGTGATTGGAGAGAAGACAAAAGTTGATTTTTGTTGGATTATTTGAAGAACTCCATTGGTTTGTGTCTCTCTCTCCTAAAAATTCTATTTTTATTGCTTATCTCAATATTGTGATGAATTCTCTTGTTTATTTCATTGATTATTTTTGTGTTTGTGCTATGAATTGTGAGTAGTCTCCACGTCTTGGGGCGTGGGGATGAACCCTACAAGCCCAATTTCATATTTGTGATGAATTGGTAGAAATTTTGCTAGAATTGTTATTAGGGATTAGTTTGGGAGCGATTTACTACGGATAGCTAGGAGTTCATATCGATTGGGATTTGCAAGAGATTGGATCCCAATTCGATAGGAAACCCTAGAAATCCGAATTGGGTTGGAATCGAAATTCCGTAGTATCGGTTTGCAAGAGATTGGACCGATATTAGGGTTCCCGGTTGCAATTCCGTGCCGATACCCGTTTGCAAGAGATTGGACGGGTAGGAACTATCCCAACCTAGGTCGTGGGCCGAGTTTGCAAGAGATTGGGCTCAGTGCGCGATTGAACGATGATGTTGATCCTAATGCTAGCTTCCCTAGGCTAGGGTTTGCAAGAGATTGGACCCGAACCTAGGATAGCTATAGACCGGCAACAGCGCGAGAGCGTGAGCTTGGTTCTACATTCAGTTGCAACTAGTTCATCCAAAATCTTATTCTAGCAATTTTGATACCGATGAACCACATTGACGAGATACGGTGAGTAGCGGGAATTCCCCATTCCTTAGACGTTCTTTATTTGATTTGATATTTCCGTACTTTGTCTGACGATTGTGACAGGATCGCCAAAGGCAAATTTCTCTCTTCTTAAATAGCCAGGTTGATTAGAACAAGCACAGTCATTCGTCCTCCCTGTGTTCGATAACCCGCTCGCCGCTATACCGTGCGCTTGCGGTAAAACTACAACCGTTCTTTGGGTTACATTCTGGAGCGATCAAGTTTTTGGCGCCGTTGCCGGGGAGCGTCGTTTTGACGGTGTTCGACATCGACCACCCGGTTATTTCTTCTTTCCTTCTTCCTTTACTTTCTTCTATATCTTGTTCTAACTCTGTTCGCAGCCCTATTTGCATATTCTCCCCGAGTTTTGCATAAGATCTTAACAGGGAGAATGGAGGATGCAATGCCAACAATAGAACTCAGTCAGGAAGACTATGACTCCTTCGCAGGCCTCCTTAAGGAGCTTGTCGACGAGGTCCACGCTACCGGAGCTTTTGCTATCGATATCAAGGACCCCGACGAACAACTGTTTGCTAGTTTTGTGATGGACCAAGTCTCCCCGGATGGGACTATCGGAGGCAATGTCAGAGTTGATGTGATCGACGACAAATTATATTTCGAAGACGGTAGAACAAGTGTCGAAGAACACTATACTCCCGAAGAATCCTTCGAGCAAACCGACATTCAGGGAGTTACACTCTATGACGCTCACTCTTGCTTTTATGAATCGTCTGATGTGTTTCTTGATTCCAGGCACGAACCAGAGCAGAGTGAAGGTTTTGGCGATGCTAGCACAGAATCGGAGAGCGCCTATTTCGATGCCTCGTCCTCACTAAGTAGTGAGTCTGACTCGTCACAAGAGAGCGCACCACCTGAACATGAGCTAAACCCGGATGACAAGGAAAAAGCCAAACTCATGCGAGCTGATGAAGTGGAAGGAGCAGCGCCTCTTGAGGTAGAACTTAAACAATTACCTCCGAATCTAAGGTATGCCTTTTTGGGTAATAAATTAACTTTCCCGGTGATAGTCAATTCCCACCTCACACAAGATCAACTTGAAAAACTCCTAGACGTTCTTAGGAGCCACAAAGATGTCCTGGGCTACACTATCTCCAATCTAAAAGGGATAAGCCCTAGGCTTTGCACGCATAGGATCCATTTGGAGGATACCGACGCCACCTCCATAGAGCCTCAAAGGCGGTTAAACCCGAACATGAAGGAGGTGGTTAAAAAGGAAATCCTAAAATTGATAGACGTCGGTATTATTTATCCTATCTCCGACAGTAGGTGGGTTAGCCCCGTTCACGTCGTCCCCAAGAAAGGGGGATGACAGTCATAAAAAATGAAAAAGGTGAGCCCATATCTACGCACACCGTCACGGGATGGAGAATGTGCATTGACTATAGGAAACTCAATAAAGCCACCCGAAAGGACCATTACCCATTGCCCTTCATTGATCAAATGCTTGAACGCCTAGCAAAGCATAAATACTTTTGCTATCTAGATGGGTATTCGGGATTCTTCCAAATCCCTTTGCACGAAGACGACCAAGAAAAGACCACTTTTACTTGTCCCTACGGCACCTATGCCTACCGTAGGATGCCGTTTGGTCTTTGTAATGCCCCCGCCACTTTTCAGAGGTGTATGACATCCATATTTTCCGATTACATTGAAAATATTATGGAAGTTTTCATGGATGATTTTTCGGTTTATGGAAGTGAGTTTGACTCTTGTTTGGCCAATCTCACTAAAGTCCTTAAAAGGTGCCAACAAAACAATCTCACTCTGAATTGGGAGAAGTGCCACTTCATGGTCACAGAAGGTATAGTTCTCGGGCATCTTGTTTCCTCAAGAGGAATTGAGGTAGATAAAGCAAAGATTGAGGTAATCGAAAAACTTCCTCCTCCTATTAATGTCAAGGGCATTAGAGGCTTCCTTGGTCATGCGGGGTTTTACCGCCGCTTCATCAAGGATTTCGCCTCGATTGCCCGGCCACTTACTTCCTTGCTCGCTAAAGATACTCCTTTTATTTTTTCAGGGGAATGCTTGCAAGCCTTCAACACCTTGAAGGAAGCACTAGTTTCCGCGCCCATCATACAACCACCGGATTGGAGCCTTCCCTTTGAGCTAATGTGTGATGCTAGTGACCAAGCCATTGGAGCGGTATTGGGACAAAGAAAAGATAGGAAGCTTCATGCGATATACTACGCGAGCAAGACATTGGATGACGCGCAGAAAAACTACACAACCACCAAAAAAGAGCTTCTAGCGGTCGTCTATTCCATCGAGAAGTTTCGCTCCTACCTCCTAGGTTCCAAAGTGATTGTCCACACCGACCATGCGGCGTTGAAGTATCTTTTGAACAAGAAGGAAGCCAAACCTCGGTTGATTAGGTGGATACTCTTGTTGCAAGAATTCGACTTAGAGATCAGAGACAAGAAAGGTACGGACAATGTCGTGGCGGATCATTTGTCTAGGCTCATTCGTGACAAGGAGGATGAGAGTTTACCTATCAATGACACATTCATGGATGAGAGTCTATATGCCATAAGGACCGGAGAAGTACCTTGGTATGCGGACTTCGTCAACTACTTGGCTTGTGGAATTAAACCGCATGGGATGCCCACGCATCAAAAGAGGAGATTCCTGCATGAGGTCCGTAGCTATTTTTGGGAAGATCCATACCTCTTCAAGATATGCAAAGATAGTGTCATTCGGAGGTGTGTTTCTAAAGAGGAGGCAACGTCTATCATTTTGCATTGCCACGGTCTACCATGCGGAGGACATCATGCCGCCTCTAAAACAACCGCTAAGATCTTGCAGAGCGGATTCTTCTGGCCAACAATGTTTAGGGACACCCACGCTTTTGTGAAGGGGTGCGATAGATGCCAACGGACCGGGAATATCTCTAAGCGCAATGAGATGCCGATGAGACCCATCCAAGAAATTGAGCTTTTTGATTGTTGGGGAGTAGACTTCATGGGGCCATTTCCGTCAAGCAATGGTAATAAATACATCCTATTGGCCGTTGACTATGTCTCCAAATGGGTGGAAGCAATCGCCACCCCTACTAATGATGCAAGGGTCGTCTCCAAGTTCTTCAAGCAAAATATCTTCCCGTGCTTCGGAGTGCCTCGTACCTTGATAAGCGACGGGGGAAGCCACTTCATAGAGAACAAGTTTGAAGCCATGCTAAAGAAGTACGGGGTAAACCATAGAGTTGGCATGGCATATCACCCCCAGACAAGCGACCAAGTGGAAGTCTCAAATAGAGAAATTAAGCAAATTCTTGAAAAGACGGTGGATCGATCTAGAAAGGATTGGTCAATGAAGATAAACGATGCTCTATGGGCATATCGCACGGCCTTTCGCACTCCCATAGGCACCACACCGTTCCGACTCGTTTATGGGAAAGCTTGCCACCTGCCGGTAGAGTTGGAACACCGCGCATATTGGGCCATCAAAACCTTTAATTACGATTACAAGAGTGCGGCGGTGAGGCGACTCTTGGACATCAACGAGCTTGATGAGATAAGAAGAGACGCCTAAGAAAGCTCAAGAATTTACAAAGAAAGGACCAAGATCCTCCACGATGCCCGCATAACCGTCACAGACTACAAAGTAAGAGACAAGGTCTTGCTCTATAATTCCCGGCTCCGACTATTTCCCGGTAAGTTGAGGTCACGTTGGTCCGGACCTTTCACCATTAAGAACATACAACCGGGAGGGGCCTTCGAGTTGGAAAGCAAAGACGGAGCCTCGTTCAAGGTAAATGGTCAGAGACTCAAGCATTATTCCGAGGGAGTCCCAACGGGAGAAATCAATAGAATATATCTACTTAAGGGATGCCCGGATGATCTTTCATACCTCCTTGATGAGGTAATTGAGGAGGCGATCCCCCACTCGATTGGCGCTCTATTCGATGAAGATTTCGAGGAAGGCCCGGATTTAGGCCGAGATGAGAAGATAGATGATTCCCCCGACCTCTCCGCTGAAAATGATGAAGGCGACGCTGATGTCGCAAGGATTCGAGAGCTCTGCAAGCTCTCGAAATTGAAGTCTCCGAAGAAAGCTCCGCCGATACGGAAATCGGCATCACCGATGAAGCCGTTGACCGGAGCAAACGCTAGCTTGGGGGAGCCTCCCCCAACACTATTCGAGACGGGAGACCGCCGAGGGAGAACACACCGCCGCAACTTCCGACTCCAAGCGTTCTCCCCGGAAAGTTTGATGGGTGCATCTCATATGCACCAAACATCCCGCATTAATTGAAAATCATAGGGGGTCGAGCTCACGACCTTAAACGAGCGCTTGTCGGGAGGCAACCCGACGGTTATTGCTTTATTTTTACTTTTTCTTTATTTTTGTTTTAGAAATTTTTAGTGTTTTGAGTCGTTCACCCAAAAATTTTGTGATAACGGGTCCTATTTTTCTTGACAGGAGAGGAGATAGGTAAATCCATCATGAGGAGAATGAACGAGGTGATAAGGAGCACCCCAGGAAGGCGCTCGATGCTTAGGAGGAAGATGAAATCGACTGGAGGAAGAAAGACGGAGTTTAGAGCCAAAACGAAGACAAACAGCAGAACACAAGGCTCACTCGGCCGAGTATACTAGTCACTCGGCCGAGTACACAAGTTCGTCCGGCCGAGCCGCTCACGAACGAGGGAAGTCTGCTGTACCCAACTCTCTGTTTATTTTCCTGATTTCAGTATAACTGATACTCGGCTGAGTATATATATTCACTCGGCCGAGTAAAACGGATACGCTCCTAGGGCGAGTCTTACCGAGTAGCTTGAGCCACTCGGCCGAATGGACTTACTCCACTCGGCCGAGGGTGGCAAGGCCACTCGGCCGAAGCGTAAGCGGGGAGGAATTTTCCATTGATCTCACTCGGCCGAGTGACCTAGTCACTCGGCCGAGTCGTAACTTTTGCTATATAAAGGGCCGAGGGGGGGCGCGTTTTTCGAAACGAAATATCCGAATTCGCCTGACCCTTCGCATTCCCCTCGCCCGTTCCCCTTGCTCGCGCCCCCTACTCGCCCGACCGATGTCGCCACACCGCCGCTCGGCCTGCCACCGCCGGCCGAGCCGCCGTCGCTCGTCGCCCGAGTCGCCGCCGGCGGCCACGTCTCCGGCCACCTCCGGTATCGCCTATTTAGCCTATTTCTCCTCTTTTTGCGTATTTTTCGAGGATCCATGCGTTAAACGAACCCCAAACCCAAATCAATTTCTATATCTATCTATTATACCCCCAATGCTCCATACGTTTTGAATATTACTCGCTGATATCTCCATTTCATGCGCAGGTTGTTTCTGGGAGCTTAGGAGAGCCCAGGGGAGCTTCTAGGGACCGATTCGGGCTTCGCGGAGGCGTTGTCTTCGCACGCTTCCATTGCTTTGCACTCGCGGCGTGTCGTGGTATACTCTTTCCTTTATTTTGCACACGCCGCACTTTTCACGCTTTTCGGCGAGGGCTCGGGGCCCATATGCCGCCCCGGACACGACCGCGGTCGAAGAGAGCTTCCGCCAAGCGGAAGCGGTCGGATGACACCGGCCCCTCCCACGAGTTGGAGGACTCTTCTCCGCCTTCTCCCACACACCCCGTCCACCCAGCACAGCCTGCAGGCCCCGCACACCCCGCACAGCCTGCAACGCCCGCACAGCCTGCACAGCCCGCACAGCCACTCCCTGACGCTCCACAGCCACCACCTCCGGCTCCACTCGTCGGGCCGCTGGGGATCAAGTTCCAAGACGACGCACACCGCGTCGCTTTCGAGCGTATTTCCCAGCGCTCGATCGTACCCTCCAGGTTTGCACACCTTGCCGACCTAGGTCGCCTGGGGGTACTAGAGGGGATGCTCACGTTGTACGACAACGTGGGCTGGCGAGATTTCTTTCAGGTGTCGGCGGACACGTTTATCCATCCGACACTTGAGGTACTTAGTTCGATCGCCCGGACCGACGAGGGATGCTCGTTTCGGTTCATGGACCGAGAGTGCCAGGTCACTCTCGGTATGATGAGAGCCTTTTTCTCGTGGCCCGATGTCCCCGGGGCCGATCGAGGTTACGCCCCCACCCATATCCCCCCACCTTCCTTCGACGCCGGCGCCTTCTGGGCCCGGATTACGGGTCTCCATGCTGCCTTTGACCCTAGTAGGGCCAAGGCCTCGGCCATTGTCCATCCCTGCCTCCGTATAGCTCAGCGCCTTATGGCGACGACCTTTTTGGCCAGATATGAGCCGGGCACGATGTCCACGCCAGAGCTCTACATGCTCTATGCGATGACACGGCCCAGAGCTCTATCTAGGGATGGCGATGAGCTGGTCCCCGCCGTCGTGATTGATGTCGCGGCTTGGTTTTTGGACCGCATCATTGTATCGGTGGGCGCTCGCTCACCGATATGCTGCGGCGGCCTGATCACCTTGCTTGCCCTTATGACCGGCGAGGACTTCCCTGACGACCTGCGACGAGCACCGGGCCCCACTTCTCTGTCGATTGATGTTATGGCCCGGATGAAGATGCTTCGTCCGCACGGTGAGCGACACTGGGTCTGGTTGCACGGCCCTTACGGTGCCGATTACATGATTCTTCCGAGCCCAGCTCGGACTCAGATTGCACCGGCCCATGTGGACTGGCTCCCTGCGATTGATGTTCTGATCCCAGCCGCTTACGTGCTCGAGGCCGAGGAGGCCGAGCAGGCTCACGCTGCCCACGCTGCCCCCGCAGACCCTGTTGCCCCTGCCGAGCCTGCTGTCCCTGTTGACCCCGTGGCCCCTCAGCCTATCCCTGATGTTTCTGCTGCCCCTGACACCTCTGTCCCCACCTCTGTCGGTGTCGGGAGTACCTTAACTGAGCCCACTTCCACTGCTTCCACGCCTGTCACCACCAGCACCGGCCCTCTGTCTACCGAGCCCGTTTCTTCTGCCCCACCCGAGCACACCTCGCCGACCATAGTTGAGTGCAGAGAGCCCTCTGTCCCCACTGCTGCTGTATTTTCCGAGAGTGTCCTGGCGTCTGTCCACACTTCTGTGCCACCGACCTCTCTGGCCGCCTCGCTGCCACTTTTGTATTCTTCTTTCGCCGCGGCTACCTCCACTTCTCACCGTCCTGCCCAGCCTCGCACTGAGGCCAGGCCCCAACTTGCGAGCGCAGCCCCTTTTGTTCCCTTGCCTGCTGAGCCCGTCACCTACGCCACCAGAGTACGCCAGCCCCGATCTGCACAGCCCCGACCGGTGCGTCCCTCTGCACCACCTCCCCCTGACACTGTACTTCAGAGCATACGTGCTCTTGAGGGGGCGGTGAGTGGCCTCAGAGGCGACCTTAGGACCCTGTCCTCCACCGTCTCCGCGATGGCTAGCCGCTTTGACCTACTCCCGCAGATTCACTACTGCCTTACCCAGGTCCTGGAGCGTCTCCCCGCGTACCCGTACCCACCCAGCAGGTTCCCACCCACACTTCCACACACACTCAGCCTGCTTCCACTCCCACACCCACCCCCGCTCAGCAGCCACTACCACCACCACCTCCTCCTCCGCCTCAGGACGGAGACGGCGCAGCACCACCTTCTTAGGCACCCTTGATGCCATCGATTATTTTTTCCGTTGTGCTGCCCGTTTCTGCTGGGTCCTGTTGCATTTTTGTCCACTCCCCCTCCCCTCACTTATTTTGGGATTCTCATTCTGATCGTATCTTTTTATATCTTTTTTGGGAGAGAGGGAGAGTTTTTGGTGCCACACCTGTATATCTGTATCACTCCTATATCTGCCTGCATCATGTCCGCATCATTTTTTTCGTTTCATTATTTTTTCTTTTTTTTCCTTCCATCATGCATGCATCCTCACTTACCCCTCACATTACTTGTCTCTCGGTGTGCCACACTTTGCACATTGAGGACACTGTGCCATTTAGCTTGGGGGAGTGAGTTCTCACGTTCTTTTTCGATTTGCCACCTTTATTTTTAGTTTTTAACTCCGTTTTCCGCTTTTACACTTATTTTCATCATTTTTTTCTTTTATTTTACCATGCATCATGTTTTTCTTATTTTTCCGTGTGCCGCATTGTAAATAGTTCTATTTTCCCTTTATCTTTATTTCCTTTTTTTTCTTTTCATCTCATGCTAGAGATGACTTTTCTGTGATGATGATGACGTGGAGTTAGCTTACTCTATTTGCATGCTTTATTTGTCATGTCTTGGACTTTATTTCTGATATCATATGCTATGACTTGCCTTGCATCTAGAGATAGTAACCCACACTTTTTCCACATGAAAATGGATGAAATTTTATTATTAGCTGAGTCTGAATATTCATATGTATGCTATCACAGAAAACACACCAAGATTCACGCATTGAATGCTTATATCTAGAGTACCGATTTCTTTTCCTATATCACTTCTATATGCATGAATTGTACATTTCACTTCAGGATGATTGAATGATGTTAGCTATGATAAATCTGGATTAGTTAGCTTTTTTGTGATCGAAACTGAGTAGATTAGATTACCCTGCTGAAGTTGTCGTGCATGTCTTATAGAGTGAACCGAGAGATATATTTATTTCTTTCTCCACAAATCTTGAACATCATTTCTCTACTTTTAAAATCATTGGTGAATCTCCCCTTAGCGATTCTATTATATGGCATTTCCCCCGCTACTAATTCCTAGCTCCAAATTTCCCAAACCAAAAAAAAAGAGAAAATATTCTTGTATATCATTATCTCTCTTTGAGTTGGGATCATTATGTATATATGTTAAAAAAAAGAAACAAAAGAAAAAAAAAGAGAAAAAGAAAAAGAAAAGAGGAAAAATCCTCAATAAGAGATCCCATCTCACTTTCTTTCTTTTTTTCTCTCTTTTCGTGTTCATTTTTATTACTTTTGGAGCTTTATAAAAATAGGGATGTGAATATTTTTTTTATGCCACCACGCTTATAGATAAGCTTGGGGGAGAGAATCCATTGATGTGTGAGAGAGTGACTACTTGACGTTGCACGACAACCTAGGCTAAGTAATATTCTATACTCGGTGAGATTATTTCTAGCTTTACGAAATCCAGAAATCTAAGCCTAGCACTCATATCATGAAATCCACACTTTTCTATTCTCTCTATTCTATTGTATGATACTCTTATACTCCTCATAGAAAGCATTCAATTGAAAAGTGTGTGATCTGCGATTTGTATACCGCTTTAAATGATTCAGACGATGTTAATTCTAAAATTATTCCGTTTTTCATGATTATATCGTTGTTCGTGGGTTTTCTATTTCTATTTGCATTATTATACTATGATATCAAAATAAAACTCTTTGACATGTATTTCTCATTCAGTGCATGCTATTTGAGTAAGCGGAACCCACGTCCTGAGAAAATGATCTAGCAGCTTACCTCTTCGCTTCTTTCTTTCTTCTTTATTTTTATTTCGTTTTTCATTCTTCTCCGTTTTTCATTTTTCATTTTTCGCCGTTTTCGTTTTCCGAATCCACCGGGTTCGCCTTTTACTTATCTTCCTCGAGGACGAGTAAGAGGTAAGCTTGGGGGATTTTGATCACTCCTTATTTTACACTTTTTTCCCGCATGTTTGCATGCCATTTAGATCGCCCAAATCATGTTTTTCACGATATATCGACGATATTGCGATGCTTTTCACGATTTGTTGTTTTTGTCGCATTTCAGGTGATTTGGCGCGATTTGGAGTGATCTCGAGATACGCCTACTCCAGAGTGTCACCAACGACCTCCCCGAGGGGTATTTTGCTGTTGGAGAGGAGCGGAAGAAGAAAGGACGTCGCAGGAGCGACGAGGAGGCCAAAACAAGCTGTTTGGGCATTTTTGGTGTCTCACTCGGCCGAGTGAAGGAGTCACTCGGCCGACCAGCGAGACACCGCTCAGCCGACCAGATCGGATACGTTTCATACATGCACTCGACCGAGCGACGGAGACCACATCGGCCGAGTGACGAGATCCCGTCCGCCCGAGTGGCGCCCAGACGAAGCCATTCAAAAATCGCCAACTTACTGTTTTTCGGCTGCCTGAGCTTCAGAAGACACACTCGGCCGAGTGGATAATCCCGACCGCCCGAGTACCAAGAAGCCATCGGCCGAGTGACGACAACTCACTCGGCCGAGCCGCCCCCGAAGTGAAGACCCCTGAAGATCAAGACTTACTGGAAATTTACTGGGTTTCTCACTCGGCCGAGCGACTTTTGTCACTCGGCCGAGTGCGACGCGCTGCCTGTAGCGAAAATTGCGGATTTCAGGCTGCGCAGGGGTATTTTGGTCACAGTTTTTGGACGATTTTGGGGGGTATTTAACCCCTGTTTTTACCCTAGTTTTGGAGAGCTTTTCTCTTAGATTTTTGCAGCTTTTTAGATTAACTTTTTAGCTTTATTCTTGTGATTGGAGAGGAGACAAAAGTTGATTTTTGTTGGATTATTTGAAGAACTCCATTGGGTTGTGTCTCTCTCTCCTAAAAATTCTATATTTATTGCTTATCTCAATATTGTGATGAATTCTCGTGTTTATTTCATTGATTATTTTTGTGTTTGTGCTATGAATTGTGAGTAGTCTCCACGTCTTGGGGCGTGGGGATGAACCCTACAAGCCCAATTTCATATTTGTGATGAATTGGTAGAAATTTTGCTAGAATTGTTATTAGGGATTAGTTTGGGAGCGATTTACTACGGATAGCTAGGAGTTCATATCGATTGGGATTTGCAAGAGATTGGATCCCAATTCGATAGGAAACCCTAGAAATCCGAATTGGGTTGGAATCGAATTTCCGTAGTATCGGTTTGCAAGAGATTGGACCGATACTAGGGTTCCCGGTTGCAATTCCGTGCCGATACCCATTTGCAAGAGATTGGACGGGTAGGAACTATCCCAACCTAGGTCGTGGGCCGAGTTTGCAAGAGATTGGGCTCGGTGCGCGATTGAACGATGATGTTGATCCTAATGCTAGCTTCCCTAGGCTAGGGTTTGCAAGAGATTGGACCCGAACCTAGGATAGCTATAGACCGGCAACTGCGTGAGAGCGTGAGCTTGGTTCTACATTCAGTTGCAATTAGTTCATCCAAAATCTTATTCTAGCAATTTTGATACCGATGAACCACATTGACGAGATACTGTGAGTAGCGGGAATTCCCCATTCCCTAGACGTTCTTTATTTGATTTGATATTTCCGTACTTTGTCTGACGATTGTGACAGGATCGCCAAAGGGAAATTTCTCTCTTCTTAAATAGCCAGGTTGATTAGAACAAGCACGGTCATTCGTCCTCCCTGTGTTCGATAACCCGCTCGCCGCTATACCGTGCGCTTGCGGTAAAACTACAACCGTTCTTTGGGTTACATTCCGGAGCGATCACCGGCTGATATATCTGTTGTTGTTGCTAAGTCGGCTATTGATAAGGTGCCCGGTAGCTAAGGTTGGGATGATTCCGGTTGTTAGGAGAGTAGACCGGGTTGGAGCTAGTCCGTGGTGGATACGGCGCATTTCCCATAGGATTGTAGAATAGTGCACTCGCTTGGTCCAACAGTGGTGAGATGTCACCACCGTCGAATCCCCCCATGACTTCTGTTTCCACCGCGGCAATATGTTGTGTACCGGCGCCACCGGCTCCTACCATCAATGCGGAGATCTGGGTCGACAGCAATTCAAACTTGATGGATAATTTGTCAACGTCCTCGACTCTGTGGATACCTCCAGATCTAGGTGTGGCTCTCTCGTCACACCACCACTCATTGTTCGATGCCATATTTTCAAGAATTTGTCCGGCATCTTCTTCACTTCTTGACATAAAGGACCCTCCAGCCACAGCGTCCATGGAAGATTTCAAATCGTCCCTCAACCCATTATAGAACAGATTTATAATCTGCCACTTGGGGAGCTCATGGTGGGGACATCTCCACTGCATCTCCTTGTATCTGGTCCAGGCTTCGTGTAGAGACTCGTGGCTGGCCTGGGAGAAGGAGGAGATCTCACTCCTCAGCTTCATGGTCTTTCCCGGAGGAAAGAACTTTGTCAGGATAGCATTTGAGAGCTTCTCCCAGGTGTTGAATGTATTCGGGTCCTTCCCCCTAAGCCACATCTTGGCCTTATCTCGCAGAGAGAAGGGAATAGCTTCAGACGGATCGCCTCAGTTGTGACACCGTTTATCCGGAAGGTGTCACATTTCTCCAAGGAGTCCAAATGTTCAATGGGGCTCTCCATGGGTGCACCCGAAAATTGATCCTGCTGGATCCACGTCACCAAAGACGGCTTAAGCTCAAAGCTTTGCGCCGTTATAGCTGGAGGACGGATGGTGGAGGTGGACTCGATGGAAGGCATCGAGTACTCCATCAGGGACTTGTGAGGTGGGGTGTTCTCCCCCATGGTTTCAGGATCCTCTCTTCTTCGCTTCTCGGCGGCCAAACGCCTTAGGGTGGCGTTTATCTCTGGATCAACGGGAATCAAGTCGTCGAGACTTCTTGAACTCCTGCTGATTAGGGTTCAATATTGTATATTTTACCCCTCATTAGATGGCATTTTGTGCATAATTTGTGTTCATTTTGGCTCCGATACGCGCATTTTGATGATATCACTTAATATTGGAGCTTACCGTTTTATATGCTTAAAACATAATTTTTACAGCTTATTAGCATCTTCATCTTGGTCTCCTATTATGTTTCAGTTAAATTTCGTGAAGTCCCGATTCCAACACACATTTTTCCAGAATTTTTTGAGGTCGGACCAATTTACTGCATTTTTTGGAAGATAATGTGACGGTGCTGAAAATTTCTGGGCTAGAAAGTCTGCTTTTCCCTTCTTGTGCAGAATTCTGCTATCATTGCAGTATATATTCTGGCCTAGTGATATTTTTTTGGTGTTATACACTTTGTTACGGACTTCCATCGCCGCCTGGAACACGTCATTCCGAGGTCGGATGATTTTTCTAGAATTTTCGCAAGACAGGGTGACGGTGCTGAAAATTTCTGCAGATTTCCCCCTCTTGTGAAGAAATCTGGTATCATTCCAGTGTATTTTCCGGCCTAGTGATATTTTTCTGGTGTTGTACACTTTGTTACGGTTCCATCGCCGCCTGGAACACGTCATTCTGAGGTCGGATGATTTTTCTAGAATTTTCGCAAGACAGGGTGACGGTGCTGAAAATTTTTGCAGATTTGCCCCTCTTGTGAAGAATTCTGCTATCATTCCAGTATATATTTCGGCTACTGATATTTTTCAGTGATAGTACACTTTGTTACGGTTCCATCGCCGCCTGGAACGCGTCATTCCGAGGTCGGATGATTTTTCTAGAATTTTTGCAAGACAGGGTGACGGTGCTGAAATTTCTGCAGATTTGGGCATTAGTTGCTGGTTTGGGCGCGGATCCGACCCGTTTGGGCTATTTTCAGACCCGAAATTCTGAGTTATTTCTTAAGCTTTCCTCCACTCTATTCCCCTCATTCCACTCTCCTTCTTCTTCATTCTTAGGGTTAGAGGCCATTGGAGAGGAGCAAGAAAGCTTGGAGGAGCACTTTGGAAGAGAAAGTTTATGTTTTTCTTAGAGAAATCTTGGTGAACTCTTTCCCTTTCTTTGTGTATTTTGATTTGGTGATTTGTAATGATATTGGATGATGGTTTCTAGAGATGAAAATGTCTCTTTTATTGCTATGAGTAGCTAGATCTCATTGTGTGTGGTTGTGTGGTGATGTTGCTTGCTTGGGCTATGGAATTTCAATCTTGCATGTTTAAAAGTTTATGTGGTAGGATTTTTTTGGGATATACTTTGAATTAGGGATCCTAGTGGGTATCCCTAGAGTGGAGTTTGCCTAGTGGTACCATTCATATATGCTTGGTTGTTTATTATCTCGATTTTCTATACCCTACTTTCATTGCACACCAAGTGTTTGTTAAAATGACACATCCACCGATTGCGCTTTCCTTAACCGGAAAGACAATTGAGTTATCCTCGGATTGAACCCATATGCTTAGCAAACTCATTCCCACACACCACACAAGCTTCCTCGCCTATTTCACTCTCCGATTCTCGAACCCTAGGATGTTGGTTTGGTAGATGGTCTCACCCACATTTTCACGCGCATTTCCACCATTAGCTTAGTTGTTGTAGTTTCGTCTTTATCTCTCCTTTATTAATTGAACTTGCGATTACAAAACGACTTGTCCCCGTGATCTGACCCGGTGTCACCGGATATAAATTTATTACTTGACGTCCTCCTACACTTGGGAGTAGCGCTTAAGCATCACATACTTGAGACGCGTTCAAGCAATTGACGCCGTTGCCGGGGACAACGGTTTTTGCATTTACATTTTTTATCGATTTAGGAAATTTTGACGTGATACATCCTACTATTTAGTGTGAGTCTTTTTTATTCTTTATCTTCCATTTATTATCTTTCATCTTTATTTATTTTTCACTTTTTGAGTCCGTTGCTATCTTTATTTTCATTTTCCTTTATAAAAATTCAAAAAAAAGCTATGGACTTTAACGACATAAATTCTTTGTATGATGCACTTTCATTTTCTTTGCACAGGACCACTTCTTTGAAGCTCAAAATTGCCGGCTTTGCTCAAATTGATGGTGAATCCTTCTATCAAGCTTGGAGGATGTTCATGGATTTATTAAGCGGTTGTCCACATCATGGATTCACGATGGCCCATCTTTTCCAGTTTTTCTACGAGGGACTGCGGGGGAGATGCAGGACTACATGGCGATGATGGACGATGGAGCTTTATTTGACATGTCACTGAGGATGCTTGGGAGTACCTGGAGTCCATGGAGGATATGGACCGACCATTGGATGGGACTGCAGGGAGTGAGCCGTTAGCGCTTCATTATGATGTCGTTGGAGCATGCCTTGACCAAGGAGAACCAAGCGTGGACTCACCTTTGCAACCCTTGGGCGAGGAGCTTCAATTGCTTATTCAGACACATGATGCTCAATCCCGATACTTTTTTCGGAGCATGGAGACTCGGAGCCAGTATATTCAGGAGATCATTTCGAGTCTTGCATTGCTTGCCTTTTGCTTGGGAGAAGGCAATCCAACCACTCAAAAAAATTTACTATCTGATTTGGACTCTTCTTCACTCGCAGGTATTGTGTGCAAAGATGGAGAGGACGAGCGTGATATTTTGGATGGACAGGAGGAGGAGCCAAGTATGGCCACGAGCTCATCGATCATTTTGGTAGAGCCTGAAACGTGCCTTCCCCTGGTCTGGTCCCAAGATCATTCATTCCTTTCCCCCATGGTGGAGCATTGTATCGAGATGGATGCAACCATTTTAGGGAGTTTTCGTCAACATATTTCAAATTCCTTATTTTACTTTGACGATTATATTTGGGTTACTTTCATCGAAAGGCAACGGTGCCCACTTTGGATTGATACAGCTCATCTGTTGCAGTACATGGTCGCATATTTTAGAGAGATGCTTGGAGTTGTGTTGCTAGGGTCCAAAGTGATTCGTGGAGGGAAGACGCTCGCAGAGGAGCGTAAGGATCTAATTGAGCTACTTCCTCCACTGTTGGACATACGTGATCCGCCTTTTGACCCCGATGACTTCTATCCAGTTGTGTAGAAAATTTAAATTTTTGCACTTTCTATGCTTTCTAGGATAGTTTTAATTAAATAAATGTATTCTCTTTCAACATTGAGGACAATGTTTTTCTTTAGTTGGGGGGAGTAGTATGTGGTTTTAGGATGTTTAGTTAGTTGTTTTTGGTTTAAATTTTTTTTTGAGACATCCATTTTGACATCACCAATCATTTTGCAAGTATATCATTTACCCTCCTTGCTCTCTTGCTAGTTATTTTCTTAGTCCCTTGCATGTTTCATTTTCGTGCATGTTTTCGGGTTCAAATCTTATGTTCAAATTCCTAAATTGTGAGTGTCATGCATTTTATTGCTTTTTCTTCATGAGATCAATTTTAATATGCTATTCATAAAACTAGTGCATAATTCGATGAATTTTGTCTTCGATGTGGTTTGGATTAGTTTTGTACAAACTTTGTGATGCACGAGTTGGATTAAGTCATTAGTGTAGATTGGTGTTCAATTTGATGGAATTTGGCCTTAGATATACGCTTGGTTAATGCTTGAGGAGGGGTTGATTGGTGTGTTGGATCAAAAAAAGAAAAAAAGAGAAAGAAAAGAAAAAGAAAAAGAAAAAGAAAAAAAGAATAAGTGCATCGTTCTTCTAGTTTTGTCAAGTAGCCGGGTCCTCATGAAACATTGGGGATTTGTGTCGAAAGATAGGATTTAGGGGAGTGCACGAGAGAAAAATAAGTGAATCGTAGGTGATTCGAGTTACTAGGTCTGTGGGGTCCTTTTTGGCCCAATGCCCCAAAATCTTCTGATTTGGGAGTCATTGACCGAACCCTCGTTACATGAGTCATTCTAAGTTTCATATTAAAAAACATGAATAAACATGATCCACTTATCAAACATCCATGAATTAAAAAATCTAAGTGTTATTTTTGGCCAAGTTCTTGAAGATTGTGATACTATGACACGCTTATGTTTTAATCTCAATGAATGCAAACTTTGCTTGTACTTTGTTGGTTTGAGCCATATTGAAGTTTTGGTCTTGGATTTACTCTCTTTTATGGGTTGGTATATTGGAATTGAGTTTATATTGAAAAATTTTCATGTGCCATGAATATTGTGGAGTTTGACGTGTGCTATATTGTGAATCCGAATATATCGCTTGTTTTGCTAGGGACTAGCAAAAAGCTAGTTGGTGGTGTGATTAGGGTTCAATATTGTATATTTTACCCCTCATTAGATGTCATTTTGTGCATAATTTGTGTTCATTTTGGCTCCGATATGCGCATTTTGATGATATCACTTAATATTGGAGCTTACCGTTTTTATATGCTTAAAACATAATTTTTACAGCTTATTAGCATCTTCATCTTGGTCTCCTATTATTTTTCAGTTAAATTTCGTGAAGTCCCGATTCCAACGCATATTTTTCCAGAATTTTTGGAGGTCGGACCAATTTACTGCATTTTTTGGAAGACAAGGTGACGTTGCTGAAAATTTCTGGGCTAGAAAGTCTGCTTTTCTCTTCTTGTGCAGAATTCTGCTATCATTGCAGTATATATTCTGGGCTAGTGATATTTTTTTGGTGTTGTACACTTTGTTACGGTTCCATCGCCACCTGGAACACGTCATTTCGAGGTCGGATGATTTTTCTAGAATTTTCACAAGACAGGGTGACGGTGCTGAAAATTTCTACAGATTTGCCCCTCTTGTGAAGAAATCTGGTATCATTCCAGTGTATTTTCCGGCCTAGTGATATTTTTCTGGTGTTGTACACTCTGTTACGGTTCCATTGCTACCTGGAACACATCATTCTGAGGTCGGATGATTTTTCTAGAATTTTCGCAAGACAGGGTGACGGTGCAGAAAATTTCTACAGATTTTCCCCTCTTGTGAAGAATTCTGCTATCATTCCAGTATATATTTCAGCTACTGGTATTTTTCAGTGATAGTACACTTTGTTACGGTTCCATCGCCGCCTGGAACGCGTCATTCCGAGGTCGGATGATTTTTCTAGAATTTTTGCAAGACAGGGTGACGGTGCTGAAATTTCTGTAGATTTGGGCATTAGTTGCTGGTGTGGGCGCGGATCCGACCCGTTTGGGCTGTTTTCAGACCCAAAATTCTGAGTTATTTCTTAGGCTTTCCTCCCCTCTATTCCCCTCATTCCACTCTCCTTCTTCTTCATTCTTAGGGTTAGAGGCCATTGGAGAGGAGCAAGAAAGCTTGGAGGAGCACTTTGGAAGGGAAAGTTTATGTTTTTCTTAGAGAAATCTTGGTGAACTCTTTCCCTTTCTTTGTGTATTTTGATTTGGTGATTTGTAATGATATTGGATGATGGTTTCTAGAGATGAAAATGTCTCTTTTATTGCTATGAGTAGCTAGATCTCATTGTGTGTGGTTGTGTGGTGATGTTGCTTGCTTGGGCTATGGAATTTCAATCTTGCTTGTTTAAAAGTTTATGTGGTAGGATTTTTTTGGGATATACTTTGAATTAGGGATCCTAGTGGGTATCCCTAGAGTGGAGTTTGCCTAGTGGTACCATTCATATATGCTTGGTTGTTTATTATCTCGATTTTCTATACCCTACTTTCATTGCACACCAAGTGTTTGTTAAAATGACACATCCACCGATTGCGCTTTCCTTAGCCGGAAAGACAATTGAGTTATCCTCGGATTGAACCCATATGCTTAGCAAACTCATTCCCACACACCACACAAGTTTCCTCGCCTATTTCTCTCTCCGATTCTCGAACCCTAGGATGTTGGTTTGGTAGATGGTCTCACCCACATTTTCACGCGCATTTCCACCATTAGCTTAGTTGGTTGTAGTTTCGTCTTTATCTCTCCTTTATTAATTGAACTTGCGATTGCAAAACGACTTGTTCCCGTGATCCGACCCGGTGTCACCGGATATAAATTTATTACTTGACGTCCTCCTACACTTGGGAGTAGCGCTTAAGCATCACATACTTGAGACGCGTTCACCTGCGCATGAAAAACAACAAACACCCGTGAAGCGAAAAGTGGGAAAGAACCAGATAAGATAAAAAATAAAAACAAAAATAAGAAAATAAAAAGAAAAAATAAGAATGCGAAAATTATCGCGAGGTAGGGATGAGAGCTAGACACAAGGGTTCATGAAATCCTAAAATAACAAGCACATTGCCTCCCCGGCAACGGCGCCATAAAGCTTGACGTCCCCACTTTGCGCGTGTTTGATGTGTGCAATAATATGATCGGGGGCGTGAGATTTAAATATTTGTAACCGCAAGCGCACGGTGTTGTAGTGTGGCTTGGGGGTCGAACTCAGGGAGGCGTGGATGTGCTTGTGTCAAGAAGGATCAAACTCACCACATGGGCGAGCTAGCCCGAATCAGATGATGGGTTGTCACAGTAAAAGGAATTCAATGTATAAACAATATAAAGGAAAAACCCGGGACTTTGGTTTCCGCTCTATCGTGTGATTCTCGCCGATACGGCCTACGGGTAGGATAGCGATCGGAATTAGGGTCTAATGGTGAGACGTTGCCTCTGAAAGTGGTACCAGTATCTCATGGGCCCGATATTCCGGTCGGTGCCCAGGATGATATGCCGGACTTCCCGGGTTCGGTCAGTGGGCACTCCCGTGTCCATTAACAATGACCGACTCCGGGAGCACTAAGCTCGCAACGATAACTCCCAACGTCTCATCCTGCCGCTCCATCGCGCTAGGATTCGACGTCTACGCTAAGGGCGTGAGCTATGTCTAGGGAGTCAACCTCCAAGTTTATTCCCCCTTGGCCTAACAAGAAAACACGAGAAAACGATTATAAGACGGCGGTAAATAACGGAAAAACACGGAAGAAAACGTGCGCAAATATATGAAATATAAACGCACATCAGAGTGCTGACAATACACTATTTTTGATGCATGAATCTGAAGATTTTCTCATTGTGCAAATTTATGTTGATGCCATTATTTATGGTGCTACTAACGATCTTCTATGTCAAAAGGTTGAGAAAGTCATGCAGGATCAGTTTGAGATGAGCCTTGTGGGAGAGCTGAAATATTTTCTGGGGTTCCAAGTAAAGCAAGGAAAGGAAAGCATCTTTCTATCTCAAACCAAATACATCAAGGATCTTTTGAAAAAGTTTGGGATGGAGAAGTCTAAGGGAATTGGAACGCCGATGTGTCCCAACACAAAAATGGACAGAGATGAACAAGGAGTTGCAGTGGACCAAAAGCTATATCGAGGTATGATTGGTTCTTTGTTGTACTTGACTGCTTCTAGGCCTGATATAATGTTTGATGTATGCTTGTGTGCACGCTTTTAATCAAACCCAAAAGAATCTCATTTGAAAGCCATTAAAAGGATCTTTATGTACCTAATCAATACACCTACTTTAGGCCTTTGGTATCCTTCTAGTGGTAACTTTGATTTCGTGGGTTATTCTGATGCTGATTATGCGGGAAGTTTAACTGATAGAAAGAGCACTAGTGGCACTTGTTTTATGCTAGGACACTCTTTAGTTTCATGGTATAGCCGTAAGCAAAATAGTGTTGCATTATCCACTACTGAAGCAGAGTATATTGCTCTCGGCAGCTGCTGTGCTCAAGTATTGTGGATGATGCAAACATATCTGATTATCGACTAGCTCTTAAAAGAGTTCCTCTTCGATGTGATAGCAAGAGTGCCATAGATCTTTCTAATAATCCCGTACACCACTCTCGTACTAAACATATTGACGTAAGACACCATTTTCTTAGAGATCACCTCATTAAAGAGGATGTGTCTGTGGAGTTCGTTCCTACGGAATCACAACTTGCAGACATATTCACCAAACCTTTGGTTGATGCTCGCTTTTGTCGTCTTCGTCTTGAGCTTGGTATTATTGATAAAACTTAGTACGAGACT
The DNA here is from genome assembly GCA_030789695.1 of Scilla litardierei. Classification (NCBI taxonomy): domain Eukaryota; kingdom Viridiplantae; phylum Streptophyta; class Magnoliopsida; order Asparagales; family Asparagaceae; genus Scilla; species Scilla litardierei. The sequence goes on from CM061138.1 coordinate 128,969,057, forward strand.
CCATGCTTTCTTGTGTGCTTGAACTTTTTTCTTATTTGTGTGCTGGTAGTTGCATTGTTATGTGTGCATGATTTTTTTTATTTGTGTGCTTGCATCTCATGTTTGCTTTAGTACCTCATGCAAAAACAAAAAAAATGAAAAATGAAAAACAAAAAAATGGTGCTTAAATGTGTATCTGTCTCTTTGATTCATTAAAAAGGTATTCATGAATGATTTTCATATTTATGTAGAAATTGATGTATTATTTCCTCTGCTACATGCGTATGTTCATCTTTCTAAATATTCATGCCATATTCAATGTTAGAAAATAACTTGATTGCTACACCTCCTATTTCACTCCCACATTTATTATTATTGTTGCACATTTGGAGATATCGTTTATGAAATTGGAAATGTGAATGTAGGAGGAAAACTTAACTAAAAATCTAAGGGCTATGATATACCTTGCCATGGATAAAAATTGAGCATTAAAAACATGTTACTACAAGTATAAAAATGGAAAAATAAAATTCATGTTCCGTATGAAAAATGGATACAAACCTTGGCAACGGTATTACCCATGAGTATCCAACATAAGCTTTATGGGTAAACTTTAGCGTTGGTGTATTTACTCGTCAAGCAATGCCACCCCCACATCTAAGAGTCCTTATAGGCTATGTTTTTGGGGTGCGGTACCTTGAACTCATTTTTAATGAGGTGGGAAAAATCAATCCTAGGTGATAGAGTGTTATTTGGAAAATGTGGATTGTATTTGGTTGATTTTCTTAATGATTCTCCTTATGTGCTTCAATTTTAATCATCGCACGTACACGTTGGTGTTGAAGTCGTAGTTGTTTAATTTCATTGGATTTTGACTTGATTATTCTATGATTGTATCCATGCAATTGTCGGTAATGGTTAATAATACTCTCTTTCTGCATGATATATGATTTTGACTTCGTGTGATAACTTTTGATGATAACAAAGGGGAAGAAATGGAAAGATTATGGAAAGATTTGATATTTGATATCAAGCTTGGTGTGCTACTTGGTATTTGGCTTGTCATTTGGTACTGTCTGTGTAATGCTCGTGAAATCATGATTATTTGATTAAGGGGGCGCCTTAATGAATATTGGAGAAGCACAAAAATAGGGGAGCATGCATATTGTTAACTCTGATTTTCGGTGTTTGCACATCATTATATCTTATTGCATGTCACCCAATATCGCCACACTATCACACACACTATTTGGAATTTCATTGCTCAAATATTATACTTAGTTTGTCATCATCAAAAGGGGGAGATTGTTGATAGCAACGATCTATGAACTTCGTGTTTGATGATAACAAACGTGTGTGAACGTTTTAACATGTTTGTTAAGTGTTTCAGGAATGTTGAGCGTGTGGATACTTAATGCGAGTCTTGGTCAATATGATGGGAAGAAGGAGACAATCCACTTGGGTTGATTCATACCAATTAGAGCTAATTCTAAATCTCAATTGAACCTAGTAGCTGCAGGTTACTCTTGGTTATTTCCCAACAGCGTAATTTCTCAATTGCAATCTAGTGCTTATTTCTCAATAGCCGCAAGTTACTTGGTTTTACTTATGTCTCAATTGAACCTAGTGCTGGTCAATATTTCATTAAAAAGGGAGGTCAAGTGCACAAAACGTGGACAAAGAAAAAGTGCAGCCGGAATTTTTTTTAACATCATCAAATAATAACCTAGAGCCCTAGCTTTTTAAAAGCAAGCTGCATCTCTATTTGGCCGTCACCTATTAAACAAAAACCCTAGTGGCCGAAAAAAAGAGAGAAGAGAGAGCCGCATAATTTGACCCCATCAAGATCTCCAAGAGCAAAGTCCATTTTTTTATTCTCGTTTTGAAATTCCCAAGAGCCTGTAGCATGTCTCTCCATCGTTTAATCCAAGAGCACAGGCCAAACAAATTAACTTCCCTCTGAGAACAAGGAGCAAAGGCCGAATCAAGTTTTTATTTCCCCCCTTTTGAAAATCGTTGGGATTAAGAGGCACAGGGCTTTTTTTTGGTTCATGCTCTTTGAGAAATCCATTCACCCACACACAAAGAAATCAAAGAGCCCTAAATCATTTTACTTGTGATTGATCTGCCGCATTTTTTTTGAAGGGTGCTTCTGTGAAACATCTCAGGCAGTAATTTTTTTTGGAGAAGAGGCCGACCGAAAATTCCATCTCCTCCTCAAGCCGCAATTCCCAGGAGCCCCTTGTCTTTTGTTAAGCACAACTGCTGCAAATTTAGCTGGGAATCTCCAAGAGCACCGAGGCCGAAATTTGATATTTTCAGAAACCACATGCCGCAAGTTGCCCCTTCCATACAGTAACATTAGTTTTCCATCAACAGAAGAGGCCGAGTCACTTGAGGACATCAGAGACTACTACTTGTCAGATTGATCTGACCACGTGCTGAACGACAAAGACACCAACACCGTCACGACTGAGCAATTCAAAACTCTGAACTTTATTTTATTTGTGATTTGGTGTTGTGATCTCTGTGAAACTATTTTATTATTTTTTTGGGGACTTGGCAAGTTGGAACTAGCCAAGAGAGAGCTTTACTAGTATTGTTATTGTTTGGGCACTTTGGTGAGTGCAGGTACTGAGGGCTAGGTGAGTGTAGGGTTGGTGCTCTAGCTACAGGTTGTACCAGTTAACTTTAACAATCTAGTATTGCTTTTGGGGCTGGGGTAGGTCGTGGGTGCGACCAAACCAGGGTAAAATCTGCTGTGTATCTGTGGTTGATCATTGTTTATCCTGCCTGTGATTATAACTGCGTGTGATTTCTCGTGGGTTGCATGAGAATTTTTATAAGCCTATTCACCCCCGCTCTAGGTTTAGATCCAGATCCAACATGAGATTTGTGATAAATGCGATATATGTGTAATACATGTGATATATGCATGAGCAGTTGGTGTTACCATCACCATCAGCACAAACAGATAAGCTAATGTCAGCAGTTCTGTTTGTTGTCTTGGTCTGGGAAAAATAGTTCATTTTGGCCAACCGCGGCCAAAATGAACTGAACCTGGATCATTTCATTTTGGTCGCGGTACATGTGTGTTACTTTGATTAAAACAAAAGGGTGTAAACATTTTTCCTAATAATAAAAACATGACATTATGATCGCGTCGTGTCATACGGGTCAGCAGGCATAGGGTCCGGCTATCAGGGCTGAAGATGATGACCTGATAGCCCCACGTCCAACAACCCGATGACACTCTTTAACATGGGAAATTTGCAACACAAAGGAACAAGAAAATTGGCGTGGATTGGTCCATTATCGGGATGATATGCTCACAAGAGTTTGTGAAGATGTCCCTTCTCTGGCCCCTCTCTCTTCTCACCTCCTACCTTCGTCTCTTTTTCTCCTTCTTCTCCCCTTCACGACCTCTCACTTCCTTCTTCCCTTCCCTTTTCCCCAACGTCTCGTCTCGTTTTCCTCGACGTCGCTTCCATCCCAGCATGCAGTCCAAGCTCACCCTGCCATCCATCTGCGTCGTCACCGGTGCCACCTCGGGTTTGGGCCGGGCCGCAGCCGGTGCTCTCGCCGCCGAAGGCTATCACGTTGTTCTTGGTTTGCCCCTCTTTTCTCCTTTTTTTCTTTTGGGACTTTCGGCAAACATGTTTCATGCATTCATTCTGATGCTTGTTCCTTTTCCTTTTTTCCCGCCTTTACTGGTAGTTGGCCGTTCGTCTCAAGGGCTCGAAGAGGTACTGCTCCGAGCTGGGACTAAAATCATACATCATGTATATTACTAACCTTTTTTTTTTAATTTTTTCAAATGTTGATCAGACGATTAGAGAGATCAAGCAAGAAGATAGTCATGCATGAGTAGATGCATTCGAGGTTGACATGGCATCCATCAATTCAATTATACAGTTCGAAAGTCGACTAAAACAATGGCTTTCAGACTCCAACTCCATCCTTCAGTACGACTACTGACAAACAATGTTGGGATCTTGGCAACATCCAGCCGAGTTACTCGGGACGGATACGACCAGTAAATATTTCTATCTATGCCGAGCATTTATTTCGTTGGTTATGATAGCAAGGAGTTGGTAACCATTTTGAATGATGTGTGTTATTGAATTAAAGTGGCAAAAGTTTTTTAAATGTTTATTGATTAATTGTATTCAGCTTACCCTTTCTTGGATTCATTTGTTCCATTTCTATCTCTTGATGGAGTGGTCGATCTCTTGATCGGAAACATAACTTAGATACCATGAAATTGGTGAGGCCATCAACTATTATTTATAGATAAATGGTGCCTAACAAGCGAATATTAGGTAAGTAACATAGAGAGGGCATAGTTAACATAGAGAGGGCATAGTTAGGGTGCTACTTCCTTGCTTCGGTTCATGTAGAACATATAATCATGATCATCGAATATCGTCACAAAGTAACTATCTGTTACAATTTTTATATCAATTTTTAAGGAAGTGTATAACTTGTGTCAGTATTGAGAATGATGTTTAAAGTTCAGAACCATAAATTTGAAAGATGGGTTCTGCTTCAATAAAAAGATCACGTATGTCAGCGGTGTATTGCATGTCTGAGTTTACTTCCTTGGTAGCATCCTCGAAGAGACATGGCCTTCAACTCACCTTCAAGATGGAAGAACCATCAATCTCTCTTTTCCATCCAGATGCCACTTTGAGATCAAAGCAATTTTTCGATGAATTAGGGTGGAGCCAACAAACAATTAAGATGTTGTTGATAAGTTCTTCATCACTTTGATGCTGTTTAACCCATTTTTTCATTGTGTCCTAGGATTATCATATCGGACAATGACCACCGTATGTAAAAGCTTGACTATTGAAGCTTTCATCTTTCTGACTTCATTCACTTTGTCAATTGGTCTGGATGAGAATTTATTTTCGGATACTTAACATGTTCTAGTGAATTCTGGTATCATCATGTGAATTTCCAATTATCGCAATAACTCTGGATTAAGGTATTCAGTCTGTTGTCACACGTTCGTTTTCATGTGTGGCACCATCATTTGCTCATTTATCCACCTATCACAAGAAAACTATGAATATCGTCATCTTCACTGATATTTAGTATTTGCATTGGGTGACAAATTCCGGAGGCCTGTATTACATGCTAATTTCTTTACTTTCGGGATGATGGAGACGAATTACAACAGTGCATTCTTTTTGACCAACCTGCTTCTGCCGATACTCAAGAATAGCCATGTGCCCTCTCGGGTAGTTAATGTGACTTCATTTACACATCGTTCTGGTGAGCATCAATCTAGATCTATAATATGCGGGCTTATTAAAAGGAAGCAGTTTATGATCATAACAATTTTTTTTCCATTAGTCCTGCGGAAATATTTTACGAACCATTTGTTGTAACCATATAATGTATCTTTTTTGGCCTTTAACATTGAGATTGATGAATCTTATTTAATTTAAATTTGGATCATTAGAAATCATCTCCAAACTTTATCAATTCTTTTCTTTCTTGTTGTTTGCTATTACTTTTTATGTACCATGTGGTTGTGAAAAGATCATGCCTTATTGGTTTGTGGTTTCTTTGAGCTGTAACCATTGCCTGATGCTGAGAACCACACACTAACCACCTATTTTTATTTTTATTCAAGTGTTTGATGCAAAAGTTGATAAGAAAAGCCTTATATGCTTGCCAACCCCAGGAAGATATCTGTGTGCTCGCATTTACGAATATTCCAAATGTAAGTCCAATCTTGAGATGTGAAGCTAAATAATGTTCTTGCCATTTCTTGCTTCTAAGCAGCCGTTTTGTATTTGACAGTGTGTCTGCTGCTTTTCTCATATGAGCTGCATCAGCAACTTCATGCAATGGAGTCGTATCCTAACAAATCTGTTAAGTACGTATCCAAAAACATCCCATGTTTTAGACCACACATACCGACATTTAGTACTGTCCTATTTTACGCATTTGGACTATGCAACGATTGAGGTTTTAAACAATTAAAGGAAATGCAATTTGTATGTTTTTGCCCAAATTAATTGCTTGCAACTGTTGTTGCATTATACATTTTTAAAAGTTCTCAAACATTTGCCACTTCAATTAGACTAGCATCAATCTATGACCATAAATTTGAGCCATGACATTTTTTTTGGATTATTGCCATATTCAAGAATATATAAGCTGCTTTTATGTAACGCCACACTCCCCAGGATACCCAGAAAGTACGAATCTATCCCAGGTTCTCCTAGAGCAGCGAATGTTATTATCAAAGAAAAGGAAGAATTCAAAGAATTCGGCAGGTCACTGCGCACTGCTGAGATAATACCTGTAATGTTCCTTAGAACAACTCAACAAACACATCACAAAACCACTTAGAGAACCAGAGAAAACACTAAACAAACTCAGAGACAACAACTAAACCAAAGAGAAGCTCTGATCTTTATAACATCACCAATGTCTATTATACACCCATATATATACAATATCTCACTCTACCCAAAGCAAAACCTCGAAGGTACAAGTCACTCTCCTCACCCCTCACCACCCCATCCTACAACTCCACAAGCCCATCCCTTCACCAACTCCATCTGCCTCCAACTCCCACACCTGAATACCTGAAAAGTCAACGTGGACACGTCACAGCGTGACCCAGTAGGATATGCCAACTCCCACTAGTATGCCATTATGAAAATGCAACTACTTTACTTGCAACGATGACAATGTACAAATGAAACATGAAATAAGCTAAAGGAAACATGCTACAAAACATATTAGCATGACATGAAGAATTGCAATGGCAACTACTTTACATACCAAACATAACATAATGCAAGCTACATATAGCCATCAAGCGTCATAATAAAACATAAGGCAAGTTATATGAGCTACAAGTAAATAAACCACAAGTAGGCAACATTTACCAAGGCTACAATACTAATGAAAGTATCAATTAGTGATTTGGACACTAAGTAGTGGGTAGACCCTCTTGGAACTAGACCTCACCCCCAGTTAGGATGACGCAGGCAAACTCCCCCAGCTAGCTGGGCACTCGGCCCAGTGTGCAATGCTGTTAACAAAGAAGCCCTGATTTCTCCTTATTTCCCCTTCACATTTTCTCCAATTCTCCACATTTCTTCCACTCCTCGCCACCCAGGCAGGACAGGAGGGCCACCAACCACCATAACTGTCCAGCCCCTCATGTTTTTCCCACTACATAGTGTCCCCCAATCCCCGTGTCACCCTCATTTAAGAGGACTTATTCATGCCTATAATTTGTTATCATTAAGTTACTTAAGAGAGCGTACAATGAGGCAAGGATTGTATTAAAACTACATTATGGTGTCATAAGGAACGGATTACATAGAGGTGACATAAAAGAACTACAAAGCTAACATGAATTGAAATTAAGGAATGGCAACATAAGGATTCCATGAATGATAAAACAACCACAACCATATCTCCTTTCTTTATTCCAATCGGCCATTGGCCTTACTGAAACAAACCACATTTCCAAATCATTTAGCCATTTCATGAAGGACAACTTGCTTTAGCAGCCCACTTCCAACAAATGCAATCTTTAAACAAAAGGAATATACTGAAGATTCCCTTGCAACTTTTCACAACACCAACCTCCATTAACATAAACCATTCTCCCAAACATAAACACAACTGCATTTGGGTTCACTTGCACCATGAAACATTTTCCATGAAACAACATTAACCATTTCACATGAAACATCATTAGCCATTAAAAATGCAATCTTGCAAATGCAATCAATAAAACACAAGCTTAAGTAATACCCACTTTGTAAACTACTTAGCTATACCCACATTTATTTGCAAGATTAAACAATTATACCTTTAAGATGTAACATTTATAAGCTAATGGGAATTGCATGAAAGCCAATTCTACACAAATATGGAAGCTTAAGCAATGCTATACAAATATGCAATCTTTATGAAGGCTAATGGGAATTACATGAAGGTAATACCGTTCTAATTAACAAGCTAATTCAATCCAAGGCATTAGCGCTAATTAAATCTTAAGTAGTGAGAAACTCATTGCCAAAAACATATTTTAATAAGGAGAATGCTAGCTTAAATGAAGGAAACCATGAGAGCTCCCACCTTTGGCACAAATTTGGCATGTTCCTTAAGAGAAGTGCTAGCTTTAAGTGGGCTCTTAAATAAAATTACTAATTTATCATGCTACCATGAACTAATTCGTATTACAAACATTTCAACAATTAACCTCAACTAAGGTACATTGAGGGATATCAAGATAATTTCAAAGATACTAACTTTAGTTAGCAAAGCTATGAAAAACATCACCTTTAGCACAATTATGACATAAAGATTAAGAAAGATGTTAACTTTACCTACTTACAAGAAAGAAAAATACCATATTGTTCATGTTACCCAAAGAAACATATGAACTTGCATTTAAATTAACAAAGGGAATAGCTTTTCTTAAAGCATGCATCAAAGTATGGAAAGATGCAAACTTTGCTTACAAACTACCATGCAAATGGCACAATAATGGGAGTTGGGTTCCTACCAAATAAGGATGACATCTTCATTGCTTTTAAATCCCCCATTAAAACTTGAATCCTCCCTTAAAAGCCTTCTTTCCTTTTTCTTCTTTCATTTTCTTTCTCTTTTCCTTTAATCCTCTTTCTTTCTTTCTTTCTTTCCTTCCTTCCTTTTTTCTCTTTCCTTTTTTGGCTGCAAATTTCGCCCCCCCCCCCCCCCCCCCCCCAACTCCAAGGGGGAAAGAGAGAGGGGGGAATAAAAAGAAAAGGAAATCAATGGAAGAGTGTGGAACGAAATGGAAGTGGGAAAGAATTAATTAGAGATATTGATGGGCTCATGCACCAATTAATTAGAGATATTTTCTATGGTTAGAGATATTTTCAAAGGAAGGCTAATTAGAGATATTTTCCCATGGGCTCATGTATTTACAAGCTTGACATTAACTATACACATGTCATCCTACTACTCTCACATATACATATTACAAATGTGACATTACTCAAAAAAAATATCTCACCTCTCTTCTAAGATTATCCAAGCCCAATACAAAGCCCAACACTCAAGCCCAATACAAAGCCTAACAACAATCTAGCTACAAAAATTAACTAGGCCCACTCAATAATAATAATAACAACAACATCAACAAATACTAATACCAATAATAACACTAATATTAACAACCACGATGCCATACACCATAATAACACCATACTAATGCTACCACCAATACACACGACAATTTTTACACACTACACAACAAATCATCCAAGTAATACATCCATACAATATACCAACCATAGATTCATACAATTAGGCAACCAATAGAATGTTACCATACACACAACAAATTACTATACACACCACACACGATACTCTCGCATACAAGTACAATTATATACACACCCTACGCATATGGCACTTAGGCCATTACATTTTATGTATCATAATGCTGCCGATCCTGGAGCGGTGGAGACCAGCATCATGTGGGAGCTCCCTCGATGCCTTGCACAAGCGGCGTTTGCGGTTCTGAGATGCTTGTACCTCTTGCAGTCTCCTGAAGATGGCATTGGTTTGATTCTTGATGCAGCCCTTGCCCCACCTGCATGCTAGTCTTTCCTCCTCTATACCCGTTTAGTTTGCTGGCAGTTGCACGCATGGATATCCTATTGAAAGCTATAATATCTTCCGTTTCAGGATGTATCAGCAAAATATTTCTTCGGGGAAAAGGCAGGACGATCCAATCGTCCCCTCTTTCGTACAATGCAAAGCTTGCGGAAGATCTGTGGTCTGCCTCTAGCCTATTGTTTCAAGAATCTGTACTGATGAAGGGACATTAACTTCTGAAGAGCAACTCATAGTTTTGTCAATCTGATCGATTTTGTTGAAGGTGTAATTACATATGTTGTATCAGTTTCCACCCATAAGAGATGTTTGGATGGTTGTGCTTGCCACTGGTAAACTGCAAAAGGGCAGTGTGTACAAAAGAACTGGACGAGCAAGCAAGCTTCTCCAGTTCGTTTCGTAGAGATCCACACAGTGAGCTCAGAAATCCCCAGCCGCCAGCATGCGCCCTCCTGAGTGCCACCTCGACCTGCAGGCTAGCTAAAAGCAAGAGATACATGGGACAGATGAGGTAATGAGATTCTCGGTTCATGTCACGCCCCGCTTCCCTAAAATGGAGGCGAGACGTGAAAAGGTCCGCACGAGAGTGGAGCTGTGAAGCCCCAAACCCGATAAGCGTCAATAAAACATAAGCAGGTCCCTGTAACCACAAACGGAACAACAATAATAACACAAGGAGAGACAGAAATAAAATATCAAATCTCAGAATTGTCCAACATTAAAATTTAGTTCAACATCCAGAAAAGCCACCAGGCTAAAAGAAAGAGTCTAAAGGCCCAGAACAAGGCCAACAAAATGGACAACATAACAAAGTATAGGTGCTACGCACCGACAACAAAACAGTCTAAAACAAAAGGGGAAAGCTCAATGAAGACAGTAGGACTGGTCCCCAGTGTCCACGTATTCCTCGCCAAACACAGGCTCGGGCTCGGTGTCCGTAAACACCTCGTCATCAACAATGAACTCAGGCTCAGGATCTAACATGTGTCACCCAAAAGAGTAAAGGGGCACATGTCAGCAAGTCTAAAAGACTTGGGTAAGGAAACTGAAAGTAAGGCAAACTAACAACCTAGCAATTATAGTATGCATGACCTGACAGTTATGGTATGAGTGCACAAGTAAGACATGGTGAAACAATAAGTACAAGAGAACAATTTATCAGGGCATGTCAAGAGTAGCCAAGCTACTAACAATCCCAATCTTTTCACTAGTCACGTTTCAAGTTGTTTGTAGATGTTTACGCCTTACAGCTGAACTGTTGGACATTCACACTGATTGGCCGCTTAACACTACCCCAAAACCCAGAGTTTACGCCTTACAACTGCAGTTGCTGATCGGGCAGACTCCCAGTTGAATGGCCGCTTAACTCTTACCCCAAAACCCATATGTAAACGAGACAAGGTCCCTGTACATGAGCTCAGTAAATGAGCCAGGGTTGCCCCGCACAAGAGCTCGTTTCCTGGATCACAAACCAGGAGCGTATTTCATTTGGCATAGGGGTGCACCTAGCCTCAATCATTTCACAAGGTGTAGCGGAGCTACGCAATCACGGGAACACTTAAAGAATGCAATGACATGACAATTAATTCGCGTACCGTTAATGGAAATTAAACATGACATGGTAGTTGTGCAACATGATGAATGTCGGATCTAGCTTCGTTGTCAAGCTAGTTCCTAAAATTGCGCCTAGGCGAGTATCATTTCGTCGCCTAGTCTCTTTTACGCCTACAACAAGCAAATGGCCTAAGACATGGCCCAAAACCCTAAGTGGCAAGTTTCACTTGCCTAGCATCGAGGATGACGATCAACGAGGCCGTCACACAAATGCTAACTACGGAGATGAGATCGCTGCCATGGCAAAACAATATTAGAACAACATCCAACCTAGTTTTATTAGGGTTTCACAAAAACACAAATGGGCTATGAGGATATTAAGAGATCGAGTTATTACCGTATCGGAAGCGGAAGAACGATGCCGAGCAAGCACGGCAATGGAAGAAACGATCCGGGGAACCTAGGGTTCAGATCTGGAATGGATGGGAAAAATCTGGAGAAATGGGGTTTTGGGGGGTTTTTGGGGGTTTTTCGGCGACCTAGAGGTGGTGGCCGGCCAAAATGGAGAGGAGGAGAGGCTCTTGATGAAGGAGGGCTAGGGTTAGATGGATGATGATTTGGGGAAGAAGGAGGCTCAGGAGAAAGGAAAGAAGAAAAGAAAAACGTTTGGGGGTTTAAATAGGAATTGCTGGCGGCTGCCCAGAAATTAGGGTTTCGACACTGATTAGTCGGTCAAAGAAGGTTGGCTGACCGACTAGTTTGAGAACTAGTCGGTCGGTCGGCTAACTGTGACCGACTAAATCCAAACAGCGAAAGTAGGGAAAAATCTGGGTAAAGAATTAGTCGGTCTGTGAAGGCCCGTCGACCGACTAGTTTGCAACCTAGTCGGTCGGTGAGTGTTCATGGACCGACTAACGATAAACAGTAACTTAGGTGAAATTCACTGACAGAAACTAGTCAGTCTGAGAGCAAGTTCTGACCGACTAGTTGCGCATTTAGTCGGTCGGTGGTTGTTCTTAGACCGACTAAAAGTAAACAGTAACTCCTGAATAATTTACAAAGCCCACTAGTCGGTCCATGAAGGTTTGCCGACCGACTAAATCGTCATCTAGTCGGTCGGTTCCCCTTCTTGTACCGGCTAACGTGCACAAAAGTTCTGAAATGGAGCGCGAAGCTCCGGGATCGATTCCTAAGACTCCTAGGCTTGATCTAACAATAAGATATGACCGATATGAAGCCCGTCACGAGTGACTCACTCCAAAATCGACGATTCTAAGGAAGAAGCTAGAAATCACGACGAAACGATCGAACATGAAAGCTACGGAGACGAAAACCACACATATGGAGAAAATCCACCAAAACATACATATATAATATACTTAATCCAGATACATGAAAACCAGTCGTTACATCCTCCCCAACTTAAGAAAAATTCCGTCCTCGGAATTTCCCAACACTCACGTGTCCGGGAACAAAAGTGGGAAACGCTCTCGCATCTCATCCTCATCCTCCCAAGTAGACTCTCCTGGCGAGCCGTGTCGCCACATCACCCTCACAAGATTGACAACCTTGTTCCGAAGTGACTTTTGACGCCTGTCCAGAATCTGATTGGCTGCTGGTCATACGTCATATCAGGGCGAACGGTAATCTCCGAGAAATTTACAGCATGAGATGGATCACTAGTGTATCGACGAAGCTCCGACACATGGAAAACATTGTGAACTCCCTCCAAAGATGGCGGCAAGGCTAAGCGGTAAGCTACCTCGCCAACTTCCTCCAGAATGTCAAACGGTCCAATGTATCACGGGCTCAACTTCCCTCGCTTCCCAAAGCGAATCACACCACGATTCGGGGAAATCTTCAAGAACACATGGTCGCCCGGCTGAAACTCCAAAGGACGGTGTTTAGCATCCGCCCAATGCTTAAAACAGTCCTGAGCAATCCTCAACCTCTCCTGAATGTTCCTGACAACATCCACGGCCTCCACAATCATCTCAGGTCCCAACAGCTCCCGATCACCAACGTCATCCCAACTCAATGGCGATCGACATTTCCTCCCATAAAGAGCGGTGAAAGGCGCCATGCCAATACTTGCCTGGAAGCTGTTGTTGTAAGAGAACTCTACCAGATGTAGATGGTCCTCCCACGAACCCTTGAAATCCAACATGCACGCCCTCAGCATGTCCTCCAAGATCTGAATCGTCCTCTCGGACTGGCCATCCGTCTGCCGGTGGTACGCCGTGCTGAAACTCAGACACGTACCCAAACTCTTCTGCAAACTCTGCCAGAACTAAGATGTGAACCTCGTGTCTCTGTCCGACACGATACTCACTGTGACCGACTAAATCCAAACAACGAAAGTAGGGAAAAATCTAGGTAAAGAATTAGTCGGTCTGTGAAGGCCCGTCGACCGACTAGTTTGCAACCTAGTCGGTCGGTGAGTGTTCATGGACCGACTAACGATAAACAGTAACTTAGGTGAAATTCACTGACAGAAACTAGTCAGTCTGAGAGCAAGTTCTGACCGACTAGTTACGCATTTAGTCGGTCGGTGGTTGTTCTTAGACCGACTAAAAGTAAACAGTAACTCCTGAATAATTTACAAAGCCCACTAGTCGGTCCATGAAGGTTTGCCGACCGACTAAATCGTCATCTAGTCGGTCGGTTCCCCTTCTTGTACCGGCTAACGTGCACAAAAGTTCCGAAATGGAGCGCGAAGCTCCGGGATCGATTCCTAAGACTCCTAGGCTTGATCTAACAATAAGATATGACCGATATGAAGCCCGTCACGAGTGACTCACTCCAAAATCGACGATTCTAAGGAAGAAGCTAGAAATCACGACGAAACGATCGAAAATGAAAGCTACGGAGACGAAAACCACACATAAGGAGAAAATCCACCAAAACATATATATATAATATAATTAATCCAGATACATGAAAACCAGTCGTTACATCCTCCCCAACTTAAGAAAAATTCCGTCCTCGGAATTTCCCAACACTCACGTGTCCGGGAACAAAAGTGGGAAACGCTCTCGCATCTCATCCTCATCCTCCCAAGTAGACTCTCCTGGCGAGCCGTGTCGCCACATCACCCTCACAAGATTGACAACCTTGTTCCGAAGTGACTTTTGACGCCTGTCCAGAATCTGATTGGCTGCTGGTCATACGTCATATCAGGGCGAACGGTAATCTCCGAGAAATCCACAGCATGAGATGGATCGCTAGTGTATCGACGAAGCTCCGACACATGGAAAACATTGTGAACTCCCTCCAAAGATGGCGGCAAGGCTAAGCGGTAAGCTACCTCGCCAACTTTCTCCAGAATGTCAAACGGTCCAATGTATCACGGGCTCAACTTCCCTCGCTTCCCAAAGCGAATCACACCACGATTCGGGGAAATCTTCAAGAACACATGGTCGCCCGGCTGAAACTCCAAAGGACGGTGTTTAGCATCCGCCCAATGCTTAAAACAGTCCTGAGCAATCCTCAACCTCTCCCGAATGTTTCTGACAACATCCACGGCCTCCATAATCATCTCAGGTCCCAACAGCTCCCGATCACCAACGTCATCCCAACTCAATGGCGATCAACGTTTCCTCCCATAAAGAGCGGCGAAAGGCACCATGCCAATACTCGCCTGGAAGTTGTTGTTGTAAGAGAACTCTACCAGATGTAGATGGTCCTCCCACAAACCCTTGAAATCCAACATGCACGCCCTCAGCATGTCCTCCAAGATCTGAATCGTCCTCTCGAACTGGCCATCCGTCTGCCGGTGGTACACCGTGCTGAAACTCAGACACGTACCCAAACTCTTCTGCAAACTCTGCCAGAACTGAGATGTGAACCTCGTGTCTCTGTCCGACACGATACTCATTGTGACCGACTAAATCCAAACAACGAAAGTAGGGAAAAATCTGGGTAAAGAATTAGTCGGTCTGTGAAGGCCCGTCGACCGACTAGTTTGCAACCTAGTCGGTCGGTGAGTGTTCATGGACCGACTAACGATAAACAGTAACTTAGGTGAAATTTACTGACAGAAACTAGTCAGTCTGAGAGCAAGTTCTGTCCGACTAGTTGCGCATTAGTCGGTCGGTGGTTGTTCTTAGACCGACTAAAAGTAAACAGTAACTCCTGAATAATTTACAAAGCCCACTAGTCGGTCCATGAAGGTTTGCCGACCGACTAAATCGTCATCTAGTCGGTCGGTTCCCCTTCTTGTACCGGCTAACGTGCACAAAAGTTCCGAAATGGAGCGCGAAGCTCCGGGATCGATTCCTAAGACTCCTAGGCTTGATCTAACAATAAGATATGACCGATATGAAGCCCGTCACGAGTGACTCACTCCAAAATCGACGATTCTAAGGAAGAAGCTAGAAATCACGACGAAACGATCGAAAATGAAAGCTACTGAGACGAAAACCACACATAAGGAGAAAATCCACCAAAACATATATATATAATATAACTAATCCAGATACATGAAAACCAGTCGTTACAGTTCAAGATGAAGCCGGGTAATGCAGACAATAGACCATGGAAATGGAATCACATAATCATGAGGTAGTTCTGGCCTTGAAGACCTATTCTTTACAATGGCAAACTCGAGCTTTGAAGCATATGCTTGGAAACAATTCAAGGCCTATTTTGGCAACATGGTCATCGATAATTGGGTTTCGTGCAAGTTAAAACTAAATCAAGGTTTGTATTCCTACATACATCAATTTCCCTCAAGTAATGAAAATTCGGTTTGGATTTTTACAAACCTCAGTTTCATAAACCTTAGTTTAAAGCTCCATTTTGGCATCCTAACAAGCATAAGTTCCAGAAACCTAAGTTTGGACTACTTACTCCACCAAGCCCCAATTTCTTAAGATTAAATCTCAACCGTTCTTCTATCATCCCTTTTGTCCTAGTCAGCTTGTCCTAATCAGCCATATAACTCAAAAAAGGTTGTCAAATGTATTAGATTATCGACGTTTTTAATTTTGGAATGAAATCGGAATTTTCAATGTTCAATGTGTTGCTATATGTCATATATATATATACTAGTCATAACCCGTGCCCGCGGGCACGGTTCATTTAAAATTTTCTCCCCCGAAATATTTGTTCCCCAAAAAATTATTTCCACAGCCAAAATTTAAAAAATAACAACAAATTAGCGTAAAAATATTTAGCGGCACGAGCGCCTTCCGCGTGGAACTACAAATACGGTGCAGGCACCTTCGGCACTGAACAACAAATTCGGCGCAAGCACCTTCGACAAATTCAATGTAAAACAACAAATTCAGCGTAGGCGCCTTCGGTGCGGGCGCGTTCGGCGTGAAACAACAAATTCGGCGTGAAATAAACAACAAATTTGGCACAGAACAACAAATTAGTGTAAAAAATTTAACGGGTCGAAACCAATCCAATTAATTCTAGCTTTGATACATTATGTTTTTCTCAACAGAGAATTGAGAATCGTTAGAAAAACAGAACTTCTTTTAGAAAAATGTGATTGGATACAACAAAGTTAAAAACCGAACTTCCTTTGAGCTTAATCTTCACTATTTTGGATTGGATGGCACAAAGTTGATGCATATAGAAAATGTTGATACATTCGGTAAAATGTATTAACAAAGTTTGACATGCACTGTTCTTAAGCCCTTTTAATTATTAGATTAGCACTAAAAATTATAATTTTCTAGTAAAAATAAACAAATAATCACCTAGACTGAAATTTAACCCTCACCCATTTTCACAAAATCACATCTCAACTATTTATTTCTATCGGTAATATTTGATCAGAATAACTTGCAGTTAATTTATGGTATTTTGAGCCAATAAAACTGCAAGTATCAAAGCATCTTCCATCCAAAGCAATAGTAGAACAATTCAACAATAAAAAGTTTCATGAAAACTCTTCTGTGTGGCTACTAAATATTACTAAATTTGGTAGAGAACATTATCACCAAGATCGGTACATGTGCTAGGAACTGAGACTTCCCATGTGATTTCTTGTACTCCCATACAGTCAGATTTATGTTTGTTCTGCCAAAACTTGCAACATGGTCGGCAAAATTTTATTTAACATGGCCACATTTTAAACAGAGAATTTAAAAGCCGGAGTGTCGTGGATGCTGTCTTGGATGCCGCCGCTACATTAGCAAAGAAGAAAGAAGCATCTTCAACTACATGCTGTCTTGGATGTCACCGCAGCACAGGGGCGACCGTGGGCCCCGTGGTTGCCCATCGAGGGACCCCTGCAGCTCATGCTCGACGTCGTCGGTGCCCCGCTCGTCCTACTGCATGTACAGTCTCAGAAGCAGCACTCCATCAGCAGTAGACACATTAATGAGCATCCCATGGTAAGTGGTCACGGAAATTGCAAACACCAGAAAAGAAAGATTGATATTTTTAAGGTAACCAACCTAACAATCAAATATGAATCACATGCGCAACTGAAAGACACTTCACATTCTTGGTTGTTGGTCACCACCCAACTCTAAGACTTGTTCTCTCAACTTCTCAAAGTTGAATCACGCCAACCATTTCCTAATTACATCCCAATTACACGATGACAGGGCATGGATCCAAGGTCAATGGGCGACTTGTTCGCAGTCTGCAGTCGACGGGCAAGGACTGCTTCGTGCTCAGGCGTGACACCAAGCACATGACACTTCATGCTCAGCCGTATTTTAAATCTGTTGATAAGCGAAATTTAAGGTGATCGATCCCAGATAGAAGTAATCGTCCGATGCTCAACGAAAAACTAAACAGCTCAGTGAAAAAAAAGCCCACAAAAAAATTCAAAATTACAACAATTAAAGTATACCTTCTCCTTCATCGGCTGACGCTCCATTGGAACTGGAGTCAACCACGCTGTTCTCGGTGAGAGAGGCAAAAGGCGCGAGCTTTGCAAACTTGGAGCCGGTGATGGACGTCATGGACCTCGCTGAATTAAGGCAAACTTGAAGACCATGACATGTTTAAAAAGAAGAAGAAATAAAGAAATAAAGAAAAGGCATGTTTATTACTCAAATTGTTTTCAAAATGATGCCTTGATACTTCTCAGGCCAGCAAGACAATTTTAAAATCAAAATGCTTGTACCTCAACAAATCCATCCCCAAAATTGATCCCATTTCCGAAGTTATAAGTGCGAGCAAGGTGGCGGTTCAGGAATGCTGAATTAAATTGTGTCATAACGAAAATTTTGTTTATTCCGATGTTGATACAGTTGCTCATAGGAATATCAATAAGCCTATATAGCATCCTCCAATAGGTACCTACATCAGACAACATCATGTATCAGTCTCCAAATTTGAAGTGCAATGTGCAAAAAATCTGATATATTGTGTTATTAACTCAAATTGTAAAAAAATATTGGAAAAACTAATAAAATATCTAGAGAAGAGGCGATATTGGGTAAATAACAGAAGACAACAAAATAATCATCTCTTTTGTTATCGAACCATAAAAGCAGTAAACAAAAGCGGGCAATGTGTATGAAAATTCGTCATCTTTACTTGTGACGAATGTATTGCAGAGTCATAACTGTATAATTTAAAGCATGACGAAATGAGTATTACTTCATTTGAATCTTTTATATATATTTCTAAATGCATCAATTTCTAAACAGTTTAGAACTTTCACATATATCAGCTATCATATATGAGCTCATTGAAGAGTCCAAGGTTACTCAAGAGGTAAGATCAAACTCTAATGGAACAGTTTGAATTACAGTCTCAATACACAAATCAGTAACAGTTTAACTTTAAGGTATGCTGATAACTATGAAATGTATGAGAATCATCATCATAAAAATTCTTACAGCTGGTTTTGCTCTGTGGCTGGTAAGCGGGAAAAGCCGTGTCCCTGCTCCTCCCCCTAATATGATCGAAGCTACCGTCTTAGGGTCTGCCTTTGGGGTTTGAAACATCGGCGTGTCAAAAATCTGAAAAAAATGGATAATAAATAAGAAAAGCATTCCTTGCCACCAAAATTTGATAGAGCACAGTAAAACTCCACAAACATATAAATAATAAGGGAGAATCAGGATGTGTGGCATGTGCCTTGAAATGATGCAATGAAACTAATTTTTTGTTGGGAATAAAAGAGGATCTGAACCACAATGTTCAATAATTTTGAAATAATAGCTATGTAACTAAGATTAGTGCTATCAAGTTATGATGATTTTTAACATGACCAAAACAATATGATACGAACATGTAGACATGAACCTGAAAATATGGGCTGCATAACCATCATACTCTTTTCAACTGCAAAGAAGATGCATGCCTTACAGCCGAAGAACATGGTAAAAACACTTAAAATTTCACCATTAAAGCTCACTGATTTAGCCATTAAACTTGCACCATTAAAGCTCACAGATTTAGCCATTAAAATTGCAAACTTGAATATCACCCACATGCACAATCTCACTGATTTAGCCAAAGAATAGGGTAAAAAAGTATTAAAATGCACCATTAAAGCTAGCTGAGCATATTGGGAATGATCAATGTTCCCATTTAACTAAATAAAATAATCCTTGTCTAACTGAGAAGTGATTGATGGAAAATATTTTCAATATAAATTAAGCTAAAAATCAAGTGAGGGCCCATCAAATATACAGATTTTATGGACATAAATTTAAAGAACAAAGCTTTTAGATGATATGCTCATGACATTTTAAATATTTAGTATGTTTCTGCTGATTGACATCATAATATTATCAACTTTATGCCAACTTGACAATCAGGAATAGCATACATCTTTGTTCATCCAAAAAGTGTAGATCTTAGAATCCAGAGTTCTGATATTGATCTCTATAGTAGACTCTGAACTTTCACCAATAACTTGGTATGAACTTATGTCCACTGTAGACCATCATCCGCAATCCTGTAAAATAATAAAAAAGCAAAGGAACATAAAAACATATCAAATGTGAAAGACAAAACATATCAAATAAACTGCCAACCACATACATACTCTCAAAAAGGTAATGTTAAACAATGCACAACCTATGCTTGTACCTATGCTAATTACAGAGCTAAAGTAATGTTTCTTTTAAAAATTCAGAGTAAAAAAATCTGGGCATAAGTTCATACCAAAAATCTGGGAATTCTATGGTAGTGAATATGCCAGCTAATATGACAAATCTTATAAACTTCCTTCATAGACAAAAACAATGTCTGTTCTTTGCTTAATGGACAAATCTGGGCGCGTGTAAGTTTCCTTATTTCTGATATAATTGCACCACCTTTGCCAAGAACATAACTAATATGGTTGGAAGATAAAATAAGCCCTGATGAACTACATATTGGAAGATACCATCATGCACACCCATTATGATCCTATGCTGCACTCTAATGACACCATCTTGTGCTGGAGAAATCCTATCCAAAGGGAGCTATGAACAAAAGAACGAAAATGAAATACAATATGTAGTTCGTCAGGTTATTACTACACTGGAAAGATAAGCAGAACACAGTTTAGAATAAGTGAGCAAAGTGAGCAGAATGCAGTTCAGAACCGTGAGAAACTTAGATTACAAAAAGTAAAAAGGTTCAAATCATCTCCTACGTTTAATTCTTCTTGCTAATGTATCAGTATTTTTATAATAAACTCCTACTAATCAGTTAAGTTCTCTTATTAACAAATCAGTTCTCTTATTAACAAATCAATTACTTGAACAGATCAAATCAAATTATAATAGTATAAATACAGGAATTGGTAGATTGAAGAGTCGACAGAAATTTATGGGAGTCGACGGATTAACTATTCAAATCACACTTTAAACCCCAAAACTGAAAAACATCAAAGCATCCAATTGATTGAAGAGTCGACAAAAACTTACGGGAACAGAAACTTACGGGAGAATTGACGGATAATCCGTTCATTCGAGAGATCATTTTGGCAGCACTTAATTGATATATCCCAATCTCTTCATGTGTGCCCTAAGCCTCAAATCTAACGCTCCAGTTTTTCATCAAAAAATACATAACGATAAAGAAACTCAGGGTGCTCCTCTCATGCCTAAATCAACCTGAAAAATTGAGGAATCAGTAAGAACGATGAGGCCAAAATGATTCAAAGATAAGGACCCAAAATGAATTAAAAGTCTGCAAGAAATGAGCATCTTCAATCTCCAATTACCAAAATTCATTAAAAATCTGCAAATTAGCATCTCCAATATGCATTTGCAAGAAATGAGCATCTCCCATAACCAAATTCTGCAAAAAATTAACAAAAATGAATAAAAGGAAAAAACATTTGCATGCTGCAATCATCTTATCAACTAATACTCCTGTCACAGGCTCATGCATAACATGCTGATTGCCCACAAAATATCCTACCATTTTATAAGTTGATAAGATGAAAGCACAATATGAAAGTCAAAATCATGAGGGGATTACATTCGTTTTACAATAACACGCTCGCTTTTTTTCCTAACGAATTTTCATGACAACAAATTTCTTAAGAACCGGAACATGTTTGTTGCAGAAATGAAAACCATTTCATTCAAATCTGTTCAAATCTCACTTACACTCTCCCAAAAATACAAAGTTGCAAATCAAAAATACTCATAAGCATCAAATTCAAACATAAAGGCATTTTATCACCATTTTGGCTCTCTTCAAGTGCTACCTTGTGGATCTCATTGTATTTCTCCTGCAAAGAAATTCTGCCATCCAATAACCAAAATCTGATTTCTATAATGCAATTGATCGATCCATTTTTGTAATGCAATCGATCGATCTCTCTCTGCAACTCTCCAATTGATCTGTAATTGTCATCCATTTCTGTAATGCAATCGATCGATCTCTCTCTTCAACTCTCCAATCAGACTGTCAACACCTAAGAATAGTTCGAAAACTCGAGCATTAAAATCGAGAACCACGGAACAACAGAAACGATTAAAATTTGTGGAAATCAAATACCAAGCTGATATTCTGGGCCCATTCATCCTCTTCACTCAGCCCTCTTCACTCAGCTTTCTCTTCTGCAAAACTTGTTAAGATTCCCATCACCAAAATGAGCAAACTTTCTGCAAAATTTTCAAATAATAACAAAATTTTCACCACCAATGAAATAATGAGCAAACTTTCTGCAAGAAATCGACATACTAACAAAAACCCATTTCCTATAAACCACCAAAGCCTAAATTAATCAATATTGAAACAAAATTAACAAATGCTAAACGATCAAATCTACAGGCAAAAATGCATGTTACAGGCAATACCCCAAAAAAACGATCAAATATACACTAAAAACATATTCAGGAAAAAAAATTCTGTGTCATATTTGTCATTGAAGCATAAATAGCTCTCCATTTCGTTTTTCTTACAAATTACAACATAATATATCATTAACCACACAATTAACTAATGGAGAAACATGGAGGTTAGACGGCTGCGTATCATACAAATTCTGAAGCCCTCTTTTCTGCAGCCAAAATGACAAAATAAACATAAATCAGTGGGGAAATATTGTTGGCAGTCGCATGCTTGCAAAGAACAATGCAAAACAAAGTGATATAGATGATGGTGGATATTTTAGCAATTCACCTTATTGGCAATATTCTCCGACGTAACCGAGTTCTTGTGAAAGTTAATGTTAAGTCCGGAGGCAAACTTGTATCCATACAACACCAATTTGAGATTAATTGATTCATGAACACCAATAAAGTGTTACCTACGTTGGAACTATTTCTTCATGCTCTTGAGGCGACATAAAATAGAAACATTCAACAAAAGCTTAACGCATGTAGAGAGGAAGAACAAAAGCAATTGGAACATGATGAAGATAAAAAGCATAGCAATCAAAAGCCCAAAAAACCAAAGGGCCGAACCAAGACATCTTTCCTCTAAACAAAACGAAAGCAAAAAAAGCTGCAGATCAAAAGATGTGCTTATAAAATGCCTGGACAACATAGTCCCTCGTTTTTAAAAGACCCAAGTCTCCTTTTAACTATAGCTCCCATCAAAAAAATTTGGATTTGGTGTCAGGATATACTGTACTTTCTAAAAGAGACCCAATTGGGGGAAACTGCTGGAAATCAATTTAGACTTTGTTCTCTTTCTCTTCGTATCTCCCTGCCCCTTTTCTCCTTCTTTCTATGGTTTTCTCATCGTGTTGTCATTCATTCCAGTTACCCATAGCATCAACATCAGCATCAGGCGCAGCTGATTCAAACAAAGAATTTACACTACAGCATTCACACTGTCATCAAACAAAGAATTTCTTTGATGAAAGAAAAGGAAGGGAAAACTTACATAGAGGAAGAAAAAATCGCATATTTTTTCTGCTCATTACCTAAAAATGCCTTAAAATGCCTAAACAAAGTATTTACACTGCAGCATTCACACTGTCATCAAAGTAGATTTTCCTGATCTCAAAATGCCTAAAAACTCAACTTTTACCAAAAAATAAGCAAAAAAACTAAAAAACTCACTGCAAATAAAATGAAAACTACCTAAAATTCCCGGATCTACCTCCTCTTAGCTCAAAACATTGCTTTTTTAATCAAAAAGATCAGATATAAGGAATTGTAGCCATAATCCTGAATTTAGCTCAAAACATACTATGGGAAATTTCCTGCACTAGCAAGATGATAATGAATTTGCTCATCGAATAGTTGAAAATTAAAGTAGAGAAGAATAAAAATGTGATAAATCATTTCATAATCAGGTAAGTACATATGATTGATAATTCCAGATGCATACGGTTCCAAAATAAGGACTCGCAAGAATCCTACAGAATTTTTTAACATCATAGTAGAAAATGAAATCAATTTATTTATGAAGCATGCAACCAATACCCATTTCAGCACTCCCCTCCAAGTTCAATCAACTGTTATGAACAGATTTAAAAAATTTGAAAGGAAACAACCAGCTTCTTAATTTGTTAATGAAGTATGCAATCAATACCCAGTTTGGAAACTCTCACCAACTTCAATCAACTATTGTGAACAAATTAAAAATTTTGAAAGGAAAACAACCAGTTTCTCAATTTATTAATGAATTATGCAGTCAATACACATTTCAGCACCTGCTCCAAGTTGAATCAATTACTATTAAAAAATTTAAAATGAAAAAAAAATATTACCGTGCAAACAAAGTTGTGGCAGATTCCTTTGTACATGGATCCATCCAGCTGAATAAGATGTCCACCGAGGGGTTATGATGTGCATTATTCTGAGCATGAGCACCAAGTGTTTGTTGATATTTCCAATAGCGATGAAAAGAATAAAAGACAGTTTCTTCAAAAAGAAGTGGGAGGGACACTTGATTTACTGTTGAGATGTTGGTCTCATATTTCAAGTACTACTTCAAGTACCATATTCATGAAATTTAACGTAACTATTCCATAAATAATGAGAAGGTCTCATATTCAGGAAAGAAATAAGTACTCTCAAATGAATGCAACTGAAGAATCAAACTAAACAAAAGAAGCAAAAATTATATGTCAAGAGGATATTTGAACCCAACTACGTGCAAAGAAGCAATAATTATATGAAATAAAAGCAAACTAAACATGACCGAATAGATATTGAACCCACTACTATTAAACAATTGCAAACTAAACATAAGCGAACAAAAATGAGAAAAAACAAAAACTGCTGCAATTAGATGGAATCCCACTACATTTAATCCTTTAATAAAACATTGAGCCCATTCAAGAGCATCAATAGATAAACCCAGTTCAGTTATAACAACATCAATAGATAATCTTATAATGACCAATGACTCTAGCATTCTTGTCGGGAATTGAAGAACCAAAGTACATCATTTCTTACTTAAGACTAACCGAAGTAAAACGAATGGGTAACGGGCAATTTCTCAAATAGATGGAATGCACCAAATTACAATAAGAAGAATGATAATTTAAAAAGTAATAAAAAAGAGTAAGCTTCTCCAATATATTTTCTCAATCAACAAAAGAGTAAGCATAACCCAAACATAATAATGCAAAATAACAAAATGCTCGACACCTCCAACTCAATCTGCTCAAATCTCCCCTAAATAATAGGCTTAAAAAGATTAAGCCGAAAACAATCAACTAACAAACTCAACCCATTAGAAAGTGATCAACTTTAAAATTTAAAATTTCCAATTGCATACCAAATTTCCAGACATAGCTTATGGATAATTTCCAGACATAGTTTCCAAATAGCATATCCAAATTTATTTCCACATGTCCACATAATGCAAAAGTTGGTTTTAAACTATGTCTAGGAAAAAATTATTACGTATATACAACTGGAAGGGCTTTAAAATCAGTTATATACATGTATGGAAAACGTGATAACAAATAAGAAGTAATTAGAAAGGCAAACTCAAGTGAGGGCCTTCAAATTGGCTTCGTGACTCCGTCCAGAGCATGTAAAATTTAAAAACACACGTCTTATAGATTTTGCAACCAGATGAACAATGCTAATCCAAAGAAGCACGTCAGAACACCGAGTGACTCCAAGCTACCAAAATGGAACTGAATATGGTTATGCTTGCAGATGAACTGTTGTTCACTATTACAAAAATATGTATCCAAGTTTTGACTTCGGCCAAACATTGAGCTAATTTAAAACGTGAGTTTCAGATTTTATGTTGTTCATCTGTAGGATTGCAACTACTACTCTTAAATGACAAAACAACCATCACATTCAATTATCGCTCCAATAAAACCAATATCGAGCGGGCCACATATGCATGCTTTTTGTTTTGTGTAGGCGCAAAATCATCATAGAAAATCAGCATATTATATATATCACTCTAAATATCTCTTGCTCAATATGTTCCAAAATAGTGAAGGGTGCAACATATAGATAGCAAGCTAGCAAGTGACCCATCAATTTTTAGTTGGGAGATGATGAAAAAATGCATATGATGTTTCAACTGCCATGTGCTTGCATTGCATGTGCAGAAAATGTCACATTATTTTCCATAAATATATTTCACCTGCAATATATATTTGAGCAACATATACAAATGCATGGACATGTAGTTCAGGAGATTATATTCAAAGATACAAAGCAAAAGAAATGATGAATTAGTTTTAGCGTTGAACTTTGAAGTCAATTCAGCATATAACAAAAGTGCGGCACAAAATTAAAAAGTATGTGCATCGTATGACCTGAACACTTTATAAAACCCAAATAAATTCAACAGTAAAAGAAGTAAACGTTAAACATTCAGATATTATTCATTTATCAATTAATAACCATCACCGGATCAAAACTTGGATACATATTAATATTAACGGAGATGAGCAAAACTTGGATACATATTCAAATATTATTCGTTTATCAACAGAGGAATTTGACTTTGGCCAACAAAAATGCATGATTAAATCTCCACCCAAGGAACTCATATATAGGAAATAATATTAAGCCCTCACGCTGGACATAAATAGTTGTGCATTAAAGGCCATATGTGGTTCTACTTAATTTAGTCACACATTGTGTGAATATGTAATGCAAATTAATTTTTTCCAAATTATCAATCACTCTTCTTACCTGGTTGACCAACTTTAAATTATTTGTATCAATGGCTTTCAGTTCTGGGACAAAAATTCTCCAAATCAACAGCCGCATAGCATCGGCTAGAGTCTCTACAATCACAAAACAACTATTACTTCTCCCATAGTCTCCTCTCCGAATAAATATTTCTCATCTCCTTTCCTAAAAACCAAAAAGAAAAAAATAAAAAAAAGAAATGCCAGAGGAATCACATATAAAATGAAAATAACAATGACAAAATTTAAAGCAAAAAATTGAAAATGATACCGGGAAGTTGAGTATGGTGTCATGGCCCCATTACTTCAATGCTGCTAAGTCATATGCATGAGCTGCATCTGATTCATAATCATATGCCCCTGTAAATTTTTTAAAAAAAATCCCCAAAATTATAAAAACTCATTAAATATGGATAAATATGGATAATTGTATTTTTTTGCATTAGATAAAATCTTACCCAGATACAATGCATTGCATCAGCGATTGAATTCAACCCACCAATAGGAAAAAACGAAAATAAAAAACAAATATTAAGCTGAATCTAATCTATTATAAATTTAGAAGAAGGAAACCAAGAAATTAATAGAAATAGAAACGTGATCGCCTCATATCGCAATACACAATAATTAACCAACAAATCCAATTCTTTTATAGCTGTCAACTATAAAAAACATAAAGACACAATAATAATATCAATAAATAAATAATTCAAATCTACTTTACCTTTGATCCCTGAGTGGAAAATCCCAAATCCAACCCAATATGACTCCTCGGTTCGATTTTTCTATTTCCATTGCTCGATTCATTCATCGCCAAAGACCCTCAGCCTCGACTCCACCTTACGTATAGATTCGCAACCACCAATTCAAACCCCTAAAATTGGAAGCAAAATTTCATGAAAAGATTAGGCCTTTCTGAATAAAAGTTGCTTACCAACAAAGATTGGACGTTGTTGGTCTGGGGGAATCCGCACAAAACCAGAATGCAAACCAGCAATATTAAATAGAGATCAAACCCATCAGCCCCACACACCCCCATCAATCCTTCTCTTTTGTTAATAATTTCCCAAAGCAGAAATAAAAAGGAAGACCCATCAACCCAAATCTTCAAACCCCAAGCCAAACCACACCAAAAATCAAATTTTGAAGATTACCCAACACACAAAATCAGGTTTTTAGAAGAAAAATAGAAAATCAATTAGCATACCTGCTCTTCACCCAGATCAAGGCTTTCCCTCTTGAGGCGGGTCAAATGAGGGTTTGATCAAAACGTGATTTGTGTGAGGGTGTACCACAAGCAGATTTAAGCAAAGGGTGTACCAAAATCAATTAGCATACCTTCGAAAATCCGTTCAGATTCAAGCAAGCAAAACAGATGAAGGAGGAGGGCCGTACCGCAAGCAGAGGGTGTGAGGGTTTGAAGTTTGAAGGAAGAGTGCGTTGGGAAGCTGAGGCCTTTCCCCTAAAATTTTGAGGCACTCCCCATTTTACCGATCTGTGTGGTTCTCTACGCGTCAAGATCTCCGAGAGAGATGAGCTCCCCCAAAATTTTCGAGTTGAGCTCCCCCCAAAATTTTCGAGCTCCCCCCAAAATTTTCGAGATGGTTGTGATTTCTCTGCTCCCAACGTTCCTGGGAAAGCGTGCGTGCGGTTTAAATTTTTGATGATTGGGACATTCTTGATGACTGGGACAAACAAACTTATGACTGGACTTATGACTGGGACAAAATTCAAAAAAGTTTGTGTTTTATAGAATAGATATATATATATATATATATATATATATATATATATATATATATATATGTGTGTGTGTGTGTGTGTGTGTGTGTAGGTAGGTTTGATATGTTTGAGAGGTGATTAATGAGATATGTGTTCAATAGGGGTGATATGTCTGAGGTTTGTGATAAATGCGATATATGTGTAATACATGTGATATATGCAGGAGCAGTTGGTGTTACCATCAGCATCAGCACAAACAGATAAGCAAATGGCAGCAGTTCTGTTTTGTTGTCTTGGTCTGGGAAAAACAGTTCATTTTGGACAACCGCGGCCAAAATGAACTGAACCTGGACCATTTCATTTTGGCCGCGGTACATGTGTGATACTTTGATTAAAACACAAGGGTGTAAACATTTTTCCTAATAATAAAAACATGACATTGTTGTAGGGATCGTCTAACCCTTGCAATACTAACAACACACACTAGGGGGTGAATAGTGTAATGGCAATAAAATTGTCCAAATAAAATTTAACTTGCAAATGCGGAATTATAAATGCAAGAGGAATTAAATGGCACAATCAATCTAAATGCAAACAAAAATTTTTACCCTGGTTCCCCAAACTTGGGTACATCCAGCCACACCAATATTCACTATATTCCCACACAGAGAAGTGAATACAAATCTCACAAGGAGATACCCCACAAAGAGGATTTATGCCCTACACAAGGACCCAACCAATCCTACACAAGGATCAAGACTCCCACACAGAGAATCACTAACTCCCACTCAGAGAATTAGGGTTAGCCTTACACTAGGACACAAGAACTCCCACAAAGAGAGTTAATTCCCATAAAGAGAATTCCCTAGTCCCACAAAGAGACAACCTCCCACAAAGAGAGAAACTCCCACAAAGAGAGTATCCTAATCCCACAAAGAGAAATAGGAAAACAGATTACACCCTGTAAAGTAAATACTCTTACCTATGCCTTGAGATGCTTACTCATGAATGAATGCAAGGCATGGAAGAGGATCTCCAAGTGTTGGAATATGCTTGAGAGCACTTGGATGATTTCCCTTGAGCTGGACTTCAATGCATGAAGAAAGATGAATGCTCAATAGAGGGAAATGAGGGAGCTTGAGAGTGGCTTATTGATCTCTTGATATTTTCAATAGAATCAAGAGTTTATCAAATGTTGTCAAGAGTTCTCAAGAAAGGCAGCACACTCATATATATAGGAATCCTATATCAAGCCCAAAAACCCAAAGAAACAGCCAAATAATCAAATCTGCAACGGCTAGAAACTGGGTGAAAACGACAGGAACAGTCGACTGATGATCATAAGACAGTCGACTGATCAACGACTAGAAAATATCCAACGGCTATAATCTGAGACAGGACAGTCGACTGACGAAGTCAATACAGTCGACTGACAAACAGGACAGGCGCCTGTTAATCCTTCAGCAGACGACTGCTGCAGGGGATGGATCGAAACAGAGAGCTGCACACTTTCTCCAATTCTATGCACATGCGACTGAGGTTAATACTACAGTCGACTGTCGAATAGTCAGGCGACTGTATATTCTTTATCAGTCGACTACTGTAAAGTATGGAGAGAAGACAGAGAGATGCAGAGATTACACTTACGCTAGACATGTGACTGTTGGCCAAATCTCAGGCGACTGTAAATATACATGCGACTGAAAACTGATCGACAGGCGACTGTGCGTAAAGCTCAAGTTTGAGTCAATTGAAATGTTGACTTGAGCAGTGAATATCAAGCGACTGTAGAAGAATCTACAGGCGACTGGAAATCACCCAGTCGACTGTGTTTCCCTCATCAGACGACTGACCGAAAGAATGAACCTATTAGGTTGGATTCTATGATAATCCTAAGGTTCACTAAGATGGTTAAATGCATGTACATGAATGAGCAAACCATCTAGCAAGGCATTACATCAACCCTAGACTCAAAAGAGAGAGAAAGCAATATAGTAAATTACATGGATTACAATGCTTTCAAAAGAATCTAAGTCTACAATCTTGATGCCTTGATTGCTCTCCATTATCTCCAAGCTTTGGCACTCCTTGAGTCTAAACTTTGGCTCTTCTTCACATGATGTCCATCCTTACACCAAGTGATTAGTCTCCAAAAAAGATATCCTTGAAATAAACTGAGAGACTAAAACATGAGATTCATTAGCAACAACATAATGTTGTGATCATCAACAAAATAAGATTGGTATGAATCACCAATACTCAACAATTATGATCGAGCCAAGTCATACGGGTCAGCAGGCATAGGGTCCGGCTATCAGGGCTGAAGATGATGACTTGATAGCCCCAAGTCCAACAACCCGATGACACTCTATAACATGGGTAATTTGCAGCACAAAGGAACAAGAAAATTGGCGTGGATTGGTCCGTCATCAGGATGATATGCTCACAAGAGTTTGTGAGGATGTCCCTTCTCTGGCCCCTCTCTCTTTTCTCCTCCTCCCTCCGTCGCTTTTTCGTCTTCTTCTTCCCTTCACGACCTCTCACTTCCTTCTTCCCTTCCTTTTTCCCCAACGCCCCGTCTCGTTTTTCTCGACGCCACTTCCCTCCCGACATGCAGTCCAAGCTCACCCTGCCCCCCCATCTGCGTCGTCATCGACGCCACCTCGGGTTTGGGCCAGCCCGTGCTCTCACCGTTGAAGGCTATCACGTTGTTCTTGGTTTGCCCCTCTTTGCCCCTTTTTTCTTTCAGGACTTTCGGCAAACACGTTTCGTGCACTCATTCTGATGCTTGTTTCTTTTCCCTTTTTTCTACCTTTGCTGGTAGTTGGCCATTCGTCTCAACGGCTCGATGAGGTACTGCTCCGAGCTGGGACTAAAATCATACATCGTGTATATTACTAAACTTTTTTTTAATATTTTGGAATGTTGATCAGACGATTAGAGAGATCAAGTAGGAAGACAGTCATGCATGTGTGGATGCATTCGAAGTTGACATGGCATCCATCAATTCAATTATACAGTTCGAAAGTCGCCTAAAACAATGGCTTTCAGACTCCAATCTCCATCCTTTAGTACAACTACTGACAAACAATGCTGGGATCTTGGCAACATCCAGCCGAGTTACTCAGGACGGATACGACCAGTAAATATTTCTATCTATGCCGAGCATCTATTTCGTTATTTATAATAGCATGGAGTTGGTAACCATTTTGAATGATGTGTGTTATTGAATTAAAGCGGCAAAAGTTTTTAAAATGTTTATTGATTAATTGTATTCAGCTTACCCTTTCTTGGATTCATTTGTTCCATTTATATCTCTTGATGGAGTGGCCGGTCTCTTGATCGGAAACATAACTTAGATACCATGAAATTGGTGAGGCCATCAACTAATATTTATAGATAAATGGGGGCCTAACAAGCGAATATTAGGCAAGTAACATAGAGAGGGCATAGTTAGGGTGCTAGTTCCTTGCTTCGGTTCATGTAGATCATATAATCATGATCATCGAATATCGTCCCAAAGTAACTAACTGATACAATTTTTATATCAATTTTAAGGAAATGTATAACTTGTGTCAGTATTGAGAATGACGTTTAAAGTTCAGAACCATAAATTTGAAAGATGGGTTCAGCTTCAATAAAAAGATCATGTATGTCAGCGGTGTATTGCATGTTTGAGTTTACTTCCTTGGTAGCATCCTCGAAGAGACGTGGCCTTCAACTCACCTTCAAGATTGAAGAACCATCTGTAGGAGGATATATGCCCATAAGACGATTTATCCTAAGTATACGTCTTGTTCATACTGTATATAGTATCCATTATCCTGAGTATGAAATCGTTTGAATTAATATACTTAGATAATATCCATAGACTTATAGTTAGGTCCTTACGTATCTAGATAAGATCTCGATTATGAGTAGTAAGCGAACGAATAGAAACGTAAGTCTTAAATAATTCGTGGTCACAGATGTGTTGAGAATTGGATATCAACACATCAGATAGACCACTGTGTCTTAGTCTTACCTTTGGGTAATGATGATCTCATAGTCATTCGACTTGGTGAAGTCGGAGACGAGACACAAGTGCTCATTGGAGAATGAGTTCACTGAACAACCAACTTAGAGTTATTAAATAGTTAAAATTTAACTAAACTGTCTATAATAACTCTAGGGTGATGATAGGTAAGCTGGTCCTTAAGACCTGAAGTCATTTGTACGAACCTGTGAGCGAACAATGTCGCTTAGACCTATGATCTAGCTTCGAGGCTAGGCCTGCTGAAAGATCTTAGGTTGGGTTGCACCCGAAGCTCTCGAGGCGAGTAGATGACTAAGATGGGATTCGTCACTTCTGTTAAAGGGAAGTTAGTGTCACAGGCTCAGTACGGTCTTTGTGTTAATCCTCGGCCGGGGTACGTCGTAACAAGTACAACGTAAATACGACTAAGACCGCCGTATACTGACCAATGTTGTCTAATAGGGTTGACAGTAAACCATACCTTAGGTCAACAGGGACACAGTCTTGACGAAGGGACTATAGCTAACGGCATTCATCACTGACACAGCCAAAGTAAACCCAATGATGCTTTTGTCAATGGGTCGATCACGTTATGATGATTCTGAAACAAGGACGACAACTATTGCTCGTGGTGACCGTCGTCTAGGGGTTTCGAGCTCCAACCTGTAGTAAGGTCAGACTGTATGGTCTCACAGCAAATAGCGTTCGTGTTTTAGTAATAGGAAGATTAATTCAGAGAGATTCATTTGATGATATTGAATAGTTGATATTCAGAAAGCTATTTGTGAAAATAAGTCGTAAATGCAATAGGGACAATGATGCATTTAATGCAAACAAAGATTAAACGTGTCGTAAATTAGTTACAAACAATATTTGTAGGAACAAATACATTGGAAAGGGTTACCTGGATGACGGGATTGTCCCGGTCTAAACACAGGTTCAAACCGCGTCCAAATCGAAGCTCAAACGAGTCTAGAAACACGAAAACAGTCCAAGGCAAAGTGGGTTAGACCGACTGGGCTAACAAGCACATCCGCAAGAGCAAACGGGCACGGCCCGTTGCCCAGCGGGTGGGGGGGCGGCCCGCCTCCCTTGTCCTGGAAGGGCGCGCCCGCTAAGCCTAGCGGGCGCGCCCGCAACTTAAGTGATTTAGGGGTTTTTGAAACCCCAAATGACGGCTACAAAAATTGATTTTTTGCCCATCTTTGGGAAATTGTTTGAGGGGGTCAAACGAAGTCGAAATTCGTCGTCGTTGGTTCCTACACGTTCACCATTCGAAGCCCTTCGTATTGATAACTTGTTTGGTGTCTAAAGTTTAATGAGTGAAGAGAATTAATGCATTGAAGTTTGCTTTTATGAAAAGCTTACTAAACTTCAATTAAGCTAAATTAGCTTAATTGAATTCTCTTCAATTTAGCAATTGTCCCACATTGCGCACAACGAAAGGAGTGCCGACTGCCTATATAAATAGGGGTGCACTCTCTTCATTGAAACATGCACCAAGTCCTCGATCGAGTAGCTTCGGATATTTGAGCTAACTCGATCTACGACTAAACTATTCTCTCTCTCTCTTCTTCCTACTCTCCGGACTAGTCCTAGCAAGACTATGAAGGGGGTTTGGATTCGGATCCAAACGTCTAAGACGCGGGTCTATTCAAGTGAAACTTTCTACCGCGTGTGATCGGCTTGGAGGCAGAAGTCGGCTCGGACAGATCGGTGCGAGGGTGCGAGGCGGCTCGGGTGGATTGAGTCAAGGCGGCTCGGCTATGAGTAGCATCAGAAGACGGTGCAGTACATCTTGCCTGCTCCAGGGTCAAGATTCAGGGTATGTGGTTAAGCAATTTTAGTGTAGATTTAATTTCGTCGCTATAGAATAGATCCCTCTTGGGGTGGTCAGATCCACCCCAAGTTGGCATAGATCGGGCTAGGTTCTGGCTTCCTCAGAGCCTAGCTAAATTGTTTAGCTAGCCTAAGTTTTTGTTTTTCCGCTGCGCTTTTATGCCTCTGTGGTCCGTCCGACTTAGGACGGACACAGATCCGAGCTCTGAGGGTCCGCCAAAACCCCTACAGTGGTATCAGAGCCACGGTTATGCTTGTAGATCTATTTTAGCGACATTTTAAATCTTTTAATTGCTTGTTTTAAACATACTGACAATTTTAACTTTATGTTAAAATAATATTTTATGTTTTAAAATTGTTTTACAACATGAAATTTTTTTTGGGACGATTTAATTTTTATGCGATAAATTTAAATAGGTCTATTATGATTAAATGTTTTAAAATTTTGTTTTATAAGATAAAATAATTTTAGCATGCATTTAAAATTTTTAAAGTTTATGTAAGATAGAAGGAATATTTTATTTCATGCGATGACATAGAAAAATTCATATTTTTGATTACATAAAGATTGAAATTTTTTAAAAGGCTTTATCCGAAAGTTTATTAAATTAATTTCAAATGATTTTGAAAAGGGTTTTAGAATTGTTTTAAAGAATATGTGATATAAAGAAAATTTTATTCTCATAAGATGAAGTAATAAATTTGTTTCTTTTAAATTACATATTGATTTTAAGATTACTCTATGTGATATTTCAATCTTAAAAGTGTACCGTTAAAATTTTAAAGCCTAGGTTTTAAAATTATTTGATAATTTTATGAAACCTAGTTTTATGTGATAAAATACTTTAAGCTTTAAATTTTAAATCTTTATATTTAAATGTTAAATTTTAAAGTTGCAAGTTGTTTGATTATGTTATAGATAATTTTTAACTTGCATACTTTCATTATATGTCACTAAATGAACCTTTAATTTATGCGGTTAAATTAGTTGGTTTATGTTTATTAATGGACATGTTGAATAATGTATTCATGAACTCTTTAGGTTAGCCATTAACGGATTAAAATTTTATTAAGATGAAATTTTAATGACTAGTGACATGCTACGTTTTATAAACAAGACAACATCAAAACTTAATACCGGATTAGGGTAATCCCTTTTGATTGCCAATCATTGCAATAAATCGTTTAAATGATGATTATCATAAAAAGGCTATTTTTGAAATATGTTGTAATTATTTTATTAAAATCCTAATTAGATTGGGGTAGCATAGTTGAACGTATGAACCTTATAGTTGATAAGGACTCAATAAAAATTGTTCAACCAATCCATAAAATTTTGAATTTTAGGATCCACTAGTTTATAAGGATTAACTAGTTTTAATTAAAAGTCATTTAGTTGTTGGACGAACATAGAATTGATGAAACTCCTTCAATGGATCATGATGTCGGTCAATGTGCTTGGCTAAGTTTGCTGGACCACCCTAGCTAGTCTAGGGGCCGAGTGGTCCTGGCTTAGTCAATTCCCTGGCCGCGTCCGCTGGACCGTAAGGAGTCAAATCATGACTGTGTAAGTCCATCAACTATACCTAGTCAAATACGATAATAATCTTGGTCAAGATAAATCGGTAGCCCTCCTTGTTTTAGGAGTTGGCAACTGTAAGAAACGTGTTACGGTTGTTGAGCTACACTTAATACGTGACACGACAATCTTATAGAAACCGATTTCTTGATAAACATCTTGACCTGACCCAAACCGTTGTCTTGTCCACCGAGCACCGGCGTAAGTCTAACCAAGAATGTAGTCTAAGTCCTGACCCAAACCGACGTGTCGTGCATACACCGAGCGGCGGGGCAAGTCAGGCTAGACACGAAAACAAGGGTCCGACTAGGCTAGCCATTGTGATCCGGATGAGCACACTAATGATCACAAATGAATATGGATAAAAATCGATAGGGAATCATATTTAATATGATTGACGACGAGTTCGTCTACCGACTGCAGAATCGGACAACTTGTTAAGACACACTCAAGGTTGTCAGACTCAGGGTAGTCGGATCCCTCTCTCACAAATGTTATTTTAATAATAAACTGTTTATTATTATGGCTTTAATAAATTAGTGGGAGAATATAGTTTTATTAAAACCATTGAAACTATACAACGAACATATACTGACTAAAGTATCTATAAAATTGCAGAATGGAATCGGGTCTAAGATTTATGGTAGAGAAGAGCGTGCTCGATGGAACGAACTATAAAGTCTGGCTTAGGAAAAATTAAGTTAGTCCTTTCTCTAGCCGGGATTGGATACGTACTGTTCGAGGACGCCCCAGAGAAGCCCGATGACGATTCAACCTTCGAGGAAAAAGAAGCCTATAAGCTATACCAGAGGGATGCAGAGAAGGCCAGGTGCCTTACTCTGGCTTCGATGAATAATGAACTGCAGAGGAAGCATGAACATTTGGATGTTCAAAGTATGCTTCTGAATGCACAAGAGTTATACGGCAAGCGGTCTCGAGCTGCCAAGTTCGAAGCCACCAGCAACCTCTGGGGCACAAAGATGGAGGCAGGGCCCGTACAAGATCATGTCATCAAGATGATTGGGTACGTGGAGGATGTCGCCCAGTTGGGTTTTGTCCTGGACAATGAGATATCCGTGGACATTATCCTTAAGTCTTTAACCCCGGCCTTCAAGCCTTTCATTACTGGTTTCATAAATGAACAGTTTTGAAACGGATCTTCCTGGTCTCCTCAATATGCTTAGGCAGTTTGAGGAGATTGAGAAGAAACCGACTGCATTGGTTGTTGGCTCTGCTTCTTCAGACCAGCCGAAAGGCAAGGGTAAGAAGAGGCAGGTCCCGCAACCTGCGAAGGCGAAGAAAGGGAAGAAAAAGACCAAAGGGGCCCCGTCAAAATCTGAGTGCTTCCATTGCCATAAGATTGGCCATTGGAAGAGGAACTGCAAGATTTATTTTGCAGAAAAGAAGAAGGAGCATACTGATGCCTCTACCTCAGGTACAACAAATTAAATTCAATGAAGCATAATTATTTCCAATCACATAGTATGAGATACTAAAACATATGTGTAATGTATACATGTGGCTGAAATGAAGCAAAGATTGGAAGAAGTTCGAAGGACGATCGGTAATCTGAGCAATCGTTACTGCTGGGGCCATGCAAAGACTTCAAAGAGACATGATCGAGAAGGAGTTGATACTCAATTTTAGTTGAATAAAATGTCTCATTCCTCCAAGTGAAAACAATGATTGAGTGTTCAACACTCAAAGTTTATTTGATAAACATATTACGGTTCATCTTTATGAATCCGCTGTTTTTGAATGAATGTCTCGAAAATTGTGTTTTCTGTTGAAATTGAGATTTGATTAAGATTGGCTTAAATTTCTGCAAATGTGGCTTTCTGAGTTGGTTGCGAAAATTCTCGATTATGATGTGAAGCTTCAGAAAATTTTGTTTTGGAGCTGACTTAATGTTATAGTCAATCGGTAGCTAAGTATAAGTTCCAGGAGCGTATAAATTGTGTGTGATCACAATTATACGCATATTAAGATTAATTCTTAATAAACAACATTTGATTATTAAAGAGTTAATATTAAATGTGGTTAAAGGAAAAAGTACAGTGTAGGACGTTTGATTGAGTGAGTCAATGTCAAGATTCCTTAAACCGATCTTGACTTGACTCATTCGTCAAACCGAACCTGACACTAGTTAATTCCATCTAAAGCACTTATAAAATGGTTATGCTCTTTATATATACAAATCTAAATATGATTTAGATATAATATTGAAGTTCTTAACCAGGTAATTCTTAAAGTCAGTGGGAGCCAGCTCGTATACTTAGTTCCAGTTTCTCGGACTAAGTAAAAGGGATTTCCACCTTATATGAATCATCTATATAAAACATTGAATCAAAATCGTTTTGATTTAATCGTATATATAGAGACTTAGGGTATCATGTATGTACTTGACATATTGACACAAGAAAAGTGGAATGTGCTGAGGCTGACTTATAGAATTGTTAGACCCTACATCTAGATTGTATAAGCTAATTGTTAGCTATACAAAGTAAGGAAAATTGATCCAAATCATTTTTCAAAGGATCAACCTTGTGTGATCAAAAGATGTATAAATAAATAATTCAAAAGATGTATAAATAAATAATCCATTGAAATGCATTATGGATACCCGTTAGTAAATCCACTCTTAGGTTTGTCATATAAATGTCCAAGTGACTGATATGCTATAACGGTATGAGATACCGAGGTAAATAGCCTAAGTGCAAGTGGGAGATGTAGGAGGATATATGCCCATAAGGCGATTTATCCTAAGTGTACGTCTTGTTCATACTGTATATGGTATCCATTATCCTGGGTATGAAATCGTTTGAATTAATATACTTAGATAATGTCCATAGACTTATAGTTGGGTCCTTACGTATCTAGATAAGATCCCGATTATGAGTAGTAAGTGACCGAATAGAAACGTAAGTCTTAAACGGTTCGTGGTCACAGATGTGTTGAGAACTGGATATCAGCACATCGGATAGACCACTGTGTCTTAGTCTTACCTTAGGGTAATGACGATCTCATAGTCATTCGACTTGGTGAAGTCGGAGACGAGACACAGGTGCTCATTGGAGAATGATTTCATTGAACGACCAACTTAGAGTTATTAAATGGTTAAACTTTAACTAAACTGTCTATAATAACTCTAGGGTGATGATAGGTAAGCAGGTCCTTAAGACCTGAAGTCATTTGTACGAACCTGTGAGCGAACGGTGTCGCTTAGACCTATGATCTATCTTCGAGGCTAGGCCTGCTGAAAGATCTTAGGTTGGGTTGCACCCGACGCTCTCGAGGCGAGTAGATGACTAGATGGGATTTATCACTTCCGTTAAAGGAAAGTTAGTGTCACAGACTCAGTACGGTATTTGTGTTAATCCTCGGCCGGGGTACGTCGTAACAAGTACAACGTAAATACGACTAAGACTGTCGTATACTGACCAATGTTGTCTAATAGAGTTGACAGTAAACCATACCCTAGGTCAACAGGGGCACAGTCTTGACGAAGGGACTATAGCTAACGGCATTCATCACTGACACAGCCAAAGTAAACCCAACGATGCTTTTGTTAATGGGTCGATCACGTTATGATGATTCTAAAATAGGGACGACAACTACTGCTTGTGGTGACCGTCGTCTAGGGGTTTCGAGCCCCAACCTGTAGTAATGTCAGGCTGTAGGGTCTCACACCTAATCGCGTTCGTGTCTTAGTAATGTGAAGATTAATTCAGAGAGATTCATTTGATGATATTGAATAGATGATATTTACAAAGCTAGTTGTGAAAATAAGTCGTAGATGCAATAGGGACAATGATGCATTTGATGCAAACAAAGATTAAACGTGTAGTAAATTGTTTACGACAATATTTGTAGGAACAAATACATTGGAAAGGGTTACCTGGATGACGGGATCGTCTCCGTCTAAACACAGGTTCAAACCACGTCCAAATCGGAGTTCAAACGAGCCCAGAAACGCGAAAATAGTCCAAGGCAAAGTGGGTTAGACCCACAGGGCTAACAAGCCCATCCGCAAGAGCAAATGGGCGCGGCCCGCTGGCTGCAGCGGGCGAATGCCCGCTGGCTGCACAGCGGGCACGGCCCGCTGCAGCAGCGGGCAGGCGGCCCGCCTCCCTTGCCTTGGGCGGGCGCGCCCGCTAAGCCTAGCGGGTGAGCTCACAACTTAGGTGATTTAGGGTTTTTTGAAACCTCAAATGACGGCTACAAAAATTGATTTTTTGCCCATCTTTGGGCAATTGTTTGAGGGGTCAAACGAAGTCGAAATTCGTCGCCATTGGTTCCTACGCGTTCACCATTCGAAGCCCTTCGTATTGATAGCTTGTTTGGTGTCTAAAGTTTAATGAGTGAAGAGAATTAATGCATTAAAGTTTGCTTTTATGAAAAGCTTACTGAACTTCAATTAAGCTAAATTAGCTTAATTGAATTCTCTTCAATTTAGCAAGTGTCCCACATTGCGCACAACGAAAGGAGTGCCGACTCCCTATATAAATAGGGGTGCACTCTCTTTGTTGAAAGATGCACCAAGTCCTCGATCGAGTAGCTCCGGATATTTGAGCTAGCTCGATCTACAACTAAACTATCCTCTCTCTCTCTTCTTCCTATTCTCCGGACTAGTCCTAGCAATACTACGAAGGGGGTTTGGATTCGGATCCAAACGTCTAAGACGCGTTTCTATTCAAGTGAAACTTTCTACCGCGTGTGATCGGCTTGGAGGCGGAAGTCGGCTCGGGCAGATCGGTGTGAGGGTGCGAGGCGGCTCGGGCGGATCGAGTCAAGGCGGTTCGGCTACGAGTAGCATCAGAAGACGGTGCGGTACATCTTGCCTGCTCCAGGGTCAAAATTCCGGGTATGTGGTTAAGCAATTTTTAGTGTAGATTTAATTTCGTCGTTGTAGAATAGATCTCTCTTGGGGCGGTCAGATCCACCCCAAGTTAGCATAGATCGGGCTAGGTTCTGGCTTCCTCAGAGCCTAGCTAAATTGTTTAGCTAGGCTAAGGTTTTGTTTTTCCGCTGCGCTTTTATGCCCATGTGGTCCGTCCGACTTAGGACGGACACAGATCCGAGTTCTGAGGGTCCGCCAAAACCCCGACACCATCAATCTCTCTTTTCCATCCAGATACCACTTCGAGACCTAAGCAATTTTTCGGTGAATGAGGATGGTGCCAACAAACAATTAAGATGTTGTTGATAAGTTCTTTATCGCTTTGATGCTGTTTTACCCATTTTTTTCCTTGTGTCCTAGGATTATCATATCGGACAATGACCATTGTATGTAAAAGATTGATTATTGATGCTTTCATCTTTCTGGCTTCATTCACTTTGTCAATTGGTCTGTTCGAGAATTTATTTTCGGATACTTAACATGTTCTAGTGAATTC
The DNA here is from genome assembly GCA_030789695.1 of Scilla litardierei. Lineage (NCBI taxonomy): Eukaryota > Viridiplantae > Streptophyta > Magnoliopsida > Asparagales > Asparagaceae > Scilla > Scilla litardierei. The sequence goes on from CM061138.1 coordinate 129,010,285, forward strand.
TGGTATCAGTATGTGAATGTCCAATTATCGCAATAACTCTAGATTAAGGTATTCAGTCTTTTGTCACACGTTCCTTTTCATGTGTGGCACCATCATTTGCTCACTAATCCACCCATCACAGGAAAACTATGAATATCGTCATCTTCACAGATATTTAGTATTTGCATTGGGTGACAAATACCGGAGGCCTGTATTACATGCTAATTTCATTACTTTCAGGATGATGGAGACGAATTACATCAGTGCATTCTTTCTGACCAACCTGCTTCTGCCGCTACTCAAGAATAGCCATGTGCCCTCTCGGGTAGTTAATGTGACTTCATTTACACATTGTTCTGGTGAGCATCAATCTAGATCTATAATATACGGGCTTATTAAAAGGAAGCATGTTATGATCATAACAATTTTTTTCCATTAGTCCAGCGGAAATATTTTACGAACCATTTGTTGTAACCATATAATGTATCATTTTTGGCCTTTAACATTGAGATTGATGAATCTTATTTAATTTAAATTTGGATCATTAGAAATCCTCTCTAAACTTTATCGATTCTTTTATTTCTTGTTGTTTGCTATTAATTTTTATGTACCATGTGGTCTTGAAAAGATCATGCCTTATTATTGCTTTGTGGTTTCTTTGAGCTGTAACCAGTGCCTGATGCTGAGAACCACACACTAACCACCTATTTTTATTTTTATTCAAGTGTTTGATGTAAAAGTTGATAAGAAAAGCCTTATATGCCTGCCAACCCCAGGAAGATATCCTTGTGCTCGTATTTACGAATATTCCAAATGTAAGTCCAATCTTGAGATGTGAAGCTAAATAATGTTCTTGCCATTTCTTGCTTCTAAGCAGCCGTTTTGTATTTGACAGTGTGTGTGCTGCTTTTCTCATATGAGCTGCATCGGCAACTTCATGCAATGGAGTCGTATCCTAACATATCTATCAAGTACGTATCCAAAAACATCCCATGTTTTAGACCACACATACCGACATGTAGTACTGTCCTATTTTACGCATTTGGATTCTGCAAAGATTGAGGTTTTAAACAATTAAAGGAAATGCAATTTGTATGTTTTTGCCCAAATTAATTTCTTGCAACTGTTGTTGCATTATACATTTTCAAAAGTTCTCAAACATTTTCCACTTCAATTAGACTAGCATCAATCGATGACCATAAATTTGAGCCATGCAATTTTTTTGGATTATTGCTATATTCAAGAATATAAGCTGCTTTTATGTATCATAGTGCTGCCGATCATGGAGTGGTGGAGGCTAGCATCATGCAGGAGCTCCCTCGATGCCCTGCACAAGCGGCGTTTACGGTTCTGAGATGCTTGTGCCTCTTGCAGTCTCCTGAGGATGGCATTGGTTCGATTCTTGATGCTGCCCTTGCTCCACCTGTATGCTAGTCTTTCCTCCTTTATACCCGTTTATTTTGCTGGCAGTTGCGCATGGATATCCTATTGAAAGCTGTAATATCTTCTGTTTCAGGATGTATCGGGGAAATATTTCTTCGGGGGAAAAGGCAGGACGATCCAATTGTCCCCTCTTTCGTACAATGCAAAGCTTGCAGAAGATCTGTGGTCTACCTCTAACCTATTTTTCAAGAATCTGTACTGATGAAGGGACATTAACTTCTGAAGAGCAACTCATGGTTTTTGTCAATCTGATCGATTTTGTTGAAGGTGTAATTACATATTTTGTATCTGTTTCCACCCATAGGAGATGTTTGGATGGCTGTGCTTGCCACTGGCTAACTGCAGGATGGTTCAAAGGGCAGTGGGCACAAAAGAACTGGACGAGCAAGCAAGCTTCTTCAGTTCGTTTCGTAGAGATCCACACAGTGAGCTCAGAAATCTCCAGCCGCCAGCATACGCCCTCCTGAGTGCCACCTCGACCTGTAGGCTGGCTGAAAGTAAGAGATACATGGGACAGATGAGGTAAGGAGATTCTCGGTTCAAGATGAAGCCGGGTAATGCAGACAATAGACAATGGATATGGAATCACATAATCTTGAGGTAGTTCTGGCCTTGAAGACCTATTCTTTACAATGGCAAACTCGAGCTTTGAAGCATATGCTTGGAAACAATTCAAGGCCTATTTTGGCAACATGGTCTCCGAAGATTGGGTTTCGTGCAAGTTAAAACTAAATCAAGGTTTGTATTCCTATATACATCAATTTCTATCAAGTAATGAAAATTCAGTTTGGATTTTTACAAACCTCAGTTTCATAAACCTTAGTTTCAAAACTCCATTTTGGCATCCTAACAAGCATAAGTTCCAGAAACCTAAGTTTGGACTACTTACTCCACCAAACCCCAATTTCTCAAGATTAAATCTCAGCCGTTCTTCTATCTTCCCTTTTGTCCTAGTCAGTTTGTCCTAGTCAGCCGTAAAATTCAAAAAAAGGTTGTCAAATGTATAATAGATTATTGACGTTTTTAATTTTGGAATGAAATCGGAATTTTCAATGTTCAAGGTTTGATATGTTTGAGATGTGATTAATGAGATATGTGTTCGATTGGGGTGATATGTCTGTGGTTTGTGATAAATGCGATATATGTGTATTACAAGTGATATATGCAGGAGCAGTTGGTATTGCCCTCAGCATCAGCACAATCAGATAAGCTAATGGCAGCAGTTTTGCTTTGCTGTCTTGGTCTGGGAAAAACAGTTCATTTTGGCATACCGCGGCCAAAATGAACTGAACCTGGACAATTTTGGCATGACATTATGATCAAGCCATGTCATACGGGTCAGCAGGCATAGGGTCCGGCTATCAGGGCTGAAGATGATGACCTGACAGCCCCAAGTCCAACAACCCGATGACACTCTTTAACATGGGAAATTTTTAACACAAAGAAAAAAAATGGGCGTGGATTGGTCCGTCATCAGGATGATATAGAGTTTGTGAGGATGTCCCTTCTCTGGCCCCTTTCTCTTCTCTCATCCTACCTCCGTCTCTTCTTCTTCTTCTTCTTCCCTTCACGACCTCTCACTTCCTTCTTCCCTTCCCTTTTGCCCAACGCCCAGTCTCGTTTTCCTCGACGCTGCTTCCCTCCCGGCCTGTAGTCCAAGCTTGCCCCGCCCCCCCAGCTGCGTCGTCACCGGTGCCACCTCGGGTTTGGGCCGGGCCGCAGCCTGTGCTCTCGCCGCCGAAGGCTATCACGTTGTTCTTGGTTTGCCACTCTTTTCCCCTTTCTTTTCTTTCAGGACTTTCGGTAAACACGTTTCGTGCATTCATTCTGATGCTTGTTTCTTTTCCCTTTTTTCCGCCTTTGTTGGTAGTTGGCCGTTCGCCTCAAGGGCTCGATGAGGTATTGCTCCGAGCTGGGACTAAAATCATACATTGTGTATATTACTAAAATTTTTTTTAATTTTTTCAAATGTTGATCAGACGATTAGAGAGATCAAGCAGGAAGACAGTCATGCATGTGTAGATGCATTCGAGGTTGGCATGGCATCCATCAATTCAATTATACAGTTCGAAAGTTGCCTAAAACAATGGCTTTCAGACTCCAATCTCCGTCCTTCAGTACAACTACTCATAAACAATGCTGGGATCTTGGCAACATCCAGCCGACTTACTCGCGACGGATACGACCAGTAAATATTTCTATTTATGCCGAGCATCTATTTCGTTGTTTATGATAGCATGGAGTTGGTAACCACTTTGAATGATGTGTTGATCGCGCCCGGATATACACCTGGAAAACGACTGTAGTCTTACCGCAAGCGCATGGCGTAGTGGCGAGCGGGTATCGAACTCAGGGAGGACAATTGACATTACTCTATTTAGATCACCTAGCTATTGATGGAATAAGAATGGTTTTGATAATTGTGTCACAATCGTTCAAATAGCAAATAGAATTCAATATAATAAAAGCGTCTAAGGATAGGAAATCCCCACTACGGACCGTCTCTTATCCTTGTGGATCATGAATCCCAACGTTGCAAGGCTTGAATGTAGGTGAACTAGTTGCAACTTAATGTAGAACCAAGCTCACGCTCTCGCGCTATTGCCGGTCTATAGCAACCTAGATTAGGGCCCACTCTCGTGCAAATCCTAACATAAGCCACTAGCGTGAAGATTGACATCATCGTCCAATCGCAACTCGAGCCCACTCTCGTGCAAACTCGAGCTACGACCTAGGTTATGATAGTTCGTATTCGTCCAATCTCTTGCAAATGAATATTCGTATAGATTTATAATAAAAATCCTAGTTTTGGTCCAATCTCTTGCAAACCAAATCTAGAGAATCTCGATTATAAACCTAAGTCGAATATCTAGGCCTTCCCTTCAATTGAGATCCAATCTCTTGCAAATCCCAATCGATGGAAATTCCTAGCTACTCTCAATAAATCAATCACAACCTAACCTTTCTTTAATCCTAGCAACAATTCAATTCATTCATCACAATTAAAAGATCGGATCCATAAGGTTCATCCCCATGCCCTAGAACAACGAAACTACTCACAAATCATCATGGAAATCTCAGAAATAGCAAATAAATTCATAGCACAATTCATTGGAGAGAAGGAACAATTCATAAAAATAAGAGTTTTAAAGAGAAAGATCAAACCAAATTGTGCGTCTATGATCTCCAGCTGAGATTTACAAAAGGAATAGCCGTCAAAAAATAATGGAAGTCTCTCCTAAAACTTGGGATAAAACTAGGTTTAAATACAAGCCAAATTCGTCCAAAAAATCCTGACAGAATTGCCCATGCGCTGCCCAGAAATCCCAATTTGCATAGCAGTCGGACTGCGTCACTCGGTCGAGCAACCTATGTCACTCGACCGAGTGACAGACCCAATAAAAGACAGAAAGTCTGGAAAATTTGGGGGTCTGTCGCTCTGGCTGACTAGGTCGAATGGGCTTCTTCACTCGACCGAGTGAGCAATCTTGCTCGGCCGAGTGGGTCTTCTCAAAATTTCCAGTAACTTAGCTGCTTCTTGGAAGAAAATCCATGTCGCACTCGGGCGAGTGAGTTTTCTCACTCGGCCGAGTGAAATTTCTTGCTCGGCCGAGTGATCTCTGAAAATTGGCAATGCGTATCCGTTTCACTCGGCCGAGTACAGTTCTTCACTCGGTCGAGTGAACCTTCTATTCGGCCGAGTGAGCTGTATCTGGGCTCTTTTCTTCTCCTCTTGTCTTCTCATCGATTCCATCGAATTTCTTTCTCTTCTGCTCATCCTCTAGCGTTGATAACTCCTCAAATAAGCTGTGGGCGATGCTCCAATCTACGTGAAATTCCTTTGATCTCATTTTCGCTCCAGATCGCTCCATATCTCCTGAAATACGACAAAAACAAGAAATAGTGAAAAGTAACGCGATATCGTCGAATAATCGTGAAAAACGTGATATGGACGATCAAAATGACATGAAAACATGCAGAAAAAAGGTGTAAAATAAGGTGCGATCAAAATCCCCCAAGCTTACCTGTTACTCATCCTCGAGGAAGATGAGTAAAAGGGGAACCCAGCGGATAAAAATAAGGAAAAAAGAAAAAATAAGATAGAAAAGAAAACAAAGAGGGAGGTGCTAGATCATTTTCTCAGGACGTGGACTCGCTTACTCAAATAGCATACGGTGAATAAAAACGTGCCAAAGATTTGTATCTCGATATCATGATCATATAAAGATGCATTCAATATAGAAACCCAAGAATATCAAAACAATATGAAATGTGAAATCATCCTAGAATTAGCATCGTCTGAAGCATTTAAAGCAATATACATAATCATAGACCACACACTTTTCAATTGATCGCTTTCTATTTGGAGTATAAGAGAGGTATCACACAATATGAAGTAATAAGAATATAAAGGAGTGGTTTTCATGAAATGCATGCTAAATTTCAATTCCTGGACTTCGTAATACTTTTAGAAGTCTCTCCGAGTATAGAAAATTACCTAGCTTAGGTTGTCATGCACAGACAAGTAGTCACTCTCTCACACATCATTGGATCCCCTCCCCCAAGCTTATCTATAAGCGTGGTAGCATCAGATAAAACAATAAGACTTTTCCCCATTTTTGAAGCTCCATAAAAAAATAAAAAAGGGAAGAAAGAGAAAAGGAAATGAAATGGGATCGTGTATGAACTTCTTTTCTCTCTTTTTTTTCCTTTTCTTCTTTTTTTTCTTTTTCTTTTGCTCTCTCTTTTTTTCTTTTGCTCTCTCTTTTTTTCAATCAATATATACAATAAGGATCCCAAATCAAAAGACAGAGAGATATACATGTATTTTTTTCTTTTTGATTTTGGGGTGTTGGAGCATGGAGTTTTATAGCAAGGGGTATGCTAATATAAGATTCGCTAAAGGGAGATTCACCAATGATTTTCAATATAGAAATAATGCTCAAGATATGTGGAGAAAGAAAAGTATGCAACGCTCAGTTCACTCTATAGAATGTGCACGACAACTTTCAGCAGAGTAATGTAATCTACTCAGTTTGATTTCAGAAAGTAAACTAATCCAGTTATATCAACATAGCATACATTCAGTCAACCTGAAAGTGAAGCGTACAATTTTCATGCAGTAAGAAGTGATATCAGACAACAAAGTAGTACTCCAAATATAGGCAATCAATACGTGAAGCTTGCTGTGTTTTCTATGGAAAGTATACAATATAAATCATCAGACTCAGCTAATGGTAGAATTTCATTCACAATCATATATGAAGGTGCATGTAACTATATCGAATGCACAGCATAGCATAACATATGATATCTGAAATAAAAACGATGGCATGACAAAATGATATGCATGTAGAGATAGGCTAATTCCACGTCGTCGTCATCGCAAAAAATTCATCTCTAGCCAAAAAGGGTAAAGGAAATAAGGATAAAAGAGAAATAAGAACTATTATACATATGCAGCACACACAAAGAGTATGAAAACGTGATGCATGAGAAAAAAGAAAAAAATAGGTGAAAATGAGTGTAAAACAAAGAAAGGTGGAAAAAATAAAAATAAAAATGAAGAAAATGAAAAGTGCATGAGACACTCACTCCCCCAAGCTAAACGGCACAGTGTCCTCAATGTGCTAAGTGTGGCACAAGGAGGAAAAAAATGTGGGTGGGGTGGGTGAGGATTCATGCATGATGGAAATAAAAGAAAATGAGATGGATGTGCAAGTGATGCATGCAGAGATCAAGATTGTTCAATATAAGTGTCCCAAAAAATACCTCCTCTCTCCCAAAATGATATAGAAAAATATGAGCAAAAAGTGACCAAAACGTGTGTGGAGGAGGGGTGCAAAATCAGCAGGCAGAAGATATCCAGTATAGCGGCAGAAAAAGTATGAGAGGCATCCAGTGTGTGCCTAAGTGGGTGGTGGAGCACTAGCACCGTCCTGTGGTGGAGGTGGTGGTGGCAGTGGCTGTTGGGTAGGGGTAGGTGTAGTGGCAGGTGGCGGCTGTGACAATCGCGCAAGAATCTGGTTCAGGCAAGCTTGAATACCATGAAGTAAAGCGACGCGAGACTGTACAGCACTGACGGTAGCGGAGAGAGCCCATAAGTCTCCTCTGAGCCCACTAACTGCCCCCTCTAGAGCACGTAGGTGCTGGACTAGGGTGTCAGGGGGAGGTGGAGCAGAGGGGCGAACAGGTGAGGAACGGGGCTGTCTCGCACGGCTATCGTAAACCACGAGTGCAACTACCGGGTGGGGTTATGGGGCTGTGCTCACAAAAAGACGCTCAGCCTCTGTGGGTGGCTGAGACGCAGGAATGGTCGAGGAAGAAGGAGCAGCAGCAGAGGCTGAAACGGTGACAGAGGGCGATGAGGACAGAGAGGTCGCTGACAGAGAAATGGGGACAGACGTCACGACACTCTCGGTGAAGACAGCTGTAGTGGAGACGGAAGGGTCGACGGTGATTCGGGGTATAAATTGCATATTTTCCCCCCATTTCTGGGCATTTTATGTGTATCATGTTAATTTTGGCTTGACGGGCGTATTTGTGATATCGTGAAGTATTAAAGCCTATTCTTATTATATATATATAATGTGGTTTTTATCGACTAATTTTTGCTTCCCTTATTTTTCAGGTACTTTTGGGATTTATCTGGATTTTCTGGAATTTTTCCAGAATTTTTGGGAGCTTGGAGCTATTTATTGGGAATTTTTGGAGCAAAAAATGGATTTCTAGATTTATATAAAGAAAATTGAAAAATAAAAATAAAAAAACCCACGCGTGCAGGCCGACCCGCTGGCCAGCCCGCTTTCCAATTCTCCAGGCGGCCGCTGTGCGCTACATTAAAAAAAGTTTTTTATATTAATGTGCCAGTGGGTCGGCCCATCGCCGGCCCGCTCGTTATTTTTGCGAAAGAGGAGCCCGCCCGAAGGCGGGCGGGGGCGGTAAGCGTCCACGGGTCAGGCACTGACCCGCGCCCGACTCGCAATTGTTTGTAATAGGGGCCTGGGTGCGATTTTTTTGAGGGGAACTCGGTTTTTCAGCTACTCTTCGGCCAGAAACAGATTTGGAGGAGGTTTCTTCGGCCCCAAAGCTAGGGCTTGGGCTTAGGAGGCCATGGGAGGTTGATGAAGCTTGGAGCTTGGAGGAGCATTTGGGAGAGGAGGATTTCATCTTGGAGTGACACTTGGGTGAAATTTCTCCAACCTCTTGTGTATTTGAATTAGGTTATTGTGTTGTAATTTGGATGATAATTTTGAGTAAAGATTTCTCCTTTTTCATCATGATTCTCTAAATCTTGCTTGTGTGGTTGTGTTGTGTGATTGTTGTTATTGGGTTGTGAAATTCATCTCTAGCATGTGTTTATCTTCTAAATTGGTGGATGAAACTTGAGTTACTTTGTTTATTGGAACCCTAATGGGAAATCCAAGAAGAGGATCATCCTAGCAGACCCTCTCTAATGTGCTCATTGTCTATTTCTCGCATGGGTTTCATTCATTACTTATTGCACCACACTTGTTCGATGAAATGCCGCATTCTTCGATTGAGTGTCCTTAGCCGGATAATCAATTGAGTTATATTTGGGATGATTTCTTGTGCCCACGGCCTCATTCACATGCACACCACACGAGTCCTCCTTGTTGCTTGCCGATTTGGCCCTCCACCCTTAGTACTTAGGTTAGGATTGTAATTTCACCACACTTTTTCCCATTCATCCACAGTTAGCGAGGTGGTTGTTTCACACTTTATTTTTCTTTATCGATCAATTTTGTGAATATAGAACGACTTGTCCATGTGATCCGACCCGGTACTCACCGGTTATTTTTATTACATTGACACTCCTACGCTTGGGAGTGGAAGGCGTGCACTTACACGTCCTTCCCGTCACAACCAATTGGCGTCGTTGCTGGGGATAACGGTTTCTACTATTTGCATTTTTGATTGATTTCGAAAGTTTAGTGTGATACTTCTATCTCTTAGTGTTGTATCTTTACATTTTATTTAGTTTCCTCTTATTGAGTCTTTTGGTTGTTTACTCTCAGTTTCTTGAGAAATTTTTTTGCAAAAAAATTACATCATCTTCAAATTTTTCCAACGTTGATTTGGAGGATATCCCACTTCCGCCATACTTTCATGGCACGGAGTGGGAGAACCCTCATTTACATATTAAAATTTTTGAAGAGTTGGATATATTCATGTCTTGGTGGGAATATCTATGATGATTGCATGTACTTTAGATTTTTTTCCCTCTTCTTTACAAGATAATTCTAGACTTTGGTTTGATTCATTGTCTCTCGACTCACATTTTTCTTGGTTGTCATTTCAGGCTGAATTTCTCCGAGTGTTTTTGCCTACTTTTTTGGAGCAGGTACAGGGGCGGCAGGCCATGGAGCATTACATAGCGAGCTTTACCCAAGCTGATGGAGAGGCTTACCATCAGGATTGGCAGAGGTTCACTGATTTGGTACTTAGCGTGCCAACACCAGAGTTTCCACGAGGACCATCTCCTGCAGATATTTTATACGGGATTATCTCCATCTGGGCGTGGCTTCGTGCAGATGAGCTGCGGTGGGGAGTTCTTTGATTATTCGACCGAGGATTCATGGTGTTACCTGAGGGACCTTGCAGAGTATAAGGAGACAGTCCATCAGGTCCAGGACCAACCTAAGGAGCCAGCTGAGGGCCCATTCCAATGCGACCCTATGGAATACCAAGAGAAACCTGTAAAGATGGTGCATTGGGGCCAAGTAGAAGAATTTGAGCATATACATTTTGAGGAGTCAGAGGAGATAGATGATGGAGTGCTTGTCGACCACGACAGTGACACGATGCATTTTCACTTTGAGATTGAGGATGAAGCGGATGTGCATGATGGCCAAGAGCAGATTGAGGACACCATGGAGCCTGAGCCACAGTCCACTTCAGAGTTAGCTTCGTAGGTCGAGGCGGTTGAGTACTTAGAGAGGACGACTGAGATGAACTATTTCTGGGATGATGAGGATGATGCGTGCTTGGATCTGCCCGAGACATGTCTACCTCCAATCCTGTCACAGATGTCACTTCCCTCGCATCAGGATGCGCATTCGCCAGTCATCGAGGAGGTTTGTCAGGAGCAGTTACCAGTTGTAGGGAGTGCCGCAGAGATCATTGATGCTGATATTGATGTCGAGGAAGAGGATAGCGGCGGGGATTGCGACATGGTATATATTGAGCCCGAGCTCCCTCCTACTCCAGTTTTCTCTTTGCAGCCACTTCCACCTCCTCCTGAGGCAGAGTATCATGACATACCTAGCATCACATCTCAGGGAAGTTTCCACCATCTTATGCCTTGCATTTCTGAATCTAAAGTTTCACTTCCATACACATTTGATTCAGATTGTTGTCCATTGCACTTACATTCTTTTATTTGTTTTGACGACCCGTTTTGGAATGCTTTTGCAGGGCATGAGGACATGGCTTGAATTGATGCAGCTCGTCTCCCACATGACATATATTATCCAAAGGAGATGCTTGGAGTTGCATTGCTGGAATCCAAGGAGGCCGGTGGAGGCCTAGCTCCAAAGACGCTCGCAGAGGAGCGTAAGGATATGATCGAGCAGTTGCCACCACCATTACACATTTTGGATCCGCCTTTTGCTAAGGTGTATTCTTTCCTTTACATAGTGTAAATAAATAAAATAAAAAGTTAGTTAGTTTGCTTTTGCATGTTTGCTTTCGTATGCTTTCTTTTTACTTTTTTTCTAGGATCTTTTGTGAGATCTAATACTCTCCCAAAATTGCGGACAATGTTTATTTTAAGTTGGGGGGAGAGTGTTAGAATCTTTAGATTATTAGGATTTTGTTGGTTGCTAATTTTTTTTGAGATACCTCCATCTTGCTCTCATCCAATGATCTTTATTGCATATCTTATTTGTCCTCCTCGTCCCTACACCGCTTGCTTTATGCGTAGTCCCTACATGCTTCATGCCAGGCAATTTTTCGGATTATTATTTTGGTATCAACTTCTTTGATGTTTGATTGGCATGTTTTAATTTCTTTTCCATTTTCGATTCAAATGCTAATATGCCATGTATGAAACTACTTTATACGTCGTGATATCTCTTTGAAATAATTTGGGAAAAGTTTGGTGTAAGTGATTGCATGAGTTGGGATGAATGGTGTAGTTTTTGGTTGGATTGGGTTTGGCCAATTGTGTATGCTTTGTTTTCTTCTTAGAAGTGGGTGGATGAGTTGATAATTCATATTTAGAATGAGAAAGAGAGTTATATAAGTGAATGGTTTTCCTAATCAAATCGAGTAGCCGGTGCCCCACGAAACATTGGGGAGGACGCCAAAGATGAGATTAAGGGGATCATTCCATCCCTTTGCCTATATAGCGTTATCGCGTGTAGATAAAAGGTGGCCGTGTTTGCATTTCATAACGTTATCGCGTGAATGCAAAACATAAACATACAAAATCCAAAAGAATACAAAGAAGAGAGAAAAAGAAAAGAAAAAGAAAAAATGAATGAATAAATGATAGAATACGCAACATGAGTGATGCAATCTCATCTCCCACAACTTAGAGGAATTTCTTTTGTTTTGGCCATTTCCATGAAAGTTAGAAACTTTGTCATTTGTGATATATCCCGATAAATGCGATACGGTTCTTATTACTTCACTTTTCTTTGAATTGGATTGAGAGGAGTGTCATTTGTTAGTTACTTTCATGCATTGGGTATATTGGCTTTGAAATCATTTGGAAACATCATTTAGGGTTTGCCATGAGGATATTGTGAGTTGGTGCATGTTCCCACTTTAATCTGAATTTATCACATATTTTGCTAGGGACTAGCAAAAAGCTAGTTGGAGGGTGTGATTCGGGATATAAATTGCATATTTTCCCCCCATTTCTGGGCATTTTATGTGTATATCATGTTAATTTTGGCTTGATACGGGCGTATTTATGATATCGTGAATTATTAAAGCCTACTCCTATTTTATAAAAGTGTGGTTTTTATCGACTAATTTTTGCTTCCACTATTTTTCAGGTACTTCTGGGATTTTTCTGGATTTTTTGGAATTTTTCCAGAATTTTTGGGAGCTCGGTGCTATTTATTGGGAATTTTTGGAGCAAAAAATGGATTTCTAGATTTATAAAAAGAAAATTAAAAATAAAAATAAAAAACCCACGCGTGCGGGCCGGCCCGCTTCCCAATTCTCCAGGCGGCCGATGTGCGCTGCATTAAAAAAAAGTTTTTTTATATATTAATGTGCCAGCGGGCCAGCCCAGCGCCGGCCCGCTCGTTATTTTTGCGAAAGAGGAGCCCGCCCGCCTTACAGGCGGGCGGTAAGCGTCCGCGGGTCGGGCGCTGACCTGCGCCCGACCCGCAATTGTTTGTAATAGGGGCCTGGGTGCAATTTTTTTGAGGGGAACTCGTTTTTTTCAGCTGCTCTTCGGCCAGAAACAGATTTGGAAGAGGTTTTCTTCTTCCCCAACGCTAGGGCTTGGGCTTGGGAGGCCATGGGAGGTTGATGAAGCTTAGAGCTTGGAGGAGCATTTGGGAGAGGATGATTTCATCTTGGAGTGACACTTGGGTGAAATTTCTCCAACCTCTTGTGTATTTGAATTAGGTTATTGTGTTGTAATTTGAATGATAGTTTTGAGTAAAGATTTCTCCTTTTTCATCATGATTCTCTAAATCTTGCTTGTGTGGTTGTGTTGTATGATTGTTGTTGGGTTGTGAAATTCATCTCTAGCATGTGTTTATCGTCTAAATTGGTGGATGAAACTTGAGTTAATTTGTTTATTGGAACCCTAATGGGAAATCCAAGAAGAGGATCATCCTAGCGGACCCTCCCTAATGTGTGCATTGTCTATTACTCGCATGGGTTTCATTCATTATTTATTGCACCCCACTTGTTCGATGAAATGCCGCATTCTCCGATTGAGTGTCCTTAGCTGGATAATCAATTGAGTTATATTTGGGATGATTTCTTGTGCCCACGGCCTCATTCACATGCACACCACACGAGTCCTCCTCGTTGCTTGCCAATTCGGCCCTCCACCCTTAGTACTTAGGTTAGGATTGTAATTTCACCACACTTTTTTCCATTCATCCACAGTTAGTGAGGTGGTTATTTCACACTTTATTTTTCTTTATCGATCAATTTTGTGAATATAGAACGACTTGTCCATGTGATCCGACCCGGTACTCAACGGTTATTTTTATTGCATTGACACTCCTACGCTTGGGAGTGGAAGGCGTGCACTTGCTCATCCTTCCCGTCACAACCAGATGGCTGGGGATGCTGTGAAGTGTGCGGAAAGTGACTCCCCAGGGGTCGAGAATAATAAAGTGGCCAGGGTCTCTACTGCGTAAGTGAAGGAGGGCTCGCCGCTCTCAATAATGGTGGTGGGATGCTCAGGACTCACAGCAGAAATGAGATCGAAGGTCATCGACACAGAGGTGGTGGTGGTGGTGGTGGACTCGGCAAGTGTACTCCTGACACTGACAGAAGTGTGGACAGAGGTGTCAGGAGGTGCAGACAGATCAGGAGCAGGCTGAGGTATCTCCGGGTCCAGAGGTGGAAGGAGGGGCTCCTGCTGAGCACCCTCAGGCTCTAGCACGTACGCATCTGGGATGAGGACGTCCATCGCTGGAATCCACTCCCCACCTGCGGGTCCAACATGAGTCCGAGCGGGGCTCGGGAGAACCATGTAATCAGTGCCTAAAGGACCGTGCAGCCATACCCAGTGGTGCTGACCATGAGGACGCAGCATCCTCATCCGGGCCATACCGTCTATGGAAAGGAAAGTGGGGCCCGGTGGTCTAAGCAAGCCAGCTGGAAGGTCTACTCTGCACAAGAGAGCCAGAAGGGTAATCAGACCGTCGCAACAGATAGGCGTCATAGCGTCGACAGAGATAATGATGCGGTCTAAGTACCAACTAGCTATATCAATCTCAATGGCGGGGAGTAAAACGTCTCCACCCCTCTTGAAGGCCCTCGATCGAGTCATCACGTAAAGCATGTAGAGCTTCGGCATCGACATCATCCCCAGCTCATACCTCGCTAGGAAAGTGGTCGCCATAAGGCGCTATGCAATGCGGAGGCATGGGTGGAGGATAGCGGAGGCCTTGGCCCGGCTAGGGTCAAAGGCAAGGGGCAATCCCGTGATACGTGTCCAGAAGGCGTGTGTGTCGAATGACGACGGTGGGATGTGCGTGGGACTATAGGCACGGTCGGGGTCTGGGACGGGGGGCCACTGGAAGAAGGCTCGGAGCATATCGAGAGTGATCTCGCACTCACGATCCATCAAGCGAAAAGAGCACCCCCTAGGAGTCCGATGAATCGAACTAAGGATGTAACGACCACTTTTCGTTGTACGTTTTTCGTGCACGTGCTTTTGGCCGTGCACGTGTTTGTTTTAGACTTTATTTGTTTGTGAACACTTTCGTGTGATATGCCGTTGTGAACGTCTCTGAGAGTATTAAATAGTGGCACTATCTTGGAACGACATTCCTCGAGTCGTTTTCCCACAATTTAATCTTACTCGATGAGACATGACGATTTTCACTTTTGACGGGAGACGTTTCTATTTTTAGTTTCGTCGTCCGACGTCGAAATTGAGATCCGTCTTCTTAGTTAGCTCACATTCGTCATCACGATCACCCCGATATTTATTTTATAATTTTTGGAGTTTATTTGACCACTTTTATATTTTTAACAAGTTTTATATTATTTTTAATAATTAATTTTTAAATTATTTTCGGCCAAATAAAATTTATTTGAGTTTTGAACGTTTTAAAGAATTTTTGAGCCAATTTCCAGCTCCTTTGGACCAGGTCAAATCCTTGGGTGAGTTGGAGAAGTTGAATTTCGAATTTTAAATTATTTTAAACTTCTAATCCTATTAGATTTAGCCCTAGACCAAGTCAACACATCTACACTATATAAACAACCTCTAGGAAGACCTATTTTCGCAAGAAAATAACCCTAGCTGCTTCCAAAACTCAAATTTGACGTTGCGACGATTCGTCGCAACGTTGCGACGAACTTCCTCCGCACGACCGAGAAAACAGCCCCAAAATCCCCGCTCCGACCGCTGGCCGCCCCCGCACCCAGCTTGGCCCGCATCGCTCCGCTCCGTTCCCGCTCCGACCGAGGATTCCTCTCGGTCAGACCGGTCGCTCGCCCCGCTCCGCATCGCAACCCCCGCTCCGCTGCAGCCCAAGCGCCCGACCGACCCGCCCGCTGTGTCTGACCGACCCAAGCACCCGCATCGCCCGCTCCCCCGCTCCGTTGCAACCCCCGCAGCGTTACAGCGCCCGCTCCCTCGCATCCGCAGTGTCTGACCGAAGGATCCCCTCGCAGCGGCCGCTGTGACCGACGACCGCATCTCCGCAAGCGCTGTGCAGCGCCCGTTCCTAGCGCCCGACCGATGGAATCTCCCGCATTGGCTGGGTACGACCGAGAGCCACTCGTCGCAACCCCGCACCCGTCGCACCACTTGCCTCCGTGGGCCCCCCAAGTTCTCCAGAGGTATTGTGGGTCCCCCAAAGGTCCCTAGGACTACTATGGGCCCCACCTAGATGCTTCCTCTTCGACGAATCGCCGTGTACGACGTTGCGACATGTCGTAGCCCGTCGTCGCACGTGCTAGCTTTGGAATCTGGACCCGTTGCTCTGGTTGATGCTCTGAACTTTCCAGCGAGGAAACTAATTTGGAATCAGGACTTGGAGCGCGATCTTCTATTTCAACCCCCGGCGTCGCTACCCGACGCCGGTGTAGCTTTCGCGTCGTGTTGAGGTAACGCTTTGCGCCCCTAGGACCCCCAACCCATTGCCTGCTAATCAAGACTAAAATCATTATTTTTAAAATGTTTTAAATGTTTTAAATTCACTAATCAAGATTAATAAAACGGATGTAGGCCAGTGGACATGTGCACGTAGGATTATTTTGTTTGGGACTCGTTGGACGGTGTTGCTCAGACGTGATACTTGCAGGCAAGTGAAACTTGCCAACTCTTGTGTAGGGCCATGTTTTTAGGCCACTTCCTTGTTTTCAGCGTAAAAGAGACTAGTCAGTGAAATGATAGCTGGCTAGACGCCTACTTGATCTAGTTTGACAACGAAACTAGATCCGTCACCTAATTGATCTAGCTTGACAACGAAGCTAGATCCAACCCTTTAAACTTGTTGTTCATGCATACTAAACTGTCACGTTTACTTTCCTTACCTGTACGCACTTTTAACTGCCATGCATTGCATCTTACATGTCATTCAAATTGATTGTTGCATCGTAGCACACGCTACAAAATACTTGTACAATCCGTGTTTCCGTGTTTCCGGCTAGGTGCACCCCTACGCCATACTTGTTTAAAACACTTCCTGGCTCGTGGTCCAGAAGCGGGCCTCATGTGTTGGCTGAAAACCAATGCCCGATACACGTGGAGGGGTAGGGATAAACGGTCACTTGAGCTTAGGAGTTGGCCCGATCAGCCACTCTAGCCAAAAGACGTAATCTCTGTGCACGAGGTGCTTACCTTACTTGTCTTGTACTTGTCTTGTGAATGATTCATGCCATGCCATGCTCGTACCTTACTTTACTTTACTTTACTTTACTTTACCTGTTGCACTCATACTTTAACTGCCATGTCATTGCATTCATGCTAGAACTGCTAGGTTGCTTTACTTTTGCATACTTCCAGTTTCCTTGCACAAGTCTCTTGTAGACTTGCTGACATGTGCCCCTTGCTCTTTTGGGTGTCACATGTTAGACCTGAGCCAGAGACCGTTGCTGTGTACGTGATGAGTTGCTGACGCTGAGCCTGAGTCCATGTCTGCCTAGGAGGAGTCTTGTGGATGTCAGTGATCTTTCTTGGTGACTTTTGCTGAGCTTTCTTTTGTTTTAGGTTTGTTGTTAGTTGTCGGTGAGTAGCACCGTTGTTTTGTACGTTGTACTTTTGTTGGCCATGTTGGGCCTTGAGACTCTCTTTTATTTCAGCCTGGTGGCTTTTCTGCGATGTTGGAATTTATATTTATGGATATTCTGAGATTATTCTTTTGTCTCATTTCATTATTATTATCTTGTTTCGCTCGCGTTGCAAGGACCTGCAGTTTTAAATTTGATTGACGCTTATCGGACTTGCAGCTTTGTAGCTTCAAGTCTGAGCGGACCTTCTCACGCTTCGCCTCCATATTTTTGGGAAGCGGGGCGTGACAGGTTTTGTTGGTGGCCCATGCAGGTCCAGTCTTGCAATTGCGAATTAACGAAACAACGATAATAACGGAATGTCCATTAAATAAATTGCAACATCCGAGTCATAAGCCCTGAGTCTAGTCGTTTTCTTATGACACTAGGTGATAAGAAGGCTTAGTTAGACGTCTGTGCTTGCTAGTTAGAGGCCCTGATTGTAGTTAGACCCCCTTCTAGCAATCGATTTAATTGTCGTAGGAGTTACCTTAGTGGTTATTGCCTAACCCTGACCATATTAGACCTCTAAAATTTCCTTTTGTCGTTCGTTTGGGTTCATCGATTTCGGACCAAGCTAAACGCATTTCGTTTCCGTCTAGCTCCTTAGAAGGTCTTAGTGCCTAGTTCCAAATCTTTAGTTGGTCGACCGTAGGAGTTTCCGTAGACTTTCCTGATCCATATCCTAGGCGTATGTATGATTTGATCATCCGACCAATTTCCTTGCCTCGATTCATGAGATCGCCTCATGACGATCGTCGTCAATTTTCAAACATCTCCACTGCAAAACTTGAACCTTCTGAAAGTATTTTTTTCAATCTCCTCTTCCACTAAGTTTAACTTTGTTCAAAATTTTAATATACTTATACTTCATACTCCTTCATTGATTTAATTTTTAAAAACGTTTGTCGGAATTTTTGAATACTAGCTTATAGTATTTTCCCAGCCTATGTTTTTCGTACTTTTGCAAATGCATCGTCCCTTCATATATTAATTTTATTCTGAATCGTACTTTTATTCAACTTGTAATTTTCCCTCCTGATTTATGCCATTCATATACTTTCAAGGCACATGGAGTTTCAGCTTTCAGCAAGTTGGTTTTTTTGTTCGTCGTTTTCGCTACTTCAGATTTTTTGCAAAATTACTATTTTCATAACCACTTCCTGCTTTAGACCCTCCCTGATTTGATTTTAAGGATTTACGATTCGATCTTGAAAATTCTTATACTAAGTCATTATTATTATTTTTCTGTGCACCATACATACTTTCAATTATTTTTATATCCGTACTAGACTTGTTGTGCTCGTATATTAAGAACCTTGTGTAAATCAGTTTCTCATTTTTGGCAAACCATGGTTTTCTAAAAGAAGTTTCAAAATTGATTATTTTAAATCTTCCGTAGCCTAAAAGTTTTGAAAGCATTTAACCTGAGTTTAAATTCTTCCGTTACTTGATTTCATTCTTGACTTTCCAAAACTTTTGACAACATTATATTAAATTACTGACGTATAAATTTTCTAAACCTCGTCCTTAATATTCGTGTAAATGATTTTACTTCCTTTTACAATGATTTTATATAAACCAATAAAACATTTTCTCTTATTATGAATATTCGACCCAAACTTATTTCAACTCGCTTTATCGATCTTCAAATATTTTATACAGATAAGGAATTCTAATTTTTTTTGAAGTACGACAGTTTTCAAACTCCACGTATTTTAGCTTATGCTATTCACCCTATTTCCTTTTCTGTATCCTATTTAAGCATCACTACATCTCCTTTTCCTTCAACCTAAACATCACCATTGAGCCAATGTTTTCCCTAACCAAGCCGTCTCCTTGTATTCGTCCTATCTGAACTCGTGCTTATCGATCCTTCCCTCGTCACGCTCTCGACCTCTCTTTATTGCTTAGGCCTTAGGGTCCGTCAATGTCTGTGTCAACTCTTAATTGTTAGTAGGCCCTTGGACCTTGTGAGGTAGTCGTAGTGCACGTACCTAAGTTGTGTACGTGGGCTTGAATGAGTGTACCCCCATAGTATATCGATGCTTGCCTATTGTGTGGTATATATATATATATATACTCGGAGATATTCGTGATATTATGAAGTTGTTGGTGTGTTAGTGTTTATAGATTTGTGTGTGGCTAGCTATACCATACTAGGGGTGCCTGTGTATATAAGGGTTAGCATTGGAATGTCTAATGGAGTGTATGAAGTTAGAGATACTTGTGATGGTTGAAATAAATGATTGGTAAAGCTATGTGTATGATAGGTGTGATAATAATAAGCGTACGTATAGTTACGTAAGTAGGCCTATTGAGTGACCTATATACTAGTACGTGTGAGAATGTGCTCGTAGGTAGATATATATTGTGCTTGGACGTAGGAAGTTATGTTTCGTTGCATGAGTATATAAGTGATATACATATGGTAGTAGGGTTAAAATTTTGATTGGTATTGTTTTCTTTCGCGGGATGTTGCATGCGTGCATACCGTGAGGTATACACGACTATTGCACATCTTAATTTTGTATGTATAGGTGTATTATTATACTAATTATAGGCAGCGGGCTATGGTGTGAATATATATATATATATATTACATGTGTGTGACTATACGATGAATGCGTATGCATGTATTAGGGAGGGTATTATAAATATATGTGTGCTGATGTCTGTATTACTATTATTATGGTATATAAATTGATTTAACTATGTAAGTATTACCTGACTAAATATTAAGTGTGATTGATTTATGGAATGTATATGGTTGTATTGGTAGACGTATAAATTATGGGGTGGTATTGGTATAGGTATGAATGCCGTGTTACGTATATAGAATATTCTGATATATGTACTGAGTCTCACTCAAGCTTGAGTGGGTATACTCTAGGTATATTGAATGTATGTTTGTAGTTTGAATATAGCAATGTTTGATGTATGTATAGTGATAGGAGTGTTTGTGCCTGGTTGTGCTACGCATATGATTGTGGGTCGCTACGCCAGTATATAGTTATAGGTGCTGGTCTTGTGGTATAATTATTTACTAAGGACTTGCTCGTGTGAACGTATGTGTACTAGCTAAAACTAGGTGTGTATGTGTGCTAGTTATATAATGGTATGATTGGTGTATGTAAATGAAATGTTAGCGTGTATGGGTGTGCACCATGCACGGGTAAGTATGTGCTTAGTTATAGGTATTGATGACTATGATATATGTGGCGTGTCGTAAATACAGTTATAGGACCGTACGTGATGTGAATATATGGTGAACTATTTGCATGTATTTGAATGACTATATATTGTGAAACTATAGTAGTGGTGAATATATATATAGTGAAACTTGACTTAATTATGGTATGGTGTGACTACATGTGTTGATGTGTTTGGTGTTGGATGAATACTAGGGATTATTAGAGGGTAGTATACCCTTGATGTTTGTGCATAGGTAGCTACATATAGGAAGAGCAATGATTGTATTGGCTAAGTGTGAGACTATCCTTATATGAGTATCTGAAATATTGTTTTGTGATTAGGTAGGTAGTAGTTATATAAGGGATGCATGCTTATATATATGATTGAAATACGTGTATGAGTCTGACTGACTATAATAGGTATAAGTGTATACGTATGTGAATATATATACGTGTTGGTAGTGTTAATGTTTGACTACCTAGTGCGTATATGAGCACCTGTAATGACTATACCTGGTTTGTAATATAATGTGACTTGATTTGGGGTAGTTATTAGAGCAACTAGATATATTAGAAAGTCCGAGAACGGACTTTATTCTAAGGTGGGGAGGATGTAACGACCACTTTTCGTTGTACGTTTTTCGTGCACGTGCTTTTGGCCGTGCACGTGTTTGTTTTAGACTCTATTTGTTTGTGAACACTTTCGTGTGATATGCCGTTGTGAACGTCTCTGAGAGTATTAAATAGTGGCACTATCTTGGAATGACATTCCTCGAGTCGTTTTCCCACAATTTAATCTTACTCGATGAGACGTGACGATTTTCACTTTTGACGGGAGACGTTTCTATTTTTATTTTCGTCGTCCGACATCGAAATTGAGATCCGTCTTCTTAGTTAGCTCACATTCGTCATCACGATCACCCCGATATTTATTTTATAATTTTTGGAGTTTATTTGACCACTTTTATATTTTTAACAAGTTTTATATTATTTTTAATAATTAATTTTTAAATTATTTTCGGCCAAATAAAATTTATTTGAGTTTTGAACGTTTTAAAGAATTTTTGAGCCAATTTCCAGCTCATTTGGACCAGGTCAAATCCTTGGGTGAGTTGGAGAAGTTGAATTTCGAATTTTAAATTATTTTAAACTTCTAATCCTATTAGATTTAGCCCTAGACCAAGTCAACCCATCTACACTATATAAACAACCTCTAGGAAGACCTATTTTCGCAAGAAAATAACCTTAGCCGCTTCCAAAACTCAAATTTGACGTTGCGACGATTCGTCGCAACGTTGCGACGAACTTCCTCCGCACGACCGAGAAAACAGCCCCAAAATCCCTGCTCCGACCGCTGGCCGCCCCCGCACCCAGCTTGGCCCGCATCGCTCCGCTCCGTTCCCGCTCCAACCAAGGATTCCTCTCGGTCAGACCGGTCGCTCGCCCCGCTCCGCTGCAGCCCAAGCGCCCGACCGACCTGCCCGCTGTGTCTGACCGACCCAAGCGCCCGCATCGCCCGCTCCCCGCTCCGTTGCAACCCCCTCAGCGTTGCAGCGCCCGCTCCCTCGCATCTGCAGTGTCTGACCGAAGGATCCCCTCGCAGCGGTCGCTGTGACCGACGACCGCATCTCCGCAAGCGCTGTGCAGCGCCCGTTCCTAGCGCCCGACCGATGGAATCTCCCGCATTGGCTGGGTACGACCGAGAGCCACTCGTCGCAACCCCGCACCCGTCGCACCACTTGCCTCCGTGGGCCCCCCAAGTTCTCCAGAGGTATTGTGGGTCCCCCAAAGGTCCCTAGGACTACTGTGGGCCCCACCTAGATGCTTCCTCTTCGACGAATCGCCATGTACGACGTTGCGACACGTCGTAGCCCGTCGTCGCACGTGCTAGCTTTGGAATCTGGACCCGTTGCTCTGGTTGATGCTCTGAACTTTCCAGCGAGGAAACTAATTTGGAATCAGGACTTGGAGCGCGATCTTCTATTTCAACCCCCGGCGTCGCTACCCGACGCCGGTGTAGCTTTCGCGTCGTGTTGAGGTAACGCTTTGCGCCCCTAGGACCCCCAACCCATTGCCTGCTAATCAAGGCTAAAATCATTATTTTTAAAATGTTTTAAATGTTTTAAATTCACTAATCAATATTAATAAAACGGATGTAGGCCGGTGGACTTGTGCACGTAGGATTATTGTGTTTGGGACTCGTTGGACGGTGTTGCTCAGACGTGATACTTGCAGGCAAGTGAAACTTGCCAACTCTTGTGTAGGGCCATGTTTTTAGGCCACTTCCTTGTTTTCAGCGTAAAAGAGACTAGTCAGTGAAATGATAGCTGGCTAGACGCCTACTTGATCTAGTTTGACAACGAAACTAGATCCGTCACCTAATTGATCTAGCTTGACAACGAAGCTAGATCCAACCCTTTAAACTTGTTGCTCATGCATACTAAACTGTCACGTTTACTTTCCTTACCTGTACGCACTTTTAACTGCCATGCATTGCATCTTACATGTCATTCAAATTGATTGTTGCATCGTAGCACACGCTACAAAATACTTGTACAATCCGTGTTTCCGTGTTTCCGGCTAGGTGCACCCCTACGCCATACTTGTTTAAAACACTTCCTGGCTCGTGGTCCAGAAGCGGGCCTCATGTGTTGGCTGAAAACCAATGCCCGATACATGTGGAGGGGTAGGGATAAACGGTCACTTGAGCTTAGGAGTTGGCCCGATCAGCCACTCTAGCCAAAAGACGTAATCTCTGTGCACGAGGTGCTTACCTTACTTGTCTTGTACTTGTCTTGTGAATGATTCATGCCATGCCATGCTCGTACTTTACTTTACTTTACTTTACTTTACTTTACTTTACTTTACTTTACCTGTTGCACTCATACTTTAACTGCCATGTCATTGCATTCATGCTAGAACTGCTAGGTTGCTTTACTTTTGCATACTTCCAGTTTCCTTGCACAAGTCTCTTGTAGACTTGCTGACATGTGCCCCTTGCTCTTTTGGGTGTCACATGTTAGACCTGAGCCAGAGACCGTTGCTGTGTACGTGATGAGTTGCTGACGCTGAGCCTGAGTCCATGTCTGCCTAGGAGGAGTCTTGTGGATGTCAGTGATCTTTCTTGGTGACTTTTGCTGAGCTTTCTTTTGTTTTAGGTTTGTTGTTAGTTGTCGGTGAGTAGCACCGTTGTTTTGTACGTTGTACTTTTGTTGGCCATGTTGGGCCTTGAGACTCTCTTTTATTTCAGCCTGGTGGCTTTTCTGCGATGTTGGAATTTATATTTATGGATATTCTGAGATTATTCTTTTGTCTCATTTCATTATTATTATCTTGTTTCGCTCGCGTTGCAAGGACCTGCAGTTTTAAATTTGATTGACGCTTATCGGACTTGCAGCTTTGTAGCTTCAAGTCTGAGCGGACCTTCTCACGCTTCGCCTCCATATTTTTGGGAAGCGGGGCGTGACAAAGGACCTCGAGTGTCAGCCGAATATAGGTGTCCGCTGACACCGACAAAAAGTCACGCCACCCCCACATTGTCATACAACTGGAGCAGCCCCTCAAATACCCCTAGGAGCTCAAAGTCTGCTATGTGAGCGAACCTAGAGGGTACGATCGAGCGCTGAGAGATACGCTCAAATCTGGCGCGGTGTGCATCATCTCTGAACTTAATCCCCATCACGTCGAAAGCGGGGGCAGGCTGTGCCAGTGGTGGAATAGCTGCGGTAGGAGGCGGAAGTGTGGGTGGTGGCGGGCTAGGTGGAGGGGAGTCTGCCCTAGCGAAAGAGGAGCCAGGATCGCTGGACGTCTTCCACTTGGAAGCAGGCTCCCGTGTGCGTGACCTAGTGTGGGACGGCATGTGAGCCGTGGAACATGCCTACCCAAATGCGAAGTGCTGTAAATAAGGAACGAGTGTACCTGAACACGACGCGAGTGCAAGCGGTGGATGCGTGCGGAGAATTGCCTCCTACGGGAAGCTCCGAATCTGCGTCTGATTCTCCCCCAAGCTATCCTGAAACACAAATAGACAAATCAGCAATGAATATCAATAAGTATGGGGTAAGATCAGGAGTAATAGATGTGTATGGTGTTTAATTTTGATTCGGGATGGAATGGGCTTACGGATCAGAGATTGGGAGAAAAAGGTCGAAATATGATTTAATGGCAGAGGAGCGGCGGCGGGGAGCGCAGCGCAGGCAGCGGCGGGGAGGCGCGGGTCGGCGTAGGAGGCGATGACTCGGCCGACGGGTCAGGGTGGCTCGGGCGAGGGGTGGCGCAGTTCGGTCAAATGGGGAGAAGCTCGGGTAGTGAAAACGAATTTAGGAAATTTTTTGGGAATTTTGGGAAATGCGCCGCGTGATTTCGAATATATTGGGTTAGTCACTCGGCCGAGTGACACGTATACTCGGTCGAGTGGCTCAGGTAAAATTTTGCGAAAATTTTTCGCAAATGTAGCGACTCGGCCGATCAACGCTTCCCACTTGGCCGAGTGCATAATGGCCACTCGGCCGAGTGGTAAGGCCACTCAGTGTTTTTCAAGTGTTGAAAGTGTCAGATACACTCGGTCGAGTGACAATATCACTCGACCGAGTGGAATATGAATTACAGAGAGTGGTTTTCAGAATCTTTCCTGATCAGTACCCTGCTCGGCCGAGTAGGGTCTTCACTCGGCCGAGTGAAAATTTCACTCGGCCGAGTGGGCTGCTAATTTCAGCTCTAACTCTCTGGTTTTGCTCCACTTTCTATTTTTCTTCTCCACGTCAGCTTATTCCTTCTCCCAAGGCCTAAGCGCATTCCTGGAGCGCTCTCTGTTGCCATGCTTGTCCTCCATTCAAATGGTTCCTTGTTCTCTATCTCCTGCAGTGAAAAATAGAGCCCGTTATCAGGATTTTCATCGACTCTTGACTCTAAACACTAACAAAGATCTAAAACAAAAATAAAATGAAAAGTTCAACTAAAAATAAGATAAAATTGTCGGGTTGCCTCCCGACAAGCGCTCGTTTAAGGTCTTGAGCTCGACCCCTTAAGATACTCGTTTAATGCTCGATGTTTGGCGCATGTGAGATGTGCGCGTGAAACTTACCGGGAAGGCCACTTGGATTTAATTGTTGTTGTTCATTGGCATTCCTCGGCTCCCCCTCATCATGGGTGGTAATGGGGGATGAGTCCCCCCAAGCTTGAGCTTTTACGTCCTTTTTCTTTGCAGGCGACTATAATTCCTTGTCCGGCGGAGCCTTCTTTGCATTTTTTGCCGTGGAGAGCTTGCCTAGCTCTCTAATTCTTGCGACATCAGCATCGTCTTTGTCATCGTCCATAGAATGATCCGGTGGGTCTCCCAACATTTCTCCACCCTTAGAAGATTGTCCTTCTTCAAAGCCGTCATGGTGCTTGGTTACAACGGCGAATGGCATGGCGTCATCAATGACCTCGTCGAGGAGGTCCACATAATCCACATCCTCTGGCCAAGGCATATGCTTCATCGCTTTAGGAATGTGGAGCTCAACTTCAATGTTTCCGACGTTTAAGGACAAGGTTCCTTTCCTCACGTCAACTATCACGTCGGCGGTGGCCAAGAAGGGGCATCCAAGAATCAGCGACGTATCGCCCTCCTCCTTGATATCCATTACCACGAAGTCGCACGGCAAGCAAATTCCTCCTGGTACTTCTAGCGGTATGTTCTCCGCGATTCCCACCGGCCTAGTGATCCGACCGTCTGCGAGTTGTATCCTCATATCCGTCGCCTTTAGGTTGGTCTCCGTATTTAATTTATTAAACATTGTGAGGGGCATTAGGCTCACGCTCGCTCCCAAATCTACCAAAGCTTTTTGTAGCGGGACTCCTCCAAGCGTGCAAGGAATGCGGAAACTTCCGGAATCTTTAAACTTTGTAGGCGCTTTCTCCTTCCGGGTAAACCTGTACATTGCTCGGTGAGCATTATCTTCTCCTTTCGCTTCTTTCCCGCAATCAAGTCTTTTAGGAATTTAGCATATGATGGGATTTCTACAATAGCGTCCAAGAAAGGGATATTCAAGCTCACTTCTCGCAAGTAATCCAGAAATTTGGCGAGCCGCTTCTCAATCTTTGCCCTCGCCAACCGTTGTGGGAAGGGTACCGGTGGCATGTAAGTGCGCTCCTTTTGTGGCTTATCAATTTCAGATTTTTCACCGTCTTTTGGCTCTTTTGGGCACTCCTCCTCATTGATCGGCTCCTTGTCATCCAAGATTTCTTCCCCCAGCTCATTAGTTTGAACCATGGCAAGGGTAGTGTCCTTCCCGCCCCCTGTAGTTACCGCCACAACCACATTTATGTGGCCGGTATTGCTTCATGGGTTTTGTTCCAGTTGAGCCGGCAATTGTTGGGTGTTCTTATTGAGCAATGCTAGTTGCTCCGATAATTGCGCCATGACGGTGCCGAGAGAGTCTTGTTGGGCCGTCAATCTAGAATTTATCTTCTTTTGTTCGGCCATGAATTCTTCAACCCTTGCTTCATGTTCCGACCTCGGCGGTGCTTGTGGCGGATTAGGTGCTCTCCATCCTTGATTATACCCCAGAGGTCTATATGGCCCCGCTTGTTGCTTTGGTTGGAAGTTTTGTTGTTGGGGTCATTTTGGTTGATATTACGGTTGTTGTGGAGGCCGAGCTTGTGGTTGTTACGGTGGTGGATTCAAGGCTCCATCATTATTAGCATATGAAAATCCCGGGTGATTTCTCGTAGCCGGGTTTGCCCAATAACCGGTGTTTCCTGCAACATTTTGGACTTGCTCTATAGCTCCCTCTCCTTGCTCTCCTCCAACGAACATAACTTGAGCCTGATCTTGCCAATCGCTCATGCTTCCCCCCGGTGTAGAAACGGTGGGGGCCCTATGCGGTTTACTAATCAACTTCTCCAATCTCTCCACTACCTTGTGGAGAGAATCAAACTTTGTAGATAGCTCCGCTACGGCCTTTGCCTCATAAATACTTGCCAGCTTCAAGGATGACGAGGAATGCCCCTCTTATGGGCCCGTTGTTGGTTATTCGAGGCCATCTCCTCAAGTAAGGCCGTAGTATCATCTGGCGTCTTTGACAATATAGCTCCGTTGGCGGTTGCATCAATAATTTGCTTCGTGCTTGGTTGCAATCCGTTATAAAAGCTATGCATTAGCTCCTATGCTTCAATACTATGATGGGGACATTGGTGTTGTAGATCCTTAAAACGCTCCCATGCTTCATATAGAGTCTCTTGAGGTCCTTGCTTGAAGGACATGAGCGCGCTTCGAATCTTGATGGTCTTGGATGGCGGATAAAATTTGTTAACAAATGCACTCGCCAACTCATCCCAAGTAGTAAAGATCTCCGCGGCTTGCGTCCTCAACCAATATAGTGCCTTGTCTCGAAGAGTAAACGGGAAGAGGCACAGTCGAATAGCGTCAGCCGACACGCCGGGCATCTGAAAAGTAGCACATTTAGACATGAACAACTGTAGATGGTAGTGTGGGGTTTCTTGGGAGTTCCCATGAAATGGGTCTTGTTGCATCAACACCACAATTCCCGTTTTAAGCTCGAAGTTCTTGTCGGCCGCCAACTCTGGCATCATAATAGACGAGGTAGTAGAAGTGGTCTTAGGCCGTAGCCTATCTCGGATAGGGACAAGCCTTGCCATGCACGCCGCTAACTCCTTTGGTATCTCCGGAGCGGTCATATGATCTTCCTCTATAGCAAGTCTCCTCCCTGCTCTAAGCCTCCTTGCCGTACGCTAGATCTCAGGATCAAATAATATGTCTTCTTGATGTGCCTTCGATCTTGTGTACATGCACAGAAAAAGAGAGTCTTGATGGAATTGTTAGCACGATAGAGGAATAAAAAGGTAAAAATAAAAATAAATAACTAAGTAAAGAAAATAAAATATCGTCGCCTCCCCGGCAACGGCGCCAAAAACTTGATCGCGCCCGGATATACACCCGAAAAACGACTGTAGTCTTACCGCAAGCGCACGGCGTAGTGGCGAGCGAGTATCGAACTCAGGGAGGACAATTGACAGTACTCTATTTAGATCACCTAGCTATTGATGGAATAAGAATGGTTTTGATAAATGTGTCACAATCGTTCAAATAGCAAATAGAATTCAATATAATAAAAGCATCTAGGGATAGAAAATCCCCACTACGGACAGTCTCTTATCCTTGTGGATCATGAATCTCAACGTTGCAAGGCTTGAATGTAGGTGAACTAGTCGCAACTTAATGTAGAACCAAGCTCACGCTCTCTCGCTATTGCCGGTATATAGCAACCTAGATTAGGGCCCACTCTCGTGCAAACCCTAACCTAAGCTACTAGCGTGAAGATCGATATCATCGTCCAATCGCAACTCGAGCCCACTCTCGTGCAAACTCGAGCTACGACCTAGGTTATGATAGTTCGTATTCGTCCAATCTCTTGCAAACGAATATTAGTATAGATTTATAATAAAAATCCTAACTTTGGTCCAATCTCTTGCAAACCAAATCTAGAGAATCTCGATTATAAACCTAAGTCGAATATCTAGGCCTTCCCTTCAATTGAGATCCAATCTCTTGCAAATCCCAATCGATGGAAATTCCTAGCTACTCGCAATAAATCAATCACAACCTAACCTTTCTTCAATCCTAGCAACAATTCAATTCATTCATCACAATTCAAAGATCGGATCCATAGGGTTCATCTCCATGCCTTAGAACGACAAAACTACTCACAAATCATCATGGAAATCTTAGAAATAGCAAATAAATTCATAGCACAATTCATTGTAGAGAAGGAACAATTCATAAAAATAAGAGTTTTAAAAAGAAAGATCAAACAAAATTGTGCGTCTATGATCTCCAGCTGAGATTTACAAAAGGAATAGCCGTCAAAAAATAATGGAAGTCTCTCCTAATAAAACTAGGTTTAAATACAAGCCAAATTGGTCCAAAAAATCCTGACAGAATTGCCCCTGAATAGCCCAAAAATCCGAATTTGCGTAGCAATCGGACTGCGTCACTCGGCCGAGTGACCTATGTCACTCGGCCAAGTGACCTATGTCACTCGGCCGAGTGACAGACCCAATAAAAGATAGAGAGTCTGGGAAATTTGGGGGTCTGTCGCTCTGGCTGACTCGGGCGAGTGGGCTTCTTCACTCGGCCGAGTGAGCAATCTTGCTCGGCCGAGTGAGTCTTCTCAAAATTTCCAGTAACTTGGCTACTTCTCGGAAGAAAATCCATGTCGCACTCGGGCGAGTGAGTTTTCTCACTCGGCCGAGTGAAGTTTCTTGCTCGGCCGAGTGATCTCTGAAAATTGGCAGTGCGTATCCGTTTCACTCGGCTGAGTACAGTTCTTCACTCAGCCGAGTGAACCTTCTATTCGGCCGAGTGAGCTGTATCTGTGCTCTTTTCTTCTTCTTCTCGCCTCCTCGTCGATTCCATCGAATTTCTTCCTCTTTCGCTCATCCTCTAGCGCTGATAACTCCTCAAATAAGCTGTGGGTGACGCTCCGATGTGCGTGAAAGTCCATTGATCTCATTTTCGCTCCAGATCGCTCCATATCTCCTGAAATACGACAAAAACAAGAAATAGTGAAAAGTAACGTGATATCGTCGAATAATCGTGAAAAACACGATATGGACGATCAAAATGACATGAAAACATGCAGAAAAAAGGTGTAAAATAAGCAGCGATCATGTGTGTTATTAAATTATAGCGGCAAAAGTTTTTTAAGTGTTAATTGATTAATTGTATTCAGCTTACCCTTTCTTGGATTCATTTGTTCCATTTCTATCTCTTGATGGAGTGGCCGATCTCTTGATCGGAAACATAACTTAGATACCATGAAATTGGTGAGGCCATCAACTAATATTTATAGATAAATGGGGCCTAACAAGCGAATATTAGGCAAGTAACATAGAGAGGGCATAGTTAAGGTGCTACTTCCTTGCTTCGGTTCATGTAGAACATATAATCATGATCATCGAATATCGTCCCAAAGTAACTATCTGTTACAATTTTTATATCAATTTTTAAGGAAGTGTATAACTTGTGTCAGTATTGAGAATGTCGTTTAAAGTTCAGAACCATAAATTTGAAAGATGGGTTCTGCTTCCATAAAAGGATCATGTATGTCAGCGGTGTATTGCATGTCTGAGTTTACTTCCTTGGTAGCATCTTCGAAGAGACATGGCCTTCAACTCACCATCAAGATGGAAGAACAATCAATCTCTCTTTTCCTTCCAGATGCCACTTCGAGATACAAGCAATTTTTCGGTGAATTAGGGTGGAGCCAACTAACAATTAAGATGTTGTTGATAAGTTCTTTATCGCTTTGATGCTGTTTTACCCATTTTTTCCTTGTGTCCTAGGATTATCATATCGGACAATGACCACCATATGTAAAAGCTTGACTATTGAAGCTTTCATCTTTCTGACATCATTCACTTTGTCAATTGGTCTGGCTGAGAATTTATTTTCGAATACTTAACATGTCCTAGTGAATTCTGGTATCATCATGTGAATGTCCAATTATCACAATAACTCTGGATTAAGGTATTCGGTCTTTTGTCACACGTTCCTTTTCATGTGTGGCACCATCATTTGCTCATTTATCCACCCATCACAAGAAAAATATGAATATCTTCATCTTCACTGATATTTAGTATTTGCATTGGGTGACAAATTCTGGAGGCCTGTATTACATGCTAATTTCTTTACTTTCAGGATGATGGAGACGAATTACATCAGTGCATTCCTTCTGACCAACCTGCTTCTGTTGCTACTCAAGAATAGCCCTGTACCCTCTTGGGTAGTTAATGTGACTTCATTTACACATCGTTCTGGTGAGCATCAATCTAGATCTATAATATGCGGGCTTATTAAAAGGAAGCATTTTATGATCATAACAATTTTTTTCCATTAGTTCTGCGGAAATATTTTACGAACCATTTGTTGTAACCATATAATGTATCATTTTTTGGCCTTTAACATTGAGATTGATGAATCTTATTTAATTTAAATTTGGATCATTAGAAATCATCTCCAAACTTTATCGATTCTTTTCTTTCTTGCTGTTTGCTATTACTTTTTATGTACCCTGTGGTCTTGAAAAGATCATGCCTTATTGCTTTGTGGTTTCTTTGAGCTGTAACCAGTGCCTGATGCTGAGAACCACACACTAACCACCTATTTTTTTTATTCAAGTGTTTGATGTAAAAGTTGATAAGAAAAGCCTTATATGCCTGCCAACCCCAGGAAGATATCCTTGTGCTCGCATTTACGAATATTCCAAATGTAAGTCCAATCTTGAGATGTGAAGCTAAATAATGTTCTTGCCATTTCTTGCTTCTAAGCAGCCGTTTTGTATTTGACGGTGTGTCTGCTGCTTTTCTCATATGAGCTGCATCGACAACTTCATGCAATGGAGTCGTATCCTAACATATCTGTCAAGTACGTATCCAAAAACATCCCATGTTTAGACCACACATACCGACATGCAGTACTGTCCTATTTTACACATTTGGATTCTTCAACGATTGAGGTTTTAAAAAATTAAAGGAAATGCAATTTGTATGTTTTTGCCCAAATTAATTTCTTGCAACTGTTGTTGCATTATACATTTTTAAAAGTTCTCAAACATTTGCCACTTCAATTAGACTAGCATCAAGCTATGACTATAAATTTGAGCCATGGCATTTTTTTGGATTATTGCCGTATTCAAGAATATAAGCTGCTTTTATGTATCATAGTGCTGTCGATCATAGAGTGGTGGAGACCAGCATCATGCAAGAGCTCCCTCGATGCCTTGCACAAGCGACGTTTGCGATTCTGTGATGCTTGTGCCTCTTGCAGTCTCCTAAGGATGGCATTGATTCGATTCTTGATGTAGCCCTTGCTCCACATGTATGTTAGTCTTTCCTCCTCTCTACCCGTTTATTTTGCTTGCAGTTGCGCGCATGGATATCATATTGAAAGCTGTAATATCTTCCGTTTCAGGATGTATCTGGGAAATATTTCTTCGGGGGAAAAGGCAGGACGATCCAATCGTCCCCTCTTTCGTACAATGTAAAGCTTGCGGAAGATCTGTGGTCTGCCTCTAACCTATTGTTTCAAGAATCTATACTGATGAAGGGACAGTAACTTCTGAAGAGCAACTCATGGATTTGTCAATCTGATCGATTTTGTTGAAGGTGTAATTACATATTTTGTATCGGTTTCCACCTATAGGAGATGTTTGGATGGCTGTGCTTGCCACTGGCTAACTGCAGGATGGTTCAAAGGGCAGTGTGCATAAAAGAACAGGACGAGCAAGCACGCTTCTTCAGTTCGTTCCGTAGAGATCCACACAGTGAGCTCAGAAATCTCTAGCAGCCAGCATTCGCCCTCCTGAGTGCCACCTCGACCTGCAGGCTGCTGAAAGCAAGAGATACATAGGACAGATGAGGTAAGGAGATTCTCAATTCAAGATGAAGCCGGGTAATGCAGACAATAGACCATGGAAATGGAATCACATAATCATGAGGTAGTTCTGGCCTTGAAGACATATTCTTTACAGTGGCAAACTTGAGCTTTGAAGCATATGCTTAGAAACAATTCGAGGCCTATTTTGGCAACATGGTCTCCGAAAATTGGGTTTCGTGCAAGTTAAAACTAAATCAAGGTTTGTATTCCTACATACATCAATTTCTCTCGAGTAATGAAAATTCAGTTTGGATTTTTACAAACCTCAGTTTCATAAACCATAGTTTCAATACTCTATTTTGGCATCCTAACAAGCATAAGTTCCAGAAACCTAAGTTTGGACTACTTACTCCACCAAACCCCAATTTCTCAATATTAAATCTCAGTCGTTCTTCTATCATCCCTTTTGTCCTAGTCTGCTTGTCTTAGTCAGCCATATAATTCAAAAAAGGTTGTTAAATGTATAATAGATTATCGACGTTTTTAATTTTGGAATGAAATCGGAATTTTCAATGTTCAATGTGTTGATATATGTCATATATATGTATATGTAGGTTTGATATGTTTGAGATGTGATTAATGAGATATGTGTTCGATAGGGGTGATATGTCTGAGGTTTGTGATAAATGCGATATGTGTAATACATGTGATATCTGCAGGAGCAGTTGGTATTGCCCTCAGCATCAGCTCAATCAGATAAGCTAATGGCAGCAGTTCTGTTTTGCTGTCTTGGTCTGGGACAAACAGTTCATTTTGGCCAACTGCGGCCAAAATGAACTGAATCTGGACCATTTCATTTTGGCAGCGGTACATGTGTGATACTTTGATTAAAACACAAGGGTGTAAACATTTTTCCTAATAATAAAAACATGACATTACAGTGACGGATCCAGGAATTAAATTCAGAGGGGGCACCACACAATTTTTTTATATTGCAAAATTGTAGTAAAAATGAAAAATTACATTGACTCAAGCACATCCTTAGACAAGATGGTCTTAACAATTTACAAATTACAAATTTCGTTCCGACACACAATAAAGGCCATATTCATCATTGTAGCTTGAACTATAATAATAGTTTCATCATTAATAGTCTCAATAATTATTTATTTCATGGCATGTATAAGATTTCTATACAATGGCAGCAATTTTAACATACACCGATGAAATTAAAACTAATGGGTCTGTGAGTTGTAGCAATGAAAAAAAAAGGACGCTCATACTTAACAAAATTAAAAGAGAAACAAACGAATTTGATCAAACAAAACCCAGCCGTAACAAGATTAATCGAAATACATCCCAAAAAGAACCCATAAAGCACCGATTTTATGACGCCCCTCCGCTGGCACTCGGTTTCCCTCAAATTTACCGGACAATACTTGCACAAAATCACAAGGAAAGAAGAATAAGAATCAAAAATTCAGATCACCAAATTCTCCCAAATCAAAAAAAAATCACAATCCAGATTCATTCACCAAATTCTCCCAAATCAGATAAAAAATCTCAAGAAGAAAAGAATAAGAATCGGGCAAAAACCCTAACCCTAATGTCGGTAACTCGCCTCGGAATTCGAAACCGTGGATCACAACATTAACCCAAATCAGATTAAAAAAATTTGAGAGGAAAAGAATTTGAATCATGCAAAGAAACCCAACTCCTAAGGCTCGAAATTTGTGTGGGAATAAAAAAGCAAATAGAGAATGAGATATAAAGGAAGGAGGAGAGACAAAGAATCGGCGCTAGCCCTTAATTAAAACCGCGACTGGAATATTTATTTGTTAACCAAGACAGGAATAACAGCTTGCCCTTTGTTTAATCGGAGTATTTTTTTTTCCAAAAAAAAATTTATTTGTTAGGGTTCAGGAATTGAAGCCGCCACCGTCACCATCACTTCAAGAATGTATTCACTAACCACTGGGCTAGTTTTCTCCTTGATATTAATGGAAACAAATAACTATATATAAGGTTAGTGCATTTCTCAATTTTCAGGGGGGCGCGTGCCCCCCGGCCCCCATGTAGCTCCGTGCCTGATAAAGATCGGCGTATACTATTTGGGATATCAATGTTCTGTCGTGTTAGTCGTTCGATCATGAATATTTTAGATTATGCTTAGGCGATTGCTTATATATTATTATTATACTGATCCTAATTTTTTTAAACATAATGAATTGATTAAAATGCGGGGATTCCTCTGTTTTAATTTTAGTCCCTCCCCTCACTATCACAATCTCAGGCTCTGATCCATTATGCTGCCTTCCGGCCCAGATTAGAATCGACACCGGTCTTCTTTTATATCGTTCTCGTTGCAACTGTCATAGGGCCCATGAAATTTTGGCCTGTTTAAAAGAGGCACCTGGAATTAGGGTTTTAGGACGAGGGACAACAAGAGCGAAGCTTGGTACTTGCCTGGGATTGGGAAATTAGGTTTTGTGTGCCGCCGCGGTGAGACATTATGATCGACCTTGTCATACGGGTCAGCAGGCATAGGGTCCGGCTATCGGGGCTGAAGATGATGACCCGATAGCCTTAAGTCTAACAACCCGATGACAGGGAAATTTGCAACACAAAGGGAAAAAAAAATGGGCGTGGATTGGTCCGTCATCAGGATGATAAGCTCGCAAGAGTTTGTGAGGATGTCCCTTCTCTGGCCCCTCTCTCTTTTCTCATCCTACCTCCGTCTCTTCTTCTTCTTCTTCTTCCCTTCACGACCACTCACTTTCTTCTTCCCTTCCCTTTTCCCCAACGCCCCGTCTCGTTTTCCTCGACGCCGCTTCCCTCCCGGCCTGCAGTCCAAGCTCGCCCCGCCCCCCATCTGCGTTGTCACCGGCGCCACCTCGGGTTTGGGCCGGGCCGCAGCCCGTGCTCTCGCCGCCGAAGGCTATCACGTTGTTCTTGGTTTGCCCCTCTTCTCCCCTTTCCTTTCTTTCAGGACTTTCGGCAAACACGTTTGGTGCATTCATTCAGATGCTTGTTTCTTTTCCCTTTTTTTCCGCCTTTGCTGGTAGTTGGCCGTTCGTCTCAAGGGCTCGATGAGGTACTGCTCCGAGCTTAGACTAAAATCATACATCGTGTATATTACTAAACTTTTTATTTTAATTTTTTCAAATGTTGATCTGACGATTAGAGAGATCAAGCAGGAAGACAGTCATGCGTGTGTAGCTGCATTCGAGGTTGACATGGCATCCATCAATTCAATTATACAGTTCGAAAGTCGCCTAAAACAATGGCTTTCAGACACCAATCTCCATCCTTCAGTACAGCTACTCATAAACAATGCTGAGATCTTGGCAACATCCAGCCGACTTACTCGCGACGGATACGACCAGTAAATATTTCTATCTATGCCGAGCATCTATTTCGTTGTTTATGATAGCATGGAGTTGGTAACCATTTTGAATGATGTGTGTTATTGAATTAAAGCGGCAAAAGTTTTTTAAGTGTTAATTGATTAATTGTATTCAGCTTACCCTTTCTTGGATTCATTTGTTCCATTTCTATCTCTTGATGGAGTGGCCGATCTCTTGATCGGAAACATAACTTAGATACCATGAAATTGGTGAGGCCATCAACTAATATTTATAGATAAATGGGGCCTAACAAGCGAATATTAGGCAAGTAACATAGAGAGGGCATAGTTAGGGTGCTACTTCCTTGCTTCGGTTCATGTAGAACATATAGTCATGATCATCGAATATCGTCCCAAAGTAACTATCTGTTACAATTTTTATATCATTTTTTAAGGAAGTGTACAACTTGTGTCAGTATTGAGAATGTCGTTTAAAGTTCAGAACCATAAATTTGAAAGATGGGTTCTGCTTCCATAAAAAGATCATGTATGTCAGCGGTGTATTGCATGTCTGAGTTTACTTCCTTGGTAGCATCCTCGCAGAGACATGGCCTTCAACTCACCTTCAAGATGGAAGAACCATCAATCTCTCTTTTCCATCCAGATGCCACTTCGAGATCTAAGCAATTTTTCGGTGAATTAGGGTGGAGCCAACAAACAATTAAGATGTTGATAAGTTCTTTATCGCTTTGATACTGTTTTACCCATTTTTTCCTTGTGTCCTAGGATTATCATATCAGACAATGACCACAGTATATAAAAGCTTGACCATTGAAGCTTTCATCTCTCTGACTTCATTCACTTTGTCAATTGGTCTGGCTGAGAATTTATTTTCGGATACTTAACATGTTCTAGTGAATTCTGGTATCATCATGTGAATGTCCAATTATCGCAATAACTCTGGATTAAGGTATTCGGGTCTTTTGTCACACGTTCCTTTTCATGTGTGGCACCATTATTTGCTCATTTATCCACCATCACTGGAAAACTATGAATATCTTCATCTTCACTGATATTTAGTATTTGCATTGGGTGACAAATTCTAGAGGCTTGTATTACATGCTAATTTCTTTACTTTCAGGATGATGGAGACGAATTACATCAGTGCATTCTTTCTGACCAACCTGCTTCTGCCGCTACTCAAGAATATCCCTGTGCCCTCTCGGGTAGTTAATGTGACTTCATTTACACATCGTTCTGGTGAGCATCAATCTAGATCTATAATATGCGGGCTTATTAAAAGGAAGCAGTTTATGATCATAACAATTTTTTTTCCATTAGTCCTGCGGAAATATTTTACGAACCATTTGTTGTAACATATAATGTATCATTTTGGCCTTTAACATTGAGATTAATGAATCTTATTTAATTTAAATTTGGATCTTTAGAAATCATCTCCAAACTTTATCGATTCTTTTCTTTCTTATTGTTTGCTACTACTTTTTATGTACCCTGTGGTCTTGAAAAAATCATGCCTTATTGCTTTGTGGTTTCTTTGAGCTGTAACCATTGCCTGATGCTGAGAACCACACACTAACCACCTATTTTTATTTTTATTCAAGTGTTTGATGTAAAAGTTGATAAGAAAAGCCTTATATGCATGCCAACCCCAGGAAGATATCCTTGTGCTCGCATTTACGAATATTCCAAATGTAAGTCCAATCTTGAGATGTGAAGCTAAATAATGTTCTTGCCATTTCTTGCTTCTAAGCAGCCGTTTTGTATTTGATAGTGTGTCTGCTGCTTTTCTCATATGAGCTGCATCGGCAACTTCATGCAATGGAGTCGTATCCTAACATATCTGTCAAGTACGTATCCAAAAACATCCCATGTTTTAGACCACACATACCGACATGCAGTACTGTCCTATTTTACGTATTTGGATTCTGCAACGATTGAGGTTTTAAACAATTAAAGGAAATGCAATTTGTATGTTTTTGCCCAAATTAATTTCTTGCAACTGTTGTTGCCTTATACATTTTTAATGTTCTCAAACATTTGCCACTTCAATTAGACTAGCATCAATCTATGACCATAAATTTGAGCCATGACATTTTTTTGGATTATTGCCGTATTTAAGAATATAAGCTGCTTTTATGTATCATAGTGCTGTCGATCCTGGAGTGGTGGAGACCAACATCATGCGGGAGCTCCCTCGATGCCTTGCACAAGCGGCGTTTGCGGTTCTGAGATGCTTGTGCCTCTTGCAGTCTCCTGAGGATGGAATTGGTTCGATTCTTGATGCAGCCCTTGCTCCACCTGTATGCTAGTCTTTCCTCCTCTATACCCGTTTATTTTGCTGGCAGTTGCGGGCATGGATATCCTATTGAAAGCTGTAATATCTTCTGTTTCAGGATGTATCGGGGAAATATTTCTTCGGGGGAAAAGGCAGGACGATCCAATCGTCCCCTCTTTCGTACAATGCAAAGCTTGCAGAAGATCTGTGGTCTGCCTCTAACATATTGTTTCAAGAATCTGTACTGATGAAGGGACATTAACTTCTGAAGAGCAACTCATGGTTTTGTCAATCTGATCGATTTTGTTGAAGGTGTAATTACATATTTTGTATCAGTTTCCACCCATAGGAGATGTTTGGATGGCTGTGCTTGCCACTGGCTAACTGCAGGATGGTTCAAAGGGTAGTGGGCATAAAAGAACAGGTCGAGCAAGCAAGCTTCTTCAGTTCGTTTCGTAGAGATCCACACAGTGAGCTCAGAAATCTCCAGTCGCCAGCATTCGCCCTTCTGAGTGCCACCTCGACTTGCAGGCTGGCTGAAAGCAAGAGATACATTGGACGGATGAGGTAAGGAGATTCTCAGTTCAAGATGAAGCCGGGTAATGCAGACAAGAGACCATGATATTTGGAATCACATAATCATGAGGTAGTTCTGGCCTTGAAGACCTATCCTTTACAGTGGCAAACTCGAGCTTTGAAGCATATGCTTGGAAACAATTCAAGGCCTATTTTGGCAACATGGTCTCCGAAAATTGGGTTTCGTGCAAGTTAAAACTAAATCAAGGTTTGTATTCCTACATACATCAATTTCTCTCAAGTAATGAAAATTCAGTTTGGATTTTTACAAACCTCAGTTTCATAAACCTTAGTTTCAAAACTCCATTTTGGCATCCTAACAAGCATAAGTTCCAGAAACCTAAGTTCCAGAAACCTCAGTACTGATGTCGTTGCCGCGGCTCTTCTGCTTCGAGGTAGGCGCGGCCTCGTCATCACTGGTGTGGTTGCTTAACGTTGGTGTTCGTTCGATCCCACAAACGGCGTCAGATGTTTACGGGTGTTTTCTCACCACTGAATCGTTGACCGAGGGTTGGATGGTCAACGTGGTCAAGGAATCAGGTGAGACCCTTGGGTCCCGTCAAGCGTGCGAATGCCCGACGAGGGTAGCTTGGATCCTCACGCCAGCTCCGGAAATTGCAGGCTCGGCGTGTCCAGGGCGAACGAGCTCGTCGTCTGGAGCGCTCGGCCTTGGTCAATAAGGTGCGGAGGGGTAGCCTTGGCACCGTGGAGAATGCTCGGCCTCGGTTGACAGAGATGCTCGTCGGGGGCGAGCATGCTCAACGCTGGGTGCGCCTGGCCTCGGTAGGTGCCGCGCTGAGGGGTAGACTCGACGTCTAGGGATCTGCTTGACCTGGACAGACGAAGAAGCTCGTCAGGGGGGCCTGACCTTGGTTTCAGCCAAGTCCTCTCAGATGCCTAAGTCAGAACGGATCTGAAAGATACTCGGCAGGACCGGTACGGCTCACAGGATGGCCGATACGCGTATCCTCGGACCAAGTTAGGGGAGGGATGGTAAAGTGGAAAATAAGATCTTTGAGTGGAATACCTCCCTCGGTTGGTATTCGGGGTCATGTCCTTTTTTCAGTTGCCTCTTGAGCCCCCTTATAGGGTTCATCCCACGATCCTTCCCCGACCACGTCCCCCCTTCTTCACTGCCATGACCCCCCTCTTTCAAGGCGCCTACGTGCGTCGTGGAGGTGGGTTAATGGAGCCCCTTAATGGTCATTAAGGGGGCGTGTTTCGGGGAGCGGTTGTCTCCCGCTGATGTGGACTGACGGGGCGCACGTCCTGGTCGTGGTCGACCCGATTTCGAGTCCTTGTGAGGGCCTCGTCAGTGGGCCCGACTTCCTTTTGGAGGCCTCCAGCTTCAAGTGTAGGCTTGAGCCGCTTGTTCTCGGGCCGTCCCAAAATGGCCGTATCAATATGTATCGCCAGTATCTTATCGTATTATAAACTTGCCAATACTATTTTTCCAAACATGTCGTTACAATTGATGCTAATGAATAACAATTAATAGAAGATGAAATTCAAGGTCTAAATTGCCAAATTTAAAGGTATATTCAAGTTAATATCACGGGCACAAGAATCTTATTTATTAGTCAAATCAAGGCCCAAAAATCTTGGCTAGCCAACAAACATCGGTTATTATGGATTGGATTAGGAGGCATAAACATAGAGCCATTTTATTACACTAGGTGAAACTTTTTGAGTTTAGCGGGACACATGATACAAACTATTTTAACTATTGCATTAGTTTTTGAACTCTACAACCTATTATCCCGGATGATAGTGATGGTCTATGGATAGACGATGCATTTACTATAGGTGAAAATCTCCTTGCAACGCAGAAATATGTTAAGCTAACAACTATGACGAGTTAATGAAACCAATTCCCAAAGTCCACATGTTACCCGATAATTCCTATATAAGAAATACAGATACCACATGTATCCTCAGCGGACAACTAGGACAAAAACAAGATTTTGAACCTTGGTGTAGCTAAAACAACAGGATTGGAAGCACACAAAGATGTTTTATCTTCATAGGGATTATATGGACAGTGTGCGCCCGAAGTTTGACGTCATATTTATGCAAAATTCGCCCGAACCAAAACCCATCACAGCTACGACAATTAAAGTCTTAAAAATTTGTGGCTGGAGATATCAGCTTCTAATTGGAATACCTATTATGATTCATAATGAAGCATATAATCAATTATGGATTTCTCGTTGTTGAATTAGCAGATGACTTTACCTCTTAAGTATTCAATACTAACCTGGTAGATTTCTTGCATTGGATTAGCAACCGTTTAATGACAGTTGGAGAAGGAGAAGTACGTTTGTAGGTCTCAATGGTGATTCTCTTTCTAGACTGGAATATCAATTTTGTAACTGTCTTCTCTTTCATCACCTTATTTCTTAGTTTTATTCTTTGTACTTAAATTTCTGAATTTTATTTGCTTTTCTTTGTGGCAAGACACTTAGAGAATGCTAGGAGATACACTTATTTCTTTTAGGCTGTTTTGATTGAGCTGGCTTAGTTGAAAGCATCATGTGGAACGGTCTAGGTTGTGCAAATATGGGTTGGATTTGGGATAAGTCTTAGGATCCAGGACATTGCTTAGTTGGATAAGAGTTTTGCACATTGTCAAATGGTTTGATTTTGAGTCGGTTAGTCTGGGAAGCTAAAATTTTCATGGGAAGTAAACATGCTTGGAAGGTAAATCTCATGTTGTGGTTTGCTCCTTGGGGAAAGAAAATTTAGAAAGAGATGACAATTTTCGCATTGTGGTACAAATTTTGTGTGTGGCGAGGGTGAGTGTATCAGATTTTAGTTAATTAGTGGATATGAACGTGCAGCTTCGTCTCCATAAAATGTTCTTTATTGAGATTGTTTTTTCTTTTTTTCCGAGGGATGGGAGGAGATAGTATAGAGTAAAATTTAGAGAGATAGTTATCAATCTAGATTATAATTCAGTTTCTACAAATATTAGTGTGTGGTGAATGAGATGTACGTGTTATGTACTTGCGAGGTGGAGTGCTAATATGTTGTATGGAATGTAATAGCATCTCATTCACCATTTTAGTTGTGGCGGCGAGGTGCTTTTTACCAGCAGATTTGGAATAGTGTGGTTCCTCTAAAGGTGAGACGTCTTTTTTGCAAAAAAAATTTGAAGGGAAGTTGGTGTGGCAGTATGATTGCATCTCCTGTTCTGAGTATGCTAAGCATGTCCTTTTATTCTTAGTTTTTGTTAAATGGTAACCATATGCATCTATTTGTGAAATTAAAATAGCCAGTTGAATCCCTATGGTTTGTGGACCATTTGTGAAATTGTATCTATTCAGGGACGGAGGCACGAGGGGCATATCGGGGCGTGGGCCCCTTGCATATGCTATCTTCTTTGTTATAGGTATTGATAGATCTGTATTGGGGAAAATATTGCAACAATGATATATAATCTTCAGAATTTTCTTACAGATTATTATCAGACATTCTGAACTACTTTCCCAAATATATTTTCACACTCAGATTTTTCATTTTACCACATCTGTATGATACTTCCTTTTTGCCCGGAATTGCACTTTATTTGGTATCTAGGGGTGTATTTATAAAGAGTAGAATGAAAATAACAGATCAAAGTAAAAAAATATACAAAAGGTACAATGCTGCCATCTGGATTTGCCGAGGATAATAACAAATAAAATGCCAATTCAACTGCTATTAACTAATACTTAAACTTAATTGTTAAATTCAAAATGAACCGACGTTGCTTGCCCTTTCTTCCATCTCTTTATTGACAGTAAATGAATAAAATGATAGGCAGCCACCCACACTTATCTTAGGACACCTGAAAAATTAGATTAAAAACATGGTACTGTTATAAACGGGCTTTTGGAGGCCCAATCCGTTAGTGGGTATCCACCCATTATGTAACCCTATTACTATAAATACAGGGCTACGGGGTTCCGTAGCCGCCATGGTTTTACAACACGTTATCAACACGCTCGAAGCTAAGCGGAACCCCTGCCGACGGACGAACGCGACGCGAACGGGCTTCCTTCACCGAACATCGCTAGATCCGGCGGGTAGGATTTAGAGGTAATTCTTTTCCTTAGATCTAATTCGTATGCGCATATGTCTCGATCCAAAATTCTTGGATCGATTGTTTAATGAAAATCAACGTTTTTATTGATTAAAAATCAACTTTTTACAATAAAAACGCTTTTTTGGAGATTAAAAATGGATTTTTTCCACTAAAAATTGGATTTTTATCCCCAAAAACCATGAAACCCTATGGGATCTTCTCGCCGGAACGCGAATCCCCCCAAAAACTTGCGCGAAAACCCCCCGCCCGCCGCCCGAAGCGGCGGCCACCCCCCACCCCGCCGCTGCGACGGCGGGCTCGACCTGCCGCCTGCAGCGGCGGGCGGCCCCGCCGCCAGCAGCGGCGGGCCGAGCCCGCCGCCTGCCGCGGCGGGCGGCCCCGCCCCTGCGACGGCGGGCTCGACCCGCCGCCTGCCGCGGCGGGCGGCCCCGCCCCTGCGACGGCGGGCTCGACCCGTCGCCTGTCGCGGCGGGCGGCCCCGCCGCTGCCAGCGGCGGGCCAACCAGTCGCCTGCAGCGGCGGGCCAACCAGCCGCCTGCAGCGGCGGGAACCACCCCTGCCGCCGGCAGCGGCGGGCCCCGCCGCCCGCAGCGGCGGCCCCCCCATGCAGCGGCGGGAACCACCCCCCGCCGCCGGCAGCGGCGGGCCCCGCCGCCCGCAGCGGCGGCCCCCCCATCCCCCCCGCCGCCCGCAGCGGCGGGCCCCCAACCCCCCGGCAGCCGCTCGTATCGGGCCCCCCCCGGTGCACGCTCATGTCCGGAAACCCTAGCCGCCTGAAGCGGCAATCCGCACGACCAAAAACCCTAACTATGGTTTCACCCCGAAAATTCACTATTTTCAAACGATTTTCAAATTTAAATTCGATTTTCCTTCGCTATAATCTAATTAATGCTTTATAAATCATCACAATTTTTTCTTGGATTATTTGATTATTACACGTTTAATAATTAGGAAGATCCTGCGACCGCTCTGCCGTTAGTTAACTAACCTAACGGTGTATGACG
This sequence comes from Scilla litardierei, assembly GCA_030789695.1. NCBI lineage: Eukaryota > Viridiplantae > Streptophyta > Magnoliopsida > Asparagales > Asparagaceae > Scilla > Scilla litardierei. Next base: position 129,054,540 of record CM061138.1, read on the forward strand.
TTGCCCAGTGGTCCAATAATTATTAAACGAAAAAAATTCATTTCCATTATAAAATTTCTGTGATGATTAAATGCATGTGTAGAAATTTATATGCATGCCGCATATTTAATGTTTCTGTGATGTACATTTTTATTTAGCATGCTAAAATCACTATGACATAGTTTAATGCCTGTAGCAAAACTGTATGTCTGCGATTAGATTATTTAAATGCCTGCAGCATATAAATAGCATGTGTATACATCATACCTGTTTCAATTCAGGTTAATTGAGCACAACTTTTTAGTTTACAAGTATTACATTACATTATATGTATGATGTGCTCATGACATGACGATATTTTATGACAACAAACCAATAATGATTTCAAAAATTTTAACATCATATCCTAGTTGACAAAATGAACCTGGAGTTCAAAACCAAAATGAACCTGAAGTTCAAAATCAAATCAAAAGTCAACACCCTTTCACACTAATAAAAATTAACAAGTACGATGGATTATACGAAAAACATTTATACGTTCTCTTTTAGAAATACGCATTTCGCGGTAAATAGATCTCTCAGATCTACGGTTTGTATAAACCAATATTGACACCAGCAGTTGTCATAACATCGCCAAACTCTTTTGAGTAATCTCACTTTACAAGGTATGATTCTTGAATCTAACCTTATTTTTTAAGCGTACGCCCGAAGTCGTGGCTTAATAGATAAATGAGAAATTATAAAATTCGTACCCACTTAATTGTTTCCCCTAGAGTATGATTCTATATCCACACAATACTGAATGACTCAATCAAAATGGCCTGAAGACCATACTTGAGTTTTCAAATAGACTTTTACAAGTCTCTCATAAATTAGAAAGTGGAAATATAGAGACTAACTCATTTCCCTTGTATGTGTCTACTTCGTAAGACCAATAATCATTCTTCCTTATAAACGACAATAAGGAAGACTGAAAACAGGGGAAGTCTTGAATAAAAATGAGAAAGGGAAGATATGATGTACCTCGATATGGAGTATGCAATGGCAACCCAATATCAGACCAGAAGTTCTGACAAGACCCATAATGTTTTTTGCAAAATGAATGGGCATTAACATATGCCATATAAAAATATATACATATCTAGTCTAAACGACGAAAGTCAAAATTGACTGTATGTAAATTTCGCTACTCCCCGAGGACAAATAAATTTTGAAAATAAATTCGATCTGTTGTCATAATATGAGTCTAAAATGAGCACAATTGTGGACGTATATTTTATAGAACCCACATCATACTATGAAATTTGTTGCTCTAACATAATTATTAGTAGTATTCTCTTGCAGTATATATGTGCTTTTTACGCATTTTATTTTACTGTAAATGATTTGTCATCCTGAATACTCCTAAAACGAGGATGCCATGTACTCTCTGAAACTTATAAAGTTTCAAAGGATATTCATCAAAATGAAATCCCTAATGACTCAAGAAACCAATAAAGCCTGAAGCTTTATCCAACTATGATCCGCATAATAGTCATTGTGAAGATGTAATCCTTCACAGTTTGAACAGAGTTCACCTATTACCAGGACAAAATTAACTTGAGCATTTTAATGGACGTTCAAAAGTCCCACATAAATTCGAACAGAGGAATTAATTTGGAACACCAGAAGTGTCCAGAATCGACCAACTTTGGATCGATGTCACACTGGATTGATGATGCAAGACATCATTAACCAGACGAACCCGAAGATTCTTCAAAAAAGGGTGAAACTCTCATTATCCCATTCAAAAGGGAAAAATGATTACGAGATCATCTCCATTCATATGGACATTGACTCTCCTCACTTCCTCAAACGAATTTAAAATGATATACTATCATTAGTAGAATGAGACCTTTAGGCCTCTTGAGAGTATTTGAGGGATAAAAGTGGACTCACACACTCCCTACATATGGCTGATGATGTACCTTAGAGTACTCATCTATATATCCTCTTAAAATGGTCATAATCAAAACCTTGTTATCCAACCACAGTCCAGATTATTATTAATCACAACGAACATATTACATTACTGGGATATTGGTTGGGCTTTTACTTACCCTCATACCACCCTCAAAAATGCCGCAGTGGAACTTATTCATCGGGATTAACCCTCCTAGATGAATATGTTCCGAGATCTCCAAACGGGGGAGGCATTAGAGCACATCTTATAGATGGAGCATTGACGGGTTCATATCCCTAGTTTATCCTTAACTTCATTGAAGTCGAGCTTATTGCGGATTTTTGGGATAACACTAGGAAATCAATTTAACAACTGGAAGAAAATTGAACACCCTGAAGCTTTGTGTTCACACCCAGAAATGGGTTATATGTAAATCATTAAAATGATTTAAACGGATTACTTATCCACTAGAAATCCAGTTGTAGGTGACCATATGGGAACATGCAAACCATCAGAACGCCTCCTTAGAAACTATTTATATGAGCCTGATCACCTCATATAAACAGTTTCCGAGAACCCCTAACGGGGGAAGCGTTTAGTGCACATCTTATCGATGGAGCCATGATGAGTATACATTCCCATATCACCACTATGGACCATTTAAAACATTAATACCTATGATCTGATTATCATGAATAGTGATGAGATCCTGAAGATCCACACTTATGAAACTGTTAAACAGTTATCAGACATAGCTACTGACAATATAAATATTGTCAAATTCACACATCCCTGCTACTAAAAATCCAGCTAGGATTGACATACCAATTATAATGGATGCAATCTACCAGTAGCAGAAGTGGATATCCTCAATGGATGAGAGGACATACCACGAGACCCTAAAACAATACCACCACAGGAAAGTGAGCTCATCTCCATATCCTCTCCCTTTCCAGAACCTCCAGAAGAGATAAATCTTGAATAAATTGAATAATGTACGTACACGGAGAGGTATTTGGATAAAACACACTTGTCGACAATTACTCACATTTCATTTTGCCATTGATATCGTTCGCAATCTCCGTTTCCTGAAGCAAACGCAGAAATTTGGCCAAATTATGTGAAACGAGGCAATAATAAGTTGAGCTGGACTCACTTATGAAATGTGAAGTGTTTGGACCTGAAGTCCTGATATCAAAAGATATCAAACCTGTGGGCTACCGAGTATTGTATAAATAAATAAAATCGTATGCTATAAGAAAAACGCTATAGCTTAAAGGTTTATTTCGCAGAAACCAGGAAGTAACCATGTAAGATGAGCTTAACTCACTTACAAAACTATTTGAACTGATGCATCAGGCTCCTTGGTCATAGTTGCGAAAACCATACGATTGCAGAGATAATTTTAGGCTATGTTGATATGGATGATGTGACAACATACCCTTATGAATAATCATCCCGAAGATGAATAATCATCCCGAAGATGAAACCATCATCCCGAATATGAAACCATCATCCCGAAGATGAAACCATCATCCCGAAGATGAATAATCATCCCGAAGATGAAACCATCATCCCGAAGATGAATAATCATCCCGAAGATGAAACCATCATCCCGAAGATGAATAATCATCCCGAAGATGAAACCATCATCCCGAAGATGAATAATCATCCCGAAGATGAAACCATCATCCCGAAGATGAAACCATCATCCCGAAGATGAAACCATCATCCTGAAGATGAATAATCATCCAGAAGATGAATATTCATCCAACAGATGAATTACCATCCAGAAGATGAAATTATCATCCAGTCGATGAAGAAACATGGAAAATTGCAATTCACCAATACACCTACTGGTTGTATGGATCCACATTAAGACCCCTTTCGTTCGCTGGAAGAGGGGAAGGATATCCTAGGTCCTGAAGTGCCTTACTCAAGTGTCTTTTGTACACTCCTTTATCTGGCAGTAAACCCTTTAACCAGATACAGTGCAGCGCCTGCAGCGCACCACTGGACCAATGATATGTAGCTTCTGCGCTACCTCCAAGGGTCAAGGATCATCTAACATGTTAAATGTATTTGCAGATACATGTTACAGATCATCGCGATGACTGTAACAAAGAAGCGACCAACTCCTGGAGACCAGCAAAGCATGCTTCCAAGGCAACATCAATCCCACCATCCCGAGAGGCTCATCAATCCAAGAAGCAAATCATAAGTACGCACAGCCAGGTCCTGCAGTACCTCGCAGACACAGTGACGACTGGGTCAGAGACGTGGTGCTACCTACCGAGTCTGCAGACCACTCCTCTTCAGAAGAGATCCCTCAGATTCAGTAGCTGCCATAGATGAGTGATACTTGTATAGATGAGCGATGTCTTGTATAGGTGAGCGATGCCTTGTACTTTGTACTTATTATCGGAACACTGTAAGAGATTGATGTATAATTGCCTAGGAGATCTGCAAGCCTGCAGCTTGTACAGATCAGGGGGAGTCAAATGTAGTGTAGTACTCTTTTCCCTTGGCTATTGGTTTTTCCCACTGGGTTTTCCATAGCTAAAGGTTTTAACGAGGCAGTTATCCCTAACTTAGGATCCAGAAGTATCCACCTCTAGTGATATCCATCGATCAGGGGAAGTTACAGAGACTTGTACTCTTTTCCCCTAGCCATTGGTTTTTCCCACTAGGTTTTCCTTGGCAAAGGTTTTAACGAGGCAAGTACTCTTAAACTTGGGATCCAGAAGTATCCATAGACCCATGATCAAATAAGCTCTATGAACCCTGAAGTGTTCATCACGGCTTACAACAATGGATGGATAAGGGGAAGTGTTATAAACGGGCTTTTGGAGGCCCAACCCGTTAGTGGGTATCCACCCATTATGTAACCCTATTACTATAAATACAGGGCTACGGGGTTCCGTAGCCGCCATGGTTTTACAACAGGTACTGTTTTCTAATTTCTAATTTATTTTTGATCTCATTGTCTACATTTTTTCCGTTATTCAAAAAATTGTGATGCATATGGTTGCTATCTTTTTTGTTATTATTCTTGTCACATGTTAAGCATGTAAGAGTTGCAACCTTTTAGGGTGTGCCACACGCCCCCACCCACCAAGGAATAAAAGGGAGACTAAAGAAATGACTTCATTATGATCCTATACCCGTTCTGGATCTGTTATCGTGATATTTAATTTAATTTCTAGTTGTTGGAAGTATGAATTGTCAAACACAGCAAGTATAACCAGGTATTGCCACTTTAAGGTGCCGTGTTGTCTGTTACCTACATGCTTGCGTGTTCTTTGAAGACGACGGCATGGCCAATCTTCATTAGTACTTTCGTTTTCTCAGCCATCCATGATGCCCAGTATTGTTTTTGTTTGGCAAGATATTGCATATTATACCTTATTTCAAAATTTTTATTTATACACCATTTTATTCTCAACAGAATAATGGTACAAACAGAATTCAAGCAATAAGAATCTCCCTTTGCCTTTTGTAAATAGAAAATTGTACCACAGTTTCTAAGGTTGTCTATGAGAGTTTGACATAAGGAAGTCTTCTATTTATCTTCGTAGAAATAAATTTAGGCTAATTTTCAGAAATATACGTTAATGTTGTACCGTTTTACCAAGATACTATTTAGAATTTTGAAAATGTTTCCCAAATTAATCTTCTAACATCGTTAGTAGAATACTACCTCAATATATCTAAACATGCTCAAATTACGTTCTCCAACTTTTTTATAATTCTAACAAATCCATCCCAAATTTTGAATAACATTTTAGAAAACTTCTATATTGTAATGACTTGGAGGATTAGTTTGGGAAAAGGGAAGTCCACATGTTATTTTCAAAGTTCATGTAGTATATTGGTAAGACGGTAAAACATAACGGTTGTTTTCAAAAAATTAGCGTGAAATTTATGTAATGTTACATGATCTTTTGTACATTATTGGACCGAAGATCTTCCATAATGTAAAACGTCTATTATCTTGCTGCAATGATAGTTTATATTTAATTGTTTAAATTTTTTCTCATTGTAATTACCATGCAAGATTTTTTGACTAGGTCAGCAAAGAATTTTTGATGTGACCTCATGTCCATGTTGTCGTATCCGATCCCATGCCCATATATGCCCTTCATTGCTTGTGGTATTTGGACATTTGATTTGCTTTAGCCATCAAGGAGATATCATGCTTTTATTTGTTTTTTAAATGTCTCCCCGCAATTATGATTTAGTGACCTCTACGTCCCTCAAGGATCTTCTATATGATGATCGACTTAGGTGATTGATAAGAGTTCCCGTTTAAAGATTGCGTGGCTGCATCTGATGACAGCTAGCTACGATTTGAAATAAATAATCTTTGGAAAACATGGGAGCATGAATGTGATGATTATCCCTTCCTCAACACATGTATGATTTATGTGTTCTAATGAATATCTTATGTTCACACTCGCGTGCGTGCACACACTCATGCGCAGACTCCCCACAAAGCTTTGTTAGTCTTGTTTGGCCTACATATATATTATCATTCATGCTTGCCTTCAATGGTGGCATGCTGTCACTTGCGAACGTGGCTTTGTATTTGGAGTCATGGCTTTGATATGTGGGCTAGCTGTGAAGAACTTCAGAGTTTCCTCCACGCTCACAGAAGATGGATAAGATCAGTTGTAGCATTTATTATTATCTATATTACATTTGGTGAAGTTGCCATAGGTGGAGGGTAAAATATGAGTGGGACAAATGTGGGCTCTACCCCCACATCACCCCTCCACATCACCCAAAAACTCACCCCAAGCCACTTATTTACATGTTTGCCATCCCCTCAAAAAAACCCCAACCTCACTTAATTACGTGTTTGCCATTCACTCCAAAAAAACCCAAAAAAACACCCACTTATTTACATGTTTGCCACCTCAAGGTTTTCGCGTTTTAACCCCCGGACTTTGCACTTTTTGTCCTCCGACGATACCGGTACGCACACCCACATTTTTCACTCTTTTTCGGTTGTGCGCGTTCACTGCATCCTCTTCATTGGGGGTTTGCTCCGTGCATTGTGTGCACGGGTTATTTCTATTTATGATATATATATAAGCCCAATGTTGAATTAATAAACCAACAGTCTATACTAGCTTATTTGCTTATTTACTTATTTATTGGCAACTTCATGAGCCTGAGCTTGAGCAGGAGTTTAGGTTCATCTTTGTTTGGCTTGGATGCGAATTACAATATTGTGTGTTTATATTTATGTTTAGTTCTACATTAATAAGGTTATATACTTATATGTAACCACATCTTCTAGAGTTTTATGAAATTACTGACATGCCCGTCTTCCTCTCCTTGATATCTCAATCTGATTCGCGTGATTATGTCCTTTCTTTTTTGCTTTTATCCTCTCTTCACCTCTTTCTTGATATTCCTTCACTCCCAAATAGCAGATTTTAACTTTATGTCCAGTTGCTTTACATGAACGATTAATTTAGTGAGGAGATGCATAGCCAAAGTGTTGGATGGACCTAGATTTGGTTCATTTAGAAATATTATGTTGAATGCTCGGTTGATGTGAAGGACAGCTTTGATAACCTAAAATTTCAATTTTTCAATGTGACGAATATGATCTTTTCTATATTTGTTTGACACTATACAAAAACCATGCAGAACGTCTTGCCACTTTCCACGAAAAAGCATAACTGTTGGTTGGCAAGATGAAACAAGATCGTGTCTGGGGAGCACAGGAGAGTTGCCAAAACTTATTTAGAGAAATGCCTAAAATTAAATATTATTAAGAACATTCTTGGGAGGTTTTCTCATGATGGCAACTGAAATCTTACCAAACATTGTTGAATGCCCGGTTAATGTTATTGTAGTGAAGGTCAACTTTGATAATTTAGCAAATATCGCATGTTGTGCTTGTAGTCCTCGATCTTGATCTCCTCCTATTGCTGCCTCTTGCATTGCTTTGCCTCGAAGCAAATGGGCCATGACTGTCTGAATCTTCTCCATTCAAACCAACTCTTACCATTCGATCTTTTAACTCCTCGTAGATCCCTGCATTTATATCCTCAAGACAATATCCTGACTGTAAACCATGGCGTTGACAAACGTCGTATATTGCTCTGGCGACGATTGAAGCAGAATCATCGTATCATGCTCTGTCGCTATAGTCAATCCAATGGTCCTTATCTTCATCACTAATCCATTAAAGGTATCCAGATGATCCTTCAATGAGGTCATGTCTCGCATCTTGAAAGTAAAGGTCTTCAGTAAGATTAGATTGTTGGTGATTTTTTCAGATACAGCTTCTTGCACTTTTCTATAGTCTCCTAGTCACCTAATAAATCACCTCGTCGGGTAAATTGAGTTGGATGATTATCATCGCCAAGTTCTACATCTCCTCCCTTTTCGAGATTACCGTCGGTAGAGTCTTCGTGTCGTGGATACGATCTTTTCTTAATATTATCTTCTTCTTGTATTACCATATCTAGAAGTTTCAGTTTCCCTTGCCATCGAACTTTTCAATTTTGTATTACGCTCCAATCGTCGCATATGAGCCACCGCATACGAACTCGAACAAATTGCTTCTCCGGTTGCTCCACCTTTTGTAGAAGAAATATCTGCCATCACCCAGGACTTATTTTGATCCCGTCGCTGCCGCCCGCATCTGGGAACATGCGTGATGTCGTCTGTCTTATCGAAGCGCAAGGCCTGAATCTACGTTGCATGTCCCTACGAGTTGAGCCAAGTTACATGCGCATGCGGGTTGCGCGCTGTAGGCCGTGCCCGGCTTCACACGTTTACCACTTGTGTGGCGGTCAGTGGGCCGTTGTGCGTGGGGTGCACTATTTTTACAGAGCTGCAAACATCTTCGTTTGGGCTTCAGAAAATCACAGCTCCAAAAAATCTCCAAAAATAATCATAAATCCTAAATTAATCCCAAGATATTTTTGGTGTTTTGTGTCTTATTTTTTAAACAGTACTAGGGTCGAAGAGTGAGCGTAAGACTTTAGCACAAATCAGTAGGTTATTTCATTGGGTTTGAGCCCAAGACAGTGTATTTGGGAGAAAGCTGGCAATGCTTTGCTGGGGGACCTGCTGTAGCTTAATCCTCAGATCACATGATCGAAAGATGAGAAAATGGAATTGGGGTGTCGGATAAGAGGAGGTGGGCATAGGATAAATCGACGAAAGGGGATATAGAACAACACAGGATTAACTTCGATGCGAGGAACTGGTCGTCAGATATGCCGAGGTTATGATTCGGGCTTGGATTTGGAGAAGATGACGCATGGATGATGAGCAAGAGCTAAGCAAAAAGAGGCCATTTGGATTGATGGTGGGCGGCCCTTCGGACTTTGGGCCAAAGAACAATTAAGCGACCTTTTTGGGCTTTTGCCCGAATTTAATTCAGGTATAGGTCATTTCGGGCACGGGTCGGCCCAATGCCCATTGGGTATAGGTATTAAATCAGGCTTTTCGAGCTAGCCTAATTGGGCACCGAGTTAGACCAGGCCCATTCTCATCCCTATTTCCTATGGTAAACTTGTAAAAGATAATGGACATCCTGTAATGTAGATACCAGTTCTCACTAAGGCCCCCCAACAGTGAGGCCCATCACATTACCCATTACTGGGAACCTCCCAACCTCGATTGGGAGCGCATCCCGATGTGGCCTCAGCTCTACCTTTTAAGGACGACCATCCTATGGTTTTCCACTGTGCTCTCCGAGGACGGTAGGTCGGCCCTGCCAGTAGACTTGCCTCCGTAACGACCTTGTCGTCCGAAGTCGGCCTCGTTCCAGGCGGCTAAGCCTGTTGTCGATATGTACCCGGGCCCATGCGATATGGATTGGCTGAGGTCTCATCAGTCGATGTCGCCGTCACTTCCTGTCCCATCGGACGACACATCCAACACATCATGTCGGCCCAGCCACCGTCCCATTTATGGAAAGGAGCCATACATAAAGATTGGCAAATCTTGTTAGCTGCGGGATTTGGCACTTTACCCAAGCTTTATATAAGTCGCATGACTCCTGCCAGGTATGTGCTTTTGGATGCAAGGGACCCTAGCCAATGGTCCCTTTGTGACACCCTTAGGCCTGTGAATCATGGCATACATCTCTCAAACCCTAACGACCATGGACACTCACGCTCAACCCATGCGCCGCCGCACACGGGCTATCTCATGCTCAACAACTCATTTCTTCCCATAAGCTCGCCTGACATAGGCATATGAGGGAAGAAGGTTTTGCCCCCCCAACCCAGGGGTTTCGCCCCTGGGACCACCGATGCCTTCGTTCTTTTGTTTTAGGTATCGGAGAAGACAGACGACCCGACGGAACCGACTTGTCCGGGCCCGACCTATTGCGGGATTGCTCGTTCTTGCAGATCGGGCCCGGTGTCGGGCGGCTAATCCGGCCCTACGGGAATTCATGCATCAACAGTTGGTGCTAAAGGAAGGGCCTTGTGATGGCATCTGGCATACAGGCTTAACAAACCAACATCTTCTTCAGATCTCATCTTTTTCACTCAGATCTGAATCGCTTAAGCCTCTTTCCTCCGATCGCACCTTTCGGCGAAGGAAAGCTTTGGATCTTGCAACTTCAGTTCTCGAGGACTACCCTAGGTTCGGTCCCATAACAAGCCATGATCCATGGGATGATATTGGCTATAACACCTATGATCCGCTCTGTTGCGAGTTACGTCCAACATGGATTGCCTATTCGGTTACACCCATAGTCGGCTCCTTAACAACTACGCTTTCCAAGGACCACCTCCACGCAGGTCAGCTCCGTACAAGCTACGCTTCACAGGGACGTCCTATGCGATTACACCCATGGTCGACTATTAAACGGGTTCCGCTCTACAAGGACGGCCCTGGCGGTTACACCTCAGGTCGGCTCTTTGGTGGTCACGCTTTATGAGGACAGCCTCATCGAAAGACACCCAAGAATGGCTCTGGAATGCACGGGCTCCAGTCACAGCCTTGCGACATGGGCTAGCCTCATGTTCAGTTTGATAGATCTGCTCGGCTGAACCCCACCCATAGACTTGGGCCAGTCATGGTGACTTACTCCTGAGCATCACATGCTGGGGTCAGCTCCCATCAGTTTCACGCTGAGCAAAAACCCATTCCAGGCTAGGGCCCCCATCGATTCGACCTCAAGAATTTTGGCAGGGTCAACAACACCCCCTCTTGTATTTCAACTAGGGCTGTTGACGAACAGAACGTTCGCCGAACTACTCGTGAACAAGTTTGGTACATGTTCGTTTACATTCGTTCGTGAAGCTTAATGAACAAGTTTGAACGGATTTTTTAAGCTCGGTTAGTAAACGAACAGAGCTTAAACGTAACTGTGTTCGTTCATTCATGTTCATGAACAAACTCGTTAAGTGTTCGTGAACAAGCTCGTTTAGTGATGTTCATGAACAAGCTCGTTAAATGTTCATTATAATACATTGATGGTGGAATTGTTGGAATATTGGGTTCTTACATTGTTTTGCATTTAGACAAATACTATGTTTTTTACTATGCTTGGAATGGATGTTTGTAATGGGATTTATGGAGCTATTATGCTGGATTTGTTTGTTTTTATCCTGCAAATATTTAATTCTTTCATTTAATTGATTTAGTCATTGGTAATTATGGTTAAATATTATTATTTCTGATTAAAAAATTGATGTTCGATTTGTTTGTTTGAAAATCTGTTCATGCACAGAATTGATTGTGTGTTCACGAACATGTTCTTGAACATGTTCACGAACAAGCTCGATAAGTGCTGTTAATGAACATAGTGTTCAATAAACTACTCGTGAACAAGCTCGGTAAATGTTTGTTTACATTCGTTTCTGTTCGTTCGGTAAGCTTAACGAACAAGTAAGCTTGAACAAGTTTTAGAGCTCGGTTAGTAAACGAACAGAGCTTGAACATGTATTTTGTTCATGAACAAAACCAAGCTCCATGTTCAAGCTCGTTCGTCAACAGCCTTAATTTCAACAAGGCCCCTAGCTTGAGCTGCCCCGTAAATCCAACCCTTTCGATTCGGTAGGGTCAGTATTTAAGCAACGGTCGGTCAACGTACCTCCCGAGGATGTTGCCATAGGGCCCCCTAGCTTGAGCAGGGGCCCGGTAACTATATCTCCAAAATTCTGGCTTAGCAAGCCTTCAGCTCCTTCGGTCGTGCAAGCCGAACTGTTCTTGAAATTTGAAGGTGTACAGATCAACGCATTGGACTCTTCCTCACTCAAGAGACTAAGGGGCTAGTACGTAATTTCGGTAATTTCGGTAATGAAATAGCAGCTCACACCCAGAGAGCGGTGTCCAACGTTATGCTGTAATTTCGGTAATTAGTCCATTGAGTAAGGGCCCGGGCAACATACATCAAGTGCCAAAATAAGTGTGGTGGAGAAGTAAAAAGAAGGGTGATGTTTGAATGTTTGGAGAGTAATGTGTGGATTAAATTTTTTCCATTTCACTTTTCATCGCAAAATGACCTACAACGATTCAATAACTACAAGTGGCATCACTCTTTTATCCTCGCTAATGCCTTATCACGAATTAAGCTCCGCCACATTAGGACTCCCTCGAGAAACGGTCTAGACTTTTTAAACCCAACCATTAATGTGAGTTATGTCTGTCTTACCTCGCAGTGCGGCCAATCACATTACCAAAGCATGGAAGGTTCTATTTCCTATGCACGGTTTCCTCCAACCAAAACTCCAGATCACACCTCTGGCCTTTGGCTTAGGGTCATGCCATGATCAAGCTCAAGACCCCGAGTCCAGACTGGGGCCGATCCACTAGCGAGGCCTACTGACCCTAGTGTGGTCTTCTTTTACATGGACGAGGCCTTCTGGCCCCACGTATGGTCTTCTATTCCACTGGCGAGGCCTTCAGGCCCCATGGTGGTCTTCTATTCCATTGGCGAGGCCTTCGTACCCCCACAGTGGTCTTCTATTCCATTGGCATGGCCTCTGGTCCACAGTGTGGTCTTTTAATCCACTGGAGAGGCCTCCGAGTCATAGTGTGGTTTTTAAGACCTCTGGCTTTTGACCCCATGCAGTCATGCCACGTTCAAACTGAAGATCCCCAGCTCATTCTGGGGCCGTTTCTGACCTTTGGCATTTGACCCCACCCAGTCATGACATGTCCAAACTGAAGACACCCAGCTCAGGCTGGGGTCGTTTCCTGACCTTTGGCATTCGACCCCGCGTGGTTATGACACGTCCTGAGCAAAGCCATCTGCCAACCTGAGGCACTGGCCTCTGTAATTCGACCTTATGCGGTCGTGTCACGTCCAAACCAAAGATCCTTAGCTCAGGTTGAGACAGTTTGACCTCTGGCATTCGACTCCGCATGGTCATGCCATGTCCAAACTGAAGGCCTTCAGTTCATGCTGGGGACGTACCACTGGAGAGGCTCCTGGGTCCTTGCGATGACGTCTGGCATTCGACCCAGGTCATGCCACGTCCAAATCAAACGCTTTGCCAAGCCAGGGCACTTGCTATCAAGACCTTAGGGTCTCAGCACCGACCTCTGGCACTCGACCTGGGTCGTGCTATGTCTAAACTGTTGGGATCTCCCTGGATGGCAAATAGACATTAGATGGAGGGTGATTGGTGTATAATTTTTTTCTAGATAATCTACCTAAGTTTACAATTGGAGTTATCCTAATTAAACTTAATCAATAATAATCATACTTGCTAAAAGTATGCAGTGGAAATATATCACAAGTAAGATATAATTGAGCAACAATCACAAAATGAATAGAAAACACAAACACGAAACTTACCATAGTTCGGATATACAAGCCCCACTTGGCTTATCTTACATCTAACCACCCGAGCCTCATTCGGCTATTTCCACTATTATGGACAATAGACCTTCTCTTTCCAAGATGATTTTCAGCTTGACTCTTCCCAAGGGGCTTACAACTCACCACCTCACAAATAAGGATTTTACAACATCAACACTTCTCTTCTAATGAGAGCACGCCCACTCCAATGAGGTTACACTTTAAAGCTAAAATTTTACAATCTTCCTAAGCTTTGAAGATGAGACACATTGTGTATTTGTGTGGCTAGGAATATGTGTTTTACTCTACAAGAATTTGACTTTGAAAGAGTAGAAGAAGCTCAAGTGAATGAGAAAATAGAACTTCAAGATATAGAAGGCTTTTGGCCTTTTCTTCTTCTTTTTCCTTTTTTTATTTAAAACCTCTTAGAATTGTTGCAATAACATCTGAGCTAACACATATAAATATGGAAAGGAAACAGCTCAAGAAAATCCCCCAAAATGCACCTCCAATGGTTAAAAACGGCTGGAAAAAATATGACCGTTATATGTTGTGAATAGTGAAGTAATCGACTCCTATATAAATGGTAGTCGACTCGACTATTCCCAAAACAACTGTAGTCGACTCAAAATAACTGTAGTCGACTTTTTTTTGGGGATAGAGATCAAAAATGGTTTTCTGACTATGAAACCCAGGTTTTTGATCACTAATCAATTCCTTATGAATTCTAAATAATAACATATGGTTTCTAGAGAGAGAGTGTGACATCTTCAAGGCATTGCATGAATCTAATGACAAGAATATAAATTACAACAATTACTCTTCAAGTTGTAGCATGTTCTTCATCTTCTTGTCATCAAATCATTCCTCTTCAATTCATTGCCTTGGAAGCACACCACCATCCTTTGCCAAGCTTTGTTCTGAGATCATATTCATTTGAGCTTGAGCAATCTTGAGCAAAATCACTTTGTCCTGTTATACTAAATGAAATTTATTAGAACACAAACAATGTTTGCTAATTATCAAAACATGAGTTAGGAAATCCATTTCCCAACACAAACTACTCTCCCCAGTTTGGACTTGGGTCAATAACCTTTGGTGTTTGATGTTGATCACGTCACGCCTAGAACACATTGTCGAGACTCATAGTCCTGGCACTGTCAAACGACACTTGACACCGGTCATGTCGAGTCTAGCCCCCAACTTAGGCTGGCCCCCCGCTAGTCTGACCTCATTGTCGCGTCATTACTATTTCCTTTTGTCTCCTGACAATCTGACTTGCCATTTTCAAGAACAAGGGTATCACATTGCCAATACCCTCTATTTGCCTCCAGGTCGAGATCGAGCCATGCCCCCAGCTCATGTTGGGCCCCTGCTGGTGCTCTAGTCAACGACTCTAACATGAGCCACGTTATCTCGGGATCAGCAGTCCTGCCGACCTGACCCGATCTCATGATACCGTGCCAGGTCCATCACTTGGTAATTCAGAGACTTGAGCCCATCATAGACAGTTCATGCACAAAAAATATGCAACTATATGCATATCACAATTTTTTGAATAATGGAAAAAATGTACACATTGAGAACAAAAATAAATTAGAAAACTAGACTATATTTTAATCTAATTCTTCGGTTGTCCTAAGATAAGCGTAGGTGGTTGCCTATCATTTTATTCATTTATTGTCAATAAAGAGGGAAGAAAGGGCAATCAACGTTGGTTCATTTTGAATTTATAAGTTAATATTAAGTATCATGTGATATTTGTTGAATTGGCATTTTATTTGTTGTTATCCTCGGCAAATCCAGATGGTAGCATTGTTTCGTTTCATATTGTTGTTTTATTTTGATATGATATTTTTATTTTACTATTTATAAATACAAAAGATGATGTCAGAATATCAATTAAGATAGCACTCCTAGCTATATGTAATGAAATATGCTTCTTATTGAATGAACAAATGAATAAAGCAATGCGTTTAAGTATCCAACGCGTTGATTTACCAATGTTCTCCTTATAATGGGGGCAAACAGAATGAACAGATGTGCATATGCTGCTTTGCAATTACATAACAGAACACATACATAATGACTTCACATATATGTGTACGTATGCTGGTATGCTGGTATGCTGGTTTGCAATTATTGAATAATACATATGACAACCTTAATTGTCTTGTCATCTCCACAGGTCACCACATAGTTGCTTATTGGGGTTAGAGAAAACAATATCATTGGTGCCACCAACGTGAGCATTAATCTAACGAAGTAACATATTAGAATCCAAGATGAGAAGAAACCAGAAAATGATTGGATAATATAAATACATATTAGTAATGCATTGTATACTTACAAATGTTGCCTAATTTTATCACCCCCGTAATATGAATATATTTGAATAGTATGCCTTGAGTAAGCTACCCCGTAAGATGTGAGGATTTGTTTTAGATATATTTAATTTATAAGTTTATGAATGGTATCATCAACCTTCAGACGTAAGCTACAAGATCAACAAACTTACCAAACAAAGCACCATATAGACTACATATTATTCGATTAAGAGATACACCTGGATCTTTAACTAGAGAAGTATGAGATAAAAAATCAATTTTAGATGACTGAGATAACATATGAATCATTATTCCTGCAGCACTCTTATTAATTAATGAATTACTCCTAACAAATGTAGAAGGAACATAACCTAATCCATACTGAACATGCTCCTCCAAGCTACTAAACCTTAAGGTTTTTGTCAACTAATCTTCCTAGTTCTAACATCATATAAACCAATATCGTCCACATTTGTACCAACTAAGCATAACAGAAATATGAATCTACGACAATCAATCCAACACAAATATACTGAATTCAATTAAAATGGAAAAAACCACATGTGGTGATGTGATATAAATCCAGATCTAAATGAAAAGCTCATCTAGAAGAATAGTCTGCAGGAAAGGATGAAGTCAATGCTCATGGGCGTAGAGCCCTTATTCAGCATAATATTCCACAAAACCGATATTTCACAAAACTGTAATATTCTCACGTTTTACAGTTATAATGTTTGAACTCACATGCCACATGCATTATATGATTAATCTAGAACATAATATTTCACACAACTGTATAAAAGTGGGAAAGAATTGTGTATTTGCAATGCCAAAATCTTCTTTGCTCAGTTACATTAATGAAAAATTAAACCATCATGATGCATCTTTGTTATAAAGCATTGTTGTGAATCTTAAAAATTGCCAACACATATATGCCCTTCCGATAATTATTGTAATTGTAAATACATATTATTAAAAATAATAGTATGTTATTTGGTGACTTTTCATCTGTGTGATCATTTTATATTGCTAAGTATGCATGTTATGTTGAAATTGCATGGGTAAATTCCTTGGACATATGAGAGGGACATTGGGATCATGGTGAGATCATAATAATGAGACTCAATGAGTCCGCCTAAACATGTATCTTGAATGTTTTAGGTCATAGGAATATCAAGACGGGACAGTGAAATTTTGAATAAATGAATGGACATTGATCTCGACCATGCGATGGTTGTGGCTGGTCTCATAGCCACTCAATGTGAGGACATCGTGAGACATTGCATATATGCTTGTAAGAGGACAAGTTCATAGAATGACTCGCCGAGATGCTTCCATATGATAATCAAACTCTATCTGTCAATAGAATTTCTTATGTGATGATGCAACATAGTCCTTAAAATCAGGGTACACAATCTTCATTACTTAGCTCGATTTCTACTCTAGGAGTGACACGATCATATTGTGTCATAGGTACAGTAGCGACGCTTGCTGCACGTGCCTGTCCCCATTTTGGAATTGTTATTATCTGGTTGGTGTGATATTAGGTCTTCTCTGATTAAATATGGGTCGGTAGTAATAACTACAATGCAGTCTGGTCCCTTCATCAATACCATGTCACTAAGGCATCTAGGGTACAGAACCTGTCAAATCCCACTACACCTTAAAGGCTTGAGTCATATAATATATGATCCCATAATGGTAAAATGAAACTTATTACTCCTAATAAGTTCATCACTTTAACCATGGCCAGATATTTACAATGGATTTATTGACTTGCTGCGACAGTAACCTCACATACCAGAAAAGACGAATCATATCTAGACGACGACTCCCTTCGCACGCTTCGGACTATTCCCAGTGAGTACCTACGTAGCAGACACGATGTCGATGTTAGGTACAAATCCAAATAATAGCTTCCCACGTGTAATGTCTTTTAGCACATCTCTGCTTTTAAGGACTATGCTGCATCAACTGTTACATAAGAGCTTTTATTGATAGATATAGTTTGATTACCGTATAGAAGTATCTGAACGATTCATTTTGTGAATTTCTTCTTTAACAAGCATATGTGCAGTGTCTCCCAATGTTCTCACATTGAGTGGCTATGAGACCAGCCACTACCATCACATGGTAGAGATCAACGCACATTTGTTTATCTGAAATATCAATGTCCCGTCTTAATATTCCTACGACCAAGAACAGTTAGGTATATGCTTATGCGGACTCATTGGGTCTCATTATTATGATCTCACAATGATCCCAATGTCACTCACATGTATCTAAGGAATTTACCCATGCAATCTTAACATAACATGCATACTCAGCAGTATAAAAATGATCACACCGATGAAAAGTCACCAAATAACATACTATTATTTTTATAAGATGTATTT
The DNA here is from genome assembly GCA_030789695.1 of Scilla litardierei. Taxonomy (NCBI): domain Eukaryota; kingdom Viridiplantae; phylum Streptophyta; class Magnoliopsida; order Asparagales; family Asparagaceae; genus Scilla; species Scilla litardierei. Next base: position 129,072,978 of record CM061138.1, read on the forward strand.
ACAATCGTAATAATTGTTTGAAGCATATATATGGGGTGGGAATTTTTGGCCCGGCCCGATAGCGTGACACGATAGGACCATATCCGTGCTGTCGATTTTGACCTGAAATCCTTATCGGGTCGTGCCGACCCGGCCCGGTTCCTTATCATGCCGGACCCAGGCCAATCTTTTCGGACCATTTGGCAACCCGACACGAAATCGGCAAAAACATTTATCATTCCCAAGAATTTGACATGTCGGAGCTAGATTTCATGCCTAAGAATTTAACTATCAATGCCAAAAAAAATTATCATTCCTAAGAAGTTTGTTTCCAACGATTTGCAAAATAAAATATTTGTACTGGATCAGATTAGACTTATAATTTAGTTTGTTTCGCTCACCAATTTCTCATCCTTGCCGTCAAGTTTTATACATTGACAACATGAGCTAATGAAAGACGATGTGAGAAGATGAAGGATAAACTGCACACTGTCTTCGATTTTTTTAATGTCTTTGCTGTTTGAGATTCACCACAATGTTTTATAACAAAGATGCATGAATCATGATGGTTTAATTTTTCATTAATGTAACTGAGCAAATAATATTTTGGCATTGCAAATATAATTCTTTTCTACTTTTATACAAATATGTGGAATATTATGTTCCAACTTAATCATAGAATGCTGGTGGTATGTGAGTTCAAACATTATAACTGTAAGATGTGAGAATATTATAGTTTTGTGGAATATCAGTTTTGTGGAATATTATGCTGAATAAGGGCTCTATGCACATGAGCATGTACTTTCATCCTGCCCATCAGACTATTCTTCTAGATGAGCTATATTTCTGCCTTGCCTAGTTGGTACAAATGTGGATGATATTGCGTTGTGAGATGTTGGACCAAGGAGAGATTAATTCACAAATACTGTCAGGTTTGGGACCTTGGGGTATGTTTTCTATTGCTTAGGTTATGTTCCACACTTGCATTTTATTAATTAATAAGAGTGCTGCAGCAATAAGTATTCATAAGTTATCTCAATTATCTGAATTTTTTTTTGATCTCACACATCTCTAGTTAAAGATCTAGGTGTATCTATTAACCGAACAATATGGAGTCTATTTTCCGAATTGTATGGAGTTTAGATGGTGTTTTATTTGGTAAGTTTATTGATCTTGTAGCTTACATTTGTAAGTTGATACCAATCGTAAACTTAGAAATTAAATAAATCTAAAACAAATCATCACATCTTACATGGTAGCTTACTCAAGTCATACTGTTCAAATATATTCTTATCACGGGGGTGATGACATTAGGCAACATTTGTAGGTATTAGATGCGATGCTATTATTTATTTATATTATCCCACTATTTTCTAGTTTCTTCTCTTCTTGGATTCTAATATGTTATTTTGTTTAATTGATGTTGATGTTGGTGGTGTCAATGATATTGATTTCTCTAACGCCAAAAAGCAACTATATGTAGTGACATGTGGAGATGACATGATAATTAATATTGTCATATGTAGTATTCAATAATTACAAAGCAGCATATGCACACATGTATGTAAAGTCTTTATGTATATATGTGTTTTGCTATGGAATAACAGGTATGAGATGCAACCATTGGTACCATGCAGTATACTTTTGAATGCCATGAGGCAGCTATTTATTCTATTTGCCCCTATTATAAAGAGAACATTCATGTATATCGGTTTGTTGGATACTTAGAGGTCTTGCTTTATTCATTTGTTTTCAATAAGAAGCATATTTCATTACATATGACCAGGGTGTTATATTAATTGATATTCTGACACCTTCTTTTGTATTTATAAAGAGTAGAATGAAAATAACAGATCAAAATAAAAAAAATGATATGTAAAGGTACAATGCTACCATCTGGATTTGCCGAGGATAATAACAAATAAAATGCCAATTCAACAACTATTAATTAATACTTCAAATGAACCGATGAACCAATGTTCTTGCCCTTTATTTTATCTCTTTATTGATTCTTTTATCTCTTTATTGACAGTAAATGAAGAAAATGGTATGCAACCCCATAAGCTTGTCTTTGGACACCTGAAAAATTAGATTAAAAACATGGTCATGTTTTCTAATTTATTTTTGTTCTCATTGTGTACATTTTTTTTCCATTATTCAAAAAAATTGAGATGCATATAGTTGCATATTTTTTTGTTATTCTTCTTGTCACATGTTATGCATGTTGAAGTTACAACCTTTTAGGGTGTGCCATGCACACCCACCCACCAAGGATGAAAATGGGAAAAAAGAAATACCGTCATTATAGGGTGTCTCTTATTTATACACCATTTTATGCTCAACAGAAGAAGAATGGTACCAATAATAGGGTTCAAGTAATAAGAATCTTCCTTTGCCTTTTGTGAAGAGAAAAGTTGTACCACAATTTCAAAGGTTGTCTGAGAGTTTGACGTATTGAAGTCTTCTATTTATTTTCGTAGAAATTAATTTAGGATAATTTTCAGAAAGATACCTTTATGTTTTACCGTTTTACATAAATACTATTAAGATTAAGAATTTTGAACTTGTTTTCTAAATTAATCCTCTCACATCCTTTGCAGAATGCTACCTCAATATATCTAAACATGCTCAAATTATGTATTGGACAGTTGATTTCTTTTGGTGGAAATTTGGTGATATCATGCTTTTATCAGTTTTTAAAAGTCTCTGACGTCCCCCGCTTTTTGTGCGGCAGATGTGTGCAATATATAATTGGGGGCATGAGATTTAAATATTTATAACCGCAAGCGCACGGTGTTGTAGTGTGGCTTGGGGGTCGAACTTAGGGAGGCGTGGTTGTGCTTGTGTCAAGAAGGACCGGATTCACCCCATGGGCGAGCTAGCCCGAATCGGTAGATGGGTTGTCACGGAAAATAGAATGCGAGGGATAAACGATATAAAGGGAAAACCCGGGACTTCGGTTTCCACCCTATCGTGCGATTCTCGCCGATACGACCTACGGGTAGGATAACAATCGGAATTAGGGTCTAACGGTGAGAAGTTGCCTCTAAAAGTGGTATCAGCGTCCCATGGGCCCGATATTCCGGTCGGTGCCCAGGATGATACGCCGGACTTCCCGGGTTCGGTCAGTGGGCATTCCCATGTCCATTAACACTGACCGACTCCGGGAGCACTAAGCTCACAACGATAACTCCCAACATCTCATCCTGCCGCTCGCGCGCGCTAGGATTCGACGTCTACACTAAAGGCGTGAGCTATGGCTAGTGAGTCAACCGCCAAGTTTATTCCCCCTTGGCCCAACGGTCAAAGGCGGTCTTTTTCCCGCCGATGACAATAAAACACACCGCGTAACCGATAGATTCCTAATCTCTATCGATTTACTAGTCCTATGGACGCATCGGGGAGAACCCACGAAGGGGTTTCCACCAAAATCCCAGATTTGGGAACTACTCACACATATTTACTAAAAACAATCTAAATCAAAATCGACCGTTAAAAACATGATCAGGCAATTGAAAAGCAGTAAGAGCAATGCAAATAACACTATATTAAAGTTTAACAAAGATCAGACAACTTACTAATATCTGAAAAATTACAGCCGTCAAGAGAGAGAGAGAAAAACAGCAAAAAATAACAACTCCCGTTTCTGGAAAACCTAGGGGTCATATATATAGAAAACGATATCACCCGATCGGTTGAAAAGTCAACCGATCGGGTGATCTGCTTCGTTCTTCGGCAGCTCAGCATGGGACTTCACCCGGGCATACGGCACGGTCGGTTGAGGGTTGAAGCTGACCGGTTGGATCTTCGCGCCGTCGGGTGAACCGGTCGGTTGAGCTCTCCGTGTCTTGGCTTCGGAGAATTGGCTACAGGTGAACCGATCGGGTGAAGGTTACCCGATCGGTTGGCATTCATCGTCAAATTCCAGAGAGTTGGGACGTGTGAACCGGTCTCTGAACCGACCGGTTGACTTTCTGACCGCTCCAGCTTGTGTCTGGGTGGTGCACGCGTGCAACACCCGATCGGTTGGAAGTGACCAACCGGTCGGGTGAGGGGCTGAAAGATGCTATCTTCGTCGTTTGACCCCCTGGATCACGCGTGACTCCTCCCGTTGCTCCGGGGACTCATGATATCGTCGTTTTATGTCCCCTACACCGGCAAACTCCTGCAAACATACAAAAACACGGAAAAGTGAAAGGGAACAAGAAAATATGAGAAAACGAATACAAGACGGCGGGAAATAGCGGAAAAACACATAAGAAAATGTGCGTGAATATATGAAATATAAACGCACGTCAAAATCCCCCAAGCTGAACTCTTCCTCGTCCTCGAGAAAGACGAGTGAGAGTAGGAGCTCGGAGGGAGAAAATAGAGAGAAAGAGAGAAAAAGAGAACTCTAAATCCTAAATCGCCCGTCAGGGCCAACAAAACCAAAAATGACACACCATGCAAACATACGCCAAATCACATCACTAAACCAAGGAATACGAGTCCAGACAAGAGCCGTGGGCCCACGCGGTGAAGCGCGAGTGAGTGTGGTCGTGTGCTAGCAGTCGGTGTCACTATCTACAGTGTGCAGTAAGCTCCATATACACAAATCCAAGAAATGACCCAAATATCGATTCGATTTGAAGTAAGCGGTGAATATATAGCTCAAGCATGCATGAGAATAGAGCGAGAATCGAAATATATCATGCGTCAGGGACTTCACAACTAGGGTTAAGGAAATCACCACACTATAGCCTAGATAATAGCTAAAAAGTTCCTAAGCCAAGTGTTTTCGAAAACGATGGGGGTTGAGATGATGTGGAGTAGAACACTCAGTGTAAATTCTCGCCTTCCCTTTATTCTCGGTAAGTAGGAAAATATTCACTCATGTATTTTTTTTTGGTTTTGGATATATGTATTTTTTTTTGGCTTTTTGGTTATACAATTTTCTCTTTTCTTTTCTTTTTGGGTTTTTCTTTTCTTTTCTCTTTTTTTTTGAATTTTTGGGTTTTTGGCTATACGCATGTGTACTCTCCCAAGTGGGAGAACGGTACACGACGAGGGGATTTGCACCAAGTAAAATAAAAAAGAAATCGGAATCTAAACACTTGGGCAAAGGAAACTATTCTCGCTAATTAGAGCATGGGCTAAATGGGTTATCCTAGTCCTTAATTGTGGAATCCCGACACATGCGAAATGAAGTATACGATATATATAGCATGCAGAAGCAGACATGCGAAACAAATACCGCATATTCAAATCGAAGCACGATAATCTAGGGGTCATTCCTGGACAGGTATATAAAACACAATCTCAAAGTAGAAGCATACCCAACTCTAGTCACGACACACGACTCACATAAAAGCTAAGTGGACCCGCGATGCATGAAATGCAAGAGGACTCGACTTCCTAAGGCTAGTGAATGTGATTATCGAAGCCGTGCAAGGTGTGCATGTGATTTTTGTGGCAATTCATCATAGGGTTCATCTCTAGGAGAAAGAGATAAAAAGAAAAAAAGAAAAAGAAAAAGAAAAACACAGAGAAAAACGACTCAAATAACGAAGAAAAAGAGACAAATGATGTACGAAGTGCGACTTCCCCAAGCTGAAACTTGCATTGCCCTCAATGCAAAAGAATTAAATACGGGAGGGCAATGAATATGGGGGGGAATACGCACAGACACAAAAAGACACGAAAGACAAAAAAATCACACAAACGAAACTGAAAATAAGAATAAAAGTAAAAATCACACCACACGACATATAAACAGAAAATAAAAATAAAATAAATAAGAAAGAGAAAATCACACGACACGACAAATAAACAAACACATAAAGAAAAACGACACACGACAGCACACAGAAAAAATTTGACTTCCCCCAAGCTAGACGTGATAGTGCTAGCGATAATATGTTATCATAAAAATGCAGAGATATGCAAGGGGGAGGTCAATAAAACAAAAATGAAATCAAAAAGCAGAAGAGGAAACATCCTCGTCCTCCTTGGTGGAAGAAGTGTGGGATGCAGTGTGGGTGGGTGAGGTGACTCGTGTGCGGAGAAGTGGAGAAAGTGGTCGTGGAGGAAGTGTGGACGATGGGTGGTGTGGAGGTGATGACGGTGAGTGGGAGTGAAATGGCGACCAATGTGGTGGTGGGTGGTAGAGGTACGAGGGTAGGTGAGGATGAAGAGGGAATGGGGGTAGGTGAGGATGGTGGGGGAAGTGATCGAGAACGCACCTGCAATTTCTTGCGGCGCACGTATGGGGTGACGGAAGTGGAGGGTAGTGGAGCTGTGGGAGTAGATAAGGTAGTGGGGATGGAAGTAGTGATAGGAGGGGATGGTCACCTAGGGGGTGATGGTGGAAGTGAAGAATGTGATGGGGGAGGTGACGATCGTCGAGGTGGTGAAGGTGGTGGTGTGGGTGGTGGTGGTCCGTGGACGTGAGTGAGAAGGCGGAGGATGGCAGCCATGTTCCTCTCAAGTGCGAGGAAACGTGGGTGAGAGAAAATGGAAGAGGATGGGACCGAGGGGACCGAGGACGTGGCAAGAGCACGGAGAGCAGCGATCTCGGCCTCGAGACCAAGACGAGCTGAGGCCTGGCAGCGACCAAAAGAAGCGGACTGACGTGAAGTGGAAGTGGTGCCGGGAAGTGATGTGGAAGTAGTGCCGGTGGCAGTGGTCATGCCTGCACTGGACACAAGGCCGGAGATGGCCTCAGAAAGATCCACAGAAGTGATAGGGCCAGGAGCACGGGTGGTGTGACTCAGGCCAGCCCCGATGTCTCCCCGGGACGCAGGGATATCCTGCTCGCCTAAGCGGGCGGCAGGGGAAGGTGGTCTGCATGCGTCCTGGGGAAAGAAAGGAAGGCGCAACCCTGCTAGAAAGTCGGGATCGGGCGGAAAAGTCCAATCTCCCACTAATTCTATAATCATGCGAGCGGGGTTGGGGAGAATGGTGTAGGGGGCTAGGGGTGGCCATAGTTGAAATTGAAACGACCATCAGGGCGGGGCTTAATCATATGAATATGCTGCAGGACATCAAGATCTAGATGTGAGGGTCCTGCGGCAGTGGGAAGATCTCGGGGGATGTGGATATTAAATTGGGGAAAAGAAGCAATGATAGTGACTATTCCCCCACAACAAAGCTTGCCCTTGCCGGCCTGGCTAATCTCGAGGAGCTTGTAAACAAGCCAGTCGTCGGCATGGACGGGGATAGTATGGGCCCTAAAGCTAATCCCATCATCGTCTCGAACGAAAGGGAAAGTCATGGCCCAAAGAATGAAAAGATCAGGGATGGTCACAGTGCCTGACTCATCCCTGGGAAAAAATGCGAAGGATATGATCCGATGGGCCAGACGGAATATAGGATGGACGATTGAGGAGGCATTGGCCTTACCTCGGGGATAGTGATGGAATAGGGTGAGGCGGAACCAAAACTGATCGACGTCGAATTCGGGTGGATACCCGTAGTGTCGGATAGCGTCGTCCCAAGGATAGGGAAACCAAATATATTATTGATTGTGTTCAGGTTGGTGCGGATGGTTTTGTTACACACCTGAAAAATGACGGTCGACCCCGACTCACAAACGAGTGAGGAAAGAAATTCTAGTGCGAGGGACGGGTAAGACACGGCATTAGCGTTTAGGAAGGCCAACCAACCTAAGTTTGTGAAGAGGGTCTCGACCTTGGTGAATACACCGAGATCGATAAGCGATTGGGTGTGGGCAAACTTGGTCGATAGATGCCCCCGAGCATCAAGTCTAAGGTAGAAGTCCTTATGCTCCTGGTTCCTAAAGCGGTAGCCGTGCGGGCCCATCAGTGGGTCCTCAGGGGGGATAACAGGTGGGGGAGGGGCTAGTGATAGTGCACGTTGTGTATTGGGAGGAGGACGTGTTTGTTTGCGTCTCTTTCGAGACGGTTCCTCGTCCCGCAGGATACCCTTCCCCTTATCTCGATCTCGGGCCATAGTGGGTGCGTGAGTGTGATGCAAATGAGTGTAGAATACTATAAAATCATGCACACACAAACAATCAAGCAAGTAGAGATTCTAGGGTAAAAATTAAAATTTGAGCAGTGGAGCGAAGTTACCCAGCAGAGATTGGAGTTCCTTGCTTGAAGTTGACCCAACACCGTGCAATTGGACGGAGTGTGGAGCCGAGGCACTTCTCTTCAGCGAAAATTCGAAAATGGGGGGAGATCGTGGAATTAGGGCTTAAGGAAGCGAAATGGGGGAGAGAGAGAGAGTGTGTGTGTGTGTGAGATGGAGAGATGGAAGGGATAGGTGGAGAGAGAGGCTAGAGGGGGAGTGGAGGTCATGGGAGAGGGTTTTCCGGCCGTTGGGACAGTGGGGGAGACGAATCGACGGCAGGAGGTGAGAGATCGGGCGAGGGAGATGAACGGTCGGGGCGGGGGCTTTTTATAGGGTTTAAGTCGAACCGATCGGGTGAGTTGTCACCCGATCGGTTGACTTATGGGTCGAGAATTTCAGCTGAAGAGACGCTACAGGCGAACCGATCGGTTGATAACTCACCCGATCGGTTGGCCGCTCCACAAATTTTTCCGAGAGTTTGGTGTTGTTCACCCGGTCAGTCAACCGGTCATGCTTCTCATCACCCGATCGACTGACAAAATCTGAAAATTTCCCGAGACTTCAGCCCCAGTTCACCCAGTCTGCCAACCGGTCTCACATATCTTCACTCGATCGGTTCGTTGAGTGACTGATACGACCATCAGCTGATACATCCCAAACGATCGGTTGTGTTATCAACCGATCGGTTGGGGCCTTATTTTCTGCAAAAGTCCACAAATGGCCTAAGTCCCTCAACGGAAGTTCTTGCGGCTGGATTTATTTATTAAAATAGATAAAATAAAGTTAAAAAATAGTCCTAAAATTGGAAACAAAGGTTTAGAGCATGGGTTGCCTCCCATGAAGCGCTTTTGTTTAACGTCGTTAGCTCGACGCCCGTAGATGATGTTCAATGTGGGCGATACGGGTGATGCCCAAAGTCTGGCATCGCTTCAGCTTCAGAGTTGGCGGCCTCCGGTATCATCGGCGGTGACAAGAAAACTTGCTCGACGACCCTCCCTTTGTTGACGGGGTCCGGGGGCTTCTCCCTCATATTGGCATCCACTGCCACTTGTTTAAGGATCCGGATCTCATCTCCGGTGAGCCCCATGGGCTCCTTGCCTTTTCTCCTCGTAGGAGGAGCTTTTGGGAATCCAGGAGAGACCGTGTGTGCCGCATCCGCTTTCCCAACAACGTCATAATTCTTCAGGCCGACTGGTTCTTCTAAGTCCCCCAAGCCATTGGGGGGGTTTCTTGAAAGAATTTCCCAGGAGCTTGCCTCCACAGCTCTCTCTTCTTCTAACTCCAGCACATTGCATCTTGGATCATTCGAGGGATCGTGGTGCTTCATTGACAACCCCAAGTCAAATTCGACTTTCTCGTTGCCGACGTTAAGGGAAAGCTTCCCATTTTTCACGTCTATCAAAACGTCGGCAGTGGCCATGAATGGCCGTCCAAGGATTATGGGGGTGTGTGCATCTTCAGGCATGTCCATGACAATGAAGTCCACAGGCACATGCACCCCTCTTACGTTAACATGGAGGTCATCAACAACACCCACCGGATATTTTACCGAACGGTCTGCAAGCTGTAGGGTCTTCCGGTGGGCTCCAAGTCGCCCATCCCTATCCTCTTATATAGCGATAAGGGCATCAAACTGACGCTCGCTCCAAGATCGACGAGCGCGCGATGGATCTTTACTTCCCCGATCGCGCAAGGGATAGAGAAGCTCCCCGATTTGCTCTCTGAATGAGAGCGCTGCATTCCGTCGTCAATACGACCTTCTACTTTCTGGATCCTCTTGTCACCAGATCCTTTATAAATTTGGCGTAGGAGGGAATCGTCTCGATAGCTTCGAGGAAGGGGATTTGCAAGCTTAGATCCTTGACCATGGCAAAGAATTTGACATACTTTTCATCTATCTTGGCTTAGACTAGCCGTTGCGGAAAAGGCACAACGGGCTTGAACACTCTGAGGCTCCCCTCCTCGGTTTTCTTCTTCTCCTCTTCAGGGACTCCCTCCTGAGTCGTTTGCTTCGACGACGAAGCACCGTCGTCATTCAATTTTTCAATTGGTCGTTCTACGGCCAACGGTGCTTCCGGTTCTTTGGGGGGCACTCTTGTGGGGATTTGTGTCCCGCTTCTCAACACGATAGCGGACACATTCGCATTCTCGTGCGTGAGTGCCAAAGTCTGATTTGCTCCCCTCGGGTTCACTTTAGGTTGTGGCGGTAATAGATTCTGCGGCCTCTGAAGGTTCGCCACTTGTAACCCCAGCTGGGTTACCTGATCAGTGAGAACTCTCTGCCCCATCTCCAGTTTCAAATTTATCTTCTCCTGGTTGGCGATGTATTGAGTCAAGAGGGACTCAACCGGAGAGATAGCCCTCTGCTGGCCATATTGCTGCTGAATGGGTTGCTGATTCCTTGGAGCATATTGCTGATATTGTTATGGAGGCTGCTGCTGCTGAAACTGCTGCTGCTAAGGCCTAGCCGGCTGATATATCTGTTGTTGCTGCTGCTGAGGCAGCGGCTGCTGATACGGCGCCCGGTAACTAAGGTTAGGGTGGTTCCAGTTACTTGGAGAGTAGGCCGGGTTGGAGCTAGTCCGTGGTGGATACGGCGCATTTCCCGTAGGATTGTAGAACAGTGCGCTCGCTTGGTCCAACGGTGGTGAGATGTCGCCACCCTCGAAGTCTCCCACGACTTCGGCCTCCACCGCTGCAATATGTTGCGTACCGGCACCACCGGCTCCTACCATCAGTGCGGAGATCTGGGTCGACAGCAAGTCAAACTTGCTGGATAATCGGTCGACGTCCTCGACCTTATGGATTCCCCCAGATCTAGGTGTGGCTCTCTCGTCACACCACCGCTCATTGTTAGATGCCATATTTTCTAGAATGTTCTCGGCATCTTCCTCACTTCTGGACATGAAAGACCCTCCAGCCGCGGCGTCCATCGACGATTTCAAATCATCCCTCAATCCGTTGTAGAACAGATTAATTATCTGCCACTTGGGAAGCTCGTGATGAGGGCATCTTCGCTGCATTTCCTTGTATCTGGTCCATGCTTCATGCAGGGACTCGTGGCTGGCTTGGGAGAAGGAGGAGATCTCACTCCTCAGCTTCATGGTCTTCCTCGGAGGAAAGAACTTCGTCAGAAAAGCGTTTGAAAGCTTCTCCCAAGTGTTGAACGTATTTGGGTCCTTCCCCCTAAGCCACAGCTTGGCCTTATCTCGCAGAGAGAAGGGGAATAGCTTCAGACAGATCGCCTCAGTTGTGACACCGTTTATCCGAAAGGTGTCACATTTCTCCAAGAAGGAGTCCAAATGTTCGATGGGGCTCTCCATGGGTGCACCCCGAAAATTGATCCTGCTGGATCCACGTCACCAGAGACGGCTTAAGCTCGAAGCTTTGCGTCGTAATAGCAGGAGGACGAATGGCGGAGGTGGACTCGATGGATGGCATCGAGTACTCCAGCAGGGGTGAGGTGGGGTGTTCTCCCCCATGGTTTCAGGCTCTTCTCTTCTTCGCTTCTCGGCGGCCAAACACCTTAGGGTGGCGTTTATCTCTGGGTCAACGGGAATCAAGTCGTCGAGACTTCTTGAACTCCTGCGCATGAAAAGCAACAAACACCCGTGAAGCGAAAAGTGGGAAAAGAAACAGATAAAACGGAAAATAAAAATAAGAAAATAAAAAGGAAAAAGAAGAATGCGAAAATTATCGCGTGATAGAGATGAGAGCTAGACTCAAGGGTTCATGAGATCCTAAAATAACAAACACGTTGCCTCCCCGGCAACGACGCCATAAAGCTTGACGTCCCCCGCGTTTTGCGCGTCAGATGTGTGCAATATATAATTGGGGGTGTGAGATTTAAATATTTATAACCGCAAGCACACGGAGTTGTAGTGTGGCTTGGGGGTCGAACTCAGGGAGGCGTGGTTGTGCTTGTGTCAAGAAGAATCGGTAGATGGGTTATCACGGAAAATAGAATGTGAGGGATAAACAATATAAAGGGAAAACCCGGGACTTCGGTTTCCACCCTATCGTGCGATTCTCGCCGATATAGCCTACGGGTATGATAACGATCGGAATTAGGGTCTAACGGTGAGACGTTGCCTCTAAAAGTGTTACCAGCGTCCCATGGGCCCGATATTCCGGTCGGTGCCCAGGATGATACGCCGGACTTCCCGGGTTCGGTCAGTGGGCATTCCCATGTCCATTAACACTGACCGACTCCGGGAGCACTAAGCTCGCAACGATAACTCCCAACATCTCATCCTGCCGCTCTCGCGCGCTAGGATTCGACGTCTACACTAAAGGCGTGAGCTATGGCTAGTGAGTCAACCGCCAAGTTTATTCCCCCTTGGCCCAACGGTCAAAGGCGGTCTTTTTCCCGCCGATGACAATAAAACACACCGCGTAACCGATAGATTCCTAATCCCTATCGATTTACTAGTCCTATGGACGCATCGGGGAGAACCCACGAAGGGGTTTCCACCAAAATCCCAGATTTGGGAACTACTCACACATATTTACTAAAAAGCAATCTAAATCAAAATCGACCGTTAAAAACATGATCAGGCGATTGAAAAGCAGTAAGAGCAATGCAAATAACACTATATTAAATTTTAACAAAGATCAGACAACTTACTAATATCTGAAAAATTACAGCCGTCAAGAGAGAGAAAAAACAGCAAAAAATAACAACTCCCGTTTCTGGAAAACCTAGGGGTCATATATATAGAAAACGATATCACCCGATCGGTTGAAAATTCAACCGATCGGGTGATCTGCTTCGTTCTTCGGCAGCTCAGCATGGGACTTCACCCGGGCATACGGCACGGTCGGTTGAGGGTTGAAGCTGACCGGTTGGATCTTCGCGCCGTCAGGTGAACTGGTCGGTTGAGCTCTCCGTGTCTTGGCTTCGGAGAATTGGCTACAGGTGAACCGATCGGGTGAAGGTCACCCGATCGGTTGGCATTCATCGCCAAATTCCAGAGAGTTGGGACGTGTGAACCGGTCTCTGAACCGACCGGTTGACTTTCTGACCGCTCCAGCTTGTGTCCGGGTGGTGCACGCGTGCAACACCCGATCGGTTGGAAGTGACCAACCGGTCGGGTGAGGGGCTGAAAGATGCTATCTTCGTCGTTTGACCCCCTGGATCACGCGTGACTCCTCCCGTTGCTCCGGGGACTCATGATATCGTCGTTTTATGTCCCCTACGTCGGCAAACTCCTGCAAACATTCAAAAACACGGAAAAGTGAAAAGAAACAAGGAAACACGAGAAAACGAATACAAGACGACGGAAAATAGCGGAAAAACACAGAAAAAAACGTGCGTGAATATATGAAATATAAACACACGTCAGTCTCCCCGCAATTATGATTGAGTGACCTCTACATCCCCCAAGGGATCTTCTATATGATGACCGACGTAGGTGACTGATAAGAAGAGTTCCCGATTGAAGATTGCATGAGTGCATATGTTCATGACAGCCAGCTACGATCTAAAATAAATAATCGTTTGAAAGCTTTGAGCCATATCTGTGATGCTTATCCCTTCCTCAAACGAATGCATGATTTTTGTGTTCTAATGAATATCTTATATTCACACTCGCATGCGTGCTGTCACTGTTCGTTTCTTCTCTAAGTCAATTTGTGAATGAAGGTCCAAAGGGAGGCTCAAGCCCAATTTATTCTACAAGGCCCAAGAAAGGTTCAATTCCATGGAAGTCCAATTTAAGGTGTAGAGATGGGAGGAAGTCTCTAGAAATAGATTTTATATTGGCTGAAAGTTTCATGTAAGGCCCAAATTAAAGAAAAATGAATGCATTTTCTAGAATTGGGTGGAGGATTCTAGAAAAGGAAGGAATCTTAATGGATAAGACTTAGAAGCTTTCTACATAAGTCTTGTAATTATTAGAGTAGTTGGCCGTTATGTAGAACCCTCATGAAACTCATTTGTAGCCTTTTAGATTGAAACAATCTTGGCCATCCATTTAGGTAGTGGATGCCTATAAATAAGGGTCCTTGTATCATTTGCAAACCATCCAAGAATGGATCGAGTAGTAAAGAGAGTCCTCTAAGTTTCTCCTAAATATCCAAAGTGTCCTTCGGTTATTCTTCCCATTCAAGTGAGTTCTTTGGTGTTCTAAGAAATCTTTGGCTTAAACATCACTTTGATCTTTCAAAGTTTGTGGGAAATGCTGAACTAGCCTCTCAAGTAGAGTGAGAGCCTAGTGCCGCGTGGTCGTCGGTAGTGCAAAGCCCGAGCCCGTGACCGTGCACACGTGCACATCCACACCCACAAACCTCTGTTAGTCTTGTTTGCTCTACATATTATCAGTCATGCAGTCGCTTGCGAATGTGTCTTGGTAATTGAAGTTGTGGATTTGACATGGACTGACAGGCAGGCAGACACACAAGCCATTGACCACGAGAATGGTTAAGAAGAGTGCTCCCAGAATTTTCCTCAGAAAGGAATGCTTTGAAATACTCCGAGCATAACTTCTGAAGGGTAACAGGATCCGAAATCCCAATGCCATTCTCATCCTTCAGCATCTTAACCTTCAGTCTTCTTCTCCTGCAAAGAGCAGAAAGATGAAAAAATCTCGTATTCCTATCTTCGAACTCAAGCCATTGACAACGGGATTTCTGCTGCCAAAAAATCTCCTCCTGCTCCATTATAGTCTCATACTCAACTGTTAACTCCTCCTCTAGCCGACGAAGCTGTTGCGAATCTTGAACCAACAGAGCTCTGTGAGTACCGTCAATCCTACCTCTGATCCACCTTTTCTTATGGAAAATATCACCAAAAGAATGCTTGTTTCAAAATTGCACATCATTAATGAACTTTTTCGCCGTATGAACATAATTCTCAGCTCACTGCACTAGCACTCCATCACAATATCCCTAAAACCCACATCCTTCAACCACATTGCCTGAAATCTGAAAAAATTAGGAATGCTAGACTCCCTAACCACTCCCTCACAGCAAAGTCGAATAGGACAGTGATCCGAAAATATTCTGGGCAAGTGGAAAAGGTGCGCCTCAGGGAAACTAGCACACCATTCATTGTTGGCAAGAACTCTATCCAGCCTCTCATGCACCCTCGCCAACCCCTGCCTAAGATTCACCAAGTGAAGGGACGACCGTAGAAACCAATGTCAATAAGACCGCAAACATTAAGAAAGGAATGAAATCTGTCACACCTATTCCCCGACACTGCCGAACCTCCCAACTTCTCCGCAGCAACTAGGTAGTCATTGAAATCTCCCAAAACAATCCAGGGAACACACAAACTAGCCTCAATACTCTCAATCTGATCATAAAGCTTCCATCTTATTGCCATGCATGGACTAGCGTAAATGACAGATAGCAGGAAATCAGGAGCACCAGTCCGTTGGACAATTCCATGAATCAGCTGCGGAGAAGAATCCGAAACAGAAAAATGCAACACACTATCATACTACAACACCCAGAGCCCTCCAATAAAACCAATAGGATCAGCCACCACATACTTACTAAAATTCAACTTACGAACAATACTAATAGCCTGATCACATGAGATCCTTGGTTCAGCAATAGTAAGAATAGTCGGATTGAACTTCCCTATAAGTTCCTTGGCTTCCCTAACAACGACTTCTTCGCGGCCCCTCTACAATTCCAGAATATGTACTCCATCAACAACTTATTCTAAAGAATAGACAGAAAGCCAAAAGCTCAAGCCGACATAAGATCCAATCCTTCAAGCCCATCGCTCTTCATCTCTTCTGAATCGCCATCTCCGATGGGATCATTCTTAAGCCTATTAAGCTCTACAGAAGGATGGCTCTTGGAACTAACCCCATCAAGGGATAATCTCTCAACCATCACTCCTCCAACCAAACCCGAGGCAGTGGAAATATCCACATTACGCTTACCTGAAACAGGCTGCGTCTTCAAGCTAGACGAAGCTCCAATATTAAAATCCCGAGATTGATCCCCCAAGTTAAGCCCAGCTTCCTTTGGGCCTAGAAAAATCCCCCCCCCCTTTCTAAACATAGAAGCTGATTGATTCTTATTACCCAATCGGGCTTTCTTACCCTTCCAATCCGTAGCCACCCTGGAGTCCAAAAGAGGCCGATGCCCAATCCGCGGCCCATTAGGCTTTCCACTGCTATCAACAATAACCAACGCTTTCTCCAACCGATCCTTACTGCTTCGAATATTTTCCCTTACAACCCTTCCATCTTCTTCCCCACTCCTCCCATCAGCTAATGAATTGAATCTAGAACCCATTCTTGGATCTACTCCCACCTTAGCTGCAGACTTCCCTGGCAAGGAACTTGGAGGGCGACGGGGCCGCCTATCATTGGTGACAATCCAAGGCCCAAAAGCCTGTGGAGGTGCCTGACCCTTCGACTTCTGTTCATTGGGAGCTGAACATGCGACGAAGGCCCAGCCACCTTCCCACCTTGATCACCTACCTTTTCAGCCTGATCACTATTCGAAGATTGCAAGGGGAAAGGCTCCCTGTGCCCGAAGAGCCCACACTTGAAACAAATAATTACCAATCCTTCATACGGAACTTTTTGCTAACGGCCTTCAAAAAATATTTGAGATTTCAGTGGCTTGTTTAGATCAACCTCGACACAAATCCGGGCCAATCTAGCCTTCATCACCATCCGAGTATGAGCATCGAACTTCACAGCTTTCCCCACGCAATTACCCAGCACCTCCAGTACCCTCTCATCATAGTATTCCACCGAGAGAAAAGGGAAACGGATCCACACCGTCGTTGATCCTATCAGGTTCGACTCCGACGAAAAGTCTTGAACCCAACGTTGAATGGTCAAATAATGGCCAAACACCATCCATGGACCTTCTTCAGTGAACACCCTATCTTCTTCCCAAACAAAGCGTACCATTATGAAACCTTCACCCAAATCGACAAATTCGATTTCTCCTTTAGGTCTCTACATCATTCTGATCTTACCCTCCAGAACCAACAAAGAGATATTGCGGCCCAGCAGCTTAACTATAACCGCCTGATTACACTTTCGTCGCAACTTCTCCCTGAACACCGGCGAAAGCTCCACACAATCCCACTCCCCCTTACTAAAAATGGTTTGCAGGCCTGAAACCCCACAGTGTGGCTACGGGCTTCAGGCCCGCAGTCTCAATCGGTGTTTTTTAGAAGTATTCTGCGGGCCTGAGGCCCGCAGAGTTGCTGCGGGCTTCAGGCCTGCAGTCTGAGTGTTTTTTTTTCAATGGGCTTCATGCCCATTGTTGTTTGAGGGGCGGCGGCTAGGGTTAGCCGCCGCCACCCATCTCAGTGACACTGAAGAAGCCCCCCTCAGGGGGGGTTTAGGTGGCAGCGCCGCCTCCTTTCGGGGAAAGGCACGGTCACTGGGCGAAGGCCGCCCCCTTCGGGGGGACGGCGAGGGGCGAAGGCCGCCCCCTTCGGGGGGACGACGAGGGGCGAGGGCCACCCCCTTCGGGGGGGAGGCACGGTCGCTGGGAGAAGCCGCCCCCTTCGGGGGGACGGTCGGTCGCGGCGACGAACTCGCCGCACCCCGCTTCAGGCGGGGGCGGGGGCGTGAAACGCCCCATGGGCAGCGACGGTGGCCGCCCCCTACGGGGGGACGGCAGGAGGGCTAATCGACGCCCCCCCCCCCCCCCCCCGCGTCAGGGGGGGGGTCAAGGGTGCGAGAACCACCCTACGGGCGGGGGCGGGAAACGGCGGCCGGCGGCGAAAACGCCAGCGATGCCGAAGTAGGTGGAAACCCCCTCGGATCATATTAAAAATATGATTTTTGGGCGATGAATTTCGTCATTTTGGGCGATTAACAAAGACCCCATATCGATCTTGCGAGATCTAGGGGTAGGACAATCATACGTATGATTAAAAATATCGTTTTGGTGACCGTCCTCCGGATATAGCGACGGTTGCACGAAGCCCTACGCGGATGACGACGCTCGATTGAGGAAGCCTTGCACCGCGCTCGTGGATCTTCCGTCTCGTCTCGCCTTCGCCTTCGCAACGAACGAAAAAAATTTGTGGAAAGAAATTTTTTTAGAGGCTCGTGCTGATAACGTGTTATGAATCAACTAACTGGGGGAGGAACTGTAGTGCCCTGCGGTAGCTACTGCACACGTACTAGAGGGGGGTGAATAGTACTTAAAATAATTAAGAGAGTTATTCCTAACTATTGTGCAATGAACAAACGACAATGCGGAATTAAACAACAATCAACAAGAATTAAAACATACGCAAACAAAGTATGTTACTGGGTTCGGATCCACCCAAGTCTCCCCGACTTGTTCCCGGTGATCCTACGTCCCAACCACCCGGATCCCCTCCGGATACTTGAGTTAGAAACCCTAACTCAAGATTTCCACTAACCCACTTGCGGAAACTCCACAAGTGCAATCGACCTACAATCGATGTCCGTGAATCCCACAATCCGGGATCACGCAAACTCTCACAACCGAGAGTATACAACAATTCAAATATGAAATGAAATAAACTCTTACCTTACAAAATCATATGCCTTGAGTATACTTACCAAATTAGGGCAAAGATGGATTTTGGGGAAGAGGATGTCACCAACCCCTAGCTTCAAGAAGATGACCAGTAATGGAAGCCTAGGGTGGAGTATGATGACTTGAATCAAGCTCTTGGCTTGAGAAACTCACAATGGAGAGAATCTCTCTTGAGGAAGTTGCTCAAAGAGTGAAGGGAGAGATTCTTGTGAGGGAGAGAGAGCTTGGAATTAGCTTGGGAGAGCTCTTCTCTTAGGTCTGAAATAGCTTGGAAAATGGACCTCTAACCTTGCCTCAAACGAATCAAGTTTGTATTTATGGAGGCAAGGAAAATCGTGTTGGAAAAGTTCCCAACGGCTCTTTTCTGAACCCAACTAGTCGGTCAAAGAACAACCACCGACCGACTAGTTCATCAACTAGTCGGTCGGTCAATCAACGTAGATCGACTAATGGAAGAACAGCCAAGAAGTCGAAGTACAGGCAAAGACAACTAGTCGGTCTAAGAAGACTTGCCGACCGACTAGTTTCACAACTAGTCGGTCAGTGAATGTTCTTTGACCGACCAACGTCGAAATAGAATAGACTGACATCAAGTTGACTTAGTCGGTTTAAGAACAAATGCTGACCGACTAGTTTCTCAACTAGTCGGTCGACAAACGTTCTTTGACCGACTAACTCGAAACAGTAGCTCAGGCTGAAAAAGAGGCAAGCACAACTAGTCGGTCTGAGAAGAACTCCTAACCGACTAGATCGTCATCTAGTCGGTCGGTGACTCTTCTTTGACCGACTAATTAATCAACCTGGAATGAGCTGAATTTAGCAAGGCATCTAGTCGGTTCATGTAGAGTTGCTGACCGACTAGATCGTCATCTAGTCGGTTGGTGACTCTTCTTGAACTAACTAACATGCACTCGAAGCCGAGGGAAGAAGCGATAGGCTTCGGGAAAGTTTCTAATGGCTTCTATGATAATCCTAGCTCTAAGATATGAGCGAAATGCAGTTTATAATGTAAGTCCTACTCAAGGCTTAACATTCTAATCTATGAAGCTAGAAGACTATAAAATAAACCTTACGAGCTGTCTTCAAAGCTTCAATCTTCATTCTTCTTGACTTCAAAATTGCTCCTTGAGCTTCAACGAAGCTTCAGGCACATGATCATGCGTATTGAGAAGTCTTGAGATGTCGCTTTTGATGTACGTGGTATTTTGGCGACGATCTCCAGAACTGCGCTCACAAATAAGTTAGTATACATTATTTATGTTTGCTCATCATCCAAAACCAAATCCGGGGAATCAATACACAACATTCTCCCCCTTTTTGGTGATGACAAACCAACATAAATAATAATCAATAATAATGATTCAAATGAAGTTTACTTACTCCCCCTGCATTGATGACACGTTAGTTCCATATTCAATAATATTCATATGCATCAAGCAGCGAGGGAAATATAAAATATGAATCCTATTATTGCACATATAGGATCTAAATCCATTTTATATCTTCACTCCCCCTGAATCTAACACATCAAATTAGATTCATGGTAAATTTCTTTGAATTATTAATTAGCACATTGTCATTATTATATCTCTCCCCCTTTGGCATTAGCAATAAGAGCGGGAGGAGATCAACGACAAAACCAATGGCTAAAAAAATAACGCATGGGAGTCGAAGAATACGACCACGGTCCAAAATGACACCAAAGCAAAATATCAAATGTAAAATACCGAATAAAAGCAAAGCGAGTCAATGAGACCAAAGTCGAAAACCGAAAACCGAAATCATAAAACCATCGGCGAAAATCGGAAAACGAAATCACCAAGCCATAGGCGAAAATCGAAATACGAAATCATCAAGCCATAGGCGAAAATCGAAAAACGAAATCATCAAACCATAGGCGAAAATCGAAATACGAGATCATCAAGCCATAGGCGAAAATCGAAGTCCGAGATCATCAAAACTCAAAACAATTTTACGGATTGAGTTTTGGAACATACTCTCCAAAATCAATAGAATGCATGGAAAACAATTCTATGTTTCCATAGAAAGAATTCTATTAAATCCATAAAATCGTCGAACGACGAAATCAACATCAGAGACAAAAATAATCCGATGTGCATACCAAATGTAGCATGCAAGAATGTTATGCCAAAAGTAGATAGAACATCATATAACAATGGCATACACTAATCTAGCATACCAAATGAAGCAAAAAGATACCAATCGTAATATATTCTACCAATGGATACCAATGAGAATCAAAAGTATGAATATACTCACAACAATACGCTCCCCCTACTTTGGTGCATCACTTAAGCACCATCAACTCCATTTGAATGAAAATACTTTGAAAATCTTGGAGTTGGTAGGGTTGGTATCCCATGGTGAATTTAACCTAGAGAATATCATTTTGGTATCTAAAAATCTCTCTGGATCCAATGGGTTAGGCAATAAATTTAGAGAACTAAATTCAAATTAAATGTAACCCAATCTTACCACAATTGCTTTGGTACCCATAAAATGAAATTAAACATATGGTACCAAGCAATGAAGGGTCAAAGGAAACTAACCCTTCGGAAACCAAGTCCAAGAGGAACTTGATTTTCCAACATAATCATCATTCAAAATAATGTCATTAATATATGATTGCACATACAAATTCTTATTATGCATGCTTGTGTTCTTCGGACCCCAAATGGTGTATGTCTTGGGAGTCCTAATCCTATTGGGAACATGCTCACGTTGTTGATTTCTATGTGATGCATGTCGTGGGTAAGCATATGGCATGCTATGCAATGGTGCATGACGATAATTATTCATATGAGAATGAGGATGAACATATGAATGTGGAGGAACACGTGCATGAGTGTGTCTCACATGGTGTGCACGTGCTCGTGGATGCGGAGCATAGAAATCGGTATATGTGCTAACATGTGGGGTAGGATTTGTGTTCCTACGTGGCATGGTATACATGAAAGCATGACCCTTCTTTGGAGGTCCACCCAAAGTGGGTTTCTTTCCAAATGGGGGCGTGTTCCTAGCGGAAGCACCATTGGTAGAGAACTACCCATGAAGTGTTTAATTCCACTAGTAGAAGCATCGGAAGATGGCCTAACAAAGGTGGCGGACGATTTGGATGAATCTCCCATCGTATACCCCAAACCAATGTGATGATTGGCCGGAGGTAAATCATTTAGGATATTATCCAACTTGCCCTTACCTTTGTTGAATTCATGAATTCGGCCTAATGTGCTCTCATGCTTCTCGGTGAGAGAATGCAAAGAAGCATCCAAAGTGGACACTTGCGATGCGAGTGCACAAACACGTGACTTGAGATTTTTATTCTCAATACTCAAAGTTGAGATTTGAGACGTCAAATCCGCTATCACATGTTCATCCGAATCCTCGATATGAACATGCTCAAGTTGAGATTTGAGATTTACAATCTCATTTCTCAACTCTTCAACAACGGTGTCGTTGTTGACGATGAAAGGCTTAGGCGAGTTTTTAAGACTATCTAATTCATTTTTAGTCTTCATAAACTTAGTAGCCATATTAGAAAACTTATTCCAAAGTTGTTCGTTGGCTAATCTAAGTTCATCATTGGTTACCTCTTCGTCTTCATCCTCGCTTCCATCCTCACTTTCATCGGAGGAGGTGTCTTCATCACGATCCTCTTTGCCCATGAAGCACGTGTGTGCTTTCTCCACTCTTTCATCGTCCGACTCTCCACTTGAGGAATCAGAGTCGGTGAAAGTGCCGACAAGCCCTTTCTTGTGCTTTCTTGACTTGTCGTGCTTGGATCCCTTCCACTTTCCCTTGTGTTTGTAGATAGGACAATCCGGCTTGATATGTCCTGGCTTATTGCATTTGTAACACACGGGAGTAGAAACATTAGTCGAAATAAATTTAGATTTACGATTCAACTTACCTTGTCGGAAGAATCGGATGAACTTCTTTGCCATATCGGCCAAAGCTTCCATGTCCAACTCATCGTCCGATTCTTCTTCTGATTCTTCATCATCGGTAGATGGAGCGGCCTTGTATGCAATCGCCTTTTTCTTAGGCTCGTCTTGCTTCAAGTACGACTTCATCTTTTCTTTCATCATGAGCTTGCTATCCTTGCGTACCTCGTATGACATCAAGGTACCCATTAGTTGAGTAACCGTATAAGTTTTCATGTCATTACCTTCCTCGATGGCGAAGGTACGCTTCTCCCAACAAGAAGGAAGTCCATCGATTATCTTCGAGACTTTCTCCTTTTGGGTGTAGGTCTTCCCAAGAGCTTCCACCTCATTTGTGATGTCGACGAATCGAGCATAATACTTTCATCTTTTCACCCTGCAGCATATGAAATAATTCGAAATCTTTATTCACGACCACGAGTTTAGAATCTCTTACCCGACTCGTCCCTTCATGTAAGATGAGGAGGGAGTTCCAAATTTGATATGCACTCTTACATGTGCATATCTTATTGAAGTCCTCGGGCTCCAATGCGCATTGCAAGGCGTTCATTTCCTTGGCATTACTTACCTCCGCGGAGACCTCCGCGGGAGTCCACTTTGCGAAATCTTGTTCGGAGGGCTCGACGTACTCATTCATCGTGGCTCTCCAAAGTGAAGCACTCCGAAGGAACGTTTCCATTCGGCATTTCCAGTACCCGTAGTTGGTACCATTGAAGGAGGGAGGCCTAGATGAAGATTGCCCTTCCAAGACTGAAGAAGCTCCTTGACGATCCTTGAAGACGCTGTAGTCGTTGTTCGTCATAGCTTTGAACTTGTAGCTTTAACCTTGGCTCTGATACCAATTGTAGTGCCCTGCGGTAGCTACTACACACGTACTAAGGGGGGGTGAATAGTACTTAAAATAATTAAGAGAGTTATTCCTAACTATTGTGCAATGAACAAACGACAATGCGGAATTAAACAACAATCAACAAGAATTAAAACATACGCAAACAAAGTATGTTACTGGGTTCGGATCCACCCAAGTCTCCTCGACTTGTTCCCGGTGATCCTACGTCCCAACCACCCGGATCCCCTCCGGATACTTGAGTTAGAAACCCTAACTCAAGATTTCCACTAACCCACTTGCGGAAACTCCACAAGTGCAATCGACCTACAATCGATGTCCGTGAATCCCACAATCCGGGATCACGCAAACTCTCACAACCGAGAGTATACAACAATTCAAATATGAAATGAAATAAACTCTTACCTTACAAAATCCTATGCCTTGAGTATACTTACCAAATTAGGGCAAAGATGGATTTTGGGGAAGAGGATGTCACCAAACCCTAGCTTCAAGAAGATGACCAGCAATGGAAGCCTAGGGGAGTATGATGACTTGAATCAAGCTCTTGGCTTGAGTAGCTCACAATGGAGAGAATCTCTCTTGAGGAAGTTGCTCAAAGAGTGAAGGGAGAGATTCTTGTGAGGGAGAGAGAGCTTGGAATTAGCTTGGGAGAGCTCTTCTCTTAGGTCTGAAATAGCTTGGAAAATGGACCTCTAACCTTGCCTCAAACGAATCAAGTTTGTATTTATGGAGGCAAGGAAAATCGTGTTGGAAAAGTTCCCAACGGCTCTTTTCTGAACCCAACTAGTCGGTCAAAGAACAACCACCGACCGACTAGTTCATCAACTAGTCGGTCGGTTAATCAACGTAGACCGACTAATGGAAGAACAACCAAGAAGTCGAAGTACAGGCAAAGACAACTAGTCGGTCTAAGAAGACTTGCCGACCGACTAGTTTCACAACTAGTCGGTCGGTGAATGTTCTTTGACCGACTAACGTAGAAATAGAATAGGCTGACATCAAGTTGACTTAGTCGGTTTAAGAACTAATGCTGACCGACTAGTTTCTCAACTAGTCGGTCGACAAACGTTCTTTGACCGACTAACTCGAAACAGTAGCTCAGGCTGAAAAAGAGGCAAGCACAACTAGTCGGTCTGAGAAGAACTCCTAACCGACTAGATCGTCATCTAGTCGGTCGGTGACTCTTCTTTGACCGACTAATTAATTAACCTGGAATGAGCTGAATTTAGCAAGGCATCTAGTCGGTTCATGTAGAGTTGCTGACCGACTAGATCGTCATCTAGTCGGTTGGTGACTCTTCTTGAACCAACTAACATGCACTCGAAGCCGAGGGAAGAAGCGATAGGCTTCGGGAAAGTTTCTAATGGCTTCTATGATAATCCTAACTCTAAGATATGAGCGAAATGCAGTTTATAATGTAAGTCCTACTCAAGGCTTAACATTCTAATCTATGAAGCTAGAAGACTATAAAATAAACCTTACGAGCCGTCTTCAAAGCTTCAATCTTCATTCTTCTTGACTTCAAAATTGCTCATTGAGCTTCAACGAAGCTTCAGGCACATGATCATGCGTATTGAGAAGTCTTGAGATGTCGCTTTTGATGTACGTGGTATTTTGGCGACGATCTCCAGAACTGCGCTCACAAATAAGTTAGTATACATTATTTATGTTTGCTCATCATCCAAAACCAAATCCGGGGAATCAATACACAACTGGAACCCCCGGCTCTTTATTTATAGGCAATCGGGGAGAATACAAACATGGGCTACAAAGATATGTGCATATCTCTAGGATAGCCCAGAATCTCAACCAATACGGTTAAATAACCATTCACAACAATTTTTAGTTTTTTTTATTTTTATTTTTATTTTTAAGAGATGACCGGGCCCTGCTAGGCCGCGGGCTTCCCGGGGTTCACCCGTTCTTGGCCGGCTGGCCCAGGCCAAATAGTCAAACAGGCTGGGCCGGCCCGAGACCCAGTCAAAGCCTGGCCGGGCACGGCGCTCAAGGCCTTTGCTTCACAGGCCATCGAGTACTCTTCACTTAACTCGCTTGAAAGCTTGATATTGGAGACAGAATGGCGCTTTATTGTAGTAATATGTAGAACAGAGATAAAAATGGGATTTTAGGGCGCGTAAGCTTTAAGGAGAAGGAGAAGAGGGGGCAAGATAGCGAAGGTTAAGCCAAGGAAATCAGGAAGTAGCGGCGGTTGATGGCCAAAGGTGAGGCGAGAGAGTAAGGGTTCTGTTAGGGTCCCCTCCAGGGCTCATCGATGTTGGGGAAACAAGAGATTAAGGTGACTCAGCTTCTCTCGATCAACAACCAATGAACTTGACATGTGCATGTACGTTACGAGTCAGTGGTCACTGAACGCAGCAATTGAAATTTAACGAACACATTTGCAAATCACTTGTTGGTGGCAAAACAACAGCATAAAGTAAGATGCATACATGATACCAGTAAAAGGGCTTGGAGGACAGAACTATGGGAAACTGGCTATATTCTACACATCACATCTTAAGATCATACGCGTAAAAATTTGAACACTGTAATAATTTTTGCTACAATTAGGCATGGGATAAAGAACCATTTATTTGCTTCAACATCTGTCTGGATGCACTCCAACATCTGGCAAGAGACGGTATACTACACAAGAACAAAGAACAGATTCAGTGCTCGGAATGATCAAATTGAATCCAAGGGGGGAAAATACCCAAAAAAAAAGATCACCCTGATGGCACTTTTGACGCACCTTACACATCAAAAGAACTCAGCGCTGCAACAACCGACCCTGTCGTATTAAGGGTCAAAGCCACGATGTGTTGATGCTGAGCAATGGGTCGAGCCAAGACTTCACAGAGTTGACGAAGGCATCAGGGGTGGGGGTTAAAATGGCTTCCCAGTCAACCTGAATGCCTGATGGTACCAAGTTAAATGCAAGAAATAGCCCGAGGAGAACAGTATAACCGACGGCTGCTGTGCCTCTTGCAAGTGGCATGAAGTTGTACCTGCAAGAGTTGATCAATCAGAATGAAACAAATCCTAGGCAAATGCCAAGAAATAAAAAAACGGTCAGGCTCGATCATCAACAATGGCCTGGATTATTTACCAGTCGTGTGATTCTCAGGATTGCATCCTTGACCTTGTCAAGCATGATTGTATCAGCCGACCCATATGCTTCACTGCAATATATATTGCATAAGGTCTGCATAATGGTATAAATTAGAGGCACATCAAAAAAGGAACCGCGACAAGTATATTTACTAATAATGCTACATTGACACATGCATGATGAAAAAAATTGCCCATCTCAAATAGGAGCTAGCTGCGTCAATAGGACTGCAATGATTTTAAGAGTGGAAAGAAGGCTTCATGCAGCTAAAATATGATCAGAAAAAGGATTCATGCAGCCAATCCCAAAATTTGACATAAAGGTTTGATGATGTTCTTCCTCCTTCCATAAGAGGCTTTACAGATGTATCACAAAGGCAATTTGATACCCGGTTATATTAAGCCATAGACAAATAAAAGTCACTATGATTTTCAAAATCTAGTAATGTATTAACCTCTATAAATTATAAAAGATAGCTGAGATTAGGAAAGTGCTCAGTGCTAAGTGCTCAAGTGCTGAGATTAGGAAAGTCACATTCAGCACGTCCGTGCCTTGTTTTACAGAGACTGCGAAGTTCTAAACAAACTATGACACGGTCGTACGCATAGCCTTGTCACTAAAAATAGAGAGTCAACAATAATTTAGTAATTTTCTGTAGGCCCAACTGTGCCGCTTTCTAGCACAGCCGCGTCGCCTGTAGTCGGCCGAAATAAGAGATTTATGTTCGGGTTTTGATCTACAACCTAATCTAATCAGACGACTAAAATTCAACACGACCCATGGGACTATTTAAACCCTTCCAGGGTTTATTTTGGAGAGAGCGTGTTCCGTCATCAAGATTCTTCTTTCTCGTGCGTCTAGGAGCTTTGGGTCATGAATTGGTAAGTGATTTCTTGAGATTTCTTTGAGAAATTCTTTGTAATCTTCTTCTTGTTATCACTCTTCTTGGGTTGAGGGATTTTGGTAAGAAATTTTGTTTTCTTCTCTTTTGATTAGATTTGAGATCTCATTTGGATTTTGTGAGAAGAGTTTGAACTCTAAGCTTAGAGTTATTGGTGCTCTTTTGTTGAAGAAGATCGAAGGTGTCGGTGTAATTTTCTTTGATCATATAAATAGAAACCGTTATCGGGAAGCTGGACATAGGCTTCATTAGCGGGTCGAACTAGGATAAACTCTGTGTCACTTGAATCGTTCCTTTCCTGTTTTCGTTACTTTTCATATTACTTGTTTTGATTAGATAATGTGCGATTGTGGTGTATCTTTGAAAGGTCGCGACATAGTGATTGTTGGGTAGCTATCCACCGAAGGGGTTCGTTTCTGATGTTCGTCACTCCCATATTTTTACCCAACAAGTAATATCAGAGCTTCAGGTAGTTGCAGGTTATACAATGCCGACGACATTCTGGATATAAGATTGAGAAGTTTACATGAACGAATAGGTTCACTCTATGGTGTATGAGGGTGAAAGCGTTGTGGAACATGCTTGAATCTTAGTAGCTAACCAAATCACTCACAGGAAGACTGTATCTATAACAGAAGTTGTATATGCTCAGGATGAAAGGAGACATCGTTATAGGATCATCTTGATCAACTGAATCAGTTGAAATTGGATATGCAAGCTGTGGAAGAAAATGTAAGTGATGAGTACCAATCAATTGCATTGCTTCGTTCTCTACCTGAGGAGTACTCACACTTTGTTGATACCATGACACGGGGGGAATGCCAAATTTTTTTGGATGAGGTCGAGGCAGCTCTACGATTGCATAAGCTCAGAAAGGTGTCGAGGGACAACATCGCTAATGATCAGGATGTAGCTCTCTTTGGGGTCGTCAAGATGGACGATCCAAATCTAGCTCCAAGTTTGGGAGACCCAAGTCCAATGGTCAAGTTAGTAACGACCAGACATGCTATTATTGCAAGAAGTCGGGACACTGGAAGAACAAGTGCCCACTGTTGAAGGTTAAAGGTAAAAAGTCTGCTCATCCTGTAGTAGCTTTTGGAGGTGCATGCATAAATGCTGATAATGGAGAAATATTGGAAGTGTCTTCCTTGGAAGACAATCAGGCTTAATGGATTCTTGATTCAAGGTGTGATTCCCACATGACTTCGCTGCAGAGTCATATTGTGACATATACTCTTAGAGATGGACCAGACATATACATAGAGAATGGAGTTATGTCAAGAGTGGTTGGGGTCGGCATAGTTCGGTTCAAGATGCAGGATGGAACCATTTAAACACTTACGGGTGTTAGGCATGTACCAGATTTGGAGCGGAATTTGATTTCGCTTGGATTTTTGCAGGTGTGGCGTGTTGTGTGGTTCTCAAGGGAGAGCGACTATGGGTGTCTAGGGGAGGTCGTTTTATGATGGTGGCGAGGAGGATTGGCAATCTTTATATGCTTCAGGGTCAGACAATGTTGAGTCAGATGTCTAGTGCACCAGAGATCTCTAGTGGATGAGCGTTTGGGACTCATAGAGACGTCACCACAGAGAGGTCGGTTGCAGGATGGGATAGCTACGGTGTGCAACGAGGGATCTTCAGGTGATAAAGTTCAGTTTATATCCCATCGTGGTTTAGCTCCATTTGCGGCTCAGATTGTCTACAGGGAGGCATGTGGCTTCAGGGTAAAGTTACAATCCTCAAGAGGATGCGTTGCTGAGCGCAAGGAGTTGGGTATTCGGGTAGAGCAGTTGCAGCACATTGATGAGCACTCACGCAAGAGGCATGGGTGGCATGGCTCAAGGAGGGCGAGACGTGGTTCGTCCAAGGGATCATCTGAAGTGCACAGACCCAACGACTTAGAGATGACTAAGAGCAGTGGATCTCACAGAGATCGTGGTGGTGCTATGGTGAAGTTCTATTGGAGAGTTAAATCCAAAGGCGGTGAATTGAGGTCGTCAAAGCCGGATGAAGATGTTGCTTTCACTGTATGTTTGGGAGAGGCGGTGCATGGTGATTCCTCAGAGGGTAGATGCGGATCAACTCAGGCGACTATTGCGGAGTGCGGCCATGGATCGACTTCGGGTACTTTGAGAGATACAAGTTTGGTGTCAGTTCAGTCGATGATGCAGCATGAGGCTGTGGTGTCAACATCAAAGCGAGAGATCGCCACAAGTAGAGTGTCGATCATGGTTCAGTTCTTCGAGCTCAAGAGATGTTTGGGCTCGAAAGGTCTCTTGGTGTGTTGATGCGCCGAAGAGCACGATTTCTGATGAAGGTTGGTGTTTTCTAGATCAGATGAAGATGTATGGAATCTGAGTAGAGCCATGAAGAGTCTTTAATGACAAGGTTCGTTGGAGGAAATTTCAAGCCGTGTAGAGTTTGTTGATATGTGCTTCAAATTTGTAGTTTGGCCTTGACACAATCGTGCCACATTCAGCACGATTGTGTCTTATTTTACAGAGACTGTGAAATTCTGGACATACTGTAACACGGCCGTGTGCACAGCCGTGTCACTAAAAACATAGAGTCAGCGGTAATTTCATGCAGGCCCAACACGGACGTGCCACTTGCTAGCACGGCTGAGTCGCTTGTAGTCGACCCAAATACCAGATTTGGTTTAGGGTTTTGATCTAAAACCTAATCTAATCGGACTGATAAGATTCCACACGATCCATGGGACTATTTAAACCCTTCCTAGGATTTATTTTGGAGATAGCACATGCCGTCATTAAGTTTCTTCTTTTTCGTGCGTCTTGGAGCTTTGGGGCATAAATTGAGTGATTTCTTGAGATTTCTTTGTGAAATTCTTTATAATCTTCTTCTTGTTATCTCTCTTTTCGGGTTGAAGGATTTTCGTGAGAGCTTTTGTTTTCTTCTCTTCTGGTGAGATTTAAGATCTCCTTTGGGTTTTGCGAGAAGAGTTTGAACTCCAAGCTTAGAGTTGGTGATCTCTTTTGTTGAAGAAGATTGAAAGAGTTGGTGTAATTATCTCTGATCATATTAGTGGAAACCGTCATCGGGAAGCTGGACGTATGCGCCTTTAGCGGGCCGAACCAGGGTAAACTCCGTGTCGCTTGATTTGTTGATTTCCCACTTTTGTTACTTTTTATTTTTTTTGGTTGGATATTATGCGATTGTGGTGTGTCTCTGAAAGATCGCGGTGTAGTGATTGTTGAGTAGCCGAAGGGGTTCGCTTCCGATGTTCCGATGTTCGTCTGTCCCCAATTCTTTGCCCAACACAATCAGCTACAACAAAAAGCCTTCTCCTATCAAAATGCAGTTATGGAACACGTCCTAAAGTTGAGAAAGTCAATAAAACCAACCAAATCCTTATGGTCTGCTGCCAAACTGACAGCATAACTTTAAAGCCGGTCCCAAGTTCCCAGTAAAGGTAAGTAGGAGCAAGAGATGAACATGCCATTAAACTTGGGTCGTTAGTACGTATGTAAACCTACCACTTTGATCATGCTGTTTAACATCGCACACTCAAGAAGCCAAATTATAATCTGCAATAGAGGCTGTTCATGCATTCAACAGACCAAATATGTATTGATAAAAGTAAATCTAGGGTGTTGCAGCTGCATCGGTTACAAATAAAGATCATTCACATTGCCAGCTTACTCAAAAAGTAGGAAGAAACTGAAGTTGATCTAAAGTATGAATCGATTATAGTTACAAAAGTTGCACGGTAAAAGATCGGCAAAGAAATCTGATGGGCGAAGTTACAAGGATGCCTTGGTAGCAGCAAGTTGAACAGAAGATTAATTTATACAAATTAGTCATGATACCAAACTTTCGAGACTGCAAACAAAATATTGACCTGAGCACGCTACACAACTACATGGCGACATTTGGCAACGTCTAAATTTTTAGGTGACCAGCCGCATCAATCTCACCAAAAGAGATGCTAATCCATGTTCAAGAAAATTCAGCATGTCATCTATAACACCTAAAAACACCTAAAAATACCGAGGATCGGTTCTCATTCAATCTTTGGCTTTATTTGTACCTTACAGTTAAATGCAGTTCCCTAATGCAAATCTATGATCTTTCACCTTCCATGTTAGGATGATTTTTTAGGGTCCCTTCACAAAGGCTGAGAGAGAATGACCAAAACAGTACGTCTTCCAACCCAATAACTGACTTTCTAATACCGTCTGGAAAACAAGGAGTTAGATGATATTTTCTACACATCTGGTCATATAAAAGTTTGTGAACTCTTTCATTACTTTCATGTAGCCATATGCTCCATGGACGATGGAGATGTTGATATATGGATACTAAAATTTCCGATAAATTTGAAAGATGAAAATTAGGAATCGGAAGACAGTTGAGTTCCATTATGGTACGAAAACCTAGTGTTGAAGTAGAGAACACAATGAAAAACTTAAATTACTAATGGAGCATATCAGTTAAATTTGATTCACACTGCATCTGGTTTATGCATGTCGGCTCATGATACATAAGCAATCCACACTGTTAAATAGGCAACACAAGAACAAAAGAAAGAGGAAGCAAATGACTAACTGAACTGGTTTAGTCGTTTTGATGCTCTTTTCATACTTTGTAGTGTTTTCTTATTAGACTCATTTTGCAGTTGTTGCATGAGGACTTGGTTTCTGTCCTTTTAAAAATTTTGGTTTCGACAAGTTTTGCTAGTTTCATTGGTTTCGTTTAAAATTTCGATTTTAGATTTATCTAAAATTTTTATGTATATATTTGTATAAATATACAGTCGTAGCAATTTTCGTATCCTGCATGTGGGACACTTAAATTCCTCTATCTCTCGGGTTGCTTAACCTTGAGCAGTTCAGCGATTGAAAAATAAGAAAAAAATGATGAAACTAGAGATCCAGACATGCGTTCTTAACCAAATAACACAAATCGAGATGAATAACATGCGGAACCTTAAATCATTAACCTACTCTGATTAGCGGAAGCGTACCTGAGTCCATCGCTAATAGTCTGAAAGATCCTGACGATAACGCAACGATCGATCTTCCAGAATAGCACGAATCAACCGGTTGGAGAATCCCTTTAGCCTTCTCCCGGTTTCTCTCCTAGCAACGGGACGTAGAAAAGACGGCTCAACTTTGTTCGTGTATTCCGGGGACCATGACCGCTAATATTTATAGGCTAGCCTTCATAGCCCTAGGGTTTCCAACTCGGCCCATCAACGAGTTGAAGCCCAATAGTCTCTACACATAAAGGCCCCACGACCTGCTTAACTCATTTAGCCCATTTAATTAATTAAAACCAGATCACTAATGTATTGGGCTTAACATGACATCGTAGCACTTATATAATTATTCACCGCATATAAGCCCAACGTTGGATTAAGATCCAACTTAGTTGGATAAGTTCCAACAATCTCCCACTTGGGCTATATGCTTAAACTTTATAATTATATTTCATAGTGCATAAAACCAAATAAGATCTTAACCTGCTGTCATTTCTTTAATGAGTCAAAAACAATCCGGTCCATCAATTATATTAGCAAAGGATCAAAGAGATCTTCGCCGCAGCAATTGCAGCTCGACCCATCAGTGGTCACCGTGCTAATACAAAGGAATGACATGGATTATGAAGTGGATGTGTAGCATGGAAATTACATGTGATGTGATCTAACATGTCTATTTCCAACTGATCCTCCTTAACCTTAGTGAGATCAAACCATAAACATATATTTTCATATGCATTTATAAACATAGAGTTGAAATAAGAAGCCAAACTGAAAACTGAACTGTATTTCTGCAGAAATAAACCATAAACCAAATATGCATAACTGAAGGCTGAAATGTTGTCAAAAATAGAAGCACTACAAAAATTACAAACTCCCACTAAAACTGAATATCTTCAGATGACATGACACACATACGAGCAACATGCCCATGAAACGTTTTGGGTGGCAGTCCCTTAGTAAGCGGATCCGCAATGTTTGAGTTTGTACCAATGTGCTCTATAGACAACTGTTTATTTCCAACTCTTTCTTTAACAATCAGGAACTTGATATCAATATGCTTTGATTTCGCCGAACTCCTGTTGTTAGTGGCAAATGCTACTGCAGACATATTGTCACAAAATAATCTGAGTGGCCTTTCAATGCCATCTACAATTCGCAGCCCCGTGACAAAATTCCGTAGCCATAGACCATGATTGGATGCATCATGACAAGCAATGAATTCTGCGGCCATAGTGGAAGAGGCTATAATAGTCTGTTTAGCACTCTTCCAAGAAATGGCGCCTTCTGCTAATGTGTAAAAATAGCCTGTAGTAGATTTCATGCTGTCTTTGCATCCAGCAAAATCAGAGTCGGTATATCCAATGATCTCAAGCTTTTTCGACCTCTGATATACACGCATGTGTCCTTTTGTCCTCTGTAAGTACCATAAGACCCTTTTGGCTGCTTTCCAATGGTCCAATCCTGGATTGCTCAAGTATCTGCCAAGCATCCCTGTAATGTACGCTAAGTCTGGACGCGTACATACTTGAGCATACATGATACTCCCTACTGCTGAAGAATAAGGAATATCCTTCATCTGTGCTATCTCAATTTCACTTTCGGGACATTGATTGAGACCAAACTTGTCTCCCTTAGATACTGGGGTATCACCTGGTTTACAACTTTCCATGCCAAATCTTTTCAGAACCTTTTCAATGTAGGCCTTTTGTGATAATCCAAGTATACCTCGAGAACGATCTCGATGTATTTGAATTCCTAATACAAAAGATGCATCACCAAGATCTTTCATCTCAAAGTTCTTAGCTAGAAAGTTCTTGGTTTCATGCAATAAGCCTTCATTATTACTGGCAAGTAGAATGTCATCGACATACAAAACCAGAAATGCAAATTTACCCCCACAGAACTTATGGTATATACATTCATCAACCAAATTCATCTCGAAGCCAAATGAGGTGATAACTTGATGAAACTTAAAATACCATTGCCGAGACGCCTGTTTGAGTCCATAGATGGATTTCTTAAGTTTGCAAACCATATTCTTTGGGTCTCACGACACAAAGTTTTCTGGTTGCACCATATAAATTTCCTGATCAATGTCCCCGTTAAGGAACGCTGTTTTAACATCCATCTGATGTAACTCAAGATTGAAATGAGCCACTAATGCCATTATTATCCTGAATGAGTCTTTCGTGGAAACCGGAGAGAAAGTCTCATTATAATCAATGCTTTCCTTTTGAGTAAAGCCCTTAGCGACAAGACGTGCCTTATATCTTTCCACATTACCTTTTGAATCCTTCTTGGTTTTAAATATCCATTTGCAACCAATGGGTTTCACGTCTTTAGGTAATGGGACAAGATCCCAAACGTCATTGTCCTTCATTGACTTTATTTCCTCATTCATGGCACTTATCCATTTTAGAGAGTTAGAACCATTTTTGGCTTGATGGAAGTTGATTGGATCATTTTCCATCACACCAATATCAACTTCATGTTCTTGGAGATATGCAATGTAGTCACTTGATATTGCACTTCTCCTCTCCCTAATGGATCTCCTTAATGGCAATGGTTCTTGAGGTGCAAGGGTTTGTTCTTCCTGAATGGGAGGAGCAATAACATTGTCTTGAATATTTGTGTCTTGTTCCATAACAGGAATAGAATCCTGATCAATAACAAGATCACCTGTGGGAATATCTACATATTCCTCTTCAAAAACAATGTCTCTTCCTAAATCTCCCCCCGCAAACCCGGTATCCTCAAGGAATCTGGCATTTCCAGTCTCAAAAATATTCTTATTTATGGGATCGTAAAACTTGTAACCCATCGATCTTTCAGCATACCCAATAAAATAGCAACTAACTGTCCGTGTGTCCAGCTTCTTTTCAGCAGGCCTATAAGGCTTTGCCTCAGCTGGGCATCCCCATATGTGCATATGCTTTAGACTAGGTGACTTGCCCGTCCAAAGCTCATATGGTATTTTATTTGTTGCTTTAGTTGGGACCCGATTAAGGATGTAAGCTGCAGTTTTCAATGCTTCACCCCAGAGGCTTTCTGGTAAAGTAGAATGACTAATCATACTCATTACCATGTCCTTAAGCGTTCTGTTTCGTCTTTCAGCTACACCATTCATAGTGGACGAACCCGGCATGGTGTACTGTGGGACAATACCGCATTCCTCTAGGAATTTAGCAAATGGTCCTGGACGTTGTTCACCTGAACCATCATATCTGCCGTAGTATTCTCCACCACGGTCAGACCTGACAGTTTTAATCCTCTTGCCTAGTTGAAGTTCAACTTCGGCCTTATAATTTTTGAACGTGTCCAAGGACTGAGATTTTTCATGTATGAGATAAATATAGACATATCTTGAATAGTCGTCAATGAACGTTATAAAATATTGCTGACCATTCCATGCCACCGAAGGGAATGGTCCGCAAATATCCGTATGTATAAGTTCTAAGACTTCACTGGACATTTTGGCTTCAAATCTCCTTATATTGGTTTGTTTTCCCTTTATACAATTAATGCAGATATCAAAATCTGAAAAATCTAAAGGTTTGAGAATATTGTTGGACACAAGTCTCTCAATTCTCCTTTTGGAGATGTGACCTAATCTCTTGTGCCACAACGAACCTGAATTCTCATTAGTTAATTTACGCTTTAAAACCTGTGTACCCACATGCAAGGTTTCATTTGCAGCAATTGTATCAAGCAAATACAGATTATCAGTCTCAGACAAATAACCAGAACCAATAAAAATGGAATTGAGAGACAAACTGAATTTCCCATTCGCAAATGAACAACAATAACCAGATTTGTCCAATGCAGAAATAGAAATAAGGTTTCGTCTAAACGACGGTACAATAAATGTCTCAAACAAATCCAAATGGCTTCCAGATCTTAAAGACAATCTGAAATCCCCAATTGCAGCAACCTTCGCCTTCTTGCCATCGCCCACAAAGATGAATCTTTCAGCATCATTTGGCTTTCGGCAGTTCAGGCAGCCCTGCATAGACACACTGATGTTAGTAGTTGCACCAGAGTCTAACCACCAAGTGTCTATGGGTACAGAAGTAAAATTAACTTCTGAACAAACCAAATTGAGAAGAGTACCTTTCTTAGCAGCCAGGCGTGGTAATTAGAGCACTGCTTCTTCACATGCCCTTCAGCACCACAAAAGAAACAACTATCTTTCTTAACAGCCTTTGCAGGCTTCTTTTGTTGTTTCTTAGGTGGGGCTATAACTGCAACTTCCTTTCCCCTTTTCCTTTTGTTGTCTTTAGGGGCAAAGGCAACATTTGCACTTTCAGTCTTATCTTGCTTCAGTCTGTCCTCTTCCTGTACACAGTGCGAGATGAGCTCATTCAGAGACCAAGTCTCTTTCTAGCAGTTGTAGCTCACCTTAAACTGATTGTACTGTGCAGGAAGAGAAATTAAAACCAAATGCACAAGCAGGTCCTCAGAGAGGTCAAGCTTTAGTGCTTTCAACCTTGAAGCAAGATGGGACTGTTCCAGAATATACTCCCTTATGTTGCCTTTCCCTTTATACTTCATTGAGATCAGGCTTGTCAGAATCGTACCAATTTCTGCCTTTTCGTTTCTGACAAACCTTTTCTCAATATCTGCAAGGAAACCCTTAGCTGTCGTGATCGAATCAGACATAGAGCCCCGAAAGGCTTCAGGAATGGCTCTCTTCATGATCATGACACACATGCGATTAGACTTATCCCACTTTTCAAACTCCCTCTTTTCCTCAGAGGTACTCTTTTCTGTAGTAAGTGGGGGACTGTCAGTTCTAATCGCAAGGTCCAGATCCAATATCCCAAGAACTATGAGTAAGTTCTCTTTCCAGGACTTGAAATTCGAGCCATTAAGCACCGGAATTGAGTTTAAGTTAGCAGTAATATTCGCGGGAGTAGCAGCTAAAAACAGGACAATAAACAGAGACAAACATGCTAACATAAGTATTAATTTGTGAAGCAAAATTGTAAATTCAAATTTGCATGTTCCCATCTCAAGATATCCCCAACTAGCTTAATATTTATCTTTGGATAATCTATTAACTAGCAAATGATATCTTGTCGCAGCAATCAAATAAAGATAATAATTAACATGCCAAAATTAATACTTCCTTTGGGCCGAATTAAAATTGCATGCAAAGTTCTCAACAATCATCACTTATTTATTGTTACAGGTGTGGATAAATTAGCATAGAACGGTAATCTGCCTTTGGACCGATGTAGCGTTCATGAATAAGATATGCACACAAAATTCCTTTTGTA
Source organism: Scilla litardierei (assembly GCA_030789695.1). Classification (NCBI taxonomy): domain Eukaryota; kingdom Viridiplantae; phylum Streptophyta; class Magnoliopsida; order Asparagales; family Asparagaceae; genus Scilla; species Scilla litardierei. The sequence continues at coordinate 129,110,648 of CM061138.1, forward strand.
TTTAAGAAATGAGATGGTGCAAATAACAGAGCCCACTTTGGCGGGATGATGAGTACACCAAGTCACCCCAAAAATACATACAGCAAAGTTTGAATTTATCATAGCACAATTAATACGGAATTACTTAATAAGGAGAAATTTAGATAAAAAAACTTTAATTTACTCTGATGATCCGATTAAAAAAATCATTTAGGCAACTAATCATACACAGTATGTATTTTATCCGTTTACATTCCGAAATAATAACAATTTTAATAGTGGAACCCACTTTGGTGGAATATCACAAAAAATCAAAATTATTTCGAAATGTATATTTATAACTGAATTTTTGCCTAAAGAATTTTAAAATTCGGAATAGACTTAATTTCAACGCACAAATAAACCGAATGAGGAAATATATTCAAGATGGCCTTTTATTTCCTCTTGTTATTAGTGCATTAACATATCCAAAATTGGGCTTCAACAAGAAATTAATTGTATCCCCAAAAACAGGGTCTAAACATATCAAAAAATTCAAGTTTAAGCCCAAAAATGTGAAGTGCCCAAAACAGGCCCAAATCAGAAGCCCATATACTGAAAAATTAAATTATTTTTGAAAAATTAACTGTTTGGGCCCAATTTGGCCCAAAGTCTGCTAGGGTTAGAAACCCTAGCAGATTTGGCCCATCAAGGGCTGGCCGCCGCCGGCCCCTTCCCTCAGATCCGGCGCCGGCGGAGAGGGGGGGGCCGGCGCCGGCCGGAACAGACAGGGGCGGCGACGGCCGCCCCTTTCCTTACGTCGCGCAGGCGCCTGGGGCGCCTGCCGACGGCCAACAGGAGCGGCAGGCGCCGCCCCGTTTCATGCCGCGCTGGCGCCTCCGGCGCCTCCGGTTTCCGGCATAGGGGCGGCGATCCGCCGCCCCTGTCCATAGGAAGTCGCGACGGGGGGGAAGGAGCCCCCCGTTTTCGTTCGTCTGTGCAGACCCCCACCGGTCGGTGGGGGGGTCTGATATGCCGGCGACGGGGTTAGGGCACCCGTCGCCGGATCTTGCCGGAAAAAACCGTCGGGGGCGGCGAGCCGCCCCCTCTGAAACCAAACGGGGGCGGCCAGCCGCCCCCTCTCGCCTGTATCGACGGTGGGGGGGTGGCTGGAAGCCGATCCCCCCCTGACCCTGTTGGTTTGCAAAAAAAAGGTTTTTTTTAAATAAAATTTCTGGATCTGTGTCAGCGCCGGCATGGCCGGCGCCGATCTGCCGATGGGGGGCGGCAGAGCCGCCCCTCTATTGCTGTGTCGGGCGGCGGCCGGCGGGCCGCCCCCGATCTAGGGTTAAAATTTTTTTTGGAAAAATAATCAAAAAACCAATTTTTGCACAGATCCGAATAGAAAACAGATTAAAAATCAGATTTTTATCAGATCTATTATGAGCAGGCAAAAATTTAAGATCCTCTGCATGGAGGCTCTGATACCACTTGATGAAACTAGAGATCCAGACATGCGTTCTTAACCAAATAACACAAATCCAGATGAATAACATGCGGAACCTTAAATCATTAACCTACTCTGATTAGCGGAAGCGTACCTGAGTCCATCGCTAATAGTCTGAAAGATCCTGACGATAGCGCAACGATCGATCTTCCAGAATAGCACGAATCAACCGGTTGGAGAATCCCTTTAGCCTTCTCCCGGTTTCTCTCCTAGCGACGGGACGTAGAAAAGACGGCTCAACTTTGTTCGTGTATTCCGGGGACCATGACCGCTAATATTTATAGGCTAGCCTTCATAGCCCTAGGGTTTCCAACTCGGCCCATCAACGAGTTGAAGCCCAATAGTCTCTACACATAAAGGCCCCACGACCTGCTTAACTCATTTAGCCCATTCAATTAATTAAAACCAGATCACTAATGTATTGGGCTTAACATGACATCGTAGCACTTATATAATTATTCACCGCATATACGCCCAACGTTGGATTAAGATCCAACTTAGTTGGATAAGTTCCAACAATAAATTCATCCAGCCTCGAACAAAGTCACCATCCTTTAAAGGTCTCCTCTCGTCTACTTTAATTCTTCCATCTCCTCTTCCCCAACCCCTCACCAACGAATTAATCCTTCAACCTCAGTCATTGATCCCAGTATTGACCCTCATTTAACAATAAATCCACAGTTAACAAAAATTTCTTAAAAATCTTTCAGCCTCAGTCCTGACCAAAGCAAAATAAAAAACATACATATCGATTGAAGATGAAGCTGTTGCCTTTTGAAATCTGAATCTAAAGCTATCATCTTCTGGGAACTGAAGCTAGTTTTGCTGAACTGAAGCTTGTATTTTGCAAATCAATGTTAGTTTTTTCTTTTGATTTTTAGTGCAGATTCAGCTTGAAGCTGTTGCTATCAACTTACAAATATTTAAACTAATTGATTTTGTTTGTTCATGTGATTCTGTTTATTCACACTATTTTACTTGCTGCATCACAAGTGAAATCAGGGTTTTTCTTCTTTTCCGTTCTACAACCTCGGTTTCACATGAAATCAAGCAAAAGTAGTAGGCACAGGCGACCCATCGAAACTGGAAAACTCCTCTTCTGTACTGCCTTCTTTTGAAACCGAGATGAAATGGCCGAACCATTTGGTTTCGGCCAAAGCTTATACCTTGGTTGCGATCAGACTATTGGTTTCAATTTGAGTTTGAATTTTGTTTGTTTATTTACAATGAATGTCATCATGTTTTCTTTCTCATTATGGTAGTTCCATTCTTTTTTTTTAATTTTGAATACACAACAGAATAGGAATTATAATATTAGCATAAAAGACGCAGGCTATTGTCATTATCTAATACTCTGTTGTATGCCTTAAAATGTACACATTTATATGCTGCTATATAAATACACATATAATACATGCTAAATTATTAAAAAGCAACATTGAGGTCATTTAGTCAAGGAGAAATTTCCTTTTTGGTTAGATCGTGTTTTTCTACAATCAGTTCTGATCTTCATGTTCTAAAATCCTAAACCATCACTTTTCAAGTGAGCCTAAAAAAATTTATCGCTATTGCAAAAGGTTATGTTACTATGAAATCGTTAAATTTTTGATGAGTGGATGAATGAGCAAACTTACATAGCTCAATCCAGTTGAAAATTAATGATATAGAACATGAAGATTAAAATAAACGGACCATATCAAATGAAAACAATAGGAAAGACGAGTGTTGATACTAGTCAAGGAGAAAATTTCCTTCTTAGCTAGCTAGCGCCTATTTTTCTCATTATTAAAATGTCACAAAAAACGCTCTCAAGGGCACCACAGGCCTATATGACAATACAATTATGCACATCCCCTTCTTACCATGTACCGTCCAGAGCATGTATTCTACCCCGTTCCAATACCCGCAAACCAAAGCTGGGTATAGACATGATAACACTGGGTTTCATAAACCATAGTATGAATATTGTATGCGATCAAAACTGACTAGCAAGGTGAGACTTAAATTCAGACTTTGTTTCAGATACCTGATATGCCATGGCCATTTCTGCATCAAACTCATTCCATCTAGATGGTGTGCAAGGTGTCCTAATTGCAAAGTCAAATCCTCTCCTGTCCCTGGAGTCAATATGTAACATGACTAGTAAGAACAGGGAAGGTTGATAAACGCAATACATTTTTTGAACAGTAATTCTTGTCCCCTCTAGTCGCTTTCTCGTACATGCAACCGGTCTACCAGTAAAAGAACAAGGAAATGTTAAATATGAAGTACAAAGAACAAAATTACTGAAGTTTGTTGCAGGCTGAGGAAATCATATAATTACGAAAAGGAAACTATCATATACACAGATACACAATTACCCCTCAAATGCGAAATGGAAGTTATATTTTCATTTTTGGTGATGGATTATGGATTTGTAATGCATGTTCTATTGGAAATAAATATGATCTCTTAACAGTCTTTTTTTTCGCTCATGTAAAAGAAAACAGCACTTTTGTTTTTTTGCATTTGCATCACTTATTCTTTCATTTGTAAAGCATAGTTAAATGTATCCGATTATTATTCACAACCACACCCGAATCCAAACTAAGTGGACATGGCTTGGATTCATATACTGCTTATTGGATCTGGATTAGGTGTGGACACTGCTAATGCTTATTGGGTATGGACATCTATACTATAAGTACTCGACCTAAACCTGAACGGTTGCCACCCCCGGATTGTATTGCAACTGAAAATAAAGAACCGGTTCACCATGTCTCCCTCAACCCGCATACCACTTAAAGTAGTGATGACATACCTCTATTTGTATCATGTACTTGTACTCATACTGCTTATCCGTACTCGTATTGTGTACTGAACCTTATCATGAATCAGGTAACACAGGTGGATTTAGCTCGAGTGCGATGTTTTTGTAAGCCTAATATTGAAGCCAGTGACTGTGCTGTAACCTATGTAAATTATTGTTCATGATTTGAATTTTGAAGTCAAAGGAAAATTGGGATTTGTTTGTTATGTTAAGCATTTCAGTATGAATCCAAGGCAGGTCAACATCAGTGCAACCAAAATCAAAAGGGTTTGAGTGTGGATCTCAACTTGACGATGGGAAGTCTTTTAGAAAGCTTGAGTTAATTTTATAATTGAAATGACCCTTTTAGACAATGCCATGCAAATGGAAGTATGAGAAGAGATGTTTATCACATGCAAACAAGCTTGAATGTGAAGGGTAAGAAACCCATCGCCAAACCTTCAGGGTAGACAAGTTAAAAAACCTAGATGGAAGCTCGGTTGAATGTGAAATGTTTCTTTTCTTTAGAACCAAGCATGATGAAAACAATCTTCTTTTCTTTTATTTTCTTGAAAAACAAAAACGGATTTCATTTAGGTCTTACACCATAATCTTATTATTATGCAAGCATCAAGTAGCTGTTATTGATGGAGGATGTTATCCTATACTAGAGAATGTTTGTGACGAGTCTGATTTTTCTATGGGCTTGAAAAACATGGTTTTGTTCTATGGACTTTGTGCATATCAGCAGAAAATTAAGAAAAGGAAACATCCCGGCTATATTGTCTTCCTTTTGGCATCTCTAAGGGGGTGGGGGTGGGGGGTGGGGGTTAAACGTTGTTTTAGGAGTTGTATGGTACACACTAACAGTAAGTCTTGTTTTTAACTGGAATGCTCCTATTGTTGGTTGGGTTCTAATTGTGTTTTATAATTTTTGTTTAATGTGATACCTAATGAGGGAGAGATCAATTAGGTGACTTTGAAAGGGGGTTCTCTGGCCTAATTATTTTCATTGAATCTTTGCAGTAGATGATTACCATATGTGGAAGACATTTCCTTGTACCTTTCCTGTTTGCCCCTCTCTTTATCATGGAATTATGAAGAAATACTATGATAAAGTTGATGATGCCTGCTCTAGTGTTTTCGATTGGTGGAGCTAGCAGTCCCTTTTTCCTGCTTAAAGGTTTTATTGGTAAGGGAATTCATGATCTGAAAGATCAGCTCTAGATACTTATGGCTGCGTCCTCTTTGGAAGATAGATGAAGGTAGCCCATGATTTTCCCTCTGTTTAATTTTTATAATGAAGTTCGTTTTAACAAGGCTATTCTTTTTGCAATCTAATGAGACCCATACACCTTATTTTGTCATACCGGAAACACTCAACATTTTTAAGGGCATGCTGTCAATCTATCATGTCATTGATAGCACGTGCTGAAAGGGAAGTCTATTTCTGCTCTCTAGTTTTGGTTTTAGACAACGGAGCTTGAATGTTTGAAATGAGTCGCAATACTAAGGGCCTGTTCTTTTGTGTTGAAGTGGGTTGTTTGTTGAAGTTGTGAATAGTGTTGGTAAAAGTGAGTATTGTGTTTTTTTGGGTGAAAGTAGGTTGTAAATGTGGATGTTGGAATTTTTTGTGGGTTCCACACAACTTTATTGTGTTTTTTGTTTGTGAATATTGTTGTGAAAGTTGTATGTGGGGTCCACACAATAAATATTTTATAAAAAAAATTAAAACATCTAACCTCTCTGCAAAACAGACAGCGAGCGATGGGCCCCAAAAAAAAAAAAAAACAAATCAGCGAAATTCGCTGTGCAACAGAGAGACATAGAGGCGGGCCCCACACGTTTGCTTCAACGAGTGTAATCCCCGCAAAATGCGGGGATTGTGGGTTAGTGAGTTGGTTTCTCCAACTCAGCAAGTTTCACGCCGAAAGAAACGAACACAAAACTTTTTTGACTGGTGAAAACCGTGAATAGTGCACAAATAGTGCATATTTCTCACAATCACACCCATATACACTCAAACGAACAGGCCCTAATATGCCTGGAACTTGGACACTGGAGAGGACAAGTCGTAATCTTTGTTTAGTTGAAGATGGAGCTTCAGTGCAGAGGCATCTTTGGTATGATTAACTGCATATAAGATAGCAAACACTTGTATTAAATTTCCATTTACATGCAAAGATTTGATATCCAGAATAAGTTGGATTAGAGGGCTTTCTTTCTGTAATATACCAAGAGAATAGCCACTGATGGTCAGAGAGTAATGTTGTCATTTCATAATTTGAGTTTCTGACGATGCTAAAAATAATAATCATTCTAGATCTCATAATTCGTAGATCCTTTGGTTTTATTTTGATACCAGTTAGCCATATATGAGAGCTCATCAACTCTTATAAGCATACACTGGAGATATAAATTTTATTATAGCCTTGTCCATGCTGACAACACATATTTTTATTTATTAAACATATTGTGGATAGCTGCTACCTGGGAACCACATACCACATATTAAGGGCAGTGAACTTTCTTATATAATGGAAAGTTATGGTATTATTACTATGTAAACCTGTCAGATGTTTTTATTTATTTATTACAGTTAAATTAATGCCCATACGCAGGCACACACACCCACATGCACACACGCGTGCACACACTGAACACGGAGGGAAGAATGGATGGTGGGCTACGAAATTTAACTCCTAGACATGCAAGAAAACTACTTAAATTTAATCTCCAGTGATGCACACAAATCACCCCTTGTGCGCGCACACACGCAATTGGAAAAAAAAATCAGGTTCATTTCATAACCGCCTTAACAGTTTCAAAAAGTTTAATATACGTTTCTGCCATCCATTGGCGATGTTGTCATCACACACTACATTTGACCAGATGTTGTGAATTATACAAAAAAACAACCCAATGTTCAAATTTTCCTTCCATTTCCATTTCTTCCATGGCTTCTCCTATCAAATTGTAAACTAGTGTTCTTGGAGAAGCAAGTTTGTAAATTCTGTCCAGAATTGTTCTTAAGTTCATTTTGTCATCATATAACAAAAAAGTTGTCCAGGAAAGTACGTTTGTTAGCGCCAACATTAGTCATGTCAACCTTTATATTTTTCGTATCCCCCCATTTCATGATTTGTAATGAATTATTAACCTATAATTGGAGAATTTTAGCAAAATCTGCTTTATTCAGAATGTTCAAAGTATCTGGAACAAATCACCATCGGAATCCTTTTAAACTTCAAAGAAATATTCGTAAACGGTGTTCAAATGTACAAATGTGTAGTATATGCTTGTTGTCCTTTACAACTGAAGGCTACGAGAGACAAAATATTGCAGTGCAGTTTTTGTTCATCTGTAAATGACCATAGTACAATATACAAGTCTATGACATTTTTTTGGAGTGCACAAACTGGTATTTTTGTCTAGTTCTCTTTTAATAATCAAAGATGATGCACATAATATGCTCTACCCTCTTGGTACTATTTATCTCTTTTTTAAGGCTTTGTTTTAAGGTGTGTCATTTTTTATACATCTGATGGATTGATTTTTTATATTTACCTGATTCTTTATACAATTTCTCTTGACATGAGGACTCAAATTGTACCTTTTCATAACCACATCTTTTTCTGCATTTTGATATATGAGGGAGAAAGCAAATCGCCCGTTCCGCTGCCTTGATTGTCAATACCGGAGAGAACTAGTGCGTGTATATTTGTCAAATGTTGAGCAAATTTGTCGCCGTTTCAGTGAAGATAGAAAAGGAAAGTTTAGCAAGCTGATTGAGGATAAATTGAGATGGTCAAGGTAGTTGCTCTTGTAAATTTTATGTCATTAGTAGACTGTTGTATATTTTGTAACGGTGTTCTGACCTTCAGTAGTTTAGTTCTATTATCATGTAGGTTTGTCTAGCCTTTGTGTTGTTGAAGTTAAGTTCAGGCTTACAGCGGAATCTTGTCTGGTGTGATTGCAGTTTACGTGCTTTTTGGTTAGGAATTGATCAAATAACAAGGCGGCGTATGTCAAGGGAGAAAACTGATACGATATTGAGAGCAGTTGTAAAGAGCTTCTTTGTAGAGAAAGAGGTTACATCTACCCTAGTTATGGATTCACTCTACAGTGGCCTGAAAGCTCTTGAATGCCAGAGCAAGAACAAGAAAGGTAAAATAAAACTAGTGGAAGTGGAGGAATTACCATCTCCCATCGTCCATATTGAGTGTGACATGTTCGTGCTTACCGATGATATTCTACTGTTGCTGGGGAGAGTGGGATTGGGGCCTGTCCCTCTCCAGCCTTTAACTCCCAAGGATGAAAATGGCTCACAGAATCGTACAAAGGTAGGATATGTTCTTTTATGGTTATACTAACAGACATGCAGTTGGTTCATGTGGCCTGTATATGATAATTAGTGCCAAGTAATTTCTCACACTGTCAACATATATTTTTGTCGTTCCTTTTTAACTTCAATATACCGTTGTTGGTAGTGTTTCATATGCTTTCCAATTTAATTGTTATTTACAAGATTTATGTATTATGCATCTTTTTATAGATCAATGCCTGGCAGGATACCTAATGTGGCATACTAGCATTTCTAATCGTATGTCAGTCAACTTTCTAAATGGTTACATATCCTCCAAGGAGTTTTAAAATGAATCGTAGCTCTGTGATATAAGTGTCCACTCTCCTGATGAATAATAACATATCTCTTCCAAAAGTTATCCCTTGTTTTTCTTTATTTCACGTCTTCGCAAAAATTGCATAGATCTCACAACTGTTCTAATTGTTAAAAATTTGTGAACTGTTCTCATAGTTTAATAAGAGTCCTTTTACTGAATTTTTTGCGCCAAGGATGACCATATACACGGTTAATCAGCTTTTAGGCATATGATAAGCATGTCCCAAATAGAATTTATAATCTCCTCTCCCAAAAAGGTAATAAAAAATAAAAAGAAAATAATAGTAATAGAAAGCTACTTGTTGATGCACACAAAATAAATTTATGAACATGTGACTAAAAGACAGTACTGAGCATCAATGGCTTTTGGCTTCCACCTCAAAAGCTATAAGGAAGGCAAACTAAATTCTGTGTACTCCCTTTCTTCTTGATAGAGAGAGTCTTTGGTTACCTCATGTAAATCACTTTACATTAGCCTCCCTGTTCTACAATAATTGCATCACTCAAATGCTATTAGGAAAAAAAAGGCACATTGGAGATGATAGAAATTGCAGGTCACAAGCCAATCTTTTAAGTTTAAAAAAATAGCAAAGAGAGCCTACTGGTTGCTTCGGTCCATAACAGTACTGTAATTAGATCCAAATACTTAAACAATTGCAAAAGCTATTTAAGATTCCTAATGTAGACTGCCATTCATCTATTTAGACTTTGAAAATTCAATTGTTAGTTGTGATTTATATCGGGCACTCACGTTTCTATTGTAGCATAACTGATTGTATGGATATGGTACTGTAGATCCTCAATTTGTCGTTGCTTGTGTTTCCATGGGCACATCACATATCCTAATAGGAATTAGTAAATTATGTTCCTACTTCCTGCTTGTGCTGTAAGTTTTAGCAAAGATACCATTTTATGAAATCATGTTAATATTTTGGAGTAAACTCAGATATTTTTTGGTTAAACTCTTATAGATGTTTTAATAACATGTCTTTCATTCAACTTAAAAATGTTCATGAACTATCACTTGTCATTTCAATTTCATGTGTCAAACCTGTTTACGGAGACCTTCTAAAAGTGGCAATACTTCAACTGTTACTAACATAGGATGGAAACTCTGGAGATGAATTTAACAAAGACTCTATTGAGCGTGATGAAAGGCCTCTAACAGAGTTCGGTCGGAGGACTCTGGAATTTTTTGTCCTTGCGCATATCTTCAGATGAGGGTCCAGACCATTAATGTTATTTGACTGTGCTGGAATCTTCTTTCATCAATTTATTTGGATATGTTGTCACAATGCTGGCCTCATTGTTATTTAAATAACCCAATCTTCTTTCTGCATCAAATTAAGGCCTGGGAATATGGAACTTTTTTTTTTTTGACTTTTTTCAGTGTTCATGTAATATGTTCTGTTTATTAGGGCATTGCTATCATTTCTTATTGTAATATGGTCAGCAAAGACCTTTATTAAGCGGTATGCTTTAATCTTTCTTTTAATCGGGTGTCATTATGTGACATTGTAAAGTTCTCTGTTGTTGCGTATGGAGTTGCCTGAAACTGCTCCAATTCTGCCCCTCTTCCCTCACTCACCAAAACAGTCATAAAATTACTCCCATCCTGCCCCTCTTCTGTCCATCTTTGAACAACCACTCACCTACACTGTTATAACAGACAATTTTCAGCTATCTTCACCTCTTCAACCCCTAGATAGATTTGTACAAATTCTACTTCAAAAACCTCTGAGTGAGATTTGTTGACCGGCTTATTGTTGTTACCATCTTACATGGAAATACAGATCAATAAATACTGTTGTTAAGCTGCTATATGTTTCTGACATTGTATTCTATTCAAAAGTTCTTAATGCTCAAATGTCATATGATTCTTTGATTTTATTTGATCATGAAAGAGTGAAAGTAGTTCATAAACAACAATTTTAATGTTCACATTCTTAACTGTAACCAAATCAAACATCTAGAGATTGTTACCATTCTTATTACTAGTTGATATCATTTATATAAATTGAGGACATTGCTGAATTAAGCACATTTTTGTTTACCAGTAGACTTTATTTATCTGTTTTTAGTTTCTTACATGTTATTTTGCAGCAGTAGAATTGAAGTTGCTCACCAGGAAGAAGTAGAATTGAAGAGACAAGAGGAGCACATTCGGGAAGAGGAAGAAGCTGAGCAAGCTGAAAACGAGCTCAAAGCAAAGCGCATTGCTTCAGAAAAGGAAAAACGCACCAAGAAAAAGCAGGTTACTGTTTCTATATTTAAGTGAGCTGATAGGTGGTTCATATTATGTTTTGCTAACATAATCTGACATTTTAGTTATGTAATTTTTTCCTTTTATTTTCTTTTATGGTTCTTTTCTAGTATGTGATGCCAAGTAGCTTTCTTGTCCTCAGCACATTACACACATCAGTTTACCATGTTCCCCATGATATCGAGATACACATAGTATCACCACCATCTCTGAAGCCTTGTACACATCAAAATGATTCTGCTATAGAGCACAACTCTGCCGTTGGAAGTCTCCATTGAAGATTTGGCAGCATGACAAGCTGTAAATTTGACATCATTCCTTTAATATACCAAGAGACAGAGTTACATTGCCATTAAACCAAAGTTCAAAATCTTGATTGTGGTCTTAATATCAGCCATCGGTAAGTTGTCATATCGCGATGTATATCGCTTATCATTTTTGCTAATTATGTAGAGTATATCATATTGTACGGTGCAAAATTAAATAAATCACATAACTAAATACAAAATGAAAATATTGGGAGATTTTGTTCAAGCGTACAAGTCCTTAAAAAAACGCAATCTTGCAAAATTCAACACTATATGTAAGATTCCCATTTCCAAACGCAAATATAAACATGCAAATCTAATCATTGTAAAGTTGAACATGAGCATTAATGATTAAAACATACAAGTTCAAGTCCAACCATTCCAGCTCCCATAATTTAAACACAAATACGAACACTTGCCCAATTAATGATCAAATTAATCATGCATTATGGAATTAATTCACTATTTATTAATATAATTAAATTACATAAATATTCATGAATCAATTAACTCTTAAACTTTACCTTAGGATGTCTCTCTTAGTCTGTCCATGACCTTTTCTGACCAGAGTTGATAGACTAAGAAAGAGATGGAGATTGAGAGAGCAGAGACGAGAGGAATGAGAAGAGAGAACAGAGAAAGGACGCATAGGTCAATGAGAAGAATTAGAGAAAAATTTTCCTTCAACGAAGAGGAAAAGAGGCTAGGGAGTGTTTGGATAACCCTAACAAGGGTCGAATTAGGTCGCCAACGGCAAGGTTTCGATGTGCTTCATGCAACCCTTGGTGAGCTTCAGCGTTGTTGTTACGGTCTGGGAAGACTTGGAATAACTTTGGGGAAGGTTTGGATTTGGTCGTTGTACATTATCAATTGTCAGATTTGGTTCATTGAGGGATCGGCTTGCTGTAGGGCGACCCTTGGTGAGCTTCAGCGTTGTTGTTACGGTCTGGGAAGACTTGGAATAACTTTGGGGAAGGTTTGGATTTGGTCGTTGTACATTATCAATTGTCAGATTTGGTTCATTGAGGGATCGGCTTGCTGTAGGGCATGTTCTTTTGCAGGAAAGTATAATTGGGAAAAGTTGAGAAGTGTGGATTCTGATGAGAGAGAAATTTGGTGTAGTGTGTTCTTTTGTTGGAAAGTGTGGTTGGATTGTGGAGTTGGAAAGTTGAAGTTGGGTACACTCCGTGTGGTGTGTTCTTTCGGATGAAGAAAGTTGGATGAAGTGGGGCCCACCAATTCGCATTTGTAGCTGCAAGTAAAAGCAAAAAAATATAATAAAATAAAATCCTTCGTTCTGATTGGGTGCGCGCGTCAGGGGCCCACCAAACGAGCTGGGTTCCTCTGCAACGAACGGTGAAAAAAAAAACGAAAGCCTCGCTCTCATTGGGCGCGAGAGCAAGTCCGTTGTAATCCCCGGTTTCGATGAGAGCCCAAAAACGAGCTTGAGATTCTTCATTTGGCTGCCACATAGGACTCTAATCCCAACAAAAACAAAACGCAAAAGAACAGAACAGGCCGAAAAATTGTGAAGATGGATTCTCTCAAATAGTAAATGAACAGTGTAAATTTTGAGATTCCATTTCAAAGGTTGGACAAAAGAACAGGCCCTTAGGCAACCTTTTGGGATCTTCAAACGGTACAACAATGCGATTAAAGAAAAGAGGAGAGATAAAAGAGAGATTGAGCCCTGGATCCCTCTTTTAAATTAAACCTGGGTTGGGTTTTAAACCTGATTTGACCCATCTACTTCATTACCAAAGCTAAATTAACCATTTATATATCAGTCCAATATCCATATCAAACCAATACATATCATATCAGATGATATGAAGGCCGTATCGACCGATAAATACCATGTACAATGTATTGATTTTTCCTGTATTGCAGATGTGATACAGATCACGATAACGATTATACGAAATTGACAATAGTATTATACTGAATTATCAAGTGATATATAGTGTTACGCCTATTTGGCCGAGGCCCGAAAGACACGAGCCCAAAAACCCGACCTCCGGTCAAGAGCCCATCTGAGCACTCAGGCCCACTCGATAAGGCCCTATCGGGGACTCCCCCGAATGTAGACCCGACCCGGCCCCGGTAACATACGGGTCACTCACCCACTCCTGCGATAACCGCTCCCTCGATCCCACTACCACTTAATGGCAGTTATGGGGGGAGGCTGGCGTGGCGCAGGGAGCGGCGGCAGGGGGCGGATTGAGGGGGCACGATTGGGGGCGGACGAGCGACGTGGGTCGGGGGCAATCACGGCGGAGGTCTATAAAGGGGCTAGGAGGACGACAGGACAGAGGACCGCATCTCAGGTATCTAGAACCTAAGGTACTCCATCAACGACCTAGTTCCCCCATTTCATTTCCTTCCTCCCCCGCTCGCGCCGTGAGACGCCGTTCCGATCTCCTCACGAGTCGAACCGTCTCCGCCGGGCCTCCTCTTTCAGATCTCTATCTGACTTAGGCATCGGAGGGGATTTGGCCGGAACCAAGGTCCGGCCCCCTGACGAGCGTTCTCGTCTACGCAGGAGGGCATCAGTTCCACGGGCCGAGGCTTCCCCTCCGCCCCTCGCCGACCACGCAACCAGCTGGACGATTGAGGCTTCCCCTCGTCGTCCGACCGCCGAGGCCGAGCGCAACCGACCGAGGCCGAACGTCTCGAACCGGGCCGAGGCTACCCCTCGCCCTCCCAACGGCCGAGGACTCTGATTCAATCCAGTCGACGCGCTCTACGTCACCGGCTGATCCGACTCGAGCCTCAACTGCACCAACTCGACTCGCCCGAGGGACCCAAACGGGCCCCTTGACCACGTTGACCGGGTTATCCACGGTCAACGCTTTGTAGTGAGAAAACACTCTGAAACATCTGGCGCCGTCTGTGGGAACCGAAAACCGTCCCACGAAGAAGCAAACCACACCAACAATGGCACGAGCCAGCAATGGAAGGAAGCGCATGCCCCCCATCCCAGAGGAGGTGAACGGCGCATCCAACGGCAACCTCGAAGACACGCCCGTGCCAGGATTGCCCCCGACCCCTCAACCGAAGAAACCGGCGGCTCAGGACTGGCCACACAGGGACAGCTCCGTGCCCTGGCTCAGGAGACCAACGCGAGCCTCCAGACGTTGGTCGCGACGGTACAGCAGCTCGTCGGCCCTGCACCATCCAACGGAGGCACGTTGGGCGATGGCCATCGATGGGCTGGGGGTCCCCCGCTCTTGCGGTCCGCCGTGGTCGACGACCACGGGACCAAAAAGCCGAACGCGGATCGTCGGTTCACGCTGTCCGACTCCCGTCAGGCGAGATCACGCGCCTCCTCCCCTTATCGTGAAAGGAGCCGAAGAGAAACCGAAGGGACGGAGGGCGAGTCGATGACTGCATCATCTCGTCGGTCACGGTCGTCCCGCCGCAGGAGAAACGAACGACACCACTCGAGAGACCGATCACGGCGGAGCAGGAGCTCCCGCCGGAGGAGCCGGGAGCGCCGGGTCAGCCCGACCCCCAGCGTGGCGAGGGCCACGGAGCCAGCCCCGCCGGCGCCTGTGCACCCTCCGCCACCGAACGAGCCAGAGGCAGGCGACTATCGAATCCCAGGATGCATCCACGGAGACCGGTGCCCCCTATCACGGAGAATAACCGACGCACGGGTCCCATCTCGATTCAGGATCCCGGCGCTGGGGAAGTACGACGGGATAGGGGACCCGGGACACCACGTAATGGACTACGAGGGGGACATGTCCTTCCAAGGAGCTGACGATGACCTGCTCTGCCGGGGCTTCTATTCTACTCTCAGGGGAGCGGCGAGGACCTGGTACCGCAGCCTGCCCCGCCGCTCCATCGACAGCTTTGAGGAACTCACCCAGTTGTTTTGCAAGCAGTTCATGGCAGGGAGGCAGATCAAGCCTGATGCTGAACATCTGTTCAACATAGTGCAAGGCCCGGCCGAGCCGCTCCGGCAGTTCATGCGCCGCTTCAATGCGGAGAGGCTGAACGTGAACAGCCCTCCCGACCTGGTGGTCCAAACGACCCTTAAGAAAGGGCTTCGCCACAGAGGCCTCAAGAAGTCCCTGCACAACGATCATCCGAAGGACCTCCCCGGGATCATGGCAAGGGCCGAGCGCTTCATGTTGACCGAGGATGCCTTGGCCGTGGATGCAGGAAAAGTCACTCGAGGGTCCAAGCGCGGCGACAACGGACGAGGCAGTCCCGAAGGATACCGGACCGAGAAGAGGCCGAGAAACAGGCAGCGCGGAGAAGGTGCGAGAGACGTCACCCCAGACGCCGTCCTCGCCTAAGTGCAGAAGGAAGAACGCACCGATCGCCCCCCACCGAGGGCAAAAAGAGGTGGGAAGAAGGAGAAATACTGCAAGTACCACAAGGATGACGGCCACGACACTGAAGACTGCTGGCACTTGAAGAAGGACATTGAGAAGCTGATGAGTCGGGGCATGCCAGGAACTTAGCCGACGAGCCGGCCCATGGGGAAGGGACCTCCATGCAGCCGGACAAGGGGAAGAAGGTCAACACCGTCCAAGGACCCCTCCGCATCGTGGAGTGAGCGGGCGAGCTCTCTCCCCCAGTCGTAGCCTGGTCCGAGGGGATTATCTAGGTTTACATCCCTCTGTCTAGCTTTATTCCCTATTTCCTTTCCTCCAAATGTACCAGTCCGACAGGGCTCTTAAGAGTACAATTGCATTCCCTTTTTGTCTTTTCTTAAATCCTCGACGGAATTGACATTTCACTAATAGTGCAAAAGAATGAAGGCCGCTGCCTCACTGGAGGAGGAAGGGGGACACTGCCCTCGCCGACCGACTCCTGCGCTTGGAAGCCTGGGGGCAATTCTCCCAGCCAGCGCGGACGCCGACCGGTCCTAAGCCGAGGAGCATTGACCTCGCCGACCGAATCCCGCGCTCGTAAGTCCGGGGGCGGTTCCCCCAGCAGGCACGGACGCCGACCGGTCCTAAGTCGAGGAGCTTCGCCCTCGCCGACCGACTCCTGCGCTCATAAGTCTGGGGGCAATTCCCCCAGCCAGTGCGAACGTCGACCGGTTCTAAGTCGAGGGACTTTGCCCTCGCAGACCGACTCCTGCGCTCATAAGTCTGGGGCAGTTCCCCCGGCAGGCACGGACGCCGACCGGTCCTAAGCCGAGGAGCTTTGCCCTCGCCGACCGAATCCTGCGCTCATAAGTCTGGGGGCAATTCCCCCAGCCAGCGCGAACGCCGACCGGTTCTAAGTCGAGGGATTTTGCCCTCGCAGACCGACTCCTGCGCTCATAAGTCTGGGGCAGTTCCCCCAGCAGGCACGGACGCCGACCGGTCCTAAGCCGAGGAGCTTTGCCCTCGCCGACCGACTCCTGCGCTCATAAGTCTGAGGGCAGTTCCCCCAGCAGGCACGGACGCCGACCGGACCTAAGCCGAGGAGTTTTGCCTTCGCCGACCGACTCCTGCGCCCATAAGACTGGGGGCAATTCCCCCAGCCAACGCGAACGTCATCCAATCCTAGGCCAAGAACGAGGCAGCAACGCAAAATACACGAGAAGTCCGAGTAAGTCAATTTCGTTTATAATAGTTAACCAGGGTACAAAAACGTGTCTTATTTATAGGGAATCAAGGCGAAGGAAACACTCTACAAATAATCCACTCACGACGAATGACAGAGTTCATCACCTACAGAAGCTAGATCGACACCGACAGAGCAAAATTGGTTGACAAAAGACCCAAAGTAGTTAGCCCAAGCTAGCAGCCATGCTACCAGCAATTATTGGCCACGGAGCCAGTAGCGAAGCCGAAGGAGATAGCGGGGGCCAGGGATCCATTTCAAGTAGGCTGGCCCAAAGCGAAGCGGATGCTAAAAAATTTGAGGATAGGGCCGGGAGGGACGGCTTAGGGAGCCCGGGCTCGGGAGGACACATCCTCGGGCACTTCGCCCTGCTCGGAGCGAGGGGGATCGACCGGCGGAGGGGCTTGCTGAACACGCTCCGCACATTCCCGGAAGGAAGATTGGACGACTTCGACGATCCGGGGGGCGATGAGGTCCTCATACGCACCGAAGGCCTCCCTGAGAACCTCGAAGATCCTCTTCCCCAGGGTCTCGACGACGCCCCTCTCCACCTCCTCTGCGAGCCGCGTCACCTGACGCCGATCCGACAGCTCCCTCTGAAGCTCCTCCCTCTCCAGGCGGAATGACTCCGCCGCTTCCTCAGCCGACTGACGGACGTCATCCAGCTTTCCCTGGAGGTCACCCACTCGTCCCTCCAACTCGGCCACACGGAGCTTGAGACGCCGAGACTCCATCTGGGCCTCCGTCATAGCCACCTCCGCCGCCCCGGCCCGCTCCTGGGCCCTCATGGAGGACTCCTCCAGCTCCCTCAAGCGGACGGCTCGACACTGCAACTCCACGGCGAGCGCTGAACCTTGGAAAGACATGGGCTAAGAAGAGGATAAAAGGAAGGAGAGGATAGAAAGATAACCGAACCTGTTGAAGGATCCAGACCAAGGAATCCGACATCTTGTCGGCAGGGATCTTCTTGAGGAGGTTGCGATCCCGGGGAGGGACGGAGACCTCGGCAACCTGCTGGGCCAAGGCTCGGTCGACAAACATCGAACTCCCAGGGACGACAAGGGAAGCCATATTGCTTGCCAACAAGGCCCCGATCCCCGGTGATACGGGCGAGGACGCTGCGAGGGGGGTGGTCGACAAGGCTACCGAAGGATCCCCGGTGGTCGCCACAGGAAGCGCGGAACCCGCCGGACTGGAGGGATCCGTGTCCTCCTTCCTCTTCTTTCCTCCGTGGGGCTCCGAAGGCGCCGGAGGGGAGCGCTTCCGCCTCGCACCATCCCCACCCTCGGGAACCTGAGGGGGCGCGCCAAGGGCAGGAGGGACTGCACCGGACCCGTCATTATCCCTGCCTCATGGGCTGACGGGGCGGGTCCGGCCCTTGTGACCACCCCGGGAAGGGGATCGCCAGAAGAAGAGGCGGGAGGCGCGGCCACCACCTTACCCACGGAAGGCTCGGCTCGGCGCACTTCCTCCTCAACGGAACGCCGAGGCACCCTTCCGGAGGTACTACCTCGGCTCCGAGCAGCTCCGCGGCGGATCAGTTCATCGACGTCACGGACGAACTCGCGGCCAGCCATCCCTGTAAGGGAAACCAAAATCAGGATGAGTCACAGGGCGATTCAAGACGGAAAAGGCGACCTACCCGGAGACCACAAGACGGCCTTCAAGAGTAGGTCGTCCAACAAGGACCAGATGGACTTTGACTCCAAGGGGAGGGTCGACAGCAGCGCGGCGGCTGCCCGGTCGACGTCTGAGAGAGCTAGTGACAGGCGAGGCTGGACAGAACCGCCCCAACTTGTCAAAATCTGGGCATCCCCCAGGAAGACCACAAAGACGTAATCTGAACTCCAATCCCCCGACCAGCGGGGCAGCCCGATCAGGCATTCCCTCCTCGAGCGGGCTCGGAGCTGCAGCCATGACCCCGGGCCGACCGTCTGGATCTGGTAAAAATGGAAGAGAAGGGGGAGAGACGGCTCCAGGCCGCGGGTGCAGCAGAGCGTGGCGAAGCCCGTCAGTACCGTAATCGAGCAAGGGGTAAACTGGCAAAGCGGCACCGTGAGATACTCCATGACCTGGATAAGGAAGGGATTGAGTGGGAAACGAAGACCCAGGCGAAACATTTCGACGTAGACGCCGACTTCATTGCTCCTCGGAAGGCAAATCCGCTCGTCGACGAACGGAACTCGGACATCGTACGGGAAGCAGAGATACCTTTCCCGGATCTCCGTGACCGTCGAAGGAACGGTCCTCGACGGCATACGGAGGATAACCGGGGGCACGTTAAGACGCACAGCAGCCGACGCCACGTCATCGCAGGCGTAGTCTGGGAATAGCTTCCCCTTCCCCTTATGGAGGGGACGACTCCCGGAAGAGGAACCTGATCCCACTAGCCGGGGCCTGCCCCGCCTGGACTCTGGAGAATCCCTCGCCCCTCGGCCAGAACCGCCTATCCTAAGAGCAGCCATAATATGAGAGCGAGAAAGAAATTACCTTTTAACTAGTTTGAAGGAGGCGAAGAAGCGAAGGCGACGGGAGACTCCGAGTTGTAGAAAGCCTAGAGCAAAGGGAAGAGCAAGAAAGGAGAGGAGATCAACGCAGCTGGGGATCTTATATATCGGACGCAGGGACGAATTCGAAGCGCCTGACAATAACGCGTGGCAGGACTCGAAGAACCGGCGGCGTTTCGAAATCGGCGCCAAGGGAAGTCCAATCGATCCGCCTCATCATGACCTACATTTATGACCATGCCTCGATTAAAGCGCCACTCGGAATCCCAGGAGGCACATCGGCTGAACCGAGCAAGCCAAGGCCGGTCGACCCCACCAAGGGCGGCTCACGAACCCCTCGGCTTCTCGACTTAAGACGACCCCACGAGCGATGGGGATAAGCTTGCAGCTACACGTGGCAGCATCAGAGGACCGACGGCGCTTCGGAGCCCGCGCCTTAAAAGTATCGAACGGACCAACTCATGATGACGACTAATAAATGAGTCGACATCGATTGGCGAGCCTGTCAAAGTCAGCGGAAGTCACATCGGCCGAGCCGAACCGACCGAGGCCGATCGACCCGACCGATGGGGGCAATTGTTACGCCTATTTGGCCGAGGCCCGAAAGACACGAGCCCAAAAACCCGACCTCCGGTCAAGAGCCCATCTGAGCACTCAGGCCCACTCGATAAGGCCCTATCAGGGACTCCCCCGAATGTAGACCCGACCCGGCCCCGGTAACATACGGGTCACTCACCCACTCCTGCGATAACCGCTCACTCGATCCCACTACCACTTAATGGCAGTTATGGGGGGAGGCTGGCGTGGCGCAGGGAGCGGCGGCAGGGGGTGGATTGAGGGGGCACGATTGGGGGCGGACGAGCGACGTGGGTCGGGGGCAATCACGGCGGAGGTCTATAAAGGGGCTAGGAGGACGACAGAACAGAGGACCGCATCTCAGGTATCTAGAACCTAAGGTACTCCATCAACGACCTAGTTCCCCCATTTCATTTCCTTCCTCCCCCGCTCGTGCCGTGAGACGCCGTTCCGATCTCCTCACGAGTCGAACCGTCTCCGCCGGGCCTCCTCTTTCAGATCTCTGTCTGACTTAGGCATCAGAGGGGATTTGGCCGGAACCAAGGTCCGGCCCCCTGACGAGCGTTCTCGTCTACGCAGGAGGGCATCGGTTCCACGGGCCGAGGCTTCCCCTCTGCCCCTCGCCGACCACGCAACCAGCTGGACGATTGAGGCTTCCCCTCGTCGTCCGACCGCCGAGGCCGAGCGCAACCGACCGAGGCCGAACGTCTCGAATCGGGCCGAGGCTACCCCTCGCCCTCCCAACGGCCGAGGACTCCGATTCAATCCAGTCGACGCGCTCTACGTCACCGGCTGATCCGACTCGAGCCTCAACTGCACCAACTCGACTCGCCCGAGGGACCCAAACGGGCCCCTTGACCACGTTGACCGGGTTATCCACGGTCAACGCTTTGTAGTGAGAAAACACTCTGAAACATATAGGATGGACTAACTTTAGGTTTTAATTGTCTTAGCTCAACAAAATTTTTAGTTGCAACCTACATGTACATCTTCATCTTTATTAACTGTCTCTATCCATATGTCATCTTTACCGTCCAAGAAATTATCTTCTCTTTTTTAACTCAATCAATGAGCCTTCTTAGTGAATTATTTTAATTAATTAGTTCAGCTTTGTTATGAGCGGGCTTTTGTAGGCCCATTAATGATTGTGTACCCACCTATTATGTAACCCTAGTTCTATAAATACAAGGCTACGAGGTTCCGTAGCCGCCAAGCTTACAACACGTTATTAGCACGCTCACAGCTGAGCCGAACCTCTGCCGACGGACGTATCGCGACGCGAATGGGCTTTCTTCACCAAACGTCGCTAGATCCGGAGGGTAGGATTTAAAGGTAATTTTCACCCACTAGATCTAAACTTTTATGCGTATATGATTAGATACATGTTAGTGTAATCAGATCTAGATTTTTAGCTTAGATCTATATGATTGGATCAATGTTTGGTTAGATTAGATCGAATTTTTATCTCAGATCTACATGCTAAATCAACTTTTGAATTATAACTCGACGTTTTTATCACTAAAAATTAAATTTTTACGATTAAAAACGCTGATTTGAAGACTAAAAATAGTTTTTTTAATAAAAATCCTGTTTTTATGATCTTCTTCCCCAATTTTTCAAACCCTAAAGGGGCTTCTTCGTGGCCACGCGGTCGGCAGCCACGCGCGCGCACGCAACCCCCACCCATCGCAATCTACCCGTCGCCAGAAGCGACGGTAGCCGACGCTACTGCTTCCGGCGGTAGACGCCGCTGCCGCCAGGAGCGACAGCAGCCGTCGCCTAACCGCCAGAAGCGGCGGTGGCGGAAACCCCCCGCGCATGAGGCCAAACTCTAGCCGCCAGAAGCAGCAGTCCACGCGACGCAAACCCCAGCAGGTTGCACGGGATCGCATGACAGATCGCCTCCAAAAACCCTAACTAGGGGGTTCCCCAAAAAATTTTGTTTTTACAAATTCTTTTTCAGATTTAGTTAAGATTTTTCTTCTTTAAATCCTGATTAATTACATGCTCTATAAATCATCGCATCTTTGGATTATTTGATTACTAAACGTTTAATAATTAGGAAGACCCTGCGACCGCTCTGCCGTTAGTTAACTAACCCAACAGTATATGACGTTGCCAAGTGGTCCAATAATTATTAAACGAAAAGTTTTCATTTCCATTATAAAACTGGTTGTGATGATTAAATGCATGTGATAATTAATTGCCTGCGATGACATAAATGCCTGCTGCATTTTTCTACGACGTAAGTTTATTTTTGTTGTGGTTTTGGATTGGCTAGCTATCACCATTATTTTCCTCGCATTTTTTTTATTTTGAGAGAAATTGTAATGAGGATAAAATTGTATAAACTCCAAGACTGGTGCATGTCCAATGAAGATGAAGATCTATTTCCAGAAGAATATGGGCCCCAAGAGGGGTTCCGAGTTCTATTTTATGGTACTGTAGGGACTTTCTTTCTTTTAAAATGGTGACTAGTCGATCCACACAACACATATTTGTGTCTGAAATGTATAATTACTTGTTTTATTTTAAAATATCTAATTATTGCTCATTTTTAACATGCTTAGATAATGGCAAAAATTGCGAGCGTCGACTTTGACGTATTGGATGCTACATGCAAAAATTATCTGAGCTGGCAGTTGGATATCAAATTCCACCTGCGCTCACAGGGACTGAGTCATGCCATTGCTGTAGGCGATATAGTTTCTGACATAGATAAAGCGAAATCAATTATCTATATCAGACGCCATATCGATCGGACCTTGAAGGCCGAGTACCTCATAGTGAAAGACTCTTACGAGTTATCGACCGCTCTCGAGGATAGATACAAACATCAAAAAGATGTTATCCTTCCTCGAGTACGATATGAATGAGAGAACCTCCATCTTCAGGACTTTAAGTCCATTACCGAGTACACGCCTGAAGTTGTGTGGTGAGAAACTGACGGAGGAGCGCATGTTGGAGAAGACTTATACATCCTTCCACGAGAAGGATGTCATCTTCATGTAACAGTATCGTGAACGAAAGTTCACGAAATACTCAGAGCTTCTCTCATGGCTTCTGATGGAAAAATAGAATAGAGACCTCCTACTAGCCACCCATAACTTGTGCCCTGTCGGCACTGCACATGTACCTGAAGCGCACCACATCTCCTCCCAGAAGAAGAAGATCAACTTCAGAGGCAAACCCCAGAAGGGAAAGGCAATGAAGAAGCAGGCTAGAGGACCCCGGTTGAGTATTGGACTCTCCACCTTGATTTTGATGATGATCAAACACAAATCATTGTGATTAACTCATGTGTTTGCAGTTAGCTAAAAAGTCACCAATTAGATTCAAGAAGATCAAAAGTGACTACACGTGTTGATTCAAGTGGAGGACTTGGTAGATCAATAAAGGTGAAGCATTGGCTTGAAGAACTCAAAGGCTACCTCAAACCTCAAGCCAGTGGCATCAATAAATGAATGGAGATTCAATCCAAAGAGAAGATAGGAATGGATGATCCAAAAGCTTCAAAGAACACCTTGAGGATCAAAGACTTTGTGCTTGGAGACATTCAAGACATACAACTAAAAGACTCAAGACCATGAAGAATTATGGAGATCGTCGCCAAATTACTTTGTACATCTCAAGCGACGTCCCAAGACTTCCTCAGAACGCGTGATCGTTGTGCCTGGAGCTTCGTTGATGCTCAAGGAGTTATTCATGAAGTCAAAGGATTTGGATTCTCCATGTTGAAGCTTTGAAGACGGTTCGTCATGTTATTTATATTGTCTTCTAGCTTCATCTCATAGAATGTTAAGCCTTGAGTAGTACTTGCCTAGAAATCTTCATAACTATCATATCTTATCTCTAGGATTGCCTTAGCAGCCATTAGAAAGTTTTCCGTAGCTTATCGCTTCTTTTCATGGCTTCATATGCATCATAATTGGTTCAAGAAGGATGGTTAATCGATTAAAAGTCAATCTAGTCGGTCTAAGAAGGTTCACCGACCGACTAGTTGTCAAACTAGTCGGTTGATGATTCTTCTTAGACCGACTAGTTTCAAAACTAATCGGTCAGTGATCCTTCTTAGACCGGCTAGTGATTACTCATTATTTCACAATATTCTCTGTCAACCATCTAGTTAGTCCAAGAAGGTTCACCGACCGACTAGTTGCAAAACTAATCGGTCAGTGGTCCTTCTTAGACCGATTAAGCAGCTTCAAAAATAGATCCGTTGGGCATTTATTGCCACGATTCTTGTGACCGTTTTGTCTCTTCCTATATAAGTTTGAGTTGCTTCAAACCAGAAAACTAAGGCTGATATTAGAGACATTTTCACATCCAAGAGAAGAGCCATTCAACTCCATTTCTAAGCTCTCTCATCTCACAAGAATCTCTCCCTTACTCTTTGACCCCTAATTCCTCAAGAGAGATTCTCATTCCTTGTGAGCTACTCAAGCTAAGAGCTTGAATCAAAGTCACCAACTTCACCCTAGCCATCTATTGATGTCCATCTTGGTGGAGCTAGGGTTTGGTGCTAACTACTTCCTCAAAATCCACTCTTGCCCTAAATTGGTAAGTATTTCTCAAGGCATAGGATTTTGTGATAAGAGCTTTACATTTCATTCTCTATACATATAAATTGTTGTATACCCTCGGTTGTTGAGAGGGTTGGCTTGATC
Source organism: Scilla litardierei (assembly GCA_030789695.1). NCBI lineage: Eukaryota > Viridiplantae > Streptophyta > Magnoliopsida > Asparagales > Asparagaceae > Scilla > Scilla litardierei. The sequence goes on from CM061138.1 coordinate 129,135,474, forward strand.
CCAAGTTATGTGAGTCAAGATTAGGTTTTGCTCTCGGTTTGTGAGAGTGTGCTTAGTCCCTAGTTGTGGGATTAAGGTTTTGCGTGTTCCCGGGTTGTGGGATACACGGACATCGATTGTAGGTCGATTGCACTTGTGGGGTTTCCACAAGTGGGCTAAAGGAAAGCTCTAGTGGTTTTACTAGAGTATCCGGAAGGGATCCGGGTATTGCTGGATTAGGGCACCGGGAACAAGTCGGGGAGACTTGGGTGGCACCGAACCAGGATAGATTGCATGTTGGCATTGCATTCTTCCTTGCGTTGTTGATCACTTCTTTCATTCCACATTTGTTGGTTAATTAGGGTTTTATTTGGCGTAAATTTCTTATAATTCTATAAAACACTATTCACCCCCCTCTAGTGTTTATTCCTCATAGCACAGGGTCACTACAATTGGTATCAGAGCGAGGTAATAGCTATGGCAACCAACAACAGCATCACACGAAGTCCTTTTCCGCCATATCTCATTGGACCCAACTATCACATTTGGTGTGTAAAGATGAAGGCTTATATTCAATCCATTGACGATGATTATTGGAAGCTTGTGGAGAAGCCCCTTCGTGCACCTACCACTTCCGAACATGAATGGACAAATGAGCAAAAAGAATTGGTGGAGAAACATCAAAAGGTAATGGATATCTTGCTTGAGTATTTATCTTATAACATTCTTATGCGTGTGTCCAAGGCAACAACGTCATATCAAATATGGCACATGCTAGCGGAGCAAGAAGAGTCCACCTCGGAGTGTTCTTTCTCCAATGATGAAAGGGATTCACTCATGGGTTTGATGGCACGAGAGGATGCCACTATGGGTGACTCTAGGGACGAATCAAGCGATTCAAGTAGAAGTGATAGCGACAATGAAGAGGTAACAATGGAAGATCTTGGAATTGCATTTAGACAATTATTTGATAAACATCAAAAGCTTATACAGAAATATTGTGATGCTAAGAATAAGATTGCTAGTCTCACTAACACATCTACATGTAGCACCTCAAACAATGACACCATTGTTGAGACACTCGCTATTGAGAAAGCAAGTTTGCTTACTCAAAATGGCATGTTGAGAAAAGAAGTGGAGTCCCTCAAATCTCAACTTGATCGTGTTTCCATTGTGGATAGTAACGATCTTGAGATTGAAAATCTTCAATCTCAAAACACTAGTTTGGGCATTGAAAATGAGGATCTCAAATTCCAAGTGCACGAGCTCACCACACATGCATCCACCTTGAATGCCACTATTTCTTCAATTTCGAAGAAATATGAGCTCATGTCCTCCAGTATTGAGAGATTCAATAAGGGAAAGGACAAGTTGGATGATTTGCTAAAGGATCAACTACCGGCAAACCATCGTGTTGGCCTTGGTTATTCTAAGGCAAGTGCATCCAATGCACGCACCTCCTATAGTGAAGTAACTATAGATTTTGTGAGGCCATCCTCCGGTGTATCCACGAGTGGTGTCTATAACAACTTGTGTAGTTCTACTACTAAGGAAACCACCACTCCTATTCCTCCCTCCTTTGCAAAGAAACCCACCAAGGGTGGACATCAAAGGAAGGGACATGCATTCATGTACACCAATACTCGTAGGAATGCCTCTACTCTTCACATTCCTACAAATGAGAGTTTTTATGTTCCACACCCACGAGCACGTGCAAACACTCATTTGAGACACTCTCATGCACGTACTCATGCTCATGCACCTTCACATGCTTATGATCATACATCACATCCACATATGCATGCTTATTCTCATGATCATCCTCATGCATACACACCTCATATTCATCCACGTATGTATGCAACACCACACCATGGATCAAATGCCCATTATCATGCTTTAGCACAACACAATGGTCCATACACACATCCTCATGCTCTTGCTAGATCTCTTGTTCCTAGGCCACATGCACCACGTAGAGATCAACCTTTTGTGCATGCAACCACTAGGAAGAGGATACCCAAAACATACACTATTTGGGGTCCTAAAAACACTAGCATTCATGCTAATGATATGTATGTGCAATCTTATATTAATGATATTATTATGAATGATGACTATGTTGGGAAATCACGGTCCTCTTGGACTTGGCTTCCAAAGGGCTAGTTTCGTTAACCCAACTTGCTTGGTACCATAAGCTTATATTCATTTTATGGGTACCAAAGCATTTGTGTTAAGAATTGATTTACTCTTTTGTTTGCATTTTGGTCTGAGATACTCATGTTTGTTAGAAACGTAAATTCATATTGAATTTGATTTCCATTGCATGTTTATTAGTAAATCATTGTGTTTATGATTTTCATGTCTAAAATATTTAATACTTTTATGCAACACATGCTTTGGTTCATATTTATGTTTTTTTGCATGTGATGCATGTCATGCTTTTGGATTAATATACATATTTACTTTTGGTACATTTGGTACATGCATGTATATGGTTATATATTTATCTAGTAACATGATTACATGTTTCATTAATATTGTGTATGATTACATTAGGATATGGGTTACAATAATTTGAATTTAGTTTGTTAAATTTGTTGCTTAACCCATAGGATCCAAAAAGGTTTTTGGATACCAAAATTATGTTTTCTAGGTTCAATCCACATTGGGATACCAACTCTACCAACTCCTTGATTTGCAAAGATTTCAATTCTAATGGAGTTGATGGTGCTTAAGTGATGCCCCAAAGTAGGGGGAGCTTAATGTAGTAAGTATATTCTTACATTTGGTATCCATGTGTGTTGGATGCATGTAGATGTCACTTTGTGTTTGAGACTATCTCATGCATATCCTATGTTTGCATATTATGTGTCTTGTATGTCATTCATGTCTATGTATTTCACGTGTGTCAAATTCTTGACTGATGTGCATTGTGTATTCATAATCCTTACTCATATGTTTATTCGAGGATTATTTATAACATGTGGCTTAAAAATTTTCATGTTAGAACTAATGCTCATTTGCATGTTTCACACACGGGACACGCTTATATTTATGTTCCACTTCACAAGCATGCATCCCAACTTCCTACTCATGCCTCTACACAACTTCTACTTAAGAATCCCAAATCACTATCTTTTGGATTCATAAGAATGTTTCTAGGCATGATATGAACACACTTATAGAATCGTATATTAGGAATGACATATTCTCATGCGACTCATATTGCGTTTCATTGCTTAGGTACCATGCTTGTATGATTACTTTTTGTACCCATATTTATGTGAGTCCACTACTCCCAAGTTTGCATAGTTTGTATGATTGTGTGGGAGTATGACATATTTTGATTGCTATCATGTTATGTTCATCTATATGTAATTGCATTTCATTCGTATTATGTTTGTGCATATAGATTAGTTGATTTCTCTAACTCTTGGTGATTTATTATCAATTTGCACCTTCCTATCTTGTTGATATGCCAAAGGGAAAGAGAAATTTGGTTTTGAAAATTAATACTTTATGCTTTTCATGCACACTCTTTGTGGTATTACTTTTCATGCCTTCCTTCAATATGTGTTGTGCCGTGAATGTTTATTTTGTGCACATATGCATATTGAACGAGGAATCTTTCTTGCACACACTATTGTATTAGATGTGTGTATTCATAATGATGTTGCTTGACTAAATCATATGCATAGGAATTATTAGTATATGTGTATCTAATTTCTAATGATTGAGAATTGTTAATTCCTTATATGTATGATTTAATGCATGTCATGCATTTCTATTGATGAGTGTTATTTACAATTGGTAAATGATTGGTTATTGGACTACTTGATTTTGTTCCTTAACCTATTGGATCCAAAAAGTTTTTTTGGATACCACCAATTGTTGAATTGTCAGATTGTTGTGCAAGATGCCTACTCTACACACTCCTTGGTTTACAAATGATGGATCAATTCAAAGGAAAGGATGGTGCATTGGAGATGCACACATATAGGGAGAGCTAAATGGTTGTAAGTATGTGTTTTGTACAATTGGTATTTTAATATATTGGTTTTGACTACCATGTTTACAATTGGTATTTTAATATATTCGATTTGTGTAATATATCATACTTCTTCATTAGCTCATTCTTGTCACACCCTCATGAAGATTGTTTGTTTATGTGACTACCTTGTTCATGTATGTCATATATGTCTTATTACGACTCATGTACCATGGTAGCTATAACATTCATATAATGAATTGGTTAGTTGCTTATTGATGTTCATATCTTTTTCATGCCATGAATAAGATTAATGATTTAGGATCTTTATGCATATTTGTTCATTGTATCACCACACCTCTCTTACTTTTCTTATAGTTTTTATGATTATCTTTATGAGACGTATTGATATGATTTGGGGTGATCAATGTATGTTACTTGTCATTTTAATTACTTCATGACGGATGTTTAGCTATAATTTTATTCAAGAGATCTTTCATGTCTATAGCTAAATCTTTCATGTTTATATTTTCACAAGTGACATAACACTCATTCATATTAGTTAGTGATCTTCAAGCTATATTTCTCACTATGTCATCTCTCATCTCATGCTCATATTTTATGCTATTTTTATGAGATGTTAGACATAACTTGTGCTATACACGATCATATACACTTTATATTGTGTGATGATATGTATATTCTGTCATAGATATTCTTCCATGAATATATCTTGATTCACTATGACTTCTTTGATGCTACCTCCGATTATATTGTGCTTACACAAGCTTTTTATTCTATTCGCACAATTGTATGCATGCATGCGATGTTCATGATAACTTTATTCGTTTATGTCCTACCTTGTGACTTTGAACGTAGACTATCTTCATGCCTTTGCTCAAAAGATGTTTTGTCACATTATGCCTCATGTTGAATCCTTTGTGATAATTGAGCTTGGATGAGATCATGTCTCTATTTGTTCACTTGGTTTCCTTCTCAAGTGATGTCATGATCTTGACATTATTTGCCTGCTTTGCACACTGTGTTAGACTATTTATATTGGATATCATCTTTACATGCTCTTGCTTGATGCTAGTTTTGAGCTTGTGATATAGTGCTTATCTTCCTTATGCTCATGGCATTCCATGCTTATCATTGACTCATTATGTGAGTATCTATTCTGGAATGCATGCTAGTACTATGGTTCTTTTGAACATTGTTTCAATTAGTATCCTAGTGTGCTAGAATTGTGTATGCCATACGTTTTATGATGTTTCTATCTCTATTTGGCATAACACTTTTGCATGATATAGATATTTGTGTATGCCCACATCGCACACTTCACTTAGATTTGGTATGCTTACTTTTGGAGATGCTTTGTGGAGTTCAGCACATGCCATTAGAATTTATTTTGAGTTATTATTTCATAACATAACTTTGTACACATGGTTAAAAATTTCCATAGTCATGTTTGCTGCATTTTTTATGTTTGACTTAGATCTCAGTTTATTGATATTATTTGTTGATCTATGTCATTGTGATGATTTTGATTCCACCATTATGTATTTAATCATGTTCATGTCATATGTCATGTCCTTGCTCAAGGACAGTCTATCACATTATGCTTAATGTTATAAATTTTGTGATAATTGAGTTTGTTTATGTATTTGACACTATTTGATCACTTGTTTTTTCTTTCACAAGTGATGTCATGATTTTTTGCATTGTTATCCGTATTCTTTATCATATTTATAGCTAGTAGCTACTGCTAATTATGCTATTGTCACTTTTCTAACACTGCTCACACTACTCTTTACAATTAGTATCTATTGTAATCTTTTATCACATATACTTATTGCTTATCTTCTTGTGATAATTGAGGGTAGTTGAGTTGTTGTTGGATATTTGCTCTTGCTATTGATATCTTTATTTTGATATCTTGTTTTAAATTGGTAGCTTATCTAGTTTACATTAGATATACCTTTTAGTTTTCCACTCTATTTTTGCTTTTGTTGTTTCTATACCCCCCATGTCTTTTGGATAATGCCAAAGGGGGAGAGAAATAAACAAAGGATGTGCTTATTAAATGTTGAGTGTTAAACAATAACTTGAATTATATAGTTTTTATGTATGATCGTTCATGTATATGATTCAGGGGGAGCATTGGTGATTACCTTGGTTTATATTGATTACATTATATATATATATATTGGTAATCATGCTCATGTTTATGATGTGTATCACCTATATGATTTGTATTGTGTACGCATATTCTTTCTGGTCATTCATGCGATATATACACAACCTCATGTGATACACACACTATTAACTGCTGAATGATGCTATTGATTATTGATATTAACTTGATTGGCATCATTGCAGGGGGAGTAAGTATATTTAATGCACAATTATTTATTTTGTTTATATTTGGTTTGTCATCATCAAAAGGGGGAGAATGTTGAGTCTTGGACTCTCCACCTTGATTTTGATGATGATCAAACACAAATCATTGTGATTAACTCATGTGTTTGCAGTTAGCTAAAAAGTCAACAATTAGATTCAAGAAGATCAAAAGTGACTACACGTGTTGATTCAAGTGGAGGACTTGGTAGATCAACAAAGGTGAAGCATTGGCTTGAAGAACTCAAAGGCTACCTCAAACCTCAAGCCAATGGCATCAACAAATGAATGGAGATTCAATCCAAAGAGAAGATAGGAATGGATGATTCAAAAGCTTCAAAGAACACCTTGAGGATCAAAGACTTTGTGCTTGGAGACATTCAAGACATACAACTAAAAGACTCAAGACCATGAAGAATTATGGAGATCGTCGCCAAATTACTTTGTACATCTCAAGCGACGTCCCAAGACTTCCTCAGAACGCGTGATCGTTGTGCCTGGAGCTTCGTTGAAGCTCAAGGAGTTATTCATGAAGTCAAGGGATTCGGATTCTCCATGTTGAAGCTTTGAAGATGGTTCGTCATGTTATTTATATTGTCTTCTAGCTTCATCTCATAGAATGTTAAGCCTTGAGTAGTACTTGCCTAGAAATCTTCATAACTATCATATCTTATCTCTAGGATTGCCTTAGCAGCCATTAGAAAGTTTTCCGTAGCTTATCGCTTCTTTTCATGGCTTCATATGCATCTTAGTTGGTTCAAGAAGAATGGTTAATTGATTAAAGTCAATCTAGTCGGTCCAAGAAGGTTCACCGACCGACTAGTTGTCAAACTAGTCGGTTGATGATCCTTCTTAGACCGACTAGTTTCAAAACTAATCGGTCAGTGATCATTCTTAGACCGACTAGTGATTACCCATTATTTCACCATATTCTCTGTCAACCATCTAGTCGATCCAAGAAGGTTCACCGACTGACTAGGTGCAAAACTAATCGGTCAGTGATCCTTCTTCAACCGATTAAGCAGCTTCAGAAATAGATCCGTTGGGCATTTATTGCCACGATTCTTGTGACAGTTTTGTCTCTTCCTATATAAGTTTGATTTGCTTCAAACCAGAAAACTAAGGCTGATATTAGATACATTTTTCACATCCAAGAGAAGAGCCATTCAACTCCATTTCTAAGCTCTCTCATCTCACAAGAATCTCTCCCTTACTCTTTGAGCCCTAATTCCTCAAAAGAGATTCTCATTCTTTGTGAGCTACTCAAGCTAAGAGCTTGAATCAAAGTCACCAACTTCACCCTAGCCATCTATTGCTGTCCATCTTGGTGGAGCTAGGGTTTGGTGCTAACTACTTCCTCAAAATCCACTCTTGCCCTAAATTGGTAAGTATTTCTCAAGGCATAGGATTTTGTGGTAAGAGCTTTACATTTCATTCTCTATACATATAAATTGTTGTATACTCTCGGTTGTTGAGAGGGTTGGCTTGATCCCAAGTTGTGGGAGTCAAGATTAGGTTTTGCTCTCGGTTTGTGAGAGTGTGCTTAGTCCCTAGTTGTGGGATTAAGGTTTTGCGTGTTCCCGGGTTGTGGGATACACAGACATCGATTGTAGGTCGATTGCACTTGTGGGGTTTCCGCAAGTGGGCTAAAGGAAAGCTCTAGTGGTTTTACTAGAGTATCCGGAGGGGATCCGGGTGTTGCTGGATTAGGGCACCGGGAACAAGTCGGGGAGACTTGGGTGGCACCGAACCAGGATAGATTGCATGTTTGCATTGCATTCTTCCTTGCGTTGTTGATCACTTCTTTCATTCCGCATTTGTTGGTTAATTAGGGTTTTATTTGGCGTAAATTCCTTATAATTCTATAAAACACTATTCACCCCCCTTCTAGTGTTTATTCCCCATAGCACAGGGGCACTACAACCCCCACCAAAGACCAATAATGAGGGGAAGAGGAAAACTGTATGGAAGAGAAAAGACAACGGCCAGACATCTGCCCCCAGAAAAGAATGGGAAGACAAATGCCACAGGTGTAGCATGACTGGACACTGGTCTAGAAATTGTCGGACTCCACGCCACCTCCAGGACTTGTACAAAGCTAGCCAGAAGCCAGCCGAAACAAACCCGGTGGAACATGAAGACCTGTCACCAATCAGGTTCATTGCTGAGGACTTCTCAAATGATGACCTGCTCGACTGAAGCCTTATCTATTTTGCTGACTGCATTGTAGTTGAAATAATTTACTTTCCAGTTATTTGTTTTTCAGTATGTTAGTTAATTTCGGACTTTGAATGAAATTTAGTTATGTTTGTGCCTTATACTTCTATGCTTTTCTCTCTTACTCTAGATGGATTATAAATGCCAAGTGGATAGTGCTTCTACGCACACGATCCTTCAAGATATTTGCTTTTTTCAAAGCATAAACAAATATGATGGAACCGTAAATACTATTTCCGGTCCATCAGGAATAATAGAAGGATCAGGGGAAGCACATTTTCTGCTCCCCAATAAAACACAACTATTAATAAAAGATGCTCTTTTCTCCCCAAGTTCACATAGAAACTTGCTAAGTTTCAAAGATATCTGTCTAAACGGATACCACCTAGAAACGACGAACAAACAAAACAAAGAGTTCTTGTATGTAAAGACTTTTAAAAACGGTGCTAAAACCATCGTTGAGCGTTTCGAAGGACTCCCGTCGGGTCTCTACCATACAAAGATACGAGCAATGGAAGCTAACACAATTGAGCACCAGAAGTGCAGGAATTAACCAGAATTCCAACTCTGGCACAATAGACTCGGACACCCTGGATCGGCAATGATGCACCGCATCATATCCCAATCCCGTGGAATTAACTCGAAGATCCTGAAGCTACTTCGAAAGGGTGCGTTTTCTTGTCTCCCTTGTCACAAAGAGAAATTGATTACGAGACCATCTCCACTTAAGGTGGACTTAGAGTCTCCCAGCTTCCTAGAGAGAATACATGGAGACATTTGTGGGCCTATTCACCCCACAAGTGGTCCATTTCGGTACTATATGGTACTGATAGACACATCTTCCAAATGGTCGTATGTGTGCCTCCTGTCCACTCGCAACGTAGCCTTCGCAAAGCTACTGGCACAAATCATTAAGTTGCATGCACATTTTCCAGACAACCAGATCAAGAAATTGCATCTTGATAACGTTGGGGAATTCACATCACAAGTCTTTCTAGACTACTGCCAAGCAACTGGTATTGAAGTTGAACATCCTGTAGCTCATGTTCACACCTCGGGTTAGCTGAATCTCTTATAAAGAGACTACAATGGATTGCTCCTCCATTGTTGATGCAATCCCAGTTGCCTGTGATGCATGGGGACATGCCATCTTGCATGCTGCATCGCTAATAAGACTATGACCGTCAGGTAGTCAATCTTATTCTCCGATGCAACTCGCAATTGGAACTCCACTGGATATCTCTCACTTGAGGACATTCAGATGCGCAGTTTATGTCCCCATAACACCACCGCAGAGGACCAAGATGGGTCTATAATGTCGCCTGGATATCTACCTAGGATTCAACTCACCATCGATCATTAGATACCTAGAACACGTAACGGGGACGCTTTTAAGGCATGTCTAGCAGACTGTGAGTTTGACGAAAGTACCTTTTCCAAACTATGCATAAACACAGAGAATCCGGAAGCTTCAAAGACCATTTCATGGGATACCAAAACTTTATCCCATTTTGATCCGCATACAAACCAATGTGAAGATGAAATCTTGAAGATCCTTTAAATACAAAATACAGCTCACATTTTACCGGACAAATTTACTGACAACCAGAAGATTGTCAGATCACACGTCCCTGCTGCAAACATGCCAGCTAGGATTGACATACCCAAAGATGGATGCAATCCACCTGCAGCAGAAGCGACCGTACCTCAACAAAAGAGAGGTCGACCCCCCAAGCTCCAAGGATAAATTCCCTCAAAAGAGGAAAACTCCTTGAGAAATGATAACGATACCACCACAGGAAGCTGAGCTCAGCCCATATACCTCTCCCCTCCTAAAAACCCCCGAAGAGGAAAATATAGGAGAAATATCATTAAACTATGTACGTACTGGGGAGGTACTGGATAGAAAAAGCACAATCATCGATGATAACTTCGCGTTCATTATTGCCAATCACGTAACTGAATATGACGATGAAATCGATCCACGCTCTCTAGCAGAATGTAAACGCAGAGAGGATTGGCCGAAGTGGAACGAGGCAATAGGAGTATAGCTGGACTCACTCTCGAAACGCAAAGTTTTTGGACCTATAGTCCTAACACTGAAGGGTGTTAAGCCTGCAGGATATAAATGGGTATTCGTAAGAAAAAAGAATGAAAATAATGAGATCGTACGCTACAAAGCGTGCCTTGTTGCACAAGGTTTTTTCCAACGACCATGAATAGACTATGATGATACATATTCTCCGGTCATGGATGCGATCATTTTCCGATTCATTATTAGCCTAACTACTACGGAAGGCCTAGATATGTAGCTCATGGACGTTGTGACTGCATACCTATATGGCAATATAGATAAAGATCACTGTATGGTCTAAAACAGTCGGGGAGAATGTGGTATAACAGACTCAATGAATTCCTAGTGCAACAAGGATTCACAACTAATGAAGTCTGTCCTTGCATCTTTATAAGAGCAAAGGAAACCGGATTCGTAATTATTGCCGTCTACGTAGATGACTTAAACCTCATCGGATCTCCTGAAGAGATAGCTGAGATATCCAAGAGACTTACACAGACTTTTGAGATGAAAGACCTTGGCAAAACAAAGTTCTGCCTAGGCTTACAAATCGAATACATAAGCGGTGGAATCCTGTTGCATCAATCCACCTACACAAGGAAGTTGCTGAAAAACTTCCTAATGGACAAATGTCATCCGCTTAGTACACCAATGGTCGTCTGATCATTGGATGTAAATATGGACACCTTCCGGCCGCTGAAAGAGGGGGAGGAAGCACTAGGTCCCGAAGAACCCTACCTGAGTGCAATTGGAGCACTCTTTTATCTGGCTTGGAAGTCTTTATGGATGATTTTTCTGTTTATGGTAGCGAATTTGACTCATTTTTAGCTAATCTTACTAAGGTCCTTAAAAGATGCCAACAAAATAATTTAACGCTTAATTGGGATAAATGTCATTTCATGGTCATCGAGGGAATAGTTTTAGGGCATCTTGTCTCATCTAGAGACATCGAGGTTGACAAGGCAAAAATTGAGGGAATAAAAAAGCTTCCCCCTCCTAATAACGTTAAGGAAATTAGGGGATTCCTTAGTCATGCAGGGTTCTACCGCCGTTTAATCAAGGATTTTGCCCTAATTGCCCGACATCTTACAGCTTTACTTGCTAAAGATGCTACCTTTGACTTTTCAGGAGATTTCTTGCAAGCCTTTAATACACTGAAGGAAGCTCTCATTTTTCGCTCCAATCATACAACCACCGGATTGGAATCTTCCTTTCGAGTTGATGTGCGACGCTAGTGACCAAGCAATTGGGGGTAGTGTTGGGACAAATGAAGGATAAAAATCTTCATAAAATATTTTATGCAAGCAAAACCCTGGACGAGGCACAAAAGAATTACACTACCACCGAAAAGGAGCTTTTGGCTGTGGTTTACTCCATTGAGAAGTTTTGTTCCTACCTTCATGGATCAAAAGTGATTGTGCACACTGACCATGCGGCAATGAAGTACATATTGAGCAAAAGGAAGCCAAGCCAAGGTTAATAGGATGGAACTACTTCTCCAAGAATTTGACTTGGAGATCCAGGACAAAAAGGGCACGGAAAACCTTGTGGCGGATCACTTGTCAAGGATGGTTCGTGATGGGAAGGATGATAGCTTGCTAATTGATGACACTTTTGCTGACGAGAAGCTATTCGCCATTAGACCCGGAGAAGTGCATTGGTATGCAGATTATGTGAACTATTTGGCGTCCGGGATAAAACCGTGTGGGATGGCCACACAACAAAAAAGGAGGTTCATGCACGAAGTCCGTAACTATTTCTGGGAAGACCCGTACCTCTTCAAGGTATGCAAGGATGGGATTATACAAAGATGAGAGTTAATTAAATCAAGTTAGTTTGTCTTTTACAAAGTGCAAACTTTCGTGAATTTTAACTCCCTCACCGTTGAGCTTCATAATTGATACAACCTATCAATTCGAAGGGTGCTCAACGGTGAACGCATAGGAAAAAACGGCGAGTCAATCGGAGTCCGTTTGACGCTCCAATTGATCGCCCAAAGTTCAGCCCAAGGCTAGTTTTTCGCAAAAACTGAGCCGTCCAAAAATTCCCACTGCCCTAGGGTTCTGCACCCTGTGGTGGGGCCCACTGTGCCAGCTGGGCGAGCCCAGACCAGGCTGGACACCTGGTCTGGTCGCGCCTAGACTGGCGCGCCCAGCCTGGGCACCTGGCCCAGGCCAGGGGCACCTGGCCCAGGCGCCCAGGGCACATGGGCCAGGCGCCCAGGGCACATGGGCCAGGCGCCCAGGTCGCATAGGCCCGCCTGGGCCTACGCCCAGGCGTTCAGGCGCCTGGGCGCTCGGGCCTGAGTCTGGGCCGGGCGCCCAGGCCCAGGCGGGCTGTGTGCCTGGGTCCAGGCGGGCCCTGACTTAGATGGGACTGGCCAGGCATCCAAGCCAGACCCAGTCTGGCCCGGGTCTGTCTGGTCTGGCCTGATTTGACCTGTGGAGCTATTTTGGGCATAACTTGGGCATCTAGCGTCCGATTTGGACGCTGTTTGAACCTGGGTTTAGACCGGGACATTCCCGTCTTACTCGTGAACTTTTCCTTGCATTTATTTTATTAAATATGGTCTTAAACTATTTAAAACACATTTAATCTCTATTGCATCATATGCAAATTAGTCCCTATCTAAGCTTAAATTATCATTTGCATCAAATACAAATGATCTGAGGGCATATCCCTCTACAACCCAAACACCGCATGTTAAAACAAGATAAAAATCATAATTTTATTGTTTTGGTTAAATCACTAATTTAAGATAATTGAATACGTGACTGTAGGTTGGACTATTGATCTGAGCACTTAGGGAGTTCTGGACTGTTGAACTGAGGATTATGGACGTTGTCACAGGCAAGTGAAACTTGCTCAGATTATTGTTAAAGCCATGTTTAGGCTATTTTGGGAAATTTGTGCAAAAGAGACTAGGCGGTGAAATGATAGTCGCCTAGACACCATACTTGATTTAGCTTGACAACGAAGCTAGATCCGACACCGTACTTGATCTAGCTTGACAACGAAGCTAGATCCGACACCATACTCGATCTAGCTTGACACCGAAGCTAGATCCCACACCCTTGCCATGCTATAGTTCATGCATATCACATGTCACGTTTATTTTGATATACTTGTATACAATTCAATATCTGCTATCATGTTGCATATTGCATGTCATTTCATGCATTGAATGTTTTGTCGTGAATGTGTAGCACATGCTACTAATAAAATGTAAGCTGCGGCGAGTAGGATTTTGACTCCTACATCATGAATGAGGCTAGGTCAACCCTATGCCATAAACACTTCCTGGCTCGTAATCCAGAAGATGAGAGCCAGTCCATACACACGTGGAGGGGTAGGGTTAAGCAGTCACGTAGCATAGAAGTGTGCCCGATCAGCAACTTCAGCTGTAAGGCGTAAACCCTATGCACATCGTGAATGCATGTTTTTCGTGAAATCGTAAAATCGTGAATATTGTTTAGTAGCTCTTGCTACGACGTGTCATGCATTGCAAAATATCATGCTCATGTTTAAACTGTTGCACTCATCAAAATATCATGACATTTCATCATCATTTTTAAACTGCTAAGTTGCATTCATCTTATAACTGCTATACTTTACGTTTCCTTGCACAAAAGTCTCCTTTTTGCTTTTGGAGATTTTTGCTGATATGTGCCATTTTCTCTTTGGGTGTCACGTGTCAGGTTTTGAGCATGAGTTAGTTACTGAGGACGACTAGTTTGCTGACGTTCAATTCGAGGTTACCGAAGATCTACCTTAGTCTCAGCTGGAGGCCATTTCACTAGTTGCAGTTTTTTCCTAGTAGCTGCTGTTAGGTTGTTCGGTGTGTAGCACCTTCTCTTGTTTTAGTTTCGGTCATGCTTTAGGCCTTTCATTTTCAGACTCTTGTACCTTTATTTTATGATCATATCTGTGGATGTTTGGAATATTGAAATGGATGTTTTGAATGTTGGTTATTTTATTGCATGCGTTCATATTTATTATTGTTGTTGTTTTATTGCAATGCAAGAATCTGCGAATGGATGAACACACATACGCTTATCAGACAGTAGCTCCATAGCTTCAAGTCTGAGCGGACCTCTTCGCGTCTCGCCTTTCATACTTGGGAAGCAGGGCGTGACAGGTTTTTGTGGTGGCCCATGCAGGTCGTTGCACGTGTGAAATATCGAAACAATGATAATAATAAAACATCCATTGAAACATTCAAAACATTCGAGTCATAAACTTTGAGTCTGATGTGAACGATTTCCTTGTCTTAGATGGTATGAAGACTTAGATTGACACCCTAGTTTGATAGTCAGGCACCTTCGTTAAGGTTTAGTCGTACTCGTCTTAGGATACCCTAGTAGCCTCTTACCTAGCTCTGACTATATTAGATTCCTAGAGTTTTTTCTTTAGTCGTTCGCTTGGGTCTATCAAATTTCGGGCCCAGGAGAACTTAATCTTGATCCTCTAAGGACCCTTTTCTTGAGATCTCTATTACAGTCTAGTTCATTAGAAAGTCTTAGTGCTAAGTTTCTCCTAATCTTTAGTCAGCCCGGTAATTAAAACCCCCGATTTCTATCATTTCCCTAATCATTACGCTTTTGAGCTAATGACATAGAATCCCATCGTAGCAGATTCACCGAGTTATTTCCCAGTCGTATTTACGTTTTGAACATTTGATTCACTTCCTTGCTTTCGTTTCACATGATTCCTCCATGTCGTTCGTCATCAATCGTTGAATCTTCTCTATTACCATCCTGATCCTTTGAAAAGTATTTTCAAATATTATTTTTTGAATTCCTCTCACTGTTTAAATTCTTTGAAAACATTTAGCATGACCTTAGACTTCCTACCCTTCAGTTGACTTAAATTCATTTTTTGAATTTCGAAACTTTTTCGCCGAAATCTTTAAACTGCTACCTTATAATATTTTCTAACCTATATCATATCTTCTCTTACTATATATATACTACTCAAATTTATTTCAAACAACTCATTGTACCGACCTCTAAATATTTTGCTATGCGAAATAGAACTCCAACTTTTCAAGTATGTCCGTTTTTGTACTCTTCGTTTTTCCATACTCCAAAGTTCTTAGTACAAATCTAGTTCTAATTGTAGAACAGACACTTCATCTATATACTAATTATTCTTTCTTCTAAGCCCTTATTTTAACTTATATCATTTACACACTACTTTCCTGTATCTTATAAGGATATTATTATACCTTTCTTTCCTTACTTAAATATTCATAATTATATTTCTGTTTCACCTAACCAAGCTATCCCTTACCATGCCTTATCTGAACCCTTTCATCCCGATCTTGTTTCGTTACGCTATTTGATTTCGGTTCCCTTACTATTGCTTAGCCATCTTACTAGTGCTTGCCGTTGCCTATGTCAACCTTAGGATAGTGGTGGACCCATTAGTTTTATTGTGATGTCGTCGTGGTGCAAATATATAGGTAGAGTGTGTGGACCCGTGTGTGAACCCCTGTGTACTACTTATGTATGAGTGTGCTACCCTTAGTATATTAATGATTGTCTCTTGTGTTATATATGCATATTCATTATTATTCATGATGTATATGAAGTTGTATGAATGATAGTATTTATAAATATATGTGTGGATAGCTATACCAATTTAGAGATGTCTGTGTATATTAGAATTAGCGTTGGAATATCTACTAGTGGTGCATATAGTATGAAGGTACTTGTAAATGCTTGAAATAGTATACTAGTAAAGTCATGTGCATGTTAGATGTAGTGATAATAGATGTACTATATGTAATGCCCTGCTAAGCTACTGCACAAGTACTAGAGGGGGGGGGGGTGAATAGTACTTTAAAATAATTAAGAGGCTAATTCCTAATTACCTTGCAAACTCTACCAAACAATGCGGAAATGCGAAAATGTAAATGTTAGACAACAAAGAAGACAATCACAAACAAGCAATATTACTGGGTTCGGATCCACCCAAGTCTCACCGACTTGTTCCCTGTGATCCTACGTCCCAACCACCCGGAACACTTCCGGATACTTGAGTTAGAAACCCTAACTCAAGATTTCCACTATGAAATACTTGTGAAAAACCTTCACAAGTCAAATCATACACAAACGAAATTGTGACTCTCACAACCCGGGATCACAAACAAACTCTCACAACCGAGAGTGAATCACTTACAATAACAAAGTAAATTGAAATGAAAGTTCTTACCACAAAATACCTATGCCTTGAGTAAACGTACGATTTAGGGCAAAACGGATTTTGGGGAAGATGAAGAGGTACCAAACCCTAGCTCCAAGATGTAGATCAGCTATGGAGAGCTATGAGGTTGTTGGTGACCTAGGATCAAGCACTTGGCTTGGAAGGCTCACAATCAATGAATCTCTCTTTTGAAATAAGAGTGAGGGAGAGATTCTTGAAAGGAAATGAATGAGCTTTAATGAGATTGAATGCTTTCTCTTTGATCTCTAAACTTCTCTTAAAATCAGCCTTAAGTGCAATGAATGCAGCACACCAAGTATATATAAGTTAGAGGAAAGAGAGAGAGAAAAACGTTTCAATTAATGCTTTAACGGCTCTATTCTGAACCAAACTAGTCGGTCAAAGAACAACCACTGACCGACTAGTTCATCAACTAGTCGGTCGGTCAATCAACATGAACCGACTAAGTGGTGAACAGGGAATAGGTCGAAGTTCAGACTAACAAAACTAGTCGGTCAAAGAACACTTGCCAACCGACTAGTTTCACAACTAGTCGGTCGGTGAGTAAACTTAGACCGACTAAGAGATAAAATAAATAGTCTGAGTACAAATTGATTTAGTCGGTCCAAGAACAAATGTTGATCGACTAGTTCATCAACTAGTCGGTCGCCAAACATTCTTTGACCGACTAACGATAAACAGTAACTAGGCATGTACAATAGAAGCTCAACTAGTCGGTCAAGAAGAAACACTGACCGACTAGTTCACAAACTAGTCAGTCGGTGAACCTTCTTTGACCGACTAACTGTAAACAGTAACTGAGCTAGAATTGAAGGAGGCAAACTAGTCGGTCCAAGAAGCTTTTTCGACCGACTAGATCACCATCTAGTCGGTTGGTTCTTCTTCTTGAACCAACTAACATGCACAAGAAGTCGCGAATCGAAGCGCGAAGCTTCGGGAAAGATCGTATGTACTTCTACTAAGATCCTATGTCTAAGATATGAGCGTTATGAAGATTAAAACGTAAGACCTACTCAAGGCTTAACATTCTACGGAACGAAGCTAAAAGACTATAAATTAAACTTGACGAACCGTCTTCGAAAGCTTCGATCCGAATCTTCATGACTTCTAAAATGGTCCAAAAGCTTCAACGAAGCTTTAGGCATGAGATCACACGCTTTGAGAAGTCTTGAGACGGCGCTTTGGATGTTCATATGAATTTGGCGACGATCTCCATAACTGCGATCACAACGAGTTAGTTCACGATATATTTATGTTTGTTCATCATCCAAAACCAAATCCGGGGAGTCCAATATCCAACATTCTCCCCCTTTTTGGTGATGACAAACCAACATAAATAATAATAAAAAACAATGATTCAAATGTAATTTACTTACTCCCCCTGCATTGATGACACGTTAATTCCAAAATGAATAATATTAATACGCATCAAGCAGACGAGTAAAGTATAAAATGAGAATCAAATATTGAAATTTAGGAATTGAAATTCCAGTTATATATCTTAACTCCC
The DNA here is from genome assembly GCA_030789695.1 of Scilla litardierei. Taxonomy (NCBI): domain Eukaryota; kingdom Viridiplantae; phylum Streptophyta; class Magnoliopsida; order Asparagales; family Asparagaceae; genus Scilla; species Scilla litardierei. The sequence goes on from CM061138.1 coordinate 129,153,873, forward strand.
CCTGAATCTAAAATATCAAATTAGATTCTTGAAAAAATGCTTTAAATTATCATTTAGCACATGTCATTATTATATCTCTCCCCCTTTGGCATTAGCAAAAAGAGCGGGAGGAGATCAAGGACAACAACAATGGCTTCAAATAAAAGCACGGGAGTCGTAGAATACGACCACGGTCCAAGTGACACCAAAGGAAAATACGAATTAAATCAAAGCGTGTCAATGAGACCAAAGTCGAAATTGATAAATAAAATCATCAAAACTCAAATTAATTTTACGGATTGAATTATGGAATATATTCTCCAATATCAACATTCTTAGTTAATTTAGTGCATGGAAAACAATTCTACGTTTCCATAGAAATAATCTCTATTTAACCAAGTATTATTGTCGAGCGACGAAATCAAACATCAGAGACATATAAAATATTAAATGTGCACAACATAATGAAATGTCAACATCGATGTATATATATAAATGAAGCATGAGTACAACAAAAAATACATCGCCGACATACAAAACATCGATCCAACGATCGGGGCACAAAATACATCAAAATATCACAACATATAACATATGTCACACCGGACATCAGAGTATCTCACTACATCAAAATATCCAAAATATCATCAAAATACATGAAGATACATCAAAAATGTCAAAAATATCCAGAACCACACTCTATCCTACCCAAACTCTCTCACTAAAAGATCTATCATCCAAAGTGCATCGGGAGAGTTCTCAGAGAAGCTCAGGAGGTAGTGGCAGGATCTGCAGCAGCAGCAGGCTCTGTAGGAGTGGAGGTGGTCACCGGATCAGCTGAAGTGTCCACGGGAGCGACGGAAGTGGCCTCGGGAGCACCAGTCGGAGTATCCACTGCAGGAACGGTGGCAACAGGTGTGCTCTCGGGGTCACCAGCAGAAGAGACAGCAGCTCCAGAAGTGCCCTCGGGGGCACGAGTAGAAACACGAACAAGCTCCTCAATGTCCTCCTCATCCAACTCCTCCTCGTCAGAGACTGACGAAGGGATCTCAATACCCAAACGTGAGGCGATACGAGCAAGTATCTCCTCAGTCCAAGCATAACGAGACTCCATACGTCTCACTGAACATGCGAGCTCGTCAAGAGTGGTAGAGGGAGCAGCTGAGGCAGAAGCAGACGCTGAAGTAGAGAGGGTCGTCCTCTGAACGTGACGAAGCGCCGCAAGAGACTTCTTGACGGCCGTTGCATTCAGAGGGGGACCGAGAGGACGCTCATCGTCACGAGGCAAGGTGACACGGAAGTGATGGAAGACAAGTGTCAACAGTCACGGAAATGGGATATGAGCAGACTTCGTGGACTTCCAGATACACTCGAAAGAATCCATCTTATCGAGTATGATCTGAGCCCAGTTAATCTCGCTCCCCATGAAGATGGCGTATATCAACTTCAGGAATGGCTGGGAAGGCAAAGAGGAGGAGCCGTACTTAGGAAGTAAGCACGACTTCAGAATTAGGTTAAGGACCCAGCCATTGGGCTTGAACGACTTCGAGGGGACGCCAATCATGGCGGGAGGAATCTCGTGGAAGATCTCAGAAAGGATGACCTGATCAAGGGAGGATATGTCATCGACAGAAATATCTGAAGGGAGGAGGCCAGACGACGAGCAACCGATCAACTCTCCTAAGATTTCTACCGTGAGGACAATCGGTGTCCCCAAGATAGTCGTCTCAATCGAGTGGGTCTCGTCGTACTGACCCCGGACACGGTTGGCGTAGAAAAGTTTGACCAGACGAGGGTAAGGGTGAGGATTCGCCTTAGGGTCAAATCGAAGATAATCGATAAGACCGGAAGACGACATAAGATCTGCGAGGCCTGGGAAGTCAGAAAACTGTACGAAATGCTCCAGAAGCAGCGGGCAGTGTTCGATACGGTTGTAAGCCGCGAGACACATAGGGTCATCACGACACAACGAAATATCAACACCACCAACCGGCATCGAACCCTTTCCCTTAGGCTGACGTGTGGATGTACGGAGTCTAGAGCTAGACTCAGGTTGCCTAGGAGGAGGTGAAGGATCCCTACGGGTCTCAGTCTCAGGGATGTACTCGGTGTCGGAATCCAAAGCACCGGGTGGACTGGGAGCACGGAAAGACACAGGCTTGGGCTTGGGCTGAGATTGGGCACGTGGTTTTGATATCGCCGTCCTCTTACGCTTAAGAGGAGGCGAAGACAAAGAGGGTTGGGTGGTCTTCGATCGGCGTTTGGGAGGGGTTCGCGTAGGTTGAATGGGATCCGTAGGGGATGGCTCTACGGTCATAGGCGAAGGGCTCGTAGGACGGATCGGGATACGTGTACGTGCCATAAGCGCGACAATACACGCACGAATCAACCGAGAAATCTAAGATCACAAACCCTAGAGATCTAAACCCTAGCCGAAATCGAAGGAACCCTAACCCTAGAGAGCTGGAGAGGGGGTATACCTAGGTCGGACGGAGGAGAGGGTTGGTCGGCGGCCGGAGGAAGATGGAAAGACGAACGGGAACGAGGGGGTTTTGGCTGAGTTGGAAATTTTGATCGACTAGAAATGGGAATAGTCGGTCGGGGGATAATTAAATCGATTGGAAGCTCAAAAGACGCAACTGTCCCCGTCATAATTAGTCGGTCACAGTTCAAGCACTGACCGACTAGATCACGATCTAGTCGATCGGTCAATGAGCTTGAACCGACTAATTGTAAACAGTAACTGAAGCCAAAAATCCTGACAAGAATTAGTCGGTCTAAGCTCATTCACTGACCGACTAGAACTGAATCTAGTCGGTCGGCCAATGAACTTGGACCGACTAAGAGAGTCCAAAAATTGAAAATTTTGAAATTTTGATTTCTCTCCTAATCGCACTTGGACGAAACATCATTATACTCTCATTAATCATTATACTACCCCATTAAACATCGAAAATCTGAAATTTGACGTTTACGAACAAATCGAGCGAAAATTCCGAAAATTCAACGAAAAATCCAGAAAATTCCAATAAATCTAGCATGTGCAAATATAACGAAATTTCATAGCATGCAAGATTATTGAATAAAAAATGAATCCTAAATCTCGGATTCACCCATAATCCCCAATTCTCGACGTAACCGCACAAAGGAGTCTTCCTTTAGGGGTTTCGTGAAAATATCGGCGATTTGCTTCTGGGTTTCAACGTACACTAATATAATGTCATTTTTAGCAACATGATCATCTAAGAAATGGTGACAGACATCTATGTGGTTAGAATGAGAATGGTGTACCTGGTTCTTAGAGAGACATATTGCACTTTGGTTGTCCACCATGATAGGGCAAGTATCACAGTTTATACCAAAGTCTTTAAGTGTGTGTCTCATCCAAAGAACTTGAGCACACGCGGCACCGGCGGCAATATATTCCGCTTCGGTGGTTGAAAGTGATAAGGAATTCTGCTTCTTGGAAAACCAAGAGACAAGAGAATTTCCTATAAAATGGCAAGTGCCACTAGTACTTTTCCTGTCGGATTTGCATCCCGCATAATCTGCGTCCCTATATGAGATTAACTCATACATTCTAGATTTTGGATAAAGTAATCCAAAATCAAGTGTGTAACTTAAATAACGGAAAATACGTTTTACCGCTACTAAGTGAGACTCCTTAGGTTGAGACTGATAATGAGCACATACACATACGGCTAACATAATATCGGGCCTACTTGCGGTAAGATATAGTAAACTACCTATCATACCTCGATATAGACGAATGTCTACATCTTTTCCGCCCGCATCTTTATCAAGATGTGTAGCTGACGTGCGTTTATATTTCATATATTTACGCGCGTTTTCTTCCATGTTTTTTTGTATTTACCGCCGTCTTTTATTCGTTTTCTCGTGTTTTCTTGTATTTTCTTCTTTTCTTTCACTTTTCCGTATTTTCCGTGTTTTGCAGGAGTTTTCTGGCATTTGGGACGCAAAACGATGATATCACGTGTCCCCGAAGCAACGGGAGGAGTCACGCGTGATCCAGGGGGTCAAACGACAAAGATTACATCTTTCAGCCCCTCACCCGGTCGGTTGGTCATCTCCAACCGATCGGGTGATGCACGCGTGCACCACCCGGACGCAGCTTGGAGCCCCCGAGAAGTCACCCGGTCGGTTCAGTGACCGGGTCAAAAGCTCAAAGTCTCTGGAATTCGGAGCTCAATTTCCAACCGATCGGGTGACCTTCACCCGATCGGTTCACCTGTAGCTGAATTTCAACGGCCAAGATTCGAAGCTCCAACCGGTCTCCTCACCCGGCCCGCACCAAGATCCAACCGGTCGGCACCAAGATCCAACCGACCGCACCAAGATCCAACCGACCGGTTCATACTGACCGGGTGAAACCCCCGCATCGCGCTGTAATTTTGTGAAGCGGCTCACCCGACCGGTTGACTTGTCAACCGATCGGGTGATGTCGTTTTCTATAAATAGAACCCTAGGTTTCCCAGATTCAGGAGTTGGTTATTTTTTACTGTTTTCTTCATTTTGTGACGGCTGTAATTTTCCTGTTTTTGTAAGTTTTCGGATCTTTGTAAAACTTTAGTATTATCTTAATTGCTCTACTACCTTCGCATTCCTATCGTCTGATTATGATTTTAACGGTTCATTTTCGTTTAGATCGCTTTTTAATGAATATTTGTGAGTAGTTCCCAAATCTGGGATTTTGGCAGAAACCCCTTCGGGGGGGCTCTTCCCGATGCATCCATAGGGTTAGGAAATCGATAGGGATTAGGAATCTAACGGTTACGCGGGGTGTTTTATTGTCATCGGCGGGAAAAAGATCGCCTTTGACCGTTGGGCCAAGGGGGAATAAACTTGGCGGTTGACTCCCTAGCCATAGCTCACGCCCTTAGCGTAGACGCTGAATCCTAGCGCGCGGGAGCGACAGGATGAGGCGTTGGGAGTTATCGTTGCGAGCTTAGTGCTCCCGGAATCGATCAGTGTTAATGGACACGGGAGTGCCCACTGATCGAACCCGGGAAGTCCGGTGTATCATCCTGGGCACCGACCGGAATATCGGGCCCATGGGATGCCGCTACCACTTTCAGAGGCAACGTCTCACCATTAGACCCTAATTCCGATCGCCATCCTACCCGTAGGCCGTATCAGCGAGAGTCGCTCGTTGGAGTGGAAACCAAAGTCCCGGGTTTATTTTCATATTGTTCATACTTTGCATTCCTTTACCGTGACAACCCATCAACCGATCTGGGCTAGCTCGCCCACGGGGTGATTCCGGTCCTCCTTGACACAAGCACATCCTAGCCTCCCTGTGTTCGACCCCCAAGCCATACTACAACACCGTGCGCTTGCGGTTACAAATATCTAAACCCTCACGCGGGTCCCCCGGCCATTTGCGGCTCGCAAACCGGGGGCACGTCAAGTTTATGGCGCCGTTGCCGGGGAGGCAACGTGCTTGTTAATTTAGGATCTCTTGAACCCTAGTGTCTAGCTCTTATCCCTACCTCGCGATAATTTTCGCATTCTTCTTTTTCCTTTTTATTTTCTTCTTTTTATTTCTTATCTTATCTGTTTCTCTCCCACTTGTCGCTTCACAGGTGTTTGTTGTTTTTCATGCGCAGGAGTTCAAGAAGTCTCGACGACTTGATCCCCGTTGATCCAGAGATTAACGCCACCCTTAGGCGTTTGTCCGCCGAGAAGAAAAGAAGAGAGGATCCTGAAGCCATGGAGGAGAACACCCCGCCTCGCAAGTCCCTATTGGAGTACTCGATGCCATCTATCGAGTCCACTTTCGCCATCCGTCCTCCAGCTATTACGGCCCAAAGCTTCGAGCTAAAGCCGTCTTTAGTGACATGGATCCAGCAGGATCAGTTTTCGGGTGCACCCATGGAGAGCCCAATCGAGCATCTAGACTCCTTCTTGGAGAAATGTGACACCTTCCGGATTAACGGTGTCACAACTGAGGCGATCCGACTGAAGCTGTTCCCCTTCTCCTTGCGAGACAAGGCCAAGATGTGGCTTAGGGGGAAGGACCCAAATACATTCAACACCTGGGAGAAGATCTCCAATGCTTTCTTGACAAAGTTCTTTCCTCCGGGGAAGACCATGAAGCTGAGGAGTGAGATCTCCTCCTTCTCCCAGGCCAGCCACGAGTCCTTGCATGAGGCTTGGACAAGATACAAGGAGATGCAGAGAAGATGTCCCCACCATGAGCTCCCCAAATGGAAGATTATAAATCTGTTTTATAATGGGCTGAGGGACGATTTAAAGTCTTCCATGGACGCCGCGGCTGGAGGGTCCTTCATGTCAAGAAGCGAAGAAGATGCCGGGCAAATTTTGGAAAATATGGCATCCAACAATGAACGATGGTGTGACGAGAGAGCCACACCAAGGTCTGGGGGCATCCATAGAGTGGAAGACGTCGACAAATTGTCAAGCAAATTTGACTTGCTATCGACCCAGATCTCCGCATTGATGGTAGGCGCCGGTGGCACCGGTACACAACAGATTGCTGCGGTAGAATCTGAAGTTTTTGGGGAATTCGACGGTGGTGACGTCTCACCACCGTTGGATCAGGCGAGCGCATTGTTTTCCAATCCTACGGGGAATGCGCCATTTCCACCACGGACCAACTCAAACCCGGCCTACTCTCCCAATAACCAAAATCATCCGAACCTTAGTTACCGGGCACCCTACCAACAACCGGCTCAGCAACAACAGTAGATATATCAGCCGGCTAGGCCCCAGCAACAGTTTTAGCAGCAGCAATATTAGCAACAACCTCCACCACAGTATCAACAATATGCCCCTAGGAATCAGCAGCCCGCCCAGCAGCAATACGGCCAACAGAGGGCCATTTCTCCGGTTGAGTCCCTCTTGACTCAATACATAGCCAACCAGGAGAAAATCAATCTGAAGCTGGAGATGGGACAAAGAGTACTCACAGATCAGGTGACCCAGCTGGGGTTGCAAGTGGCGAACCTGCAAAGACCTCAGAATTTATTACCGCCACAACCTGAGGTGAATCCTAGGGGGGTAAATCGGACCTTGGCGCTCACACATGAACATGAAAACGTGTCCGCCATCGTCTTGAGGAGCAGGACACAAATTCCTGCTAGAGCGCCGCCCAAAGAACCGGAAGCACCACTAGCCGTTGAGCGGCCAATTGAAAAAGCTAATGACGACGGTGCCCCGTCGCCAAAAATTGTGGCTCCGGAGGGAACCCCCGAAGAAGAGAAGAAAAAAGAGGAAGGGAATTTGAAGGTATTCAAGCCCGTTGTGCCTTTCTCACAACGGCTCGCCAAAGCCAAAATCGATGAGAAGTATGGCAAATTCTTTGCCATGGTGAAAGATATGAGTTTGTAAATCCCCTTCCTCGAGGCCATAGAGACGATCCCATCCTATGCTAAATTCTTGAAAGACTTGGTGACACGGGGATCTAGAAAAGAAAAGGTCGTGTTAATGGCGGAGTGCAGCGCACTCATTCAACGTACAAATCCACCCAAGCTCAAGGATCCAGGAAGTTTCTCCATCCCTTGCTCTATCGGGGAAGTGCAAATCCATAGGGCACTCGTCGATCTTGGTGCGTGCGTCAGTTTAATGCCCCTATCGTTGTACAAGAGAATAGGGATGGGAGACTTAGAGCCCACCGGCATGACATTACAACTTGCTGACCGTTCGGTCAAGTATCCGGTGGGAGTAGTGGACGACCTCACAGTCGATGTGAAAGGGGTGCATGTTCCAGTCGATTTTGTGGTGATGGACATGCCAGAAGACAAGCATACCCCAATTATTCTTGGACGACCCTTTATGGCAACCGTCGGAGTGTTGATAGACGTAAAGAACGGGAAGCTTTCCCTGAATGTGGGCCAAGAAAGAGTCGAATTTGACTTGGGCTTGTCGATGAAACATCCAAACCCCCCGGACGATCCTAGTATCAATGTGTTGGAGAATGAAGAAGAAAGAGCTGTTGAAACGAGTGCATGGGAAGTGCTCTCGAGGAATCCCCCCGATAGCTTGGGGGACCTTGGAGAGCAAGTTGGCTCCCCTAAGAATGAAGTGGCTAATGAGGCGGTCGCGCGACATGTGATCCCTCCCGGATTCCCTAAGTCTCCTCCCATGAGGAGAAAAGGAAAAGAACCCATGGACCTCACTGGCGATGAGGTCCGGATCCTGAAAAAGACGGCGGTGGACGCCAATTTGAGAGAGAAGCCCCCGGATCCTGTGAACAAAGGGAGGGTAGTCGAGCAAATCTTCTTACAGCCGCCGACTACACCAATAGCCACAACTTCTGGAGCTGAAGAGATGCCGGATTTTGGGCATCACCCGTATCACCCACCATGAAAATCATCAACGGGCGTCGAGCTAAACGACGTTAAACAAAAGCGCTTGATGGGAGGCAACCCATGTTCTAAACTTTTGCCTCGCTTTTTAGGACTTTTTTCTACTTTATTTTTATCTATTTTTATTATTAAATCCAGCCGAAACAGCTTCCGTGAAGGAACTTATGCGATTTTTGGGTTTTTGCAGAAAACAAGGCCTCAACCGACCGGTTGATAACTCACCCGATCGGTTGGGATGTATCAGCTAACAGCCCTGTCTGTCACAAAATGAACCGACCGGGTGAAGAAAGAAGTGACCGGGTGAGCAGACCGGGTGACCTGGGGGAACTCTCGGAAAAATTTCAGAATTTATCAACCGACCGGGTGGCTAGAAGAGAGACCGGTTGAGGGACCGGGTGAAAAACTCAGAGTTCTCGGGAAAGTGTATGGAGCGGCGAACCGATCGGTTGAGTTCTCAACCGATTGGGTCGCCTGTAGCGCTTCTTCAGCAACAAATTTTCGACCTAACGTCAACCGATCGGGTGAAAACTCACCCGACCGGGTCGACTTAAAACCTATAAATAACCCCCCGACCACCCGCTCACAAACCCTCGCCCGATCCCCTCTACTCTCCATTGTTTCGTCTCCTCCAGCCACCCGACTGCAAAAATCTCTCTCTCCACCTCCCCCTTGCATTTCTCCATCTCTTCCTCTCTCCCCCTCTCCTATTTCCTAATTTTCTAGCCCTAATTCCCAACATCCACCCCCACCTTCGAATTTCTCGCTGAAGAAGAGTGCCGCGGCTCCACACTTCCCCAATTGCACGGCATTGAGTCATCTACAAGCAGGGAGCTCTATTTGCTACGGGGTAACTTCGTTCCACTTCTCGAATTTCGATTTTTACCCTACTATTTGAATTGCTTGGTTTTCGGGTGTGTGCACTTTAATACTATTTTGAACCCATTTGCATCGTCCACACACACATGGCCCGAGAGAGGGATAAAGGAAAAGGTATCTTGCGTGATGAGGAACTGTCTCGTAAGAGACGGAAACAAACACGTCCTCCTCACCGCACACGTGAGCTGACACTTGCCCCTCCCCCGCCTATCATTCCCCCTGTGGACCCCATGTTGGGCCCGCATGGATACATATTTAGGAACCAGGAGCAGAAAGACTTCTACCACAGACTTGACACTCGGGGGCATTTATCAACCAAGTTTGCCCACTCCCAATCACTCATCGACCTCGGTGTATTCACCGAGGTCGAGACTCTTTTTGCTAATCTAGGTTGGTTGGCCTTCCTTAGTGCCTCTGCGGTATCTTACCCGTCACTCACCCTAGAATTCCTCTCCTCCCTCGTTTGTGAGTCGAGGTCGACCGTCACTTTTCGGGTGCGTAACCAAACCATTCGCACAAATCTAGACACCATCTGCGATATATTTGGTTTCCCTATTCTAGGGAATGACGCTATCCGTCACTACGGATATCCCCCAGAATTTGACGTCGATAATTTCTGGTTCCGCCTCACCATACTCCGCCGCTATCCCCGGGGGAAGGCCAAGGCCTCCTCCATCATCCATCCCATATTTCGTCTGGCCCATAGGATCATATCATCTGCATTTTTCCCGTGGGATGAGTCAGGCACCGTGACTATCCCCGATCTTTTTATTCTCTGGGCCATGACTTTCCCCTTTATTCGTGATGATGATGGAGTTAGTTTCAGGGCCCCTGTTGTCCCTGTCCATGCTGGCGATTGGCTTGTTTACAAGCTTCTCGAGATTAGCAGGGCCGGGAAGGGCAAAATCTGCTGTGGGGGCATTATCACTATCATTGTTTCTTACCCCCCGTTCAATATCCATATCCCCCGTGGTCTTCCCACCGCCGCAGGACCCTCACGTCTAGATCTTGACGTCCTGCGGCACATTCACATGATTAAGCCCCGCCCTGACGGTCGTTTCGAATTCAATTACGGCCACCCCCCTCGCCCCTACACTATTCTCCCCAACCCCGTTCGCATGACTGTGGCTATCGTGGCGGATTGGACTTTTCCGCCCGACCCTGAGTTCTTTGAGGGGTTGCACCTTCCTTTCCTTCCCCTTGATGCATGTAGACCTCCTTCCCCTGCCGCCCACTTAGGCGAGCAGGATATTCCTGCGTCTCGGGGAGATATGGGGGCTGGCCCGAGTCGCCCTGTTTCTGTTCCTGGCCACATCACTTCTGAGCACCTCTTAGCGGCCATTTCTGGCCTTGTCTCCTGTGCCGGCATGACCACCGCCGCCGGCCCCCCTTCCACCTTACCTGCCGGCACCACTTCTGCCTCACGTCAGTCCACATCCTTTGGTCGTCGCCAGGTCTCTGCCCGGCTTGGTCTTGAAAGGGAGGTTGCTGCCCTCCGTGATCTCGCCATGTCCTCTGCCTCCTCGGACCCATCACCGTCCTCCTTTCTCACTCGCCCACGTTTCCTCGCACTTGAGAGGAACGTGGCCGCCATTTTTTGCCTTCTCACTCACATCCACGGTCCACCTCCACCTTCACCACCTCGACGATCTTCCCCTCCACCCTCCCACACATCTCCACCTTCACCACCTCGATGATCTTCTCCTCCACCCTCTCACACATCCCCACATCCATCACCTCCCCCACCACATTCTTCTCCTCCCTCATCTATTCCCATCCCGGTATCCATTCCCCCCCTCCCTACCACTTCCATCGCACCCACACTACCTCCTCCCTCCTCCATCACTTCATATGTGCGTCGGAGGAAATTGCCGGTGCGCTCCAAATCTCTCCCACCACCACCCACTACCGTCACCATCACATCTTCTCCCCCCATTTCTATTCCTTTCACCACCGCCTTGATCGCCGTCCTACCACCACCACCCACCTCCACCGACACTCCTCCCATCGTTCACACCACCGCTACACCTATTCCTCCACCTCCTTCCCCGCTTCTCCGCACACCCCCCGCCTCCCCCAACCACCCAGCCACACCCTCTTCCGAGGAGGGCGAGGATTCGCCTTCTCCTGATTTTTGATTTCACTTTGTTTGTTTTTGACCCCCCCTTGCATATTTCTGCATTTCACGATCACATTTTATTTGCTAGCACTGTCATGTCTAGCTTGGGGGACGTCTATTTTGGTGTGTTGTCGTGTTTTGTTTTTCTTATTTTTGTGTGTGTGCTTGTTTTTCCCCTTTTAAGTGTCGTGTCGTGTGGTTTTATTTCTATTTTCGTGTCATGTGGTTTGATTTTGATTTTTCTTTATTTTCAGTTTCATCTCTGTGTTTTCCTCGTTTTTCATTTCTTTTTGTGTCGGTGCGTATTCCCCCCCATCTTCATTGACCTCCCATACTCACTCCTATTGCATTGGGGGCAATGCAAGCTTCAGCTTGGGGGAGTCGCACTGTGTGCGCCATTTGAGTCTTTCTTTTTCGTTTTTGTGTCGTTTTCATCGTGTTTTTATTTTTTCTTTTTTTTCTTCTCATCTTTTTATCTCTTTCTCCTAGAGATGAACCCTATGATGAATCTCCACAAAATCACACACACCTAGTGTAGCATCGATAATCTCATTCACTATCCCTAGGATTTCGAGTTCTCTTGCATTTCACGCATCGTGGGTCCTCTTAGCTTTTTGTGAGTCGTGTGTCGTGCCTATCTGTTTGGTGTGCTTCTACTTTGTGATTTTACTTTATATACCTGTCCAGGAATGACCCCTAGATTATCATGCTTCGATTTGGATATGCGGTATTTATTTCCCCTGTCTGCTTCTGCATGCTATATATATATATATCGTGTACTTCATTTCGCATGTGTCGGGATTCCACAATTAAGGACTAGGATAACCCATTTAGCCCATGCTCTATTTAGCGAGAATAGTTTCCTTTGCCCAAGTGTTTAGATTCCGACTTCTTTTTTGTTTTACTTGGTGCAAATCCCCTCGTCGTGTACCGTTCTCCCACTTGGGAGAGTACACATGTGTATAGCCAAAAACCCAAAAATCCAAAAAAAAAGAGAAAAGAAAAGAAAAACCCAAAAAGAAAAGAAAAGAAAAATTTTGTATAGCCAAAAAGCCAAAAAAATACAAATGCCCAAAACCAAAAAAAATTCCCGTGTGAATATTTTTTCCTACTTACCGAGAATAAAGGGAAGGCGAGAATTTGCACCGAGTGTTCTACTCCACATTATCTCAACCCCCATCGTTTTCGAAAACACTTGGCTTAGGAACTTTTTAGCTAGCATCTAGGCTATAGTGGTGTGATTTCCTTAACCCTAGTTGTGGAGTCCCCGATGCATGATACGCTTCTATTCTTATACTCTTCTCATGCATGCTTGAACTAATATTCACCGCAATTTCAAATTCGAATCGGTATTTGGGTCGTTTCCTGCGTCTGTGTATATCGAGCTTTATTGCACATCATAGATAGCGACACAGACTGCTAGCGCACGACCACACTCACTCGCGCTTCACCGTGTGGGCCCACAGCACTTATTTGGACTCGTTTTCTTAGGGTTAGTGATGTGATTTGGCGTTTGCTTGCTTGGTGTGTCGTTTTTGATTTTGTTGGCACTGACGGACGATCTAGGATATAGAGTTTTCTCTTTCTCTCTTTCTCTCTATTTTTCCCCTCCGAGCTCCTACTCTCACTCGTCTTCCTCGAGGACGAGGAAGAGTTCAGCTTGGGGGATTTTGACGTGCGTTTATATTTCATATATTTACGTGCGTTTTCTTCCATGTTTTTCCGTATTTACCGCCGTCTTTTATTCGTTTTCTCGTGTTTTCTCGTGTTTTCTTGTTTTCTTTCACTTTTCCGTATTTTCCGTGTTTTGCAGGAGTTTTCTGGCATTTAGGATGCAAAACGATGATATCACGTGTCCCCGGAGCAACGGGAGGAGTCACGCGTGATCCAGGGGGTCAAACGACGAAGATTACATCTTTCAGCCCCTCACCCGGTCGGTTCAGTGACCGGGTCAAAAGCTCAAAGTCTCTGGAATTCGGAGCTCAATTTCCAACCGATCGGGTGACCTTCACCCGATCGGTTCACCTGTAGCTGAATTTCAACGGCCAAGACTCGAAGCTCTAACCGGTCTCCTCACCCGGCCCGCACCAAGATCCAACCGGTCGGCACCAAGATCCAACCGACCGCACCAAGATCCAACCGACCGGTTCATACTGACCGGGTGAAACCCCCGCATCGCGCTGTAATTTTGTGAAGCGGCTCACCTGACCGGTTGACTTGTCAACCGATCGGGTGATGTCGTTTTCTATAAAGAGAACCTAGGTTTCCCAGATTCGGGAGTTGGTTATTTTTTACTGTTTTCTTCATTTTGTGACGGCTGTAATTTTCTTGTTTTTGTAAGTTTTCGGATCTTTGTAAAACTTTAGTATTATCTTAATTTCTCTACTACCTTCGCATTCCTATCGTCTGATTATGATTTTAACGGTTCATTTTCGTTTAGATCGCTTTTTAATGAATATTTTGAGTACTTCCCAAATCTGGGATTTTGGCAGAAACCCCTTCGGGGGCTCTTCCCGATGCATCCATAGGGTTAGGAAATCGATAGGGATTAGGAATCTAACGGTTACGCGGGGTGTTTTATTGTCATCGACGGGAAAAAGACCACCTTTGACCGTTGGGCCAAGGGGGAATAAACTTGGCGGTTGACTCCCTAGCCATAGCTCACGCCCTTAGCGTAGACGCTGAATCCTAGCGCGCGGGAGCGGCAGGATGAGGCGTTGGGAGTTATCGTTGCGAGCTTAGTGCTCCCGGAATCGATCAGTGTTAATGGACACGGGAGTGCCCACTGATCGAACCCGGGAAGTCCGGTGTATCATCCTGGGCACCGACCGGAATATCGGGCCCATGGGATGCCGATACCACTTTCAGAGGCAACGTCTCACCATTAGACCCTAATTCCGATCGCCATCCTACCCGTAGGCCGTATCGGTGAGAGTCGCTCGTTGGAGTGGAAACCAAAGTCCCGGGTTTATTTTCATATTGTTCATACTTTGCATTCCTTTACCGTGACAACCCATCAACTGATCTGGGCTAGCTCGCCCACGGGGTGATTCCGGTCCTCCTTGACACAAGCACATCCTAGCCTCCCTGTGTTCGACCCCCAAGCCACACTACAACATCGTGCGCTTGCGGTTACAAATATCTAAACCCTCACGCGGGGTCCCCCGGCCATTTGCGGCTCGCAAACCGGGGGCACGTCAGTAGTCATGCTCATTGGAGTCCTTTTCCCGGAGGCATTCTCCATTCTAAATCTCTTTAACAACTCCACCATATACTTCGTTTGGTGGATGAAGATTGCATCGTTCATTTAGCGAATTTGGAGACCTAAGAAATATTTGAGCTCACCCATGTGGCACATCTCAAATTGATCCTTCATCACATTAGAAAACTCTTCGCAAAGAGAAAAGTTAGTAGCATCGAAAATGATATCATCAACATAAATTTGAACTAAAATTATATCATTATTCGAATACTTAACAAATAATGTGGAATCAACTTCTCCCATTTTAAAACCTAAATCCAAAATAAAATTCTTTAAACGGCCATACCAAGCTCGAGGAGCTTGTCTCAAACCATAAAGTGCTTTCTTAAGTTTGAAAACATGATTTGGAAATTTTTCATTTATAAAACCCGGAGGTTGAGAAACATAAACTTCCTCAACAACATCTCCGTTTAAAAACGCACTTTTTACATCCATTTGAAATAATTTAAAATCCTTATGGCATGCAAAAGATAACAATAATCTAATTGATTCTAATCTGGCTACCGGAGCAAAGGATTCTTCGAAATCGATACCTTCCTCTTGCCGATAGCCTTGAGCTACTAACCGAGCTTTGTTTTGGACGACGACTTGGTTTTCGTCGGTCTTGTTCTTGAAGATCCACTTTGTCCCTATGACGGTGTGGTTCTTCGATGGTAATGGAACAAGCTCCCAAACCTCATTCCTCTCGAATTGAATGAGTTCCTCCTCCATGGCAAGGATCCAAGCGCTATCTTCGCATGCTTCATTAACATTCTTTGGCTCTATCGAGGAGGCAAAGGCACAATGAGCGAAGTGGTTGACTTGAGATCTCGTCTTGACACTATCAAGGATATTGCCAATGACTTGCTCATGAGGATGGTCACGAACGGTATGAAGCCGTTTGGGAATTCCCTGATCACTAGGAACATTCTCAAAAGATTCATTAGTAGGGTTAGTATCATTAGAATCAATAGAATTATAATTACCAATTGAATCACATAAAACATCCATAGAGTCATCATCATTAGTAATTCTAGTCGGGACAAAACCTTCATTAAATGAAACATGAAGTGATTCCTCGATCGTTGAGGTTCGTTTGTTATATATCCTGTAGGCTTTGCTATGTGAGGAATATCCAACAAATATCCCCTCATCGGATCTTGGATCGAATTTGTCCAAACTACCATATGTGTTTTTAATAAAACATTTTGAACCAAAAACACGAAAATGTTTAACTTGAGGCAATCTACCAAACAACAATTCATAACAAGTTTGTTTAGTGCCGGGCCTCAAAAGTATTCTATTAAACACATAGCAAGCGGTGTGTACCGCTTCCGCCCAAAATTGATTGCAAAGTTGGCTATCATCAAGCATAGTGCGAGCACACTCCACTAGCGTCCTATTCTTTCTCTCAACAACACCATTTTGAGGAGGTGCGCGAGGGAATGAAAAGGTGTGTGTAATACCAACTTCATCACAAAAGTTCTCAAAAGACTCATTCTCAAATTCCCCTCCATGATCACTACGAATAGTGACAATGGTGGTTCCAATGAGATTTTGTACTTTCTTAACAAAAATTGTGAAGTTTTCGAAAGCATTATTTTTATTACTTAATGAAAATACCCAAGTAAACCTAGAAAAGTCATCAACGATGACAAGTCCATATCTAGCATTACCTAATGAAGCAACTCTAGTTGGCCCAAATAAATCTAGATGTAATAGCTCTAGTGGCCGCTTAGAAGAAATGCTTTTCTTAGGTTTAAATGAAGATTTTGGAAGCTTGCCTCGTTGACACGAGTCACAAAAGCTCTTTTTTTGAAAGACTAGCTTAGGGAAGCCTCTAATAGAATTTAACTTGGAAAGCTTAAATAGTGTTCCAAAGTTCACATGACCAAAACGTCGATGCCATAAGTGTTGTTCACTTGTGTTGGCAATGAGACATTGTTCATATGATCTCGGAAGATCTAGGATGTATATATCCTTATGGCGTGTGCCGGAAAACAATAATTCATTATTATCTTTTCTTAAAATATGGCACATTCCATTCGCAAAGCTAACTTTGTAACCTTTGTCACAAAGTTGGCTTATTGAAATGAGATTGTGGTTTAATCCTTTAACAAGGTAAACATCATTTATAAGAGGTTTAGAAGCATTACCCACTTTACCAACACCTATGATGGTTCCGCTCTCGTTGCCTCCAAAGACGACGCGGTTCCCATTTGCAATGGGCACCACTCCGGAGAGCAATTGAGCGTCACCCGTCATGTGTTTTGAATACCCGCTATCGAGTATCCAATTCCTCTTGGAGCTAAATTTAAATTTGTTGCTCCGTTTCTTTTTCTTGAGTACCTAAAGATAGAAAATATCGTATCATGGTACCCAAGGTCATTGGGTCCAAAAGATTAGACCTTTGGAAGCCAAGTCAAATTGGACTTAGACTTCCCCACATAATTATCATTATCCACTACATTCATAAAATAATCATTCATGTAAACTTGTTTTTCATCCATGCTTGTGTCCTTTGGGCTCCAAATTGTGAAGATTTTGGGAGCCCTAATCCTATTGGGAGCATGCATGCGTTGTTGATTTCTACGTGATGCATGTCGTGGATAGGCATAAGGAACATGATGAAATGGTGCATTATGAGAATTATTCATACGATGATGTGTGTGAACATATGCATGTGGAGGAACACGTGCATGAGGGTGTCTCATATGGTGTGCACGTGCCCGTGGATGTGTAGCATAGAAATCATCATATGTGTGAGCCGGTGGAGTAGGACGTGTGTTCCTACGTGGTATGGTATTCGTGTACATGTAAGCATGGCCCTTCTTTGGAGGTCCACCCAAAGTGGGTTTCTTTCCAAACGAAGGTGTGTACGAGGTGGAAGCACCATTGGTAGATGAACTACCAATAGAGTGTTTGCTACCACTCGTTGAGGCATCGGAAGTTGGCCTAACAAAGGTAGTGGCTGCTTTGGATGAATTTCCCATTGTGTACCCCAAGCCAATGTGGTGATTGGCCGGGAGTAAGTCATTTAGGATTTTATCCAAATGTTCCTTACCCTTATTGAATTTATTAATTCGGCCTAATGTGTTCTCATATTTCTCGGTGAGAGAACGCATAGAAGCATCCAAAGTGGATACTTGCGATGTGAGCACATAAACACGATATTTAAGATTCTCATTCTCAATACTCAAAGTCGAGTTTTGAGAAGTCAAATCCGCTATCTTGTGTTCTTCTGGATCCTCAATGCTAACATGTTAAAGTTGAGACTTAGATTTACAATCTCATTCTTCAACTCTTCAACAACGGTGTCGTTGTTGGTGATGATAGTTTTAGGCGAGGTTTGGATGCTAGCTAAATCATCTTTTACTTTAGTATATCTATTTACTAATTTAGTGTATTTAGACCATAATTGCTCATTAGCATTTCTAAGGTCATCCATGGTTACCTCATCGCCTTCGTTGTCGCTATCATCGGAAGATGAATCTTTATCTTTCTCCTCTCTTGCCATGAAGCACATGTGTGCTTGCTCCACTTGCTCATCGTTCGACTCTCCGCTTGAGGAATCCTCGGAGTCGGTGAAGGTTGCCCCGACAAGTCCCTTTTTGTATCCTTTCTTGTACTTCTTGGACTTGTCGAACTTTGGCGCCTTCCACTTCTCCTTTTTCTTGTTTAGAGGACACTCCGCTTTCATGTGTCCTGGCTTGTTGCATTTAAAGCACAAAGAAGAGGAGGCGTTAGAAGAATTAAACTTCGACTTGTTTTTGAAGTTACCTTTCCTGAAGAACCGGTTGAACTTCTTGGCCATGCGAGCCATGGACTCCAAGTCCAACTCGTCTTCCGAGTTTTCATCATCGGTCGATGTGGAAGTTGATGGAGCGGCCTTGAAAGCAATAGCCTTCTTCTTTGGCTCGTCTTGCTTTAGGTAGGACTTCATCTTTTCCTGCAACTTCAACTTGCTATCCTTGCGTACCTCATAAGACATTAAGGTACCCATTAGTTGAACAACGGTATAAGTTTTCATATCATTACCTTCCTCGATGGTGAAGGTGCGTTTCTCCCAACTAGAAGGAAGTCCATCGATAATCTTCGAGACTTTCTCCTTTTGGGTGTAGGTCTTACCGAGAGCCTCCAACTCGTTTGTGATGTCGACGAAGCGAGCAAAGTACTCCTTCATCTTCTCACCCTGTAGCATATGAAATAACTCGTAATCTTTATTAACTACAACGAGTTTAGAGTCTCTTACACTACTTGTTCCTTCATGCAAGATGAGGAGGGAATTCCATATTTGATATGCACTCTTACATGTGCATATCTTGTTGAAGTCCTCGGGCTCCAAGGCACATTGCAAGGCGTTCATTGCCTTGGCATTGCTTACCTCCGCGACGATCTCCGCGGGAGTCCACTTCTCGAAATCTTCTTCGGTGGGCTCGACGTACTCCTTCATTGTGGTCCTCCATAGTGAAGCACTCCGGAGGAAAGTTTCCATCCGACATTTTCAGTACCCGTAGTTGGTACCGTTGAAGAAGGGAGGCCTCGTTGAGGAGTGTCCTTCCATTACCGAAGACGCTCCTTCACGATTCTTGAAGGTGCTATAGTCGGAAGGTGGACGAACGGTCTTGTTGTCATTGGCAGACATAGCTATAGACTTGGCTCTGATACCAAATGTAATGCCCTGCTAAGCTACTGCACAAGTACTAGAGGGGGGGGGGGGTGAATAGTACTTTAAAATAATTAAGAGGCTAATTCCTAATTACCTTGCAAACTCTACCAAACAATGCGGAAATGTGGAAATGTAAATGTTAGACAACAAAGAAGACAATCGCAAACAAGCAATATTACTGCGTTCGGATCCACCCAAGTCTCCCCGACTTGTTCCCGGTGATCCTACGTCCCAACCACCCGGAACACTTCTGGATACTTGAGTTAGAAACCCGAACTCAAGATTTCCACTATGAAATACTTGTGAAAAACCTTCACAAGTCAAATCATACACAAACGAAATTGTGACTCTCACAACCCGGGATCACAAACAAACTCTCACAACCGAGAGTGACTCACTTACAATAACAAAGTAAATTGAAATGAAAGTTCTTACCACAAAATACCTATGCCTTGAGTAAACTTACGATTTAGGGCAAAACGAATTTTGGGGAAGATGAAGAGGCACCAAACCCTAGCTCCAAGATGTAGATCAGCTATGGAGAGCTATGAGGTTGTTGGTGACCTAGGATCAAGCACTTGGCTTGGAAGGCTCACAATCAATGAATCTCTCTTTTGAAATAAGAGTGAGGGAGAGATTCTTGAAAGGAAATGAATGAGCTTTAATGAGATTGAATGCTTTCTCTTTGATCTCTAAACTTCTCTTAAAATCAGCCTTAAGTGCAATGAATGCAGCACACCAAGTATATATAGGTTAGAGGAAAGAGAGAGAGAAAAACGTTTCAATTAATGCTCCAACGGCTCCATTCTGAACCAAACTAGTCGGTCAAAGAACAACCACTGACCGACTAGTTCATCAACTAGTCGGTCGGTCAATCAACATGAACCGACTAAGTGGTGAACAGGGAATAGGTCGAAGTTTAGACTAACAGAACTAGTCGGTCAAAGAACACTTGCCAACCAACTAGTTTCACAACTAGTCGGTCGGTGAGTAAACTTAGACCGACTAAGAGATAAAACAAATAGTCTGAGTACAAATTGATTTAGTCGGTCCAAGAACAAATGTTGACCGACTAGTTCATCAACTAGTCGGTCGCCAAACGTTCTTTGACCGACTAACGATAAACAGTAACTAGACATGTACAGTAGAAGCTCAACTAGTTGGTCCAAGAAGAAACACTGACAGACTAGTTCACAAACTAGTCGGTCGGTGAACCTTCTTTGACCGACTAACTGTAAACAGTAACTGAGCTAGAATTGAAGGATGCAAACTAGTCGGTCCAAGAAGCTTTTCCGACCGACTAGATCACCATCTAGTCGGTTGGTTCTTCTTCTTGAACCAACTAACATGCACAAGAAGTCGCGAATCGAAGCACGAAGCTTCGGGAAAGATCGTATGGACTTCTACTAAGATCCTATGTCTAAGATAGGAGCGTTATGAAGATTAACACGTAAGACCTACTTGACGCGCGTTTATATTTCATATATTCACGCACGTTTTCTTTTGTGTTTCTCCGTGTTTTTCCGCCATCTTTTATTCGTTTTCTTGTATTTTCTCGTTTTCTTTCACTTTTCTTTGTTTGTCCATGTTTGCAGGGGATTGACCGTGTAGGGGACGTTTAACGACGATATCTCAAGTCCCTGGAGCAACGAGAGGAGTCACGCGTGATCCAGGGGGTCATACGCCAAAGAATACATCTTTCAGCCCCTCACCCGGTCGGTTGGTCATCTCCAACCGATCGGGTGATGCACGTGTGCACCACCCGGTCTCAGCCGGAGCTCACATGGAAGTCACCCGACCGGTTCATAGACCGGTTCAGCGGGGGCCTGTTCTCTGTCTTTTCGAGCAAAATGCCAATCGATCGGGTGACTCTCACCCGATTGGTTCATCTGTAGCTGAAGATGAAGAGCTGAAGACACGTGCACCAAACCGATCGCTTCACCCGACGGCGCTAAGATCCAACCGGTCACTCAAGAACTCACCCGACCGGTTCATATGACCGGGTGAAAGCTCGCCGTTTTCTGTTATTATTTTGTAACGGATCAACCGATCGGTTGACTTGTCAACCGATCGGGTGATGCGAGAGTCTATAAATAGAACCCCTAGGGTTCCAGAAACAGGGGCTGCTAGTTTTTTTACTGTTTTCTCCTATTGTGACGGCTGTAATTGTTACTCTTTTGTAAGTTTTCAGATCTTTCTTAAATTTTAGTATTGTCTTATCTACTCTATTACTTCGGCATTCCAATTGTCTGATTATGATTCCAACGGTTAATTTTTATTTAGATTGCTTTTAATGGATTTTTATGAGTAGTTCCCAAATCTAGGATTTTGGTGGAAACCCCTTCGGGGGCTCTTCCCGATGCGTCCATAGGGTTAGGAAATCGATAGGGATTAGGAATCTAACGGTTACGCGGGGTGTTTCATTGTCATCGACGGGAAAAAGACCGCCTTTGACCGTTGGGCCAAGGGGGAATAAACTTGGCGATTGACTCCCTAGCCATAGCTCACACCCATAGCGTAGACGTCGAATCCTAGCACGCGGGAGCGACAGGATGAGATGTTGGGAGTTATCGTTGCGAGCTTAGTGCTCCCGGAATCGATCAGTGTTAATGGACACGAGAGTGCCCACTGATCTAATCCGAGAAGTCCGGTGTATCATCCTGGGCACCGACCGGAATATCGGGCCCATGGGATGCCGGTACCACTTTCAGAGGCAACGTCCCACCATTAGACCCTAATTCCGATCGCTATCCATACCCGTAGGCCGTATCGGCGAGAGTCACTCGTCGGAGTGGAAACCAAAGTCCCGGGTTTATTTTCGTATTGTTCATACCATTTATTCCTTTCCGTGACAACCATCCACCGATTCGGGCTAGCTCGCCCCCGGGGTGATTTAGGTCCTACTTGACTCAAGCACAACCTCGCCTCCCTGTGTTCGACCCCCCAAGCCACACTACAACACCGTGCGCTTGCGGTTACAAATTTCTAAACCCCCACGCGGGTCCCCCGGCCATTTGCGGATAGCAAGCCGGGGTGCACGTCAAGTTTATGGCGCCGTTGCCGAGGAGGCAACGTGTTTGTTATTTTAGGATCTCTTGAACCCTCGTGTCTAGCTCTTATCCCTACCTCGCGATAATTTTCGCATTCTCCTTTTTCCTTTTTATTTTTCTTATTTTTATTTCTTATTTTATCTGTTTCTTTCCCACTTGTCGCTTCACGGGTGTTTGTTGTTTTTCATGCGCAGGAGTTCAAGAAGTCTTGACGACTTGATTCCCCTCGATCCAGAGATTAACGCCACCCTTAGGCGTTTGGCCACCGAGAAGCGAAGAAGAGAGGATCCAGAATCCATGGAGGAGAACACCCCGCCTCACAAGTCTCTGTTGGAGTACTCGATGCCATCTATCGAGTCCACTTCCGCCATCCGTTCTCCAGCTATCGCGGCCCAAAGCTTTGAGCTAAAGCCGTCTTTAGTGACGTGGATCCAGCAGGATCAGTTTGCGGGTGCACCCATGGAGAGCCCGATCGAGCATCTAGACTCCTTCTTGGAGAAGCGTGACACCTTCCGGATTAATTGTGTCACGACTGAGGCTATCCGCCTGAAGCTGTTCCCCTTCTCGTTGCGAGACAAAGCCAAGCAATGGCTAAGGGGGAAGGACCCCAACACTTTCAACACCTGGGAGAAGCTCTCCAACGCTTTTCTGACGAAGTTCTTTCCTCCGGGGAAGACCATGAAGTTGAGGAGTGAGATCTCCTCCTTCTCCCAGGCCAGCCACGAGTCCTTGCATGAAGCTTGGACGAGATATAAGGAAATGCAAAGAAGATGCCCTCACCATGAGCTTCCGAAGTGGCAGATTATTAATCTGTTCTACAATGGGTTGAGGGATGACCTGAAATCTTCTATGGACGCCGCGGCTGGGGGTTCCTTCATGTCTAGGAGCGAGGAAGATGCCGGACATATTCTAGAAAATATGGCATCCAACAATGAGCGGTGGTGTGACGAGAGAGCCACACCAAAATCTGGGGGTATACACAGAGTCGAGGACGTCGACAAACTTTCAAGCAAGTTCGACTTGCTTTCGACCCAGATCTCCGCACTAATGGTAGGAGCCGGTGGGGCCGGTACACAGCAAATTTCAGCGGTAGAATCCGAATTCTTTGGGGAATTCGACGGTGGTGACATCTCACCACCGTTGGATCAGGCGAGTGCACTATTTTACAACCCCACGGGAAATGCGCCGTATCCGCCAAGGACCAATTCCAACCCGGCCTACTCTCCAAACAACCGGAACCACCCAAACTTCAGTTACCGGCCACCATTTCAGCCCTCGCCGCCTCAGCAGCCGCAGCAACAAACATATCAGCCGGCTAGGCCACATCAGAATCAGGTTCAGCAGTAACAATTTCAGCAGCAACCATTTCAGCAGCAATTCTATGCCCCCAGGAATCAGCAGCCAATCCAGCAGCAGCAGCATTATGGCCAACAGAGGGCCGTCTCTCTGGTTGAGTCTCTCTTGACTCAATATATAACCAACCAGGAGAAGATCAATCAAAAGCTGGAAATGGGTCAGCGGACCCTTACGGACCAAGTAACCCAGCTGGGGTTACAAGTGGCGAACATTTCAAGGTCACAAAACCAATTGTCGCCACAACCAGAGGTGAACCCGAGGGGAGCAACCCAAACATCGGCACTCGTGCACGAGCATGCAAATGTGTCCGCTATCGTTCTGAGAAGCGGGACACAAATTCCTACTAGAGTGCCCCCTAACAGACCGGAAGCACCGTTGGTCGTTGAGCGGCCGATCAAAAAATCAAACGACGCCGGTGCTTCGTCATCAAATCCTATGACTCCGGAGGGAGTCTCTGAAGAAGAGAAGGAGAAGGAGGAAGGGAGCCCTAGAGTGTTCAAACCCGTTGTGCCATTTCCACAACGGTTAGCTCAGGCCAAAATTGATGAGAAATGTGGCAAGTTCTTCGCCATGGTAAAGGACCTGAGCCTGCAAATCCCCTTCCTAGAAGCAATCGAAACAATCCCCTCCTATGCGAAATTCCTAAAAGATTTGGTGACTAGAGGGTCTAGAAAGGAGAAAGTAGTGTTGACGGCGGAATGTAGCGCTCTCATCCAGAGGGCAAATCCGCCGAAACTCAAGGACCCGGGGAGCTTCTCAATTCCTTGCACGATCGGGGCAGTAAAGATTCATCGTGCACTCGTCGATCTCGGAGCGAGTGTAAGTTTGATGCCCTTGTCGATGTATAGAAGGATAGGAATGGGTGATTTGGAGCCCACCGGTATGACCCTACAACT
Source organism: Scilla litardierei (assembly GCA_030789695.1). Lineage (NCBI taxonomy): Eukaryota > Viridiplantae > Streptophyta > Magnoliopsida > Asparagales > Asparagaceae > Scilla > Scilla litardierei. Next base: position 129,178,407 of record CM061138.1, read on the forward strand.
GGCTGACCGGTCGGTCAAATATCCGGTGGGAATTATGGATGACCTCCCCGTTAATGTAAGAGGGGTGCATGTGCCAGTGGACTTCGTAGTCATGGACATGCCTGAAGACGCACACACCCCCATCATCCTGGGACGACCTTTCATGGCCACCGCTGGTGTTTTGATTGATGTAAAGAACTGAAAACTCTCTTTAAACGTCAGCGGAGAAAAAGTTGAGTTTGATCTGGGGTTATCCATGAAGTACCCTGATCCCCCAGATGACCCTCGGTGTAATTTGCTTGAGGTAAAAGAAGAAAAAGCCGCTGAAGAGAGCTCCTGTGAGATTCTCTTAAGAAACCCCCCCGATGACTTGGGGGGTTCAGAGGATGGAGACGGCCCCAAGAACAAAGATGCTGCTGGGAAAGCGAGTGCAGTAAGAACGACCCCTCCCGGGTTTCCCAAGGCTCCTCCTGCGAGGAGAACGGGGAAAGAACCCATGGGCCTCACTAAAGACGAGGTCCAGATCCTAAAGAAGATGGCGGGAAGCGCCAATACGAAAGAGAAGCCCCCGGATCCCAAGAACAAGGAGAGGGTAGTCGAGTAAATATTTCTCCAGCCGCTGACTACTCCAAAGGCCTTCAGCTCCAATGAAGAAGAGATGCCGAACTTCGGGCATCACCCGTATCAACCACCGTGAACATCTCTTGCGGGCGTCGAGCCAACGACGTTAAACAAGTGCGCTTCATGGGAGGCAACCCATGTTCTAAACTTTTTCCCCATTCTTTAGCGTTATTTTTGGCTTTATTTTATCTACTTTTATAAATAAAATCAGCCGCGAGAACATCTGATCAGGGACTTAGACAATCTGTTGGTTTTTGCAGGAAACAAAGCCCCAACCGATCGGTTGATAACTCACCCGATCGGTTGGGATATATCAGATACAAGACGAAATCTGTCCCCAAATGAATCGATCGGTTGAAGAATGAGGAGACCGGGTGACAGACCGGGTGAGCTGGGGAGAACTCTCGGGAAATTTTTGGGGAATATCAACCGATCGGTTGAGTTCTAGCGCGATCGGTTGAGGCGACCGGGTGAGCAGCCCTCAATTCTCGGGAAAATGTGTGGAGTGGCCAACCGATCGGTTGACAAGTCAACCGACCGGTTTGCCTGTAGCAATTCTTCGGCAAGAAATTTCGACCTAACCGTCAACCGATTGGGTGACAAGTCACCCGATCGGTTCGACTTAAAACCCTATATAATACCCCCGACTGCCCGTTCGATCCGCACTCGCCGTTTTCGAACCCAGAAATGCCGTTTCGCCTCTTCCTCGTGCGCCTGCCCTCTTTCTTCCCCAAAATCAACCTCGATCGTCCTTTTTCCCCCATCTCCCTACCCGTCCACCCTCGATTTCTCTCCATTCTACTCGATCCCACACACACACAAAACCCTAACTTTCACCCATTCTCCCCAATATCGAAACTTGTTGAAGAAATCGCCGCGGCTTCACAGCGTGCTCCTATCACGTAGCATCGGGGCGTCAACGAGCAACGATCTTCATCTCATTTGGGTAAACTCGCTCCTTTGCTCAATTTTTATTTTCACCCCAGATATTCCATTTGCTCGTTGGCCGTATTTCGTGTTAGTGTTTATTCATTGTACTTTTACATACTCGTACACACACACGACACCCGCACAATGCCTCCCCGCCGTGTTAAACCCACCGACACCAGCTCTTCGAACCCTAGGCCCACCCGTCGCGCTCGTCGCGCACAGCCCCCCCGCTTAACCCACCACCTCCAACCCATCTACCCCCGAGCAAGACCAAGCCGATCGATTCACGGCCATGATCCTCCTAGCTGGGCAAGGTGGTCGGATAACCGAGGAGTCCGTCGACCGAGACCTCCCCTTTCTTCAAAGCTTCATTCGCCACATCCGTGAAGACCCACCCGACGTCTCCGAGCTCCACATTCCACCCCCCACGACCCCTGGTCCACAGCGCAGGCCCCCTTCACCACCTCCAGAGGGTGGTGCCCCTGCTTGATCTTCCTTTCCCTCTTTTGCCCCCCCCATATTTGTGCCCATCTGTCTTTTCGGGGCCCTGCTTTGTCTCTGTCGGAGGGGGGGACCATTCGCGTGTCGCTTTCTGATTTCTCCTTGTCTGTTTTGACTCCCCCTTGCATATCTCTGCATTTCATTGATCGTATCATTTCGCTAGCACTGTCAGGTCTAGCTTGGGGGACGTCTATTTTGGTGTGCTGTCGTGTTTTGTTGTTTTTTCTCATTTTTGTGTGTGTGCTTGTTTTTTCACTTTTTGAGTTTCGTGTCGTGTGGTTTTATTTTTATTTTCGTGTTGTTTGATTTTCGATTTTGATCTTTCTTTATTTTAAGTATCATCTCTGTGTTTTCCTCTTTTTCATTTCTTTTTGTGTCGGTGCGTATTTCCCCCCATCTTCATTGCCCTCCCGTACTCACTCATATTGCATTGAGGGCAATGCAAACTTCAGCTTGGGGGAGTCGCACTGTGTGCGTCGTTTGAGTCCTTCTTTTTCGTTTTTTGTGTCGTTTTCATCGTGTTTTTATTTTTTTTCTTTTCTTCTTTTTAGCTCTTTCTCCTAGAGATGAATCCTATGATGAATCGCCACAAAATCACACACACCTAGCATTGCTTCGATAATCACATTCACTAACACTAGGATTTCGAGCCCTCTTGCATTCCACGCATCGTGGGTCCACTTAGCTTTTTTGTGAGTCGTGCGTAGTGACTAGCTATTTGATGTGCTTCTACTTGGTTATTTTATTTTATATACCTGTCCAGGAATGACCCCTAGATTATCATGCTTCGATTTGAATATGCGGTATCTTTTTCTACTATATGCATGCTATATTTATATCGTATATTTCAATTCGCATGCGTCGGGATTCCACAATTAAGGACTAGGATAACCCATTTAGCCTATGCTCTATTTATCGAGAATAGTTTCCTTTGCCCGAGTGTTTAGATTTCGACTTCTTTTTTGTTTTACTTAGTGCAAATCCCCTCGTCGTGTACCGTTCTCCCACTTGGGAGAGTGCACATGTGTATAGCCAAAAACCCAAAAATCCAAAAAAATAGAAAAAAGGAAAAGAAAAACCCAAAAAGAGAAGAAAAGAAAAATTTTGTATAGCCAAAAAACTAAAAAAAAATACAAATGCCCAAAACCAAAAAAAAATTCCCGTGTGAATATTTTTTCCTACTTACCGAGAATAAAGGGAAGGCGAGAATTTGCACCGAGTGTTCTACTCCACATCATCTCAACCCCCATCGTTATCGAAAACACTTGGCTTAGGAACTTTTTAGCTAGTATCTAGGCTACAGTGGCGTGAGTTCCTTAACCCTAGTTGTGGAGGCCCCGATGCATGATACGCTTCTATTCTTACTCTTCTCATGCATGCTTGAACTAATATTCACCGCAAATTTCAAATTCGAATCGGTATTTGGGTCATTTCCTGGATTTGCGTATATGAGCTCATAGCACATTGTAGAAAGCGACACCATTTGCTAGCACACGACCGCACTCACTCGCGCTTCACCGCGTGGACCCACGACACTTATTTGGACTCGTCTTCCTAGGCTTAGTGGTGTGATTTGACGTTTGCTTGCTTGGTGTGTCGTTTTTGATTTTGTTGGCTCTGACGGACGATCTAGGATTTAGAGTTTTCTTTTTTTCTTTCTTCCTCTCTATTTTTCCCCTCCGAGCTCCTACTCTCACTCATCTTCCTCGAGGACGAGGAAGAGTTCAGCTTGGGGGATTTTGACGTGCGTTTATATTTCATATATTCACGCACGTTTTCTTTTGTGTTTCTCCGTGTTTTTCCGCCGTCTTTTATTCGTTTTCTTGTATTTTCTCGTTTTCTTTCACTTTTCTTTGTTTGTCCATGTTTGCAGGGGATTGACCGTGTAGGGGACGTTTAACGACGATATCTCAAGTCCCCGGAGCAACGGGAGGAGTCACGCGTGATCCAGGGGGTCATACGCCAAAGAATACATCTTTCAGCCCCTCACCCGGTCGGTTGGTCATCTCCAACCGATCGGGTGATGCACGCGTGCACCACCCGGTCTCAGCCGGAGCTCACATGGAAGTCACCCGACCGGTTCACAGACCGGTTCAGCGGGGGCCTGTTCTCTGTCTTTTCGAGCAAAATGCCAACCGATCGGGTGACTCTCACCTGATCGGTTCATCTGTAGCTGAAGATGAGGAGCTGAAGACACGGGCACCAAACCGGTCGCTTCACCCGACGGTGCTAAGATCCAACCGGTCACTCAAGAACTCACCCGACCGGTTCATATGACCGGGTGAAAGCTCGCCATTTTCTGTTATTATTTTGTAACGGATCAACCGATCGGTTGACTTGTCAACCGATCGGGTGATGCGAGAGTCTATAAATAGAACCCCTAGGGTTCCAGAAACAGGGGTTGCTAGTTTTTTACTGTTTTCTCCTATTGTGACGGCTGTAATTGTTACTCTTTTGTAAGTTTTCAGATCTTTCTCAAATTTTAGTATTGTCTTATCTACTCTATTACTTCCGCATTCCAATTGTCTGATTATGATTCCAACGGTTAATTTTTATTTAGATTGCTTTTTAATGGATTTTTGTGAGTAGTTCCCAAATCTGGGATTTTGGTGGAAACCCCTTCGGGGGCTCTTCCCGATGCGTCCATAAGGTTAGGAAATCGATAGGGATTAGGAATCTAACGGTTACGCGGGGTGTTTCATTGTCATCGGCGGGAAAAAGACCGGCTTTGACCGTTGGGCCAAGGGAGAATAAACTTGGCGGTTGACTCCCTAGCCATAGCTCACACCCATAGCGTAGACGTCGAATCCTAGCACGCGGGAGCGGCAGGATGAGACGTTGGGAGTTATCGTTACGAGCTTAGTGCTCCCAGAATCGATCAGTGTTAATGGACACGGGAGTGCCCACTGATCGAATCCGGGAAGTCCGGTGTATCATCCTGGGCACCGACCGGAATATCGGGCCCATGGGATGCCGGTACCACTTTCAGAGGCAACGTCCCACCATTAGACCCTAATTCCGATCGCTATCCATACCTGTAGGCCGTATCGGCGAGAGTCACTCGTCGGAGTGGAAACCAAAGTCCCGGGTTTATTTTCGTATTGTTCATACCCTTTATTCCTTTCCGTGACAACCATCCACCGATTCGGGCTAGCTCGCCCCCGGGGTGATTTAGGTCCTACTTGACTCAAGCACAACCTCGCCTCCCTGTGTTCGACCCCCAAACCACACTACAACACCGTGCACTTGCGGTTACAAATTTCTAAACCCCCACGCGGGTCCCCCGGCCATTTGCGGATAGCAAGTCGGGGTGCACGTCACTACTCAAGGCTTAACATTCTACGGAACGAAGCTAAAAGACTATAAATTAAACTTGACGAACCGTCTTCGAAAGCTTCGATCCGAATCTTCATGACTTCTAAAATGGTCCAAAAGCTTCAACGAAGCTTTAGGCATGCGGTCACACGCTTTGAGAAGTCTTGAGACGTCGCTTTGGATGTTCATATGAATTTGGCGACGATCTCCATAACTGCGATCACAACGAGTTAGTTCACGATATATTTATGTTTGTTCATCATCCAAAACCAAATCCGGGGAGTCCAATATCCAACACTATAGTTAAGTGTGTATGTCTATTATATGATCTATATGTTAGTACGCATGAGCGTGTACTAGTACGTAGTTATGTATATGCTTAGTCTTAGGTAGATATGTACTTACTGTATGAATGTGTGTGATATGCGTATGTTAATATGGTTATAGTTTTATATAGTATTGCTTGCCTTTACGGGATGTTGTGTGTGTACGTGTATACCATGAGGTATACACGATTATTGTATGTCGTAACTATGTATGGATAGGTATATGCAGTAGAATACTAATTATGTGTAAATTGCTATGGTGTGAATATATTATATGTATGTGACTATACGATGTATGTATATATGGGATAATGTATTATGATTGTATACGTGTGCTGATGTTTGTAATATTATTATAGTATGTAAATTGATTGCATTATGGGGGTGTTACATGACTAAATATTAAGTGTGATTGATATTATTGTGCGTATATGATAGCATGTGTTTTACCTGTATAGTGTGACGAGTGATATGATTACGTTGATGTAAATATATATAAGAGTGGTGTGTTGGTATATGTATAAATATCGTGTTATAAATATATGTATTCTGGTTCTTAAATAGGTCTTTGAGTCTCACTCATACTTGAGTGTGTATACTCTAAATATATTGTTATATTTGTCCGTGGTTTGTGTATAGTGCTATGAACATGGTAATGGATGCTGTGTATATAGTGATAAGTTTGGTTGTACATGGTTACGTTACGCACATGGTTGTGGGTGGCTATACCATTATATAGATATAGGTGTTGGTTTTGTAGTATAGTTCTTTACGAAGGACTTACATGTTTAAATGTATATATGCTAGCTAAACTAGGTGTGTAGAATGTGCTGGGTATATAGTGGTATGAGTGGCATATATGAATAATATATTAGCATATATGGGCGTGTACCATGTACGGGTAAGTATGTGCTTAGCTATAGGTGTTTGCAACTATGGTATGTGTGTTGTGTTTTGAATATAGTTATAAGATTGTATGTAATGTGTATATATGATGAAGTATCTGCGTGTATTTGAATAACTATATATTTGTGTATTTATAGTAGGGGTGGATGTATACTAGATATAACAAACATGATTTAATATTGTATGGTGTGATTACATGTGTTGATATGTTGGTATTGAATGTACACTGGGAGATATAAGGGAGTAGTATATCTATGTTTATTTTGTGCATATGTAGTTATCTATACGTGAAGTAATACGATTGTATTTGCTGGTGTGAACTATTTTATGTATTTATCTGTACTATGGTTACGTGATAAGTGAGTGATAGTTATATAAGGGATGTACGTGACAATATGAATGATTGAAGTACATGTATGAATATGACTGTATATGAAAGGTATAAGTTTAGAATGTGCATATATATACATGTTTGTAGTATTAATGTTTGACTACCTAGTTCATAAAAATAAGCACTTGTAGTAAATATACATGGTTTGAATTACAGTGTGATATGATTGGGGATAGGTACTAAAATGGCTAGATATTTTTTAAGAAGATCCGAGGATGGACTTTGCTCTAAGGTGGGTAGGATGTAACGATCGCTTTTCGATCGTGTTCTTTTCGTACACATACCTTTTTGTTTGTACACATATTTTTGTGACCTCTCATTGTATCCCAAACGCACGAAGTTATATGTCGTTGTGACCCTCTAAGAGAGTACTTATTTGTGGAATTTTTTGTGAACGTCATTTCACGGCTCATTCTTCCACAAAACAACTTTGTTTGAAGGGGTGTCGTAACTTTAGACTTCGACGTCTGGCCTTTTTATTTTTAGTTCCATTTTCTGTGGACTTAGCTCATGACCGATCATCGTAGTCTCAACCCTCACATCGACACGGTTGTCCCGATATTTTTCTTGTATTTATCGGACACCGTTTGACCGACCTTTCACACTAATCACTTTCAACATATACTTAGCCCTAATTAATTCAAAATTCAAATCTTAATTAAACCTAATCAAATCACTAGGATTTGATACGTATCATGAAGTATTTCCCTAGCTATTTACACCCGATATCTACCATCCCCCTCACACACACTCTCTGTCCAATCACCACTAAATCTATCCCATTCTTACCCTATATAGCCAACCTTCATTGTTAAACCGTGAACCCATCAACCCTAGGTTTTCACTCACGCACAGCCGTCATCTCCTTCACAAAGCTCACGCATGCCATCCCCAACTGGCAACCGACCTCTCCGGCCTCCCCCTTGTCGGCCAACCGCCACCACGCGTACCCTCATCCACCCAAAAACTGCCGCAGCCCTCACAAATACTGCCATCTTCACCCTTGAAAAACTGCCGATTTCCCCCTCCTATTGAACTCACGGCCAGCCATCTAGACAGCCGACCACCCTCCTAACCGCCGGTAGTCCGGCCCCTAGCACCCTGACCACCTACTGTAGCCCCTCACACCCCCTTGCGGCATCCAGCTCCTCTCCCTTGACAAAACCCCCACGACAAGCCTAAAAAACTGCCCTTCCTTCCCTAGATCCAAACGACAGCCTCTCCCCAGGCCGTGGCAACCATCAGCAGCCTGACGCCCCTGCCGCGTGCCCCCTGTCAACCCCCGGATCCGTGCACAATAGCCACACTCTCTTCCCCGAGGCCGCATCTTCCCTTATCTCCGGCGTTCGTGTTGCTCGCTACCATGCTATGTTCGTCGTCCCGCGGCCATCTTAGCCGTAGCCGATGTCGTACCTCGCTCGCTACCGGATCCAACCCCTGACGTCGCTACCCGACGTCAGTGTAGCTCTCGCGTCGTGTTGAGGTAATCCCCGATCTATAGGAAACCCAAACACCACATGCGTTAATAAGTTAAAAATCGTAATTTTATTGTTTTGGTTAAATCACTAATTTAAGATAATTGAATACGGGACTGTAGGTTGGACTATTGATCTGAGCACTTAGGGAGATTCTGGACTGTTGAACTGAGGATTACGGACGTTGTTACAGGTAAGTGAAACTTGCGCAGATTATTGTTAAAGCCATGTTTAGGCTATATTGGGTAATTTGTGCAAAAGAGACTAGGCGGTGAAATGATCTAGATTGACAACGAAGCTAGATCCGACACCATACTTGATCTAGCTTGACAACGAAGCTAGATCCGACACCCTTGCCATGCTATAGTTCATGCATATCACATGTCACATTTATTTTGATATACTTGTACGCAATTCAATATCTGCTATCATGTTGCATATTGCATGTCATTTCATGCATTGAATGTTTTGTCGTGAATGTGTAGCACACTCTACTAATGAAATGTAAGCTGCGGCTAGTAGGATTTTGACTCCTACATCATGAATAAGGCTAGGTCAACCCTATTCCATAAACACTTCATGGTTCGTGATCTAGAAGATGGGCGCCAGTCCATACTGTTGGATCCTGTTGATGGCAAACAACACTAGAAGGGGGGTTGAATAGTGTTGTGTATATAATAAACCTTTTTCGATCGTTAATTAAAACCCTTCTAATGTTGCCTAAGAAGCCAAGTAGAGTGATCTACGCTTGGTTCTTAATCAACAAAGTAATCTTACAAATATGATAGAGAAAAGATTACAATCAGATATAAATCTTTTACAGAGAGATCTTTTCACAGCGGAATTAAATAAACAATCTTTGCAATAATAAATAAACAAGGAATTACAAAGATATAAGATTAGCAAATGAAAAAATGCTTGTACAAGAAATATAAACAATCACAGAAAAACAAACGTAGAGACAAGCGATTTTATCCTGGTTCCCCGCAACACGGGTACGTCCAGTCCCCGACCAATCCGGTACGAGATTTTCCACTATCTGCCTTGGCAAATACAATTACCTAACTTCACTCGTTAGGATTTCCAACGACCTAGTCTCAACCAGGATTTCCGACTGGCAACACCTAGACTTGTCTAGTGTTCCAACAACCAACACAATGAAATTTTATCCAATACACCACAATAAATTGATGGAGATTGGTTTTTACACCCGATTCTATAGCCAATCAAAGATAGACAAATTTGTGCAATGGCTTGATAGAATAAAAGTCTAGATCACACAAAGATACAAGATAAAATCTTTTGTGATCTAGATCTATAGCTTTTTCAAAGAATCCTTTAAATAAAATAAAGAGAATAGTAATAAGGACTTTGAAAAACGTTTTAGCCAATAAAAAACAAGAATATGATCTTAAAAGAAGTTGATAATAAAATATTGCAAGATCACAAATAAAATCAAATTGGCTAGAAAAAATGAGAGCTTTGAATCGAAGAGCGTTTGCAGAAGAGATTTGATTTTCAATAATTGTTGTTGTGTTTCTCAAATGAAATTAGCTCTTATTTATAGGGAAAATTCTGGGATTTGAAATTCAAATTTTCTTTGACTTTTGTCCCAAAAATCACGGAGTAAATTGCTCAACGAATTTTAAAATTCAAATTCAAAAACGTCAGAATTTTTACAGCTGGTAGTCGACTCCCTCAAGTAGGTAGTCGACTCCCAGAGTGTTTCAGGGAATCTCGAATCTCAGCTGGTAGTCGACTCCCTACTGTTGGTAGTCGACTCCCAGAGGAGTTTTTCCTGCAACACTTCTAGTCAGACAGGTAGTTAACTCCAGGGTGTGTGGAGTTTCACTACGGAAGTTATAGGATGACTAGAGAAAGCTCTTTAAAATATTTTTGAAGATATAAAAAGATTTTCAAGAAAGCTTTTTCAAATTGTTTGTGTGCGTGTGTTTTGTCTATATGATTTGGCTTTGACAAATACCCTAAAGAGACACGACACACTCACTAAAGACTTAGGACATGTCTTCGGAAGCTTGATCAATTTTTGATGAAGTGGATGCGAGCTTCACTTGAGCTTCTTGTTCTATTTGAGCTCGAACTTCATCATATGACTTAGCCACGTTTGTCCTTATCTTTGAGCGTAGATTTGTGCTCCTTTGCGTATGAGTAAAGCTTGGCATATTCTGCACATCTTAAGTGTAGTGTAGTTAGTATACTTAAGCTTTCATTTGGTGTGTTCATCATCAAAATCACTTGGGGTGGAATTCAATTTCCATCACTCTCCCCCTTTTTGATGATGACACCCAAATGAAAAATGAAATAAGATAAAAAAATGAGATTCATGAAAGTGTACTTACTCCCCCTGCTTTGATGCGGTTCTCCCCCTGCATCGAAGCTGTTAGCAATACAATTCATATAATTTCATTTTTGCATTTCATATATTTTTCTCCCCCTTGTCATCAACAAAAGAAATAATTTTTTAATTATAAAATAATTAGGAGAGGAATTCAATTTCATATGCTTGCAAGAGAGATGTTATTTCATAGGAACAACTAAGTATTGCATAGTAGATAAGTTCATAATAGCTAGCATCACACGACATAAAAGTTATTACAAGCCATAATATTTTTTGAGAATCATTGTTTTGAAAGAGAACCATTGTTTATGAAGCTAAGTTCATGAAGCTAAGGATGACCGCTGTTCTTCTTCAGTTCCTTGATCTCTTCAAGGATCATAACAAGCGTTTCCTCAGTCATCTTGTTGCTTTTCACGACGATCTCCTTGAGGTCGTCCACCTTTTGATTGAGAAATTCAAATCCTTTCTCTTGTGAGATCTTCAATTTTCCAATCTTCTTTAGAAGCATTTCTTGAAGTTCAAGAATATATGCCGGTGCTTCTTCTTCTTCTTCTTCGCCTGCTTTTTCTTCTTCTCTTTCTTCTTCTTCTTCAGAATCTGAAACCACAATTTTCTTACCTTTCATAGAGGATGAGGATCCTCCTTCAGCTGCAAGTTTTTCTTCAGGGATGTTCTCATCAAGGTCATGGTGAAGATTCATTCTCACAAGTGCATGAACATCAAAAAACTCGAGCCGGTTCTAGAATAGAGGTTTCATGATCCAAAGGCACATTATAGCTAATAAACAATATAGTGAGATAGTGCTCATGAGCTAAAGTGGAAGAGGGTTTATTTGAAGAAGCTGAAGCAGGTATAGAATCCATGATAACTTTGGCCCAATTGATGCGAATGTTACCTAGTATAGCATAGATGCATTTGGCTTGTTTTTCTGATAAGATCGAATGACTTCCAGATTTTTGAGTGATATTATAGGATAATATATTTGCCAAAATTCTTGCCGGATAGCGAAGATCACTACATGGCAGTTTAGTTTAAAAATGTCGTCCTGGCAAATACATTCTCTCTAAAATATTTCCTTCAGTCATTTCAATTTTATCAAGAAGCATGCCGGAATATGGGATTCCTAGGGCTTCTCCTAGAGATTTGACAGTAATGGCAAGCTTGGTGTCCAGGACTTTGGTTATGAAACGGCTTTTAGCAAGATCGTAGTCCATGTTGGCATAGAACAAGTGCACAAGCCTAGGGTAGCAAAGATAAGTATTTTCAGATGAGAATAGGTTGGCCAAGTTCTGGAAATCAAGCAAGCTATCAATGCCATAATTTATAACATCATTAAGCTTAACAAAACGTTCATGCAAGATGGGTTTCTTAGTGACCTTAACGAATTGTTCATAAGTAGTGGTTCTGAAGAGATATGGTAGAATGGTTTCTTTTTCAGAATCAATTTCAGAGGATGTTTTTCTCTTCTTGGTGAAAATTCCTTTTATAGGCATCTAGAAAGAGTAAAAACAGTATTTTTACAATGCTAGATAGGCAAGAAAAAAGAAGTAATGAAATAAAGAGCATGGAGTAAAAATTTTTTTACCTTGGGTGAAGTTTGGAAGAGATGAAGTTTGAATGAGCTTCAAATGAACCAAGCACCAAGAGAGTTCTCAAGAGAGGGGGAACAAATGGGGTAGTCGGCTACCTAGGGTTTTCTCTTGGGGGTTTTAATCTTTGGATGAAAGATGGAGAGGAAAGAGGGCCTTAGGATCAAGAGATGAAGGGTTAGGATGAAGTTTTAGTTTATTGGGTATAAGTTACCTTGAGGATATGAACCCAATTACTCAATAGAACCCATTAGGAGATAGTCAAAAATGAACCCAGATTTTCGCATATACTCTGGTAGTCGACTCCCTCATGGAGGTAGTCGACTCCCTACTGGGTTGAGTCGTTTTCTCATCCCGAGGGGTTTTTGATCCAGGTTGAGTGCGATCTCTGAACACAAAAAAATGTTTTAGGAGTATACCACAAATACATAAGATCAAAGTAAAAAAAATATTTATTCAATCAATTTTAATCATATAAAAAATTGAGTTGCGCAAGAAAATTGTTGATGTTGATTCTTTTGCAAAGCGTTGGACCTTGTTTCCTTCCTTTCATTTCTTTGGAGTACCTGAAAAAAAATAAAACGTTTATGGTACTCCCTTTTTTTTGAGTCCGAGAGGTTAGTCTTTAGGAAGCCAAACCCAGTATGGTTTAGTTCCCTCATGAACAGTGTATTTGTAATTTTTGTTTAAATGAACTTGCTGAACAAAGTCAATAGCGTACCTTTTCCTTTGTTGATCAGATAGTTTCTTTGGTATCCAGATGCTCAAAACATTATTGTTAGAATGATGCATCCTAGTATGCTTAACCCGTTTCTTGGTATGACGTGAATCATAACCGAGTCCGGTTTTGCTAGATGAGGCTTTTTGATTATTTATTAGACTATCTAGCTTCCCTTTTCCTTTGTTGAAATTCTCAATAATTTTCATCGTAGCTTCACATTTGTTTTTGACAGATACGAGAAGATTATTCAGATTCTCAACCTTTTCATTTACTAAAGAAATATCTTTTTGCAAAAGATCATTCTTTTCTTTAAGAAGACTATTTTCTTTAATGATTTCTTCTTTTTCTTTAGTATCCCTTTTAATATTTCTAAGTGTTCTTCTATGTTCTTTTATGAGCTTTTCATGCATTTTGCATAGCTCCTTATATGCTCCCTTATAATCCATGTCTTCATCATCACTTGATGACGAATCATTGTCGCTAGATGAATCATGATGCGTGCTTACCTTGGAGGATGTGGATGCCATGAAGCACATGTGTGCTGTTTCTCTTCTTTCATCACTATCTTCCTTTGAGGATTCATCGGATGAGGAATCGTCGCTCTGATCGAATGCTGCGTAAGCTTCCTTCTTTGGTCGTCGGAATTTGTTTCTTCCGTTGTTTCGCTTTTCATTATTGTCTTTGTTCTTCCCATGATCTCTGGAATCACGATTGTTTTTCTCCAATGGACAGTCTCTCTTGACATGCCCTGGTTTGTTGCAACCAAAACAAATAATACCGTTAGTTGGTCTAAAAGATCGTTTTCCATACTTACTTGTGATGAACTCTTTAAAGTTCTTTGAGATGAACGCGATATGATCTTCTTTGTCCGTGTAATCGGAATCTTCCTCTTGGGCTTTGAACGCAAGATTCTTCTTCTTTGGTTTTTCTTCGATCTTCTTGTCTTCATCAAGCTCAATCTCATATGCCATGAGATTTCCCATTAGTTCTTCAATGGTGAGATCTTTCACATTATGAGCTTCTCGGATGGCGGTTGTCTTTCCCTTCCATTCGGGCCGGAGGGATCTTAGTATCTTCATTACCTGCTAATATTCAGAAAGTTTCTTTCCTAGTCCTGCGAGCTCATTTGTAATATTAGTAAAACGAGTATTCACATCGGTGATACTCTCTCCTTCTTCCATTTTAAAGTATTCAAATTTAGAATGTAAAACATTTATGCGGGATTCTTTTACCTTTTCGGTTCCTTCATGACTTACCTGAAGAGTATGCCATATTTGGTGTGCTGTCTCACATTGGGAGACTTGATTGAACTCATTTCCTGTAACGGCGTAAAATAGTGCATTCATTGCTTTTGCATTGAGATTAGCTCTCTTCTTGTCGTCGACAGACCATTTCCCAAACTCAACGTCGGTAGGTGCGATGTACGAGACTTTAGTAATGGTCCAAGCTTCAATGTCTAATGACTCTAGGTGAGTCTTCATTCGGATCTTCCAGCTTGCGTAGTTGGTTCCATTGAACAGTGGTGGTCGCATGGTATTTAGTCCTTCAGAGTGAAAGGATGTTGACGCCATCACCTTTGTAGCCTTGCTTTGATACCAAGTGTTGGATCCTGTGGATGACAAACAACACTAGAAGGGGGGGGGGGTTGAATAGTGTTGTGTATATAATATACCTTTTTCGATCGTTAATTAAAACCCTTCTAATGTTGCCTAAGAAGCCAAGTAGAGTGATCTACGCTTGGTTCTTAATCAACAAAATAATCTTACAAATATGATAGAGAAAAGATTACAATCAGATATAAATCTTTTACAGAGAGATCTTTTCACAGCGGAATTAAATAAACAATCTTTGTAATAATAAATAAACAAGGAATTACAAAGATATAAGATTAGCAAATGAAAAAATGCTTGTACAAGAAATATAAACAATCACAGAAAAACAAACGCAGAGACAAGCGATTTTATCCTGGTTCCCCGCAACCCGGGTACGTCCAGTCCCCGACCAATCCGGTACGAGATTTTCCACTATCTGCCTTGGCAAATAAAATTACCTAACTTCACTCGTTAGGATTTCCAACGACGTAGTCTCAACCAGGATTTCCGACTGGCAACACCTAGACTTGTCTAGTGTTCCAACAACCAACACAATGAAATTTTATCCAATACACCACAATAAATTGATGGAGATTGGTTTTTACACCTGATTCTATAGCCAATCAAAGATAGACAAATTTGTGCAATGGCTTGATAGAATAAAAGTCTAGATCACACAAAGATACAAGATAAAATCTTTTGTGATCTAGATCTATAGCTTTTTCAAAGAATCCTTTAAATAAAATAAAGAGAATAGTAATAAGGACTTTGAAAAACGTTTTAGCCAATAAAAAACAAGAATATGATCTTAAAAGAAGTTGATATTAAAATATTGCAAGATCACAAATAAAATCAAATTGGCTAGAAAAAATGAGAGCTTTGAATCGAAGAGCGTTTGCAGAAGAGATTTGATTTTCAATAATTGTTGTTGTGTTTCTCAAATGAAATTAGCTCTTATTTATAGGGAAAATTCTGGGATTTGAAATTCAAATTTTCTTTGACTTTTGTCCCAAAAATCACGGAGTAAATTGCTCAACGAATTTCAAAATTCAAATTCAAAAACGTCAGAATTTTTACAGCTGGTAGTCGACTCCCTCAAGTAGGTAGTCGACTCCCAGAGTGTTTCAGGGAATCTCGAATCTCAGCTGGTAGTCGACTCCCTACTGTTGGTAGTTGACTCCCAGAGGAGTTTTTCCTGCAACACTTCTAGTCAGACAGGTAGTTAACTCCAGGGTGTGTGGAGTTTCACTACGGAAGTTATAGGATGACTAGAGAAAGCTCTTTAAAATATTTTTGAAGATATAAAAAGATTTTCAAGAAAGCTTTTTCAAATTGTTTGTGTGCGTGTGTTTTGTCTATATGATTTGGCTTTGACAAATACCCTAAAGAGACACGACACACTCACTAAAGACTTAGGACATGTCTTCGGAAGCTTGATCAATTTTTGATGAAGTGGATGCGAGCTTCACTTGAGCTTCTTGTTCTATTTGAGCTCGAACTTCATCATATGACTTAGCCACGTTTGTCCTTATCTTTGAGCGTAGATTTGTGCTCCTTTGAGTATGAGTAAAGCTTGGCATATTCTGCACATCTTAAGTGTAGTGTAGTTAGTATACTTAAGCTTTCATTTGGTGTGTTCATCATCAAAATCACTTGGGGTGGAATTCAATTTCCATCACATACACACGTGGAGGAGTATGGTTAAGCGGTCACGCAGTGTAGAAGTGTGCCCGATCAGCAACTTCGAATGTACGGCATAAACCATGTGCACATCGGGAATGCATGTTTTTCGTGAAATCGTAAAATCGTGAATATTGTTTAGTAGCTCTTGCTACGACATGTCATGCATTGCAAAATATCATGTTCATGTTTAAAGTGTTGCACTCATCAAAATATCATGCCATGTCATCATCATTTTTAAACTGCTAAGTTGCATTCATCTTATAAGTGATATACTTTACGTTTCCTTGCACAAAAGTCTCCTTTTTCCTTTTGGAGATTTTTGCTGACATGTGCCCTTTTCTCTTTGGGTGTCACATGTCAGGTTTTGAGCCTGAGTTATTTGCTGAGGACGACTAGTTTGCTGACGTTCAGTTCGAGGTTACCGGCGATCTACCCTAGTCTCAGCTGGAGGTCGTTTCATTAGTTGCAGTTGTTTCCTAGTAGCTGCTGTTAGGTTGTTCGGTGCATAGCACCTTCTCTTGTTTTAGTTTCGGCCATGCCTCGGGCCTTTCATTTTTAGACTCTCGTACCTTTATTTTATGATCATATTTGTGGATGTTTGGGATATTGAAATGGAGGTTTTGAATGTTGGTTATTTTATTGCATGCGTTCATATTTATTATTGTTGTTGTTTCATTGCAGTGCAAGAATCTGCGAATGGATGAACACACAGCCGCTTATCAGACTGTAGCTTTACAGCTTCAAGTCTGAGCGGACCTCTTCACGTCTCGCCTTCCATACTAGGGAAGCGGGGCGTGACAGATTCAAAAAACTTGGAAATTTGAATCTCAAAAATAAAATCTTTGAGCTTTAGATATCAAATTCAAGCCTGAGTAAGGCAAGAGATACGAGAAAAATTATCAAAAATTTAGCACAATGAAAATTGAAACAATGGCCAAAAAAGAGTTTTTGAAAAAGAGTGCTTTTTGAGGATTTGAGATTTTAAAAATAATAGAAAATGCTTAAGGATTGATATGTACAACTTCTGAAATCTATACTATATATAGAGTGGAAAAAGGGTTCAAACATGCTCAAAAAAGTCAGCTCTAACGACTAGTAACTGGTATAAATCGAAAATTGCGCTTTCCTTAAAAGCTGAGTTTTGACCCAGATAGTCGGATATTTCAGGAGATAGTCAGCTATTTATTTTTAGATAGTTGGCTATCCAAGTACTAGTCCACTAATGTAGAAACCTGGGAGTTCTAGGCAAATTTCTCAGTGCAGAATGTCGGCTATCTGTTTGAGATAGTTGACTATTTTTGGATACCCGAGTTTTTCTACTTAAAATACTTTGAAAACATTTATTAAAAATTACATACTAATATAACATATTTAAATACATTTTAAAAGTATTTTTCAATTATTCGTTAGTGTGTAGCTTCATCATATTTATGGATGAGAACGGGCCGGGCCGGGCCGGGTCGAGCCGGGCCGGGCCGGGTCGAGCCGGGCCAAATAGATGCCCATTTCAAATGGGCGGTCTTTCGGGCCGGCCCAAAGCACATACGGGCCTTTTCTGGAATACCCAAATGGGTTCAATAGGGCTTTGGGCTCGCCCATTGGGCTTTGGGCCTGCCCATTGGGCATCTTAATAAAATTACAATAAAAACAATCGGGAAACGAAGAGCGCCTCCAAGACCCCAAGCTCGCTCGAGAACGAGGTCACCGCCGAGCAGGATCCTCGAGATCGAGGTCGTCGCCGCCCATAAGAAAACCTCGGCAACAACCCAATTCTAAACCTCCCCCAAACTGCTCAATGCTCTCATTTTTATTCGAAATTACTGACCAAGATCCAATCTTTCAGCCAGTTGAAATGACATACAATCGGTTATCAATCCTGCATACATAAGAATCAACAAAACATTGGAGGAGGGCTGAAAAACAAACAACAAATAGCAGCTCCACCATTAATGCTATCTTCACCATTATAAGCTCGCCTTGCAGTTTTGCGACTTAAATGTACATCTCCTTCCCCACCTTGCTCACCTTGAAATCGCAGTCGACACCCAGCTCCTTCTTCCGCGACCGAAACGCACCAAACCCTAGCCTCACCAGGAAGTTGGCCAACAGGGAGAAGGGGAAGACGTCCTTCGACCCTTTGGCGGACGACCTGATCTCTTTGGGCAGGGCAGCCTTCGATCCTCATAGGGAGAGCTTATTCTCCGTCGTCGCTGTGAGCCCTATGTTGAACTTGGGCAAGTCACCGATGGTGGTCTTCTTCCATTAATGGAACAGCTCGACCCTCCCGCCATCTTCATAGAGCAAACCCATCGTCTTGCTCGGATTCTAGGCCTTCATGATGATATCGTACGTCGGCTTTGTGCTCGAATGGTTCATGATGGCGATGCGGGCGACTTTGATATGTGGAACGCCGGGGCTGGTGACGAAGTAGAAGATGATGATGCCGCACAGGCATAGCATTGCGACGCCGATGAGGGTCACGAAGACAGAGGCAAAGCGGAAGCAGTAGGGGCGGGAGCTGCGGTTATTTTTGGCCCGGTTGCGATACTCCTCGACGATGCGGGCGTTCTTCGACGAGGGCACGCGGAACATCTGGTCCTTGGGGACCTGGACGACGTAGGTCGGCCTGACGTCGAATGGGACGAGGGCGGTGGAGTGGGCATCGGCATCCTCGGGGAGAGGGGGCGGCCGAGAGGGGAGGTAGGGAGGGGCATGTGTTTGGGAGGCAGCGAGGGGACCCCCTCGTCCATGGGGGGATGGGGAGGGCGACACGCTAGTTGAAATGATAGAAAAAAAGCCCGATGGGCAAAGTTTTGATTGGGGCAGGCGAGTTCAGGTGACACGCCACACTTCATCTGGGCGGCCCGATCGGGCTTCGGGCGGCCCGATCGGGCTTCGGCAGAGAACAGCTTTTCGGGCTGGCTTGATGCCCAAATTGGTATGATTATCATCCGGGCTTTTCGGGCTAGCCCGATTGGGCATCGGGCCAGCCCTGACCCATTCTCATCCCTAATCATATTGGTTTTTTACATTCTAAGTTATTTAATTTACTTATACACACTTCTTGATTTCTTTGATTTTGTTCCCTTGACTTGAGACATCAAGTCTTGATCTTGAGTCATTGATTGAGCCTTTACTTGCTCCATCGCTTGTCTCTAAGGTTGACTTCCAAATCATGGTTCCCAAGATCATCATTTGATCTTTTCAACATATTTGTTCTTCGTGGCTATAAAAAACATCATTTCCTATACACATTTGAAGTAAATAGTTAGTACCCATATCAATTGTGTACATCATCAAAATTCCACTGGGTTGGTCTCAATATCCCACAAAATGTTAGTCGACTAATACATGTTATGACTTATGAATTTGTGGGAAACTTAAGTTACCAAGATATGTCATCATCATGGATTTAACAATTATATACTAGTAAGAATAAAAATGAAAAATTACAACATTATTTCAGCATTACAACTAGATTCATAATATGTCTGTCAGCTTCGTCATGATTGTAATGCTTCTTGCAACATAACTTGAGTCGAGTAGATCTATTTTGAACATGATGTAATGTTGATCTGTATTGTTATGTTGAAATAACTATCTGCATATAGAGAGTTAATATGTACAAATTATACATACATACATATATACATACATGTCTATTATACGTTTGATGCCTTTTTTAATCTTTGTCATACGTGGCACCCAAAAAATGACTGGGACTAACTTTGTTGATGAACATGGAAAATATTCAAACAATCTTATGCTGACTAGGACAATGATTACGAAAAGAAGTTGAATTGTATTTGGGTGGAATGAGTTGAATCTTTGGGTGGAAACAATATGGGAGAAGTTCTAATAATTTGAAATTTGAGTGGAGAGTTTGGGATCAATGAGGTGTGGGTGAGTGGTTAGGTGTGGAGTTGGGAGTTTTGGTTTATCCCCTAAACAAAAGCCCACAACATTCCCCTTATTTGCAAGCTTGCCATTGCTTTTTCATAAAACCCAAAGACCATTATCTTCTCCTTATTTACGGGTTTGCCATCGCTCTTTTTTCACTTTGCACCCCGTGTTTTTTGTGTTTTAGTCCCTGTTTTTTCGCCCATAAGATGACTGACCCGAGGTTTCTTTTCTCCGTTAGTATTGCGACTGGGAGACGACTGTTTATGTCGATCTTGCACCCGGGAGATGACTGTTCTCGTCGTTCTTGCGGTCATCATCATTTCTCCATTGAGCCGGATGTCCCTGTCAGTTTCACAGCCGGTAGACGACCTTCTCTGTGCCCTTCGAGCACAAGTATTTTCTTGTGCATGTGAGTGCGTGTGCGTGTGCATGTGCGTGTGTATGTGTATGTGTGTGTGTGTGTGTGTGTGTGTGTGTAGTTGTGTGCTAACAGCGCATGATCGTATTTCATGTGCTGTCAGCAATTTGAGGGTGAAAAAACAATTTTTTTAGTTTTTTTACATCATTTTCTACAAATGTTGGCTACATCCACACCAATTTTCAAGTGAATCCAACATTTTTTGAGCCTACGTCCATGCATTTCAAAAAGGTTGCGCTGACAGTTTCAGCCTTGAGCGGTCTTTTTGAAATGCATGGATGGAGGCTCAACAAGTGTTGGATTCACTTGAAAATTGATAAGGAGGTATACAACAAGTTGTAGAACATGATGCAATTTTTTTTAAAAAATTCTTTTTTCGCCCCAAAATTGCTGACATCATAGGAAAATTTCATGCGCCATAAGCACACCTTCATATTCCACACACACACACACATGATAATTTTCAAATACAAACATTTCGCACAGAATTTTCTGTGCAAAAATGTTTTTATTTTTTGAAATTTTTTTCAAAAAAATTTCCACATTCACTTTATGTTGTTACAGACCTCTAAAAAATAATTGTTGAAAAATAAAGTGATTTGGCCTTTGATCAAGGTATTGCAAAAAGTTATATTGTTCTGAAACCGTTACAGTTTGTAACGGGTGGATCGGTGCTCAAATCCCCCTAGGGTTCACCCATTATTTTCCATGGGGTATAATGCTGTATGAATTAAACATCAAACACATTGCAAAAAAACTTCTAAATAAAGATAAATGAAGCAGCCATTATTTTCCATCGGGGTGATCTTGGCCATCTTCAAGTTGTCCTCAATGTTCCGAATCCACTCATCGGCAGCCAGAGGACCCTCAGACCCATCAAAATATGCGGGACCCAGCTCCCAAAATTTCTTCGCTCCCGGCTCGGAGCGAGGGGCATCCGGAAGTGCCCGGGCAGCTCGAGCAAGTGGAGCATTCTGAACTTGCAGGAGCACGCCCTGCTGCACTTGCATCATCTGGATCATCATCCGCATCATCTCCCCGTTGGTAGGTTCCCGCTCAGGCTCCTTATCATGAGGGAGCGCACCACTACCCCCACCACGGGTGAATCGCCTTCCTGCCATCTAATGACACAGAAAACGAAGCAGATTAGACTCATAGCTTATGACTCGGACGTCGAACTCAGTTTATTGGACATTCTAATATTATTATCGTCACTCCGATAATCGCAGTTACAGAAGGACCTGCATGGGCCACCAACAAAACCTGTCACGCCCCGCTTCCCTAAAATGGAGGCGAGACGTGAAAAGGTCCGCACGAGAGTGGAGCTGTGAAGCCCCAAACCCGATAAGCGTCAATAAAACATAAGCAGGTCACTGTAACCACAAACGGAACAACAATAATAACACAAGGAGAGACAGAAATAAAATCTCATATCTCATGATTTGTCCAACATGAAGGGTAAGTTCGACATCCAGAAAAGCCACCAGGCTAAAAGAAAGAGTCTAAAGGCCCAGAACAAGGCCAACAAAAGCAACGACGTAACAAAGTATGGGTGCTACGCACCGGCAACAAAATAGTAGCCTAAACAAAAGGGAAAACACAACGAAGACACTAGGACTGGTCCCCAGTGTCCACGTACTCCCCGTTAAACACAAGCTCGGGCTCGGCGTCAGCAAACACCTCGTCCTCAACGGGGTACTCAGGCTCAGGATCTAACATGTGTCACCCAAAAGAGTAAAGGGGCACATGTCAGCAAGTCTAAAAGACTTGGGCAAGGAAACTGAAAGTAAGGCAAACTAACAACCTAGCAGTTTTAGTATGCATGACATGGCAGTTATAAACATGAGTGCACAAGCAAGACGTGGTGAACAATAAGTACAAGAGAACAATTATCGGGACAAGACAAGAGTAGCCAAGCTACTAAAAATCTCAATCAATTCACTAGTCATGTCTCAAGTTGTTTGTAGATGTTTACGCCTTACAGCTGAATGGTTTAACATTCACGCTGATTGGCCGCTTAACACTACCCCCAAACCCAGAGTTTACGCCTTACAACTGCAGTTGCTGATCAGGCAGACTCCCAGTTGAATGACCGCTTAACTCTTACCCCATCCCACACGTAAACAAGCCAGGGTCCCTGTACATGAGCCCAGTAAATGAGCCAGGGTTGCCCCGCACGGGAGCTTGTCTTCCTAATTCACGATTCAATATCGAGCGTTGGGGTTAGCAACTCATTATGCTCGCTTCTGGTCACGAGCCAGGAAGTACAAGTATTGTAGCATGTGCTACGCAATCACGGGAACATTTAAAGAATGCAATGACATGACAATTAATTCGCGTACCGGTAATTGAAATTAAACATGGCATGGTAGTTGTGCAACATGATAAATGTCGGATCTAGCTTCGTTGTCAAGCTAGTCCTAAATTTGCGCCTAGGCGAGTATCATTTCGTCGCCTAGTCTCTTTTACGCCTACAACAAGCAAATGGCCTAAAACATGGCCTAAAACCTAAGTGGCAAGTTTCACTTGCCTAGCATCGAGGATGACGATCACGAGGGTTCGTCTCACGGATGCTAATCTACAGGGAAGTCGCTGTCATGGAGAAACAATCAACAACAATATTCATTTCATTAGGGTTTCATAAAAACACAAATGGGTTATGCTAAAACTAAAGAATCGAGTATTACTGTATAGGAAACAGAGGAACAACGCCGAGCAACCATGGCGACGGAAGAAACGCTCCGGGGAACCTAGGGTTCAGATCTGGAAATGATTGGAGAAGTTTGGAGAAATAGGGTTTTGGGGGATTTTGGGGGTTTGATGAGATTTTGAGGAAGATGAGAGGTAGAATGTGTTGAGGGAGAGTTTGGATGATGGATTTTGGGCTTGGGATGAAGGATTAATGGTTTGAGGAAGATGGGGGCTCAATGGAGGAGGAATTAGGGTTTTAGGTCATGAGGAAGAAGGAGAAAACGTTTGGAGGGGTATTTATAGAGTTTGGTGGCGGCTAGGGCAAAACTAGGGTTTACAGCACTGGTTAGTCGGTCAAAGAACAACTGTTGACCGACTAGTTTGAGAACTAGTCGGTCGGTTGACCAACACAGACCGACTAAGTGTAAACAGTATCTTGGCTGTACAGAAGAACTAAGAATTAGTCGGTCTGAGTACAAAACTTAACCGACTAGTTTAACAACTAGTCGGTCGAAATATGAACTTAGACCGACTAAGAAGGAACAGTAACTAGTATCAAAAATAGTTGATGCGTTAGTCGGTTGAAGAAGCATTGCCGACCGACTAGTTTGCAACCTAGTAGGTCAACCAACATTCTTAGACCGACTAACGATAAACAGTAACTCCTGAACAATTTAGAAAGCTAACTAGTCGGTTCAAGAAGGTTTTCCGACCGACTGGATCGTCATCTAGTCGGTCGGTGCCCCTTCTTACACCGGCTAACGTGCACCAAAAGTTCCGATATGGAGCGCAGAGCTCCGAGATCGATTCCTGAGACTCCTAGGCTTGATCTAACAATAAGATATGACCGATACGAAGCCCGTCACGAATGACTTACTCCGAAATCGACGATCCTAAGGAAGAAACGAGAAAACACGACGAAACGATCGAAAATGAAAGTTACGGAAACGAAAACCACATATAAGGAGAAAATCCACCAAAACATATAATATAATATAATATATCTAGATACATAAAAACCAGTCGTTACATCCTCCCCAACTTAAGAAAAATTCCGTCCTCGGAATTTCCCAACACTCACGTGTCCGGAAACAAAAGTGGGAAACGCTCTCGCATCTCATCCTCATTCTCCCAAGTAGACTCTCCAGGTGAGCCGTGTCGCCACATCACCCTCACAAGATTGACAACCTTGTTCCGAAGTGACTTCTGACGCCTGTCCAGAATCTGCACTGGCTGCTGGTCATACGTCATATCGGGGCGAACGGTAATCTCCGAAAAATCCACAGCATGAGATGGATCGCTAATGTATCGACGAAGCTGCGACACATGGAAAACATTGTGAACTCCCTCCAAATATGGCGGCAAGGCTAAGCGGTAAGCTACCTCGCCAACTTTCTCCAGAATGTCAAACGGTCCAATGTATCGCGGGCTCAACTTCCCTCGCTTCCCAAAACGAATCACACCACGATTCGGGAAAATCTTCAAGAACACATGGTCGCCCGGCTGAAACTCCAAAGGACGACGTTTAGCATCCGCCCAATGCTTAAAACGGTCCTGAGCAATTCTCAACCTCTCCCGAATGTTCCTGACAATCTCCACAGCCTCCACAATCATCTCAGGTCCCAACAACTCCCGATTACCAACGTCATCCCAACTCAATGGCGATCGACATTTCCTCCCATAAAGAGCGGCGAAAGGCGCCATGCCAATACTCGCCTGGAAGCTGTTGTTGTAAGAAAACTCTACCAGATGTAGATGGTCCTCTCACGAACCCTTGAAATCCAACATGCATGCCCTCAGCATGTCTTCCAAGATCTGAATCGTCCTCTCGGACTGGCCATCCGTCTGCGGATGGTACGCCGTGCTGAAACTCAGACGCGTACCCAAACTCTTCTGCAAACTCTGCCAGAACTGTAACGGCCACTTTTTGGTCGTGTATTTTTTTAGCGAGTAGCTGTGTTCGTGTACATTTTGTGTATTTTATTTTTATTACTGATTTCCATAGTTCAGACGCGCGACCGAAACCCGTTTTCACGACCCTCTCGGAGGCGCGAGCGTCCCGGTATATTCATTGCAATTTTTGGAGTTCGAGAGACCAATCCACTAATAACTCATTATTAGTTTTTTTTATTAAAAAAACGTTTTTATAAACTTTTGAATTCAAATGGAAGAGAGACTGTACGGTGGTGAACTAACATTTAATTATAAGCCTCATTAACCTACTTATCCAAATTCAAAACTTAATTATATCTACTTATATATTTAAACTAACTTCCCATTAGCTTAATTACTAAGGATAAGGCGCATGCTGCTGTGTGTATGAAACCGAAATGTTTTAATATTTTTAAATTAGATCCTAACTAAAACACACCCACTCTCCCTGACCACTCCCCCACAACCGTACCCCCCACCATTTCTAAATAATTTTAACCCTATACTCCTCTCACGTGAGCCTACACCTCTATTTAATTAGACCTAGGTTTCTTTTTCTCTCCCTCAGCAGCACACAAACGCAGCCGCCCTGTTTCGCCTTCTCCACATGATTTTCCCCAGGCGCCACAACTTTCTCCCCTCACGCGAATCATCATCTCCGAGCGCCTGACCTCCGAACTCTCCCAGCGCCTCTCGCCCAAGGCCAACCCCCATCGGCGACGACTCCTGGCCGCCGGAGCCACCCCGCAGCCCGCCCATCGGATCCTCCGCGCTGCCCTCATTCCCCTCCGCCCTGTTCGAGCAGAGGGCCCCTCTTCCGGACACCGACAAACCCCCGACAGCGGCAACGAAGCTATTCACACGTCGCAGCGACGCTCGGACACACCCCTAGTCGCTGTCCGATACGACGCCCCTCGAAGCCACGGTCTCGCCGTAGTCGCTGCTCTCGTCGCCCCCGTCTGCAATCACGCGAGGAGTCCGCTGCTTAAACACGTAGGCATGCTTTAAGAACTTTGGGTTCTTGTGTTATTCATCATACTGCGTTAATATTATACAATGCTAGTTGCCTGCATGTCAGTGAGTTAGTTTTATAAAGTTATTCTAGGTTAATATAATATATATACTATAGGCTAAAATGATGGCAAGTACTAGGTAACCAGTATGTTTTTATGAGAGCTCTGTTATATGGCATCAAACTGGTTAACTCATAAATGATGTGCAAAACAAGTTATAAATTTTTGGAACAATGTTAGCATACATGTTATGGTATGAGACAGTTAGTTTATATATTTTTGAGGTGTATAATTATAACAGCATAGGCCTATGTATAACAGGAGTATTGTTGTAATTCTTATTGTTATAATTCTTAGGCCCTTAGATAAGCAAACTTATAAGCTACCCAAGTTTAACTTGCCTACTACTTTGTAGACTATTAAATTAATCCTGACCCATTAACAATCTTTTTATCTCGTTGCCAATGTTGATTATAGGGTAATTACTAGTTTAAACAACTTTTAACCTAGGTTATGTTTCAATAATTGATGTACTAGATCCGTGCCGTTACTATCACACTAATAATTTTAATGATCAGTAATATTGATGTGTCATCAATTTTGGAGTAGGGAACCTAATTAAAATTGGTCCATCAGAGTCCTAGGCTGACTCAATAAATTCTGGTTCTGTCGTGATGAACTCATTCGTGTGTGCACGTGATTTATCACAGAGTACCCGTCGTTCCATACCGTTCACGAAACCGGATCCCAACCCCTGGCGTCGCTACCCGACGCCAGTGTAGCTTTCGCGCCGTGTTGAGGTTCCGTAGATCCGTTGGTTGACCCAGACCCTGCTGGACTACATCCTTACCGGAATCTTTCAGGCAAGGAATGAGACTTTAGTTACTGCTTTTATGCTTTTCTAGAATTGATGTTAGAACTGCTAGATTTATTTCTGCAAAACACTTGAAAATGATCACATGTTACTTTCTGCTCGAACCCACTTTTAAGATGCAACTTGAACCTCACATGCTAATTAATAAGCCAGACATTATAATTGTGTGGATCTTTGTAGAAGATCACAGGCGTGGGCCTCTCCTATACGGAGTTTGGCACTACTCTTGTAGAGCGTCTGCTGGCTAGCCCAGAGACGGCTCGCTTACGGATAGTTAATCGATGACGGGGGTGACCATTGAGAACTGGTGCTCCCCAGCTTTGGCTCACCCGTGACTGGTGCACTCCGGTATGATACGTAGTATCATTCATGATTAATGGTTTGTTTCGGATCGACGACGGGGGTGACCATTGAGAACTGGTGCTCCCCAGCTTTGGCTCACCCGTGACTGGTGCGCTCCGGTATGATACGCCGTATCATTCGTGATCCTTGTCTTGTCTCGTATCTAGATGGAGCGTTTGTTGGCTCGTGTCCATAACACAAACGACTCGCGGGTGGGGTAGGACAAAAGAGTCTAGCTGGGCCTGGGGGGTAGCTCCCCTCCGCCTACGCAGCTTGAGTCCTTAGGCTTTATCTTTGTATCGCAGTTGGTGCACTCCTGTCTGCTTCGTAGGGATGCACTCCGGTTGTTTGACCTTTTCTAGACTTGGACAATCTGACCAGATGGACACCCCTGGCAGATTGACAGAACTACATGAACAACTCTTAGACGATCTGACTAGATGGACACCCCTAGCAGATCGATTAGAACAACCCTTACTTTTCCTGCTTTCTAGAATTCCTGTGTAGGTTGTCATTTAAATTCCATATCGAACTGCTAGAATTGTATAACTGCTTTAATTATGGTCTCATTAGTTCGTTGCTGACATGTGTTTTGCACATGTCACAGACTTGGCTGAGCTGGCATCTCCTGAGGATCCCAGCAGACTCTTCACTTTTTAGTTGTCCCTGGTACGTGCAGTTTTAGCTTCTATGTTAAATTCTTTGTTGGTTACCTTCTGCTTTGAATAGTATTTTATATTACTGTTTGACTATTGTTTCATGCTAAACCATTCGATCGGACCTTCTCCTCCGCATCATAACTTGCCTAGACGCTTATTGGACCCCGAGCCTCAACGACTCGAGTCCATGCGGGCTGGCCATGCCTCGTTGCCCAAATCTTTTGGGAGGCGGAGCGTGACAAGAACTGAGATGTGAACCTCGTGTCTCTGTCTGACACGATACTCACGGGGACTCCGTGAAGTCGCACAACCTCCTGCACGATTCACGTTACATCACTATCCAAACTAGGGAAAAGGAAATAAAAACGGAGAGTAAGAGAATTTTACCTACATATATCTCCTCGCTAGCGCCTCAGTGGACTGTCCCACTCGGAATGGAATAAAGTGTGCGGATTTGGTCAATCGATCTACGATCACCCAAATCGCGTCATTCTGCTTCGGACTCCGAGGTAGTCCAGTCACGAAATCCATAGTGATGTGTTGCTATTTCCACTCCGGAATCGGAAGCGGTTGTAGCAACCCGGCCGTACGCTGATGCTCCGCCTTTACTTGCTGACAAACCAAGCACTTGGCTACACTCCGAGCCACACTCCTCTTCATGCCATGCCACCAATAGTTCAGACGAAGATCTTGGTACATCTTGGTGCCACCAGGATGCACAGAATACAGCGAACTGTGTGCCTCCACCATCAACTCCTCTCTGATATCCCCAGCTGGCACACACAACCTGGCTCCAAACCTCAGCGAGCCATCATCATGAATCAAAAAGTCAGTCCGCAGACCGGCTTCCACCTGCCCCCGAATCTTCATCAGCTTCAGATCCTCAGCCTGGCCAGCCTTAATCCGATCCACGATCGTCGACTGTACCTGCATGTACATCAATGAAGAAGCCTCCCCAGGAAGAACAATCTCAACACCAGACTCGCAAAAGTCCTGCTGCAATCTCCACTGCGAGGTCAAAATCATCACCGCTGGAAGCCTACTCAGCGCATCAGGGACCACATTCACCTTGCCAGGGTGAAACTGCAAATCAATATCATAATCCGCCATGAGCTCCAACCATCGACGATGTCGCATGTTGAGCTCCTTCTTAGTAAAAATATACTTCAAGCTTTTGTGATCAGTGAAAATCTTCACTTTCTCACTCAGCAAGAAGTGCCTCCAAATATTAAGAGCAAACACAACGGCAGCCAACTCCAAATCATGCGTCGGGTAATTCTTCTTATGAACCTTGAGCTGACGAGACGCATACGCCACAACGTGCCCGTGCTGATGCAGCACGCAACCGAGACCCTTGCCAGAAGCATCGCAAAAGATCTCAAATCCACCGCTGCGATCAGGCACAACAAGAATAGGGGCAGTCGTCAGCCTCTCCCTCAGAACACCAAAAGCATTCTCACAATAACCCGACCAAACAAAAGGTATATCCTTCCGCGTCAACCTGGTCATCAGCTCGGCAATACGGGAAAAGTCCTTAATGAAACGCCGATAGTAACCGGCAAGTCCAAGGAAACTCCGAATCTCAGATGCAGACGACGGAACAGGCCACTCTCTGATGGCCCTAATCTTCTCGGGATCCATTGAAATACCATCTCCAGTCACCACATGCCCCAGAAAAGCAACTCTATCCAGCCAAAACTCGCACTTCGAAAATTTAGCATACAACTGATGCTTCCTCAAAATCTCCAACACCGTCCTTAAGTGCGAGGCATGCTCTTCCTCTGACTTCGAATAGATCAGAATGTCGTCAATAAAGATAACGACAAACTTATCCAAAAAGTCGTAGAAAATCAGGTTCATCAGATTCATGAAAACTGCGGGTGCATTAGTTACGCCGAAAGGCATAACCACAAACTCATAGTGTCCATACTTCGTCCTGAACGCTGTCTTCGGAACATCTCCCTTCTTCACCTTCAACTGATGGTAACCACTCCTCAAATCCAGTTTAGAAAACACCCTCGAACCTCCAAGCTGATCAAAAATATCATCGATGCGAGGCAACGGGTATTTATTCTTAATGGTCACCACATTCAACTCCCGATAGTCCACGCACATACGACGCGAACCATCCTTCTTCTTCACCAACAACACCGGTGCTCCCCACGGAGACACACTAGGGTTGATGTAACCCTTCTGCAAAAGCTCATCCAGCTGCTTCCGCAATTCCTCCAACTCAGCGGGTGCCATACGATACGGCGCCTTTGAAATCGGCTGCGCTCATAGAACAAGATCAATAGAAAACTCTAAAGCTCGATCAGGTGGCAAACCAGACATCTCCTCGGGGAAGACGTCATCAAAATCCCGCACCACAGCTGGCCACTCCAACTCCATCTGCATAGCCACAACCTCCACCGGTCTGACCCGAAATCTGACAGGACCAAGCGAATTGGTACCACGGTTGAACTCAAATACTGGATGTCCGGGAATCTCGAACACCACCTTCTTCCTCTGACAGTCGATCATAGCATAGAAGCTCGCAAGCCAGTACATCCCAAGAACTGCATCATAGTTGATGATGTCGTGGACAATGAAATCAGCGTAAAGCTCATGTCCACAGACCACCAACGAGCAAGAATTGCAACCACGATGCACCGAGACCACGCCATTCCCTGTAACGATATTCCAACTCTTGGGAAGAGGGGACGTCGACAAGGAATGCTTCTCCACGATGCTCCAAGAAATAATGCACATCGACGCACCAGAGTCAAAGAGGACTCGTGCAGGAAATGTGCACACCAAAACCACACCTAACAAGCAATTAACAATCAAACCCTAGTCTAGCAAACAATCATGTTCAAGCAAACACCACCAGCTAGGAAAGTAACAGCTAGATTGAGGATTACCTGCGATAACCTCATCCACAGCCTCGCTCTCCGCAGCGGTCATCAGAAATGCCTGCCTCCTCGGTGGAATAGCCTGCTGAAAAGCCTGCCTCTGTGGAACAAGAGCCACTCCACGTCCAGCAAGAACAGACGCTCGCTGCTGCAACGGCTGTGCTGCAACAGGTGCCCTCCGCAGCGGGTTCGCATGCCGACAATCCTTCGCGACATGAGAAGCATCACCACAAACCAAACACTGGCCCAGAAACTTCCTACACTGATCCTTGATGTGGCTAGGCTTGCCGCAGAAATGGCAAGTCTTCAGAACAGGCCCTCCTGGCCTCTTGAACTGAGCTGGCTGATTTGGCTTGATACCAGGCCTAACCACCGCCCTGGCCTACTCCATAGGCCTCTTCCCAGCACCGGAAACATGTCCTCTCCTCTGACTTAGGTTCAGCTCCTGCCTCCTCGCAGCGACCAGAACCTTCTGATAAGAGTCCAGATCAGAGGAAGACACAAAACTCTGGAGCTCCAAAGCAAGTCCCTGTAGGAACCTCTGAGTCCTCTCATCAGCATCCTGCACCATCTTCGGTGCGAACCGACTCGGCCTAGTGAACTCTTGGTGGTACTGATCCACCGTCAAGCTCCCTTGCATCAGATCAATAAAGCGCTGCAGCATCTCCTCCTTCGCAGCCTTCGGAAAGAACTCCTCATCAAACCTGGACTTAAAGGTAGCCCAAGCTATCGGCTCCACCAACATCTTCTCTTCCGCACCCCACCAGTTCCGAGCATTATCCTTAAGTTGCCGCTTCGCCAAATCAACCCATCCAGCCGGGGTGATCTTGGCCATCTTCAAGTTGTCCTCAATGTTCCGAATCCACTCATCGGCAGCCAGAGGACCCTCAGACCCATCAGAATATGCGGGACCCAGCTCCCAAAATGGCTTCGCTCCCGGCTCGGAGCGAGGGGCATCTGGAAGTGCCCGGGCAGCTCGAGCAAGTGGAGCATTCTGGACTTGCAGGAGCACGCCCTGCTGCACTTGCATCATTTGGATCATCATCCGCATCATCTCCCCGTTGGTAGGTTCCCGCTCAGGCTCCTCATCATGAGGGAGCGCACCACTACCCCCACCACGGGTGAATCGCCTTCCTGCCATCTAATGACACAGAAAACAAAGCAGATTAGACTCATAGCTTATGACTCGGATGTCGAACTCAGTTTATTGGACATTCTAATATTATTATCGTCACTCTGATAATCGCAGTTACAGAAGGACCTGCATGGGCCACCAACAAAACCTGTCATGCCCCGCTTCCCTAAAATGGAGGCGAGACGTGAAAAGGTCCGCACGAGAGTGGAGCTGTGAAGCCCCAAACCCGATAAGCGTCAATAAAACATAAGCAGGTCCCTGTAACCACAAACGGAACAACAATAATAACACAAGGAGAGACAGAAATAAAATCTCATATCTCATGATTTGTCCAACATGAAGGGTAAGTTCGACATCCAGAAAAGCCACCAGGCTAAAAGAAAGAGTCTAAAGGCCCAGAACAAGGCCAACAAAAGCAACGACGTAACAAAGTATGGGTGCTACGCACCGGCAACAAAATAGTAGCCTAAACAAAAGGGAAAACACAACGAAGACACTAGGACTGGTCCCCAGTGTCCACGTACTCCCCGTCAAACACAAGCTCGGGCTCGGCGTCAGCAAACACCTCGTCCTCAACGGGGTACTCAGGCTCAGGATCTAACATGTGTCACCCAAAAGAGTAAAGGGGCACATGTCAGCAAGTCTAAAAGACTTGGGCAAGGAAACTGAAAGTAAGGCAAACTAACAACCTAGCAGTTTTAGTATGCATGACATGGCAGTTATAAACATGAGTGCACAAGCAAGACGTGGTGAACAATAAGTACAAGAGAACAATTATCGGGACAAGACAAGAGTAGCCAAGCATCTAACAATATCAATCAATTCACTAGTCACGTCTCAAGTTGTTTGTAGATGTTTACGCCTTACAGCTGAATGGTTTAACATTCACGCTGATTGGTCGCTTAACACTACCACCAAACCCAGAGTTTACGCCTTACAACTGCAGTTGCTGATCAGGCAGACTCCCAGTTGAATGACCGCTTAACTCTTACCCCATCCCACACGTAAACAAGCCAGGGTCCCTGTACATGAGCCCAGTAAATGAGCCAGGGTTGCCCCGCACGGGAGCTTGTCTTCCTAATTCACGATTCAATATCGAGCGTTGGGGTTAGCAACTCATTATGCTCGCTTCTGGTCACGAGCCAGGAAGTACAAGTATTGTAGCATGTGCTACGCAATCACGGGAACATTTAAAGAATGCAATGACATGACAATTAATTCGTGTACCGGTAATTGAAATTAAACATGGCATGGTAGTTGTGCAACATGATAAATGTCGGATCTAGCTTCGTTGTCAAGCTAGTCCTAAATTTGCGCCTAGGCGAGTATCATTTCGTCGCCTAGTCTCTTTTACGCCTACAACAAGCAAATGGCCTAAAACATGGCCTAAACCCTAAGTGGCAAGTTTCACTTGCCTAGCACCGAGGATGACGATCAAGAGGGTTCGTCTCACGGATGCTAATCTACGGGGAAGTCGCTGTCATGGAGAAACAATCAACAACAATATTCACTTCATTAGGTTTTCATAAAAACACAAATGGGTTATGCTAAAACTAAAGAATCGAGTATTACCGTATATGAAACAGAGGAACAACGCCGAGCAACCACGGCGACGGAAGAAACGCTCCGGGGAACCTAGGGTTCAGATCTGGAAATGATTGGAGAAGTTTGGAGAAATAGGGTTTTGGGGGATTTTGGGGGTTTGATGAGATTTTGAGGAAGATGAGAGGTAGAATGTGTTGAGGGAGAGTTTGGATAATGGATTTTGGGCTTGGGATGAAGGATTAATGGTTTGAGGAAGATAGGGGCTCAATGGAGGAGGAATTAGGGTTTTAGGTCATGAGGAAGAAGGAGAAAACGTTTGGAGGGGTATTTATAGAGTTTGGTGGCGGCTAGGGCAAAACTAGGGTTTACAGCACTGGTTAGTCGGTCAAAGAACAACTGTTGACCGACTAGTTTGAGAACTAGTCGGTCGGTTGACCAACGCAGACCGACTAAGTGTAAACAGTAACTCGGCTGTACAGAAGAACTAAGAATTAGTCGGTCTGAGTACAAAACTTAACCGACTAGTTTAACAACTAGTCGGTCGAAAGATGAACTTAGACCGACTAAGAAGGAACAGTAACTAGTATCAAAAATAGTTGATGAGTTAGTCGGTTGAAGAAGCATTGCTGACCGACTAGTTTGCAACCTAGTCGGTCACCAAACATTCTTAGACCGACTAACGATAAACAGTAACTCCTGAACAATTTAGAAAGACAACTAGTCGGTTCAAGAAGGTTTTCCGACCGACTGGATCGTCATCTAGTCGGTCGGTGCCCCTTCTTACACCGGCTAACGTGCACCAAAAGTTCTGATATGGAGCGCAGAGCTCCGGGATCGATTCCTGAGACTCCTAGGCTTGATCTAACAATAAGATATGACCGATACAAAGCCCGTCACGAATGACTTACTCCGAAATCGACGATCCTAAGGAAGAAACGAGAAAACACGACGAAACGATCGAAAATGAAAGTTACGGAAACGAAAACCACATATAAGGAGAAAATCCACCAAAACATATAATATAATATAATATATCCAGATACATGAAAACCAGTCGTTACAGTATGTGTGTGTGTGTGTGTTTTTTTGGGTGTGTGTGTGTGAGGGAGACTTATGGTCTCCCCTCCATCATTATCCACCATAACACACCACTACCATGTAGTGGGGGTGAACCCTTGGGCTACCCTCCTATACTATGAATGAATAAAAAGGATACGATGGGCTACTGCCATGGTTGCTCTTTCTCCAAATAGGTTATTAGCACGAAGCTATAGAAAAATTCTTTTTGAGCCACAAAATTTTATTCCATCGTCCCTACACATTTTTCCCTCTTGCGAAGGAATCTAGTTGTTGTGGCAAAGTTTTTGCGACGACGAGCGATCGATTACTTGCAAGGCATTGCAGGAGATGGGATTTTTTTTCCTTTCTACAGATTTTTTTGTTTTATTCCATAAATCATTGATCTAGAGGTATACTTTTTTCCCCATAGATATGGATTATGTACCATAAAATTTTTTTTATTACATATGCATGTTACTTGTAATAATCAAATCAAAATACAAATACAAAGCTATTTTATTACAAACAAAAAAATATCTCCATTATTGTATCGGTCATGGACATTCACAGGGCCTTATGGCCATAATCTCTACTCCTAAGCCTATGGCTACAGCCAAGACAACGGGCACTTCTGAGGAAGCTTCTACACCAATAGTCTCTGATGTAGATAAGCCGAAAGCCATAATCTATATCAGACGACATATTGATTGGGACCTAAAGGCCAAATATCTCAATGTAGAAGATCCACGAGAGTTGTGGACTTCACTGGAGATCAGGTATAAGCAACAGAAAGATGTGATCCTCCCATGTGTATGTTATGAGTGGGAAAATCTCTGACTTCAGGACTTCAAGTCCGTTGCCGAGTATAACTTAGCGCTTCACAATATCACCTCACGCCTGAAGTTGTGTGGTGAAGAAGTCACGGAAGGACGCATGCTGGAAAAGACTTACACATCCTTCCATAAGAAGGATGCACTCCTCATGCAACAATACCATGAACGCAAGTTCACCAAGTACTCTGACATGCACTCCTGCCTTCTCATGGCAGAGCAAAACAGAGACTTGCTACTGGCCACACATAACTTACGCCCTGTAGGCTCAGCTTCTCTCACCGAGGATCACAAAGTTTCTTTCCAGAAGCAGATGAACAAACAAAAGGGGAAATTCAACAAAGGGAAAGCCCCTAAGCGACATGCCAGAGGTTCTCCCCAGAACAATAACCCTTCCCAGAGCAACAACAATGAGGGAAAGAAGAAGCTCCAGTGGAAGAAAAAAACACTGGACATACGTCTATTCCCAAGAAAAATTGGGAGGACAAATGCCACAGATGTGGCATGACTGGACATTGGTCCAGAAACTGTTGTACTCCACGACACCTCCAAGATCTCTATCAGGCGAGCCTAAAGTCTCCCGTTGAAACAAATTTGGTGGAAAACCAGCCGTCAACCAAGTTCACAATGGATGACTTCGAGAATGACGACCTACTAGACTGATGTCATATTTATCTGTTATGCATTTACATTATCTGTTATCAGTACTTCATCTGTAGCTTGCTTAAGCATATTATATCTTTCCTTTTCAATAATGAATGTCTTTCTGTTTATTAAAGTATTGAATTCATGCTCTATAGATGAAATGTGAGTGCATAGTGGACAGTGCCTCGACGCACACAATCCTTCACGAAAAAAGCAATTTTATTAGCTTAAATTGTAACGACCAGTATTTTTCAACACTTCACTTTACGTATTTTTTTAAAATTTTTTTTACCTTATAAATGTTAGTCAAGAGTTTTATAACAAAACTTATTTCAAAAATTCTTACAAAAATATTTTTAAGCACGAGACTAATTATAATGTATTTCAGTACATTCAGATTTCCTCAAACACTAAAAACAATTTCGATAAAAATTCGTTTTCAATAATTACCGTTTTGGCTTAACGAATTAATTTTCTATTCAAACATTTTAAAAACGTTTTCAAACTTCTACAGTAGAATCTTATGATCATTTAGGGCTCCCCACATTAATTTCGTAATTTTCTGATATCATTTCAATGGAGAACCTGCAAACCCGCTTTCTAAACGTTTTGGCCTAAAACTAGTATCTCCGTAGCTCAAATCCCAAAACGAACTTCGTATTAACGATACTCGTGACAATACGATTCCCTGGGTATGTTTTGGTAATTTTTCGGAGTCGTTTACGCAAACGAGTTTGTATTCCTCCGCTTTGCTAATTACAATCGCTAATGACCTTTTAACCCCAATCAAAATCTCATCTACCCCCTTTGTTAGTTAGATCTGAAATGGTTCAGATCTTCCCCCCATCTACCCCTCTCATCTACCCCCATTAATTACAACATTTCCATTCTTTAAACCTATAAATATAAACCTCTCCTCTTTGTATTAACCCACACCCACACAGTCACTATCTCTATCCCTCTATATATTTCAAACCCATACCCAGGCCGTTAATCTCGCGCCCTCTCTCTTCCTCTCTCTGTCATTCTCTACTCCCTCTCCTCTCTCTTCTCCCGCTCTGCCTCACTTCCCTCCCTCCAGCCTCCGACCACCGCCCTCCAGCCTCGACCCATGCTCCGCCGTCGACCGCCGCCTCCGCCGTCCTCTGTCCGCCGCCACAGTGACCGACGAACCTCCGAGCATCTTCAACGCTTCGCCGTCCACCGCCGCCGCGTGTGCCGCCCACGTCGCCGTCGCCGTCGCCACCTCATCGCCTTCGTCCTTCCCCCCGCCGGTGCCCGCCATCCACCGACGTCAAACACCCCCGTCGCCGGCAATCGTAAGCATCGAACGCGTGAGAAATCACGATGGCACTTTAGTAATTTCGATAATATTTTCGTATTTCGCTTTTTAATTAATTAATAAATGGGTATTATGGTTTTAAATCCATAACTTGAAATATAGGGCCCAGAAAAATGTGAGACTAGCTCCAGAAAATCAGAAATAATATTCTAGACCGAATGACGCTAGTTTTATCTCAATCTGACGCTTAGTTTTTCCAGAGTTAATTTTAACCCTAAAACTTAAATACATAAAATTCATTATAAAATACGTAACTCTTTACTTTCACGTACACTGATACGGGATAAACTTATATGTAATATTAGTCTTCGAGACTGTCGTTTTGACTACTCATTCAAGTATTTCCGACTAGTATTGCTCCCGAAAAAAATTTCGGAAGTTATACGTTACTTAAGTAATTTGGGGGTTTAAAGTTATTTTTGAGCTTCTGAAAATTATAAAAAATAGCAGAAGCTTCTGAAAATGTTTTCCTTTTGCAGTAAAATTATAATATTTATTTTTAGCTTATATAAAAATTTTGAACGATTTCTGACACCGTTTCAACTTGTTTTAAAAATCAAAACGATCAATATTTAGATAGAAATGTTGTATCTTCTAACTGATTATTTTTGTGTTGCAGGTATGAACTCTTGTGTACCAACTTCAAAGGAAGCCTTAGATTCATTTCCGGCCAGCTACGACAGTCTCGAATACTGTAAGTCACGACATATTCTAAACTTAGAAAACTAGTCTAATGTGCTTGTATGAACTCGTTGACACCCCTATAGCTTCGAAAGGCTATTTGCCTTGAACCGAACTAGAGACCTAACCTAATAGGAAAGTAATAAACTAAAGATTACTTTGCCAACTTTCAACTTTGGTGGTTGTAGCCGCAACTACCAACTTGGGTAAATTGTATGCTAAATCACACCACCACGTGCTCAAAGCACGGAAGTAACACCTTTTGTGTTGGACTTGTCTTTATCATACTTTCTGATTTTCAATGAGAAAGTCAACCAGTTGACTTGGTTTGACTAGAAACATATAGAACATCCTGTGGAACATCCTGTAAAGAACTTACACTTGACACCTCACTGGGGTATTGGGGTAACGCATAATTAGAGAGAGTACATGAGTGACTAGAGTTCTATCTTCCCATCCTGTCGCCTGAGTTTCGGCATCCCGTCCTGTCGCCTGAGTTTCGGCAAAATACATGTACCGCTGCCTGGGTTTTGACATTCGTCTGGGTAAGCGAACCCGGGCAAGAGATGAACTCAATGGTCACATATTGTACTCTCCTACTTGAGTCAAGTAGTGTTGTTACTTTTGCACAGTCACTTTTACCTTACGCACCACAGTCAACTTTACTTTACATGCACGTTACTTACTACACTTGTGCAGTCACAGTACTTTGCTTGTACTTTTAACTACAGCAGTAGCATGTTTCACTTGCCTAGCCTGCTTTACACTTGCACTACCACAGTACAGTTGTTCTCTCCTTTCAGTTCTGTTTACTTTTACTACTCAGCTGCGTACAGTTGTTGCTCAGTACTTTACTTTTCACTCTGGTATGCTTGTATGTAGTTACCTTTGTCATACTTGTACATCATTTCTTTTCTTTATTTAGAATTTTTGTGACTTACCTACGGTTCCATCTCCGTGGCATCGCAGACGACGTACATATGGAGGTAGATGCTCTTGAGTTGATAGCGTTAGAGTTCGACCCTGAGACCGCAGCTTTCCGTTTTATTTTCGCTATGTACTTTCTTTCTTTCATGTATCATTGTTGGAACATTTGTACAGTATGGATTGTAATAATTGGACACTATTTGGGTATTTTTGTACATCTTTGCATCGTAGCTATTTTGGTTTCACTGGTTAACTTCAGGACCTGCGTAAATATCAAATAAGTAACTGGCCCCCGAGAGCGGGTCGTTACATAAATAATTATGATGGTCCTGTCATTACTATTTCAGGACTGTTAAACATAATTGAAGGATCTGGTGAAACAATGATTTTGCTCCCAAATAACACGAGTCTAATAATAATAGATGCATTTTTCTCTCCTAAATAAAATAGGAATCTGTTAAGTTTCAAGGATATTCGTTTAAACATATATCACTTAGAAACTAAAGATATAAATGAAGATGAATATCTGTATGTTACTCGGCAAAACGACGGTTTAAAAACTGTCTTAGAATGATTTAAGGGACTCCCGTTGGATCTCTATTATAGTCATATTCAACCTATAGAAGCTAATTTGACTGTGCACCAGAAGTGCCTTTTATCGTCAGTATTCAAACTTTGGCATAACAGATTTGGTCACCCTGGATCGGCAATGATGCACATCATCATCACCTAATCTTTTGGACATAATTTGAAGAACCTGAAGATTCTTCAGAAGGGTGATTTTCCATGTCTATCTTGTTTCAAGGATAAACTAATAACGAGACCATCCCTACTGTAAGTGGGATTAGAGTCTCCTAGCTTCTGGGAGAGAACACACGGGATATTTGCGGGCCTATTCACCCCGCAAGTGGCCCATTTCGGTACTTTATGGTACTGATAGATGCATCATCAAAATGGTATCATATGTTCCTCTCGTCCACCCCCAACCTAGCTTTTTCAAAGCTATTGGCAAAAATAATTAAGTTGCGGGCTCATTTTTTCGATAACCATATCAAGAAACTATGTCTTGATAATGCGGGAGAATTCACTTCTCAAGTCTTTCAAGACTATTACCGAGCAACTGGCATCGAAGTTGAACATCCAGTAGCACATGTTCACACCCAGAATGGGTTAGCAGAATCTCTGATAAAGAGACTGAAATGGAATGCACGTCCATTGCTGATACAATCACAGTTGCCTATTAATGCTTGGGGACATGCCATATTGCATGCCGCATCGCTTATCATC
The DNA here is from genome assembly GCA_030789695.1 of Scilla litardierei. Lineage (NCBI taxonomy): Eukaryota > Viridiplantae > Streptophyta > Magnoliopsida > Asparagales > Asparagaceae > Scilla > Scilla litardierei. Next base: position 129,218,972 of record CM061138.1, read on the forward strand.
TTACGGCCTTCTGGTGGCCATACTTTATCACCGATGAAGCTAGCGTATGGTGCACCTCCGAATATCTCTCATTTGAGAGTGTTTGGTTGCACAGTCTTTGTCCTCCGAATATCTCTCATTAGAGATGAACCCTACACATGATGCTGAGCTCAGACCAGGTACCTCTCCCATCCTACATTCCCCTGAAGAGGAAACTATATGAGAAACAGCATTAAATTTGTACGTACTGGGGAGGTCCTGGACAGAAAAAGCACTGTCGTTGACGACGAATTTGCGTTCAATATTGCCATGCACATATCTGAATATGACAATGACATCGAACCACGATCTCTTGCAGAATGTAAACGTAAAGATGATTGGCCAAAGTGGAACGAGGCAATAGGAGTAGAGCTGGACTCACTCTTGAAACACGAAGTTTTTGGACCAGTAGTCCAAACACCTGAAGGTGTAAAACATTTGGGTTATAAGTGGGTTTTCATCAGAAAAAGAAATGAAAATAATGAGATCGTACGCTACAAAGCACGGCTTGTAGCACATAGATTTTTCCAACGACCGGGGATAGATTATGAACAAACATATTCCCCTAGTATGGATGCAATCACGTTTCGATTTTTATTAAGCTAATCATCTCTGGAAAGCCTAGAAATGCAGCTCATGGACATTGTGATTGCATATCTATATGGCAATATAGATAAATATATCTATATGAAACTCCTTGATAGATATAAATTACCTCTAGAGATAGCAGAGAGACCTCGGAACGTCTACTCTGTAAGGCTTCAAAGATCATTATTTGGTCTTAAGCAATCCGGTAAAATGTGGTATAACAGACTGAGTGATTTCCTTATGCAGCAAGGTTTCACCAATAATGAAGTTTGCCCATTATCTTTATTAAAAGATCAGGAATAAGATTTGTTATAGTCATCTTTTCTGTGGACGACTTAAATCTTATTGGATCTCCTGCAGAGATCGTTGAGATATCTGCAAGCCTAAATAATACTTTTGAAATGAAAGACCTAGGCAAAACAAAGTATTGTCTTGCCTTACAGATCGAACACCTACGTGGTGGTATACTGTTACACCAATGCACATATATAAGGAAATTACTGAAAAAATTTCATAATGGATAAATGTCATCCTCTAAGCACACCAATGGTCGTTAGATCCTTGGATGTACATAAGGACCCCTTCTGTCTGCTGGAAGAGGGTGGGGGGAGAATGTTAGGTCCTGAAGTACCTCACATTAGTGCCATTGGAGCACTTCTATATTTGGCTAACTGTACGCGTCCCGATATAGCGTTCTCAGTGAATCTCTAGCCAGATATAGTGCAGCGTCCACAAAGCGCCACTGAAATGGAGTTAAGCAGCTTCTGCGCTACCTCCAAGGGTCAATTGACCTAGGATTATATTTCCCTAAAGGTGGTTATGCAGATGAAGGTTACAGGTCTGATCCTCACACCGAGAAATCACAAACTGGTTTTTTGTTCACCTACGGTGGTACAACCATCTCCTAGAAATCTGTGAAGCAAATCACTACAGTAATCTCTTCTAACCATTCCAAGCTCCTTGCGATCTATGAAGCAAGCAAAGAATGTGTATGGCTTCTTTCAGTCATTCATCACATCTTAGTGACTACCGGCCTGAAGACTTGTAACACCTACAAGTGCTAATACTAATATTTCTTTTTATATTTAGTGGTAATTCATGCATTAGCCCAAGTTTTGGCAATATTTACATTTATGTTCAACAAGTTTTGCATTTGTACCCCAAAAGGGGCATATATTTGCAAATTTTGCCTTAAGGAGGGTTTTTGGGCAAAGTTTGTCATAAATGGCATGATAAGTAATAAACGAAGCAAGTTGGAGGGCTATTACAAAAAATGAGTAATGGCAAGCTTGTAAATAAAGAGATTGTTAGGAGATAACTCTTAAATTAATTAAAAACCCAAATGCTTCTACACAATTCCACACATTTCCACTCCTTTTTCTTTTTATTTTTACTTCCCTTTTGTTTTCCTCTTTCCCATTGTTGGTTGCTGGCCGAAAGTTTCAAAAAACAAAAAAAAAAGAAAAGAGAGAAGAGAAAGGAGAGAAGAAGAAGAGGGGGAGGAGGAAGGAGAGGAGGAGAAGAGAAGGCCACGCTAGAGGAGACTTCATACAAACCCTAGGACCTCTCTTGAAGCTCCAATAGGTAGGATTCTTTACAACCCCCCTCTCTAATTGTAGATGAAGGAAGAAAATTGCTTGCATGTTTAAGTTTCTTGTAGATTTGGGAAGAGCGTTGCAGAAATAGGCCATATGTTGCATGATTGGTTAATTTCATTGCTTGCATGTTTATTTTTCTTGTAAATTTTGGAAGAGTGTTGTAGAAATAGGCCATGTGTTGCATGCTTGGCTAATTTCTTAAGGAGATGATGGATTTGTGCCAAAGTTTAAGTCTTTAGTTGATACTATTGAAAAAGATAGAAGATTTGGAAGAAAGATGACATTTTTAGGGATAAGCTAGTTTGTATGGTTAAGAAAAATGCTACTTTTAATAAAAAATTTTCAGTTTGCTAAAAGATTACATTTTTATAACAAGGCTAGGCTAGTGGAGTACTCCTATAAAAACCTATTTGAGTGCAATGTTCCAAAAGAACCAAGTTCCTCTTGAAATCCCTCGCAAAATCAAACACTTAGAAGGCTGAAAATTTTTAGTATGTTATTCCTAATTCTGCAGACAGTATAGAGAGAAATAGAATCTGAAATAATTATATTCATGTAGTTCACGAAATCCTACCCTAAAACCATATACATTTTGATATATGTTCAATTCAATAAGTGGGAGTAAAAATTCACCAATTACAACATGTCTGAAGCTCTTCTTGACTGGTCACAGTTTAGAAAAATAGATCTCAGTACTTGCACACACAATGAAATTCCATGTTCTTAGTCTTGTTGTAAAGTTAACAAGTTTTTCTACAACTTCATATCACTTCTTATTTTTCGAAATTCTGACTGCAATAAGCTCAAAATCAGCAATCAAGACAGACCCTGTGTAACGACCTGTTTTTCTAGTCGTATTTTGACTGTTGGGTGCGTGTATTTTTACTTCGTTGATCCATTTACTTTCGTCCGAGTGATTTTCGTCCGTACGTTGACGTGAGCGCGTCTTTGTTTTAGTTTTGTTGTAGCGTAACTATCGGCCAGGTGACCATAACTAATTACTCTTAATTAAGTGTTAACTACTAATTAGCTAATTACTACTAACTATTTTTAAAATCATAAAACTACTTTTTAACTAAAGGGTAATTTCAAATTAACTTATTATTTTTGATTAATTTCGTTTTACTAAATTATCTTTCCTAACTTACTATTATCATCTACTTTACCCTAACCTTCTTCAATCTCCACCGAATTGTTGGTGAGATCCAACATCGGTCTTTAAGTCCCCTGCCATCAACCAACCCTTATTCAATCTGTCTCCTCCCCCTCTCCTTAAGACAACCTACATGCAAAACAAACAGCAACCAATCCACAATAAGAAACCATCATCGTCGTCGTCACAATCCTCCCTTCCACAATCAGCCACCACCCTCCACCATACAACAACAAATCAGACATACCCATCACCTCCTCCACACAACAAACACTTCACCTCCCCTTACAACCCAACACAAAATCCAACCAGAAACACAAAACAAACAGAAAACCAAATAAAAAATCAAGCAATCAATTTCAACACTATTGGAACCCCAAATCCCCTGATCAGATCGTCGCATCTCGGATCAGGCCGCTCCCACTTCTCATCGCGTCACCGGACCACCCTCGAGAGCCGCCCGCGCCGCCCGCGCCGCCCGCGCCGCCCCGCCTCGGATCGCCTCGTCGTGCACCCTAGCCGCCGTACGCCGCGCCACCGAACCACCACCGAGATCTGCCCCAATGCCACTGCCAAATCTCACCGTGCGCCCGCTCGAGGCCGCCCAACCCGCAACCCCGTCGCCGCCCTGCCGAAGCCCACGGCCCCCGCCCCGCCCCGATCTGCGTCGCCCGCATCTCAGTCGCACAGACCCTGGCCCCCCTCGCTCGCCGTGACCCCCCGTGCCTCGATCGGCGCCCCGAAACCCTCGCCGCGCCGTACCGCCGCCAGATCCGCCGGATCGCCCCCCACAAGCCGCCGTGACCGCCGTCGTAAACCCCCTTCCCCCCTTGCGTCATTTTGGTGTCGCTGCCTTTAAAACGAAAAAAAAAGAAAAAGGAACAGAGAAGAAGAACGAAAGAGAAGAGAGTACAGAGAGAGATAAAGAGGGTAAGGGACTTTTCTTTTAATATAAGTTTATAAAGGTTAGTTTAATAAATATTAAGTAAGTTAAATTATTATGATAAAATAATATATAAGATAGTATTATAAAGTTATATAAGTTATTATAACAGGTTAAGTTAAAGTTAAGTTAACTTTGTTTATTAAGTTAAGTTATGTTTTAATTATAAGCCAAGTTAATTTTTCATAAAAAAATTAAGTTTATAAGTAAAGTTATTTTAAGTTAAGAAATTCTTACATTAAGTTTTAGCTATAAGTTGGTGTAACTTGCCCTCTTAACTTATTAATAATTTGCGTACCTAACTCGTTCGTAACGTGTGAACCAGGTACACAGACCGCCTTTCAAAACACGCCTTTCACGACAAGGCGACTTGGTAACTCATCGTACCCTTGTCATGGGTTCTTAAAACAATAACAAATGCATGCCAACCTAGTTTTATTTCGTTATCACAGTGTTTCCATTTTTGAACTGTTAGCTAAAATTGCATAGTATCGTATCGTAAATTGCACAGCATCGTAAAGGCAGCAGAATTGGGCTTCATGACATGATTGACAGAAAGTTGTAACTGGAAATGTGACATGCTAGAAAATTGCACCAACACTGGGTTTTGGGGTAACTTATAATAGCGAGGGTGCGGGAGCGACTAGTCCAGCCTTTGTTGTCACCGTGCGGGTTCTAGCAACCCATCATAGTAGCCGGTGACAACCATCACAGATCACAGAGTATTGCATAGTATTCATAGTATTCATAGCATAGTTCGCCCGGGTAGCACCCGTGGTAAGAGGTGGCCTCTTGGTTGCTCATTGCACCCCGCATTATAAGTCACGGTCTAGGTATCTGCACAAATAGACTCTTATTACATAGTCACTTTTAATATTGCACTTTTAATTGCTAGAAATTGATGATGGATGTAAAACTGCAAAGTTACCTTTCTGCTCTCTTTTTCCCTTACCAGTATTGTTTGCACTTTACCTCTTTACTTTTAAATTTCCATGCTTGTACATTTGTTTCAATATCCATGTATAGAGATACTTTGAGTTACGTCTGATCCTGGCGACCCTTCTCTTTGTGGTGGACTCGCCAGATATCACCCAGGTCGAGGGCTTTGCACCATAGGCCGCAGACGCTGATTTTGTGGTTGAGCTCGACCAGCAGGACCAGCATGACCCTGAGTATTGAGAGTGAGTGTGGGAGATTTGCTTTGTTGTTTCGAGAGTGGTTTGATGTATCTTTTGTATTTTCGGATGTATTTTCCTTTCCTGTTAGTTGCTGGGTTGTAATAAGGTAGTGTACCACTTTCATTATCAGTATTTTGGCGTATTTCTGCAACATAGCCTGTGTTGACTTCATTGGTGCCTAGCAGGACTTGTGCATGTTCCAAGCAGTAACGGGCCCCGTAAATGGGTCGTTACAAGTTTGGTGGCCCATGCAGGTCTGCGCTAAATGCCACATGAACAATACATGAAGTTCAGAATATGTCGTATACAATACTCAATGAGACTGATCAAACCTTATGGAATGCAGATAAGCCATGGAAAGGAACACTTCGGGAAGCGATGACAGTGCCTTTGGATCCGGGATCAACCACCAGGATGGGGGTCCCAACCAAAATGATGCTGGCAATAGAGCCAACAACGGTTCGAGCGCAACAGTATTCCCGACTGCACCGTTGTCTGCCGAAGATTGCATGCGGGGCATGTATGCCCTTCATCAGCAGCTTGGATAGGCCTTGGAACAGGCTTTGCACAGAGAGCAACGAGCATACTCGAGTGCTTATCACTTTCGAGGGATGAGCCCAAAGACCTTCGCAGGGACTGAGAGCCATCTTCAGGCGGAAGAATGGCTCAAGCGCATCACTGATGATCTGAGAGCATCTCAGATTCGAGAAGAAGCCTGGGTGGCTGTCGTCAAGAGGCAACTGACGGATGGTGCTAGAGACTGGTGGCAGGCAGTTGAAGACCGCTTGGGATTGCCGATTTCGTGGGATGTATTTACAAGTACCTTCAATGCCCAGTACTTTTCCCCACATGCAACGATCACGATGAGGAAGAAGTTCATCAACCTGAAGCAGGGTTCGATGACGGTGGATCAGTATGACGCTGAGTTCTCCAGGCTCAGCAGGTTTGCTCCAGAGATGGTTACAAATGCTTTGACTCGAGCCCAGCAGTTCCAACAGGGGCTCAATATTGAGATTCGAAGGATGATGGTCGGTGCTAGCCCGACAACACATGCTGAAGTTCTGGCCATTGCGCGTAACCATGAGATGGTTGAAGAGGAGGAAAAGGAAGAACGCATGCTGGCAACATCTGTGAGGCCCCCACCGACCCAAGCTGGGCCAAGCAGACGGCCCCAGATGCCTCGTCCTATTCAGCAGGTTCAGTTTAAGAGGCCAGGACCACAGCAGCAGGCCCTCCCGGTCTGCCACTTTTGCCGAAAGTCTGGACACTTCAAATCTGAGTGTCGAGTTTTTCTGGGCCTTTGTCTGGTTTATGGAGAGTCTGGACACGTGGCTAGGAATTGCCCGCATCATAGGTCACGTGCTCCAGTTCCAGCTCCAGCTCCTCGTACTGCCCCGACTGGGATCGCCCCACTGCGTCCACCACTACCTCCACAGCAGAGGGTGTTCCAGCAGGCAAGGCAGCCACCACCGAGACGCCAGGCTTACACCATAACTGTCGAAGAGGTCGAGGCCACCGGTGAAGTGATCACAGGTATAATTCTTACATTATTGGTATATCTTTTCTTTCATTAGCTTGGGTTGCTTAGATTAGTGTTTGAACCTAGGTGTCGTGCTAGTAGCTGGGAATCCCGCCCTCTCCTTGTTCGACTCGGGAGCATCACACTGCTTTCTAGCGAGTCGATTCGTTCGCACCCACACCGTTCCTGTTACAACCTTATCTACCGGTTGGAACGTCAATACGGGTGGCGGAGTGATAAAGGCGACCAATGGGTATCCTCAATGCCCCGTGGTGATTTGTGGGTGAGCTTTATTCGCTAACTTCATGATGATTGATATCCCGAACTTTGATGCTGTATTCGGGATGGATTGGTTAGGAACTTTCCATGCCACCATCGACTGTTGTCGAAGGAGGGTAGCCTTCGACATTCCTGATCATCCGAAGTTCGAGTTCATTAGTGGGAGCAGATCTGTGGGACTGGTGAAGTACAAGGCCAAGTCGATCGAAGCAGTAGCAGCCACGATGGACGTTGAGCCCGAGATACCAGAAGTGGTTCGAGAGTTCTTGGATGTGTTTCCAGACGACCTTACAGGTTTGCCTCCGGATCGCACCCTTAAATTTGCCATCAAACTAATGCCAGGAGCCCAGCCGATGTCCAGGGGACCATATCGTCTAGCGCCATCTGAGCTAGAAGAATTACGGGTCCAACTTGATGAGCTACCGAAGAAGGGATGGATACGACCCAGTGTATCTCCCTGGGGATCCCCTATATTGACGGTGAAGAAGAAAGACGGATCCCTTCGTATGTGCGTTGACTACCGCGAGCTGAACAAAGTCACCGTGAAGAACAAGTACCCTCTACCGCGCATCGACGATCTTTTCGACCAGCTCAGTGGGTCAAGCGTTTATTTGAAGCTGAATCTGAGGACAGGGTACCATCAAGTGAAGGTGAAGGATGAAGATGTTCCCAAGACTGCATTCAGGACCAGATACGGACATTATGAGTACTTAGTGATGCCGTTTGGTGTGACCAATGCACCCGCGGTATTTATGAGTCTCATAAACCAAGTATTGTATGAATACTTGGACAAGTTCGTAGTAGTCTACATCGACGACATTCTCATCTACTCGAAGAATGCGGTGGAGCATGCAGAGCATCTCAGGAAGGTTCTCGAGACCCTGAGAAGACACCAGCTTTATGCCAAACTTAGCAAGTGCAAGTTCTGGCTAAACAAGGTGGCATTTCTAGGCCACGTGGTGTCCGAAGCAGGGATTGATGTTGATCCTGAAAAAGTGGCCGATGTTCAAAACTGGCCAGTCCCCCGAACGATGACCGAGATTCGAAGCTTCTTGGGACTAGCCGGATACTACCGGAGGTTCATCAAAGACTTCTCGAAGATCGCGGGAGCCATGACGCGATTAACGAGAAAGGATGTGATGTTTGTTTGGTCGAAAGCATATGAGGATGCCTTCCAGAAGCTGAAGAAGAGGTTGACGACTGCACCCATCTTGATCATTCCAGACCGATCAGGAGGATTCGAAGTCTTCTGTGATGCATCTGGCAAGGGACTTGGATGCATGCTACATCAGCACGGTCGAGTCGTAGCATATGCATCCAGGCAGTTGAAGATCCATGAGAAGAACTACCCCACTCATGATCTTGAGTTGGCGGCAGTGATTTTTGCATTGAAGATTTGGAGGCACTTCCTATTGGGTGAGCACGTGAAGGTGTTCTCGGATCACAAGAGTCTGAAGTATCTCTTCACTCAGAAGGAGCTCAACATGCGTCAGCGACGATGGGTCGAGCTCATGGCAGATTATGACATTGACCTTCAGTACCATCCTGGGAAAGTCAATGTCGTACCGGACGCATTGAGTCGTCTTCCAGCAGTGATGACCCTTACGACTCAGTGGAGGTTGCAGCAAGAGATCCGAGACATGGGTATAAAAGTGATTCTACCAGGGATGACTGCATCTTTAATGGGCATGCATATCCAGTCGACCTTGGTAGAGAGGATCAAGTCAACTCAGATGGATGATGAGAAGCTGCGGAAGATTAGAGATCTGGTGATGGCAGGCCAAAGACCAGAGTTCAAGATTCATGCAGATGGGTCCTTGAGGTTTCAGGACAGGATCTGTGTACCGTCTGGTGCCATTAGAGATGAGTTATTGGAGGAAGCTCACAGTTCTCCTTACTCTATACATCCTAGAGGTACCAAAATGTATCAGGATCTGCGACAGCATTACTGGTGGCATGGCATGAAGAGAAGCGTCGCTCGAAGCGTAGCGAAGTGTATTGTGTGCCAGCAGGTGAAGGTTGAACACCAGAGAACTGCCGGCTTGTTGCAGCCATTGCCCATTCCGGAGTGGAAATGGCAGCACATCACGATGGACTTCGTGACTGGTCTACCCAAGAGTACAAAGCAGAATGACGCTGTCTGGGTGATCGTAGACCGATTGACCAAGACCACGCACTTCATTCCTTTCAGAGTGGGCCAGTCTACAGAAGTATTGGCCAAGAAGTACATGGATGAGATTGTGAAGCTACATGGAGTTCCTATCAGCATTGTCTCGGACAGAGACACCAGGTTCACATCTCGTTTCTGGAGGAGCCTTCAGGATAGCTTGGGAACCCACTTGAGTTTTAGTACGGCTTACCATCCGCAGACAGATGGTCAGTCAGAGCGTACTATACAGATACTGGAAGACATGCTGCGGGCATGTATGCTGGACTTCAAAGGATCATGGGAAGATCATCTCCATTTGGTGGAGTTTGCATACAACAACAGCTACCAGTCTAGCATTGGTATGGCACCTTTTGCGGCACTATATGGGAGAAAGTGCCGATCCCCCTTGAGCTGGGATGATGTAGGAGATCGAGAGTTGGTTGGTCCTGAGCTAATCACCGAAGCCGTGGACGTGGTTTGAACCATCAGAGAGAAGCTGCAGCTGGCTCAGGACAGGTACAAGCATTGGGCGGATGTGAAGCGTCGACACCTGGAGTTCCAGCCCGGTGATCATGTATTTCTGAAGATCTCGCCCAATTGAGGATTGATTCGTTTTGGACGGAGAGGAAAGCTCAGTCCTCGATTCATTGGGCCTTTCGATATTCTAAAGCGAGTAGGAGAGGTGGCATACAAGCTTGCATTGCCCCTGCCTTAGAGGGAGTGCACAATGTATTCCACATCTCGCAGTTGCGTCGCTATGTGAGCGACCCGAGTCATGTCGTGGACTACTCAGAGATCGCAGTTCGTCCAGACTTGACGTACGAGCAGCAACCCGTGGAGATCCTAGATCGTCGCCAGAAAGTCTTCAGGAACAGGACTATTGATCTAGTCAGAGTGATGTGGCGTAGCGACTCGCCAGGAGAGTCTACCTGGGAACGAGAGGATGAGATGCGAGGACATTACCCCTACCTTTTCCCTGTCCCTTAGAGAATTCCGGGGACGGAATTATTCTAAGGAGGGTAGGATGTAACGACATGTTTTTCTAGTCGTATTTTGACTATTGGGTGCGTGTATTTTTACTTCGTTGATCCAGTTACTTTCGTCTGATTGATTTTTGTCCGTACGTTGACGTGAGCGCGTCTTTGTTTTAGTTTTGTCGTAGCGTAACTATCGGCCAGGTGACCATAACTAATTACTCTTAATTAAGAGTTAACTACTAATTAGCTAATTACTACTAACTATTTTTAAAATCATAAAACTACTTTTTAACTAAAGGGTAATTTCAAATTAACTTATTATTTTTAATTAATTTCGTTTTACTAAATTATCTTTCCTAACTTACTATTATCATCTACTTTACCCTAACCTTCTTCAATCTCCACCGAATTGTTGGTGAGATCCAACATCGGTCTTCAAGTCCCCTGCCATCAACCAACCCTTATTCAATCTGTCTCCTCCCCCTCTCCTTAAGACAACCTACAGGCAAAACAAACAGCAACCAATCCACAGTAAGAAACCATCATCGTCGTCGTCACAATCCTCCCTTCCACAATCAGCCACCACCCTCCTCCATACAACAACAAATCAGACATACCCATCACCTCCTCCACACAACAAACACTTCACCTCCCCTTACAACCCAACACAAAATCCAACCAGAAACACAAAACAAACAGAAAACCAAATCAAAAATCAAGCAATAAATTTCAACACTATTGGAACCCCAAATCCCCCGATCAGATCGTCGCATCTCGGATCAGGCCGCTCCCACTTCTCATCGCGTCACCGGACCACCCTCGAGAGCCGCCCGCACCGCCCCGCCTCGGATCGCCTCGCCGTGCGCCCTAGCCGCCGTACGCCGCGCCACCGAACCACCACCGAGATCTGCCCCGAAGCTGCTGTCGAATCTCGCCGTGCGCCCGCTCGAGGCCGCCCAACCCGCAACCCCGTCGCCGCCCTGCCGAAGCCCACGGCCCCCGCCCCGCCCCGATCTACGCCGCCCGCGTCTCAGTCACACAGACCCCGGCCCCCCTCGCTCGCCGTGACCCCCCGTGCCTCGATCAGCGTCCCGAAACCCTCGCAGCGCCGTACCGCCGCCAGATCCGCCGGATCGCCCCCCACAAGCCGCCGTGACTGCCGCCATAAGCCCCTTTCCCCCCTTGCGTCATTTTGGTGTCGCTGCCTTTAAAACAAAAAAAAAGAAAAAGGAACAGAGAAGAAGAACGAAAGAGAAGAGAGTACAGAGAGAGAGAAAGAGGGTAAGGGACTTTTCTTTTAATATAAGTTTATAAAGGTTAGTTTAATAAATATTAAGTAAGTTAAATTATTATGATAAAATAATATATAAGATAGTATTATAAAGTTATATAAGTTATTATAACAGGTTAAGTTAAAGTTAAGTTAACTTTGTTTATTAAGTTAAGTTATGTTTTAATTATAAGCCAAGTTAATTTTTCATAAAAAAATTAAGTTTATAAGTAAAGTTATTTTAAGTTAAGAAATTCTTACATTAAGTTTTAGCTATAAGTTGGTGTAACTTGCCCTCTTAACTTATTAATAATTTGCGTAGCTAACTCGTTCGTAACGTGTGAACCAGGTACACAGACCGCCTTTCAAAACACGCCTTTCACGACAAGGCGACTTGGTAACTCATCGTACCCTTGTCGTGGGTTCTTAAAACAATAACAAATGCATGCCAACCTAGTTTTATTTCGTTATCACAGTGTTTCTATTTTTGAACTGTTAGCTAAAATTGCATAGTATCGTATCGTAAATTGCACAGTATCGTAAAGGAAGCAGAATTGGGCTTCATAACATGATTGACAGAAAGTTGTAACTGGAAATGTGACATGCTAGAAAATTGCACCAACACTGGGTTTTGGGGTAACTTATAATAGCGAGGGTGCAGGAGCGACTAGTCCAGCCTTCGTTGTCACCGTGCGGGTTCTAGCAACCCATCATAGTAGCCGGTGACAACCATCACAGATCATAGAGTATTGCATAGTATTCATAGCATAGTTCGCCCGGGTAGCACCCGTGGTAAGAGGTGGCCTCTTGGTTGCTCATTGCACCCCGCATTATAAGTAACGGTCTAGGTATCTGCACAAATAGACTCTTGTTACATAGTCACTTTTAATATTGCACTTTTAATTGCTAGAAATTGATGATGGATGTAAAACTGCAAAGTTACCTTTCTGCTCTCTTTTTCCCTTACCAGTATTGTTTGCACTTTACCTCTTTACTTTTAAATTGCCATGCTTGTACATTTGTTTCAATATCCATGTATAGAGATACTTTGAGTTACGTCTAATCCTGGCGACCCTTCTCTTTGTGGTGGACTCGCCAGATATCACCCAGGTCGAGGGCTTTGCACCAGAGGCCGCAGACGCTGATTTTGTGGTTGAGTTCGACCAGCAGGACCAGCAGGACCAGCAGGACCCTGAGTATTGAGAGTGAGTGTGGGAGATTTGCTTTGTTGTTTCGAGAGTGGTTTGATGTATCTTTTGTATTTTCGGATGTATTTTCCTTTCCTGTTAGCTGCTGGGTTGTAATAAGGTAGTGTACCACTTTCATTATCAGTATTTTAGCGTATTTCTGCAACATAGCCTGTGTTGACTTCATTGGTGCCTAGCAGGACTTGTGCATGTTCCAAGCAGTAACGGGCCCCGTAAATGGGTCGTTACACCCTGGAATCTGTCAGAAAAACAGATCTGACAGGCTTCACAAAATAATTCACTATAATTCATATAATTCATATTTTTACATGAAATTTTAATGCTAATCCAAAACTACCATATAGACAACTTTCATTTAGGAAATTTTATCAAACTCGCATTGGAAATGGCTGATATCCATTAAAGTTTAGGACTGACGGTGAATATTCAGCAAATTGAATGGGTTGGTGATGACTTGAATTGTGTTTTGGTTTATTCCTACGTTCAGATATTAATACTCAATATTCCTTATGTAGATGCATCAGTATTACAGTGTTTGCATATGGATATGCAATTTTATGTTGCAAGTTTTAGAAATGGATGTTTATGTTCATGGCTTATGGAACATGCAAGTTTTGTTGTTAACAGTCCGGTGAAAAAGAATGCATTTGGACCTCATTTTACATGCTTAATACACTAGAATTAATTACTAGCTAAAAGAAAACCTAGGGTTGTCTCGTTCCACTCGAGGTGGGTGAGTACCCTAGGAGGGTTTGGAGGAAACCAAGGTAACGAGTGGACATGCAGGGATGGACTGCTGGGTTGTGGATCACTCCTTACGAGCCCTCAGAGGTGAGGAGTAGGTTGGGTTGGTTGAGTTGGAGAATAGCTTCTTTCGTAAAAGCTTGCCTCGGAAAGTCGTAGCATTCCACCCACCTTATTGGGTGAGGTCCAGTCCCCGATGTCTGACCCGTTACTTAAGTTTCGAATTCATGCATGAACACTAACTTATAAAGACAAAAAAATCAGTAACCTTGGATGTGATGCCTTTTTCTTTGTTTGTGCACTATGATTAGAGTAGTAGAGTTGTGGAGTTCCTACTGGGCACGCTGTGACGTGTCCTTTCTCCCCACAAGTACAGGTACCAGTTCTCAGGCGACGGGACCGAGGACAGAGACCCCAGAGGGCAGTTCGTCTCAGCAGGGTCCGTATAGTCTGTAGTTAGTGTGGGTCTTGGGGTGTAGTCTTGGGGTGGGTGTGGGATGACAGCAGAGTTTTGTACCCCTGTTTCACTTTGTACCCCGAGGGACTGAGTTGTACTTTTTCTTTTTGGAGCTTTAGCTGTTAAGGTTGTACAGTGGACTCGTTTGCTACTAGATGTGTGGTTATGGTGCTCTGTGATGTTGAGATGTCCTATTTGTCGTACTTTACTCTGCTGCCTGTGTTATAATACATTGTACTTTCTTTCTGTGTTGGAGCTGTACCGTTCTGCTTTTATTTCAGTTCGTACTTTACTACCTGTGTTTCCTCAGCGTTTGCAGTGGCCTGCGAGTCATTGGTTTACATATTAGCGATTGGTATTTTAATACCGCGGCTTGTCACGTCGGTCCACCCTATTTTGAGTAACGGAGCGTGACAGGTTTTGTGGTGGCCTATAGAGGTCAGCACACACTGCGAAGCGTGTAAAGGGAATACAGGTAAGACTCCAATATTTCAGTACATGGTACTAATTCATTTATTCTATTTCTCACCTGCAGATGGAAGGTGGGAATGGGACTTCCGGTGGGACCGGAGTTTCAGATGGCGGGACTGGTCCAGCTGGTGACGGGCACTCTCTAGGTGACGGGACCTCAGAGTCGGCCCTAATGGCTAAATTTTTGATGGGCATTTTAGAGCACATGGGACAGCTGGAGGAGAGGGCAGCTGCATCGAAGCCGCCGAGCTATAAGGAGTTCAGGATGCTGTGTCCATGATATTTCTCGGGTAGGGAGAGTAGCCTCGAGGTGGATGAGTGGCTACGACATACGGAGGATGATCTGACGATGTGTCGATTTCTCCGAGACGGTTGGGTGGAGTTGGTAAGGTGCCAGTTGACCCATCAGGCCAGAGACTAGTGGGAGGCCCAGGAGAGGATACTGAAGGGGAACATTGCTTGGGAGACCTTTCGAGAGTTGTTTGAGGCCAAGTTCCTTCCGGAGGCGACGAAGGACGAGTTGAGACAAAGATTCGAGCACTTGACTCAGAGTAAGATGACATCAGATGAGTATGATGCAGAGTTCTCACTACTGAGTAAGTATGCACCAGAACTTGTAGCGACAAATGCCACTAGAGCCAGGCGCTGTCGCATGGGACTAGACGTAGAGTTTTGGACGGCCATGTCTACTCAGGAGTTGTTGACTCAAGAGGTCGTAATGTAGGAAACTAGACATCATGAGACTCACCCGCAGAGTCTAGGGAGGCCACCAGCCAGTGACAGACGACTGGCCG
This sequence comes from Scilla litardierei, assembly GCA_030789695.1. Taxonomy (NCBI): domain Eukaryota; kingdom Viridiplantae; phylum Streptophyta; class Magnoliopsida; order Asparagales; family Asparagaceae; genus Scilla; species Scilla litardierei. Next base: position 129,234,318 of record CM061138.1, read on the forward strand.
CTCAGCAGAGGACCACCACTGGCTCAGTTCAACAGGTGACATTCAAGCGACAGGGGCTCCATCCTCGGCACAGAAGGGGCCTTCATGCTACAGATGCGGGAAGCCGAGGCATGTGCAAAGAGACTGTCGAGTTCCGAGTGCCAGGTGTTACACGTGTGGAGAGCCGGGACACATTAGTAGATTTTGCCCACGGTTGGGTCATGCTCCAGTACCACCGGCGTTAGCGACGGTCCGGCCTGTACATCAAAGACCTCTTCCTCCACCACCGCAATGGCTTGCCCTCCCGGCACCATCAGGACCGAGACCGTCTGCACCGAGAGGACCCCCTCCACCCCCTCGGTAGTGATGAGGGTATCAGGGGGCAGCTCCTCTGTCGAGGCGATAGCAGTATACTATGACCCAAGTAGGGACTCGGAGGGTGCTAGTCGTGTGATCACTGGTATGAATCTTACCCCTCTGCAGCCTATTTGATTTTAGATTTAGTTGTTTGGGCTAGCCAATAGTTGTGTTTTATTGTTATGATACTTTAGGTATTGTTAAAGTAGCATCCTACCCAGCCTTATCTCTATTCGATTCTGTTGCGTCACATTGTTTTTTGTCTAAGAAATTTGTGACCCAGTACTCTATAATGGTTGACTCTTTTGCTGCTAGCTGGAATGTTCACACCAGGAATGGGATCATTTGTAGTGTTTCTGGGATACGGAACTGTCTAGTTGAGATCAGGGGACATGAGTTGTATGCAGACTTTTCAGTGATTGAATTTCTGACTATGAGGCAGTGTTTGGTGTGGATTGGTTAGGAATGTTCTATGCTAATATAGACTGTAGACTGAGGATGGTAGTTTTACGGATCCCTGACCATCCAGAGTTTGAGTTTTGGGATGGTAGTAGTGAGCTTGAGCCTTTGAAGTTTCGAGCAATGGTCATGAAGTATTTCGACATGGAAGCAGAGCCAGTGTTACCAAGGCTTGTTGAAGAATTTCCTGACATCTTTCCAGATGACATCTTTGGATTACCCCCAGATAGGTCCTTGGAGTTTACTATTGATCTGATTCCAGGTGCCCAATCGATAGCGAAGGCTCCATACCGAATGGCCCCACCAGAGTTGACAGAGCTTCGTAATCAGTTGACTGATTTATCAGATAGAGGAATGATTCGCCTAAGTGTGTCACCGTGGGGAGCGCCAGTGTTGCTTGTAAACAAGAAGGATGGATCTCGGAGGATGTGCATTGATTATCGGGAATTGAATAAGGTGATGGTGAAGGGTAAGTACCCTCTTCCCCGGATCGATGATATTTTTGATCAGCTTGGTGGATCCCGGGTGTATTCGAAATTGGATTTGAGAAGTGGGTATCAACAAGTGAAGGTGCGGGAAACTGATGTTCCGAAGACTGCATTCCGAACTCGATACGGTCACTACGAGTTTTTGGTGATGCCTTTTGGAGTGATGAATGCCCCAGCTACTTATATAAGGCTGATGAATCAGGTCTTCTTCGAGTATTTAGATAAGTTTGTGGTAGTATTTATCGATGACATCTTGGTTTACTCGAAGAATGAGGATGAGCATTTGCGAATAGTTTTGAGTACTCTTAGGCAGCACCGACTGTATACCAAGTACAACAAGTGCCAATTTTGGTTGACCAAGGTTACGTTTCTTGGGCACATAGTCTCTGGGGATGGAGTGTCTGTTGATCTTGAGAAGGTTGCCGCAGTAGAAAGTTGGCATATACATCGGACAGTCACATGGATTCGAAGCTATTTGGGGTTGGCTGGATACTACCGGAAGTTCATTAAGGATTTCTCGAAGATTGCCTCGCCTTTGACTCATCTGATGAAGAAAGATGTTGCGTACGTCTGGTTGAAAGATTGCCAACGCGCGTTTGATGAGCTGAAGTGTCGGTTGACTACTGCTCCTATCTTAACCATCCCTGACCATTCAGGTGGTTTTGAAGTTTTCTGTGATGCGTCTGGGAGAGGGCTAGGCTGTGTCCTTCATCAGCATGGACGAGTTGTAGCATATTCTTCCAGATTATTGAAGGAGCATGAGTTGAACTATCCCACTCATGACCTGGAATTGGCAGCAGTGATTTTGGCCTTGAAATTATGGAGACATTTCCTGCTAGGTGAGCATGTGAAGACAAGCACTGACCATAAGAGTCTGAAGTACGCGTTCACTCAGAAGGAGCTTAATATGAGGCATCGACGATGGTTGGAATTAATGGCCGAATATGACTTGGATCTGCAATGCCATCCTGGGAAGGTGAAAGTGGCGCCAGATGCTCTTAGCTGATTGCCAGCTGTGATGAGGTTAACTTCCCAGCCGTAACTTTGATAATCAGAAAAGATAGACGTCATGCACCTTTGAAAGGTGGCGGGGGCATTACAAAGACCGAAAGGCATCCTGCGGTAAGCATAAGTATTGTAAGGGCACGTACAAGTAGTCTTTTCTTGGTCATCTTCATGTAAGGGAATCTAAAACAATCCCGAATACCCATCCAAAAAGCAAAAGTATTTATATTTGGCGAGGCATTCTAGCAGTTGGTCAATAAAGGGAAGTGGGTAATGGTCCTTCCAGGTGGCTTTATTCAATTTCCTGTAATCAATACACATCTGCCAACCCGTGACGGTCAGTGTGGATATATATTCTCCCTTATCGTTTTTTATTACGGCCATCCCCCCTTTTTAGGGATGACATGAACCGGGCTAACCCATCTGCTGTCAGAAATAGGATAGATGATATCGACTTCAAGCAGTCCAATGATCTCCTTTTTAACCACCTCTTTCATGGTAGGGTTTAACCGCCTTTGAGGTTCTATGGATGTGGCTTTAGTGTTTTCAAGATGGATTCTGTTGGTGTATAGCCTTGGGCTAATCCCCTTGAGGTCGGAAATGCTATAGCCAAGGACATCCTTATGGCTTCTAAGGACATCTAAAGACTCTCAAGCTGATGGTGGTTGAGGCTAGCATTGACAATCACAGGATAAGTCAATTTATCCCCCCAAAAAAGCATATCTTAAGTTAGGAGGTAATTGTTTCAGTTCTACCTCAGGGGGCGATGTACCCCCTGCCTCCTTTTCTTGTGAAAGCATGGCGTCTTCGATCACATCTATGTTTACTTCCTCCTCAAAAGGCAGGATCTCGCATGCTGATTCAAAATCACTGTTTGGCGAGGACGGTGCATCGGAGTAGGTGCTATATGACTGCTCTCGGGTCAATGGGACTACCATTCTCCTCTTGTTCATACCTGACATTAAATGATAAGTCAGTGCATACATCGGTGTTGCAGAAGGGATTGTCAAGTATACTTTCCTGAACGTCGGTATGCCAAATAAACTCTTCACAAGCATCGATATCTCCGGTGCATGCTTCGATGCCAAGTTATTTTAGGCTAAGGGATCCCGCCAACTTCAAAATGCAACTTATCGTCCCTAATGTTGACTCTGATGTTGCCCTTAATCGTTCCTTCTGGGAAAATTTGATCAATAATGAAATTAGCAAACAATTGCTCAAGGGGGTCCTCCACGTTGATGGCCAAGGCCCCTGTGGATTGGACCTCATCCACAAGTTCATCCAGAAGGGGTGCAAAGGTGTCATCATATTGCAGGCTAGAGTCTGTTCTCATAATCGTGTCTCCCAGGTAACCTGTTAAGAACCAATTGAAAAATCTGGAAGAACATGTCAATATGAGCGTCGAATAAAAACAAAAGAAAGATAGAAGATAAATGGTAGCTAGGTGAGGAAAATAAAATACCGTCCCCGGCAATGGTGCCAAAAACTTGATCGCTCCCGGATATACACCCGGAAAATAATTGTAGTTTTACCGCAAGCACGCGGTTAAGTGGTAAGCGGGTTATCGAACACGAGGAGGGACTAATTGATGGAAATCTAGTCCCACCCGAAGTGGTTTGTTTTGATGATGATCACACCAAATGTTGGTAGATTACTAATCATACTACTTAAGTATGTAGGTTGTGCAATAAGCTAATTGAAGCTCAAAACATACTCCAAGAAGAAGAACTATAACTACACACATAGAAGATGAAGATGGATTGAGCTCACATTCAACGTCTACATTCTAAAGCTTTAGCACAAGAGGAGCTCAAAGATGAAGCTCAAAGAATGTGCTCAAGCTCAAGCTAAAGAGGAGCTCAAATTCAAGCGAAGCATATGCAACTAGCTCAAGCTCAACCATAGCTTCAAGTGCTTCATAGAGTCTAGTGTGTGAGTTGTTTTTCATTTTCTTAGGATTATGTCAAAGCCAAGAAAGAATATGCACACACACAAAAAGATTTTCTAAAATGTTTTTAAACTTATTTTAAAACTTATTTGAGAGCATACTTTTCATAGAAGCTAAGTTTCAACTTGTAGTCAACTACAAACACCCAGTAGTTCACTACCCTAATTTTTGCCTTCTCCCTGAAAAGATACTCTGGTAGTCGACTACCAAAGTTAGGGAGTCGACTACCAGGTGTAGCAGATTTTCTCAGAAACACTCTGGGAGTTGACTACCAAAGTTAGGGAGTCGAATACCAGCTGTTCGACCAGAATTCCTTGATTCACTCTCTCATTTAATTCTCACTTGATTTTTGGGCTGAAGTCAGACTTGATTTTGAATCATTTCGAATTCTCCTTTAGCTCTATAAATAGAGACCATATGAGAACATTTTCCTTACCAATTCATTCTTGAACAAAATTCTTATTCTATCAAAAGATCTCATCGTTCTCATTTCTCTCAATGTTCCTCAAAGCCAAAACGGGTTTTCAATTTCTGATCTTATTGCTTATATTCTTTTATAATTCTTTTTAAGATCATTATTATTATTTGTCTATTGCAAATAGGTTTTCAAAATCCTTCTCATTGATTTTTATTCTCAAAGGATTTTTGAAACATCTAGATTCTAGATCACATTGAATAATTTCATATTCTTTGTGTGATCTAAGAACACATATAGATTCTAGATCACATTGAATAAATTCATATTCTTTGTGTGATCTACGAACGATTTAAATTCTTTTATCCACGTTAAGCACAATTGTAAATTTAATCTTGGCTATAGAATTATTGGGTGTAAAAACCAATCTCCACTAATTCATTGTGGTGTATTGGATTTGATTTTACTTGTAGTCCCTTGACGATAAGGGTGTTGAAAGTCCTCGGATTGTGAGGCAAGGAAAAGTCCTCCGATTAAGAGGCAAGTGAAAATCCTAGACAAGTCTAGGTGGTTGAAAATCCTTGTTGTATGCAAGGTGGTTGTAAATCCTCTTGGCGGGTAGTGGTTTGTACTATTTACCGATAATAGTGGATTAAAGCTCGACAAGAGTTTCGGAGACTGGACGTACCCAGGTTGTGGGGAACCAGGATAAAAATCTTTGTGTTTGCGATTGCCATTTACTTTACACTAACAAGTTCATTTTTATTATATGTCATTTGCAATTATTTGTTAAATTACTCTTGCTAATTAAATTCATTATTGCAAGTTTATATTCCGCTGTGAGATCTATTCTATTATCTTTACTCCTTTGATCTTTATTGTTTGTATATTAGCTTATCTATATTTGAAGATCAATCGTGTTGATTAAGGACCAAGCGTAGATCACTCTACTTGGTTCCTTAGGCAACATTGGAAGGGAAGTTATTTTTGTGGTGTTCATTTGTGAAAAGCTTTTTCCTACAACACTATTCACCCACCCTTCTAGTGTTGTTTGCCATCCACATGATCCAACACTTGGTATCAGAGCGAGGTTATAGATGGCGTCAACCAATCATTTCCCCAAAGGACAATCTTCCTCCAGACCACCACTTCTCAATGGATCAAATTATGGATTTTGGAAGAATAGGATGCGAATGTACCTTCTCTCTATCTCCTATGATCTATGAAAGATGGTGGAGAATCCTTATATAGAACCCACTCTTGAAGAATGAAAGTGGACCAAGAAGGAGACGGACAAAGTTTCTCTAAATGCCAAGGCGATGTCCACTCTATATTGCGGCCTTGACACAACGGAGTACAACCACATTTCCATGGCTACCTCCATGCACCAAATATGGAAACTCCTTGAGGTAACGCATGAAGGTAACCAAAAAGTTAAATCTTCAAAATCGTCTCTTTATGCTGGCAGGCATGAAAAATTATGATGGAGAAAGGCGAGAACATAATGGAGATGTACACGAGATTTACGGAGATCGTCAACACACTTGCGGGATTGGGAAAGAAGTACATACAAGAGGATCACGTATGCAAGATCCTTAGATCCCTCACTCGCGAATGGCAATCAAAGCTTCAGCCATTGAAGAAGGCAACGACACTTCAAAGCTAACCTTAGAGGAGCTCATCGGCAATCTAATGGCGTATGAACTCCAACTGCAAGAGCGAAAGACCAAGGAACACGGTGAAAAGAAGAAGAACCTTGCATTCAAAGCAACATCGGATACGGAGGAGTCCGATAATGAAGTCAGAGATGAGATGGAGAAACAAATGGCACTCATCTCCAAAGGATTCAAGAAAATCCTAAAAGCACGTAAGTCCTACAACCTTAAGTTCAATTCCACTAATGATGTTATTTGTTACGAATGTAATAGGCCAGGCCACATGAAGAATGAGTGTCCTCTAAAGAAAAACAGAGATAAAAGAACGAAGCCATACAAAGGCAAAATGCCAAATAGAAAAGCATTAGCAGCATGAGATAGAAGCGATGATGAAGAGGATTCCAATAGCTCATCATCATCCGAAAATGAAGGAAAAGCAAGCAAAAGGAATGAGAATTCATATATGTGCTTTATGGCACGAGAAGATCCCACGGTAAATTCCTACCATAACTTTAGTGATAGCGATAGTAGCGATGATGAGGAACTTGATTATGAGGAGGAATTTCATAAAATTTATGCATTATATGAGGTCCAACTCAAAGAGCTTTTAACTCTCAAACAGGTGCATAAATCTTGTGGTTCTAATTCTACTAATCAAGAGCTAGAAAAGATTAGGAAAGAGAACCTAAAATTGATTAGCAACAATAAAGATTTAATTGAAAAGAATATGTTGCTCAATGTAGAACTCAAAGACCTACAAAATAGGTTTAGAGACTTAGAAAATAACATGACCGCCATTAAGGCAAAGCATGAGGACTTAGTTAATAATGTTGCTAGGTTCAATAAAGGTAAAGAAAAATTAGATAGCTTGATTAGATCACAAAAACCCCAATCTAGTAAACATGGCTTAGGTTACAATATGACTAATCAAAATGCTAGGACCTCTCATCATCAAGCTAGAGTTTCTAAAACTGAAAATGGATATGTCAAAATTTGGATTCCCGAAATTGGAACCTTTCACATGAAAGACAATTACATTTCTAGTTTTATGAACACTTTTCATTTTTGTAGAGATTATAGATTTACTTATGGAAAATCTCAACCCAACTGGGTTTGGTTCCCTCTTAGTTGATGATTACATTATTATGTATGACTAATCCCACGGACCCACAAAGAAAGGGTACCAAAATTATTTGTTTGATTTTCAGGTACCAAAACTATAAGGGATTAGTAGAAGAGCTCCCAATGAATCTCTAAATCCATGCATACATTAAGGGGGAGACCCAACTTCAATGATGCAAACTTTGAGGAGGAGCCTACGAAATTTTTTTCTTCACTTGGTATGTATACTATTATATATTTTTTGTGGTGACAAGGGGGAGAAAAAGTGACAACAAGCAAGAAAAAATATGAATGAATAATAACCGCATCTAAGAAGGGGGAGTAAGTACACTTACTCATTGTTTTTATAATCATATTATTCATATGTTTTTCATTTGGGTGTCATCATCAAAAAGGGGGAAAGTGATGGGAATCTAGTCCTACCCCAAGTGGTTTGTTTTGATGTTGATCACACCAAATGTTGTTAAATTACTAATCATACTACTTAAGTGTGTAGGTTGTGCAATAAGCTAATTGAAGCTCAAAACATACTCCAAGAAGAAGAACTATAACTACACACATAGAAGATGAAGATGGATTGAGCTCACATTCCACGTCTACATTCTAAATCTTTAGCACAAGAGGAGCTCGAAGATGAAGCTCAAAGAATGTGCTCAAGTTCAAGCTAAACAGGAGCTCAAATTCAAGCGAAGCATATGCAACTAGCTCAAGCTCAACCATAGCTTCAAGTTCATCATAGAGTCTAGTGTGTGAGTTGTTTTTCATTTTTTTAGGATTATGTCAAAGCAAAGAAAGAATATACATACACACAAAATGATTTTCTAAAATGTTTTTAAACTTATTTTAAAACTTATTTGAGAGCATACTTTTCATAGAAGCTAAGTTTCAATTTGTAGTCAACTATAAACACCCAGTAGTTCACTACCGTAATTTCTACCTTCTCCCTGAAAAGATTCTCTGGTAGTCGACTACCAAAGTTAGGGAGTCGACTACCAAAGTAAGGGAGTCGACTACCAGTTGTAGCAGATTTTCTCAGAAACACTCTGGGAGTCGACTACCAAAGTTAGGGAGTCGACTACCAGCTGTGTGACCAGAATTCCTTGATTCGCTCTCTTATTTAATTTTCACTTGACTTTTGGGCTGAAGTCAAACTTGATTTTGAATCATTTCAAATTCTCCTTTAGCTCTATAAATAGAGACCATATGAGAACATTTTCCTTAACAATTCATTCTTGAGCAAAATTCTTATTTTCTCAAAAGATCTTATCGTTCTCATTGCTCTCAAATTACTTCATAGCCAAAATGGGTTTTCAATTTCTGATCTTATTGATTATATTCTTTTATAATTATTTTTAAGATCATTATTATTATTTGGCTATTGCAAATTGGTTTTCAAAATCCTTCTCTATGATTTTTCATATTCTCAAAGGATTTTTGAAACATCTAGATTCTGGATCACATTGAATAATTTCATACTCTTTGTATGATCTAAGAACACATATAGATTCTAGATCACATTGAATAAATTCATATTCTTTGTGTGGTCTACGAACGATTTAAATTCTTTTAGCCACGTTAAGCACAGTTGCAAATTTAATCTTGGATATAGAATTATTCAATGTAAAAACCAATCTCCACTAATTTATTGTGGTGTATTGGATTTGATTTAACTTTTAGTCCCTTGGTGATAAGGGTGTTGAAAGTCCTCGGATTGTGAGGCAAGGAAAAGTCCTCGGGTTGTGAGGCAAGTGAAAATCCTAGACATGTCTAGGTGGTTGAAAATCCTTTTTGTAGGTAAGGTGGTTGTAAATCCTCTTGGCGGGAGGTAGTTTGTACTATTTACCGATAATAGTGGATTAAAGCCCGACAAGAGTTTCGGGGACTGGACGTATCCAGGTTGTGGGGAACCAGGATAAAAATCTTTGTGTTTGCGATTGACATTTACTTTACACTAACAAGTTCATATTTATTATATGTCATTTACAATCATTTGTTAATTTACTCTTGCTAATTAAATTCATTATTGCAAGTTTATATTCCGCTGTGAGATATATTCTATTATCTTTACTCCTTTGATCTTTATTGTTTATATATTATCTTATCTATATTTGAAGATCAATCGTGTTGATTAACGACCAAGCGTAGATCACTCTACTTGGTTTCTTAGGCAACATTGGAAGGGACGTTATTTTTGTGGTGTTCATTTATGAAATTTTTTTCCCACAACACTATTCAACCCCCCTTCTAGTGTTGTTTGCCATCCACAGGAACCAATACTAATGACTGTACTATATCTTAATCACTAAGCTATTAGTGGAAAGGTGATTTTAGAATGTAGGTGTCACAATCGTTCAGTAATCAATTCAATTCAATATTATAAAAACGTCTAGGGCTAGGGAATCCCCATTACGGATCTTCATGAATTTCTGTGAATTGCGAATCTCAATGTTGCAAGACTTGAATTGAGGTGAACTAGTCGTAACTGAATAGAGAACGAAGCTCACGCTCTCTCGCTATTGTGGGTCTATAACAACCAAGATTAGAGCCCACTCTCGTGCAAACTGTCACGGTCTGTTTTCGATAGTACACTTTTCGTGCACATACTCTTGTTCGTGCACGTATTTATTTTGGATCTTTCTTGTATCCGAACCCTATGATGTTATATGCTGTTGTGACCCTCTCGAAGAGTATTTATTTGTGGAAATATTTTGGAACGTCAATTCACGGGTCGTTCCCCCACAATTTGACTTTGTTTGAAGAGGCATCATGATTTTCACTTTTGTCGTGAGACCCTTTTATTTTTAGTTTCATTTCTCGTCGCCCTAGCCGTGACCGATCTCTTTAGTTTCGTTTCTCTCGTCGACACGGTCACCCCGGTATTTTCTCGTAATTATCGGGTTCCGTTTAACCCATTTGTGCACTAATTTCCTCATTAATCACCGTTAAGCCTAAGTTTCCACATGATATTTTTCCTTACGCTAGGTTCACCATCTTTTCCCCTTAACTGCACCCTGCCCTCTCCCATTCTCTCTCCCATTTACCCACAACTCCCGAAATCCCATTAGTGTTTAGCAAATGAGGGATCCCTCATATGTTTCTAACCCAAATCAAATTCTGGCTATTCATCACCAAAATCCTACTTTTTCCTTTACTTCACTCTTCTCTATATCCCTTAGTTGTACCCCTAAAATCAACCCTATATAGCATATAGAATCTACTTTCAATCCGTGAAGCCTAGGGCAATTTTCTTCATCATGCAAGCTATGCTTGCACCGTCACCACTTCGAACAGCCTCCCACCCTAGTTCTCTCCGACCCTAACCCACCTCTCCGGCGATCTACTCATCTCCACCCTCCCTCCGACCTGACCTCCTCCCCTCAATATTCCCTCCGACCGTTTTCGCTGAAGTACCCTCGCACAGGCGTTGTAGTTATGCTGCCGGGCGCTGTCACGGTGACAACGCTGCCCAGACGCACAACGGCACTGCCAGGACGCGGGAGCAGTGCCCCTCGCACACGGCCTTTCATCTCCGGCGTTCCCTGACCCCCTCTGTCGATCTTCTCTCCAGCAACCCCGCTGGAATCCGCCGGTAGCCGCTGTCCAAGGCGCCGACAGCACGGCATCGACTCCCGTCGCGTGGCATCGACGTTCGGCAGCCCCCGGACTGTTGACGCTATCCCCTCACGCCGCTACGACGTCCTCTAGCCGATGTCCATGCACAAACAACATCCCGCTAGCCGTGGATATCTCGCGTCAACCCCCGGAAGCTTCGTTGAGGATCTCTTTTCACAACGGTTAGTAAAATACCCTAAGATCAGTTTGCTAATAGTTTTGAACCATTATAGATGTGATCAGACTTAATGAAATAGTGTTTGCATGCTAGTAACCTTAATAAATGATGTTTAGCTAGCGGACTTAATGTATTTATGATAACATGATTAACCGTAGGGTAGACGCCTTGTGTGCACAACTTCTGATTAACGTTTTAGCCTAGGTTGCTAGTTTTAATTGTTGTATATTGTTCGTACTAGCAACTTGATGTAGTTAATGTGTTAATAATTCAACGATCATTAATATTGATGTGTTACCCATCTTAGGATAGAAAACTTAATTAAAATCGGATCATTAGATGTTTTAGAGTTGACTAAAAATTCTAGTCCATAGTTACGAACTTATTCGTGCACATGTTTTGTCACAGAGAACCGGTCGTTCCGTACCGTTCGCAAAATCGGAATCCAACACATGACGTCGCTACCCGACGTCAGAGTAGCTCTCGCGTCGTGTTGAGATAAGTCTCTCTCCGTAGGAACCCCACCTCGCCTGTTTATCAACTTAAAAATCATAGTCTCTGATCGCTTTTGTAACTCACTAATCAAGAATAATAAATTGGGACTGTAGGTTGGTGTGTTGATTGGTGTTTGGGCACGTAGGCAAAACTGGACTCCTTGAACATGTGACTAGCAGCACGTCCCTTTTCAGGCAAGTGATACTTGCCAGCTTTCTGTTTAGGCCACGTCCTAGGCCATTTTGTACAGTAGCGTAAAAGAGACTATGCGGTGAAATGATAGTCGCCTAGACGCCCCTTTTAGATCTAGCTTGACAACGAAACTGGATCCGACACCTTCATCATGCTTGCATTCATACTACCATGCCATGTAATTTCAATTAAAGGTACACAAATTATCTGCTCATTGCCATGTCATTGCATGCATCTAATGTTTCATCGTGATTGCGTAGCACACGCTACACTTATTGTAATGATTGAGGCTAGGCACCTGCTTTACGGGCATAACCCTATGCCAAAAACACTTCCTGGCTCGTGATCCAGAAGGTGGATGCCAGTCCATAATGAAAAACACTTCCTGGACTCGTGATCCAGAAGCGAGCTCACGTACTTGGGAAACCAAGGCTCGACACACGGGGAGGGGTAGGGTTAAGCTATAACGCAGCGTAGAAGGATGCCTGATCCGCTCCTTCAGCTGTAAGGAGTAAACCCTGGGCACATCGTGAAATGATAATGTTCGTGAAATGATAATTTTCGTGACTCGTAAAAACATTGTTTTTCATAGCTTCTGTTACGACGTGCATGCATGTCATCATGTTATCTTAAATTCTTGCATTTTTAAATATCATGTCAATTCATTATTAGAACTGATAGTCGCTCTTTTATTTTTTGTGTCCTTGCACAAAAGTCCTCCGCTTTCCTTGGGAGACTTTTGCTGACATGTGCCCTTTTCTCTTTGGGTGTCACATGTCAGGTTTTGAGCCTGACTTAGTTGCAGAGGACGACAGGTTGCTAACGTTCAGTTCGATGATTCCAGTCCTACTCTTAGTCCCACCTGGTGACTCTTTTAGTTGTTGGTTACTTTCTTTTAGTTGTTGTTAGGTTGTTGGGTACGCATCACCATTACTTGTTGTAGTTTCGGCCATGCTTTAGGCTATTGTTCAGACTTGTACTAGTTGTGACTGCTCTATGATGTTGGAATAATTGCTGGATGTTTTATTGGTGGATGTTTCTTTATCTGCTTATTATTATTATTGTTGTTTCGTCGTAATGCAAAGGACCCGCTATCGTTTGAAATTTTTACAGACGCTTATCAGACTACAGCTTCACAGCTCCACGTCTGAGCAGACCTCCTCACGTCTCGCCTTCTATATTAGGAAAGCAGGGTGTGACAGGTTTTGTTGGTGGCCCATGCAGGTCCTTTTTGCATCCGCGAAATACCGGAACAACAATAATGATAAAAAACATCCAATTAAATATTCGGAACATCCAAGTCATGATTAAGTCTAATCTGAACATTTTCCTGTCTTAGATGGTAGGAAGACTTAGGTAGATGTCCAGGTTTGGTGGTCAGAGCCTTCGTCAAGATTAAGCTGTACTTGTCTTAGGTTGCCTTAGCAGTCTCTCATCCAGCCCCGACCATATTAGACTTCTTGAGCTTCTCTTTTAGCCGTTCGATTGAGTCCAACAATTTCGGGCCCAACAGAACGTAATTTTGACTTCTCTTAGGACCCTTCCCTGAGACCTCTATTACAGTCTAGTTCATTAGAGAGTCATAGTGTTAAATTCCTCTTGATCTCTAACCGACCCGATAATTAGAACACCTGATTCTATCATTTCCCTGATCATTACACTTCTGGGTTATCGATTGTAGAAATCCCATTGTAGCTTTTCATGAAATGTATCCTAGGCGTATTCATCATGCGGTCATATTCTTTGCCCTTGATACACGTGATCGTTATCTGACGATTATCGTTATTTTCCAAAGCTTCTCCGTTGCAAATCTTGATTCCTCTAAAGTTATTTTCGATTTTCCTTATTAAAAGTTTTCGCTCAGCTTAATTATTATTTTTTTAAAACCCCCTTCTTATATATTTAAATTCCTTACTTTCGGTAGAGCAAAAATAATTTCTTAGATTTTGAAGTCATATTGGTCATAAATTTTAATTCAATCTTTAGACTATTTTTTAACCTATGTCTATCGTATTTCGATTTTAAAATCTTATTACCATTCAATATAGCATTCCTTCCATTTCTATGCTACTAAGTTATTATTAAAATTTTCACTTATCGTACTTACTTTTAGAATGTTTTCTAAGCTAAATGGAACTTCAACATATTCTTATATACAAGAACTATATTCATCGTGCTCATATTTCAAAATTTTTGGTATAAACCTACTTTCATTTACAACACGATCACTGCCTCACCCTACTCATTATTTCATTGCTATTTGATCTTGGTTTTCTCTCCCTTGCGTAGTCACCCTACTAATGCTTGCCATTGCTTAGGTCAACTCTAATTTAGTAGTGGGCCTTTGGTTTTTGGGATGTAGTCGTGGTGCAGGTATATAGGTAGAGTGTGTGGACCTGTATGAGTGTGTTACCATAAGGATATTAATGTTTGTCTCTTGTGTGATATATACATACTCAGTGTTATTCATGATGTATATGAAGTTGTATGAATGATAGTGTTTGTATATAAGTGTGTGGATAGCTATACCACGTTAGGTACGTCTATGTATGTTGGATTCAGTGTTGAAATATCTGCTAGTAGAGTATGTGGTAAATGTTTGAAATAGTATACTAGTAAGTCATGTGTATGTTAGGTAATGATAATAGGTGTACTTATAGTTAAGTGAGTAGGCCTATTACATGACCCATATGTTAGTACGTGTGAGTGTGTGCTCGTACGTAGATATGTATTGTGCTTAGACGTAAGTAGTTATGTATTTGCTGCATGAGTATATGGGTGATATACGGATGATAATATGATTATAATTTTATTTGGTATTGCTTGCCTTTACGGAATGTTATGCGTGTGCGTGTATACCGTGAAGTATACACGATTATGGTATGTCTTAAACTATGTATGGATAAGTAGATGTGTTGGTATACTAATTATAGGTAGATGGCTATGGTGTGAATATATATTACATGTATGTGACTATACGATGAGTGCATGTATTAGGGAGGGTATTATAATTAAACGTGTGCTGATATTTGTAATATTATTATGGTATGTAAAGTGATTGAATTATGTGGGTGTGGCCTAACTAAATATAGTGATTGATATTATAGTACGTATGTGGTTATGTTGGTAGATGTATATATATTAGAGTGGTATTTGTATATGTATAAATACCGTGTTATGTATATAGAGTTTTCCTGATATGGGTTTTGGAGTCTCACTCAAGCTTGAGTGGGTATACTAAGTATATTGTACATATGTCTGTGGATTACGTGTAGTACTATGAATGTAGTAATGGATGATGTATGTATAATGATAAGATTGGTTGTGTCTGGTTGTGTTACGCACAGAATTGTGGGTGGCTATACCATTATATAGTTATAGGTGTTCGCCTAGTAGTATAGTCATTTACTAAGGTCTTACCGGTCGAATGTATTTCTGTTAGCTAAACTAGGTGTGCAGTTGTGCTAAGTATATAATGGTATGAGTGGTATGTATGAATGATATGATAGCGTGTGCGGGCGTGCACCATGCACGGGTAAGTATGTGCATAGTTATAGGTATTTGTGACTATGGTATGTGTTACGTGTCTTGAATATAGTTATATGACAGTTTGTGATTTGAATGTATGGTGAAATATTTGCGTGCATTTGAATAACTATATCTTTGTGAAATTATAGTAGTGGTGAATGTATATTAGATATAGTAAACTTGATTTAATGGTGTGATTACATGTGTTGATGTGTTTGGTGTTGGATGTATAATAGGAGATATTGGGGAGTAGAATATCCATGTTTGTGGTACGTAGGTAGTTATCTATACGTAAGTACTAGGATCGTATTTGCTAATGTGAAACTATTTTGTGTATGTATATGTACCTTGATTGTGATAAATGAGTGATAGTTATATAAGGGTGTACGTGACTATATGAATGATTAAAGCACGTGTATGCATTTGTCTGTCTAAGATACGTATATGTATAGAATGTGCGTATATATATGTGTATAGTATTAATGTTTGACTAACTAGTGCATAGATAAGCACTTGTAGTGATTATACCTGCTTGAATTATAATGGAATATGATTTGGGTAGCTACTAGAGTGACTAGATATATTTATAGTTAAAAAGTCAGAGGACGGACTTTATTCTTAAGGTGGGTAGGATGTCACGGTCTGTTTTCGATAGTACGCTTTTCGTGCACATACTCTTGTTCGTGCACGTATTTATTTTGGACCATTCTTGTATCCGAACCCTATGATGTTATATGCCATTGTAACCCTCTCGAAGAGTATTTATTTGTGGAAATATTTTGGAACGTCATTTCACGGGTCGTTCCACCACAATTTGACTTTGTTTGAAGAGGCGTCATGATTTTCACTTTTGTCGTGAGACCCTTTTATTTTTAGTTTTGTTTCTCGTCGCCCTAGCCGTGACCGATCTCTTTAGTTTCGTTTCTCTCGTCGACATGGTCGCCTCGGTATTTTTCTCGTAATTATCGGGTTCCGTTTGACCCACTTGTGCACTAATTTCCTCATTAATCAACGTTAAGCCTAAGTTTACACATGATATTTTTCCCTACGCTAGGCTCACCCTCTTTTCCCCTTAATTGCACCCTACCCTCTCACATTCTCTCTCCCATTTACCCACAACTCCCCAAATCCCATTGGTGTTTAGCAAATGAGGGATCCCTCATACGTATCTAACCCAAATCAAATTCTGGCTATTCATCACCAAAATCCTACTTTTTCCTTAACTTCACTCTTCTCTATACCCCTTAGTTGTACCCCCAAAATCAACCCTATATAGCATATATCAGCCCATTTCAACCCGTGAAGCCCTGGGGCAATTTTCTTCATCACGCAAGCTGCTCTTGCACAGTCACCACTTAGAACAGCCTCCCACCCTAGTTCTCTCCGAACCTAACCCACCTCTCCGGCGATCTACTCATCTCCACCCTCCCTCCGACTTGACCTCCTCCCCTCGATCTTCCCTCCGACCGTTTCCACCGAAGTACCCTCGCCCAGGCGCTGTAGCAGCGCCGGGCGCTGTTACGGCGACAGCGCCGCCCAGACGTGCAACGGCGCCGCCAGGCCGTGGCAGTAGCGCCCCTCATGCATGGCCTTTCCTCTTCGGTGTTCCCTGACCCCCTCCATCGATCTTCTCTCCGGTAACCCTGCTGGAATCCACCGGTAGCCGCTGTCCAAGGCGCCGACAGCACGGCAGCGACTCCCGTCGCGTGACAGCGACGTTCGACAGCCCCCAGACAGTTGACGCCATCCCCTCGCGCTGCTATGACGTCCTCTAGCTGCTTTCCACGCACAAACGACATCCCGCTAGCCGTGGATATCTCGCGTCAACCCCCGGAAGCTTCGTTGAGGATCGCTTTTCACAACGGTGAGTAAAATACCCTATGATCAGTTTGCTAATAGTTTTGAACCATTATAGATGTGATCAGACTTAATGAAATAGTGTTTGCATGCTAGTAACCTTAATAAATGATGTTTAGCTAGCAGACTTAATGTATTGATGATAACATGATTAACTGTAGGGTAGACGCCTTGTGTGCACAACTTCTGATTAACGTTTTAGCCTAGGTTACTGGTTATAATTGTTGTATATTATTCGTACTAGTAACTTGATTTAGTTAACATGTTAATAATTCAATGATCATTAATATTGATGTGTTACCCATCTTAGGATAGAAAACTTAATTAAAATCGGATCATTAGACGTTTTAGAGTTGACTAAAAATTCTAGGCCGTAGTTACGAACTTTTTCGTGCACGTGTTTTCTCACAGAGAACTGGTTATTTCGTACCATTCGCAAAACCGGAATCCAACCCATGACATCGCTACCTGACGTCATAGTAGCTCTCGCGTCGTGTTGAGGTAAGTCTCTCTCCATAGGAACCCCACCTCGCCTGTTAATCAACTTAAAAATCATAGTCTCTGATCGCTTTTCTAACTCACTAATCAAGAATAATAAATTGGGTCTGTAGGTTGGTGTGATGATTGGTGTTTGGGCACGTAGGCAGAACTGGACTCCTTGATAATGTGACTAGCAGCACGTCCCTTTTCAGGAAAGTGATACTTGCCAGCTTTCTGTTTAGGCCACGTCCTAGGCCATTTTGTACAGTAGCGTAAAAGAGACTAGGCGGTGAAATGATAGCCGACTAGACGCCCCTTTTAGATCTAGCTTGACAACGAAACTGGATCCGACACCTTCATCATGATTGCATTCATACTACCATGCCATGTTTAATTTCAATTAAAGGTACACAAATTATCTGCTCATTGCCATGTCATTGCATGCATCTAATGTTTCATCGTGATTGCGTAGCACACGCTACACTTATTGTAATGATTGAGGCTAGGCACCTGCTTTACGGGCATAACCCTATGCCAAAAACACTTCCTGGCTCGTGATCCAGAAGGTGGATGCCAGTCCATAATGAAAAACACTTCCTGGACTCGTGATCCAGAAGCGAGCTCACGTACTTGGGAAACCAAGGCTCGACACACGGGGAGGGGTAGGGTTAAGCTATAACGCAGCGTAGAAGGATGCCTGATCCGCTCCTTCAGCTGTAAGGAGTAAACCCTGTGCACATCGTGAAATGATAATGTTCGTGAAATGATAATGTTCGTGACTCGTAAAAACATTGTTTTTCATAGCTTCTGTTACGACGTGCATGCATGTCATCATGTTATCTTAAATTCTTGCATTTTTAAATGCCATGTCAATTCATTATTAGAACCGATAGTCGCTCTTTTTTTATTTGTGTCCTTGCACAAAAGTCCTCCGCTTTCCTTGGGAGACTTTTGCTGACATGTGCCCTTTTCTCTTTGGGTTTCACATGTCAGGTTTTGAGCCTGACTTAGTTGCAGAGGACGACAGGTTACTGACGTTCAGTTCGATGATTCCAGTCCTACTCTTAGTCCCACCTGGTGACTCTTTTAGTTGTTGGTTACTTTATTTTAGTTGTTGTTAGGTTGTTGGGTGCAATGCACCATTACTTGTTGTAGTTTCGGCCATGCTTTAGGCTATTGTTCATACTTGTACTAGTTGTGACTGCTCAATGATGTTGGAATAATTGCTGGATGTTTTGGTGGTGGATGTTTCTTTATCTGCTTATTATTGTTGTTGTTGTTTCGTCGCAATGCAAAGGACCAGCTATCGTTTGAAATTTTTATAGACGCTTATCAGACTGCAACTTCATAGCTCCACGTCTGAGTATACCTTCTCACGTCTCGCCTTCTATATTAGGGAAGCGGGGCATGACACAAACCCTAATCTAGGCCACTAGCATTAAGATCGACATCATCGTCCAATCGCACCTCGAGCCCACTCTCGTGCAAACTCGTGTTGTGATCTAGATTGTGATAGTTCGTATTCGTCCAATCTCTTGCAAACGAATATGGGTATAGAATTATAATAAAAATGATAGCTTTTGTCCAATCTCTTGCAAACCAAACCTAGTGAATCTCGATTATAAATCTAAATCGAATATCTAGGCCTTCCCATTGATCAGAGCCCAATCTCTTGCAAACCCTAGATCAATGGAAATTCCTAGCTATCCGTAATAAATCAATCACAATATAACCCTCTGGCAATTCTAGCAACATAGAAATCCATTCATCGCAAATCTGATATTAGACCCATAGGGTTCATCCCTTTGCCCTAGAACAACGGATCTACTCATAATTCATCAAAGCAATAGCAAAATCAATAATAGAAAACAAGTCGCAATTCAGATCTAGAAGAAAACAATTCATAAAGTGCAAATATTTAAAAGAAATAGACAAAGCAGATCTGAGTTATTGAATCTCCAAAGCTGAATTACAATAAGAATTAATCTAAAATCTATATTCTGGTCTCTCCCTAAGCTGGGATAAAAACTGGGCTTAAATACATGCCCAAATCGTCAAAATAAACTTGACAGAATTGTCCATGCGCAACCCAAAACCATAGTTTCCAACCCAGGCTGGCGGCGCTACTTGGCCGAGTGGAAATATCACTTGGCCAAGTGGAAATATCACTCGGCCAAGTACCAGATCCGAATAAAAATAGAGAAATTGTAGGATTTGGGCACTCTGGTACTCTGCGTCACTCGGCCGAGTGGGGTTCATTACTCGGCCGAGTGGACTTCCTACTCAGCCAAGTAGGGTCTTCTGTTGTACTCCCAAAATTCTAGAGAGTCTGCTTCGATTTCCTTCACAAATTCTGACATCACTCGGGTGAGTGGAGTTCTCTACTCGGCCGAGTGGGATTAACCACTCGGACGAGTACATTGTGGCACAAGGTGTCTTTGTATCTGTCGTACTCGGCCGAGTACACTTCTTCACTCGGCTAAGTGGGCTGTGTTACTCGGCCGAGTGGCCTATTTCAGGAGGCAACTCTTCTCCTCCTCGCCTCTTCGTCGATTCTATCGATCTTCTTCGTCTCCCGCTTATCATACAACGCTGTTAGCTCCTTGATAAGGCCATGGGCGATGCTCCAGTACGCGTGCAAGTCCTTTAGGCTCATTTTTTGCTCCCGATTGCTCCATATTTCCTGACATCCAACAAAAACAAGAAATAGTGAAAGTAACGCAATATCGTCAAATAATCGTGAAAATCGCAATATGAGCAATCGAAATGGCATGCAAACATGCAGAAAAAGATGTAAAATAAGGACCGATCACATACATACAAACATACGTACATATTATGCATGTTTACCACCACAGTTTAGGAGAAATTAGCTTATCTTGAGCCAATCTTGAAAAGTTGAGTCCTTACGACACAATTTTAGTTTCTACCTTTGCTTGCATAAGAAAACAGTTGAATTCTTCCCTCTTAAGCCTATTAGTCAGATTTTCCACGATTTAGTATTCTCCATGGGGATACGAGTTAAACTTGAGATTTTTTTGGAGTCCGATATTTTCGTGTCACGCGCCATGCTAGTGAGCTAGAGTGTCGCATGTTAGGAGTATGATCTAATTTCGATGCTTCTGTGGTTTACACGCATGATTGGTTAAAAAGGGGGATCTTTGGTTTTCCTTTGCAAATCTCTCCCCGCACTTCTTGTCTTGTCTTGCTCAGGACAAGCAAGCGTTTAGCTTGGGGAATTTTGTTAGGCGTATTTTATAAATCTTTTTCCACCACATTCACCCTTCATTTTCCATTTTTGTTCTTCACCATTCTCGCAATTTTGCCCGTTTTTACCCATTTTTGTACATTTGATGCTTTGGGGATGTATTTTGTACATTTTAGGGAATTCACGCATAAAATGATGCAATCTGGTGAGTTGTGGAGCATGGGAGAGAAGACGATAAAGAATAACGAAGGTCGAAGATCAAAAGAAGAAGAAATAAGACAAAAGTAGGCAACAAGGAAGTGTGTGCAACCACATGGCCGAGTCATACCATGAGTCCAAGGAGGGAGCATCAGCATCATTGAGACAGCTGGGCGGATATACCGCACAACCGTGCAAAATTCCTCTACAGAAGGCAGAAAGCTCCCCTCTAACAGGGTCTTTTGCACGGTCGTGTCACCAAGGGCTGCTTGTGCGTGAAGATGGATTGACACAACTGTGCAAAATTGTGGTACATCGTGCTCGAAGCAGCCATCGCTGCTATCCTAGTTTTTCTTGGCAGAGATACGACCGTGTCGAATTGTGGCACGGCCGCCGCCAAAATTCTGTGTAGATTATAAATAGTTGTGTGCGATTAAGAGAAAAGGAGTTCTTTTGTTGTGCAATTTTTAAGGGTTTTCACCCCCTTTGGGTGGTTGTTCTTCCAACTATTGTAAGACCTTTAATTATACTTTTGTATTGAAGCTTTATCTTATGTTTGCATGCATTACTCTTGATTTTCTCTTTTGTGTTGTTTGTGATGTTTATTTCTTTGCTTTGATTGTCGTTTATTATGATGCTTGTTGAGTAGATTTTTGTGCCTATGGTGAAAATAAACCCTAGTGTAGATTATCCATATGGGCGGATAACTACAAATATCGATTCAATTGGATTGTAGTCTTGGAATAGGTTTGGATGAGCTTAATTCAACTCTCCCCATCTGTAGGAGGGTTGACTATCTAGTGCCCGGCGCCAATTAACCATTGGGCACACTCACTAGAATCATCTAGGTTGTAGCGACCGACGACCATCGGGGTTATGACAGGGGTCCAACCTATTCTCCGAGCCCTCTCTTACGGTTGGATGTCGAGAAGACGAGGATTGAGATTTGGTTATCATATATGCGTATAACCCGTTGGCTCGAGAAGCTATATCAACCCATATATTTAGTCTATGCTAGTGGCGATGCTTAGCCCTTGGCACCTTTCTTTATTTTAATAATTTTAGTGTAATTACCCCTTCTCTACTATTATTCGTGTTGCTAATTAGATACACAATTAACCGGTACTCATACCATCGCCTTCATATGTTCGACTTATTAGCTACAACTGATACCGTGCGCTTGCAGTTAATTTAAAAGATCCAACAGATGAAAACCATGAAAAGTAAAGTAAGACACAATTTCACTTATAGCATTGATGATGTGTGAAGAATCATATGATAGATGAGGATATCTTTAAGGTTTCTTGGTGAGAAGATTGGTAGAAACACTCTTGATGATTGACTTTCAATGAGGAAAAATTTCAGCAATGTGGCCCCAAAGAAAATCTGAAAGCACCCTCTCTTTTAGAGTAAGAAAATAAAATTTGAGAGTGAGAGTGCGTGCGTGCGTACGTGCATGATTGAAAATTGGTGAGAATGGCAAATGGTTCGGGCTCTATTTATAGGCATGAGGAGTGCCCAAATAACTGCTAAGAAAGTACTGCTCAAATTGGTCAAAACGGCTATTTTCAAAACTGCATGCACTGCTATTAATCGGTGAGGAAAGGTAATTGATCGACTAGGCCTAGAAAATGCACTAAGAAAATGCAATTGTAACTGATCTTAGTCAACTAGAAGAGTTCTACTAGTCGACTACAACTAGAAAACAATCAAAAATATCCGTTTAAGACAGTTACAACTGAGTCTGGTCGACTAGAAAGATTATTGGTCGAATAGAAATATAACTATAAAACGGTCAAAATATAGCTGTTGGAGAAATTGACTCTTAGTCGGCTAGGATAAAGTATTAGTCGACTGAGACTAAAAATATGAAATTCACGTAAAAGGTGGTCCAGTCAGCTGAAAAATAATTTAACTAAGGATTTATGATTTATATGTAAACGGGTTAGTCAACTAGGAAGATCTGTTGGTCGACTAATAAGATGTATGACTTAGTATTTTGTAGGAAAGCTTAGGTTGCTAAGATAGATCATCATCAAGGCTTTAACAAACTAAGTATGTGCAAGAAGAAAAAATATATCATTATAACAAGATACAAAATATTTCATCATTCATGAGCTTCATCTTGCTTGTAATGCTTCTTGCTACAAAAACCTTGAGTAAATATGTGTTGTCCTGAATGATGATTGTCTTATCAGGATGATGATTAAATTGTTTGAAGCTACCTATCTGCATATTGAAAGTTAGTATGTACAAATAAATGATATATATGTTTGTATCATTAAAACTTTATGGGAAAGAGAAAAATGTCATCAAATCTCATTTTCCAACACTCTTTTTTGATGATGACAAACAAGAATTACATATAATAATAAAAAACTCTCCCTGAAGATGTGCTTTATAATTAAAGTCATCTGTTGGTATTATGACGTATTAATATTACCACGTGTAAATTTAAGCATTGAATATCTTAATACATGAATTTATTGAAGTTCATTTGATATTTTTATTACAACTTTTTCATTATGTCAGTGTTGCTCTCCCCCTTTGATATCCTCAAAAAGGGAATATAAAATATTTTGAATTCTGAATTGAGAACTGATTAGTCGACCAAAAGAAGGTGTTGGTCGATCAGAAACAGTGTGGATAGTGTAGAAAACCAAATGAACTAAGATTTACATAATACAATCTTCATTACATAATAGTAAAGCAACTTTAGTAGGAAACAATTACATAGTGCAAAGACCTAACGCAAACTAACATAGATTGAAAGTAAAAAACAAACAACTGAAAATACAAAGAAATCTAGATAACAAACTAAGACCATAGTCTACTAATAACTAGTGTCTGTCGACTAACAGACTATAAAACAAAAATACAGAAAATAGAATAACTAAAATTCTGGTGGCTGTGGCTATGGATAATATGACGAAGACGGACAATATGGGTTCCAAGGCTCCAAGCGACTGAGAATTTGTGCTTGAGTCTCTTGTATTTGCTCCAGCATCTGTGCATATTGAGAAAAACGTCCATCGATTCTGCTAAAATGAGTTTGAACACTCTCAAATACTTCATGCATGTCTTCAAGAACACATGCAATTTGTGAACGGATTGTCTCGTGTAAAGAAGGCTGTAGAGAATCGGGGTTCACGTTGACTTGGCGACGATGATGGAGCGGAGGCTAGGAAGAATGGGGTTCTTCTTTTGTTTATTTTTCTTTGGTTACGATCGATGGTGGTTGAAAATCCATACGTGTAATCACTGATCTAACGAAGTCACCTACGTTGAACATAGAAATTTCACTCTCCAACTGATTGTGCATGGAAGATAAATATGGCAAGAAACTAGTTTGGCCAAGAAGAAAGAAGAATGTGTCCCCAATTGACCGAAAATATCCATATAACCGCATGTAGACAACATCCCAAGATGTCACTAACATAGTTATTAGAGCCCAATTTTGGAATGAGATTGTAGGTGAAGATCTTTAGAATGAGACGTGGATTTGGAAGAAGTCTCACGGTACTCATTCCTATAGAGAAGTCGGGATTCAACCTACTAAGGATGGTCAGGTTGTCCATGGAGAAGAAGAGGTCCTCGATGTTGGAATCGGGTATACCTAGGAGACGAGAAAAAGACCTAGGTGTAAGATGAATTTCGACACCCATGACTATGGTGTCGATGAAGAGTGTTCCACCTTCATGGGTTACCTCCATATTGGCTAAAATTCCTTACATAAGCTAGGATAGTAAGGAACTTTATTATCATAACTCCATACCTCAAATAGAGAGACCATGGAGAAGAGATGAAGAGTATTGAAATGAAGGATGTCCCCATAATTGATGAACCTCTCAGCATGGAAGGGAAGATCGGCCATAGCATCGAATTTCATGTAGGCTTGAGGACTGGTGAAAATGAGTGGTCAACGGTCGACCAGGCGTTGGCAAGTATGGAAGCCATGGTTAGGTTGGTTTTTCTAAAGCAAGAGCATTGGGAATATTGGGAACGAGGTCTTTTCATGATGGATGAAGAAAGAAGACCACATCTCTTTAAATAGAAGAATTTGAGTGGGAGATTCAAATTCAAACGTTCAAACCCCAATTAAAAACTGAATTAAAACTAATTGAGTTTTCATAGGGTGGTTTGGAAACAAAAA
This sequence comes from Scilla litardierei, assembly GCA_030789695.1. NCBI lineage: Eukaryota > Viridiplantae > Streptophyta > Magnoliopsida > Asparagales > Asparagaceae > Scilla > Scilla litardierei. The sequence continues at coordinate 129,259,647 of CM061138.1, forward strand.
AACTTAAAAAGTGGCATAAAAATTGATTGGAACTAGTAGTTTTTCGAAAGGCTGCACCCGATTGGTTGAGTAGAAGATTCGTCTGGTGGACTAATCACGTTCACTCAACTTAGTACATGGGAAAGATGCATGAACAGTATTTTCTTACATGTGAGCAGTAAAAATTGGTCAAATCCTGATGCTACATTACCCTAAATGTACATTCATATAAGTACTCATGATAGGATAATGACAAAGGGTTTAAATTTGATTTGACAAGTCATCATGTACGTTGGGAATAGATTTTAAACTAAGGAAAGAGATTCAAATCATGTACATGACATGACATATCCAAGGTATTAAAGTATACCGGATAAAATAATTAAAGATTTAACTATATTTTGAAAAATGTCATCCTAATATGTAACACTGAGCCAGCATGTTTAGTTGACTAGGACAAATGGCTGGTCGACTAAATAAAACACAAAATAATTCTTAAAAATTCAGAAAAAATATATGAAATCAAATAAATGATTATAAATAAATTTATCAGTCAAAGTTCAGATTCACTGATTATTCCTAATTCTCTTCTAAGTCTTAAATATGTTTCTTCTTTTAAAGGTTTAGTTAGAATGTCAGCAATCTGATTTTCAGTAGAAATATACTTTAATATTATGTCACCCTTTTGAACATGTTCATCCAAAAAGTGAGGACGTATATCTATGTGTCTTGTTTGTGCATGGTGAACTGGATTTTTAGATAAATTAATAAGACTGGTGTTATCACACATGATTGAACAAGTGTTACACTTAATGTCATAATCAGAGATAGTTTGTTTCATCCATAAAATTTGCGCACATGCAACTCTTGCGATAATATATTATGCCTAAGTTATTGGTAATGAAATTGAATTTTGCTTTTTGTTAAACCAATAAACCAAAGCATGACCAAGAAAGTAATGTTCGGGCTCCCATGCTCATGCTTGGGAGCGCTTGATCACCTCAAGTGCACGGTGGTTGCAGTATAATAAGATTGTCGTTCTCTAGAGAGGCGGTGGTTTTGTGTTTAGCCTTACGGAAGGGTGAGAATGCTTGGTTGGGGTTGTCACGTGAAATTGGGTTGATTGTTGGTTGAAATGAGTTCTACTAAATAATAAAGGTCTAAGGCATTCGGGATTCCCTGCTAGGCCTTTCGGTCATGGATGTCAGGTCAACGGGTCTTTCGTTGGACGAAGTGTGGGGGTAGGAGTGTCACATCCGAGGATGAGAATAAGTGTTTGACTTTTGCCGTAGCACTCATCTAACGCATCCCTATACGGAACCGTGCTTTTGCAATCATCTTCGTATGAGAATGCATGTACTAAGCTTGACACTTGGTCCCGCCTCGCAATCCGTATTCACTCGTGTGATCTACGGACTGCGACGCCACGCCATGGTTGGTTCGAGCGGTTGGGCTACTTTTGTAGTCATCGACGAGCGATTTGAGGATTAGTAGTCGCCTTAGCTCTCGAGTCACTCTCATGATCGTGTCACGCCCCGCTTCCCAAAAATATGGAGGCGAAGCGTGAGAAGGTCCGCTCAGACTTGAAGCTACAAAGCTGCAAGTCCGATAAGCGTCAAACAACATTATATGGCAGGTCCTTGCAACGCGAAACGAAACAAAGATAATAAATAAGGAAATGAGACAAAAGAGTAATCTCAGAATATCCATAATAATAAATTCCAACATCGCAGAAAAGCCACCAGGCTAAAAGAAAAGAGTCTAAAAAGAGGCCCCAGCATTGTCAACAAAAGTACAAAGTACAAAAACAATGTAATGATGCTACACACTGACAACTAACATCAACCTAAAGCAAAAGAAACTCAAATCAGTCTCTAAGACTGGTCTCCGGTGTCCACCAACTCCTCGTCAAACGTAGGCTCCGGCTCAGCGTCAACAAACACCTCGTCCTCAGCTACGGTCTCTGGCTCGGGGTCTAACATGTGACACCCAAAAGAGCAAGGGGCACATGTCAGCAAGTCTACAAGAGACTTGTGCAAGGAAACTGAAAGTACAGGTAAACAACCTAGCAGTTCTAGCATGATGCAATGACATGGCAGATATAGCATGAGTGCAACAAGTAAAGTAAAGTAAAGTAAAGTACGAGCATGTCATTTAAATCATGGCATGGATGTCAAGTTTTGCAAGAAACATTCACAAGGACAAGTACAAGTATAGTAAGCACATCGTGCACAGAGATTACGCCTTTTGGCTAGAGTGGCTGCGCGGGCCAACTCCTAAGCTCAAGTGATCGCTTATCCCTACCCATCCACGTGTATCGAGCCAGGGCCTTACCCCCGAACACGTATGCTCGCTTCTGGATCACGAGCCAGGAAGTGTTTTTCATGATGGCATAGGGGTGCACCTAGCCGGAACAAGGAAGTACAAGTATTTTGTAGCGTGTGCTACGAATGCAACAATCAACTGGAATGACATGTAAAATTCAATGCTTGACAGATAAAAGTGCGTACAGATAATGAATTTAAACATGGCAGATATCAATGCATGAATGACATGGCAGGGTGACAGATCTAGCTTCGTTGTCAAGCTAGATCCAAAAGTTGCGTCTAGACAGCTATCATTTCACTGTCTAGTCTCTTTTACGCTAAAAACAAGGAAGTGGCCTAAAAACGTGGCCCAAGCAAAAGTTGGCAAGTTTCACTTGCCTGCAAGTATAACGTCTGAGAAACACCGTCCAACGAGTCCAAAGTCCAATTCTACCTACGTGCACAAGTCCACCAGCCTACAGTCCCATTTTATTAATCTTGATTAGTGAATTAAAACAATTTAAAAACATTGATTTTAGTCTTGATTAGCAGGCAGTAGGTTGGGGGTCCTAGGGGTGCAAAGCGTTACCTCAACACGACGCGAAAGCTACACTGGCGTCGGGTAGCGACGCCAGGGGGTTGGAATAAAAGAATGCACTCTAAGTCCAGATTCCAAAATAGATTCCTCGCTCGAATAGACTAATCAGCAACTAGAGCAACGAACCAAGATTCCAAAGCTAGAACGTGCGACGACGGGCTACGACGTATCGCAACGTCGTACACAGCAAATCCTCAAAGAGAAAGCACCTAGGTGGGGCCCACAGTAGTTCTAAGGACCAATGGGGGACCCACAACAACTCTGGAGAACTTGGTGGGCCCACGGTGGCAAGCGGTGCGACGGATGCGGGGTTGCGACGATTGCCTCTCGGTCAGACACAGCCGGTGCGAGGATTTGGCTCGGTCAGACACGGTGGGCGGGCTGTGCAGCGCAGCGGGGTCGGTCACAGCGGCGGGTGCGGAGAAAGTCCTCGGTCGGTGCGGGCGACAGCGCCGGTCGGGCGCTTGGCGGGCGTTGCAACGTTGCAACGGAGCGAGCGAGAGCGGGGGATCCTTCGGTCGGTGCGGGCGGGATGCGGGGTCGGTCCGAGGCTAGCGGAGCGGGCGCTACAGCGGTGCGGAGCAGAGCGGGTGCGGGCGAAATCTCTCGGTCAGACCGAAAGATCCTCTCGGTCGTGCGGGCGCTTCGCTCGGGTGGCTGAGCGGAGCGGAGCGGGGTGCTTGGTGCGGGGCTTGGCCTCGGTCAGACCGAGGGAACGGGGCGAAAACCGTCGGTCGGTGCGGGGCGGTTGCTACAACGTTGCGACGAAACGTCGCAAGCGAGAACGGGGGTTTTGGGAGCGGCTAGGGTTAATTTCTTGCGAAAATGAGCCTTCCTAAGGGTTGTTTATATAGTATAGAGGGGTTGACTTGGTCTAGGGCTAATTCTAATAGGATTAGGATTTTAAAATAATTTAAAATCTAAATCTCTCCTTCTCAAACCCATAAATGGCTAGGGTGCGGCCAAGATGAGATAAGATTTGGCTCAAAATTATTTTGAAGTATAATAATCTTAATAAAATTTATTTGGGTCGAAAATAATTTAAAACTTGGTATTTAAAAATATTTAAAACTTTGCTAAAAATATAAAAGTGGTCAAATAAACTCCAAAAATTATAAAATAAATATTGGGGTGATCGGAACGACGAGAGAAAGGTAACTAAGAAGACAGATCTCAATTTCGACGTCGGACGACAAAACTAAAAATAGAAACGTCTCACGTCAAAAGTGAAAATCACAACGTCTCTTCGAATAAGATCAAATCGTGGGAAAACGACCCGAGAAATGTCGTTCCAAATTAGTGCCTCAATTTAATTCTCTCAGAGACGTTCACAACGACATATCACACCAAAGTGTTCACAAACAAACAAAGTCTAAAATAAACACGTGCACGGTCAAAAGCACGTGCACGAACAAGGTACAACGAAAACAGACCGTTACAGATCGCAAGCCCTAGAAATGGCCACTAAGTCCAAATCGGATCTGTGTGGATTCTCCCTATGATATGGAGCCGCTTTCGCAATCCTCCGATCCTATGGCTAATCCCCAAAAACACTTGTTCAACCTACCATAAAGAGACCCTAGATTCCTCCAACTAAGATTAATCTAACATTCAATCCCTAGGATCCTAGGGTCATCCCTAAGCCCTAGAAACACAATACTCTACCATGGCAATAGCTACACATATGAGAGCGATGTAGATTTTCATCATAACCTGAGCAAACATCACGAAATTGATATCAAAACATAGAGGAAGGAATAAGGATGCAAAATATAATAAAATTAAAGAGCAAGAAACATTCACCAAGATTTAGATTGCAAAATAATAGCTCAAGAAACTTCTCGCTCCACAATAGCTCAAGGGTTTCTGGATTAAAAGAAAGCTTAACAACCTAATCTAAACTGAGTTTACTTATATACAACCCAATAAGTTTCGGGTTTTACAAAGAAAACAACCCGAAACCCAATATAACTGCCAAAAAAGTAGTCGGTCGACCTACTGCTCGGTCGAGCGATGGGGTCGCTCGACCGAGCGCCATCCTTGTAACGCTACACTTGGGGGTTGGAGAAGGGGCCGCTCGATCAAGTGGGGAAGCCACTCGACCGAGCGGCATCTTAGGGAATTGATGTCGCACGGTTGGCATTGATGTCACTGGGCAAAGCTAGCTGGGTCGCTCGACCGAGCTTAAGTGCGATTTTTACTAAGAGCTCGAAGGTCAATTTGGAGCTCTCTGCGGGGGGAAGCTCAGACGAGCGAGAGGGGTCACTTGGTCGAGCGAGCTGGGTCGCTCGGTCGAGCGACTCCTTGCCGCTTTGCTCCTTCCTACCGAGTCATAACTCGGTCGAGCACATCATACGCTCGATCGAGCGATCTGGAAATTTTCTTCTTCTCCATCTTCTCTCTTCTCTTTTCTCTTCTCCACTTTCTCTTCCCTTAGCTCCTTTGGCTCCCTTGAGTCGCCGTGGCGAGGTGACATGAGCACCGGCATCCAACATTGTGTCTATAGTCCAATATTGCTCCAAATCGCGTAAATTCCCTGAAAGTATACAAAACATCGCAAGAATCAAATATATCGAGAAAAGTGCGATATAATACGAAAACATGAACTAGGGCAATTGGTCGCGCCCCGGCGTACACGTCCCGAGGCGACGGTTGTAGTTTTACCGCAAGCGCACGGTATAGCGGCGAGCGGGTATCGAACACAGGGAGGACGAATGACCGTGCTTGCTCCTAATCAACCTGGCTATTTAGAGGGATAATTGCCTTGGGCGATCCTGTCACAATCGTCAGACAAAAGTGCGAAATATCAAATCAAATAGAGAACGCCTAGGGAATGGGGAATCCCCACTACTCACCGTATTTCACAAATGTGGTTCGCCGGTATCGAAATCGCTAGGATGAGAATTTGGATGAACTAGTTGCAACTAAATGTGGAACCAAGCTCACGCTCTCGCGCTGTTGCCGGTCTATAGCTATCCTAGGTTTGGGTCCAATCTCTTGCAAACCCTAGCCTAGGGAAGCTAGCATTAGGATCAACATCATCGTCCAATTGCGCACCGAGCCCAATCTCTTGCAAACTCGGTCCACAATCTAGATTAGGATAGTTCCTACCCGTCCAATCTCTTGCAAACGGGTATCGGCACGGAATTGCAACCGGAGATCCTAGCATCGGTCCAATCTCTTGCAAACCGATACTTCGAAAATCCGACTCCAACCCAATTCGGATTTCTAGGGCTTCCTATCGAATTGGGATCCAATCTCTTGCAAATCCCAATTGATGTGAATACCTAGCTATCCGTAGTAATTCGATCCCAATCTAATCCCTAATAACAATCCTAGCTCAATTTCTACCAATTCAACACAAATACGAAATTGGGCTTGTAGGGTTCATCCCCACGCCCCAAGACGTGGAGACTACTCACTAATCATAGCAATAGCACAATAATTAGCAATGAAATAGACAATGGAATTCATCACAACAATGATATAAACAATAAAAATAGAGTTTTTTGGGGAAGAGAAGTGCAAACCAATGTAGATCTTCAATCAACCCAACAAAAATCCAAGTTTTTCTCTTCTCCAATCACAATTAATAAAGCTAAAAAGTAGACTCAAAAAGCTGCAAAAAATCTGAGAGGTGGCTCCTCAAACTAGGGTAAAAACAGGGCTTAAATAGCCCCAAAAATCGTCCAAAAATCCTGACCAAAACGCCCCTGCACATCCTGTTTTCCGCAGATTTCGCTACAGGCAGCGCATCGCACTCGGCCGAGTGACAAAAGTCGCTCGGCCGAGTGAAAACCCTGTAATTTTCCAGTAAGTCGGGGCTTTCAGGGGTCTTCAGTTCGGAGGTGGCTCGGCCGAGTGAGTTGTCGTCACTCGGCCGATGGCTTTACTTCACTCGGGCGGACGGATTTACCACTCGGCCGAGTGGGTCTTCTGAAGCTCAGATGGCCGAAAAACAGTAACTTCGATACTTTCGAGGGCCTTCGTCTGGGCGCCACTCGGGCGGACGTGGTATAGTCACTCGGCCGATGTGGTCTCCGTCGCTCGGCCGAGTACACATGGAAAACGTGTCTGAACGGGTCGGCCGAGCGGTGTCTCGCTGGTCGGCCGAGTGGCTCCTCCACTCGGCCGAGTGGGACACAAAAAATGCCCAAACTGCTTAATTTGGCCTCCCCGTCGCTCCTGCGGCGTCCATTCTTCTTCCGCTCCTCTCCAACAGCAAAATACTCCTCGGGGAGGTCGTTGGTGGCCGTCTAGCGTAAGCGTATCTCGAGATCACTCCAAATCGCGCCAAATCACCTGAAATGCGACAAAAACAACAAAACGTGAAAAGCATCGCAATATCGTCGATAAATCGTAAAAGACGTGATTTGGGCGATCTAAATGGCATGCAAACATGCGGAAAAAAGGTGTAAAATAAGGAGTGATCAAAATCCCCCAAGCTTGCCTCTTACTCGTCCTCGAGGAAGATAAGTAAAAGGCGAACCCGGTGGATTCGGAAAACGAAAACGGCGAAAAAACGAAAAAAAAGAAAAACGAAGAAGAATGAAAACGAAATGAAAATAAAGAAGAAAGAAGGAAGCGAAGAGGTAGGGCGCTAGATCATTTTCTCAGGACGTGGGTTTCACTTACTCATATAGCATGCACCGAATGTGAAATACATGTCAAAGAATTTTATTTTGATATCATAGTATAATAGTGCAAATAGAAATGGAAAACCCACGAACAATGGTGTAATCATGAAGAACGGAATAATTTTAAGATTAACATCGTCTGAATCATTTAAAGCGGTATACAAATCACAGATCACACACTTTTCAATCAAACGCTTTCTATCTGGAGTATAAGAATATCACACTATAGAATAGAGAGAATAGAAAAGTATGGATTTCATGAAATGAAAGCTAGGCTTAGATTTCTGGATTTCGTAGAGCTAGAAACGATCTCACCGAGTATAGAATATTACTTAGCCTAGGTTGTCGTGCAATGTCAAGTAGTCACTCTCTCACACATCAATGGATCTCCTCCCCCAAGCTTATCTATAAGCGTGGTGGCACAAAAATATTTACATCCCCATTTATGTATACATATAGCTCCAAAATCAATGAAGAGAAAGAAGAGAGAAAGAAAGTGAGATGGGATCTTTTATTGAGGATTTTTCCTCTTTTCTTTTCTCTCTCTTTTTTTTTCTTTTTTCTTTTTTTCTTTTTTTTTTCAATAAGCAATATATTCACAATGATCCCAACTCAGAGAGAGATAATGATATGCAAGTATGTTTTTCTCCCTTTCATTCATTTTTTATTATTATTATTTTTTTTGGAATAGAATAGGGGATTTGGAGCTAGGAATTAATAGCGGGGGAAATGCCATAAAATAGAATCACTAAGGGGAGATTCACCAAAGATTTTAAAAGTAGAGAAATGATGTTCAAGATTTGTGGAGAAAGAAATATATATAACTCTCGGCTCACTCTATAAGACATGCACGACAACTTCAGCAGGGTAATCTAATCTACTCAGTTTTGATCACAAAAAGCTAACTAATCCCGATATATCATAGCTAACATCATTCAATCATCCTGAAGTGAAGTGTACAATTCATGCATATAGAAGTGATAAAGGAAAAGAAATCAGTACTCCAGATATAGGCATTCAATGCGTGAATCTTGGTGTGTTTTCTGAGATAGCATACATATGAATATTCAGGCTCAGCTAATAATAAAACTTCATCCATTTTCATGTGAAAAAAAAGGTGTGGGTTACCATTTCTAAATGCAAGGCAAGTCATAGCATATGATATCAGATATAAAACCTAAGACATGACAAATATAGCATGCATATAGAATAAGCTGACTCCACGTAGACATCATCACAGAAAATTCATCTCTAGCATGAGATGAAAAAGAAACGAAGTAAAGATAAAAGGAAAAATAGAACTATGCAATGCGGCACACAGGAAAATAAGAAAAACGTGATGCATGGCAAGATAAATGAAAAATAATGAAAAATAAGTGCAAAAGTGAAAAACGGTGTGAAAAACTGAAAATAAAGGTGGCTAAACGAAAAAAGAAAGTGAGGACTCACTCCCCCAAGCTAAACGGCACAGTGTCCTCAATGTGCAAGGTGTGGGACACCGAGAGACAAGAAGTGTGAGGGGCAAGTGAGGATGCATGCATGGAAAAATGAAAATAAAAAGAAAGAGAAAAAAAAGAGAAATGAAAAAAAATATGATGCGGACATGATGCATGCACGAACAGGAGTGATATGAAAATAAATACAGTACCAAAAACGCTCCCTCTCTCCCAAAAAGATATATATAGATGCGATCAAAATGAGAATCCCAAGTAGATATGATATGATATGCACATAAAGATATGATCAAAAATATAATCCCAAAAATAGTGAGGGGGGGGGAGGGGGGGTGGACAAAAGTGCATCAGGACCCAGCAGAGACGGGCAGCACAACGGCAGGAATGGATAAAGGCATCAAGAGTGCCTAAGAAGGCGGTGCCGCGCCGTCTCCGTCCTGAGGCGGAGGTGGTGGTGGTGGTGGTGTGGGCTGCTGAGCTGGGGTGGAAGCGGAAGCAGGTCTAGTGTGTGTGGAAGTGTGTGTGGGAACCTGCTGGGTGGGCTGGGGTATGCGAGGGAGACGCTCCAGCACCTGTGTAAGGCAGTAGTGGATCTGGGGTATCAGGTCGAAGCGTCCAGCCATCGCAGAGACGGTGGAGGACAGGGTCCTAAGGTCTCCTCTAAGACCACTCACCGCCAACTCAAGAGCACGTATGCTCTGCAGTGTAGTGTCGGGCGGGGGTGGTGCAGAGGGACGCACCGGTCTAGGCTGCGCAGGGCGAGGCTGGCGTACGCGAGTGGAGTATGTGACGGGCTCAGCGGGGAAGGGGACAAAAGGTGCCGCGCCTGGAAAAGTGGGCCTGGCCTCGGTGCGAGGCCGGGACACCGGCTGGCGAGAAGTGGAGGCGGCGGCAGCAAAGGAAGCGTGCAAAAGAGGCAACGAGGTGGCCAAAGAGGTCTGTGGCACAGAAGTGTGGACAGACGCCACGACACTCTCAGAGAAGACGGCGGCAGTGGAGACAGAGGAATCTCCCGCTGGGGTAGAAGTGTGTGGTCCAAAAGGTGTAGCCCCAGCGGAGATCATGCTAACCATGGTCTCCACGACCGAAACGAACGAGGGCTCTCCGTACTCGACTACGGTCGGCGGGCGCTCGGGGAAGGCAGAAGAAAGAGGCTCGACAGACAAGGGGCCAGTGGCGGAAGTGGGAGTGGTGGTGACAGCCTCGGAAGTGGTGACAGTGGTGGAAGTGGGCTCAGCAAGAGTACTCTCGACACTGGCAGAGGTGAGGACAGAAGTGTCAGGAGCAGCAGAAACGACAGGTGTGGGCTGAGGGGCCACAGGGGCGACAGGGTCGGCAGTAGGCTCGGCAGGGCGTGCAGCAGGGTCTGCGGGGGCAGCGGTGGGCAGCGTGGGCCTGCTCGGCCTCGAGCACGTAGGCGGCGGGGATGAGGACATCCATATCTGGGAGCCAGTCAACGTGGGCCGGTGCAATCTGGGTCCGAGCAGGGCTCGGGAGAATCATGTAGTCGGCACCGAAAGGGCCGTGCAACCAGACCCAGTGACACTCACCATGCGGACGCAGCATCTTCATCCGGGCCATAACATCTATCGACAAAGAGGTGGGGCCCGGGACGCGTCGCAAGTCGTCGGGGAAGTCGTCGCCGGTCATAAGAGCCAGCAGGGTAATCAGGCCGCCGCAGCATATCGGTGAGCGAGCGCCCACCGATACAATGATGCTGTCTAAGTACCATGCCGCGATATCGATCACGACGGCGGGGACAAGCTCATCTCCATCCCTAGATAGAGCTCTGGGATGGGTCATCGCGTAGAGCATGTAAAGCTCCGGCGTAGACATCGTGCCCGGCTCATATCTGGCCAAAAAGGTAGTCGCCATGAGGCGCTGGGCAATGCGTAGGCAGGGGTGGACTATGGCCGAGGCCTTGGCCCTACTAGGGTCAAAGGCGGCGTGAAGACCTGTAATCCGGGCCCAGAAGGCACCGGCGTCGAAAGAAGGTGGGGGGATATGGGTGGGGCCATAACCGCGATCGGCTCCGGGGACTGCGGGCCAAGAGAAAAACGCTCTCATCATATCGAGAGTGACCTGGCACTCTCGATCCATGAACCGGAATGAGCATCCCTCATCGGTCCAGGCGATCGAACTCAAAACCTCAAGTGTCGGACGGGTAAAAGTATCCGCCGACACCTGCAGAAAATCTCGCCAACCCACGTTGTCGTACAACGTGAGCAGTCCCTCGAGTACCCCCAGGCGTCCAAGGTCAGCGAGGTGTGCAAACCTGGAGGGTACGATCGAGCGCTGAGAGATACGGTCGAAGACGACGCGGTGTGCGTCGTCTCGGAACGTGATCCCGAGCGGCCCGACCAGTGGAGCCGGTGGTGGTGGCTGTGCAGCGGCGGGGAGTGGCTGTGCGGGCTGTGGGTGCGCTGCAGACTGTGCGGGGTGTGCGGGGCCTGCAGGCTGTGCTGGGTGGACGGGGTGTGCGGGAGAAGGCGGAGGAGAGTCCTCCACCTCGTGAGCAGGGCCGGCCTCGTCCGATCGCTTCCGCTTGGCGGAAGCTCTCGTCGACCTCGGTCGTGTCCGGGGCGGCATGTCGGCCCTGAACGCGCGCCGAAAAGTGAAAAGTGCGGCGTGTGCAAAAAGAATGGAAAGAGTATACCTGAACACGCCGCGAGTGCTAAGTAGTGGAAGCGTGCGAAGTCCGCGCCTCCACGAAGTCCGGAGCAGCCCGTAGAAGCTCCCCTGGCCTCCCCTAAGCTCCAATAAGCAGCCTGCGCGTGAAAAAGCGATATCAGCGAGTAATAATCAAAATGTATGGAGCAATAGGGGTGCAATGGATAGATATAGGAATTGATTTGGGTTAGGGGGGCGTTTAGCACATGGATCCTCAAAAAATACACGAGGAGAGGAGAAAACGGTGAAAATAAGCGAACCGGAGGTGATCGGAGGCGGGGCTGCCGGCGGCGACTCGGGCGGGGTCCGGCGATGGTCGGCCGGCGATGGCAGGCCGAGCGGCGGCGCGCGCGGGCAAGTGGCTGTTGGGCGAGTCGAGATCGGGCGAGGGAAAGCTGAGGGGGCGCGGGCGAGGGAGTGTTTTCGTTTTCGAAAACTGCGCCCCCCTCGGCTTTATATTAAAAAGTTACGACTCGGCCGAGTGACTTTACTCACTTGGCCGAGCGAGGCAAATAAAAATTTCTCCCCGATATCGCTTCGGCCGAGTGGCTTTGCCAGGCTCGGCCGAGTGGAGTAAGTCCATTCGGCCGAGTGACTCAAGCTACTCGGCATAACTCGCCCTAGGAGGGTATCCGATTTACTCGGCCGAGTGAATATATATACTCGGCCGAGTGGCAGTTCTTATGAAATCAGAAAAATAGACAGAGAGTTGGGTACAGCAGACTTCCCTCGTTCGTGAGCAGCTCGGCCGGACGAACTGATGGACTCGGCCGAGTGACTAGTATACTCGGCCGAGTGAGCCTTAATTTCTGCTGTTTATCCTCGTTTGGGCTCTAAACTCCGTCTTTCTTCCTCCAGTCGATTTCATGCTCCTCCTAAGCGTCGAACGCCTTCTTTGGGCGCTCCTCGTCGCCTCGTTCATCCTCCTCATGATGGATCTACCTATCTCCTCTCCTGTCAAGAAAAATGGGACCCGTTATCACAAAATTTTTGGCGATCGACTCAAAACACTAAAAATTTCTAAAACAAAAATAAAGAAAAAGTAAAAATAAAGCAAAAAACCGTCGGGTTGCCTCCCGACAAGCGCTCGTTTAAGGTCGTGAGCTCGACCCCCTATAATTTTCAATCAATGCGGGATGTTGGGTGCATACGGGATGCACCCGTCAAACTTTCCGGGGAGCGCGCTTGGATTCGAACGTGGCGACGTAGCGTTCTCCCGCGGTGGTCTCCTATCTCGAATAGTGTTGGGGGGAGGCTCCCCCAAGCTAGCATTTGCCCCGGCCAACGGCTTGACCGGCGGTGCCGATTTCCGTGCCGGCGGAGCTTTCTTTGGAGACTTTAATTTCGAGAGCTTGCAGAGCTCTCGAATCCTCGCGACATCAGCGTCGCCTTCATCTTCATCAGCGGAGAAGTCGGGGGAATCGTCTTTAATCTTTTCATCTTGGCCTAAATCCGGGCCTTCATCAAATTCTTCATCAAAAAGGGCACCAATTGAGTGAGGAATCGCCTCCTCTATTACCTCATCGAGGAGGTCCATGTAGTCGAGTTCCTTGTGATAAGGCATATGCTTCATAGCCTTAGGAATGTGGAGCTCCACCTCAATGTTTCCGACGTTTAAGGTTAAGGTACCTTCGCGCACGTCGACGATGACTCCGGCGGTGGCGAGGAATGGGCGTCCAAGTATCAATGAGGTGTCTCCTTCCTCCTTAATGTCCATGATGACGAAGTCACATGGCAAGCATATTCCACCCGGTACTTGAAGTGGGATGTCTTCGGCGATCCCCACCGGCCTTGTTATCCGTCCATCGGCTAATTGAATGCGCATGTCGGTGGGTTTCAACTTCGTCCCGGTGTTAAGCTTTAAGAACATGGAGAGAGGCATGAGACTCACACTAGCCCCAAGATCTACCAACGCCTTTTGAAGAGGCACGCCGCCCAAAGTGCAAGGAATCCGAAAACTCCCCGGATCTTTAAATTTTGCCGGCTCCTTTTCTCTCTTGGTGAACCAAGAGCCCTCCTCGGCTAGCATGATCTTCTCCTTCCTCTTTCTCCCCGAAATCAAATCCTTCAGGAATTTGGCATATGTGGGGATCTCGATGATGGCGTCAAGGAAGGGAATATTTAGGCTAACTCCTCTTAGATACTCGAGGAATTTCGCTAGCCTTTTCTCCATTTTCGCTTTCGCTAGTCTTTGGGGGAATGGGACCGGTGGCATGAAGCGCCTCTCCTCAATTAATAGCTCCGCCCTAGATTTCTCCTTGTCTTGTGGCTCCTTCTCCTTTTCAATCTCAATTACCGGCTCAACCGGCTCCAAACTTTCCTCCACGGCCTCCTCAATAGGAATCATGGTGGGGGTGGTGTCCTTCCCGCCTCTAGTTGTGACGGCAACTACGGCGTTGATGTGGCCCGTGTTGCCCCGTGGGTTTTGCTCCGGTTGCGCCGGCAATCTTTGAGTGTTCCGGTTGAGCAACGCTAATTGCTCCGAAATTTGAGCCACTACGGTATTGAGAGAATCTTGCCCCGCCTTCAAAGTAGCATTCACCTTATTTTGCTCGACCATGAACGCCTCCACTCTAGTTTCGAAATCGGATCGTTGTGGAGCTTGTGGAGGGTTTTGGTTTTGATTCCTCCACCCTTGGTTGTATCCGGGAGGCCTATAAGGTGGGACTTGTTGCTTTGGTTGGAAGTTTTGTTGTGTAGGTCCCCTCGGCGGATAGTATTGTTGTTGGGGTGGTGGTGGTCGAGCTTGATTAGGCGGTTGTTGTGGCGGGTTCAAAGCTCCTTCATTGTTGGCGTAGGAGAATCCCGGGTGATTTCTTGCGGCCGGATTGGACCAATAACCTTGGTTCCCCGCAACATATTGCACTTGCTCCAAGGATCCTTCTCCTTGCTCTCCTCCCGAATACATGGCCTGAGATTGGTCTTGCCAATCACTCATTTGGCTTGCCGGCGCGGAGGTGGAAGGGCTTCCTTGGGGCTCCGTGATGAATTTCTCCAATCTCTCCACCACCTTGTGGAGAGAATCAAATTTGCTCGTAAGCTCCGCTACGGCCTTTGCCTCGTAGATGCTAGTCGGCTTTAAGGAGGACGTAGAGTGTCCTCGCTCATCGCCCCATTGTTGGTTATTAGAGGCCATCTCCTCAATTAGGGCCGTAGCTTCCTCGGGAGTCTTTGACAAGATTGCACCATTCGCCGCGGCATCAATAATTTGTTTGGTCCCCGGTTGGAGACCGTTGTAGAAGCTATGCACTAACTCCCAATCTTCTATACTGTGGTGTGGTCACTGGTGCTGCAAATCCTTAAATCGCTCCCAAGCTTCATAGAGCGTCTCATGTGGTCCTTGCTTGAAGGACATGAGAGCGCTCCGGATCTTCACCGTCTTGGATGGTGGATAGAATTTATCAATGAATGCATCCGCCAACCCGTCCCAAGAGGTGAAAACTCCGTCAGCTTGCGTCCTCAGCCAATAGAGTGCTTTGTCCTTTAGCGTGAAGGGGAAGAGGCGCAGTCTGATGGCATCGATCGGGACCCCCGGCATTTGGAAAGTGGCGCACTTCGACAAGAATGATTGGATGTGGTAGTGGGGGTTCTCGTGAGCGTTCCCATGAAATGGGTCTTGTTGCATCAAAACCACCAATCCCGTCTTTAGCTCGAAGTTCTTGTCGGCCGCCAACTCCGGCACGACGATGGATGACGTAGTAGAAGAGGTTTTAGGCCGAAGCCTATCGCGAATAGAAATTATTCTCGCCATTCTCTCCGCCAATTCTTCGGGAGTTTCCCGGTTGGTCATAAACCGCCCTTCCGGATATTATCTCCTTTCCGCTCTGATTCTCCGTGCGGTACGTTCGATCTCAGGATCGAATAATAAGGCGTCGGGGTCCGCCGTAGATCTCGTGTACATGCACAGGGAAAACAGAGTTTCAAAGAGATGATTAGTACCGTGGAAGGGTTAGGTAAGAATAGCAAAGGAAATAATAATGGTAAAAGAAATAAAATAAAAAGAAAATAAAAGAGAGAAATAGCTAAGGTGAAAAAGAATCAAACGCAATCGCCTCCCCGGAAACGGCGCCAAAAACTTGGTCGCGCCCCGGCGTACACGTCCCGAGGCGACGGTTGTAGTTTTACCGCAAGCGCACGGTATAGCGGCGAGCGGGTATCGAACACAGGGAGGACGAATGACCGTGCTTGCTCCTAATAAACCTGGCTATTTAGAGGGATAATTGCCTTGGGCGATCCTGTCACAATCGTCAGACAAAAGTGCGAAATATCAAATCAAATAGAGAACGCCTAGGGAATGGGGAATCCCCACTACTCACCGTATTTCACAAATGTGGTTCGCCGGTATCGAAATCGCTAGGATGAGAATTTGGATGAACTAGTTGCAACTAAATGTGGAACCAAGCTCACGCTCTCGCGCTGTTGCCGGTCTATAGCTATCCTAGGTTTGGGTCCAATCTCTTACAAACCCTAGCCTAGGGAAGCTAGCATTAGGATC
This sequence comes from Scilla litardierei, assembly GCA_030789695.1. Classification (NCBI taxonomy): domain Eukaryota; kingdom Viridiplantae; phylum Streptophyta; class Magnoliopsida; order Asparagales; family Asparagaceae; genus Scilla; species Scilla litardierei. Next base: position 129,275,786 of record CM061138.1, read on the forward strand.
AACATCATCGTCCAATTGCGCACCGAGCCCAATCTCTTGCAAACTCGGTCCACAATCTAGATTAGGATAGTTCCTACCCGTCCAATCTCTTGCAAACGGGTATCGGCACGGAATTGCAACCGGAGATCCTAGCATCGGTCCAATCTCTTGCAAACCGATACTTCGAAAATCCGACTCCAACCTAATTCGGATTTCTAGGGCTTCCTATCGAATTGGGATCCAATCTCTTGCAAATCCCAATTGATGTGAATACCTAGCTATCCGTAGTAATTCGATCCCAATCTAATCCCTAATAACAATCCTAGCTCAATTTCTACCAATTCAACACAAATACGAAATTGGGCTTGTAGGGTTCATCCCCACGCCCCAAGACGTGGAGACTACTCACTAATCATAGCAATAGCACAATAATTAGCAATGAAATAGACAATGGAATTCATCATAACAATGATATAAACAATAAAAATAGAGTTTTTGGGGAAGAGAAGTGCAAACCAATGTAGATCTTCAATCAACCCAACAAAAATCCAAGTTTTTCTCTTCTCCAATCACAATTAATAAAGCTAAAAAGTAGACTCAAAAAGCTGCAAAAAATCTGAGAGGTGGCTCCTCAAACTAGGGTAAAAACAGGGCTTAAATAGCCCCAAAAATCGTCCAAAAATCCTGACCAAAACGCCCCCTGCACAGCCTGTTTTCCGCAGATTTCGCTACAGGCAGCGCATCGCACTCGGCCGAGTGACAAAAGTCGCTCGGCCGAGTGAAAACCCTGTAATTTTCCAGTAAGTCGGGGCTTTCAGGGGTCTTCAGTTCGGAGGTGGCTCGGCCGAGTGAGTTGTCGTCACTCGGCCGATGGCTTTACTTCACTCGGGCGGACGGATTTACCACTCGGCCGAGTGGGTCTTCTGAAGCTCAGATGGCCGAAAAACAGTAACTTCGATACTTTCGAGGGCCTTCGTCTGGGCGCCACTCGGGCGGACGTGGTATAGTCACTCGACCGATGTGGTCTCCGTCGCTCGGCCGAGTACACATGGAAAACGTGTCTGAACGGGTCGGCCGAGCGGTGTCTCGCTGGTCGGCCGAGTGGCTCCTCCACTCGGCCGAGTGGGACACAAAAAATGCCCAAACTGCTTAATTTGGCCTCCCCGTCGCTCCTGCGGCGTCCATTCTTCTTCCGCTCCTCTCCAACAGCAAAATACTCCTCGGGGAGGTCGTTGGTGGCCGTCTAGCGTAAGCGTATCTCGAGATCACTCCAAATTGCGCCAAATCACCTGAAATGCGACAAAAACAACAAAACGTGAAAAGCATCGCAATATCGTCGATAAATCGTAAAAGACGTGATTTGGGCGATCTAAATGGCATGCAAACATGCGGAAAAAAGGTGTAAAATAAGGAGTGATCAGCAATCGAAATGATATGAAAACACACGAAAAATATATGGAAACTATGGACACAACAAAATCCTCCAAGCTTACCTTTTACTCGTCCTTGAGGAAGACGAATAAGAAGTTTGCCGGAGAGTAAAAATAACAAAGCGCAAAAGAAGTCAAAGATATGCGAAAGGGACTAAAGTATCTCCTCATCTCATAAGCACGCGGCAATACATCAACTTAGTAATTAAAAATGCATGACTCACGAGAATTTATCAAGTCTAGCATGGATTATATAGAATGGATTTTCAACGAAGCAAGTGAACTCAAAATCAGATATACGATATGAAATTAGTGGGGAAATTCCTATCATATCATATAATTAATATATCATATCCAAGATTCAAATTCAAATCTCCACAACTCATTCTCTAACCAGCATATAATATGATGACCAATCATTTCAAGCATGCAAGTTAAATTTATTTGACTTTTCATAAATGAAGATAGTGAATTCAATTGAATTTGGAAATCACCACACTAAACTTTTTCGTGAATCCTAGAAGTCATCGACCTTGCCATGTCACTATTCTAAATAGAAAGTGGGGTAAATATGTGGGATTGTTTTTATTTTTATAATTGTTTTTGGCTATACAAGTTTTTATTTACATATTTTTCTTTCTTTATATACACGAGATAACTCAATATATATAAAAGACGGCCTATGCATCCCAGACCAGACGGTCTTAGGGCATCGGGTTACGAAAAACCCATCGGCATTTTATTTACATAATATTTTTCTGACTTTTTCGATTTTCTCATTTTTTGGAAATTTTTGCTAACTGACGTAAACACGATGGAATGCAAAGAACGATCAGAGATCCTAATTGGCTACATACAAAAATAAAGAGAAAGAGAAAAATATAGAATCCGGGACATGGCTTGGGGTCAGAACATCTAGTCAATGCTACTCAAATGTTATGGGTTATCCAAACTCTATTGAATTACCATTCACTATGAAGATATATCGTTATCACACAATCAAGAAATTTTTCATTTAATCATGCAATTTTAGCTTAATTGTTTCGACAATACTCATTATGGATAAATGAAACCTATTCATGGAAAAGCATATTAAGTTACATTCTAATCGAGGAGATATCTCTAATTCACGAAAGCACAAAGTTCAAATAAAAATCCATTATATACTTGCAATGAAGCGCAATAGACTTGATAAAATTCTACGTGAGCATGTAAAGCAATAAATGGAGTGTGCGTAGATTATAGTGCAATCATAGGAGAATTATCTTTAGTCTAATAAAAAGGAAAATGAAATGAAATGAAAAACATGTATGCAAAGACTCAAAAGGAGTAAAAAAAGTAAAATGATGATGCTAAAAAAATGGTGTGGAAATGGAAGGAAATGAGAATAAAAAGTGAAAATAAAAGAAGAATAAAGCGATAGCACTCATCCTCCAAGCTAAGCACAGCAGTGTCCTCACTGCTGAGAACACACGCTTAGAGATGGAGAATGACGCTATGGGTGGGATGGGTGGGATGAGGTGAATAATAAAAATCCTAGAAAGTAAAATAAATATGCAATGCTTATGTACAAGGTGTGTAGATGATGATGATGGGGATGATGATGGACATGATGATGGACACCACAAAATGTGTCTCCCCCAAGCTGGACTAAGATGGGCCCCGCGAGGACAGATGTGCACTAAAATAAAAGGGGGAGACGCGGGAACATCGAGAAATGATAATCAGGTGGCACCGCCACCCGGTGGGGGTGGAGGTAAGAAGCTGAAGAATGCGATCAAGCTTCTCTCCATTCTCCCGCTCAAGACGCTTAAGTGCGTCCATGGATCTGCGAAGCTCAACCACAGCATGCTCCACTCCATATAATCTAGCAGAGATATTGGGAGTGCGAGAGCTGCTGGGCTCACCTCTATAAGTATGCCCACATGTGGGGAAAATGCGGTGCAGAGGGAGTGTGAGTTGTGCAGAAGCTAGGGCTATGGAGACGGGGACGGTGTGGGTGGGGATAGATACAATAGGTGCAGACACGGAAGAGGTGGTAGTAGCAGAAGTGGGGACAGAAATCACCACACTCTTCGTAAGATTGGTAGAGATAGTGATAGATATAGGTGTAGAGAGGGGTGCAGGAACTAATGTGGTCTCGGGTGGTGGTGATGTGTGGACATGAAGATCGACTGCCTGATCAGAATGAAGCAACTTAGCAGAGGACGCAGGGATATCTGAGGATAGCATAGGGCCCTCAACAGATGTGGGGACAGAAGGGGCCACTGCAGGCTTGGTCAAGGGCTCGGTGGGGTGTGGCTCCTCAGCCTGTGGTGGGGCGGCACCTGGCTGCTGGGCAACCTGCTCATCATTGGGCTCCAGCTCGTAGATAGGAGGGATCCACTCTTGCATAGGGAGGATCCACTCAACCTGTTGAGGGGTCATAGCAGTTGCGACAGGGTTCGGGAGGACCACGAAATCGGCGTTGTAATGCCCATGCAGATAAACCCAATGCTGCTCACCCTGGGGCCTAATAATGTGCATGCGAGAGAGCACGCTCAAAGATAGGGTGGTAGAGCCCAGTGCCTCTAAAATGTCCTCAGGAATGTTTAGATGGGCCCTACAGGCGGTGATGGTGAAGAATTCACCACAGTAAATGGGGCCCTTCTAGAGGGAAGTAGCCCAAATCAGTCGGTCGCAGAATATCTGGGCGTGGTCTATAGGATATGCAGGATGCGAGGCACCATCCAGCCTCATCTTAAGTGGTAGAGTGAGGGCCCACAGGAGGACGAGCTAGACGGAAGACATGGTCCCGGGCTCGTTTATGCAATGCAAGGTGGTGGCAATATGACGATGGGTGAGTCTCAAGCAGAGGTGAATGATGGAGGAAGACTTGGAATGGCTAGTGCTGAAAACAGGAATGTCGGAGATCCTCTCCCAGAAGTTTGTGGAGTAAATGGCGGGGGGAGTCTCCATGCCAAGGTGGTAGGCTGTCTCAACAGCGGGGACATGGAGCACTGGAATAGGAGAATGCGTCCACATAATAAATTCCATATGCACGTCTAGTAAGCTGAACGCTATCCCCCTATCAATACGACGTATGGAACTGAGTGCTTCTAGGGTTAGGCGAGTGTATGTCTTTGCTTGCAACCCTAGGAAGTGGTCCCAGCCCAAATTCCTATAAAGCTACCTAACACCGAGCAAATGACCTAGCTGCTCTAGGGTTCCTAGGTCGATGAATTTGGTCGAAATAACCTGACGCTTAGAGAGTTCAGTGAATTTATGACAATGCACGTCATCAATGATTTAATGCAGTAAGTCTCTAGGGCCTCGCACTCAGGTTGTGTGGGTGGGGGGTGGTGGAGGTAGTGGGGGTGTTGAGGGCTCACTCATGGGGACTCGTGTCCCAGACAAGGAGTGATGAGCTAAGCGTTTCTTCTTGGTAGGTGGGGTGATGGGGGGTGGTGAAGGCATGGGGTCTCATGTTGTGGTGTGTGTCCTAGGGAGTATAGCCTTCATCTTTTTGGGTGGTGGGGGGTGGTAAATGGGGTGGTGAAGGTGGTCGTGATGTGGGTGATGGTGAACGGATGCGTGCCCTGCGAGTCATTGTGCATGCTCGTGTGTAATCAAACAATATAATATATAAACAAAAATTTCGAGAGCAGAACAAGTGTACCCTAGAAGCGAAAGCTACGAAATCCAAACTCCACGAGCTCCACGCGCGAAGAAATCCCCCAAGCTTATCGGTGATCTCCTGCCAAATTTTTGACTCGTTGAAATTTCAAATATAGGATTTTCGGATTTGGGGGGGAGGGGGGAAATTAGGGCTTAGGGGGTTTTGGGGGTTGTTGAGTATTGACTCCCCGGATTTGGTTTTGGATGATGAACAAACATATCGTAAACTAACTCTTTGTGAGCGCAGTTATGGAGATCGTCACCAAATTCATATGAACATCCAAAGCGACGTCTCAAGACTTCTCAAAGCGCGTGATCGTATGCCTAAAGCTTCGTTGAAGCTCAAGGACCTTTATTGAAGTCATGAAGATTCGATTGAAGCTTTTGAAGACGGTTCGTCATAGTTTATTTAATGTCTTCTAGCTTCATTTTCGTAGAATGTTAAGCCTTGAGTAGGTCTTACGTTTTAATCTTCATAACGCTCATATCTTAGAGCTAGGATCTTAGTACAAGTCCATACAAACTTTCCCGAAGCTTCGCGCTTCGATTCGCGACTTCTTGTGCATGTTAGTTGGTTCAAGAAGAAGAACCAACCGACTAGATGGTGATCTAGTCGGTCGGAAAAGCTTCTTGGACCGACTAGTTTGCCTCCTTCAAATCTAAGCTCTTTACTGTTTACAGTTAGTCGGTCCAAGTTGAATCACCGACCGACTAGTTGGTGAACTAGTCGGTCAGTGATCCTTCTTAGACCGACTAGTTGAGCCTCTACTGTACATGCCTAGTTACTGTTTATCGTTAGTCGGTCAAAGAACATCTGTCGACCGACTAGTAGATGAACTAGTCGGTCAACATTTGTTCTTGGACCGACTAAATCAATTGTACTCAGACTATTTGTTTTATCTCTTAGTCGGTCTAAGTTCACTCACCGACCGACTAGTTGTGAAACTAGTCGGTTGGCAAGTCTTCTTGGACCGACTAGTTCTTTAAGTCTGAACTTCGACCTTTTGGTTGTTCAACCATAAGTCGGCCTACGTTGTATCATCGACCGACTAGTTGATGAACTAGTCGGTCAGTGATCCTTCTTTGACCGACTAGTCTGGTTCAGAATAGAGCCGTTGGAGCTTTAATTGAAACGTTTTTCTATCTCTCTTTTCTCTATCCTATATATACTTGGAGTGCTTCATTCATTGCACTCAAGGCTGATATTAAGTGAAATTTAGAGATCAAAAGAGAAGCATTAAATCTCATTCAAAGCTCTTTCATTTCCTTTCAAGAATCTCTCCCTCACTCTTATTTCAAAAGAGAGATTCATTGATTGTGAGCCTTCCAAGCCAAGTGCTTGATTCTAGGTCACCAACATCCACCTAGGACTCCATTGCTGGTCATCTACTTGGAGCTAGGGTTTGGTGCCTCTTCATCTTCCCCAAAATCCGTTTTGCCCTAAATCGTAAGTTTACTCAAGGCATAAGATTTTGTCGGTAAGAATTTCTATTTCAATTTACTTTGATTTTGCAAGTGATTCACTCTCAGTTGTGAGAGTTTGTTTGTGATCCTGGGTTGTGGGAGTCACAATTTCATTTGTGTATGATTTGACTTTGTGAAGATTTTTCACAAGTATTTCATAGTGCAAATTTGAGTTAGAGGATTCTAACTCAAGTATCCGGAGGGGATCTGGGTGTTTGTGACGTAGGATCACCGGGAACAAGTCGCGGAGACTTGGGTGGATCCGAACCCGTTAAATTGCTTGTTTGCGATTGTTTTCTTTGTTGTCAATATTTACATTTCTGCATTTCCGCATTATTGGTAGAGTTTGCAAGATAATTAGGAATTATCTTCTTAATTATTTTAAAGTACTATTCACCCCCCTCTAGTACTTGTCCAGTAGCTTAGTAGGGCGTTACATTTGGTATCAGAGCCAAGTCTATAGCTATGTCTGCCAACGACAACAAGACCGTTCGTCCACCTTCAGATTACAGCACCTTCAGGAACCGTGAAGGAGCGTCTTCGGTGATGGAAGGACACTCTTCGACTAGGCCTCCCTTCTTCAACGGTACCAACTACGGGTACTGGAAATGTCGGATGGAAACTTTCCTCCGGAGTGCTTCACTATGGAGGGCCACGATGAAGGAGTATGTCGAGCTCGCCGAAGAAGATTTCAAGAAGTGGACTACCGCGGAGGTTGCCGCGGAGGTAAGCAATGCCAAGGCAATGAATGCCTTGCAATGTGCTTTGGAGCCCGAGGATTTCAATAAGATATGCACATGTAAGAGTGCATATCAAATATGGAACTCCCTCCTCATCTTGCATGAAGGGACGAGTAGGGTAAGAGACTCCAAACTCATAGTTGTTAATAAAGATTACGAGTTATTTCATATGCTACATGTTGAGAAGATGAAAGAGTACTATGCTCGCTTCATCGACATCACCAATGAGTTGGAGGCTCTTGGTAAAACCTACACCCAAAAGGAGAAAGTCTCGAAGATCATCGATGGACTTCCTTCTTGTTGGGAGAAACGCACCTTCGCCATCAAGGAAGGTAATGACATGAAAACATATACTGTTGTATAACTAATGGTTACCTTAATGTCTTATGAGGTACGCAAGGATAGAAAAATTAAGTTGCATGACAAGATGAAGTCCTACTTAAAGCAAGACGAGCCAAAGAAGAAGGCTATTGCTTTCAAGGCCGCTCCATCAATATCTACATCGACCGATGATGAAGACTCGGAAGACGAGTTGGACTTGGAGTCCATGGCCCTCATGGCAAAGAAGTTCAACCGGTTCTTCCGGAAAGGTAACTATAAGAACAAATCCAAGTTTAGTTCTTCTAACTCCTCCTCTCCTTTGTGTTTCAAATGCAATAAGCCAGGACACATGAAAGTGGATTGTCCTCAAAATAAGCAAAAGGAGAAGTGGAAGGCACCGAAGTTAGACAAGTCGAAGAAGTACAAGAAAGGGTACAAAAAGGGACTTGTCGGGACAACCTTCACCGACTCCGAGGATTCCTCAAGTAGAGAGTCGGACGATGAGCAAGTGGAGCAAGCACACATGTGCTTCATGGCTAGAGAGGAGCATGATCAAGGATCTTCCTCTTCCGATGATAGCGACAATGAAGGCGATGAGGTAACCATAGATGACCTTAGACATGATAATGAGCAAATATGGTCTAAATACACTAAATTAGTAAATAGGTATACTAAGGTAAAAGATGATTTAGCTAGCATCCAAACCTCGCCTAAAACTATCATCACCAATAACGACACCGTTGTTGAAGAGTTGAAAAATGAGATTGTAAATCTCAAGTCTCAACTTGAACATGTTAGCATTGAGGATCCGAAGGAACACAAGATAGCGGATTTGACTTCTCAAAACTCGACTTTGAGTATTGAGAATGAAAATCTCAAATCTCATGTTTATGTGCTCACATCGCAAGTATCCACTTTGAATGCTTCTATGCGTTCTCTCACCGAGAAATATGAGTGCACATTAGGCCGAATTAACAAATTCAATAAGGGTAAGGACCATTTGGATAAAATTCTAAATGACTTACTTCTGGCCAATCACCACATTGGTTTGGGGTATACGATGTGAAATTCATCCAAAGCGGCCACTACCTTTGTTAGGCCAACTTCCGATGCCTCAACGAGTGGGAGCAAACACTCTATTGGTAGTTTATCTACCAATGGTACTTCCACCTCATACACACCCTCGTTTGGAAAGAAACCCACTTTGGGTGGACCTTCAAAGAAGGGTCATGCTTACATGTACACCAATACCATGCCACGTAGGAACACACATCCTACTCCACATGCTCACACATATGATGATTTTTATGCACCACATCCACGGGCACGTGCACACCATATAAGACACCCTCACGCATGTGTTCACCCACATGCATATGTTCACCCACATCATTGTATGAATAATTATCCACATGCACCATTTCATCATGTTCCTTATGCCTATCCACGACATGCATCACGAAGAAATCAACAACGCATGCATTCTTCCAAAAGGATTAGGGCTCCCAAAATCTTCACTATTTGGAGCCCAAAGGACACAAATATGGATGAAAAACAAGTTTACATGAATGCTTATTTTATGAATGTAGTGGATAATGATAATTATGTGGGGAAGTCTAAGTCCAATTGGACTTGGCTTCCAAAGGTCTAATCTTTTGGACCCAATGACCTTTGGTACCATGATACGATATTTTCTATCTTTAGGTACTCAAGAAAAAGAAACGGAGCAACAAATTTAAATTTAGCTCCAAGAGGAATTGGATACTCGATAGCAGGTGTTCAAAACACATGACGGGTGACGCTCAATTGCTCTCCGGAGTGGTGCCCATTGCAAATGGGAATCAGATAGTCTTTGGAGGCAACGAGAGCGGAACCATCATAGGTGTTGGAAAAGTGGGTAATCCTTTTAAACCATTAATAAGTGAAGTTTACCTTGTTAAAGGATTAAACCACAATCTCATTTCAATAAGCCAACTTTGTGACAAAGGTTACAAAGTTAGCTTTGCGAAAGGAATGTGCCATATTTTAAGAAAAGATAATAATGATTTATTATTTTCCGGCACACGCCATAAGGTTATATATATCCTAGATCTTCCAAGATCACATGAACAATGTCTCATTGCCAACACAAGTGAACAACACTTATGGCATCGACGTTTTGGTCATGTGAACTTTGGAACACTATTTAAGCTTTCCAAGTTAAATTCTATTAGAGGCTTCCCTAAGCTTGTCTTTCAAAAGAAAAGCTTTTGTGACTCGTGTCAACGAGGCAAGCTTCCAAAATCGTCTTTTAAACCTAAGAAAAGCGTTTCTTCTAAGCGGCCACTAGAGCTATTACATCTAGATTTATTTGGGCCAACTAGAGTTGCTTCATTGGGAAATGCACGATATGGACTTGTCATCGTTGATGACTTTTCTAGGTTTACTTGGGTATTTTCATTAAGTAAGAAAAATGATGCTTTTGAAAACTTCACAATATTTATTTGGGCCAACTAGAGTTGCTTCATTAGGAAATGCACGATATGGACTTGTCATCGTTGATTACTTTTCTAGGTTTACTTGGGTATTTTCATTAAGTAATAAAAATGATGCTTTTGAAAACTTCACAATATTTGTCAAGAAAGTACAAAATCTCATTGGAACCACCATTATCACTATTTGTAGTGATCATGGAGGGGAATTTGAGAATGAGTCTTTTGAGAACTTTTGTGATGAAGTTGGTATTACACACACCTTTTCATTCCCTCGCGCACCTCCTCAAAATGGTGTTGTTGAGAGAAAGAATAGGACGCTAGTGGAGTGTGCTCGCACTATGCTTGATGATAGTCAACTTGGCCATCAATTTTGGGCGGAAGCGGTACACACCGCTTGCTATGTGTTTAATAGAATACTTTTGAGGCCCGGCACTAAACAAACTTGTTATGAATTGTTGTTTGGTAGATTGCCTCAAGTTAAACATTTTCGTGTTTTTGGTTCAAAATGTTTTATTAAAAACACATATGGTAGTTTGGACAAATTCGATCCAAGACCCGATGAGGGGATATTTGTTGGATATTCCTCACATAGCAAAGCCTACCGGATATATAACAAACGAACCTCAACGATCGAGGAATCACTTCATGTTTCATTTAATGAAGGTTTTGTCCCGACTAGAATTACTAATGATGATGACTCTATTGATGTTTTATGTGATTCAATTGGTAATTCTAATTCTATTGATTCTAATGATACTAACCCTACTAATGAATCTTTTGAGAATGTTCCTAGTGATCAGGGAATTCCCAAACGGCTTAATACCGTTCGTGACCATCCACATGAGCAAGTCATTGGCAATATCCTTGATAGTGTCAAGACGAGATCTCAAGTCAACTACTTCGTTCATTTTGCCTTTGCCTCCTCGATAGAGCCAAACAATATTAATGAAGAGTGCGAAGATGGTGCTTGGATCTTAGCCATGGAGGAGGAACTCATTCAATTCGAGAGGAATGAGGTTTGGGAGCTTGTTCCATTGCCATCGAAGAACCACACCGTCATAGGGACGAAGTGGATTTTCAAGAACAAGACCGACGAGAACCAAATCGTCGTCCGGAACAAAGCTCGGTTAGTAGCTCAAGGCTACCGGTAAGAGGAAGGTATCGATTTCGAAGAATCCTTTGCTCCGGTAGCTAGATTAGAATCAATTAGATTATTGTTATCTTTTGCATGCCATAAAGATTTTAAAATTTTTCAAATGGATGTTAAAAATGCGTTTTTAAAGGGAGATGTTGTTGAGGAAGTTTATGTTTCTCAACCTCCAGGTTTTATAAATGAAAAATTTCCAAATCATGTTTTCAAACTTAAGAAAGCACTTTACGGTTTGAGACAAGCTCCTCGAGCTTAGTATGACCGTTTAAAGAATTTTCTTTTGGATTTGGGTTTTAAAATGGGAGAAGTTGATTCTACATTATTTGTTAAGTATTCGAATAATGATATAATTTTAGTTCAAATATATGTTGATGATATCATTTTCGGTGCTACTAACTTCACTCTTTGTGAAGAGTTTTCTAATGTGATGAAGGATCAATTTGAGATGAGCCACATGGATGAGCTCAAGTATTTCTTAGGTCTCCAAATTCGCCAAATGAACGATGCAATCTTCATCCACCAAACCAAGTACACGGTGGAGTTGCTAAAGCGATTTGGAATGGAGAATGCTTCCGGGAAGAAGACTCCAATGAGCACGACTACACATCTTGATAAAGATGCGGGCGAAAAAGATGTAGACATTCGTCTATATCTAGGTATGATAGGTAGTTTACTATATCTTACCGCAAGTAGGCCCGATATTATGTTTGCCGTATGCGTATGTGCTCGTTATCAGTCTCAACCTAAGGAATCACACTTAGTAGCGGTAAAACGTATTTTCCGTTATTTAAGTTACACACTTGATTTTGGATTACTTTATCCAAAATCTAGAACGTACGAGTTAATCTCATATAGTGACGCAGATTATACGGGATGCAAATCCGGCAGGAAAAGTACTAGTGGCACTTGCCATTTTATAGGAAATTCTCTTGTCTCTTGGGTTTCCAAGAAGTAGAATTCCGTATCACTTTCAACCACCGAGGCGGAATATATTGCCGCCGGTGCCGCGTGTGCTCAAGTTCTTTGGATGAGACACACTCTTAAAGACTTTGGTATAAACTGTGATACTTGCACTATCATGGTGGACAACCAAAGTGCTATTTGTCTCTCTAAGAATCCGGTACACCATTCCCGTTCTAAACACATAGATGTCCGACATCATTTCTTAGATGATCATGTTGCTAAAAAGGACATCATATAAGTGTACGTTGAAACCCAGAAGCAAATCGTCGATATTTTCACGAAACCCCTAAAGGAAGACTCCTTTGTGCGGTTACGTCGAGAATTGGGGATTATGGGTGAATCCAAGATTTAGGATTCATTTTATTCAATAATCTTGCATGCTATCATTTTCGTTTATATTTGCACATGCTTGATGTATTGGAATTTTCTGGATTTTTGGTTAAATTTTCGGAATTTATGATCGATTTATTCATGAACGTCAAATTTAAGATTTTCGATGTTTAATGGGGTAGTATAATGACTAATGAGAGTATTTCGATGTTTCATCCAAGTGCGTTTAGGAGAGAACTCAAAATTTCGAAATTCTAAAATTTTTGAACTCTGTTAGTCGGTTCATGTTCATTGACCGACCGACTAGATCATCATCTAGTCGGTCAGTGAATGAACTCAGACCGACTAACTCAAGCCATAAATTTTGGCATCAGTTACTGTTTGCACTTAGTCGGTTCAAGCTCATTGGCCGACCGACTAGATGGTCATCTAGTCGGTCAGTGCTTGAACTCTAACCGACTAAGTGCTCAGGGACTGCTTGGTCTTTTCGCATTCCAAACGACTTAGAACTCTATCTAACCGACTTCTCTTCATTTTAGTCGGTGCGTAGTCTCTCTCCAGCTCAAAAAAACCCTCGAAAACCCCTTCGTCTTCGTCCCTCTCCGTCGTCGACTGTGCCTTTTCCGGCCACTCTCCGGCCATCTCTGCCTGAGCCAATCAACCATCTCCTCCTTCTGACCTAGGTATACCCTCTCTCAGCTCCTAGGTTTAGGGTTTCAATCTATTACCCATCGATTTCATTTCTAGGGTTTTGGCCTAGGGTTTTAGCATGTCGATCTCAGTTGATTGCTCGTGTCTCGTCGCGCTTATGGCGAGAACACGTATTCCGATCGATCCCACTCGTCTGTCGCCTATGACCGTATAGTCACCTCCTAGGGAACCCTCGCAACCTAAACGCCGATCTAAATCAACCCACCCTTCGTCGTCTTTGCCTCCTCTTAAGAAGAAGAGGACGGCGACCGCCAAGCCCCGATCTCAACCGAAGCCTAGGAAGCAACCAGTTTCACCAGCTTCATTCCATGCCCACACTCCTCCATCCGATTCTGACACGGAATATATCCCGAAAACCGAGCACGCCGCTCGGGATCCTACTCCTCCCCCCCGTTCTTCCACATGTCAGCCTAAGGGAAATGGTCCGATGCCAGTTGGCGGTGTCGATATTTCATTATGTCGCGATGACCCGATGTGTCTCGCGGCATATAACCGTATCGAACACTGTCCGCTGCTGTTGGAGCATTTCGTATAGTTCTCTGACTTCCCAGGCCTTGCTGATCTTCTGTCGTCTAGCGGTCTTATCGATTATCTTCGGTATGACCCTAAGGCGAATCCACATCCATACCCTCGCCTTGTCAAGCTATTCTACGCCAATAGGGTTCGCGGTCAGTATGACGAGACCTATTCGATTGAGACTACTGTCTTGGGGACACCGATAGTCCTCACGGCAAAAATCTTAGGAGAGTTGATAGGTGTCTCCTCGTCTAGCCTTCTTCCTTCAGATATTTCTGCCGATGATATTTCTGAGCTTGATCAGGTGATGCTCGCCGAGATCTTTCATGAGATTCCTCCTGCCATGATTGGCGTGTCATCGAAGTCCTTCAAGCCGAATGCTTGGGTGCTTAATCTTATTCTGAAGTCGTGCCTCCTTCCGAAGTACGGCTCATCTTGCTTGCCATCCCAGCCATTCATGAAGCTCATTTATGCCATCTTCATGGGGAGCGAGATTAACTGGGCAAGGATCATTCTTGATAAGATGGATTCTTTCGAGTGTATCTGAAAGTCCACGAAATCTGCTCATATCCCATATCCATGCCAGTGGACACTTGTTTTCCGTCACTTTCATGTCCCTCTGCCTCCAGATGATGAGCGTCCCCTCGGTCCCCCTCTGAATGCGACGGCCGTCAAGAAGTCTCTTGCTGTGCTTCGTCATGTTCACAGGATGACCCCGTCTGCTTCAGCCTCTGCTTTAGCTACTCCTGCTCCCTCTCCTACTCTTGCTGACTTCACACGTACGTTGAAATGTGTGGAGTCTCGATGTGCTCGATCTGAGGAGATTCTTGCTCGTATCGCTTCTCGTTTGGGTATTGATATCCATCCGTCAGTTTCTGACGAGGAGGAGTTGGATGAGGATGAGATCGAGGAGCTTATTCGTTCTGCTGCTACTCGTGCCCCTGAGGGTACTTCTGGTGCTGTTGCTACTTCTGTCGGTGATCCCGAGAGCACACCTGCTGCCACCATTCCTCCGGTGGATGCTTCGTCTGTTGCTGCTCCCGAGACCACTTCTGTCGTACCAGAGATTTCCACTCCAGCTGACCCAGTGACCACCTCCACTCCTGAAGAGCCTGCTGCTGCTGCAGATCCTCCCGCTGCCTCCTGAGCTTCTTTGGAGGACTCTCCTATGCACATTGGATGATTTTTTGTAGTCGTGAGAGAGTTGGGTAGGATAGATGGTGGTTATGACTTTTGATATCGTTTTGATGTATCTCTGATGATGTTTTGATATTTTTGTATGTTTTGTGATACTTCGATATATGCTGTGATGTGAGATATATGATGTTGTATTTTGTGCTTCGATCTGAGGATCGATTTTATGTGTGTTGTCGATGTATACTTTTGATGTACTCATGTTTCACATATATATATACATCGATGTGGACATTTATTCTCTTGTGCACATTATATTCTTTTTATGACTCTGATGTTTGATATCGTCGCTCGATGATAATAACTTGGTTAAATAGAAATTATTTCTATGGAAACATAGAATTGTTTTCCATGCACTAAATTAACCAAGAATGTTGATATTGGAGAGTATATTCCATAACTTAATATGTAAAATTGATTTGAGTTTTGATAATTTTATTTATCGCCTTTTGATTTTGGTCTCATTGACACGCTTTGATTTAATTCGTATTTTCCTTTGGTGTCATTTGGACCGTGGTCGTATTCTACGACTCCCATGCTTTTATTTGAAGCCATTGTTGTTGTCGTTGATCTCCTCCCACTCTTTTTGCTAATGCCAAAGGGGGAGAGATATAATAATGACGAGATATAATAATGACGATGAGCTAAATGATAATTTAAAGCATTTTTCCAAGAATCTAATTTGATATGTTAGATTCAGGGGGAGTTAAGATATATAAATGGATTTACAAATCTGATATTTCAATAATCGATTCACATTTTATATACTTTACTCGTCTGCTTGATGCGTATGATTAATATATATTTTGGAACTAACGTGTCATCAATGCAGGGGGAGTAAGTAAATTTCATTTGAATCATTATTTTTGATTATTATTTATGTTGGTTTGTCATCACCAAAAAGGGGGAGAATGTTGAGTATTGACTCCCCGGATTTGGTTTTAGATGATGAACAAACATAAATATATCGTGAACTAACTCTTTGTGAGCGCAGTTATGGAGATCGTCGCCAAATTCATATGAACATCCAAAGCGACGTCTCAAGACTTCTCAAAGCGCGTGATCGTATGCCTAAAGCTTCGTTGAAGCTCAAGGACCTTTATTGAAGTCATGAAGATTCGATTGAAGCTTTTGAAGACGGTTCGTCATAGTTTATTTAATGTCTTCTAGCTTCATTTTCGTAGAATGTTAAGCCTTGAGTAGGTCTTACGTTTTAATCTTCATAACGCTCATATCTTAGAGCTAGGATCTTAGAAGAAGTCCATACAAACTTTCCCGAAGCTTCGTGCTTCGATTCGCGACTTCTTGTGCATGTTAGTTGGTTCAAGAAGAAGAACCAACCGACTAGATGGTGATCTAGTCGGTCGGAAAAGCTTCTTGGACCGACTAGTTTGCCTCCTTCAAATCTAAGCTCTTTACTGTTTACAGTTAGTCGGTCCAAGTTGAATCACCGACCGACTAGTTGGTGAACTAGTCGGTCAGTGATCCTTCTTAGACCGATTAGTTGAGCCTCTACTGTACATGCCTAGTTACTGTTTATCGTTAGTCGATCAAAGAACGTCTGTCGACCGACTAGTTGATGAACTAGTCGGTCAACATTTGTTCTTGGACCGACTAAATCAATTTGTACTCAGACTATTTGTTTTATCTCTTAGTCGGTCTAAGTTCACTCACCGACCGACTAGTTGTGAAACTGGTCGGTTGGCAAGTCTTCTTGGACCGACTAGTTCTTTAAGTCTGAACTTCGACCTTTTGGCTGTTCAACCATTAGTCAGTCTACGTTGTATCACCGATCGACTAGTTGATGAACTAGTCGGTCAGTGATCCTTCTTTGACCGACTAGTTTGGTTCAGAATAGAGCCGTTGGAGCTTTAATTGAAACGTTTTTATCTCTCTCTTTCCTCTATCCTATATATACTTGGAGTGCTGCATTGATTGCACTCAAGGCTGATATTAAGTGAACTTTAGAGATCAAAAGAGAAGCATTAAATCTCATTCAAAGCTCTTTCATTTCCTTTCAAGAATCTCTCCCTCACTCTTATTTCAAAAGAGAGATTCATTGATTGTGAGCCTTCCTAGCCAAGTGCTTGATTCTAGGTCACCAACATCCACCTAGGACTCCATTGCTGGTCATCTACTTGGAGCTAGGGTTTGGTGCCTCTTCATCTTTCCCAAAATCCGCTTTGCCCTAAATCGTAAGTTTACTCAAGGCATAGGATTTTGTCGGTAAGAATTTCTATTTCAATTTACTTTGATATTGCAAGTGATTCACTCTCGGTTGTGAGAGTTTGTTTGTGATCCCGGGTTGTGGGAGTCACAATTTCATTTGTGTATGATTTGACTTTGTGAAGGTTTTTCACAAGTATTTCATAGTGCAAATTTGAGTTAGAGGATTCTAACTCAAGTATCCGGAGGGGATCCGGGTGTTTGGGACGTAGGATCACCGGGAACAAGTCGGGGAGACTTGGGTGGATCCGAACCCGTTAAATTGCTTGTTTGCGATTGTTTTTTTTGTTGTCAATATTTACATTTCTGCATTTCCGCATTATTGGTAGAGTTTGCAAGATAATTTGGAATTATCTTCTTAATTATTTTAAAGTACTATTCACCCCCCTCTAGTACTTGTGCAGTAGCTTAGTAGGGCATTACAGGGGTTTGGGGATTTTGGGGAGTGGGAGGTGGCGGGGAAGAGTTAGGGTGGAGGAGGTGGTCGGAAAGTATGGTGGATCGTCGGCGGTCGAGAGGTAGGGTGGAGGTGGTGGAGGTCGATTTGAGGGGAGGTGGTTAGGGCTTTTTGGCAGGTGGGAGATTAGGGCTTGGGGGATTTGGGGATAGGAGAGGGAGGAGAAGAGGGCGGGGTGGTCGAAATGAGGGGTTTTGCTCTATCGAGGGCTCGCTGGGGGTGGGAATTTGGGGATCGCTCGCTCGAACTCTGGGAAGAGTTCGAGTGAGTGCCGCATTTTAACTTATAGGGCACCCGGGCGGTTGGGTGCTCGGTCGAGTGCCCGACTGCTCGGTTTAGCGATTAAGGATGCCCCCCTTCAGGCCGGTCACTTGGTCAAGTGAGTAGGGCCGCTCGACCGAGCGGCTCGAAACCCAGCCTTGCTTTGTGCTACTTCTAACGGGGCCAAGCTCGGTCGAGCGGGTTAGCCTCTCGATCGAGCGACCTGTCAAAGGTTGCTTCCTCTTGTTTCTCGTCATACTTTTCGTCGATTGTCGGATTCGACACCATGT
Source organism: Scilla litardierei (assembly GCA_030789695.1). Classification (NCBI taxonomy): domain Eukaryota; kingdom Viridiplantae; phylum Streptophyta; class Magnoliopsida; order Asparagales; family Asparagaceae; genus Scilla; species Scilla litardierei. Next base: position 129,293,949 of record CM061138.1, read on the forward strand.
CCATGATTTCCCTTTCTTGTTTGGCATCATGACCGTCGAGTTCCTACCAAAACTAGAATGTATCTGTTATTTTTGGGTTTCATAGCTCTTATTCTAAAAAGCATGAAAGAATCTAACTAAAATCAAAATACGGGGAAATGGGTCGGGTTGCCTCCCTCCAAGCACTTATTTATGGTCGTTAGCTCGACCCCTAATACTCAGCGAGGCTAGATGTTGGGTGCACACGAGATGCACCCGTCGTTCTTACCGACCAACCCATGTGGAGTCGGTTGGCCAAACGCCTCATGCGAACCCTTAGCTGTCCAATCGTCCGCTCCCATCTCTTTGTTTCACCCCAAGGACGCTGCAGAAATAAGCTTCTTTATCTTCATAATGTCCGGGTCGTGATCCTCCATGGCGAGCATAGCGTGCTCGTGCGTTATCAACCCATCATCTGGAACCTCGTCAAGTACTTGCAAGTAGGCCGCCATCGCTTTGTCATGCCACGTGTCTATACATTGGTCATCGCTCCACAGCAGGGGGTCAAAAAGATTTCCTCGACTGTGAACTCCTCAACAAGTTCATCCTCAATCAGCTCCAAATATCCGACATCCGTAGCGGGCTATCTCTCCCTCATTAGCTTGGATAGACAAAACTCGGTCCCAATGTTTCCTACATTGAGGGAGAGTGTGCCTTCTCGCACATCAATCAACACCCCAGCTGTCGCTATAAATAGGCGACCAAAAATGAACTGTGATCTGCCATCATCTGACATATCCATAATGACAAAATCCACAGGCACGCTCACCCCGCCGGGAATCTGTAGAATGACGTCCCTGGCCACTTCGACTAGGTGCGTCACCGATCTGTCTACTAGCTGGATCGTCAGTAATGTCGGCTCTAGCTCCATCCCGGTAAAAGGCGTCGAAAGATAGAAAATGGCATCAAACTGATGATGGCCCCCAAATCTACTAAAGCTCTCCTGATGGGAACGCCACCTATGGAGCAAGGAACGGTGAAGATCCCCGGATCCGGTAGCTTCTTCGGCAACTTGTAGCTCCTTAAAATTGAAGATGGCTCCTCTGCCAAAATTACTTGCTTGGCCTTCCTCCTCCCCGAGATGAGTTCCTTAAGGAACTTTGCATACGAGGGTATTTCCGTGAGGGCATCCATAAAAGGAATGTTGAGCTCCACTCCCTTTAATAGTTCAATGAATTTGGAGTACTTCTCCACCATTTTGGCATTTGCCAACCTACTAGTGAATGGAACTGGAGCGGGGTGATCCTTGGATTTCTCTATGGGCCTTGTCCTCTCCATAACTTACTCCTTCTCCAACGAGTAATCAATGCAGGGGGAGTAAGTAAATTTCATTTGTATCATTATTATTGATTTATATTTATGTTATTTTGTCATCACCAAAAAGGGGGAGAATGTTGAGTATTGATTCCCCTGATTTGGTTTTGATGATGAACAAACATAAATATCATGCACTAATTCCCTTTGAGCGCAGTTATGGAGATCGTCGCCAAATTACTTCGTACATCTCAAGCGACGCCCCAAGACTTCTTAGAGCGCGTGATCGTGTGCCTGAAGTTTCGTTGAAGCTCAAGGAGTTATTAATGAAGTCAAGGGATTCGGATTGAAGCTTTGAAGACGGTTCGTCATGTTTATTTTATTGTCTTCTAGCTTCATCGTATAGAATGTTAAGCCTTGAGTAGGACATACTTAACAATCTTCATAACGCTCATATCTTAGATCTAGGATTGCCTTAGAAGCCATTAGAAACTTTCCCGAAGCTTATCGCTTCATTTCACGGCTTCTTATGCATCTTAGTTAGGTCAAGAAGAAGAACCAACCGACTAGATGACAATCTAGTCGGTTGGAAATCCTTCTTGAACCGACTAGTTCTCCTAGTTCAACTCAGCATATACACTGTTGACAAGTTAGTCGGTCAAAGAAGAATCACCGACCGACTAGTTGTCAAACTAGCCGGTTGGTGTCTCTTCTCAGACCGACTAGTTTTCCTTGTGAAATTCAGCTCATTTACTGTTGATCAATTAGTCGGTCCAAGAAGGTTCACCGACCGACTAGTTATCAAACTAGTCGGTTGGTGTTTCTTCTTAGACCGACTAGTTCTATCTCTTGATTTCACTATCTTTGCTGTCAACCATCTAGTCGGTCCAAGAAGGTTCACCGACCGACTAGTTCTAAAACTAATCGGTCAGTGATCCTTCTTAGACCGATTAAGCAGCTTCAGAAATAGAGCTGTTGGGCATTTAATGCCACGATTTTTGCTGAACTCTTTTGTCTCTTCCTATATAAGCTTGATCAGTTTCAAGCTAGCATTTAAGGCTGCCATTATTGAGATTTAGAGAATCAAAGAGAAGAGCATTAAACTCTCATTTCTAAGCTCTTTCATTTCACAAGAATCTCTCCCTTACTCTTTGAGCCCTAATTCCTCAAGAGAGATTCTCATCCTTTTGTGAACTACTCAAGCTAAGAGCTTGAATCAAAGTCACCAACTTCACCATAGCCATCTATTGTTGTTCATTGGTGGAGCTAGGGTTTGGTGCTAACTTCTTCTTCAAAATCCTTCTTGCCCTAAATCAGTAAGTTTTTCTCAAGGCATAGAGTTTTGTGGTAATTGTTTTATATTTCATCTTTCATTAAATATTTCAGTTTATCTCTCGGTTTGTGAGAGAAGATCGTAATCCCGGTTTGTGGGAGTCACATTTCGATCTTTGTATGATTTGATCTTAAGTAGTTTCTACAAGAATTTCATAGTGCAAATTTGAGTTAGAGGGTTCTAACTCAAGTAGCCGGAGGGGATCCGGGTGTCTGGGACGTAGGATCACCGGGAACAAGTCGGGGAGACTTGGGTGGATCCGAACCCATTACATCGCTTGTTTGCGTTGGATTTTTCTTGTTGTCAATTTTCATTCCGCATTGTTGGTTGTGTTTGCACAATAATTAGGAATTATACTCTTTATTATTTTAAAGTACTATTCACCCCCCCTCTAGTACTTGTGCAGTAGCTATCAGGGCATTACATTTGGTATCAGAGCCAAGTTCATAGCTATGACTACCAACGACAACAAGACCGTTCGTCCACCTTCCGACTACAGCACCTTCAAGAATCGTGAAGGAGCTTCTTCAGTGATGGAAGGACACTCCTCAATTAGGCCTCCTCACTTCAACGGTGCCAATTATGGGTACTGGAAATACCGGATGGAAACCTTCCTCCGGAGCACTTCACTTTGGATAGCCACGCTAACGGAGTATGTCGAGCTCGCTGAAGAAGACTTCGCGAAGTGGACTACCGCGGAGGTCGCCGCCGAGGTGAACAATGCCAAGGCAATGAATGCCTTACAATGTGCATTGGAGCCTGAAGACTTCAATAAGATATGCACATGTAAGAGTGCATATCAAATCTGGAACCAACTCCTAATCTTGCACGAAGGAACGAGTAGGGTAAAAGACTCCAAACTCACTGTTGCTAACAAAGAATTCGAGTTATTTCACATGGAACAGGGTGAAAAGATGAAGGAGTACTATGCTCGCTTCGTGGACATATCCAACGAGTTGGAAGCCCTTGGGAAGACATATACCCAAAAGGAGAAAGTCGCGAAGATCATTGACGGACTTCCTTCGAGTTGGGAAAAGCAAACCTACGCTATCGAGGAAGGTAACGATATGTATAAATATACTGTTGTTCAACTAATGAGTACCTTAATATCTTATGAGGTACGGAAGGACAGCAAGATCAAGATGTAGGACAAGATGAAGGCGTACTTGAAGCAAGAAGAGCCAAAGAAAAAGGCAATTACTTTCAAGGCCGCTCCTTCTACATCTACCGATGGTGAAGAATCGGAAGACGAGTTGGACATAGAATCCATTGCCCTTATGGCAAAGAAGTTCAACCGATTCTTCCGAAAAGGTAACTTCAAGAATAAATCAAAATTTAGTTCCATTAATGCATCTTCTCCTTTGTGTTTTAAATGCAACAAGCCAGGACACATCAAGGCGGATTGTCCTCTCAACAAACACAAGGAGAAGTGGAAGGCACCCAAGTATGACAAGTCAAGAAAGTACAACAAAGGGTACAAGAAAGGGCTTGTCGGCACTTTCACCGACTCAGAAGAGGACTCCTCAAGTGGAGAGTCAGATGATGAACAAGTGGAGCAAGCACACATGTGCTTCATGGCAAGAGAGGAACATGATCAAGAGACCTCTTCCGATGAAAGCGAGGATGAAGGCGAAGAGGTAACTATGGATGAACTTAGATTAGCTAACGAACAAATTTAGTCTAAGTCTTCTAAATTGGTAAATAGATAAACTAAGATTAAAGATGAGCTAACTAGTCTCCAAACCTCACCTACGCCTATCATCATCATCAACGACACCGTTGTTGAAGGCTTGAGAAATGAGATTGTAAATCTCAAATCTCAACTTGAGCATGTTCACATTGAGAATTCGGATGAACGCGAGATAACGGATTTGATTTCTCGAAACTCAACTTTGAGTATTGAGAATGAGAATCTCAAGTCTCGTGTTTGTGTACTCACAACTCATGTGTCCACTTTGGATACTTCAATACTTTCTCTTACCGAGAAGTATGAGTCCACATTAGGCCGAATTGATAAATTCAACAAAGGCAAGGACCATTTGGATAATATCCTAAATGATTTACTTCCAGCCAATCATCGTATTGGCTTGGGGTATAAAAAGCAAAATTCATCCAAATCTTCCACCACCTTTATAAGGCCAACTTCCGATGCCTCAACTAGTGGGAGTAAATGACGTCCCACTCGTTTGTGTGCATGCAAGTGTGCAATATATATGATTGGGGGCGTGAGATTTAAATATTTATAACCGCAAGCGCATGGTGTTGTAGTGTGGATTGGGGGGTCGAACTCAGAGAGGCGTGGTTGTGCTTGCGTCAGAAAGGACCGGATTCACCCCATGGGTGAGCTAGCCCGAATCGGATGATGGGTTGTCACGGAAAATAGAATGCGAGGGATAAACAATATAAAGGGAAACCTGGGACTTCGGCTTCCACCCTATCGTGCGATTCTCGCCAATACAGCCTACGGATAGGATAACGATCGGAATTAGGGTCTAATGGTGAGACGTTGCCTCTAGGAGTGATACCGGCGTCCCATGGGCCCGATATTCCGGTCGATGCCCAGGATGATACACTGGACTACCCGGGTTCGGTCAGTGGGCATTCCCATGTCCATTAACACTGAACGACTCCGGGAGCACTAAGCTCGCAACGATAACTCCCAACATCTCGTCCTGCCGCTCCCGCGCGCTAGGATTTGACGTCTACGCTAAGGGCGTGAGCTATGGCTAGGGAGTCAACCGCCAAGTTTATTCCCCCTTGGCCCAACGGTCAAAGGCGGTCTTTTTCCCACCGATGACAATGAAACACCCCGCGTAACCGATAGATTCCTAATCCCTATCGATTTCCTAGTCCTACGGACGCATCAGGGAGAACCCACGGAGGGGTTTCCACCAAAATCCCAGATTTGGGAACTACTCACACATATTTACTAAAAAGCAATCTAAATGAAAATCGACCGTTAAAAGCATGATCAGGCGATTGAAAAGTAGTAAGAGCAATGCAAATAACACTATATTAAAGTTTTGTAAAGATTAGACAACTTACAAATATCTAGAAAATTACAGCCGTCAAGAGAGAGAAAAAACAGCAAAAATAACCACTCCCATTTTCTGGAAACCTAGGGTCTCTATTTATAGAAAACGACATCACCCGATCGGGTGAAGAATCACCTGATCGGGTGACCTGTTGCGAACTTCGACAGCAATCTTCAGCATTTCACCCGGTCAGGCGACACGGTCGGTTGATGGAAGCTGCTCGTCGTTTGGATCTTGAGCTCATCGGGTGAACCGATCGGTTGAAAGATCACCCGATCGGTTGGAATTGTTGCCCAAAAAGACAGAGACTTCGGAAGTTTTGGCACAGTCAGCCGGCCGTCGGGTGAGCTCTCCGGGTCATCTTCTTCGGGGAAACGGCTACAGGTGAACCGATCGGGTGAAGATCACCCAATTGGTTGAGTTTCAGCTCTAATTTCCAGAGAGAGAGGTCGGTTTGAACCGGTCGGCGACCCGGTCGGTTGACACTTTCGTTGCTTCAGCAGCTGATCGGATCGTGCACGCGTGCATCACCCGATCGGTTGGCCTATCCAACCGATTGGGTGGGGGCTGAAAGATGGTGATCTTCATCGTCTGGCCCCCTAGAGTCATGGTTGGATCAGGTGGGGGCTGAAAGGTGGCGATCTTCGTCGTTTGGCCCCCTGGATAACGTCGTGACTCCTCCCGTTGCTCCGGGGACTCATGATATCGTCGTTTTATGTCCCCTACGCCGACAAACTCCTGCAAACATACAAAAACACGGAAAAGTGAAAGAGAACAAGAAAACACGAGAAAACGAATACAAGACGGCGGAAAATAGCGAAAAAAACACAAAAGAAGACGTGCATGAATATATGAAATATAAACGCGCGTCAAAAACACGGAAAAGTGAAAGAGAACAAGAAAACACGAGAAAACGAATACAAGACGGCGGAAAATAGCGAAAAAACACAAAAGAAGACGTGCATGAATATATGAAATATAAACGCGCGTCAAAATCCCCCAAGCTGAATCCTTCCTCGTCCTCGAGGAAGACGAGTGAGAGTAGGAGCTCGGAGGGAGAAAATAGAGAGAAAGAGAGAAAGAAGAGAACTCTAAATCCTAAATCGCCCGTCAGGGCCACCAAAACCAAAAACGACACACCAAGCAAGCAAACGCCAAATCACATCACTAAACCAAGAAATACGAGTCCAGACAAGTGCCGTGGTGCGCGAGTGAGTGTGGTCGTGTGCTAGCAGTTGGTGTCACTATCTACATCGTGCAATAAGCTCCATATACACAAATCCAAGAAATGACCCAAATATCGATTCGATTCAAAAATAGTGGTGAACATATAGCTCAAGCATGCATGAGAAGAGTATGAGAATAGAAATGCATCATGTGTCAGGGACTCCACAGCTAGGTATTCGGACATCACCACACTATCGCCTAGATAATAGCTAGAAATTCCATATTCCAAGTGTTTTCGAAAGCGATGGGGGTTGAGATGATGTGGAGTAGAACACTCAGTGCAAACTCTCGCCTTCCCTTTATTCTCGATAGGTAGGGAAATATTCACACACATTTTTTTGGGTTTTGTGTATTTGTAATTTTTTTGGATTTTTTCGGCTATACATATTTTTTTCTTTTTCTCTTTTCTAATCTTTTTTTGGGTTTTTCTTTTCTCTCTTTTTTTGGATTTTTGGATTTTGGGATATATACATGTGTACTCTCCCAAGTGGGAGAACGGTACACGACGAGGGGATTTGCACCAAGTAAAACAAAAAAGAAATCGAAATCTAAACACTTGGGCAAAGAAAATATTTCTCGCAAATTAGAGCTTGTGTTAAATGGGTTATCCTAGTCCTTAATTGTGGAATCCCGACACATGCGAAATGAAGTATACGATATATATAGCATGCATATAGAAGCAGACAGTAGGAGCAAATACCGCATATTCAAATCGAAGCATGATAATCTAGGGATCAACCAAGGATAGGTATATAAATCAACATCACAAAGTAGAAGCACACCACCTAGCTAGTCACGACCCATGACTCACATAAAAGCAAAGTGAACCCACGAAGCATGAAATGCAATAGGACTCGGCTTCCTAGGGTTAGTGAATGTGATCATCGTAGCTATGCTAAGTGTGTGCGTTTCAGTGGCAATTCATCATATGGGGTCATCTCTAGGAGAGAGAGAGAGAACAAAAGATGAGAATAAAAATAAAAACACGATGAAAAACGACTCAAAAACGAAGAAAAACGACACAAATGACGCATGAAGTGCGACTCCCCCAAGCTGAAACTTGCATTGCCCTCAATGCAATAATAGTTTATACGGGAGGGCAAAGAAAATAGGGGGTTGCGCACCGACACAAAAAGTGAAAAACATGAAAAACACATGAACGAAACTAAAAAATAAAGAAAAAGAAACACATGTGAAAATGGGTTATCCTGGTCCTAACTGTGGAATCCAGACACATACGAAATGAAGCATACAATATATATATTCATGCATACAGAAGCAGATAGGAGAAGCAAATACCGCATATTCAAATCGAAACATGATAATCTAGGGGTCATTCCTGGACAGGTATATAACACAAAATCACGAAGTAGAAGCACACCAAACGTTAGTTACGACACACGACTCACATAAAAGCTAAGTGGACCCACGAAGCATGAAATGCAATAGGACTCGGCTTCCTAGGGCTAGTGAATGTGATTACCGAAGCCGTGCTAGGTGTGTGTGTGATTTTTGTGGCAATTCATCATAGGGTTCATCTCTAGGAGAAAGAGATAAGAAGAAGAAAAGAAAAAGAAAAGAAAAAGACGGAGAAAAAAGACTCAAAACCGAAGAAAAAGACGCAAATGACGCACGAAGTGCGACTCCCCCAAGCTGAAGCTTGCATTGCCCTCAATGCAATAAAAGTGAATACAGGAGGGCAATGAAAATGGGGGGGGGGGAAAGCGCACCGACACAGAAAGACATGAAAAACAAGGAAAACACACAAACGAAACTGAAAAGAAGAATAAAAATAAAAAATCACACCACACGACATATAAACAAAAAAAGAAAAGTAGAAAATCATACGACACAACATATAAAACGAACACACAAAGAAAACATCACACGACAGCACACAGAAAAAGTTGACTTCCCCCAAGCTAGACGTGACAAAGCTAGCGAAATGATGTGATCATGAGTATGCAGAGATAAGCAAGGGGGAGGTCAGAAAAAAAAAGAAATCAAAAAGCAGGAGAGGAAACATCCTCGTCCTCCTCGACGGAAGAAGTGGGGGATGCGGTGTGGGTGGGTGAAGTGACAGGTGTGCGGAGAAGCGGAGAGAGTGGTCGAGGTGATGGATCAGTGGGTGTGGAGGAAGTGTGGACGATGGGCGGTGTGGAGGTGATGACGGTGAGTGGGAGTGAAATGGCGACCAAGGTGGCGGTGGGTGGTGGAGGTACGGGGGTAGGTGAGGATGAGGGGGGAATGGGGGTAGGTGAGGATGGTGGGGGAAGTGATCGAGAACGCACTTGCAATTTCTTGCGGCACACGTATGGAGTGATGGAAGTGGAGGGTAGTGGAGCTGTGGACGCTCAGCTTCACCCGACCAGTTCGCAAGGAGAGTAGATACGGCCGTCATCTGATACGTCTCACCCGATCGGTTGAATGGTCACCCGATCGGGTGATGGCTTTTTTCCTGCAAAAATTCACGAACGGCCAAAGTTTCTCGACGGATGATCCTGCGGCTGAATTTAATTATTAAAATGGAAAAAATAAAGATAATTAAAAAAAATCCTAAAACGAAGATAAAAGTTCAGAGCATGGGTTACCTCCCATGAAGCGCTTTTGTTTAACGTCGTTCGCTCGACGCCCGTAGATGATATTCAAGGCGGACGGGGGTGATGCCCTAAGATCGGCACCGCTTCGGACTCAGAGCTGGCAGCCTTCGGTATCGTCGGCGGTGAGAAGAAAACTTGCTCGACGACCCTCCCCTTGTTGACGGGATCTGAGGGCTTCTCCCTTATGTTGGCATCCACCGCCACTCGTTTTAGGATTCGGATCTCGTCAACGGTGAGCCCCATGGGCTCTTTCCCTTTCCTCCTCGTTGGAGGAGCTTTTTGAAATCCAGGAGGGATCGTGTGTGCCGCATCCACTTTCCCAGCAGCGTCATTATTCTTCGGGCCGTCACGTTCTTCTGAGTCCCCCATGCTATCGGGGGATTTCTTGAAAGAATTTCCCAGGAGCTTTCCTCCACAGCTCTCTCTTCTTCTAACTCAAGCATATTGCATCTTGGATCATCTGGGGGATCGGGGTGCTTCATTGATAACCCCAAGTCAAATTAGACTTTTTTGTTGCCGACTTAAGGGAAAGCTTCCCATTCTTCACATCTATCAGAACGCCGGCAGTGGCCATGAAAGGCCGTCCAAGAATGATGGGGGTGTGCACATCTTCAGGCATGTCCATGACGACGAAGTCGACTGGCACATGCACTCCCCTTATGTTGACTGGAAGGTCATCAACAACCCCCACCGGATATTTGACCGATCGGTCTGCAAGCTGTAGGGTCATTCCGGTGGGCTCCAAGTCACCCATCCCTATCCTCTTATACAGTGACAGGGGCATCAAACTGACGCTCGATCCAAGATCGACGAGCGCACGATGGATCTTTACCTCCCCGATCGCACAAGGGATAGAGAAACTCCCCGGGTCTTTAAGCTTAGGCGGATTTGCTCTCTGAATGAGAGCGCTGCATTCCGCCGTCAATACGACCTTCTCCTTTCTGGACCCTCTTGTCACTAAGTCCTTTAGAAATTTGGCGTAGGAGGGAATCGTCTCGATAGCTTCGAGGAAGGGGATTTGCAAGCTTAGATCCTTGACCATGGCAAAGAATTTGCCATACTTTTCGTCTATATTGGCTTGAGCTAGCCATTGTGGAAAAGGCACAATGGGCTTGAACACTTTGAGGCTTTCTTACTCGCTTCTCTTCTTCTCCTCTTCAAGGACTCCCTCCGGAGTCGTTGGCTTTGGCGACGAAGCACCGTCGTCATTCAATTTTTCAATTGGTCGCTCTACGACCAACGGTGCTTCCGGTTCCTTTGGGGGCACTCTTGTGGAGATTTGTGTTCCGCTCCTCAACACGATAGCGGATACATTCGCATGCTCGTACGTGAGTGCCAAAGTTTGGTTTGCTCCCCTCGGGTTCACTTCAGGTTGTGGTGGCAATAGATTTTGCGACCTTGAAAGGTTCACCACTTGTACCCCCAGCTGGGTTACTTGGTCCGTAAGAGCCCTCTGCCCCATTTCCAGCTTCAAATTTATCTTCTCCTGGTTCGTAATATATTGAGTCAAAAGGGACTCAACCGGAGTGATGGCCCTCTGCTGGCCAAATTGCTGCTGCTGTTGAATGGGCTGCTGATTCCTTGGAGCATATTGTTGATATTATCGTGGAGGCTGCTGCTGCTGAAACCGCTGCTACTGAAACTGCTGCTGCTGCTGCTGAGGCCGTTGCTGCTGAGGCCTAGCCGACTGATATATCTGTTGTTGCTGCTGCTGAGGCGGCTGCTGCTGCTGATACGGTGCCCGGTAGCTGAGGTTGGGATGATTCCGGTTGTTTGGAGAGTAGGCCGGGTTGGAGCTAGTCCGTGGTGGGTACGACACATTTTCCGTAGGATTGTAGAATAGTGCGCTCGCTTGGTCTAATGGTGGTGAGATGTCACCACCCTCGAAGTCCCCCATGACTTCTGCACCGCCGCAATATGTTGTGTACCGGCACCACCGGCTCCTACCATCAATGCGGAGATCTGAGTCGATAGCAAGTCAAACTTGCTGGATAATTTGTCGACGTCCTCGACCCTGTGGATGCCCTAAGACCTAGGTGTGGCTCTCTCGTCATATCACCGCTCATTGTTCGATGCCATATTTTCTAATATGTTCCTGGCATCTTCTTCACTTCTGGACATGAAGGACCCCCCAGCCGCGGTGTCCATCGAAGATTTTAAATCATCCCTCAATCCATTGTAGAACAGTTTAATTATCTGCCACTTGGGAAGCTCGTGATGAGGGCATCTTCGTTGCATCTCTTTAAATCTTGTCCAAGCTTCATGCAGGGACTCGTGGCTCACTTGGGAGAAGGATGAGATCTCGCTCCACAGCTTCATGGTCTTCCCCGGAGGAAAGAACTTCGTCAGAAAAGCGTTTGAAAGATTCTCCCAAGTGTTGAACGTATTCGGGTCCTTCCCCCTAAGCCACAACTTGGCCTTATCCCGCAGAGAGAAGGGGAATAGCTTCAGACGGATCGCCTCAGTAGTGACACCGTTTATCCGGAAGGTGTCACATTTCACCAAGAAGGAGTCTAAATGTTCGATGGGGCTCTCCAAGGGTGCCCCCCGAGAATTGATCCTGCTGGATCCACATTACTAAGGACGGCTTGAGTTCGAAGCTTTGCGCCGTAATAGCAGGAGGACGGATAGCGGAGGTGGACTCGATGGATGGCATCGAGTACTCCAGCAAGGACTTGTGAGGTGGGGTGTTCTCCCCCATGGTTTCAGGCTCTTCTCTTCTTTGCTTCTCTGTGGCAAGACACCTTAGGGTGGTGTTTATCTCAGGATCAACAGGAATCAAATCGTCGAGACTCCTTGAATTCCTGCGCATTAAAAGCAACAAACACCCGTGAAGCGAAAAGTAGGAAAGAAACAGATAAAATAGAAAATAAAAATAAGAAAATAAAATAGAAATGGAAAAAGAAGAATGCAAAAATTATCGCGAGATAGAGATCTGAGCTAGACTCAAGGGTTCATGAGATCCAAAAATAACAAGCACGTTGCCTCCCCGGCAACGGCGCCATAAATCTTGACGTCCCCCTCGTTTGTGTGCTTGCAAGTGTGCAATATATATGATTGGGGGCGTGAGATTTAAATATTTATAACCGCAAGCGCATGGTGTTGTAGTGTGGCTTGGGGGTCGAACTCAGGGAGGCGTGGTTGTGCTTGCATCAAAAAGGACCGGATTCACCCCATGGGTGAGCTAGCCCGAATCGGATGATGGGTTGTCACGGAAAATAGAATGCGAGGGATAAACAATATGAAGGGAAACCCGAGACTTCGGCTTCCTCCCTATCGTGCGATTCTCACCAATACGGCCTACGGATAGGATAACGATTGGAATTAGGGTCTAATGGTGAGACGTTGCCTCTAAGAGTGATACCGACGTCCCATCGGCCCGATATTCCGGTCGGTGCCCAGGATGATACACTGGACTACCTGGGTTCGATCAGTGGGTATTCCCATGTCCATTAACACTGACCGTCTCCGGGAGCACTAAGCTCGCAACGATAACTCCCAACATCTCGTCCTGTCGCTCCCGCACGCTAGGATTCGACGTCTACGCTAAGGGCGTGAGCTATGGCTAGGGAGTCAACCGCCAAGTTTATTCCCACTTGGCCCAACGGTCAAAGGCGGTCTTTTTCCCGCCGATGACAATGAAACACCCCGCGTAACCAGTAGATTCCTAATCCCTATCGATTTCCTAGTCCTATGGACGCATCGGGGAGAACCCACGAAGGGGTTTCCACCAAAATCCCAGATTTGGGAACTACTCACACATATTTACTAAAAAGCAATCTAAATGAAAATCGACCGTTAAAAGCATGATCAGGCGATTAAAAAGTAGTAAGAGCAATGCAAATAACACTATATTAACGTTTTGTAAAGATCAGACAACTTACAAATATCTAGAAAATTACAGCCGTCAAGAGAGAGAAAAAACCGCAAAAATAACCACTCCCGTTTTCTGGAAACCTAGGGTCTCTATTTATAGAAAACGACATCACCCGATCGGGTGAAGAATCACCCGATCGGGTGACCTGCTGCAAACTTCGGCAGCAATCTTCAGCATTTCACCCGGTCAGGCGGCACGGTTGGTTGATGGAAGCTGCTTGTCGTTTAGATCTTGAGCTCATCGGGTGAACCGATCGGTTGAAAGATCACCCGATCGGTTGGAATTGTTGCCTAAAAGACAGAGACTTCGGAAGTTTTGGCACGGTCAGCCGGTCGTCGGGTGAGCTCTCCGGGTCATCTTCTTCGGGGAAACGGCTACAGATGAACCGATCGGGTGAAGATCACACGATCGGTTGAGTTTCAGCTCCAATTTCCAGAGAGAGAGAGGTCGGGTTGAACCGGTCGGCGACCCGGTCGGTTGACACTTTCGTTGCTTCAGCGGCTGACTGGGTCGTGCACGCGTGCATCACCCGATCGGTTGGCCTATCCAACCGATCGGGTGGGGCTGAAAGATGGCGATCTTCGTCGTTTGGCCCCCTAGATCACGCGTGACTCCTCCCGTTGCTCCGGGGACTCATAATATCGTCGTTTTATGTCACATACACCGACAAACTCCTGCAAACATACAAAAACACCGAAAAGTGAAAGAAAACAAGAAAACACGAGAAAACGAATACAAGACGGCGGAAAATAGCGAAAAATCACAAAAGTAGACGTGTGTGAATATATGATATATAAACGCGCGTCAGTAAACACCCTATGGGTAGTTCATCTACCAATGGTACTTCCACTAAGTACATATCCCCTCTTGGAAAGAAACCCATTTTGGATGGACCTCCAAAGAAGGGTCATGCATTTATGTACACCAATACTATGCCACGTAGGAACACACCTCATACTCCACATGTTCACACGTATGATGATTTCTATGCTCCACATCCACGAGCACGTGCACACCAAGTGAGACACACTCACGCACGTGTTCCTCCACATGCATATGTTCAACCACATCATTACTATATGAATGATTACCATCATGCACCGTATCATATGTCGCCACCACCATTTCATCATGTGACGTATGCTTATCCACGTCATGCATACCCTAGGCCACTTACTCTAGGCTACATGCATCACGTAGAAATCAACCTCATGTGCATGCTCCCAATAGGAATAGGGCTCCCAAGATATTCACTATTTGGGGCCCGAAGGACACAAGCATGCATGAAAAACAAGCATACATTAATTCTTATTTCATGGTTGTGGTGCACAATGATGATTATATTGGGAAGTCTAAGTCCAATTGGACTTGGCTTCCAAAGGTCTAATCTCTTAGGACCCAATGACCTTGGGTACCATGATACGATATTTTTTATCGTCAGGTACTCAAGAAAAAGAAAAGGAGCAACAAATAAAAATTTAGCTCCAAGGATGGGTGGATACTTGATAGCGGGTGTTCAAAACACATGACTGGTGAAGCTCAGTTGTTATCCGGAGTGGTGCCATTGAAAATGGAAACCGTGTGGTCTTTGGAGGCAACGAGAGTGGAACCATCATTGGTGTTGGAAAAGTTGGTAACCCCTCTAAACCCCTTATAAGTGATGTTTACCTTGTTAAAGGCTTAAATCACAATCTTATTTCAATAAGCCAACTTTGTGACAAGGGTTACAAAGTTAGCTTTGCGAAAGGAATGTGTCATATTTTGAGTAAAGATAATAATAATGTGTTATTCTCTGGCACACGCTATAAGGATATATATATCCTAGATATTCCAAAATCACATGAACAATGTCTCATTGCCAACACAAGTGAACAACACTTATGGCATCGACATTTTGGTCATGTGAACTTTGGAACACTTTTCAAACTATCCAAGTTAAACTCTATAAAAGGATTTCCTAAGCTTGCCTTTCAAAAGAAAAGCTTTTATGACTCGTGTCAACGAGACAAACTTCCAAAATCGTCATTCAAACCTAAGAAGAGCATATCCTCTAAACGGCCTCTAGAGCTTTTGCATCTAGATCTTTTTGGGCCAACTAAATTTGCTTCATTAGGGAATGCTCGATATGGACTTGTCATCGTTGATGACTTTTCTAGATTTACTTGGGTATTTTCTTTAACTAATAAAAATGATGCTTTTGAAAACTTCACAGTATTTGTTAAGAAAGTACAAAATCTCATTGGAAACACCATTGTCACTATTCGTAGTGATCATGGAGGGGAATTTGAGAATGAGTCTTTCTGAAATTTCTGTGATGAAGTTGGTATTACTCACACCTTTTCTTTCCCTCGCGCACCCCCTCAAAATGGTGTTGTTGAGAGAAAGAATAGGACGCTAGTGGAATGTGCTCGCACGATGCTTGATGATAGCCAACTTGGCCATCAATTTTGGGTAGAAGCGGTACATACCGCTTGATATATGTTTAATAGGATACTCTTGAGGCCCGACACCAAACAAACTTGTTATGAATTGTTATTTGGTAGGTTGCCTCAAGTTAAACATTTTAGAGTTTTTGGTGCAAAATGTTTTATCAAAAACACGTATGGTAGTTTAGACAAATTTGATCCAAGATCCGATGAGGGGATATTTGTTGGATATTCCTCCCATAGCAAAGCCTACCGGATATACAACAGAAGAACCTCAACGATCGAGGAATCTCTCCATGTTTCATTCAATGAAAATTTTGTCCCTCCTAGAATTATCAGTGATGATGATTCTATGGAAGTAGTTTGTGACTCTATTGCTAAATCTAATCCTATTGATTCTGTTGATACTAACCATACTGATGATTCTTTTGAGAATGTTCCTAGTGATCAGGGAGTTCCCAAACGGCTTCCAACAGTTCGTGACCATCCCCATGAGCAAGTCATTGGCAACATACTAGATAGTGTCAAAACGAGATCTCAAGTCAAATTCTTCGCTCACTGTGCCTTTGTCTCTTCAGTAGAGCCAAAGAATATCAACGAAGCATGCGAAGATAGTTTTTGGATCCTAGCCATGGAAGAGGAACTCATTCAGTTTGAGAGGAATGAGGTCTGGGAGCTAGTTCCATTGCCTTCGAAGAACCACAACGTTATAGGAACGAAGTGGATTTTCAAGAACAAGACAGACGAGAACCAAAATGTCATCCGGAACAAAGCTCGGTTAGTTGCTCAAGGCTACAGGCAAGAGGAAGTATAGATTTCGAGGAATCCTTTGCACCTGTAGCTAGATTAGAATCTATTAGGTTGTTATTGTTATTTGCATGCCATAAAGATTTCAAACTTTTCAAATGGACGTAAAAAGTGCATTTTTAAACGGAGATGTCGTTGAAGAAGTTTATGTTTCTCAACCTCCGGGTTTTATAAATGAAAAATTTCCAAATCACGTTTTCAAACTTAAGAAAGCACTTTATGGTTTGAGACAAGCTCCTAGAGCTTGGTATGACCGCCTAAAGAACTTTCTTTTGGATTTGGGTTTCAAAATGGGTGAGGTTGATTCAAGGCTTTTTGTTAAGTATGTGAATCAAGATATTATTTTAGTTCAAATTTATGTAGATGATATCATTTTCGGTGCTACTAACTTCACTCTTTGCGAAGAGTTTTCTAATGTTATGAAGGACCAATTTGAGATGAGCCACATGGGTGAGCTCAAATATTTCTTAGGACTCCAAATTCGCCAAATGCACGATGGAATTTTCATCCACCAAACCAAGTACACGGTGGAGCTGCTAAAGCAATTTGGAATGGAGAATGCTTCTGGCAAAAAGACTCCAATGAGCACTACTACATACCTTGATAAAGATACGGGCGGCAAAGATGTAGACATTCGTGTATATCGAGGTATGATAGGTAGTTTATTATATATTACTGCCAGTAGGCCTGATATAATGTTCACCGTATGTGTTTGTACTCGGTATCAGTCACGGAATCACACTTAGTAGTGGTTAAACGTATTTTCCGTTATTTAAGTTACACACTCGACTACGGATTATTTTATCCAAAGTCTAGCACATATGAGTTAATCTCATATAGTGACGCAGATTATGCTGGATGCAAATCCGACAGGAAGAGTACTAGTGGCACTTGCCATTTTATAGGAAATTCTCTTGTCTCTTGGTTTTCCAAGAAGCAGAATTCCGTATCACTTTCAACGAGGTGGAATATATTGCCGCAGGTGCTGCATATGCACAGGTTCTTTGGATGAGACACACACTTAAAGACTTCGGTATAAACTGTGATACTTGCCCTATCATGGTGGACAACCTAAGTGCAATATGTCTCTCTAAGAATCCGGTACACCATTCCCGTACCAAACACATAGATGTCCGTCACCATTTCCTAGATGATCATGTTGCTAAAAAGGACATCATTTTCGTGTACGTTGAAACCCAGAAGCAAATCGTCGATATTTTCACGAAACCACTCAAGGAAGATTCCTTTGTACGGTTACGTCGAGAATTGGGGATTATGGGTGAATCCGAGATTTAGGATTCATATTTTTTGATAATCCTGCATGATAATGATATCTATATGCTCATGCTAGATTTGTTGTGATATTCTGGATTTAAGATTGGTTTATTGATTTGCACGTCGGATTTATGATTTTCTGGTATTTATGGGGTAGAATAAGAGCGTATGAGAGTATTTAGATGATTCGTCCAAGTGTTCTTTGGAGAGAACTCAAAATTTCGTATTCTCAAATTTTTGGAATCACTTAGTCGGTCCCAGTTCATTTGCCGACCGACTAGTTTCAGTTCTAGTCGGTTAGTGATTGAACTCAGACCGACTAATTCATGCCCTAACTTTGGCCTCATTTGCTGTCTGCATGTTAGTCGGTCCAAGCTCATTTACCGACCGACTAGATTCCATTCTAGTAGGTCAGCTCTTGAACTTAGACCGACTAGATATGCAGGGGCAATTAGGTCATTGACTCTCTGTGAATCGATTTATACCCCTCCGCACCGATTAGAATTCATTCTAATCGGTGCGCAATATTACCTCAAACCCTTAACCCCGCGTCTCCTCGTCTTCCTCTGTCATGCGCCGCTGTTTTTGGCCGCCGTCAGCCGGCACCGAGCCCCTCTCCTCCTTCCTAGGGTATATCCTATCACTCTCTCTCAGTTTTTAGGGTTCATATCCGATCAATCTCGTTAGATTTAGTTCAATTTCGTTCAAATTAGGGTTTAAATCTCGTTCTATTTTGCTCGTTTGTGTGTTGTCTCGTCTCAATCTCATGGCGAAAACACGCATCCCTGTCCATCCTACCTCTCCGTCTCCCATGACCGTCGAGCCTCCATCCAACCCTTCTCAACCCAAACGCCACACCAAAACTTCCCGTCCGACCCCCTCGTCTCCTACCTCTCCTTCATCCTCTTCGCCTCCACTCAAGAAGAAGAGATCTGCCTCTTCCAAGCCCAAACCCTTATCTAAACCCAAGCCCCAACCTAAGTTCAAGATGATTATGACTCCTGGACCCTTCCGTGCTCCCACACCACCTTCTGACTTCGACGATGACTATATCCCGGAGACTCGGCCTACCGAGAAGGCTCCTCCTCCTCCTCCTCGCACTACCTCTCGTCCGTCAAAGGGGAAGGCTCCCATGCCTTCGGGTGGGGTTGATGTATCTCTTTGTCGTGATGACCCATTGTGTCTTGCGGCATACAACCGTATCGAGCACTGCCCGTTGATCCTCGAGCATTTTGTTCTGTTTTCTGATTTCCCTCAGCTCACTGATCTCCTATCTTATAGCGGCCTCCTAGAGTACCTTCACCATGATCCCAAGGCAAATCCTCATCCCTATCCTAGACTCGTCAAACTATTCTATGCCAATCGAGTTCGGGGTGAGTATGATGACACCCACTGCATTGAGACCACTGTCGTGGGGACACCCATTGTCCTCACGACAGAGATCTTAGGGCAGTTGCTTGGTGTGTCCTCCTCTGGCCTACTCCCCTCTGATATCTCCGTGGCTGACATCCACGATCTTGACCAGTCCATTCTTGCTGAGATGTTCCATGTCATTCCTCCCGCCATGATTGGCGTTCCATCGAAATCATTTAAGCCTAATGCATGGGTCCTAAATCTCATTCTGAAGTCGTGTCTTCTCACGAAGTACGGCTCCTCCAGCTTGCCCTCACAGCCATTCCTGAAGCTTATCTGCGCCCTTTTTGCTGGGAGCGAGATAAATTGGGCCGGCATCATCTTGGATAAGATGGACTCCTTTGAGTGCATCAGGAAGTCCACCAAGTCAGCACATAGTCCATATCCTTGCTTGTTGAGTTTAGTCTTCCGTCGCTTTGGCGTTCCCCTCCCTCCTGATGATCAGTGTCCCTTGGGTCCTCCCCTGAACGCGACTGCCGTCAAGAAGTCTCTTACAGCCTTGCATCACATTCAGAGGACTGCCCCTTCAGCTCCTCCTCCACCTTCATGCCCTGACTCTTCTGATTCCATGAGCCGTCAGGAGGCTCGTATTGCACGATGTGAGGAGATGCTTGCACGCATCTGCGATCATCTGGGCATTGAGGTTCCTCCTACGCTTTCTGATGAGGAGGCCATGGATGCTGCTGAGGATGAGGAGCTTGCTGCTTCTCCAGTTCGTACCCTCGAGGGTACTTCTGTTGGCACTACTTCTGCTCGTGCTCCCGAGAGCACTCCTACTGCCACAATCCCTTCGGTGGACACTCCAGTCGTTCCAGAGACCACCACTTCATCTGCACAGCCTGTTGCTGGTGTTGATCCTGCCTCTACCTCATGAGCCTTTGTTGGAGGACTCTCCACTGAGCATTTGGATGATTTATCTTGTTGTGAGAGAGTGGGGTTAGGATAGATGGGTGGATGTATTTTTTTATGTTTTGTGATACTTTGTGATGTCTGATGTGACATTTGATGTTGTATGATGTGCACTTCTCTGCTGGCTGTATGTACAATTTTTTTGGCTGGATGTATAATTTTTGTTGTATCCATATATATATACGCACACACACACACACACATCGTGTTGCCATCCGTTTCATGTGCACATTGTATTTATGTCTCTGATGTTTACTTCGTCGCTCGACGATTATGTTGATTAGATAGCTTTGTTTGTATGAAAACATAGAATTGTTTTCCATGCACTCAATTTGCTAAAAATTTTGATATTGGAGAGGATGTTCCTTTACTCAATACGTGAATTTGATTTTGAGTTTTGATGATTTCTATTTTCGTTTTTCGACTATGGTCTCGTTGGCACGCTTTGATATTCTTCGATATTTCTCTTTGGTGTCATTTGGACCGTTGTCGTATTCTTCGACCCTCTTGTTTAGATTTTTTTTGTTTAGCCATGGTTGTTGTCGTTGTTCTCCTCCCGCTCTTTTTGCTTATGCCAAAGGGGGATAGAATTAATAATGACTTTAAGCTAAATGATAATTCAAAGCAATTTACCGTGAAACTAATTCCATATGTTAGATTCAGGGGGAGTGAAGATATAAAAATGGATTCCGATCCTATATTTCAATAATTGGATCATGTTTTATACTTTTCTCGTCTGCTTGATGCTTATGTTTATTATTTTATACGGAACTAACGAGTCATCAATGCAGAGGGAGTAAGTAAATTTCATTTGTATCATTATTATTGATTTATATTTATGTTAGTTTGTCATCACCAAAAAGGGGGAGTATGTTGAGTATTGATTCCCCTGATTTGGTTTTGATGATGAATAAACATAAATATCATGCACTAATTCTCTTTGAGCGGAGTTATGGAGATCGTCGCCAAATTACTTCGTACATCTCAAGCGACGCCCCAAGACTTCATAAAGCGCGTGATCGTGTGCCTGAAGCTTCTTTAAAGCTCAAGGAGTTATTAATGAAGTCAAGGGATTCGTATTGAAGTTTTGAAGACGGTTCGTCATGTTTATTTTATTGTCTTCTAGCTTCATAGTATAGAATGTTAAGCCTTGAGTAGGACTAACTTAACAATCTTCATAATGCTCATATCTTAGATCTAGGATTGCCTTAGAAGCCATTAGAAACTTTCCCGAAGCTTATCGCTTCATTTCACGGCTTCTTATGCATCTTAGTTGGTTCAAGAAGAAGAACCAACCGACTAGATGACAATCTAGTCGGTTGGAAATCCTTCTTGAACCGACTAGTTCTCCTAGTTCAACTCAGCATATACAATGTTGACAAGTTAGTCGGTCAAAGAAGAATCACCGACCGACGAGTTATCAAACTAGTCGGTTGGTGTCTCTTCTCAGACCGACTAGTTTTCCTTGTGAAATTTAGCTCATTTACTGTTGATCAATTAGTCGGTCCAAGAAGGTTCACCGACCGACTAGTTGTCAAACTAGTCGGTGTGTGTTTCTTCTTAAACCGACTAGTTCTATCTCTTGATTTCACTATCTTTGTTGTCAACCATCTAGTCGGTCCAAGAAGGTTCACCGACCGACTAATTCCAAAACTAATCGGTCAGTGATCCTTCTTAGACCGATTAAGCATCTTCAGAAATAGAGCCGTTGGGTATTTAATGCCACGATTTTTGCTGAACTCTTTTGTCTCTTCCTATATAAGCTTGATCAGTTTCAAGCTAGCATTTAAGGCTGCCATTATTGAGATTTAGAGAATCAAAGAGAAGAGCATTAAACTCTCATTTCTAAGCTCTCTCATTTCACAAGAATCTCTCCCTTACTCTTTGAGCCCTAATTCCTCAAGAGAGATTCTCATGCTTTTGTGAACTACTCAATCTAAGTGCTTGAATCAAAGTCACCAACTTCACCCTAGCCATCTATTGTTGTTCATTGGTGGAGCTAGGGTTTGGTGATAACTTCTTCTTCAAAATCCTTCTTGCCCTAAATCAGTAAGTTTTTCTCAAGGCATAGGGTTTTGTGGTAAGCGTTTTATATTTCATCTTTCATTAGATATTTCAGTTTATCTCTCGGTTTGTGAGAGAAGATCGTGATCCCGGTTTGTGGGAGTCACATTTCATTCTGTGTATGATTTGATCTAGTAGTAGTTTCTACAAGAATTTCATAGTACAAATTTGAGTTAGAGGATTCTAACTCAAGTAGCCGGAGGGGATCCGAGTGTCTGGGACGTAGGATCGCCGGGAACAAGTCAGGGAGACTTGGGTGGATCTGAACCCGTTACATCGCTTGTTTGCGTTGGATTTTTCTTGTTGTCAATTTTCATTCCGCATTGTTGGTTGTGTTTGCACAATAATTAGGAATTATACTCTTGATTATTTTAAAGTACTATTCACCCCCCTCTAGTACTTGTGCAGTAGCTATCAGGGCATTACATCATGCCCTCCTTGTTTGAAATTTGTAATCTGGTTTCAAAGACGGATCATCTTCAAATGAGGAAAGTACTTTGTGATGAAGGCCTCCACCAGCTGCTCCCATGTTACGAACGTATTGGGCCCTTGGGACTTCAGCTGATAGTGGGCCTTCTCCTTCAAGGTGAAGGGGAAGAGCTGCGATCTGATCGTGTCGTTGTTGATTCACTACATCTAGAATATGGCACACTTTGCCAAAAATGCCTCCACGTGATGGATGGAGTTCTCATGAGGGAACCCATGGAAGCAGTCCTGTCGCACCAATAGGATGAGCCCGGTCTTCAACTCAAAGTTGCCTTCGCGGATCGACGGTATGGCCACGAAGGAAAATGAGATGGTGATGGGCTTCATGAAATCCCAGATCAATAACAGTGGTGGTGGGGAGGCGGTGGTCCATCTGAAATTCCATCCATCGATTCCTGTCTCTTTCTCTCTGCTGTGAGTCGCCGAACGGTCGCTTCTATTTCAGGATCTAAAGGCAGGAGATTATCTGCTCCATGTGAACGTGTAAGCATGCAAAATAGAAGGACTCAAGAAATATATGGAGCTCGTTAGCAAAAAGAGAAAAAAAAGTAATAAGATAATAAAATAAAAATAAAAAGAGTGGTAGGAGATAAAGTGTGGATGAAACCAGCACTCTCAAAACCCAAACACTAAAACAAACCATTGCCTCCCTGGCAACGGTGCCAAAAGCTTGTTCGGGCTCCCATGCTCATGCACAGGAGCGCTCAATCACTGCAAGTGCACGGTGCTTGTAGTATAAAAAGATTGTCATTCTCTAGGGAGGCGGTGGTTTTGTGTTTAGCCTTTCGGAAGGGTGAGAAAGCTTGATCGGGGGTTATCATGTGAAATTGGGCTGATTATTGGTTGAAATGAGGTCTACTAAATAATAAAGGTCTAAGGCATTCAGGATTCACCGCTAGGCCTTTCGGTCATGGATGTCAGGTCAACGGGTCTTTCGTTGGACGTTGGGTGAGGGTAGGAGTGTCACATCCGAGGATGAGAACAAGCATTTAACTTCTGCCATCGCACTCGTCTAATGCATCCCTATGTGAAGCCGTTCTTTCGCAATCGTCTTCGTACAGGGATGCATACACTAAGCTTTTTTTACACTTGGTCCCAGCCTCGCAATCCGTATTGACTCACGTGACCTACGGACTGCGACCCCATGCTATGGTTGGTTCTAGCAGTCGGGTTACTTTCATAGTCATCGACGAGTGGATCAAGGATTAGCGGTCGCCCTAGCTCTCGAGTCACTCTCATGGTCGCAAGCCCTAGAAACGGCCACTAAGCACAAATCGGATCCGTGTGGATTCTCCCTATGATATGGAGCTGCTTTTGCAATCCTCCGATCCTATGGATAATCCCCTAAAACCCTTGTTCAAACTACCATAAGGAGACCCTAGATTCATCCAACTAAGATTAACCTAACATCCAATTCCTAGGATCCTAGGGTTCATCCCTAAGCCCTAGAAACACACTACTCTACCATGGCATTAGCTACACATATGAGAGCAATGGAGATTTTCATCATAACCTAAGCAAACATCACGAAATTGATATAAAAACGTAGAGGTAAGGATGCAAACTATAATAAAATTAAAGAGCTAGAAACATTCACCAAGATTTAGATTGCAAAACAGTTGCTCAAGAAACTTCTCCATCCACAATAGCTCAAGGGTTTCTGGATACAACACAATAAGTTTCAGGTTTTACAAAGAAAACAACCCGAAACCCAATAAAACTGCCAAAAAGGAGTCTGTCGACCTACCACTCGGTCGATCGATGTCGCTCGACTGAGCGCCATCCTTACAACGCTACGCTTGGGGTTGGAGAAGGGGCTGCTCGATCGAGCGGGAAGCCACTCGACCGAGCGGCATCTTGGGGAATTGATGTCGCACGATTGGCATTGATGTCGCTTGGTAGAGCTAGCTGGGTCGCACGACCGAGCTTAAGTGCGAGTTTTACAGAGAGCTCGAAGGACAATTTGGAGCTCTCTACAAGGGATAGCTCGTCAAGCGAGAGGGGTCACATGGTCAAGCGAGCTGGGTCGCTCGGCCGAGCGACCCCTTCCACTTTGCTCCTTCCTACCGAGTCATAGCTCGGTCGAGCGCATCATGCGCTTGACCGAGCGATCTGGAAATTCTCTTCTTCTCCATCTTCTCTCTTCTCTTTTCTCTTCCCACTTTCTTTCTCTCTTCCCTTAGCTCCCTTGGCTCCCTTGAGTTGCCGTGGCGAGGCGACGTAAGCTCTGGCATCTAACATTGTGTCCATAGTCCAATATCACTCCGAATCGCACCGAATTCCCAGAAAGTATACAAAACATCGCAAAAGTCAAATATATCGAGAAAAGTGCGATATAATACGAAAACATGAATTTGGGCGATCGAAATGATGTGAAAACACACGATAAAAATATGGAAAATATGAACACAACAAGTAATAAGTGTCACTTGCTTTTACGGTCAAATTTGCAACCAGCGAAATCCGCATCACTATATGATATTAAATCATATGTGTTTGTTTTGGGATAAAATATACAAAAATAATAAGTGTGTTTTATATATCTAATTTTCATTTTTAATGTTGTAAGATGTGAAAAAATAGGATCTGATTGATACCTAGCACACAAGCATACTGAAAACATAATGTTTGGTCTACTTGTTGTAAGATAAAGTAATGATCCGAGCATACCTTGATATAGATATTGATCAACACTTTTACCATTTGTATCTTTGTTAAGTGATAATGATATACCCAGGGGAGTATGTTTTTCTGCAGAATTCTCCAAACCAAAGCGTTTGGTAAGCTCCTTAAAGTATTTGATTTAACAGATAAAAATACCTTCCTTTAATTGTTCAATTTGAAGTCCAAGGAAGTAAGTGGGTTCACTCATGACTCATCTCAAATTCATTCTGCAAAGACTTAGAAAATTCTTGACATAAAGTTTCACTAGTGGATCCAAAAATTATATCATCAACATATACTTGTATGATAATCACATCTAACCCAATGTGTCTTGTAAATAATGTGGAATCTACCTTGCCAATAGAATATCCTGATTTCAATAAAAAACTTTTTAAGTCTTTCATACTAAGTGTGTGATGCTTGTTTCAGACCATATAAAGCTTTCTTTAATTTGAAAACATGATTATCTGTTTCATGTTGAAATCCTGGTGGTTGTTTTACATAAACTTCTTCCTTAATAAGACCGTTTAGAAAAGTACTTTTAACGTCCATTTGAAATGGATGGGTAATGGGTCCGGGGCCACCACGTCAGCACCTCCCTCTTTTACCCTCTTCTCAGGCGTTTCGAAACCCAAGGGAGAGCACTCTCTCTTCTTCCTTTGGCTCCTGACCAGCTCAGAGGGATCCCCCTCAGAACTGGCCAAGCCCCCGGGTCGTAAATTAAGCGGGTCATCGGGAATGTTGATCAGACCTCCCACAACCGGGGGAGGATTCTCAACAACCAAAGTTACGACTGGGTGGGCTTCCGCTGGCCTCAATACCCGACCAGTGTCTCGGCTGCTCGTTGCATCTCATCCTCCAAGCGGCGTGGTGCATGCCTAGAGGGATTTCCTCGAGAGCCCTGGAAGCCCTGTCAAATGAGTTGGTGCACGTCGTAGGGATGCTTAAACTCCTGACCAGCCATTCATTTAGAAGAAATGAGAATCAGGGTAAGCTAAGGAGAAGAACAAAATCTAAAGATCGGCTTTACCAGGGGACCACATGACGTTCTTAAGGAGGAGACTGTCCAGCAGAGCCCAGACTGTTCTCTCTGATCGGGGATATAAATTGCTTATCCCCCCCCCAATTTTCGGTCATTTTATGTGTATATTGTGTTTATTTTGGCGTTGATACGTGTGTTTTCGTGATATCGTAGATTATTAATGCCTAATCTCTTTTTATACATAAAATGCGATTTATATGAGCTAATTCTAGCTCCTCTTATTTTTCAGGTACTTCTGATATTTTTCTGGATTTTTTGGAATTTTTCCAGAATTTTCTGGAGCTCGGAGCTATTTTTGGGAATTTATTTGGAGCTAAAAAGGGTTTCTGGAATTTTTGTAAAGAAAAAATAGAAAAAAAATAACTACACAAAGGCCCGCAGCCCATTTTCATGGCCCGCTCTTTGAGCGGGCCGCTGGGCCGTTGGCCGCTATATTATTTTGAAAAAAACCTTTTCAGCGGGCCGGCCCAGCGGCCGGCCCGCGTTTTCTTATTTGCGGGAGACCACTCGCAACCTTTGCGTGCTGAAGCAGCCCGCTCCGCTGGAGCGGGGTTTCTGCCGCCCGCAAATGCGGGCGGCTACGTGGATCGGGTCCGCCGACCCGACCCAATGCGTGATTTTATTGCCCAGGCGCCGCTTCCTTAGTGCGGGCGGCGGGTTTTGAAGCCAAAAACCCGACCCGCGACCCACAATGTTAGTAAAACGGCCTGTGCGTGAATTTTTGGAGGCTGCTTCGTTTTTTTGGGTTTCTCCCGGCTGTGCTTCGGTTTTTAGAGTATTTTTAGGGCTTGGAAGGGAGGTGGCCTTGGAAGGAGGTTAGAAGCTTGGAGGAGGTGCTCAAGGTGGAGGAGGGCTTCATCCTAGGGAGATCTTGGGTGATATCTCTCTAACCCCTTTTGTAATTTTGATATCTCTTTATTGTAATGAATTTGGACGAATTTGTGAATGAAAATTCTATCGTTTGTTTCATGATGATAGAGTATTATTGAAAGGTTTGGGTTGTGATTCATTGGGTTGGTTGTTAATTTTAGCCCTAATTGCCTCTTGCACAATTTCATGTTAATGTTGAATGATTATTAGGGCACAATTTGATTGGTTAAGACCCGAGAGTGCACAATTTGAGAAAATACCATGCTCATATTTGATTAGTGCTACGATGATACATCTATCCATATTGCGAATTATTGTGTTCTTAAATGCTAAATTTTCCGATTGAATGTCCTTAGCCGGATAATCAATTGAGTTATATGCGAGTAATTAGAGCTTAATTAACATCAATCCAAGTGAATCCACAACCTATGCTCTCTCGCCTTGCTATCCTAAATCCCATTTGGTTCTCTAACCCTACCCACTTAGGTTAGATTTGTAATTTCACCACACTTTTTCCCACACTTTTCCACCGTTAGCGAGGTGTTTGTAACACGCAATTATCTTTCTCTATCAATCAAACTTGTGAATATAGAACGAGTTGTCCATGTGATCCGACCCGGTACTCACCTGTTATTTATAAATATATTGCATTGACACTCCTACGCTTGGGAGTGGAAGGCGTGCCCCGTGCGCGTCCTTCCATCACAACCAATTGGCGCCGTTGCCAGGGACAACGGTTTCTATTATTAGGAATTTTTGATTGATTCGAAAGTTTTAGTGTGATACTTCTGTCTCTTAGTGTGTGTATTTCCTTTTATTTATTTTCCACCAATTGAGTCTTTTGGCTTGTTTATTTTCATTTTCTTGGAAATTTTTTAAAAAAACATGGCATCATCTTCGGATTTTTTGGACATTGATTTGGAGGATATCACACTCCCGCCATACTTTCATGGCATGGAGTGGGAGAACCCTCATTTACATATTAAAAAATTTAAAGAATGGATGTATTCATGTCTTGGTGGGAATATCAGTGATGATTGCATATACTTTAGATTTTTTCCCTCTTCTTTACAAGATGATGCTAGATTGTGGTTTGATTCATTGTCTCTGGACTCACATTTTACTTGGTTGTCATTTCAGGCTGAATTTCTCCGAGTGTTTTTGCCTACTTTTTTGGAGCAGGTACAAGGGCGGCAGGCCATGGAGCAGCATATAGCGATCTTTATCCAGGCTGAGTGGGAGGCCTACCATCAGGCTTGGCAGAGGTTCACTGATTTGGTGCTTGCGTGCCCACACTAGAGTTTCCACGAGGATCATCTCCTGCAGATATTATACTGGATTATCGCCATCTGGGGGAGATTTCGTGCAGATGAGCTGTGGTGGGGAGTTCTTTGATTATTCGACCGTGGATTCGTGGTGTTACCTGAGGGACCTGGCAGAGTAAGGGGAGACAGTCCAGTAGGTCCAGGTCCAGGTCCAGCCTGAGGAGCCAGCTGAGGGCTCATTCCAATGCGACCCTATGGAATACCAAGAGAAACCAGTGAAGAGGGTGCATTTGGGCCAAGTAGAGGAATATGAGCATATACATTTGGGTGAGTCAGAGGAGATGGATGATGGAGTGCGTGTCGACCACGATGGTGACACGATGCATTTTCACTGTGAGGTTGAGGATGAAGCGGATGTGCATGATGGCCAAGAGCAGATTGAGGACACCATGGAGCCTGAGCCACAACCCACTTAGCTTCTCAGGTTGAGGCGATTGAGTACTTAGGGAGGACGACTGAGATGAACTATTTCT
This sequence comes from Scilla litardierei, assembly GCA_030789695.1. NCBI lineage: Eukaryota > Viridiplantae > Streptophyta > Magnoliopsida > Asparagales > Asparagaceae > Scilla > Scilla litardierei. Next base: position 129,323,047 of record CM061138.1, read on the forward strand.
GGGATGACGAGGGTGATGTGTGCTTGGATTTGCCCGAGACGAGTCTACATCCAGTCCTATCACAGATGCCACTTCCCTCGCCTCAGGATGCGCACTTGCCAGTCATCGAGGAGATTTGTCAGGAGCAGTTACCAATTGTGGGGAGTGCCACAGAGATCGTTGATGTTGATATTGATGTCGAGGAAGAGGATAGTGACGGGGATTACGACATGGTATATATTGAGCCTGAGCTCCCTCCTACTCCAGTTTTCTCTTTGTAACCACTTCCACCTCCTCTTGAGGCCATGCATCATCCCGAGCCTCGCATCACATTTCAGGGAAGTTCCCATCTTTCTTTTAACTCCACCTCCGAATCGAATTATTTAATTCCATATCATAATGATTCGGATTGTCGTCATTTGATCATGAATTCATTTATTTATTTCGACGACCCATTTTGGGAAGCTTTTTACTTGGACGGGCGCTCTCGCCCAATTATTTTTGACACGACCTATCTCCCCCATTTTACAGGAACCCATCATAAGGAGATACTTGGGGTTGTGTCACTTGCCACTAATGCCCACAATGGAGGTAGGGCATCGGATGTGGCGATGCTCGCAGAGGAGCGTAAGGATATGATCGAGCAGTTGCCATCACCGTTACACATTTTGGATCCGCCATTTGCCACGGTGTGTTCTTTCCAATAGTGTAAATAAATAAATGTTTTATTTTAGTATTTTCGTATGCTTTTCTTTTCTTTTCTAGGATCTTTTAGCGAGATCTAATACTCTCCCAACATTGAGGACAATGCTTATTTTAAGTTGGGGGGAGAGTGTTAGAATCTTTAGATTGTTAGGATTTTGATGGTAGCTTAAAAATTTTTTGAGATACCTCCACTTTGCCCTCATCCCATGAACTTCATTGCATATCATATTTTGCCTCCTCGTCGCTACTCCGCTAGTTCTTTGTTTAGTCCCTACATGCTTAATGTCATGCAATTTTTCGTATTGTCATTTTGGTATCAAATTTCTTGATGTTTGATTGGCATGTTTCATTTATTTTCCAATTTGGAGTCAAATGCTAATATGCCATGTATGAAGCTATTTTATATGTCGTGATATCCCATTGAAATAATTTGAGAAAAGTTTGGTGTAAGTGATTGCATGATTTGGGATGGATGGCTTAGTTTTAAATTGGATTGGGCGTGGATAATTGGTTATGTTTTGTTTTCTTTTAAGGAGTGGGTGGATGAGTTGATAATTCATGTTTGGAATGAAAAGGAGAGCGTTAATATAAGCGAATGGTTTTTCTAATCAAATCGAGTAGCCGGTGCCCCACGAAACATTGGAGAGGACGCCAAAGATGAGATTTAGGAGATCATTCCATCCATTTGCATATATAGCGTCATCGCGTGTATGCAAATGTGGTCGTGTTTGCATTTCATAGCGTTATCGCATGAATGCAAAACATAAACATCAAAAACAAAAAAAAGAAGGAAAAAGAAAAGAAAAAGAAAAAAATGAATGAATAATGAAAGAATAAGCAACATGAGTGATGCAATCTCATCTCCCACAACTTAGAGGGAATTTCTTTTGTTTTGGCCATTTCCATGAAAATTGGAAACTTTGACATCGTGATATTTTCCAACCTATGTGATACGGGCTTATTACCTTACTTTTCTTTGAATTGGATTGAGGGGAATGTCATTTGTTGTTTACTTTCATCCATTGGGTATATTGGCTTTGAAATCACTTGGAAATATTTTTTTGGGTGTGCCATGAGGATATCTTGGTTTGGTGCATGTTTTTCAATTTAATCCGAATTTATCGCATATTTTGCTAAGGACTAGCAAAAAGATAGTTGGTGTGTGATTTTGGATATAAATTGCTTATTTCCCCCCAATTTTCGGTCATTTTATGTGTATATTGTGTTTATTTTGGCGTTGATACGTGTGTTTTCGTGATATCGTAGATTATTAACGCCTAATCTCTTTTCATACATAAAATACGATTTCTATGAGCTAATTCTAGCTCCTCTTATTTTTCAGGTACTTCTGGGATTTTTCTGGATTTTTGGAATTTTTCTAGAATTTTCTGGAGCTCGGAGCTATTTTTGGGAATTTATTTAGAGCTAAAAAGGGTTTCTGGAATTTTTGTAAAGAAAAAAATAGAAAAAATTAATTAAACAAAGGCCCGCAGCCCATTTTCGCGGCCCGCTCTTTGAGCGGGCCGCTAAGCCGTTGGCGGCTGTAATATTTTGAAAAAAAACCTTCTCAGCGGGCCGACCCGCGTTTTTTTATTTGCGGGAGAACACCCGCAATCTTTACGGGCTGAAGCAGCCCGCTCCGCTGGAGCGGGGTTTCTGCCGCCCGCAAATGCGGGCGGCTACGCGGGTCGGGTCCGCCGACCCGACCCGCTGCGTGATTTTATTGCCCAGGCGCCGCTTCCTTAGTGCGGGCGGCGGGGTTTGAAGCCAAAACCCCCACCCGCGACCCGCAATGTTAGTAAAACGGCATGTGCGTGAATTTTTGGAGGCTGCTTCGTTTTTTTGGGTTTCTCTCGGCTGTGCTTCGGTTTTTAGAGTTTTTTAGGGCTTGGAAGGGAGGAGGCCATGGGAGGAGGTTAGAAGCTTGGAGGAGATGCTCAAGGTGGAGGAGGGCTTCAGCCTAGGGAGATCTTGGGTGATATCTCTCTAACCCCTTTTGTAATTTTGATATCTCTTTATTGTAATGAATTTGGACGAATTTGTGAATGAAAATTCTATAGTTTGTTTCATGATGATATAGTAGTATTGAATGGTTTGGGTTGTGATTCATTAGGTTGGTTGTTAATTTTAGCCCTAATTGCCTCTTGCATAATTTCATGTTAATGTTGAATGATTATTAGGGCACAATTTGATTGGTTAGGACCCGAGAGTGCACAATTTGAGAAAATACCATGCTCATATTTGATTAGTGCTACGATGATACATCCATCCGTATTACAAATTATTGTGTTCTTGAATGCTAAATTTTCCGATTGAGTGTCCTTAGCCAGATAATCAATTGAGTTATATGCGGGTAATTAGAGCTTAATTAACATCAATCCTAGTGAACCCACAACCCATGCTCTCTCGCCTTGCTATCCTAAATCCCCATTTGGTTCTCTAACCCTACCCACTTAGGTTAGATTTGTAATTTCACCACACTTTTTCCCACACTTTTCTACCGTTAGCGAGGTGGTTGTAACACGCTATTATCTTTTTCTATCAATCAAACTTGTGAATATAGAACGACTTGTCCCTGTGATCCGACCCGGTACTCACCGGTTATTTAAAAATATATTGCATTGACACTCACACGCTTGGGAGTGGAAGGTGTGCCCCGTGCACGTCCTTCCGTCACAATCACTCTCCTCCCTATGCAAGGCCATCAAAAAATCGACCGATGCTCGGTCAGCCTCAAAAAGAGCAAAACCACCTCTTTGGTGCCCAAACTTCCCCAACAAGTAAGAATCTCAACATCCCCAGGAAAGGTGACAAAAAGAATTCATTCTTCCAATTACCAACCCAACGGGGCAAACACAACAAGAATTCCCGGCCTCTCTGTCACGACCCGCTTCCCTAAAATGGAGGCGAGGCGTGACGAGGCCCGCTCAAGCTGTGAGCTGTGAGGCTCCAAGCCACCACGCAGATCCCTGTAATGTGACACGGAACAAAGACAAGAATAATAGAAAGAGACGAATAAAAATTATCAATCTCTAATGTCCAATTAAAATTCAACAACAACCAAAAAAGCCACCAGGCTAACAAAAGACTCTAAAAAGGGCCCAGCATGGCCAACAATGAAAGCAACTAACAAAATGGTGCTACTCACCGACAAGCAACAACAACTAACAAAGGAACGCCGAAGGAGACTCTACGACTGGTCGCCGGTGTCCTCGTACTCAACGTCAACGGTGGAATCAGGCTCGAACTCCACGAACTCGTCGTCCTCAACTACAGGCTCTGGCTCAGCAACTAACATGCGACACCCAAAGAGAAGGGGCACATGTCAGCAAAGTCAACAAGACTTTGTGCAAGGAAACTAGTAGAAAAGTAAAAACAACCTAGTAATTCTAAAGTATGATGCAATGACAAGGTAGTTAAAGTAAGAGTGCAACAAGTAGTAAAGAAAAGTAAGGTACAAGCAAGGCATGGCATGGATGTCAAGTTTTGCAAGAAACATTCACAAGGACAAGTACAAGTATAGTAAGCACGTCGTGCATAGGGATTCCGCCTTTTGGCTAGAGAGGCTGTACTGGCCAACTCTTACACTCAAGTGATCGTTTATCCCTACCCCTCCACGTGTATCGGGCATTGGTTTTCAACCAACACATGTGGCCCTCTTCTAGATCACGAGCCAAGAAGTGTTTTTAACAAGTATGGCGTAGGGTTATGCCCGCATAGCAGGTGCCTAGCCGGAAACACGGATTATACAAGTATTTTGTAGCGTGTGCTACGATGCAACATACAAATCAGATGACATGTAAAGAATGCAAATGCATGGCAGATATTCAAATAAAATGCGTACCGTTAGAGAAATTAAACGTGACAGGCAATGCATGACATGACATGACAAAAGGAAGTTCTAGCTTCGTTGTCAAGCTAGAACTTGAAATTGCGACTAGACCGCTATCATGTCACGGTCTAGTCTCTTTCACGCTAAAGCAAAGAAATGGCCTAAAGCATGGCCTAAAACAAGGGTGGCAAGTTTCACTTGCCTGGCACCGAGGTTGTTGACCGACGAGAGTTGTCTCAAATATCGCTATTCTTCGGGGATGGTCACTGTTATGGCAAAACAGAAAATCAAAATTGACGTTCTAATCCGGATTTGTATTGGAATCCTACAATGTCTAGTAATCCATTTTTATTAGGTTTTCTAAATTATAGTGTGGGTTATGGGAAGATTAAAGGTAGATCACTAACCGTATGTGAAGCGGAAGAATCGACGATCCAAGACGCCTACGAATCTGCAGGTAGGAGTGGATCTCGACGTATCCGGATTGCCGTCGCCAAATCTGATCTAGCACGTCAACGGAAGAAGCGATCCCGGGAAAACTACGGCTGAAGAGATCACCTGGCGTCTGAGATATAGCAGATCTGGAGATGGGAGAAAACTGGAGCAAAAGGAGAATTTGGGGTTTTGGAGTCGGCCGGCGGCTCGCGGGGTGGTTGCCGGCACAATGGGGGGTGAGAGGGAGCACAGGAGGAAGAAGCAAGGCAAGAGGAAGATGGGGGATTATTGGGGAAGAAAGTTGGCTAGGAGAAGTAATGAAAGAAGTGAAAACGTATATGGTTTAAATAGAAAGAATAGGCGGCGGCTACGACTTAACCTAGGGTTTCTGTGCAGATTAGTCGGTCAGTGAAGAGTAGTTGACCGACTAGTTTGGGATTTAGTCGGTCGGCCATCTAACTGTGACCGACTAAAAGGCAAATAGTGAACAGGGTCAATACAGGGTAGACAGATTTAGTCGGTCTATGAAGGCTCGTCAACCGACTAGTTTGGGATTTAGTCGGTCGGTGAATGTTCATTGACCGACTAAGGGTTGAATGTGATAGACAAATAAGCACTGAGTGTTAGTCAGTCTGAGAAGAAACTCTAACCGACTAGTTTCTCAACTAGTCGATCGATAGTCATTCTTTGACCGACTAACTGTAAACAGTAACTCGGTTGTCAGAAAGAACTCAGAATTAGTCGGTCTGAGAACAAGTTCTAACCGACTAGTTTCACAACTAGTCAGTCGATGGATGTTCTTAGACCGACTAAGTGGAAACAGTAACTCAGCTGAAATAATTAAGATGAACTAGTCGGTTCCTGAAGAGTTGCCGACCGACTAGATTGCAATCTAGTCGGTTGGTTCTCCTTCTTGAACCAACTAAGAGTCATGAAAAGTCTCGAATTGAAGCGCGAAGCTTCGGGAAGATTCCTATGGCTTCTAAGATCAACCTAGCTCTAAGATATGGATGCTACGAAGCTCATCGTAAAAATACATACTCCAAGCTCATCAAGATATGCAACGGAAGATAGAAGATCAGAAAGAACCGAAAGGATACGTCCAACCGGAGAAAAACACAAAAGGAAGAGAACAACCATGATATATATAATAGTCAATACATAGACAAAAAAACCAGTCGTTACATCCTACCCACCTTAAGAAAAATTCCGCCCTCGGAATTTCCTCACACTCACGTGTCAGGGAACAAAAGTGGGTATCGCTCTCTCATTTCATCTTCTCTCTCCCAAGTAGACTCTCCTGGGGAGCCATGTCGCCACATCACCCTAACAAGATCGACTGTCTTGTTCTGGAGTGACTTCTGATGCCTGTCCAAAATCTGCACTGGCTGCTGGTCATACGTCAGATCGGGACGAACGGTGATCTCTGAGAAATCCACAGCATGAGATGGATCGCTGATGTACCGACGAAGCTGTGACACATGGAAGACATCGTGAACTCCTTCCAAAGATGGCGGCAAGGCTAAGCGGTAGGCTACCTCACCAATCCTCTCCAGAATGTCAAACGGTCCAATGTATCTTGGAGTCAGCTTCCCTCGTTTCCCAAAGCGAATCACTCCTCGATTCGGGGAAATCTTCAGGGACACATGGTCACCTGGCTGAAACTCCATAGGACGCCGCTTAGCATCTGCCCAATGCTTGAAACGGTCCTGAGCAATCCTCAGCTTCTCCCGTATATTCCTCACAATATCCACAGCCTCCACGATCATCTCAGGTCCTAACAGCTCCATGTCTCCAATGTCATCCCAGCTCAGTGGCGATCGACATTTCTTCCCATATAGCGCGGCGAAAGGTGCCATGCCAATACTCGCCTGGTAGTTGTTATTGTAGGCAAACTCAACATGGTGGAGATGATCTTCCCAAGATCCCTTGAAGTCCAACATGCACGCCCTCAGCATGTCCTCCAAGATCTGAATCGTCCTCTCGGACTGGCCATCTGTCTGCGGGTGATACGCCGTGATGAAACTCAGACTCGTACCCAAACTCTTCTGCAGACTCTGCCAGAACTGAAACGTGAACCTCGTGTCTCTGTCCGACACGATACTCACAGGGACTCCATGAAGTCGTACGATCTCCTGCACGATTCACGTTACATCACTATCTAGACTAGGGAAAAGAAATAGAAATGAAAAGTAAAAGGGGTTTACCTCCATATATCTCCTCGCTAGCATCTCAGTAGACTGTCCTACTTGGAAAGGAATAAAGTGCGCGGATTTGGTTAATCGGTCCACGATCACCCAAATCGCGTCATTCTGCTTCGGACTCCGAGGCTGTCCAGTCACAACGTCTATAGTGATGTGTTGCCACTTCCACTCCGGGATCAGAAGCGGTTGTAACAACCCAGTCATACGCTGATGCTCCGCCTTTACCTGCTGGCAAACCAGACACTTGGCTACACTCCGAGCCACACTCCTCTTCATACCATGCCACCAATAGTTCAGGTGAAAATCCTTATACATCTTGGTCCCACCAGGATGTACAGAATACGGCGAACTGTGTGCCTCAACCAACAACTCCTCTCTGATGTCTCCAGCTGGCACACACAACCTGGCTCCATACCTCAGCGAGCCATCCTCATGAATCAAGAAGTCAGTCCGCAGACCGGCTTCCACCTGCTCCAGTATCTTCACCAACTTCGGGTCTCCAGCCTGTCCAGCCTTGATCCTATCCACGATCGTCGACTGTATCTGCATACACATCAACGAAAAGGCATCTCCAGGAAGGATAATCTCAATACCAGACTCGCAAAAATCTTGCTGCAATCTCCACTGCGAAGTCAACAACATCACTGCCGGAAGCCTACTCAGCGCATCCGGAACCACATTCACCTTGCCAAGGTGAAACTGCAGATCGATCTCATAATCTGCCATTAGCTCCAACCACCGACGTTGTCGCATGTTGAGCTCCTTTTGAGTAAAAATGTACTTCAAGCTTTTGTGATCGGTGAAGATCTTCACCCTCTCACTCAACAGGAAGTGCCTCCAAATCTTCAGCGCTAACACGACTACTGCCAACTCCAAGTCGTGCGTCGGGTAATTCTTCTCATGGGTCTTAAGCTGACGAGAAGCATACGCTACCACGTGCCCATGCTGATGCAATACACAACTGAGACCCTTGCCGGAAGCATCGTAAAAGATCTCAAATCCTCCACTCCGATCAGGCACAGCAAGAACAGGGGCAGTCATCAGTCTCTCCTTCAGAACACCAAAAGCCTCCTCACAGCCATCAGACCAAACAAATGGTACATCCTTCCGCGTCAGTCTGGTCATCGGCTCAGCAATACGGGAGAAGTCTTTAATGAACCGCCGGTAGTAACCAGCCAATCCAAGGAAACTCCTGATCTCAGACACTGACTGTGGAACAGGCCACTCCCTGATAGCCTTGATCTTCTCGAGGTCCACTGAAATACCATCTCCTGACACCACATGCCCGAGAAAAGCAACTCTGTCCAACCAAAACTCGCACTTGGAATACTTAGCATACAACCGATGCTTCCTCAAGATCTCCAACACTGTCCTCAAGTGAGATGCATGCTCCTCCTCTGACTTTGAGTAGATCAGAATGTCGTCAATGAAGATAACAACAAACTTGTCTAAAAAGTCATAGAAGATCAGATTCATCAGGTTCATAAAAATTGCGGGTGCGTTGGTTACACCGAAAGGCATAACCACGAACTCGTAGTGTCCATACTTCGTCCTGAATGCTGTCTTCGGAACATCTTCCTTCCTCACCTTCAGCTGATGATAACCGCTCCTCAGATCCAACTTAGAGAATACCCTCGATCCTCCAAGCTGATCAAACATGTCATCTATACGAGGCAACGGATATTGATTCTTGACGGTCACCGCATTCAACTCCCGGTCGTCCACACACATGCGACGCGAACCGTCCTTCTTCTTCACCAGCAAGACCGGTGCTCCCCACGGAGACACACTAGGATGAATGTAACCCTTCTGAAGAATTTCATCCAACTGCTTCCACAATTCTTCCAACTCTGCTGGTGCCATGCGATAGGGCGCCTTTGAGATAGGCTGCGCTCCCGGAATAAGGTCGATCAAAAACTCGAGAGCTCGATCGGGCGGCAATCCAGACATCTCCTCGGGGAAGACGTCGTCGAAGTCACGCATTACCGCTGGTCTACACTGCTCCATCTGCATATCAACGATCTCCACCGGCTTGGCCCGAAACCTGACCGGACCAAGCGAACTGCTGCCACGGCTGAACTCGAACACCGGATGGAATCTCGAACACCACCTTCTTCCTCCGGCAATCGATCGTGGCATAGAAACTCCCAAGCCAGTCCATCCCAAGGACGACATCATAGTTGATGATGTCGTGGACGATGAAATCTGCGTAGAGCTCATGTCCATAGACCACCAAAGGGCAAGAATTGCAACCATGATGCACCGAGATCACGCCATTTCCTGTAACGATATCCCAACTCTTGGGAAGAGGGGAAGTCGACAAGGAATGCTTCTCCACGAAGTTCCAGGAAATAATGCACATCGATGCACCAGAGTCGAAGAGGACTCGTGTAGGAAATGTGCAAACCAAAATCACACCTAACAAGCAATCTAACAATCAAATCCTATTCTAGCAAACATAACAAGTAGCCAAACAAATTCCAACAAACAAGACTAACTAAGAAAAGAAACAACTAGACTGAGGGTTACCTGCAATAACTTCATCCACCGCCTCAGTCTCAACTGCAGTCATCAGGAAAGCATGCCTCCTCGACTGCATGGCCTGCTTAAAGGCCTGCTTCTGTGGAACGAGAGGCGCTCCACATCCAGCAGGTACAGGTGCCCTCTGCTGCAATGGCTGAGCTGCAACTGGTCCCTTCCATGGCTGCTTGGACTTCAGGCAGTCCCTCATAACATGCGTTGGATCACCACAAACCAAGCACTGTCCCAACATCTTCCGGCATTGATCCTTGACATGCCCAGTCTTACCACAGAAAAGGCAAGTCTTCTGAGTAGGAGGTCCTCCTAGCTTCTTGAACTGTACCGGCTGATTGGGCCTGAACCCTGGTCTCATCACTGCCCTGGCCTGCTCCACAGGCCTCTTCCCAGCTCCAAAAGCACATCCTCTCTTATGGTTCACAATCATCTCCTGCCTCCTCGCTGAAATCAGAACCTTCTGATAGGACGCCAAATCAGAAGAAGACACAAAGCTCTGGAGATCCAAAGAGAGCCCCTGTAGAAACCTCTGGGCCTTCTCATCAGCATCCTACACCATCTTCGGTGTGAAACGACTCAGCCTGATGAACTCCTGGTGGTACTGGTTGTAACGACTGCTTTTCATGAATCTGGATTTAATATAATATAATATATGTTTTGGTGAATTTTCTCCTCATGTGTGGTTTTCGTCTCCGTAGATTTCATTTTCGATCGATTCGTCGTATTTTCTCGTTTCTTCCTTAGGATTGTCGATTTCGAAGTATGTCATTCGTGATGGAATTCATAACGGTCGTATCTTACTGTTAGATCAAGCCTAGGAGTCATAGGAATCGATCCCGGGGCCTCGCGCTCCGTATCGGTACTTTTGGTGCTCATTAGCCGGTGTAAGAAGGGCCACCGACCGACTAGATGACGATCCAGTCGGTCGGCAATCCTTCTTGGACCGACTAGTTTGCTTTCTAAATTTCTCAGGAGTTACTGTTTATCGTTAGTCGGTCTAAGAACGTTGGTTGACCGACTAGGTTGCAAACTAGTCGGTCAGCAATGCTTCTTGAACCGACTAACTTATCATCTTATTTTTGTATCAGCTACTGTTTACTCTTAGTCGGTCTAAGAACGTTCATCGACCGACTAGATGCCAAACTAGTCGGTCAGTACTTGTTCATGGACCGACTAACTCTAGAATCCTATTTTCGTTCAGGAGTTACTGTTTGCACTTAGTCGGTCTGCGTTGGTCGACCGACCGACTAGTTGCCAAACTAGTCGGTCAGTGGTTTCTCTTTGACCGACTAACCAGTGTTAAAACCCTAATTTCTGGGCAGCCGCCAGCCTAGCCTATAAATACCCAACCCAAACGACTTCTGCTTCCCCAACACGACCCAAAACCCTAAAATCTTCCCCCTTCAGCCCCCATCTTCCTCCAAGCTCCATTTCTTCATTCCAAGCCCTAAACCCATCATCCACACCATCCATCTACCCCATCTACCTCTCATCTTCCCAAAAATCTCACCCAAACCCATCAAAATCCCCAAATCCCCCAAAACCCTAGTTTCCCCAAACTTCTCCAATCTTCTCCAGATCTGATCCTAGGGTTCCCCGGAGTGTTTCTTCCGTCTCCTCTTGGTAAGAAATCGATCTACCGTTGTTTTCATAACTTATTGATAATTTTGGTGAAACCCTAATTAATTTCATGTGTTTGATGTTTGTCTCCCCCAAAACAGCGATTTCCCCCGTAGATAGCATCCGTGTGACGAAGTGATCGTCATTCCCCGGTGCTAGGCAAGTGAAACTTGCCACTTAGGGTTAGGCCATGTTTTAGGCCATTTGCTAGTTGTAGGCGTAAAAGAGGCTAGGCGACGAAATGATACTCGCCTAGGCGCAAATTGGGGAACTAGCTTGACAACGAAGCTAGTTCCAACACATATAGCATGTTGCACAACTTCCATGTCATGTTTACTTTCAATTAACGGTACGCGAATATGTTCATGTCATTGCATTTCTCCTGTCACGTTTAATTTAATTAACTGCACGCAAATAAATTGTCATGACCTCGCATTCTTTAGGTATTGCTGTGATTGCGTAGCTTCGCTACAATGTTGTGTTCCTGGCTCGTGTTCCAGAAGCGGGCCATGTGTTGGTTGATAGCCAATGCCCGAATTGCGTGTTCCGGCTAGGTGTACCCTACGCCATACTTGTGTTCCTGGCTCGTGACCAGAAGCGAGCATAATGAGTTGGAAACCCCAACGCTCGATATATTGAATGGTGAACTAAGAATGCGAGCTCAATGTGCGGGGCAACCTCAGGCTCACTAGCTGAGCTCAATGTGCGGGGACCCCAGGCTCCATATCGTGTGGGTATTGGGGTAGTGTTTAGTGCCGATCGGTCTGAAATGCTATGCCATTCAGCGAATGGCGTAAACACCTACAAAATGTGAATTGATTGAATTGATAGTAGCTTGGCTACTCTTGTCTTGTCCCGATAAATTGTTCCCTTGTACAAATTGTCTTGCCATGTTTTAATTGTGCACTCATGTTATAACTGCCATGTCATGCATACTAAACTGCTAGGTTGCTAGTTGCCTTACCTTCAGTTTCCTTGCCCAAGTCTTTTTAGACTTGCTGACATGTGCCCCTTTACTCTTTTGGGTGACACATGTTAGATCCTGAGCCCGAGTACCTCGTTGAGGACGAGGTGTTTGCTGACGCCGAGCCCGAGCTTGTGTTTGACGGGGAGTACGTGGACACTGGGGACCAGTCCTAGTGTCTTCGTTGTGTTTTACTTTTTTAGACAGTTGTTTTGTTATCGGTGCGTAGCACCTATACTTTGTTGTTTTCGTTGCTTTTGTTGGCCTTGTTCTGGGCCTTTAGACTCTTTTCTTTTAGCCTGGTGCCTTTTCTGGATGTTGGACTTATTTTTGATGTTGGACAATTTGTGAGATGTGGAATTTTATTTCAGTCTCTCCTTGTGTTATTATTGTTATTCTGTTGTGGTTACAGGGACCTGTTTATGTATTGGTGGACGCTTATCGGGTTTGGGGCTTCACAGCTCCACTCTCGTGCGTACCTTTTCACGTCTCGCCTCCATTTTAGGGAAGCGGGTCGTGACACTGGTCCACCGTCAAGCTCCCCTGCTTCAGGTCGATGAAGCGCTGCGCCATCTCCCTCCTGGAAGCCTTCGGAAATTACTCCTCATCGAATCTGGACTTGAAAGTAGCCCAAGATATCGGCTTCACCAGCATATCCTCCTCTGCATCCCACCAGTTCGGAGCATTATCTCTAAGCTGCCTCTTCGCCAAGTCAACCCATCTAGCCGGGTCGACCTTCGACATCTTCAGATTGTCCTCCATATTCCGAATCCACTCATCAGTAGCTAGAGGTCCTTCGATCCCATCAAAGTAAGTGGGGCCCAGCTCCCGAAACTGCTTCGCTCCTGGCTCGGAGCGAGGGACATTCTGAACTGGACGCGCTCCTCGAGCAGTCGGAACATTCTGGGCATTCTGGAGCATGCCCTGCTGCACCTGCATCATCTGATGCATCAGCCGAATAATCTCCTCGTTGGTGGGCTCTCAGTCCGGCTCTTCGACACGAGGGGGCACACCACCACCAGCAGCTCGGGCATCCTGTCTTCCTGCCATCTAGTGACACAGAAAACGAAATAAAATCAGACTCGCAGCCTATGACTTGGGTGTCGAAATTATTTATCGGACATTCTATAATTCTCATCGTTGTTCCGATTAAGTCACAGTTACAGAGGGGGACCTGCATGGGCCACCAACAAAACATGTCACGACCCGCTTCCCTAAAATGGAGGCAAGGCGTGACGAGGCCCGCTCAGGCTGGGAGCTGTGAGGCCCTAAGCCTGTAAAACGTCTAGAAATACCACGCAGATCCCTGTAATGTGACACGGAACAAAGACAAGAATAATAGAAAGAGACGAATAAAAATAATCAATCTCTAATGTCCAATTAAAATTCAACAACAACCAGAAAAGCCACCAGGCTAACAAAAGAGTCTAAAAAGGGCCCAGCATGGCCAACAATGAAAGCAACTAACAAAATGGTGCTACTCACCGACAAGCAACAACAACTAAAAAAGGAACGACGAAGGAGACTCTACGACTGGTCGCCGGTGTCCTCGTACTCAACGTCAACGGTGGAATCAGGCTCGAACTCCATGAACTCGTCGTCCTCAACTACAGGCTCTGGCTCAGCAACTAACATGGGACACCCAAAGAGAAGGGGCACATGTCAGCAAAGTCTACAAGACTTTGTGCAAGGAAACTAGTAGAAAAGTAAAAACAACCTAGTAATTCTAAAGTATGATGCAATGACAAGGCAGTTAAAGTAAGAGTGCAACAAGTAGTAAAGAAAAGTAAGGTACAAGCAAGGCATGTCATGGATGTCAAGTTTTGCAAGAAACATTCACAAGGACAAGGACAAGTATAGTAAGCACGTCGTGCACAGGGATTCCGCCTTTTGGCTAGAGAGGCTGTACGGGCCAACTCTTACACTCAAGTGATCGTTTATCCCTACTCCTCCACATGTATCGGGCATTGGTTTTCAACCAACACATGTGGCCCGCTTCTGGATCACGAGCCAGGAAGTATTTTTAACAAGTATGGCGTAGGGTTATGCCCGCATAGCAGGTGCCTAGCCGGAAACACGGATTGTACAAGTATTTTGTAGCGTGTGCTACGATGCAACATACAAATCAGATGACATGTAAAGAATGCAAATGCATGGTAGATATTCAAATAAAATGCGTACCGTTAGAGAAATTAAACGTGACAGGCAATGCATGACATGACATGACAAATGGCAGTTCTAGCTTTGTTGTCAATCTAGAACTTGAAATTGCGCCTAGACCGCTATCATTTCATGGTTTAGTCTCTTTCACGCTAAAGCAAAGAAATGGCCTAAAGCATGGCCTAAAACAAGGGTGGCAAGTTTCACTTGCCTGGCACCGAGGTTGTTGACTGACGAGAGTGGTCTCAAATATCGCTATTCTACGAAGATGGGTCACTGTTATGGCAAAACAGAAAATCAGAATTGACGTTCTAATCCGGATTTGTATTGGAATCCTACAATGTCTAGTAATCCATTTTTATTAGGTTTTCTAAATTATAGTGTGGGTTATGGGAAGATTAAAGGTAGATCACTAACCGTATGTGAAGCGGAAGAATCGACGATCCAAGACGCCTACGAATCTGCAGGTAGGAGTGGATCTCGACGTATCCGGATTTCCGTCGCCAAATCTGATCTAACACGACAACAGAAGAAGCGATCCCAGGAAAACTACGGCTGAAGAGATCTCCTGGCGGCTGAGATATAGCAGATCTGGAGATGGGAGAAAACTGGAGCAAAAGGAGAATTTGGGGTTTTGGAGTCGGCCGGCGGCTCGCGGGGTGGTTGCCGGCGCAATGGGGGGTGAGAGGGAGCACAGGAGGAAGAAGGAAGGCAAGAGGAAGATGGGGGGATGATTGGGGAAGAAAGTTAGCTAGGAGAAGTAATGAAAGAAGTGAAAACGTATAGGGTTTAAATAGAAAGAATAGGCGGCGGCTACGACTTAACCTAGGGTTTCTGTGCAGATTAGTCGGTCAGTGAAGAGTAGTTGACCGACTAGTTTGGGATTTAGTCGGTCGGCCGTCTAACTGTGACCGACTAAAATGCAAACAGTGAACAGGGTCAATACAGGGTAGACAGATTTAGTCGGTCTATGAAGGCTCGTCAACCGACTAGTTTGGGATTTAGTCGGTCGGTGAATGTTCATTGACCGACTAAGGGTTGAATGTGATAGACAAATAAGCACTGAGTGTTAGTCGGTCTGAGAAGAAACTCTAACCGACTAGTTTCTCAACTAGTCGGTCGATAGTCGTTCTTTGACCGACTAACTGTAAACAGTAACTTGGCTGTCAGAAAGAACTCAGAATTAGTCGGTCTGAGAACAAGGTTTAACCGACTAGTTTCACAACTAGTCGGTCGATGGATGTGCTTAGACCGACTAAGTGGAAACAGTAACTCAGCTGAAATAATTAAGATGAACTAGTCGGTTCCTGAAGAGTTGCCGACCGACTAGATTGCAATCTAGTCGGTTGGTTCTCCTTCTTGAACCAACTAAGAGTCATGAAAAGTCTCGAATTGAAGCGCGAAGCTTCGGGAAGATTCCTATGGCTTCTAAGATCAACCTAGCTCTAAGATATGGACTCTACGAAGCTCATTGTAAAAATACTTACTCCAAGCTCATCAAGATATGCAACGGAAGATAGAAGATCAGAAAGAAGCGAAAGGATATGTCCAAACGGAGAAAAACACACAAGGAAGAGAACAACCATGATATATATAATAGTCAATACATAGACAGAAAAACCAGTCGTTACACTCTCCTAGCAGCGATGTGAAGCCATGTATCCAAGGAGATAGGCCGAACCTGGTGGAAATAGAAGAAGAGCGGCAAAGTCAGTGCCAACCTGTGCAATTGACAGATCACAAAGAAGCCGACCAAAGAAGGAATTGAATATGGAGTCAGCTGGCATAGGGATACCTGTAAAGAGGTCAAGACCTGGATAATGAAGGGGTGAAGAGGTGTCATGCCCCGCTTCCCATAGAAGGAAGGCGAGACGTGAGGAGGCCCGCTCAGACTTGGAGCTGTAAAGCTGCAGTCTGATAAGCGTAAAAAACTTCCAAAAACCAAGTCCTTGCAACCACGATTCGAAACAAGGATAATAATAATTTAAAGCAGAAATAAAACTCCACCAACAACATCCAGATTATTCCAAACATTCAGAGACAAGTCGTAAAGGAAGGTACAAGAGTCTGAAAAGAGGCCTAAAGCATGGCCGACATAATACATAACATCAACATGAAAAGAGAGGTGCTACGCACCGACAGCCTAACAGCGACTAAGCAGAAAACGACAACAACAACAAGAAAGAGCTCTAATAATGGTCTCCAATGTCCCCGAACTCAACACCTGCACCATGTTCGTACTCGACGACCAACTCTGGCTCACAATCTAACATGTGACACCCAAAAGAGAAAAGTGGCACATGTCAGCAAGTCTACTAGAGGCTTGTGCAAGGAAACTAAAAGAAAGGAAAAGAACCCTAGCAGTTCTAAAAATTAATGCAATGACATGGAAGTTATAGTATGAGTGCAACATGTAAGGAAAACAACTAGTACAATAAGACGACTAGCATGGCATGGCAGGAGTAGCAAGGCTACTAACATTCACATGGATTTACAAGTCACGTTTTCATGTCGTGCACAGAGTTTATGCCTTACAGCTGAAGTGGCTGTACGGGCCCACTTCTACGCTGAGTGGTCGCTTAACCCTACCCCAAACCCAGAGTTTACGCCTTACAGCTGAAGTGGCTATACGGGAACACTTCTACGCTGAGTGGTCGCTTAACCCTACCCATCCACGTGTATCGAGCCAGGGCTTTCCCTGTACATGAGCTCGCTTCTGGATCACGAGCCAGGAAGTGTTTTTCAATATGGCATAGGGTTGTGCCTGCAGCGCAGGTGCCTAGCCTGAACAAGGAAGTACAAGTATAGTAGCGTGTGCTACGAATGCAACATTCAAGCATGGATGGCATGGCATGTCAAGTTATAATTTAAGTGCATATAGATAAGGAATTTAAACGTGACAGACAGAGCACAAGTAAAGAGCATGCAGTTACGAAAATTTAAACATGACAGGCAGAAATGCATGAATGACATGGTAGGGTGACAGATCTAGCTTCGTTGTCAAGCTAAATCTTAAAATTGCGTCTAGGCGAGTATCATTTCTTTGCATAGTCCCTTTTACGCCTAAAACAAGAAATGGCCTAAAGCACGGCCTAAACAAAGAACTGGCAAGTTTCACTTGCCTAAAATACGTGCTGGAATCACCAAACTCAAAGTCCAATCACAAATTCACAAAGTCCAGAGCTCCCACGCCCGGTCCAACAATTAGCCTACAGGCCCGTATTTTTAAATTGGATTAGTGAGTTACAAAGCAGTAAAAACACGATTTTTATCTTGTTAACATGCAGGTGTGGGTTCCTACGGTGAGAGACTTACCTCCACATGACACGAGAGCTACTCTGACGTCGGGTAGCGACGTCCGGGGTTGGATTCCGGTATCGTGTAAGGTAACGGTGTCGACTCAGGAACGGTAACGGGTCGTGAAGGAACGTAGCATATCTGCGTTAACGGATTTTGATGTGAAGCTAAGTTAAACTAAATAAAATATTATTGAACAAACTTGTCCAATTACCGTTTATACACTAACATATATATCAATAATAATCTAATTTAGATGGCCCATATGATAAAACCCTGTTATAGAGATTATAATATGATGTTATTAGAAGATCATACCGTTCATAAATAGAAGTCTGCACATCAAATAAGTTATAGCTTACTGCTTATAATAAACCCATATAAATATGAATATTTAATTTAGCCATGCATGCAGAATAGTGAAGGAGTTATATCATAAAACTTATACATACAGCAACCACATTATAGGCTAATAGTAATAAGTAGGGTTCAACTACGAACAACTTACCCCGAGTTGTGTCGTTGCCGTATCAACGTTGATTTCCACGTGGAGGGGAAGCCGCAGCTGTCGCTATCAGCGCTCGGGCTGCGCTGATGTTCGCAGGGGGGTTTGCGGTGCCTAGAGGGGTTCCAACGGCCTGCAGAGCCATGGGGGCCGCGCTACCGCCGTCCAAGGTGGCGCCACTGCCGTCCGGGCGGTGCTGCACCGAGACATGAGACCGCTGCGGTGCCTGGAGGCACCGTTGTGCATCGGACATTGCACAGACCGGCGGGAAGTCAGGGAGGGGGTCGGACGAGGCTGACGGCGCAGGGGTGGCCTTGGGCGATGCTGGGCGGCCTTGCTGTCGTGGGCGTGGGTCGATGCGGAGTGGGGGTGTCCGATGCGGGCTACTACGCTGCAGGCACTGGGTGCACGCGATGTGGGGATGCGGAGAGCTGGTCGCTGTTGCGCTGCGTGGGGCCGAGCGGACCTTCGAGGCGGTGCAGCTGCTCCTGCGCCGGCGATGAAGGCAGAAGGAGGTCAGGTCGACGCGGGCAGTGTTGGCGTTGCGGCTGTCATCGCGTGGGGATGATGGGTTAGGGAAAAAGCGGCGTCTGGGAGTTGTTTTCGTGAACCAAAAATGTTAGGGTGGCTGTGCTTGATATTTGCTGTGAGATGCAATGAGACCTAGGTTTAATAATAGATAAAGTCTTAGGGTCACGTGAGAGGGAGACTAGGGTAGACGAAAGAAAGTTGTCCTATGGTTTACAATATGAGAGTATGGAATTGGCAGTATGCGAGTGGCCTGGGTTTAATAAATTTATTGTTAACGCTGTGAGTTGAATCCATGATCAAGTGGAAAGATAACCGCATTTAACTAAATGTATTAACCAAATGTTTCCTATATGAGCTTATTTAATCAACGAACAGATGGGTGTGCATTGTGATTGGGTGGGTGTGTGTGCGCAAAAGCTGTTGGGTGAGTCGGCCTAGGGATAAAACATAGGCAAGGGTTATAGGAAATAGGATTAATTAAGAGGGTTAGAAATACTAATGAGTGGATTAATATAATAGATTGGGTAAAATAGTGAAAGTGGGTTAAACGGGGCCCTAAAATTGTAAGATAAATACTAGGGTGACCGTACCGTCGAGAGAAACAAAACAAAGAAGACGGATCACGATTTCGACGACGAGAAACGAAACTAATAATGAAAAGGCCTCACGAAAAAAGTGAAACTCGCGACGCCTCATCAAACGAAGTCAAATCGTGGGAGAACGACCCGTGAAATGACGTTCCAAAATAATTCCATAATTTAATATTCTTCGAGAGGGTCACAACGGCACATCACACTATATGGTTCGGATACAGACAAAGTCTATAATAAACACGTGCACGAACAAGACTATGTGCACGAAAAGCGTATGATCGAAAACAGACCGTGACAAGAGGGAAACAGAGCCCTAGCCAAAACATCTCGGTATATACCCTGATCTCACGAGCCCCAGGGAAGCAGATCCTTTCGTCAAGATATGGGACCCGGACCCTGAATGGATAAGAGAAGCTCTCCGCCCTGATCTTCTCAGCTGTGGAATAGGGAACGGAAGAGACCGCATTAAGAACCACCGTATGGATGCAAGATCCCTCAGCTCCGGAACGACCCCTTTGCCGGATCAAGTCATCAAAAAGCATACATTTGCCCTTCGCAGGTACCACTTTGGACTCAAGACGTAGAGGAGTTCCAATGGCCGCGATAGGACCGTCAGCCTTAGGCGAATCCCCAATCCTCAACACCCTCTCCATCAATCAGAAAAAAGACGAAGAAAAAGAAGGGAATTACCACATGAGACCTAGAAGGGGGATGCCAAAGATGGGACAAACATGGGAGCTCTCCAAAGTCGGGGAGGAATAACAACGGACTCAGGAAGCACGAAGAGTGAACCCCTCTAAACCCCACCATTTTTTATGGGTGATGATTTAAAATCTAGACCATTCAAGATAGAGCACATGTCGACATCCCGAAGGGAGCGACTCTCTGAATCCCACACCCAAGGGGCGGGAGAATTCTCGATGCCCTACGCCATAATGACCGACTCTCTGAATCCTACACCCAAGGGGCGGGAGAATTCTCGGTGCCCTATGCCATGATAACATTCATTTAATGTGTCGCCTTGACTGATGCGCCCATCAAATCCACACGTATCACATCTCTCGGACTGAACCTCCACAATCCGAACTGCTCGAGCTATAGGGCAATTGATACAACCCCCCAAATAGGCTGGAGAGAGCCGAGCTGATCGCCAGGCCCAAAGCTACACTGGGCTCTGGCCCGAAGGGGCACAGGAGCGGCTCGGGGTGCAGTGACCCAAGACTGCCATTCTCCAGACGGTTGATCCCATTCGAAGGAGGAAACTGCTCCCCAGATAGTGTCTGCCTTGATCACCATTGAAGCCACCGTTACGTCCGTCTTGATCACCATTCAAGAGACCATCAATGCGAACATGCATAAAGGGAGGAATGGTAAACGTCATGAAGGCGTTGACATGTGGATCTTCTATAAGAGACCTTGAAAACAAAATGCAAAAGACAGAATCTTGGATACTTGACACCCAGGTACACCAAATCCCATCAGACCTTCTTCCACCTTATATTTCTCCTCCATAGCTCGGCCGAGAACTCGAGCTTAGTCTCTCTGCAAACCAAGCTCGATTCCACCAAAGCACATCTCAGTGAAGATCTGACTTAGGCATCGGAGGGGACTTGGTCAGAACCAAGGTCTCACCCCCTGACGAGTTCTTCGTTTTGCAGATCCGAAGAGACGTCACCTCGCCAAAGATTCCCTTCGGTGTCCCCTCGCTCGGATCCAAATGCCCTCATGCCAGCGCCCATTCGACCGTCTCGGAGGCTGTCAACTCGTCGAAGCTACCCTTCGGTGCACCGTCACTTGGACCCGCACATTCCCGCTCAAGTGAACGATCGGTCGATCGACCCCGAAAGCCGTCCACATCTCTCAAGACCGCGACAACTCTCGGACCTCTAGACTACCATCTAGCTTTGAGAAAATGCCCCGAAAAAATTATTTAAAAGTAAAAAATTCCTTTTTTACAAATGAAAAACCATCGAGAAAGAATGAGGCTCAGATATGCCCATTGTATAATCACTTGATAAAAATGGATGCAAGATGGTTGCCTGTCCATATATTTCTGTGTGTAGTATGATGTGTGTACTGATGTGTGTGTGATGTATATGAAGTCTATGGATATAGTTTGTATGTGTAGTCTGTTTGTGTGAGTAGTTTGTATGTGTAGTAAGTGTGTGTCTATGTATGTGTTAATTTGTATCCTCTGTGTGTGTGGTATGTATGTGTAGTCAGTGTGTGAGTGTGGTATGTGTGTGCAGTCTGGGTGTGTGTGTGTGTGTAGTTTGTGTATCTGTGTGTCTGTGTGTGTTCAGATAAACTACACACAGACACAGACATGCAAATTTTAAACTGGGAGGGATACAATAATAGTACATACTGTGTGGAAAACACGCATGGCAGAAAAATATGAAGACTAAGATAAAATGCAATAAAGAATGGATAGTTTGTATGTGTAATATGTGTATGGTCTGTGTTTGTATTCTGTGTCGCACACAGGCCATCCAAACTCACAATGCCATGTTTGTCATAAATAAGTTGTACACAGTCTAGGCAGATCATCATCATCATCGCCTCTACACATACAACCACTGACGTGCATTTATATTTTATATATTCATGCACGTCTTCTCCGTAATTTCCCGTCGTTTTGCATTGTTTCGGATTCGTTCCTTTGTGTTTTTAGTTCTTTTTTACTTTCATTGTGTTTGTGTGCTTCTGCAGGATATTGCTAGCGCAGGGGACATACAAGGCCAACATCATGAGTCCTCGGAGCAACAAGAGGTGTCGCACGAGATCCTGAGAGCCAATCGTCAAGATAAACTATGTATCAGCTCTCAACCGATCAGGTAGACAGATCCACTCGATCGGTTCATGCGGCCGTATCAGTCCCGAGGAAGAGTCAAATCCACCCGATCGGTTCAGTGATCGGGTGGATGTGACACAGAACGCTGTTTTGAGAGCCAAAGTTCACCCGGTCGGTTGACTTGTCAACCGATCGGGTCACCTGTAGCTACTGCTTCCCATGCTCAAGAAGTCGAGACTTTACCCGATCGGTTCAGTGATCGGGTGAGATTTATCAGAAGCTGAAGACCAAATTTTCCGTCGTTTCACCCGATCGGGTGAAGTCTCATCTGATTGGATGAACGTATATTTTTGTCTTTTCATGAGAATATTCCCTGGCATCTTGCCAAATTGTATAAATAGGGCTAGGTTTTTCCCAGAAACAAGATCCCCATTTTTAGCTGTTTTTAGGGATTGTTGGCTGCTCTGAATTTAATTCTATTTGTAAGTTCTTTGTTCATTCCTATATTTTGATATTGCATTTATACTACTATTTGCTACAGTAATCTATCGCATGATTTCCATTCTAATGGCTATAACCTATTTTATTGCATTTCATACCATGAATAGTGAGTAGTTCTTCAATCTGGGACATTGGTGGAAGCCCCTTCGTGGGTTCTCCCTAGAACGGCCATAGAATTAGAGATCCGATAGGATCTAGGGATTTTGATGGTTACGCGGGGGCATTTCATTGTCATCGGCAGGAGAAAGACCGCCTTTGACCGTCGGGCCAAGGGAAAATAAAACGGGAGTTTGATTCTCTAGCCACAGCTCACCCCCTAGCGTAGACATTGACTCCTTGTGCGTGGGAACGGCTTGGATGAAATGTCGGGAGCAATCGTTGCGAGCTTAGTGCTCCCGGAGTCGGGCGGTGTTGGACATGGGAATGCCCACCGTCCGAACCCGGGTAGTCCTAGCGTATCATCCTGGGCATCGCCCGGAATATCTGGTCCATGGGACGCAAGGTACCACTATTAGAGGCAACGTCTCACCACTAAACCCTAGAATTCGATCACATTCCTATCCTTCGGCCATAATAGTGAGAACTCATAATAGGTCGGAAGCTAAGGTCCTAGGTTACCTTTTTTAACCTCTTACATCTTTTCTGGTAGCTTACAATCATGACAACAAACTGAGATAGGCTAGCTCACCCATCGGGTGATCCGGTTCTCGAATGTTTCCAGGCACAATACACCCTCCCCGTGATACCCGTAAGCCACATTTTGACACCGTGCGCTTGTGGTTTACAAATTCTAATCCTAGTATCCCCGTCCCGATTTGAGTGCCAAACAAACGGGCGGCCAAGCTTTATGGTGCCGTTGCCAAGGAGGCAACGTGCGTGTTACATTTAGGACCTTGTTATCCTTGAGTCTAGCTCACATCATTACCCATGATAATTTTCACATTCTACACCCTTTTTAATTTTGCATGGACATATTGTACATATTTGTTGTAGAGGGTTGGTAGACTATGTCACCATTCCGCCGTCGACATTCTTATCTCCCCATTCCTACAACTTGTGCTATTAACGTGTTCTCCATCCTTGCAGACCTCTTTATCTCCTTTTCTTACAGGTTTTCTACTCTATAGCGAGAATGTCGTATGTCGTTTCAGATGATATCTGGGCACATGCACACTACACCAGCTATTTGGTCCAGTGTCTCGCAGAATCTCTAAACACCTCGAGCATCCAATCCTTCCTGTCAGCTGCAGTGGAAAATCAAAAGAGGAATCATGATATTCAGCAGCAACCTGTCACGGCATTTTATTCCTTTTAATGATGTGATGCTTATTGACATACCCAATACCGACTTCAGTGAGGGTGATCTACGCATTGATAGGGTGATTCATCTGAAGGATAATCTGGCAGATTTGTCAAGTGCCGTGAGAAGGAGTCTATCCTTTCCTTGCAGTCCTCTACAGAGCACCATGGAGTTTGGGACCATGATGGAATTGGAGGTAGTGGTGGAGAGCTATCTACTATTGAGACTTGCTTTCAGGTTGAAGCTTTTTTACCGGATAGTTATCATACACTTGAGATGGACCCAAAGCCTTCCTCCATGGTCTCCTCACCACCTTGCAAGGCTTCGCCCCGCGAACCCTCAACTGAAAGTGAAGTTCTGGATGTTGGCATCCCGGAGACCCGGGAAGAGGCTCTTTCATTGGAGGATGCACATCTTGAAAAATATGCATCGGGACCACACGAAGTCGAGATGAAGGAGTTACCTCCGGGATTGAGGTATGAATATTTGGGGAAGGATTCAACGCAGCCGATCATTGTGAACTCCTCGCTACCCGAAGACCAGATGGCAAAACTTCTTGATGTTCTGAAGAGATTTAAGAATGTTTTCGGGTATGTAGTTGAGGACTTGAAGGGAGTAAGCTTGGGGCTTTGCTGGCATAGGATATTGCTTGAAGATGAGCAAGCCACCTCCACTGAGCCACAACGAAGATTGAACCCCCATTATGATGGAAGTAGTTAAGAAGGAGATTGTTCGACTTCTCTAGGCCAGGATTATCTACCCTATTTTCGACAGTCGTTGGGTTAGCCCGGTACATGGTGTGCCCAAGAAGAGAGAAATGACAGTCATTCGTAACGAGAAGAATGAGCTTATACCTACAAGGACAGTCACCGGATATCACTCGATTACCGGAAATTAAACAAGGCCACGAGGAAAGATCATTATCCTCTCCCTTTTATTCATCAAATGCTTGAAAGACTGGCCAAGCACAACTATTTTTGCTTCATGGATGGATACTCCGGCTTCTTGCAAATTCCCATCCATAATGATGACCAAGAGAAGACCACTTTTACATGTCCGTTTGGGACGTACGCTTATAGGAGGATGCCGTTTGGGCTTTGTAACGCCCCGGCTACATTTCAAAGGTTGATGTCCGCAATTTTCTCCGATTTCTCCTAGGACATAATGGAGGTCTTCATGGATGATTTTTCCGTCTATGGAACGGAGTTCGACTCATGTCTCCGCAACCTAGCTAAAGTCCTGCAAAGATGTCAAGATAAAGGGCTAGTTCTAAATTGGGAGAAATGCCACTTTATGGTACAAGGAGGAATCGTGCTGGGGCACATTATCTCTTCAAGAGGGATTGACGTGGACAAAGCAATGGGTAGATGTCATCAAAAAGCTTCCACCTCCACTTAACCTTCGGGGAGTCCGTGGTTTCTTAGGACATGCGGGATTCTACCGCCGGTTTATAAAGGATTTCTCTAAAATTTCTAGGCCCTTGACTCAGCTCCTCGTGAATGATACACCTTTTGTCTTCGATGACAAGTGTATGGAAGCTTTCCGCCTCTTGAAGCAAGCCCTTATTTCTGCACTTATGATTCAACCGTCCGACTGGAGTCTACCGTTCGAATTGATGTGCGATGCTAGCGACTATGTAGTTGGGGCCGTCTTGGGGCAAAGGAAGGACAAAAATCTGCACGTCATTTACTATACAAGCAAGACCCTCGACGAAGATCAAAGGAACTATACGACAATGGAACAGGAATTGCTAGCCGTCATCCACACTATGGATAAGTTTCGGTCGTATCTTGTGGGCGCTAAGGTTATCGTGCATACCGATTATCTTGTGGGCGCTAAGGTTATCGTGCATACCGATTATGCCGCCCTCAAGTACCTTTTGAGCAAGAAGGAGGCCAAGCCGCGCCTTATAAGGTGGATTCTCCTCCTCCAAGAATTTGAATTGGAAATCAAGAACAAGAAAGGGGCGGAGAATGTCGTCGCCGACCATCTATCTAGGATATTTACCTTCGACCCGGATGCCACTCCTATTGATGACTCACTTCCTGATGAGCATCTTTTCTCCATTTCTACTGTTTCGACTCCATGGTATGCTGACATCGTCAAGTATCTCACGTGCGCCATTGTACCCCCACAATGTCAGTTATCAGCAAAAGAAGAAGTTCTTCACGAAGTTCGGAAATTCTATTGGGATGACCTTTATCTATACAAGACTTGCAACGATGGGGTGATTCGGAGGTGTATTCCCAAAACGGAGGTGACCTCCATAATTTCTCATTGCCATGATCAGCAATGCGGAGGCTATGCAAGTTCTTATAAGACCATGACGAAGATTCTCCAAAGTGGATTCTATTGGCCGACTCTTTTCAAGGACACTTATGCATATGTCCAGGCCTGCGACAAGTGCCTAAGGATGGGAAACATATCCAAGAGAAACAAAATGCCACAACACTACATCCTGAAAGTTGAAATCTTCGATGTTTGGGGAATCGACTTCATGGGGCCGTTTCCCTCTTACTCTGGTAACCAGTACATCTTGGTGGCCATGGACTATGTATCCAAGTGGGTGGAGGTGACAGCTAGCTCCGCCAATGATTCCCGGGTAGTTGCCAAATTCTTGAAAAACAAAATCTTTCCGAGATTCGGTGTGCCTCGAGTCCTAATTAGAGATGGAGGGAGCCATTTCATAGAGAAGAAATTTGAAGCCCTTTTGAAGAAGTACGGAGTGCAGCACCGAATCGGGCGTGCATATCATCCGCAAACTAGCAGCCAGGTGGAAGTCTCGAACCAGGAGATAAAAAATCATCCTAGAGAAGACAGTGGCTAGCTCTAGAAAGGATTGGTCATCCAAGATTTCAGATGCGCTCTGGGCCTACCGAACTGCATTTAAGACTCCGATCGGAACGACCCCTTATCGACTTGTCTACGGGAAGACATGTCATTTGCCTGTGGAATTCGAGCATAAAGCATTTTGGGCTGTCAAACATCTGAACTTCAACACCAAAGAGGTAGGGAGCCACCGACAACTCCAGCTAAATGAACTTGATGAGATCCGGCTCAACGCATACGAAAATGACCGAATCTACAAAGAGAAATTGAAGCGGTGGCACGACAAGTGTATCATGAAGAAAGAATTCAAGGAAGGAGACTTAGTTCTCCTATTTAATTCAAGACTGAGGATCTTTCCCGGAAAGCTTAAGTCTAGATGGTCGGGACCCTTCCGTGTCACCAAGGTCTTCCCACATGGAGCCATTGAGATCACGGGAAGAGAAGAACCATTTAAGTTCAATGGGAAGCGCTTAAAGCACTATACAGTCAGCGAGCCCGCAATCTCTCCGGTCGAAAACTCGACGACCGACAGCTCTACTGCGAATCCTCCAGATCTGCATTGAGCATGAATTGAGGAGTCGAGCTGCCGACTATAACCAAGCACTTCATGGGAGGCAACCCATGTTCTAACCCTTTACTCGCTTCAATAAGACTGATTGGTATATATTAGTATAAATTTGCCGCTCGGGGATCCTTGTTTTGAAACTTAGCGAATTTTGAAATTTTGTGCAGGATTGTGAAGGGACAGCTTTGGATCCGTGGAAGAATCACCCGACCTGGTGACACGACCGACGAGCAGGTAGATGATCGGGTCATATTTTCCAGTAACCAGGGAACTGTCTGAGAGTCGGTCACCCGATCGGGTGACCTGTAGCTTCATTTCTCATTTGGAACTCACCCGATGCAGTGACCCGATCAATTGGACTCCACCCGACCAGTTCGCTGCACCCCAATAAAGCCCCCATCTTCCCCATATGACCCATTTCGAAGAAAAAGAGGGGACACAACACCCCACCCATCATTCACATCCCCACTGAGCCCACCCGTGCACGATCTCCATATCTTTCCTCACTTCTCCGCATACCCGTCACCTCTCCCGACCACACCCCTCCACTTTCTTCTGAGGAGGATGAGGAGCCTTCTGCTCCTGAATCTTGATTTTCTTTTTTTTTCTTTTCTGATTTTCCCCTTAGCCAGGTTTTTTTTATTCACCATGATCATATCTTCTTTCATGCATTGTTGAGATCAGCTTGGGGAGATCAATATTTTGTGAATGTCGTCGTGTCACTTGTTTGCTATGTGCTTGTTTTGTGTGTTTGTGTGTATGTCTTTTGTATCGTTGGTTTCTGACGTGCGTTTATATTTCATATATTTGCGCACGTTTTCTTCCATGTTTTTCCGTTACTTACCGCCGTCTTATATTCGTTTTCTCGTGTTTTCTTGTTTTCTTTCACTTTTCCGTGTTTTCCGTATTTTGCAGGAGTTTACTAGCATAGGGGACATAAAACGACGATATCGCAAGTCCCCGGAGCAACGGGAGGAGTCACGCGTGATCCAGGGGGTCAAACGACGATGATATCACCTTTCAGCCCCTCACCCGATCGGTTGGTCATCTTCAACCGATCGGGTGATGCACGCGTGCACCACCCGGACGCAGCTTGGAGCTCACAAGAAGTTACCCGGTCAGTCCGTAGGCCGGTTCAAAAGCCCAAAGTCTATGGATTTTTAATGTGATTGCCAACCGATCGGGTGACCTTCACCCGATCGGTTCATCTGTAGCCGAATCTCCAGAGCCAAGACACGGTCAGCTCAATCGGCCTCCTCACCCGACGTCACCAAGATCCAACCGGTCACATTCATATGTCAACCAACCGGGTGAAGATGACCGGGTGAAGTCCCGCATTGCGCTGTAAATGAGTGAAGCAGATCACCCGATTGGTTGACTTGTCAACCGATCGAGTGATATCATTTTCTATATATAGAACCCCTAGGTTTTCCAGAAACGAGAGTTGGTTATTTTTTACTGTTTTCTTCATTTTGTGACGGCTGTAATTTCCCAGTTTTTGTAAGTTTTCAGATCTTTGTCAAACTTTAGTATTATCTTAATTGCTTTACTACCATTGCATTTCTATTGTCTGATCATGATTTTTACGGTCGATTTCTGTTTAGATCGCTTTTTACTAAATATGTGTGAGTAGTTCCCAAATCTGGGATTTTGGCGGAAACCCCTTCGTGGGCTCTTCCCGATGCATCCATAGGTCTAGGAAATCGATAGGGATTAGGAATCTAACGGTTACGCGGGGGTTTTATTGTCATCGGTGGGAAAAAGACCGCCTTTGACCGTTGGGCCAAGGGGGAATAAACTTGGCGGTTGACTCCCTAGCCATAGCTCACGCCCTTAGCGTAGACACCGAATCCTAGCGCGCGAGAGTGACAGGATGAGACGTTGGGAGTTATCATTGCGAGCTTAGTGCTCCCAGAGTCGATCAGTGTTAATGGACACAGGAGTGCCCACTGATCGAACCAAGGAAGTCCGGTGTACCATCCTGGGCACCGACTGGAATATCGGGCCCATGGGACGCTGGTACCACTCTTAGAGGCAACGTCTCACCCTTAGACCCTAATTCCGATCGCTATCCTACCCGTAGGCCGTATCGGTGAGAATCGCACGATAGGGTGGAAACTAAAGTCCCGGGTTTTTCCTTTATATTGTCTATACCTTGCATTCCATTTACCGTGACAACCCATCATTCGATCCGGGCTAGCTCGACCATGGGGTGAATTTGATCCTCTTTGACACAAGCACATCCACACCTCCCTGAGTTCGACCCCCAAGCCACACTACAACACCGTGCGCTTGCGGTTACAAATATTTAAATCTCACGCCCCCAATCGTATTATTGCACACATATAGCACGCATAAGCGGGGGACGTCAAGCTTTATGACACCGTTGCCGGGGAGGCAACGTGCTTGTTATTTCAGGATTTCATGAACCCTTGTGTCTAGCTCTCATCCCTACCTCGCGATAATTTTCGCATTCTTCTTTTTCCTTTTTATCTTCTTATTTTTATTTTTATTTTTTATCTTATCTGTTTCTTTCCCACTTTTCGCTTCACGGGTGTTTGTTGTTTTTCATGCGTAGGAGTTCAAGAAGTCTCGACGACTTGATCCCCGTTGATCCAGAAATAAACACCACCCTAAGGCGTTTGGCCACCGAGAAGCGAAGAAGAGAGGATCCTGAAGCCATGGGGGAGAACACCCCGCCTCACAAGTCCCTGCTAGAGTACTCGATGCCATCTATCGAGTCCACCTCCGCCATCCGTCCTCCAGCTATTACGGCCCAAAGCTTCGATCTTAAGCCATCCTTGGTGACGTGGATCCAGCAGGATCAATTTTCGGGTGCACCCATGGAGAGCCCGATTGAACACTTGGACTCCTTCTTGGAGAAATGTGACATCTTCCGGATAAACGGTGTCACAACTGAGGCGATCCGACTGAAGCTGTTCCCCTTCTCTCTGCGAGATAAGGCCAAGCTGTGGCTTAGGGGGAAGGACCCTAATACATTCAACACCTGGGAGAAGCTCTCGAATGCTTTCCTGACGAAGTTCTTTCCTCCGGGGAAGACCATGAAGCTGAGGAGTGAGATCTCCTCCTTTTCCCAGGCCAGCCACGAGCCCTTGCATGAAGCTTGGACTGAATGATCCTGTCAAAACAAGGACGTTAGGATCGAATAATAAAGTAGAGACTTACGCTTGTGTATGCGGCACCGTAATCTCTGAACTTAGCCCTCGGATTCGCCACAACGGTCGGTACTTCGTCACGTAGGATCGAAGCAGCGTTTCACCGCCTAAAACTCTATTTAGAAGAGGATTTTAATGGAAGGGAGAAGAAGAACACAAGTTGCCTTATGCAAACTTATGGCATGGTTAGATTAGTGTAAATGCCTTACCCTTGGGTCATATTTATAGGCTTTAGGGGTAGTTATTGTAGGAAATAACTAAATATAAGCTTATTAGCCTATATTAGCACATTTACTTATCCTCTTCTTCATTCACTTATCAAGTGCCTTTATGCACTTATAAATTGACTTTTTCCACTTATCGAGTGGTCCTTTTCACACGAGAAAAGGTTCCCTTCGTGCACGCTTTCGTGCACGTGACATCTGAGGTCCGTATACCCTCATACATCCACTCATGGGTGTATTCATGTCGTCCATATCCAACATCTCCCACTCACACTTGAGGGGATTGTAAGGAAACATCTTTTCCTTTAACTCTTCTGTTTATCATACTGAGAAATAGGCCGTGTGACCGTCATGCGCATAGAGTCTGCTGTTGTGCACTTGTTAGAGATGCACAACACCCCTCGAGGTGCAAAGTTGAGTAGATCAACGCATGCTTTACCCTAGATTATTTCTTCACATTTCTTATACTTTATATTCAACAATTGAATCCCATCTGGATTACAATTGGCTGGCCAGCTTTGAATCTTTAAAGTCCAAATGTGAATATGAAATTAATCTTCCTCTTCTTGCGATCCTTTCGATCTTGACTTGACTTGCTTTTCTAACATGCACCGCCGGACCGAATTGACCATAGTCCATAAGCAACATGCTAAGATAGCAATCACCCAGTCAAATCTAAAGGAACCAATTAGAGTCCATAAGGGTAACGAGTTAAGACCCATGTGGTCTTTGGGTCTCACATAATAGTAAACACAATTACTATTCTAACCCAATGGTCAAATGCATACGTAGTATGAATACGTATTACAAAATCACTCCTTTCCCCGGGAGCGTATGTCTTAATGATGTTATAAGGATGATGATCAGACACCACAATGTCTGATTTTGAGTCCCTTTTACTACTCAAATAATCTTCTGGACCCACATCCCGCATAAGACAGATAGGATTTAAGAATCCTCTTAGATCTTTTGTAAGCATCCATATGATGCAGATCTTTCATACGACCATTTTGTTTAATTCATGACTCTAAATCATCCGTCTGACGATTTTGACTTTAAACAGGTCTCATCTTTATTTTATCCGTCTGATATAATAAAGGCGGTTGCTCATGTGAGAGAGCCAACCTCAATCTGTCCGACATACTAGAAAATATAGCGGAGATTTTAAAATGTACACAAACATTTTCTAGAAACTCATATGCAATGTTTGAAAAAGAACTTATTCTTTTATTAAATTTGATCTTTTACAGACATGGGAATTTACATTTGTACAACTCAGCTCTTACGTAACCCTTGAGATGATAAGTGTTTGTAAAACACATCTCTGGGGATCGCCTTCGTAAGCGGATCCGCTATCATCTCATGCGTAGATATGTACCTTATGTCTACCTTCTTGGTCATATCATAGTCTTTTGCAAATTTGTAGCGGATATCAATGTGTTTGGTCTTACAATGGAATTTTGGATCTTTGACATAGGCTATAGATGCTTGACTGTCACTTTGTATTGGAACAGCACCTGAGTCACTTGCATCAATTAGCATGTCTAAGAACTTCCTAAGCCAAACAGCCTCTTGGACTGCCATGCTAAATGCTACAAACTCGGCTTCCATAGTTGAAAGTGCGATGCAGGATTGTTTCTTGCTACTCCAGGATATTGCACCAGATCCGAGTAGAAAACATATCCTGAGGTCGATCGTCGCTCATCGAGATCACCCGCCCAATCAGCATCAGTGTAGCCTTCGAGCCTCAAGGCATCTCCTTGATAGCATAAAGCATAGTCCGCAGTTCCTTTAAGATACCGCATTATCCTCTTAACCGCTTTCCAGTGTACTTGCCTTGGATTGGATTGGTAACGACTTACCATTCCAACGACAAAACAAATGTCTGGTCTTGTACACATCATAGCGTACATAAGACTACCAACTACACTGGAATATGGAACTTTTTCCATAATTTCCTTTTCCTTTTGGTTCTTTGGACACGATTTCAGACATAAATTATCGCATTTGCTTATAGGAGTATCAATGGACTTGCAGTCCTGCATATTAAAACGTTCTAGAACCTTCTTTATATAAGTCTCTTGTGAAAGAGAAAGAAGCTTCTTCGAACGATTCCTTGAAATCTTAACTCCAAGGATATATGCGGCTTCTCCCATGTCTTTCATCTCAAAAACTGATGAAAGCCAAGCCTTGATATCCATCACAAAGCCCTTGTCATTTCTGGCTATTAAAATGTAATCTACGTATAGAGACATAATAACATACTTGCTTTTAATCCTCTTGATATATACACAGTTATCTTCATCAAGCATGGAAAACCCATTTGATAAGACAACTTCTTGAAAGCGTATATATCATTGCCTCGAGGATTGTTTAAGACCATATATGGACTTACGAATTTTACAAACCTTATGTTCGTTTCCTTCTTTTACAAACCATGTTGGTTGTTCCATATAGATCTCCTCGTCCAATTCTCCATTGAGAAAGGCAGTCTTTATATACATCTGATGTAATTCAAGGTCTAAGCAAGCTACCATAGCCAGAATCAAGTGAATTGAGGTAAAACGCACAACAGGTGAGAAGGTCTCTTCGTAGTCTATCCCTTCCTGTTGCGTAAAACCTTTCGCGACAAGGCGAGCTTTATATCTGTCTATAGAGCCATCAGCCTTATGCTTGATCTTGAGAACCCATTTGTTCCGAATAGCTCTACGTCCTCTGGGTAATTCAACTAAGTCCCAGACTTGGTTAACTTTCATGGATTCTAACTCCTCCTTCATCGCTTCCATCCATTTGTCTTTTGCAGGGCATGATACGGCCTGTTTGAAAGTAGCAGGCTCGTCATCATCTTGTAGTAAAGTCATAAAGGTTTGCGGAAATTCATCCTCAAATCTTAGAGGAGCCAACCTTGTATGACTACTACGCCGTATTTGAGATTCTTCAAGTCCTTGTTGACTTGAATTTAGATCAATTCTAATATCACTCCCACTTGGAATGTCGTTAGAAATGCTCCCACTTGGATCATTATTCCCGTATGGAATAGGATTCGCGTCATTCGTATCATCCATTGGTGAAGTTTGAAACGTATTTTCGTCTTCACCAAGAATTCTCCCACTCAAATGAGGTAATCCTTCTTGATCATTAATCTCAAATAGAGATAAGTCCTGACTTATCTCGCCCTGTCTTGGAAACTCATTTTTCAAGAAAGTGACATCCCTCGACTCAAATTCAATTAGTCCTCCATTGTCTTCCTGACCAATGAAAACATAACCTTTGGAGTTTTTTGTGTATCTTATAAAGATACATTTCCTTTCCCGTGGCCCAAGTTTTCCATACTTATGGGAGGAAATATGTGCATAGGATGCACACCCCCAAGGTTTCAAAATGTTTAAGTCAGGAGACCTTTGGTTCCACAACTCGTAAGGAGTGGAGCTAACTGATTTCGAGGGTACGCGGTTCAAGATGAAAGCGGCCGTCAATAATGCATCACCCCAAAAGGTGATTGGCAAGTTAGCTTGCGCCATCATTGAACGGACCATTTCCATTAAAGTCATATTCCTCCTTTCTGCAACACCATTTTGTTGAGGAGTATAAGGCATAGTTACCTGATGAACTATGCCCTTTTCATCACAAAGTTCCTTAAAACTTGCTGATTGATATTCACCGCCTCTATCGGTTCACAAGACCTTAATCTTGCGATCTAATTGATTTTCCACTAAACTCATATATTTTTTAAAGCCGGTTAATGCTTCACTTTTGTGGGATATCAAATAGATATGTCCGAATCGGGTGAAGTCATCAATAAAAGTGATGAAATAGGACTTCCCGCGTCTTGTCTTGACATTCATCGGACCACATATGTCCGAATGGATGAGCTGTAATGGAACCTCGGCCCTTGTGCCGGTTCCAAATGGCTTGCGACAAGATTTCCCTACAAGGCAATGTTCGCAGGTCGACATATCGACCTTTGAAACATCGGATAGAAGGCCACGTTTGGCAAGTCTATCCATACGCATTGGTCCAATGTGACCAAGCCTTGCATGCCAACAAATTATATCTGACTCATAAGTCGAAGAATTTGCAACAAGGAAATTTTCATTACAAAATGAGGAATCATACATTGTATTTAATACAATAAATCCTTTAAATACATACCCAGTACAAATTAAAGAATTATTACAAAACAAGTCCACTTTACAATCATGAAAAACCCAACTATAACCAAGACCCATTAAAACGACCACAGAAATAATATTCCTTCGAATATCTGGAGCGAAGAGAACATCATGAAGTAGGATAGTGCAGCCGTTGTCCAGGACGAGCTTGCACGTCCCAACGCCTTTCACTTCAACACGTGTGTTGTTTCCTACATAGATCCACTTTGTTCCTTGGGGTATCCGATGATACTCCACGAAGGACCGTCTGTCCCTTGCTATGTGGTCGGTGGCACCTCGTCGCCTCCACCCGTACACGAACGAGCATAGTGACCGAACTTGTTGCACTTGAAGCACTTGATTTTCTTCAAGTCTTTCTTCTTGTGCCATTTCTTGTGCCCACCCTTATGTTTGGGTTTCTTGGTAGACTCAGGTTGCTTGTTACGTTCATTAGTAAACTTCGAACGATTTTTCCGTTTCTTTCCTCCGTGTGAGGAACTAGCAACCATGTGCACTTCTGCACTAGGCTTGGTGGCCGCAAGCCGCTCTTCCTCTAACTCGAGGTGCTTTGAAACATCACTGAAGTTCTTGATGCTCTCATTATGAGTGAGATGCATCTTCATTTGGTCCCACCCATTTGGTAGGGAACGTATGATTGCTTGGATTTGTTGCTCATCAGTGAGCACATGACCTGCATCCTTTAACTCAGAGATTAGATTCGCCATATGTCGCAGATGTTTCCCCATGGAATGATCTGGACGTTTCTTGTATGAATCAAATCTTATAGTTAAAGAACGAAGTTTGGACACCGAGGTGCCACCAAACTTCTCCTCAAGCTTGGACCATATGTCCATGGCTAGGTCATGCTCCCGGAAGATGCGCATTATGTCATCGGCCATACTGGACAATAACGTAATGCGAGCTATCTTGTTCTTCTGAGACCAAGCATCAAAAGCTTCCTTGTCTCGTCTGTGTTGGGCCGTAGTGCCCAACTCGGGTTCAATCATTACGTTCTTTAGAGTTTCGAGCACTTCTTGCTCCTCTAGAACGTATTGTATCTTGATGGACCATAGTTTGTAATTATCGCCGTTGAGTTTTTCACCTTTGTTTAACTCAGCGACGATGTTCTTAGCGGCAGAAGACATTTTAGCTTTAAAATGCTGCAAAAGACATGAAAAGAAGGTTCGATCAAAAACATTGCATT
The DNA here is from genome assembly GCA_030789695.1 of Scilla litardierei. NCBI lineage: Eukaryota > Viridiplantae > Streptophyta > Magnoliopsida > Asparagales > Asparagaceae > Scilla > Scilla litardierei. The sequence continues at coordinate 129,359,151 of CM061138.1, forward strand.
AATTTCATATACTTAGTCATCATAATGTTAAATTTTCATGATTCATTAGTCTCGGCCAGCGGACCGACCAGGGAAATAGCTAGTCCATGGTTCACTATCCCCAGACTGAGCTGAGGTGTCCCACAAACTAGTCCAAAAGACCACTGGTCGAATCATGATCCATTGAGATGCTGAATCAATCGAATGTGGAAATTTTCAGACTAGTTTAATATCACTCCCACTTGGAAAAATCCCACTTGGAATGATATTATTTTATTTGATAAGTTACTTTCGAAAAATATTGAAGATGTTGCTCTAGAATCGGAAAGGTCTATACGATTCCAATCACCATCTAGAACAACCTTCAATATTTCCCCCTCACTTATCAAACAATAGTACTCTTATAGTACTTCACAGCGGAAAAGCGTTTTAGAAAACGTATTTTTCAAAAGCAAATGCAATATTTCAACCTAGTACCCTTATGATACTAGCGAAATATTTGGCAATCCCTGGCCATTACCGGGATTAAGCCGTAGCCGTGCCAAGGCCGGATCCCCCCTGAGGGGATTTTTCTGCAAGCCACCGTCGCCGGCTCCCGTATGGATCCATGCGCTCCCCTTCTGTAGGGAAATTTACCGTAGAGAACTGCAGTCGGCCCTGTATAGGTTGGCCATGCATGTCTCATTCATGCAAGCCTCCCCACCCCAAATACAGGGTCAACCGGGGCTCAGCACTGGTCGTGGCCGTGGCCGGCAGTGGCCGAGCACTGGCCTCGGCCAGGGCCGGCAGGCCTTGGCCTGGCCCTGGCCACTGCCAGGGCCGGCCGTGGCCCTGGCAGAGGCCAGGGCCGGCCAGGGCCCTGGCCCTGGTCTCTGCCAGGGCCGGCCTGGCCCCTGGCCTGGCCCTGGCCCCCGGCCAGGGCCGGTCAGGCCCTGGCCTGAGGCCAGGGCACCGGCCCTGGCCTCTGCCAGTGCCGACCGGGCCCTGGCCTGGCCCTTGCTCCCGGCCAGGGCCGGCCAGGCCCTGGCCTGGCTGCGGCCAGGGCCCCTTAGCCTGGCCCTTGCTCCCGGCCAGGGCCCCCTGGCCTTGGCCGAGGCCGGCCAGGGCCGGCCCTGGCCTTTGCCAGGGCCGGCAGGGCCCTGGCCTGGCCCTGGCTCCCGGCCAGGGCCGGCATGGCCCTGGCCTGGCCGTGGCCAGGGCCCCCTGGCACTGGCTGGTCAAAGCCGGCCAGGCCCTGGCTGGGGCCGGCCATGGCCAGCCATGGCCTTGGCCGGCCACCCCCTTGCATGGGGTTGGCCGCACACCCCCGCCGGAGGGGTGGCCGTGGTTGTTATTGGCCGTAGCCAACCCCCTCCGCATGGGGAGGGGGGATGCATTGCCTCCATAGCCCATATGGCCATGGTGATCATGCACCAAAAATGTCATCTTCTTCGTTGAGAATAACCACCATCGTCTTCTCCGATGAAGCACCCGTTCGTCGAGAAAACAGTTTTGCTTCAATGGCAGTGTGCCAAAAAATGAAGAGAACGCGTTTTCAAGGCCGCAATCTTCACGCTCTACATGAAGAGAGTTCACATTCTCAATTGAATGGAGACTCAGCATCCATGAGGAGCGCGAGTTTGGTGAGATGAACGGTAAGTTCTTCCCGTCACGGAGAGTTCCTGCCATATCTGTAATGGCTGAAGATCCTAACGTGAAAAGAACAACTACTGCGATTCTCTCCGTCACGATGCGTTCCTACCATATCCATAATGGAAGGAGACTCATTCGTGAAACAGACAACGCATCGTTCATCGGTGAGACCAGGGCGACGGTTAGACCGGGACGAACCCGTATGGCTCTGATACCAATGAATGATCCTGTCAAAACAAGGACGTTAGGATCGAATAATAAAGTAGAGACTTACACTTACGTATGCGGCACCGTAATCTCTGAACTTAGCCCTCAGATTCACCACAACGGTCGGTACTTCGTCACGGAGGATCGAAGCAGCGTTTCACCGCCTAAAACTCTATTTAGAAGAGGATTTTAATGGAAGGGAGAAGAAGAACACAAGTTGCCTTATGCAAACTTATGGCATGGTTAGATTAGTGTAAATGCCTTACCCTTGGGTCCTATTTATAGGCTTTAGGGGTAGTTATTGTAGGAAATAACTAAATATAAGCTTATTAGCCTATATTAGCACATTTACTTATCATCTTCTTCATTCACTTATCAAGTGCCTTTATGCACTTATAAAGTGACTTTTTCCACTTATCAAGTGGTCCTTTTCACACGAGAAAAGGTTCCCTTCATGCACGTTTTCGTGCACGCGATATCTGAGGTCCGTATACCCTCATACATCCCCTCATGGGTGTATTCATGTCGTCCATATCCAACATGGACAAGATACAAGGAGATGCAGCGAAGATGTCCCCACCATGAGCTTCCCAAGTGGCAGATCATAAATCTGTTTTATAATGGGTTGAGGGACGATTTGAAATCTTCCATGGACGTCGCGGCTGGAGGGTCCTTTATGTCGAGAAGCGAAGAAGATGCCGGACAGATTCTTGAAAATATGGCATCCAACAATGAGCGGTGGTGTGACGAGAGAGCCACACCTAGATCGGGGGGCATCCATAGGGTCGAGGACGTCGACAAATTTTCAAGCAAGTTTGACTTGCTGTCGACCCAGATCTCTGCATTGATGGTAGGCGCCGGTGGCACCGGTTCACAACAGATTGCTGCGGCGGAGTCCGAAGTTTTTGGAGAATTCGACAGTGGTGACATCTTACCACCGTTAGATCAGGCGAGCGCATTATTTTACAATCCTACAGGGAATGCGCCTTTTCCACCACGAACCAACGGCCTACTCTCCAAACAACCGGAATCATCCGAACCTTAGTTACCGGGCACCATATCAGCAGCCGACTCAGCAGTAACAACAACAGATATATCAGCTGGCTAGGCCTCAGCAGCAATTTCAGCAGTAATAACCTCCACAACAGTATCAGCAGTATGCTCCTAGGAATCAGCAGCCCACCCAGCAGCAATACGGCCAGCAGATGGCCATCTCTCCGGTTGAGTCCCTCTTGACTCAATACATCGCCAACCAGGAGAAGATAAATCTGAAGCTGGAGATGGGACAGAGAGTCCTCACTGATCAGGTGACCCAGCTGGGGTTACAAGTGGCGAACCTTCAGAGACAGCAGAATCTATTACCGCCACAGCCTGAGGTGAACCCGAGGGGGGTAAATCGGACCTTGGCGCTCATGCATGAGCATGAGAACGTGTCCGCCATCGTCTTGAGGAGCGGAACGCAAATACCCACGAGAGTGCCCCCCCAAAGGACCAGAAGCACCGTCGGTCGTGGAACGACCAATTGAGAAATTAAATGACGACGATGCTTCGTCGCCAAAGCCAACTACTCCGGAGGGAGTCCATGGAGAGGAGAAGAAGAAGGATGAGGAAGGGAACCTCAGAGTATTCAAGCCCGTTGTGCCTTTCCCACAACGGCTTGCCAAAGCCAAGATCGATGAGAAGTATGGCAAATTCTTTGCCATGGTGAAAGATCTAAGCTTACAAATCCCCTTCCTCGAGGCCATAGAGACAATTCCCTCAAATGCCAAATTTCTGAAGGACTTGGTGACACGGGGATCCAGAAAGGAGAAGGTCGTGTTAACAGCGGAGTGCAGCGCCCTCATTCAGCGCGCAAATCCACCCAAGCTCAAAGACCCAGGAAGTTTCTCCATCCCTTGCTCTATTGGGGAAGTGCGAATTCAGAGGGCGCTCGTTGATCTAGGAGCGAGCGTCAGCTTAATGCCCCTATCGATGTACAAGAGAATAGGGATGGGAGACTTGGAGCCCACCTGCATGACATTACAACTTGCTAACCGTTCGGTCAAGTACCCGGTGGGAGTAGTAGACGACCTCCCCGTCGATGTGAGAGGAGTACAAGTACCGGTTGATTTTGTGGTGATGGACATGTCGGAAGACAAGCATACCCCTATTATCCTTGGACGGCCCTTTATGGAAACTACCGGAGTTTTGATAGACGTGAAGAATGGGAAGCTTTCCCTCAACGTCGGCCAAGAAAAAGTCGAATTTGACTTGGGGTTGTCGATGAAGCATGCCTATCCTCTGGATGATCCTAGTATCAATGCGCTGGAGCTGGAAGAAGAGAGATCTGCGGAGGCAAGCTCTTGGGAAATTCTCTCGAGAAATCCCCCCGACCACTTGGGAGACCTTGGAGAGCGAGTTGGCGCACCTAATGAAAAAGATGCTAACGAGGCGGTCGCCCAACGTGTGACCCCTCCCGGATTCCCTAAGGCTCCTCCTACGAGGAGAAAGGGTAAAGAGCCCATGGACCTCACCGGTGATGAGGTCCGGATCCTAAAAAGGATGGCGGTAGATGCCAATTTGAGGGAGAAGCCCCCGGATCCTGTCGACAAAGGGAGGGTAGTTGAGCAAATCTTCTTACAGCCGCCGACTACACCAAAAGCCACAAGCTCTGGAGCTGAAGAGATGCTGGATTTTGGGCATCACCTGTATCGCCCACCATGAACATCATTTACAGGCGTCGAGCCAACGAAGTTAAACAAAGGTGCTTCATGGGAGGCAACACATGCTCTAAAATTTTGTTTCAATTTTTAGGATTATTTTTTTTAACTTTATTTTATCTATTTTTATAAATAAATCCAGCCGCAAGAACGTCCGTGGTGGAACTTAGGCGATTTGTGGGTTTTTGCAGAAAACAAGGCCCCAACCGATCGGTTGATAACTCAACCGATCGTTTGGGATGTATCAGGTAGATGATGTGTATGCCACTAAATGAACCGACCGGGTGAGGAAAGAAGAGACCGGTTGGCAGACCGGGTGACCTGGGGTAAACTCTCGGGAAAATTTCAAAATTTGTCAACCGGTCGGGTGACAAGAAGCAAGACCGGTTGAGGGACCGTGTGAGAAACTCTAAACTCTCGGGAAAATGTGTGGAGCGGTCAACCGATCGGTTGACATGTCAACCGACCGGTTCACCTGTAGCAACTCTTCAGCCAAAATTTTTGACCACTAGTCAACCGATCGGGTGACAACTCACCCGACCGGTTCGACTTAAACCCTATAAATACCCCACTGACCCACCCGTTCACATCCCCTCGCCCGATCGTGTTTTCTCACCGTCGTTTCACCTCCCACTCTCTCCCAACGGCCAAAAACTTCTCTCCCACATCCTCCACTCCTCCATTAGCCTCTCTCACCACCTCCCCCTTCCATCTCTCCATCTCTTTCTCTCTCTCTCTCTCTCTCCCTCTCCTATTTCGCAATTTTCTAGCCCTAATCCACAATATCCACCCCTACTTTCGAATTTTTGCTGAAGAAGAGTGCCGCGGCACCACACTTCTCCCATTGCACGGCATTGGGTCAACTACAAGCGAAGAACTCGAATCTCTGCTGGGTAACTTCGCTCCACTTCTCAAATTTCAATTTTTACCCTAGATATTTAATTTGCTTGATTGTTCGTGTGTGTGCACTTCGATAGTATTTTACACTCATTTGCATCACTCACACGCACACATGGCCCGGGATAGAGATAAGGGGAAGGGTATCATGCGGGAGGAGGAACCGTCTCGAAAGAGATGTAAACAAACACGTCCTCCTCCCAATACACCACATGCACTTTCACTCGGCCCTCCCCCACCTATTATCCCCCCTGAGGACCCAATGTTGGGCCCGCATGGGTATCAATTTCGGAACCAAGAGCATAAATACTTCTACCATAGACTTGATGCTCGAGGGCATCTATCGACCAAGTTTGTACACACCCAATCACTTATCAATCTCGGTGTATTCACCGAGGTCGAGACTCTTTTCGTAAACCTAGGTTGGATAGCCTTCCTGAACACCACCGCGGTGTCCTACCCGTCCCTCACACTTGAATTTCTTTCCTCACTCGTTTGTGAGTCGGGGTCGACTGTCATTTTCTGGGTGCGTAACAAAACCATCCGCACCAACCTGGATACGATCAATGGTATATTCGGTTTCCCTATTCTAGGGAATGATGTTATTCGACACTACGGATACCCCCGAGAATTTTACGTCGATAACTTTTGGTTCCGCCTCACCATACTCCCCCGCTATCCCCGAGGTAAGGCCAAGGCCTCCTCCATCATCCATCCTATATTCCGTCTGGCCCATAGGATCATATCCTCCGCATTTTTCCCGTGGGATAAGTCAGGCACCGTGACTATCCACGATCTTTTCATTCTTTGGGCCATGACTTTCCCTTTTGTTTGTGTGATGATGGGATTAGCTTTAGGGCCCCCACTATTCCCGTCCATGCCGACGACTGGCTTATTTATAAGCTCCTAGAGATTAGTCAGGCCGGCAAGGGCAAGATTTGTTGTGGGGGAATTATCACTGTCATTGCCTCTTATCCCCAATTTAATATCAACATTCCCCGTGGTCTTCCCGTCGCCGCGGGACCCTCACGTCTAGATCTTGATGTCCTGCGGCATATTCATATGATTAAGCCCCTTCCTGATTGCCGTTTCGAATTTAACTATGGTCACCCCCCCTCGCCCCTACACCATTCTCCCCAACCCCGCTCGCATGACTGTTGATGTAGTAGCGGGTTGGACTTTTCCGCCCGATCCTGAGTTTCTAGCGGGGTTACACCTTCCTTTCCTTCCCCCGGACGTACGCAGACCACCTTCCCCTGCCGCCCACTTAGGCAAGCAGGATATTCCTGCGTCCCGGGGAGATATCGGGGCTGGCCCGAGTCACACCACCCGTACTCCTGGCCCTATCACTGCTGAGAATCTTTCTGCGGCCATCTCCGGCCTTGTGTCCAGTGCCGGCATGACCACTTCCACCGGCACTACTTCCACATCACTCGCCGGCACCACTTCCGCTTCACGTCAGTCCACTTCCTTTGGTCACCGCCAGGTCTCTGCCCGTCTTGCTCTCGAGAGGGAGGTCGCAACCCTCCGTGATCTTGCCACGTCCTCTGTCCCCTCGGACCCATCTCCGTCCTCCTTTCTCACTCACCCACGTTTCCTCGCACTTGAGAGGAACGTGGCCGCCATCCTCCGCCTTCTCACCCACATCCATGGACCACCACCACCCACACCACACCCCTCACCACCACCTTCACCACCTCGACGATCGTCACCTCCCCCATCACACTCTTCTCCTCCTCCATCCCACCCATCCCCACCTCCTTCACCCCCACCTAGGCGATCATCTGCCCTCCCACATCTATTCTCATCCCCGTATCCACTTCTCCTCTCATGACCACTTCTGTCGCCCCTCCACCACCTCCTCCCTCCTCTACCATCACTGGATATGTGCGCCACAAGAAATTGCAGGTGCGCTCCAGATCTCTTCCACCGCCACCCACTACAGTCACCATCACGTCTTCTCCCCTCATTTCTATCCCTTCTACCACCGCCTTGATCACCGTACTTCCACTACCACCCACCACCACCGACATTCCACTCATCATTCACACCACCACTGCACCTATTCCTCCACCTCTTTCCCCGCTTCTCCGCACACCCCAACCTCCCCCGACCACCCATCCACTCCCTCTTCCGAGGAGGGCGAGGATTCCCCTTCTGATGCTTTTTGATTTCCTTTTTGTTTATTGACATACCCCTTGCATATCTCTGCATTTTCACGATCATATCATTTTGCTAGCACTGTCACGTCTAGCTTGGGGGAGTCAACTTTTTTCTGTGTGCTGTCGTGTTTTATTTTTTCTTTGTGTTTTTGCTTATTTGTCGTGTCGTGTGATTTTTTATTTCTTTCTTTTATTTTTATTTTTATTTTTATTTTTATTTTCTGTTTTTATGTCGTGTGGTGTGCTTTTTATCTTTATTTCTTATTTTCATTTTCGTTTGTTTGATTTTCTTTTCTTTCGTGTGTTTTTGTGTCTGTGCGTATTCCCCCCTTATTCATTGCCCTCCCGTATTTAATTCTATTGCATTGAGGGCAATGCAAGTTTCAGCTTGGGGGAGTCGCACTTCGTGCGTCATTTGTTTCTTTTTCTTCGTTATTTGAGTCGTTTTCTCCATCTTTTTCTTTTTCTTTTTCTTTTCTTCTTTTTATCTCTTTCTCCTAGAGATGAACCCTATGATGAATTGCCATAAAATCAAACACACCTAGCATGGCATCGATAATCACACTCACTAGCCCTAGGATATCGAGTCCTCTTGCATTTCATGCATCGTGGGTCCACTTAGCTTTTTGTGAGTCGTGCGTCGTGCCTAGCTGTGTGGTGTACTTCTACTTTGTGATTTTACTTTATATACCTGTCCAAGAATGACCCCTAGATTATCATGCTTCGATTTGAATATGCGGTATTTATTTCTCATGTCTACTTCTGCATGCTATATATATATCGTATACTTCATTTCGCATGTGTCAGGATTCCACAATTAAGGACTAGGATAACCCATTTAGCCCATGCTCTAACTAGCGAGAATAGTTTCCTTTGCCCAAGTGTTTAGATTCCGATTTCTTTTTTGTTTTACTTGGTGCAAATCCCCTCGTCGTGTACCGTTCTCCCACTTGGGAGAGTACACATGTGTATAGCCAAAACCCCAAAAATCCAAACAAAAAAGAGAAAAGAAAAGAAAAACCCAAAAAGAAGAGATAAGAAAAGAAAGAAAAATTGTATAACCAAAAATCCAAAAAATATACAAATACCCAAAACCCAAAAAAATCCTCGTGTGAATATTTTTTCCTCCTTACCGAGAATAAAGGGAAGGCGAGAATTTGCACCGAGTGTTCTACTCCACATCATCTCAACCCCCATTGGTTTTGAAAACACTTGGCTTAGGAACTTTTTAGCTATTATCTAGGCTGTAGTGTGGTGATTTCCTTAACCCTAGTTGTGGAGTCCCTGACGCATGATATGTTTCGATTCTCTCTCTATTCTCATGCATGCTTGAACTATATATTCACCGCTTTATTCAATTCGAATCGATATTTGGGTCATTTCCTGGATTTGTGTATATCGAGCTTTATCACACATCGTAGATAGTGACACCGTCTGCTAGCACACGACCGCACTCACTCGGGCTTCACTGCGTGGGCCCACGGCACTTGTCTGGACTCGTATTCCTTGGTTTAGTGATGTGATTTGGCGTTTGCTTGCTTGGTGTGTCGTTTTTTGATTTTGTTGGCCCTGACGGGCGATCTAGGATATAGAGTTTTCTTTTTCTCTCTTTCTCTCTATTTTCTCTCTCCGAGCTCCTACTCTCACTCGTCTTCCTCGAGGACGAGGAAGAGTTCAGCTTGGGGGATTTTGACGTGCGTTTATATTTCATATATTTGTGCACGTTTTCTTCCGTGTTTTTCCGTTACTTACCGCCGTCTTATATTCGTTTTCTCGTGGTTTCTTGTTTTCTTTCACTTTTCCGTGTTTTCCGTATTTTGCAGGAGTTTACTGGCATAGGGGACATAAAACGACGATATCGCAAGTCCCCAGATCAACGGGAGGAGTCACGCATGATCCAGGGGGTCAAACGACGATGATATCATCTTTCAGCCCCTCACCCGATCGATTGGTCATCTTCAACCGATCAGTGATGCATGCGTGCACCACCCAGACGCAGCTTGGAGCTCACAAGAAGTCACCCGGTCAGTCCGTAGGCCGGTTCAAAAGCCCAAAGTCTCTGAATTTTTATTGTGATTGCCAACCGATCGGGTGACCTTCACCCGATCGGTTCATCTGTAGCCGAATCTCCATAGCCAAGACACGGTCAGCTCAACCGGCCTCCTCACCTGACGGCACCAAGATCTAATCGGTCACATTCATATGTCAACCGACCAGGTGAAGATGACCGGGTGAAGTCTCGTATTGTGATGTAAATGAGTGAAGCAGATCACCCGATCGGTTGACTTGTCAACTGATCGGGTGATATCATTTTCTACATATAGAACCCCTAGGTTTTCCAGAAACGAGAGTTGGTTATTTTTTACTGTTTTCTTCATTTTGTGACGGCTGTAATTTCCCAGTTTTTGTAAGTTTTCAGATTTTTGTCAAACTTTAGTATTATCTTAATTGCTTTACTACCATTGCATTTCTATTGTCTGATCATGATTTTTACGGTCGATTTCTGTTTAGATCGCTTTTTCCTAAATATGTGTGAGTAGTTCCCAAATCTGGGATTTTGGCGGAAACCCCTTCGTGGGCTCTTCCCGATGCGTCCATAGGTCTAGGAAATCGATAGGGATTAGGAATCTAACGGTTACGCGGGGGTTTTATTGTCATCGGCGGGAAAAAGACCGCCTTTGACCGTTGGGCCAAGGGGGAATAAACTTGGCGGTTGACTCCCTAGCCATAGCTCACGCCCTTAGCGTAGACGCCGAATCCTAGCGCGCGGGAGCGGCAGGATGAGACGTTGGGAGTTATCGTTGCGAGCTTAGTGCTCCCGGAGTCGATCAGTGTTAATGGACACGGGAGTGCCCACTGATCGAACCCGGGAAGTCCGGCGTATCATCCTGGGCACCGACCGGGATATCGGGCCCATGGGACGCTGGTACCACTCTTAGAGGCACCGTCTCACCATTAGACCCTAATTCCGATCGCTATCCTACCCGTAGGCCGTATCGGCGAGAATCGCATGATAGGATGGAAACCAAAGTCCCGGGTTTTTCCTTTATATTGTCTATACCTTGCATTCCATTTACCGTGACAACCCATCATTCGATCCGGGCTAGCTCGCCCATGGGGTGAATTTGATCCTCTTTGACACAAGCACATCCACGTCTCCCTGAGTTCGACCCCCAAGCCACACTACAACACCGTGCGCTTGCGGTTACAAATATTTAAATCTCACGCCCCCAATCGTATTATTGCACACATATAGCACGCATAAGCGGGGGACGTCAGTTTCGGTATTTATTTTCTCTATTTTTTACGTCTCGTTTTGTGTGTTTTTCATGTTTTTTCCGTTTCTTTGTCGGTGTGTATTTCCTCCCATCTTTTGTTGCCCTCCCGTAGTTACTCCTATTGCATTGAGGGCAATGCAACGTTCATCTTGGGGGAGTCACACTATATGCATCAGTCATGTCTTTTTCACCATTTTTGAGTCGTTTTCGTCGTGTTTTTCTTTTTCTTTCCATCCTTTTATTCTCCCTCTCCTAGAGATGACACCGCATGATGAAACTGCCACTAAACCACATGCACACTTAGCTAAGCAGAGATAACTATATTCACTAACCCTAGGAAGTCGAGTTCTGTTGCATTTTATGCTCCGTGGGTTCACTTTGCCTTTTGTGTTGATTTGTGTGTTGTGACTAGCTAGTTGGTGTGCTTATGCGTTGTGATTTAGTTTTATATGCCTATCCATGGATAACCCTTAGACTATCATGATTCAATTTCAAATATGTGGTATATTGCTTCTATTTTCTGCTTCATTATGCATGAATCATCTATGTATTTCTGCTTCATTATGCATGAATCATCTAGCCAGACCAATCGGACTAGGATAACCCATGTTGCTTATGCTCTGATCAGCAAAAAATCTCCTTTTGCCAAGTGTTTAGAATTCGAATTCTTTTTTGTTTTACTTGGTGCAAATCCCCTCGTCGTGTACTTTACTTCCACTTGGGAGAGTACACAATTTTGCCACTTACCATCGCATTGTTCTCCTGCTTTTGGAGAATGGGCATTATCCCACTTCTACAAAAAAAGGAGAGAGGAGAAAAGAAAGAATATGTTTAGCCAAAATCCAAAAAAATATACAAATATCCAAAACCACAAAAAAATTTCTGTTGTGAATATTACTCCTACCACCATGAATAAAGGGAAGGCGAGAATTTGCACCAAGTGCTCTCCTCCAAACCTACTCAACCCCTTTCGTTTTCGAACACACTTGGCATAGGAGCTTTCTAGCAATAATCTTGGCAATCGTGTGGCGATTTCCTAGTTTCTAGCAATAGAGTCCCTGACATATGACGTGTTTCTATTCTTACTCTATTCGCATGCATGCTTGAACTATTATTCAACGATAACTCGAATTGATTCGATATTTGGGTTATTCCATGGATATGTGTATATGGAGCTTGATTGCACGATTTAGACAGTTACATCGATTGCTAGCTCACAACCACACTCACTTGCACTTCACCGCGTGGACCCACAACACTAGTAGGGACTCGTATTCCTGGGCATAGTGATATGCTTCTCGCGTGCTTGCTTAGTGTGTCGTGTTTGTTTCCATTGGCTCTGACGGGTATTCTAGGAGTTCCTTTTCTTTTTCTGTTTCTTTCTTTCTTTTTCCCCTCCGAGTTCTATTCTCACTCGTCTTCCTCGAGGACGAGGAAGGGTTCATATTGGGGGATTTTGACGTGCGTTTATATTTTAAATATTCATGCACGTCTTCTCCGTAATTTCTCGTCGTTTTTCGTTGTTTCAAATCCGTTCCTTTGTGTTTTTAGTTCCTTTTTACTTTCGTTGTGTTTGTGTGCATCTGCAGGACATTGCTAGCACAGGGGACATACAAGGCCAACATCATGAGTCCCCAGAGCAACGGGAGGTGTCGCACAAGATCCTGAGAGCCAATCGTCAAGATAAATCATGTATCAGCTCTCAACTGATCGGGTAGATAGATCCACCCGATCGGTTCATGCGGCCGTATCAGTCCCGAGGAAGAGGCAAATCCACCCGATCGGTTCAGTGATCGGGTGGATGTGACACAGAACGCTGTTTTGAGAGCCAAAGTTCACCCGGTCGGTTGACTTGTCAACCGATCGGGTCACCTGTAGCTACTGCTTCCCAAGATCAAGAAGTCGTGACCTCACCCGATCGGTTCAGTGATCGGGTGAGATTTATCAGAAGCTGAAGACCAAATTTCCCGTCGTTTCACCCGATCGGGTGAAGTCTCATCCGATCGGGGTGAACGTCTATTTTTGTCTTTTTGTGGGAATATTCCCTGGCATCTTGCCAAATTGTATAAATAAGGCTAGGTTTTCCCAGAAATGAGATCCCTATTTTAGCAATTTTTAGGGATTTTTGGCTGCTCTGAATTTAATTCTATTTGTAAGTTCTTTGATCATTCCTATATTTTGATATTGCGTTTATACTACTATTTGCTACAGTAATCTATCGCATGATTTCCATTCTAATGGCTATAACCTATTTTATTGCATTTCATACCATGAACAGTGAGTAATTCTTCAATCTGGGACATTGGTGGAAGCCCTTTCGTGGGTTCTCCCTAGAACGGCCATATGATTAGGGATGCGATAGGATCTAGGGATTGTGATGGTTGCGCTGGGGCGTTTCATTGTCATCAGCGGGAGAAAGATCGCCTTTGACCGTCGGGCTAAGGGGAAATAAAATAGGAGTTTGATTCTCTAGCCATAGCTCACCCCCTAGCGTAGACATTGACTCCTTGTGCGTGGGAACGGCTTGGATAAAATGTCGGGAGCAATCGTTGTGAGCTTAATGCTCCCAGAGTCGGGCGGTGTTGGACATGGGAATGCCCACCGTCCCAATCCGGGAAGACTTTTCGTATAATCCTGAGCATCGACCGGAATATCGGGCCAAATGGGACGCTAGGTACAACTATTAGAGGCAACGTCTCACCGCTAAACCCTAGAATCCGATCACATTCCTATCCTTCGGCCGTAATAGTGATAACTCATGATAGGGCAGAAGCCAAGGTCCTAGGTTACCTTTTTTACCTCTTACATCTTTTCTGTTAGCTTACAATTGTGACAACAAACTGAGATAGGCTAGCTCACCCACCGGGTGATCCGGTTCCCGAATGTTTCCAGGCACAATACACGCCTCCATGTGATCGACCCCCAAGCCACACTTCGACAGTGCACTTGCGGTTTACAAATTCTAATCCTAGTATCCCCGTCCCGATTTGAGTGCCAAACGGACGGGTGGCCACACACACACATTTACACACACACAACCACAATATTGTAACAAAAATAGACACACACATCAGACTACCACAGACACAGCCAATGCCCCCACACACACAATACACAGACTACACACACGGACAAACCCACATGCAAACATGGCAACACTTCCTTCTTCTCATACATCCAGTTTATAGCTCCTACCCTACACAAATGTATTTATTACAGATACCACAAACACATATCAAGATTATCAACAAATTTGTGAAACATCAGACTACACGGACATAGACATACAAACTACACAGACACAGACACATGACCCCCATACACATACATCGACTACAAATACAGTTTACACATACAGACTACACTCCCACCCACACACATAGATTACACAAACAGACTACCCACACCCTCCCGCACCCACCCACACATACATGAATTACTCTTTTGTGCTACAACCTTGAAGCACAATAGAGATGAACAAGGTCTAGTTATAAATTTAATGAAATTAATATTCTATATTCTCGTACTACAAAGTTTGTATTTGTAGTCTGTACGTGTGTGAGTGGGTAGTTTATATGTGTAGTATCTCTCTCTCTCTCTCTCTCTCTCTCTCTCTCTCTCTCTCTCTCTCTCTCTCTCTCTCTCTCTCTCTCTCTCTCTGGGGGGGTTTGCATGTTTGTGTCTGTATAGTTTGTGTGTTTCTGTGGCTTTGTCTGGTTGTAGTCTAATGTGTGTGCAGTGTTTGTGTAGTTTTTATGTGTAGACTGTATTTGTAATATGTATATGTGATGGAAGGTAGTCTGTATGTGTATTCAATGTATGTATGTTCGTCTGTGTCTGTGTTTGTATTCTACACACTAACTTGGCTCACAACTGACACACACACACAAGAATGAGGCTCAGATTTGTCCATTGTAATTAATTGACAAATAATGGCTACAAGATGGTTGTCTACATAATTGCAGACCATCCTATCATGCCTCGCCTTTTTTCTTAAAAATAATTTGTGCAATAACACAGACTACACACACAGATACTACATACACGCATTAATTATTTGCAGATTATCATCGACTCGACAGATACATACCCACACATTGACTTGGCACATAGACACGCACACAAAATGACACACACACACACACACACACACACACACACACACACACATAAACACACACTGCCATCCAGCCAGGCAGACAGACACACACACACACACACACACAATCACACACACACTCTCACACACACTCACACACACACACACACACACACACACACACACACACACACACACACACACACAATGCCAGACAGACAGACACAACACATCTTCCTTGGCATACACATGCAGATCATTATCATCATCACCTCGATAGACACATACTTACACATTGACTTGGCACAGGCACACAGACAGAAAATGACACACACACACACACACACACACACACACACACACACACACACACACACACACACACACAGAGAGAGAGAGAGAGAGAGAGAGAGACTTAGACACACAAACCCACTGCCTTTTTAGTGAGTGTGTCTGTGTTTCAGTGTTTGTGTGTCTGTGTTAGATTGTTCTACACACACTAAAAAGTGCACGCGCGCGTGCGCGCGCACACACACACACACACACACACACACACACACACACACACACACACACACACACACACACACGAGCATAGTTGCTGAGGGAGCCGACCTCGGGGTGGTCATCCATGTATGAGCACTGGTGCTAAGGAGCCGACTTCGTGGAGGTCGTCCTTGTGAAATTGTAGCTATCTAATGGAGCGAGAGGTAGTCCTTGCTAGCAAGAGAGAGCGAACATCGTGAAAAGTGTCACTACTGGAAGCTTGCAACCTAGGTCGAGGAGAGTAGATCTTCTTGGTAGAGTTGTGCGGGTACCTTGATCAGGCTCACCTCACAGGCTGCTCCTGGGCGGTCTCGAGGGCATGCGTAGCCATTGCATTTGGGCACGGTGGGTCTTGTCGTCAGGTCTGGCTGGGCCCCAGCTCAAACCATCTCTATCATCTAGCCAGACCATGTCATATTGACACTCAAATGTATCAAACCAATAACACCCACTTCGGGACACACAAATGTCCTAAATTTATTAAACTGCTTAAATGATTTACTAATCAATGTTAGTTTAGTATAAGGGGTGGCAGCAGGACTGGTTTGTATCGGTTACATATATTAAGTATTGGACTTCTCCCTACTTGGTGTTAATGATGAGCAACCATAAATAGTTGTTACTAATTCTCTATTTGCAGTTAATCCATTGCCTAAGCATATCATGGAGATCAATTAGCAATGGATGTCACTGAAATATCAATGAAAGCAAGAAAAGTGGATTGGATGATCAAAGATGGTCAATGAAGCTACTAGAAGACTTCAAGCTCATATTTTGGATAGAAGAGAGAGGTTTACATAATGTAATATTCTTTTTCTCTTCTAGTATGTAGCTTAGAAGTAGAGCTATATCGGAGCGCACACACATCTTCATTTCAGACATAAGAAATCATTAGATCACTTTTCCATAGACTCCAATTCAATTTTCCCAAGCATATGCAAATTGTGATTTCAACAATCGACTGCTGAACGTTTTACAGTTGCATGTCCAAAAACAGTCGACTGTGTTTTGTTCTACAGTCGCATGTTATGCACATACTTAATCAGTTGATTTTTAAGCTTTCTTAGCTTGAACTCTCTCAGGCGACTGCTGTAAATTTTACAGGCGCCTGCCTAAGAGACAGTCGAATGTGATTTGTTAATCAGTCGCCCGTCTATCTTCATCCCAAAGATCATTTTCTTTTTCATCTAGCCAGTCGACTGATGTAGTATTTTTAGTCGATGTCCAAGGCACAGTCAACTGTAAAAGCTTCAACAGTAGCATGTCCATGATTCCTCTGTAGAATCTGCTCTCTATAATGTTTAACATTTAAATGCCAGTCGACTGATATTGTATGTACAGTCGCCAATCCAGTGGCACAGTTGACTGTCAATGATTCAACAGTCGTCTGTCTTTGAGCTCTCTGCAGACTCGGCTCTTTGGAAATTGTCAGGGTTTGTTACAGTCAACTGATGTTAGTTGCACAGTCGCCTGCCCATAGCACAGGCACCTGTGTGTTCCACATCAATCGTCTGTCATGTCTTTCCAGTATTTCCTGAGATTTTCTCAGCTTACCCATATTGCGGCCAGTCGCATGTAGAAGGATTTACAGTCGCCTGTTGGATTTACAGTCGACTGACTTCTCTTCATAAGTCGATTGTCCATATGGTAAGTTATCGTTTGAATTCTCACCTACCCTCTGACACAGTACAGTAGTCTACTATGTTTTGTTCAACAGTCGACTGTCGCATGTGTAAATTCTATCCGTTGGCTTTTTCTCCACGCTTTTCAAAAGGGTTTTTGGTAATTCTGCTTGAGTGATTTGAGAAACCTATAAAGGCAGCCTCTACTGTTCCATTGAGAGGTTACTCACTTGACTCACTCATCAATTGATACCCTAAGCTTTCAATCTCAAGCTCTCAAATCCTAAAGCCCTAGAATTCCTATCTTTCAATCTCTTGCTCTCCAACCTAGAACCAAAGAGAAATCTTCTAGGCAATTGGTGGTAGAAGAGAAAGGGCTTTCCTCTCTTCCAAGAGAGACATCAACAAACAACACATTTGCTCCTTCAAGTTCTACTTCAAGGCATAGGTGATTGTAAGTGTTGTCATTTCAATATTTCATAACTTTCGTTATTTGATTAACTCTCGGGTTGTGAGAGTGTTTTGCTTGCTCCCAAGTTGTGGGATTCAAGGACATCGAGTGTACTTCGATTTCACTTGCAGGATTACTGCAAGTGGGTTTAAAGAAAACCTCAAGTTAGGGTTCTAACTTGAGTACCCAGTGGTATCCGGGTGGAAGGGACGTAGGATTACCGGAAACAAGTCGGGAGTTGACTTGGGTAATCCGAACCCTTGAAATATCATTGTATTTGCATTGTTTCATTTTAGGGTTTATTTTCATTCCGCATTAATCGTCGGTTAGGAATTTAATTTGGTGTAATTTTCATTTTAAATTGTTTAAACACTATTCAACCCCCCTTCTAGTGTTTTCCTCATAGCCACGGACCTTACAATTAGTATCAGAGCGCTGGTTTATAGCTATGGCATCCAACAACAACAATGTTCCTCCACCGTCTTCGTACAACAATCACGACCGTGATGGTGCGTCCACCGTCTTCTAAGGACAATCAACAGGTGGTCCTCCGTGTTTCAATGGCACGAATTTCGGCTATTGGAAATATCGGATGGAAACATTTCTGAGGAGTGCTTCTCTTTGGAGAACCCTCCACCAGGAATATGTTGAACCCTCTGAAGAGGATTTCGACAAATGGACGCCCTCCGAGAAGTCCGCCGAAGTGAACAACGCCAAGGCAATGAACGCTCTTCATTGTGCGTTGGATTCGGATGAGTTCAACAAGATGTGCACATGTTAGAGTGCATATCAAATTTGGAACCATCTAGTCATTGCCCACGAGGGAACGATAAGGTAAAATTGTCTAAATTATATGTTATTGTACAAAATTTCAATATGTTTCACATGCAGGATAATGAGATCATAGCAATGATGTACGGATGTTTCACCGACATCACCAATGAACTCGAAGCTCTTGGGCAAGTCTACACCCAACAAGAGAAGGTGAGAAAGATTATAATGTGAATGACCTCCAAATGGGAACGAAGAGCTATCGCCATTGAGGAGGTCGACGACATGAAGAATTACACAGTTGTAAATCTCATCGATACTCTCATGTCTTACGAAGTAAGACGAAAGAACCGATTAAAGATTCGAGCGATGATGAAACCAACGGAGGCGAAGAAGAAAGCATTAGCTTTCAAAGCTAATTCTTCATCCTCCGATAGTGAAGAATCAAAAAACAAGATTGACTTGGAGGAAATGGTGCAAATGGCGAAGAAGTTTCAACGCTTCTTTCGCAAAGGTAAATTTCCCTCCAAGAATAAATTTGATTCCGCTAACAACACTTCATCTCTTTTTTTAAGTGTAACAAGCCAGTGCACATTAAGAAGGATTTCCCGATGCTCCGAAACAAAGAGAAGTGGAAAGCTCCAAAGTACCACAAGTCCGACAAGTACAAGAAGGATAAGAAGAAAGGACTTTCGGTATGTTTTTTGATTCAAGTGGAGATTCCTCAAGCGAATTCGAGGATGAAAAGGGTGAAAGTGTGTGTTTCATGGCCCGGGAAGATCCACTCTCCGATGAGAGTGATACCGACATCGATGAACCCGAGGTAACAATAGATGAACTTCGTATAGCTAACGAAGAACTATGTTCTAAGTATCAATATTTAATGCTTAGATATACTGGTTTAAAGAAATTAAATGTTAGTAAACCATCCATACCATGCATTATCAACAATGACACCATTGTTGATACACTTACACTTGAGAAAACCTATTTGGTTTCTCAAAATGACATATTGAGAAATGAGGTAAATTCCCTCAAATCTCAACTAGATCAAACGTATCCTAAGGATAATAGTGATCTAGCTTCACAGAACACACAATTGGGTATTGAGAATGATTCTCTCAAAACCCAAGTGCACAAGCTCAAAGCACGAGTGTTGTCACGCCCCGCTTCCCATTATACTTGGGAGCGAGGACGTGAACGGGCCCGCTTGGGCTGGAGCGGTGAAGCCCCAACCCAATAAGCGTCTGTGTATGACTACTTGTCAGGTTCTTGCTTGCGAATATTCGGAACAACAAAATAATGCCATTATTACACTCAACTTCCAGATTACAAGTACACAAAAATTAAAAGGCCTAGCATGGCCATTACAATAGTTACAAGGAAATTAAAATACACCTGAAAGTAAATACAACAATTATTAAAATTTAGCAAGCTGCGCAGTGTCCGTCGTCTTCAGTAGCGGATCTCGTGCTCTTGGTTCTCTTAGTCCTCCTGCTCAAAACCTAACGTATATTTCACAAACAAGGAAATATACGTCAGCGAGGGTCGCTCGGCAAGATTTAAAAACATTAGTAGGAAAAAGACCCTCGGCAAGATTATAATAAGGTTTACAAAGTATGATGTCAACAAGATAGTACATAACAGCATATGGAAACATATGAGCATCAACAATGTGTAATGTGCAAGGCAGTGAGCAGGCGAAGTGTAGTGTGCAAAGTAGCAAACACAGCAAGATGTAGTGTGTACAGCAAAAGTAGTGACAAGCGTAGTGTGTACAGCAAGAGTAGTGACAAGTGTAGTGCATAAGGTAACAAGTGGCATACATGGTTTACGTAATGCACAAAGTAAAGCACGGCATTTGCGATGTACAAAGTAAAACACTATCTGAGCTTAGTTTACAGCTTATACATCCACGATATTAGCAGCAATAACCAAGAGTGCCAACCTGTGCTAATTCTAGTGACAAAGCCCAGTGTCCGAGGGGGAGGTGACCAGCATCACACCCAAGCCAACGGGAGCTACCCGTGACTCTCTACTCACCGACCCGGCCAGGTGTCGGTCAAGTTCACCAATCGGGTGCAATCCAGCTTTCCAGCCTCTACTACACTAGACTACCCCACCCAAGTGTCCATAAGTCAATCTGTAGTTTAATGTTTGCCGAGTGGCAAAACATTCCGTAAATGGCCCGTGGCCCAATATCCGTATTGCCCGAAGGCCCATTAGTCCGTAATTGCCCGAAGGCCAAATAATCCAAAATTTGCCCAAATGCACAATAGTCCGTAAATTGTCCCGAGGACCCAGTATCACAAATCATCAATGGTTCACAAATTAAGGCATACCAACCATGAGTGCATTTCAATAGTAGTAATATTTGAAAGTGAAAGCAATCAACATGTCACTAGGTTCAACAAGATTAAGAACGTACTTTAAAGTTGTTATTAGAATTATTTAGCAATTCGGTCACAAAAATATGAACAGTATGGTTTAAAAACTCGATGGTGATAAATACTTGCATCTCTGAAAAGTTGGTAAGAAGTGATATACTTGCAAAGAGGGTAAATACTTGTACCATTGAAAATCTGTAGAAAATATTATACTTGCCTGAAATGACGCGAGTTTGGGGTGTCCAAGCGGTCATTAGAGGAGCGTGGAACTATCTGCGAAGTTGGATCTGGAATATCAGACTAAGAGTGTTTAAACTAACTAAACTTGTACATGCATCAGCTTACACATAAAACACTACTGCGTGTATAAATATATATATCTAACTTATAAATATCTCAGTACAAAAACTTACATGGTAAAATATGTACCGTTATAAGCATACAAACCCACCGTATATTAACTCACATGGTAACACATCACAGTATATTAATAAAGTATATAGGTATATGAGTTATTCTTGTAAACTTGGCCCCATTTACATAGTAAGACTTTTATTATAATATGCAATAAAGGCTTACTTGTACTAACAGGCAATGTCACATATATTACTAACGTATATGCCACTGTAGCTACAAATAAGCTAACATGTAGAATTAATCATGTACCTTTAAATGTAACAGCATACATATTTATATAAGATATGTGTATAAGCATCATTTTAATTAGAACTCACAGTATCTCTTTGTGACTCCTCGTGTTTGTAGGGGATCATTTAAACGTCAACAGGGCAGCGGCACTTGGAAGCTTGGCATGCAGCATCGAGATGGGCGACACGTCGTTGTCGATGGCGGTGGCACGGAGTCAGGGCGATGGTGGAGGGGGATTACGGTGACGAGCTTGTGGTCGTGCGGCGACAGCACTGAAGGGGGCACCGCGGGGGGAAGTCGTCGGAGCTCTGCAGCAAGGGGAGTTGTGGCGTCAGTGACTGACGGAGGCGGGGCGGTGGCGTGCTGCTCTCAAAGGGCGGTGGTGTGCTCGGTGACGAGGTGCGGTGAGAGGAGGCGCCCGGCTTCGTGGTCGAGGGGAGAAGCGGAGATGCCGGAGACGAGCTCGCCGGCGTGAGATCGAGGAGGACGTCGGGGAGATGAGGCGAGGTCGCCGGCGGCGATCGGAGCGACGTTCGGTGGTGAACGGAGGGGGCTTGGGCCGGTAGAGGTTTGGAGATGAGCGGGCTGTCGAAATGGGGTTGGGCATTAAGTCACATTATTTAAATAATAATATAAAATTACTTATATCCCATTGTATTATACTGTTTACATAATATGATATAACATATGCATATTTCATGTAACGTCTTACGCATATAACATTTACTGTCATGTATAAAGCCACTCATTATATAATATAAATAAACAACCGATTATACATAAACTCACAGTTTTGTTCCTTCGAGTTGTTTTGTGCTCGCAGGTGGTTGCGACTTCGGAAGCGGAGGAGACGCGGGCTGGACCTCGTGGCGTGTTCACCGGAGCTCGAGCGGGCCGGAGGGGGAGATGGCTACCGGGGCGGAGCACGACCTCAGGTGATGCGGCAGGAGGAGAAACGAAGGGATGGTGGCGAACGTCGTACGGGGCGGAGGTGAACGGAGGGCTGCGGGGAGGCGGTCGGGGCGGCACAGGCGTTGCTCGAAGCTGTGGGTGGTGCTCTCGGCGCTTGGTGGCGGAGGGAGGAGGACCAGTATTTGGCGAGAGGAGGTTGCCGCGTGGCGCCTTGGGTCGAAACTGGGGTAATGGCGGCTGTCGAGGGGCGAGGGTGCTGCGTTTTTAAAAGGAGGAGAAGAACGTGAAGGGGCAAACGTGGAGGCGAGGAGAACGTGGGTACTGACGTGGGAGAGAAAATCATGGGAAGCAGTTGGGATATAAATCAAGACGTTAAGATTTATTTAATGGTTAAAAGGTTTGATTTGATCCACACGTCCACAGTTTGAATTCAAAACAAATGAAATATTTAATAAGTAATATTAGGGGTTAGTTAGGGTTTAAAAAGTTAAATTAATAATTAATAGTTGGCTTATAGGAAAGAACGCACAGACTTCCCAACATCAAATTTATA
Organism: Scilla litardierei; assembly: GCA_030789695.1. NCBI lineage: Eukaryota > Viridiplantae > Streptophyta > Magnoliopsida > Asparagales > Asparagaceae > Scilla > Scilla litardierei. The sequence goes on from CM061138.1 coordinate 129,381,994, forward strand.
CAAATAAATCTAAATAAATATTTTATAAATTGCAATGAGATAAACAAATAAGTTCGGCGATTTCCAAAAATTACAAAGAAAATACCGGGACGCTCGCGCCTCCGAGAGGATCGCAAATACGGGGTCCGGTCACGAGTCCGGACTACGAAAAACAATAATTAAAATTAAACACGAGAAATACACATACGATAAAGAGATACGTACTAAAAATGTACGTCCGGAAAGCGGCCGTTACAAGTGTCCACCATGGATACCAATATTTCTTCTCTTAAGGAGAAATATGAGCTCACGTCCTCCCGAGTTATGAGATTTAACAAAGGGAAAGGAAAATTGGATGAATTGCTCGCAACCCAATTTCCAACCACACATCGTGTTGGACTTGCTTTTGTGGAAGCAAATGCATCCAATGCTCGCACCTCCTATAGTGGTGTTGCTATAGATTTTGTCCTCCGGTGCATCCACAAGTGGTGTCAAAAACACTATTGGTAGCAAACCTACCAAGAAAGCCACCACTTCACAATCTCTTCCTTTTGGCAAGAAACCCACTAAGGGTGGAAACCAAAAGAGAGGTCATGCTTATATGTAAACCAACCTTCATCCACGTAGGAAATCTCCTACTTCACAAGTGGACCCTAATGACACTTGTTATGCTCCATACCCACGGACACGTGCAAACCCACACATGAGAAATACTCATGCACGTGCCCCTACACGCTCATATGCTCATACACATCATTCTTCCATGTATGCACATCCACCTTATGTTATGCATGCTCCTTATGTTTCTTATAACATGCATGTACCTAAGTATGCATATAACCCTTATGTGTCCAATGCTTATCCACCTCCATATTCGTATGCTAGAACGCATGTTCCTAGGAAGCACACACCACATAGGAATCAATCAATTGTGCATGCAACTAGGAAAAAGACACCCAAAACATACACAATTTGGGGTCCTAAGAACACTAGCTTAAATGATAGGAATGCTTATGTTGATTCATGTTTTCATGATGTAATAAATAGTGATAATTATATTGGGAAGAGGAAGTCTGCTTGGACTTGGTTTCCAAAGGGCTAATCCCCTTGGACCCAACAAAAATTGGGTACCATGAGCTTATGGTATATTATGTAGGTACCCAAGAAAAAGAAAGAGAGCAATAAAAGACATATTGGCTCTAAAAGAAAAGGATGGATACTCGATAGTGGTTTCTCCAAACACATGACGGGAGATCCCGAATTGCTCTCCGATGTGATTAGCATCAAGGATGGTGCAACGGTCACTTTTCGAGGTAATCAAAAGGGAACCATCATTGCAGATGGTAAAGTCAGTAATCCTTCCAAACAACTTATTACAAATGTTTATTTAGTTAGTGGTTTATGTCATAACCTTATCTCCATTAGTCAACTTTGTCACAATAAATAGTGGTAATTATGTTGGGAAGAGGAAGTCCGCTTGGACTTGGTTTCTAAAGGGCTAATCCCCTTGGACCCAACAAAAATTGGGTACCATGAGCTTATGGTATATTATGTAGGCACCCAAGAAAAAGAAAGAGAGCAATAAAAGACATATTGGCTCTAAAAGAAAAGGATGGATACTCGATAGTTGTTGTTCCAAACACATGACGGGAGATCCCTCATTGCTCTCCGATGTGATTAGCATCAAGGATGGTGCACGGTCACTTTTCGAGGTAATCAAAAGGGAACCATCATTGGAGATGGTAAAGTCAGTAATCCTTCCAAACAACTTATTACAAATGTTTATTTAGTTAGTGGTTTATGTCATAACCTTATCTCCATTAGTCAACTTTGTGACAAGGGTTACAAGGTTAACTTTAGAGAGGGTATGTGTAAAATTGTAGATTTTGATTCACATGTTTTATTTACCAGTATTATGCGTAAAAAATTTACTATTTGATCTTGCCTAAAACCGTAGAACATTGCTTAGTTGCTAATACAAATGAACAACTATTATGGCATCGCCGTTTTGGTCATGTTCATTTTAACCACTTATATAATTTAGCTAAGCATGATCTAGTAAAAGGTTTTCTGAAAATTGCTTTTAGTAAGAAAAACTTTTGTGATTAATGTCAAAGAGGTAAACTTAGTAAATCTTCTTTCAAACTTAAAGATGGCATAACTTCTAAGAGGCCCCAAGAATTATTTCATCTAGATTTATTCGGGCCAACTAGAACCGCCTCTTTAGGTAATGCTCACTATAGATTAGTTGTCGTTGACGACTTCTCTAGATTTACTTGGGTTTCATTCTTAACCAATAAGAATAAAGCGTTTGAAGAGTTTACCATATTTGCAAAGAAGATTCAAAATTTCGTAGGATCCACCATTATCAATATTCGTAGTGATCATGGAGGAGAATTTGAGAATGAGTCTTTCACAAAGTTTTGTGATGACAACGGGATTACTCATAATTTCTCTTTTCCTTACGCACCACCACAAAATAGTGTTGTAGAGAAAAAGAATAGGACACTAATTGAGTGTGCCCGTACCATTCTCCATGATAGTCATCTTGGACTACAATTTTGGGCAGAGGCGGTGCACACGGCATGTTATGTGCTTAATAGGATCCGAGTGAGACCCAGAACGAATAAAACTTGTTTTGATTTATTTTATGACGAAAGCCCACAAGTTAAATATTTTTGTGTTTTTGGTTCAAAATGTTTTATAAAGAACACCTTTGGTAACTTAGATAAATTTGAGCCAAGATCCGATGAAGGAATTTTAGTTGGATATTCCACATATATCAAAGCCTATCGAATATACAACAAAACCTCTTCATTGATCGAGAAATCACTACATGTATCATTTTATGAAGATTTTGATTTTCCTCATGTGGTTGATGATAGTGTAGATGTTTTGTGTGATTCCCTTAGTAATATTAAAATCAATGATTCTATTATTGAGACTAACAATACTAATGAAACTATTGAAGATGTTCCCAGTGATGCAGGGATTCCCAAAGCTTACCCAACCGTTCGTAATCACCCACATGACCAAATTATTGGAGATTTTGGTGTGGATATTCGAATGAGGTCAAGAATTGATGAATTTTCTCACTACGCATTTGTCTCTACCATTGAGCCAAAGAACATCTAAGAAGCATGTGAAGATAGCTCTTGGATAGTTGCAATGGAAGAAGAACTCATACAATTTGAGAGAAATGAAGTTTGGAAGCTCGTTCCTCTTCCAAGTGGTCACCAAGTGATTGGAACCAAGTGGATTTTCAAGAACAAGACAGATGAGAACGAGGTCATCACAAGGAACAAAGCAAGGTTAGTAGCTCAAGGCTATCAGCTAGAAGAAGGTATTGATTTCGAAGAATCTTTTGCCCCCGTAGCTAGATTAGACGCTACTAGATTGCTTTTATCTTTTGCATCCCATTAAAATTTTATGTTATTTCAAATGGATGTTAAAAGTGCATTTTAAAATGGTATTCTTAATGAAGAAGTTTATGTTTCTCAACCACCCGGTTTCATTCATGAAAAATTTCCAACCCATGTTTTCAAACTTAAGAAAGTGTTATATGGGCTGAGACAAGCTCCTAGAGCTTGGTATGATCGACTCAAAACCTTCTTTCGGGTTTAGGTTTTAAAATGAGTGAATTTGATTCAACTCTTTTCATTAAAGATTATGAAAATGACATTCTTTTAATTCAAGTTTATGTAGATGATATTATATTTGGTTCTACTAACTTTAATCTTTTCCAAGAATTTTCTAAGTCTATGAAGGATGAATTCGAAATGAGCCATATGGGTGAGCTCAACTACTTCCTTGGACTACAAATTTGGTAAATGAATGATGGGACTTTCATACATCAAACAAAGTACACAGGGGAGCTCATCAAGCGATTCGGGATGGAATCGTCTTCAATCAAAAGGACTCCCATGAGTACGACAACCCATCTACACAAGGATGAGAACGGAAAAGATGTAGATGTTTGTCTATATCGAGGTATGATCGGTAGCTTACTTTACTTAACCGCTAATAGGACCGATATCTTGTTTTCTGTATGTCTTTGTGCTAGATATCAAGCTAGACCCAAAGAGGTCACACTTGATTGATATTAAACGAATTTTTTATTACCTCAATCATTCACTAGATTATGGGTTACTTTACCCTAAGTCTAGCACATATGAGTTAATCTCATATAGTGATACCGACTTTACCGGATGCAAATCCGATAGGAAGAGTACTAGTTACACTTGCCATATTCTAGGAAATTCCCTAGTTTCTTGGTTTTCCAAGAAACAGAACTCGGTATCATTGTCCATGACTGAAGCGGAATATATTTCTGTGGGTCTTGCATGTGCACAAGTTCTTTAGATGAGACACACACTTAAAGAATATGGTGTCAATTTTGATACTTGCCCTATCATGGTTGATAACCAAAGTGCTATTTGTCTTTCCAAGAACCCGGTACATCACTCCCGTACCAAACACATATATGTGAGACACCATTTTATTAATGATCATGTAGCTAAGAAGGACATCATCTTATAGTACATTGAAACCTAAAAATAAATCGCCGACATCTTCACTAAACCTCTTAAAGAAGACTCATTTGTGAGGTTGCATGGAGAATAAGAGATTATGGGTGAATCTGAATTGTAGGAGTTCAGACTTTCATGTTTTATCATGCTTGAACTCATATCATCATTTTTACTTCTCTTGGTTTGATAAATTATATGTTTCACATATATTTGATTTAAGAGATGTATTTGTGACTTTGATGGTTTCGATTGTTTGGATCGATTTACAAGATTTGTTCGTTAATCTATATATTTTGACATTGATTTCTTGATTAGATTTGTGTTAGAGTATAGGTACTAGGGTGAGATGTCTCTATCCTCTAGATTTTAACCTTACTGTGCATTTCTGGACCAGGATAGACGACAGTCATTCCTTTGACACTCAACTGCCCAACTCAATTCTTTCATACAGTAAACTGCATTTTTCGCACAGGTGACTGATGAAGATTTTACAGTCGACTGTTTTTACGACAGCGACTGTAATTTGGTCATGATACGCCTGTCCAAATCTTCAAAGGTATCTGTTTTTATTATCATTTTATTGATTCTCTGTCAAACGACTGATGTGTAAGGAACATTCGACTATCTCCCCGACAGGCGACTGTGAATTACTCACCAGTCGACTGGCCGTCAACCCAAGTTAATTTCTATATTATCGACCAATCGACAGACTATTGTTCATCAGTCGACTGTCAACTTCTGTGGCGATTCGTTAACTTGATCTGAGCCGTCGATTTTTCGATCCAACGGCCCAGATTCCTTGGACCCCTTCATTTAAGTTTGGGAACCGTCGATTATTTCAGATCGTTTCTCTCTCTTTTGACGGTTCTTCCCTCGTCTTCCTCCTTCGAAATTATACTGTTGTTGTCGATTTCCTCTCCGATTCGAAGATTCAGTCTCCACTCCTCTTTCTGATTTTTCGATTGCTTGTTCGAGTGACTCCTTCTCCGTCGATCTTCTCGGATTAGGTTTCCTCGTCGATTTTCGTTCGTTTGTGCCCTAGTCTCTTTCGATAAATCTTCATGGAACCTGCTAGTCCACCTTCTTCAGGGGAGTATTTAGGTATCTTCGTTGCTGACCTTATTCCCTCAGCCACCGTCGTTGAACCCACTCCTCCACCTGCTGACCAGCCACCCTCTTCTCCACTGTCTGTTCCACTCAAATATTACCTCCTTGCTAAGCTGTGTGACCGAGTCTCTTCGATCGAAACGCAAGTTTTCGACTGGATTAGAAGCTCTCGCTTCTCCTTGAGCTTCAGTATTAGTCGTTCCTATTTCACGGCTTTCCCATTCCGGTCGCCCTCCAGGCCTTGTTTCCTCCTTCGGAGGATACTTTTAAGTCAACTGATGTCCCTCCTCCTCCAGGCTTTGTGCATGTGCCTTCTAAGGTTCTGACCCCCGTGCCCGTTCACGTGGAGTCTCCTGCTGCAGGTGCGTCGTCGTCCAAGCAGAAGGCTCGTGCGTACCCGACTCGTCGCTCCACCAGACTGATGTTCCGTCAATTTGGTCACCCTTTAGACATCCACATTGACTGATGCTGACTGATGCTACTCCAGATAGCACTCACCCCTTGGCCTAGATTTTTTGTTAGGGATGAGAGTTTTGAGCGTCTATATGTATTTTGTTTGTTTGTGTCAGATGTATGGATGATGTTTGTATGTTGATCACATTTTGTTGATGTAGATGGAGTTATAGATGTATTTTGTACTCCTGTATCTAGTGATTATATATATGAAAATACATTTACTTCATATTCTGTTTCACACATTGTCTCATTGTTTATGTTAATTGTGTGAAAATTATGAAATTGTCTCTTTATATGTTATATCATATACATGATGTGATTTGAGTTGTTTTTCTCATTTGGCTTGAAATGTTGATATTGGATTCTCGTTCCTTTAGTCAACAAAGATTTTGTGTGTTTTATGAGTTTTTGATATGTATATCTTAGAGATGCCCCTTTGTGATTATCTTTTCTCCGAAAATTTGTTGGCATCACTTTTGATATACATCCTATCTTAAGACTCGCATGATTGTTTTAGTACTTATTTAGAACTATTGTTATTGTTATTATACTCCCACTTTTTGGATAATGCCATAGGGGGAGAGAAATAAACATATCATAATTACGTGCTAAGTAAATTCTAATTCTAAACTTGAATCTAAGATTGAATTTGCCTTAGATTCAGAGGGAGTAAGATATAATGAACTTGGATTATAAAATGCTAGATTTCAAGATATCAAGAAAATCATTTAATTCATATGTATCTTACATATTTTCTTCATTTGATCTATAGATGCCCTAATATTAATTGACTAACTTGATTGACATCTATGTAAGGGGAGTAAGTTTTCTTTAAGCACAATTATTTATCTTTTTGTTTTTGTTTGTTTGTCATCATCAAAAAAGGGTTAAAATGTTGAGTATTGGACTTCTCCCTACTTGGTGTTAATGATGAGCAAATATAAATACTTGTGACTAATCCCATATTTGCAGTTAATCCATTGCCTAAGCATATCATGAAGATTAATTAGCAATGGATGTCACTCAAATATCAATGAAAGCAAGAAAAGTGGATTGGATGATCAAAGATGGTGATTGAAGCTACTAGAAGACTTCAAGCTCATACTTTGGATAGAAGAGAGAGGTCTATATAATGTAATCTTCTTTTTCTTTTCTAGTATGTAGCTTAGAAGTAGAACTATGTTGGAGCACACACACATCTTCATTTTAGCCATAGGAAATCATTAGATCACTTTTCCTTAGACTTCAATTCATCTTTCCCAAGCATGTGCAAATTGTGATTTCAACAGTCGACTGCTGAATGTTTTACAGTTGCCTGCCCAAAAACAGTCGACTGTTTTTTGTTCTATAGTCGCATGTTATGCACATACTTAATCAGTTGATTTTTGGGCTTTCTTAGCTTGAACTCTCTCAGGCGACTGATGTACATTTTACAGGCGCCTGTCCAAGAGACAATCGACTGTGATTTGTTAATCAGTCGCATGTCTATCTTTAGCTCAAAGATCATTTTCTTTTTCATCTGGCCAGTCGACTGATGTTATATTTACAGTCGTCTGTCCAAGGCACAGTCGACTGTAAATGTTTCAACAGTCGCATGTCCATGATTCCTCTGCATAATCTGCTTTCTGGAATGTTTAACATTTTAGTGCCAGTCGACTGATGTTGTATTTACATTTGTCCGTCCAATGGCACGGTCGACTGTCAATGCTTCAACAATCATTTGTCTTTGAGTTCTCTACAGACTCAGCTCTCTGGAAATTGTCAGGGTGTGTGACAGTCGACTGATGTTGGTTTAACAATCATGTTCCCATGGCACATGCACCTGTGTGATCCACATCAGTCGCCTATCATGTCTTCTCAGTATTTCCTTAGATTTTCTCAGCTTACCCATATTGTGCATGTAGAAGGATTTTAGTCGCCTGTTGGAATTACAGTCGACTGTATTCTCTTCATCAGTCGACCGTCCACGTGGTAAGTTACCTTTTGAATTCTCACCTACCCTCTGACACAGTGCAGCAGTCGACTGTGTTTTGTTCAACAGTCGACTGTCACCTGTGTAAATTCTATCCGTTGGCTTTTTCTCCACGCTTTTCAAAGGGGTTTTTGGTAATTCTGTTTGAAGGATTTGAGAAACCTATAAAGGCATCATCTACTGTTCCATTGAGAGGTTACTCACTTGACTCACTCATCTATTGAAACCCTAAGCTTTCAATCTCAAGCTCTCAAATCATAAAGCCCTAGAATTTCTATCTTTCAATCTCTTGCTCTCCAAACTAGAACCAAAGATAGATCTTCTAGGCAATTGGTGGTGATAAGAGAAAGGGCTTTCATATCTTCCAAGAGATACATCAACACACAACACACTTGCTCCTTCAAGTTCTACTTCAAGGCATAGATGATTGTAAGTGTTGTCATTTCAATATTTCATAACTTTCGTTATTTGATTAACTCTCGGATTGTGAGAGTGTTTTGCTTGCTCCCAAGTTGTGGGATTCAAGGACATCGAGTGTACTTCGATTTCACTTATAGGGTTGCTAAAAGTGGGTTTAAAGGAAACCTCAAGTTAGGGTTCTAACTTGAGTATCCGGTGGTATCCGGGTGGAATGGACGTAGGATTACCGGGAACAAGTCGGGAGTTGACTTGGGTAATCTGAACCCTTGGAACATCATTGTGTTTGAATTGTTTCATTTTAGGGTTTACTTTCATTCTGCATTAATTGTTGGTTAGGAATTTAATTTGGTGTAATTATCATTTTAAATTGTATAAACACTTTTCAACCCCCCCCCCTTCTAGTGTTTTCCTCATAGCCAGGGACCTTACAACATAAAGTATCAATATACATACTTGATATGGTTTAAACGCAACCCTATTTAGATATATGCACATTGAATTATGTTAGTGGGCTTATATATAAATACTTGAAATAATCTGTGCACACATAATTCACGGCGCAAAAAAATACCCATGAAAAAGATGCGATGAACGCGCAACCGAAAAGGAGTGATAAGTGTGGGTGGGTGTCGGCATCGTCGGACGATTATAAGTGCGAAAGATGGGGTTAAAATGCAAAACACTTGGGGGTTAAAGGGAAAAAAACAAAATGGCAAACTTATAAATACAAGTGCTGGGTAAAAAACTTATAAATAGAGGGGAGGGGTTTTTTCATTTGGAGGGGAATCCACATTGCCGATGTGATAGTGCCATGGGGACATGGCTGTGGGGATTACCCCTGATTTGTTATATAGATATCTAAATCCATACCTAATAAACATTGAGGTAAGATTTTTAATCCAAACTAAATTCCAACTTTTAATGGATCAAAAATCATTGTCCAAATCAAAAAAATTATCATGAGACCTAATCAGATCAACATGTTAGTATGATGCATTGCATGTACCCAGGGTTAGTGAGAATTTTATGAAATAATTTGTAGTAATATTTTGAAATTAAAAAGGTTTATTATGTTGATGATAGATTTGTATTAGGTTTACATCTTATCTTATAGATAAGACCGTATCTATTGTATCCTATTATGTATGCTCCTCCATCTGCTATAAATAATGAGCTGGGGACTCCACCCCAGAGGATGATTTATAACATGTTATCAGCACGAGCCTCTAAATAAATTTTCCACACAAAAACCGATCGTTGCGAAAGCAAAGGAAAGGGGGGAGATCCACACGAGCGGCTTCGTCTACCTCAAACAGGCGTCGTCATCCATGCGTAGGCTTCGTCAACCGTCGCTAGATCTAGAGGATGGATTTAGAGGTATTATCGCTAAAAATTAATTTTTAATCATGCGCATGATTGTTTTCTCCATCGATCTCGCAAAGATCGGAGTGGAAATAGGGTTTATTGCCTACATCGATGATTTTTTTGGCTAAAATCATGTTTTTCATGTTTATAATGAAAATAAAATATAAATAATTTGTATCCCCCCACGGCTTCGCTGGTGGCCTTGTCGGCAGCCGCCGCTGGTCTCCCTCCGCCCCGAAGGCAGGAACCCCCTCCCCCGGTGACGGCGGGGGGCAGCCATCCGCCGTTGCAACCCCCGCCTCCCGGCGGGGGCTACCACCCGGATTGCACCCCCTGCCTCCTGGCAGGGGTTGTTTCCCCGCATCACCCCCCCTTCGCGGCGGGGGTCTGTTGCATGCCCCCTCCCCCCGCCTTGCAGCGGGGGCTTCTCCCCGTGCCCCCGATCTAATCTGAAGGGATGGTGACGTGTAGGGTTGGCAGCGGCAGCTAAACCCTAGCCACTGCCCCTTCATATAACAAGTTGGGCATTCAGTCCCAACTGAAAAAACAGCGCACACGGGCCTGAAGCCCGCTGCTGCATTGTGGGCCTCAAGCCTGCAACAAAACACAATAAAAAACCTGGTGCAGGCCTGAATCCCACAGCCACATTGCAGGCTTCAGGGTGGCTGTGGGCTTCAAGTCCGCAGGCTACTAAATTTGAAAAAAAACAGAAAGGGATAAATAGGGGACGAGGCTATAAATAAGAATAAATAGGCTTTCGGGTGCCTAAAAATTGCAGAAAATTATGATAAAAATGTGGGACTGAAATGGGACCTTAAGGGGACATTTGGTGGTTTTTGGGGGTTAATTGGGCGAATAAAAAGAAAAGTCCTTCCTTTTTCATGAAAAACGTGTAATTTTTGGGGCTCTTTTCAAGTTCTTTTGAATTATCCCATCATGCACAACATTTTGCATTCTATGATCCCATTTTTATGATCATACTTATATGCTCTGCATCACTATTAATGGCTCACTCTGTGGATAAACTTATATTCTGTTGTGCAATATTAACTTAATAGTTAAGAAGATCTCGTGACGCTCTGTCGTTAGTCACCTAACCTAACGGTGTATGACGTTACCTAGTGGTCCAATAATTATTAAGTATTTAAATCTTTATGTTTACCCTATGTGATGCATGTGATGCATGTGATGAAAATGTCTGATGAAAATGTTTGATGAGCACAAATTTTTGCATGAATGGCTAATTGTGGTTTTGGATCAGCTGTTTAAGTCCCACATTTTACTTTTTCTACACTTTTCTTTTCTTTTTGAGAGAAATTGTAGTGAGGAAATTATGTAATGTCCAAGACCGATGACTACTTTCCATGGAGGCGGAGGCCACTATTGAAGCTGAAGATTTTATAAATGGGACCAACGGGGTTTCCAAAGTTGTAATTTTTTCGCTTTCATTCACTACTGGAAAATAGAGCAACAGCCACAGAACATCTGCCACGGAACAATTCCGTGACAAATATTTCTTTATTAGCCACGGTCGATTTTGTGGCTATTGTTCTATGGCTAATATAGTAATTGCCACGAACATTCAGTGGCAAATACAAAATAGTAATGAAAATATCAACACCTCCACTTTCCGTTAAAGTAATATAATGTATTCGTGGAGATTATCGTTGCCACGTACGCATCGAAAACATGGCGCCATGTTTTGGCGGGCAAATGAAAAAATATAATGAAATTTTATTGCCTTACACAAAAATATAACGAAAACGAAAAAAATTAAAACAAAACCCAATTCCTCTCTTTACCCGTTCTCTCTCCGCTCTCTCTCGACGAATTCCGGCGACAATCGGTCTCTTGAGAGACGAAACCCGGCGACGATCAAGTTACTCGTGGACAAGACCAAGCGACGAAACCAGCTCGGCGATCCGACGATCTCCAGAGATATCTGGCGTGACGACGACAAGGTGTTCTCAGGCGACGGTCTTTTCGCCGCTGCTCTACGTGTTCTCAGGCGACGGTGGTCTCATGCGGGTAGCTATAATCCTCCCTCTATCTATCTCTCTCTCTATCGATTCTAACAAATTAGGGCCTTTTTCCCGCAGACGAACCAACCGAACGAATTAGGGATTATAACTCCGGTGACGACGACAAGGATAAATCAGCCTTAAGAAAAGGTCACATGGTTCAACTTTTTAGTGTTTCATTGCGGTTGATTTCTGGGTGATATATATTTTGTGCCAGACTATTCTTTTTACTTTTCATGATATGATTCTTATTTGGATGTTTACATGCGGCACAATTTGTCATCAGAGTCAAGCTCTAATGTCTTTGATTTTGATCCAATGAATGCCTCGTGTTTTGCATGGGACTTTTACTGTAAGATATATTTCTAAGAGAACCCTTCTATTGTGTTATATGTTTGGGGATCAAAGTCCTCTTTTTCGAGATTAGTCTTCTGATAGGTCCCTTTGTATTCCCTATTTGGTTGTTGTGTCGTTCTTTTTTGTTGATAAATGATCCCATCTAAAACTCAAGACATATCGAAGATGATGCAACAGACATTTTTGAAAATCTTAAAAGCCAGCAGAAATCGCTGAAAAGAAAAGCTTGGCATGGTCAATTACATGTCCTGTTGGTGATATTGAAAAGCGATTAAATTCATCAATCGCATAGCTTTATAATAGTATTTCCAAAAGATGCTTTTGCCTTATATTTTGCTCTACCCTATTTTTTTGGGTGCCAGCATCGGTCCTCGCTTACTTGGTTTGCTATACACTTTCATATCCAAATAGGAAATTTTTTAGGATATTATGGATGGCCAAAAGCCCAAGGCAAAAAACAAGATGCATATATTTACATAGGAGTGATGATCAAATGATAAGAACAATATAAGTTTTATCATTCATTTTCCATGTGCTTGCTACAATCTAGTCCTGCTTTTAAATTTGGACCCAATTGATGATCATGCGATGGTGCTTGTGGATTGATTCAACACAATATTGATTACATGACTCCTAACCCTTTTAGCCACATGTATTGTCTTTTCCCTACAACTCCTATTATATGGTTTGTATTTTAACAAATCATCATAAGGGCACTACAACATAACAATAACACAATTGCTATAATTTAACAAATCAACAATGTGATTTGTTTATAGGAATAAGCAGAGCCAAGAATTACTATAAAATGATGGATACATTCTCAGGTCAGATCAATATTTGCTCTGATGCATGATATACCTATCTCTGGTGCTCACAATTGAAGATCAATATTTGCTCTGTATGCATCCACTTACATCTGCTAAAAAATGGAATAATGCTTTGATAATGAATTGTTGGGTTAAACAGAGATCTCATACAGTTGGGGCTTTGGATTTTCGAAAAATGTATACAAAGTTGTTTCTCTTTGTCACCCTTTGTTGTTGTTGTTTGCAACGATAACTATATAACCAATTTACAAATTACATTAAAAGACAATGTATCATCCATTGATCTGTCTCTGTTTTCAAGTGTCATTCAGTGATGATCATATGAACATAGGAAGGCTTGTGATTAACAAAACCAATTAATTAGCATTCTAGAATTACTTTATGTCATTATGTTGTTCCAAATTTTAAATCATGTTCGTTCAAGGAGAGTAGTAGGATTAGCTTATTTGACTTTGATGCAAACTGTATTTTGCTAATCAGTTCATCGATATAGGGTAATTGGTTGCACTTTTGACTCGGGTATTGATATTTAGGGAAATGACATATTTAATTATAAGAAGAATGATATCTAGTTATATTTAATATTATATTATATATCAATCATCAGGCATGGAAGAAGGCATCGGTGGGGGCAGCCAATGTGTTTTTATAGTTTACCTTCATATAATAAATCATTAAGCACCTCTCTTTAATTACAAGTGCGGAGGGCTCCCCTCAATTACTAAAACAGGAACCTAATTGTTAATTGTTCATATTTTAAATTGTAGGATGAGTAGCTTTTGCATTTGTCTGTTGTAGTGAATTAAGGGGGTTCTGCTCTCCATTCCAAGGCAAATTTGGGAGTTGGGAGTGGCTGCATAATATCAGACTGTTAGAATTAGGTTTACAATGATAATGGGAACACAATGATATAAGGCCACGGTTGAGAAAGCACATTGGTGTATAAGCCTAGTAGGAAGAAGTTACTGACATATTGACCTCAAATTCCATATGATGTGGTTTGGCTGCAGAATTCACGCAAACATTTTGTCTGTAAAATGCTGTTTTTGTTGTGATTTCTGACTGCATTGCACCGATTCCTATGTTTTTGTTGTAATTTACCAGGGCAGTGACCATTGGTGTACTGATCACACGGAGCATTTTGAGATACGCTTATGTACAACCATTGATCATTTGATCAATGCCATTGCCGGCAAATGAGCACATATATTTCTGAATACTGGGAACACCTGTATTTTGTTTAGAAATTAGCATCGTTTCTATGAGAGCCAGGAACCTGTTTGAAGATTTTGAAATCATGTGGACAGTGGAATCAAAACTTGTGATAATCAACATCACATGTCCAGTAAATATGATACTGTAGTCATTTGTGGTCTTACTTGCATGTTAATATGCTTTTAGAGGAATAAGCGGATATGCCTTTTCTATCTAGGATTTGATCCTTAATTAATGTTCTCCTTTGCCAACATGCCAAGCACGCCTCGGCCTATGCTATATGCCTAATATTTTTGAAGTGTTCGAGTGTGCTAGGTCTGCTGAAATGTTTTAATATGGCATAGGTTACATAGAAGCCCATACAGTGATTGGATTATACATTCTTGCTTTTTATTGAATTTGAATATTTATTCATCCTGTTTACTTGCCTTATGATAATATTATTCATTTCAAGGAAATTATTTGACCATTCTGTATTTCATATTTTTCAATATGCACTGTTGACCGTTTAAGCATGCTCTTGATGGATTTTCGCCTTAACACCCTGACATAATTTACTGCTTGAGCTTGGTGTAAATGTTTGATTATGTTAAGGCGTGTTTCGGCATTGTATGCAATTGCTTATGGTTCAGATCTTATTGAACTTTTTCTTTGATCATATTTGAATTTGTTTTCTTTTCTTTTTAAAATACTGTTTTTGCTTCAGATGGTTGTATCCTTGTGTGTGTATCCTTGTGTGTCTGCTCCCGTTTCTGCTTCAATATTTTTCAGATTGATCACTTGCTGGGTTTGCATTCTGTAGTATAATTTAATTCTTGAGGATTAGTGTTGTAATCTTTATCTTTTGAAGGGTGTGAAAAACACCATCTTAGTTTGTGTTCACTTAATTTCTGGATGTAATCTTTTTCAATTTTTTGAGGATTAGTCTAGTCTAGTCGAATCATCCAGTCAAAACATAACTGTTCAAAGCGTGTTAAACAAATCCTTCATCAATTTTCAGATTTATTTCAGATTCCATCTACACCAGAAGCTTGATCCCTGGTTGAAATTGGATTAAAGATTCAATTTCTCTTGTAGAATAAACATCATTGTAGCAATAAATAGAGATAAATTCATCGCCATTTTATCCCTTGTATTGCTTGGGCTTAGGATCCAATTTCTCTTAGTTTTGTCGCGACAAACGAATATGATGAATCTGTATTGCACTAAGGATCTAAGTGAAAATGACAACACCTCCAAAGTACAATAATTCACATTGAGCCCCAACTGCCACTATCTCTAAATCAACTAGGTCTGAAGTTAAAATAATGCACAATCCAATTCTTCGGCTCAATGAAAGTTGGATACTAGAGACGTCTATCACGATATTCTTGATACCAAGAATGACAGTTCTCAATTTTGTTTCTTCCTCAAATTATGTGTTGAATGGGGTCATGAGTGATGCCACCAGCCATTAACACATCTAAAAGACCATCTCAGTAATTTAATTAAGAACAAAATTAACGAACAGAACAATTGCAAACTTCCCAATTCATTAAGGCTTCCATTTGGATCCAAAACTCCGCCATCAGCAAACAACATGAGCCAAACATGCCAACAAAAAATCTTTGAACAAACATGATATCAGACTAAATGATCACTACCCAAATAAATCAAATAGATAAACAAAATAAAAAATCCAACTTTAGATGTGACAATCAAACTAAAAATTGGAAGCACCCAACACTCAAAAACACATGAACATCAACCAAGGAGAAATGAACCTACAAATCAAAAGGGAGAAACAGAACAAAGGAGTCAACTTTATGGAAGTAAACCCTATTTTTGCATAATGGGCATGTGATAAACAGATCATAAATGAAAAAAAAGCTTAATTTAATAAAAGGAAAGGTACCAATCTCCTAAAATCATCACACAAAAATAAATCAAACAAAAAAGGGGGTTAAAATCGAAGGAAAAATTAGAGAGCAAAAATAAGCAATGCAATGATTTATTGCAAATTTTCATGTGGGTGACAATGTAGAAGAGCAGCAACAAACAATAATTCTTCTATACACGGGTACAATGATCTCATTCTACAGTCTGTGTTATCAACAAAAAAGAAACAAACGAACACTAATCTTGCCTCCATCTTGTATTATTTTCTTGTTATTCAGGGAATAATTTCATATCTGTGGGGGCATCACCTCTCTCTCATTTTTCTTCCATGTTCTCCGCCTTCTTAAATAAAAAAATCTCCATCTCTCAATCTTTTTATTGGCATGTGGGGATATGTTAATTTCTCTTTATTAAATTTATATTTGTGTAATATGGACTTTAGACTCTTTTAATTATGTGGGACTGGCCGATCCACGCAATTATCTCTTCATTTAAAAATTGCCACCGCATGAAAATGTTTAATGTATTATTATTAATTCATGCAAATTTGTGCTCTGCTGGATAAAATGGCGAAAATCACAAGTGTCGATTTCGAAGTGCTGGATGCATCAGGGAGAATTTATATAAGCTGGCAGCTCAATGTCAAATTTCACCTGCGGGCTAAGTCCCTTATTTCTGCTATGACAAAAGACGGAATGGCGACGAACATAGAAAAGGCACATGCCATTATCTATATTCGTCGCCATTTGTACAAGACCCTAAAGGATGAGTACCTTATGATCGAAGATCCACTTGAGCCGTGGACTGCCCTTGAGGAAAGATATAAATATCAGAAAGATGTTATACTTCCAAGGACACGATATGAGTGGGAGAACCTGAGACTGCATGAATTTAAGTCCATAGCTAAGTACAACTGAGCTCTTTTTAGCATCACCTCTCGCCTGAAGTTGTGTGGTGAAAAGGTCTCAAAAGATCGCATGCTGGAAAAGACATACACGCCTTTCCACGAGAAGGATGCGATACTGATGAAGCAATACCGTGAACAAAATTTCACCAAGTATTCTTAGCTGCTGTCATGTTTACTCATTGCTGAACAAAACAAAGAGCTTCTCCTCGCCACTCACAACATGCACCCCCTGGCACTGCCGCCTCCCAGAAGCTCACAATGCATCTTCTTCTAAAAAGAAGAAAGATAATAAAAAAAGAAAGACCACAGAAAGGGGGACAGAACAAAAGGGCCAGAGGCTAAGTCCAACAGCGAAGAATTGATGAGGAAGTTCACCTCGCACAGAAATGACAACAAGAGAAATGATGCACCCCACTCAAGAGGGAATGGAAAGACCAGTGCCATAGCTGTGGCATGAAAGGCCACTGGTCCAGAGTGCACCGAACTCCGTGAAATCTCCAGGAATTGTATAAAGAGAACATGAAAAAGAAAGCTGAAACAAACCTGGTGACCACAAATGCTCTAGTCAAGTTCTCAGCTGACGACTTCGAAAGAGATGATCTGCTAGATTAGCCATTTATTTATGCATTTGTTTCAGAACAATTTATGTTATGAGAGCAATTTGAATTATGTATTTATTTTGAATAAAAAATTTGATTATGTTTCTGAAATGCAAATGTTTTATTCATCTTTTATAGATGGATCGCTCTCATGACGGTTTAGTAGACAGTAATTCAACACATTCGATCCTTAAGTATAAATGCTATTTTCATAGCATTATACCATATAAAAGCGCTGTAAATACAATTTCAGGGCCATCGAATATTATTGAAGGTTTTGGGAATGCAACTTTGTTGCTCCCCAAACGGAACAGAAATAAAAATAAAAGATGCACTATTCTCTCCGAATTTCAGTATAAACTTACTAAGTTTCAAGGACATCCGTTCAAATGGATTCCATCTGGAAACAAGAAATGTAAACGAAAAAGAACTTCTGTATGTAACGTCTCAAGAAAAGGAGTAAAATCCTTACTTGAACATTTTGAGAGCCTTTCATTAGGCCTCTACCATATAAAGATTTGGAGAGAGGAAGCTAATTTGATGGAGCACCTGAAGTGCCCGCCATCATCCAAGTTTTACTTTGGCATGATAGACTTGTCCACACTGGATCAGTAATGATGCACCACATCTTATCTCAATCACATGAGCACGACCTGAACAACCAGAAGATTCTTCGGAGGGAGAATTCCATTGCATCCCATGCTTCAAGGGGAAATAATGACAAGGCCATCACCACTAAAAGTGGATATTGAATCTCCAAGCTTCCTCGAAAGAATACAAAGAGACATATGTGGACCTATCCACCCCCTAGTGGGCCATTTCGATACTTTATGGTACTGATTGATGCATCCTCGAAATATTTGCATGTGTGTCTACTATTGACCTGCAACTTAGCTTTTCCAAAGCTATTAGCACAAATAATAAAGTTGCGGGCGCATTTTCCATATAACCAAATAATGAAAATATGTCTGGATAATGCTGGGAAATTTACCTCCTGGTCATTTCAAGAATACTGTCAGGCAACGGGAATAGAAATTGAACATCCAGTGCCGCATGTTCATAACCAAAATGGGTTGGCAGAGTCACTGATAAAAAGACTCCAATGGATTGCACGTCCATTGTTAATGAAATCCCAATTGCCGGTAGATGCATGGGGACATGTAATTCTTCATGATACATCATTAATAAAAACAAGACCCGCTGGAGGTCAGAGTCTCTCTCCAATGCAACTTGCATATGGAATGCCACCGAACAATTCTCACTTGAGAATCTTCAGTTGCGCAGTTTACATCCACATTGCACCACGACAGAGGACAAAAATGGGTCCTTAATGTCGCCTAGGTATCAATGTAGGGTTTGACTAACCCTCAATTATACGATGCTAGAACCCTAAACTCGGAACGTATTTAAGGCACATCTTAAAGACTGAGATTTTGATGAAGATAAGTTTCCCCAAAATGGGCCCAGACACTGAGAAATCTGGTGCGAAGAAAATTATAACATTAGTTACAAAAAGTTTGACCCACTATGATCCGGTAATAAAACAATGTGAAGATGAGATCCTGAAGATCCTCCACATATAGAACACTGTTCACCGATTACCAGATTCATTTACTGAAAACTAGAAGATTGTCAGATCACGCATCCCTGCTGCAAATACTCCAGCTAGGATTGACATCCCCAAGAATGGATGCAATCCACCAGCAGCAGAAGTGGCTGCACCTCAACAGAAAAGAGGCAGACCACCAGGCTCCGGGGATAAAAATCCAAGAAAAAGAAAAGTATCCAGAGACCTTGGGACGATACCCCTACAGAGAAATGGGCTCATGTCCATACACTCACCCCTCCTGGAATCCATTACAGAGGAGCTGCCGAGAGAAACAGAATATCATTAAATTATGTACGTACAGGGGAGGTGTTGGACATAAAGAGTACATTCGTCGATGATGACTTCGCATTTCATATTGCTATTCACGTCACCGAAAGTAACGATGATCATGATCCACATTCCGTTAGTGAATGCAAACGTAGAAATGATTGGCCAAAGTGGAATCAGGCAATAGAAGCTGAGATGGACTAGCTTAAAAACATAAAGTCTTTGGGCATATAGTCTAGACACCTACTGGTGTCAAACCTGTGGGATATAAATGGGTATTCGTGAGAAAAAGAAATGAAAAATAATGAGATTGCATGCTACAAAAGCAAGGCTTGTAGCGCAATGATTTTTTCAAAGACCGGGTATTGACTATGAAGAAGCATACTCCCTGGTCATGGATGCGATCACTTTCTGATATTTGATAAGCTTAACAGCAAAGGAAGGTCTAGATATGCAGCTAATGGATGTTGTGACTGCATATATATATGGTAATCTCGATAAGGAGATATACATGAAACTTCCTGATGGCTTTTCAATGCCTGCTGAACTAAAAGATAGACCTCGGGACATCTACTCTGTTAAGCTTCGATCATCGTATGGCCTTAAACAATCGGGAAGATTGTGGTATAACAGACTGAGTGAATTCCTTGTACAACAAGGATTCAAAAATAATGAAGTCTGCACTTGCATCTTTATAAGAGCGAATGGAAAAGGATTCATCACGGACACAGTCGGGTGGTCCCGACAATACTCATGTCGATGAGTTAACCACATAATTATGATACTGAAACAGGGACGGCAACTGCTGCTCGTGGTCACTACCGTATGGGGATTCGAGCCCAATCTGTAGTAGGGTCAGGCTGTAGGGTCTCACACAGAGTGCGACCTTCGTCTAGTAATAGGTAGAAACACTATGGAGAATATGCATTTGATGCAAGGGATAGAAAACCGCAAAGAGTTTGCAGTTAGATCCTACATTCGGGAAAAATGATCTTGAGTGCAAGTGGGAGATGTAGGGGGATGTATGCCCTCAGATCATTTGTATTTGATGCAAATGATAATTTAAGCTTAGATAGGGGACTATTTTGCATATGATGCAAACTGAGTTAAATGTGTCGTAAATTGTTTACGACCGTATTTAATGAGATAAACGCAAGAAAAAGTTTACCTGAATGATGGGATCATCCTGCTCTGTAAGCAGTTCAAACCGCGTCAAAAACAGAGTTCAAACGAGCCCAATAAGTCTCTTTAAAGTGTTTAAATAGAAGCCCAAAGATCAGGCCCAAGAAGATAAAGTGCCAGCCCATTTTTGTTAAAACATTTGTTTGAGAAACAAATTTATAAAAAAACAGGGACACACGTTTTTTGGCGCCTGGGCAAAAATGCCCAGGTGCTGGGCAGTAATAAGGGGCGGGCCCAGGCCTGGAGCCTGGGCCCAAGCCCTGGCGCCTGGAGCCTAGGCCCAAGCCCTGGCGCCTGGAGCCTGGGCTTGGGCCCAGGCCCTTGGGCCACCTGGGCCCAGGCACTGGCCGCCTGGGCTTATGCCCAGGCGGGCCCCCTCCCATTTTGGGCTACGCGCATGACAGCTAAGGGGCCCACTTGTGGGCCCCAGTCCTAGGGTTTCGAACCCTGGTTTGATGCAGTATTTGACGGCTCAGTTTTTTTAGAAAAACTAGCTTTGGGCTGATCTTTGGACGATCAATTGAATGGTCAAGCAGACTCTGATTGACTCGCCATTTTTTCCTACGCGTTCACCATTGAACGCCCTTCTTCTATTTAATAGGTTGTATCAATCGTGAAGATCAACTGTGAGGGAGTTAAAATTCACGAAAGTTTGGCCTTTGTGAAAGGCAAACTAAATTGAATTTATTAAATCCAAACTTTAGTCCCACATCGGAATTTGAGTAAAGGGGAGGGGTCAGCCGCCTATATAAATAGGGGTCTGCTCTCCTCCTCAAAACTCGTCCCAAGCTCTAGATCTGAGTGGCTCCAAAAATGTTGGAGCACGCTCGGATCTAGGCTTAAATTAAATATTCTCTTCTCCCTATAATTTCTGCATTACTCTTGAAGGGCTCTAGCAAAGCCACGAAGGAGTTCGGATCCTATCCGAAATCTTGGAGAAGGTTCGTGCTCGGATGAAACTTTCTTCGGCGTGTGGTTGGCTCAGCGACAAGGGGTTGCTCGTCTCGGGTTGCGATGCGCTTCAGGAAGCGGTTCAGCTCAAGACACTGTGCGGTCCGGGAAGCGGTTCAGCTCGGGACGGGGAGCGGCGCGGACGCGGTTCGGTACACCTTGCTGGTGCAAGCAAGGTTCCGGGTTTGTAGTTTAATTGCTTTCGTTTAATTATGTCGTAGTAGCTTAGATCCTTCTTGGGGTGGTCAGATCCATCCCAAGACGGCAAAGATCCTGGCTAAGGGTCTTGAAACTTAGGGCTTCGTTAAAATAGTTTAACGAATCAATTTTTCCGCTGCTTTCTTTTCAATTCATAGTCCGTCCGACTTAGGACGGGCATAGATTTGTGCCATGAGGGTCTCTAAAACCCAACAGCAATACCCTAGAATACTCATATAAATACCATGCATCCAAGAGGAAGAAATTGTGACATACCAAAGGAAAACTTGCGGCCATATTGAAGAGCCAAGCCCAATAGTTGTGGCATCCATCCAAGCTCCAAAGCCCCTAAACCAAAAGCCTATAGCCACAACTAAGCATCTTGCGCAAGTCATCCTCAAGCTCTCTTGCCGCAAATTTAGCCCATAAACAACATCTTTTAGCCGCAACTATCAAAGAGCCAAGCTTCATTGCCATCTAGTCCTAAACTCTTATCATCTTCCTAAGGCCAAAGATCTTTACCATGCGCAAGTTGCAAACGAAGCAAGCCATAGCCAACCATCCAAGCTCTTTGCACAACCCTTAAGCCTTCATTTTCACAAGCGTTGCAACCCTCGTATCCATTGGTACAAGCACAAAGCAAGCTCCAACATCCAAAGCCATATCACCATCTTCACAAAGCTTCATCAAGGGGGTTCTCAAGTGCCGCAACATGGAGGAGAGAGAGGCTACGCGCGCACTGCTGCAGCACCAATGAGAGGCTGTGCATGCACTACTGCAGCACCAAGGAGAGGCTGCACGTGCACTGCTACACCACCAAGGAGCATTGTGTGTGCACTGCTGCAGGTTGCAACTTCAGTAAGCTATCATCCACTTGATCATTGCCGCAAGTTGTCATTGAAGGGAGGAAGTGCCGCAAGTTTCAAGTGGTTGACATCCAACGTCACAACTTGAGTTGCAGATGTGACAAGACATCTACATCTTGCCAGATGAGAGTGGCCCGTGCTGATTGACGGAGACGATGACAGCTACACAAAACTGAGATTTCTAAACTCTTGTTATTATTTTTGTGTAGTATCGTTTGATCTCCGTATGGAAAACTTTACCTTTTACTTGTGATATTTTGGGGTCTTGTCTAGTGGCGATCTAGACAAGAGGAACTTGACGGGTGTCGTCAAGTGAGAGCATATATTAGGATTGATAGTGTTGAACATGGTGAGTGGGGTACTGAGCCTGGTGAGTGTAGAGACGTTAGTTCTCTAGTTATTGCGGTTGTGCATGCACACTATTAATATAATATTTGCTTTCGGGGGCTGGACGTAGGTCGTGGTGATCGAACGAACCAGGGTAAATTTGATGTGTATCTGTGTCTGATTATTATTTACCCTGCATGTGATTATAACTGCGTGTGGTTACTCGTGGGTTGCACGAGAATTTTTAATAGCCTATTCACCCCCTTAGACTTAGATCCAGATCCAACAAGTGGTATCAGAGCATGTTATAGGAACTAGCATAGATTGACCCTGAATAACTCTATTGATTGTGCTTTTTCTGAAGGTCAGTCCATTTTACGACCCCCTAAATTTAATGGAGTAGATTATGCATATTGGAAGTCTAGGATGAAAATCTACTTGATATCTGTTGATTATAAAGTTTGGCGCATTGTCGAAAAAGGTTATAAGCCACCTGTTATTAAAATTGAAAATGTTGATATGCTTAAACCTGAAGACAAGTGGGATGATGATAATTGGAGATTATATTCTTTAAATTGAAAATCTATGAATACTCTTATATGCTCTCTTGATAAATCTGAATTTAATCGTATCTCATATTGTCAAGTTGTGCATGAAATATGGCATACACTAGAGGTGACGCACGAGGGAACTTTACATGTGAAGGAGTCTAGACTTGCACTGCTGAGCACAGAGCACGAGAGCTTTCGCATGCTTGCATCGGAGTCCATATCGGAGATGTTTGCGAGGTTCACCAACATCGTCTACAAATCTAGCTCCCTCGGTAAGCCATATTCTAGCCTTGAACAGGTAAGGAAAATCTTAAGGGTGCTGCCAAGCTCTTTCAGGCCTAAATTTACTGCCATCCAAGAAGCGAAAGATCTATCACAGATGAGAGTGGAGGACTTGATATGCAACTTAATGTCTCACGAGCTTGAGCTGCAGAATATAGAGGCTAGAGAGGAACCAGTGGAGAAGAAAAAAGCTCCAAAGCCACTAGCTCTTCAAGCTAGTGAAGACGACGATGAGGAGGAGGAGATAGCATTGATGGTCAGAGGCTTCAGAAAATACATCAAGACTCATCAAGAAAGAGCTGACATGCAACAAAGGTTTAATCGTTCTAACCATTATAATCCTTCTAGAAATTCATCTGAACAGACTACTATTAATAAAGTTAAATGTTTTAAATGTAAAAAAGCAGGGTCACGTTATAAAGGATTGCCTACAGGACACAGCTAATATTGCAGAGAAGAAAGGAAAAGCTGTGGTACGAACGTGGGACATGGATAGCAGTGATGAGAATGAGGATTGCGCACACTCCTTCCTCTACCTCATGGCAAAAGATGATCAGGTAAAATCTGGCAGTAAAGCTGAACTTCTAATTATTTGTAAAGACATGCAAGAGGAAATTGAAGAGCTAGAATCCACATTAGAATATTATAGAAATTCCAACGATAAAATGCAACAAGACACGTACAACATGATATTAGAAATTAAGAACTAAAAGGAAAAATTGTTGCAAGTGATTCTACTATTGCTTTATTGGAAAAGGAGAATTCTAGGTTGCATGAAAAAGCTAATTGTCTTTCTTGTCCGTCTTTATTGAATGATATGAGCATGCTTAAGCAAGATTAAATTAAGCTTGAAACTGAAAAAGATTATGTGATTAGAGAGCTTAATGATAAATTGTGTATGCTAAATAACGAGCTTAAAAGAAAATGGTTGAATCTGAAAAGAAGGAAGAGGAAAACCAGAAAGCTTATATAAGTAAATGCACTTTAATTGTGAATGAAAATGCTTTATTGAAATCTACAGTAACGAGTCTATAATTATCATTAAGGAAATATTCAATTGGTAAAAATTCATTGGATATTATACTTGAAAATCAATTATATGGCAATAATAGATGTAGACTTGGATTTGGTTTGAAAAATGTTGAAAAGCCAAAATTTAAGAAAATTCACAATGTGCCTACTATTGTCAAAAATATGCATGCAAAGTGCTTTACTTGTGATAATGTTGGTCATACATCTTATTATTGCAAGTTTAGGAACATGAATATGAAATTCAAACAAGTATGGGTTCCTAAATCTTTGATGACTAACATGGGTGTACCTTGTTGGATTTCAAGGTCATACATAGCATCTACCATGTAGGTATGATGGAGATTTGGTGAGGAGCTTTGGATTGAATGTTTTTATTATATAGCTCCTTAGCCAAACGACGATGCGAAGGTATGGTTTTTTATTCCTTGCACTTAATGCATGCCTTCATAGCATTTTTTTCTTTTGCATGCTTGAACTATTTTTTATTTATGCACTACTTTGTTTGATTCTAGTTTGCTCAGTTCATTATATATAAAAATCAAAAAAAAAATCAATAATCAATAATAAAAAAAAATGTGTGCTTATTGTATATCTTTTCTTTTGTTTCATTCAAGTGATATTAATGAATGAAACTCATATCCTTATAGAAATCATTGTAGTATTGTTATAGCTACATGAGCATGTTACAATTCCTAAGTAGCCATGACATGTTTAATGAATTGAATAACTTGATTTCTACACCTACATCTTCACTTCCACTTGTATTGAATATTGTTGCACAATTGGAGATTCTTTTATGAAATATTGGAAAGTGAATGTAGGTTGAAAATAAATGATAAATCTAAGGGATATGATGTGTATTTGCCATAGATAAAAATTGAGCACAAAAGAACTGAATATGAAACAAGAAAAATGAAAAAGAATAAATATTGCTCCATATGTAAAATGGATACAATTTATGGCAAGTATAATACCCATGAGTATCCAACATATGCTATATGGGTAATCTTTCGCATTGGTGTTATACTCGTCAAGCAATGTCACCCCCACATCTAAGAGTCATTATAGGCTATGCTTTTGGGGTGTAGTACCTTGAACTCATTTTTAATGAGGTGGGAAAAATCAATCCTAGTAATATCATGTTTATTGGAAAATGTGGATTGGTTTTGGTTGATTTATATGATAGTTTCTTCCTTTATGCCTCAATTATTTAATCATCACACTTATACGATGGTGTAGAAGTATACATTACTCTTTTCATTGAATTTGAAGTGCTTATTTTAAGGAAAATGTCATGCAAGTGCTAGTTGTAATTTATAATTCTTTATTTTTGCATGTGATATGAGCTAGACTTCGTTTATACACTTTTGATGATAACAAAAGGGGGAGAAAATATTGAAGATTTGGTGCATTAAGGCTTATACGTGCATATATGAGTATTGGTTTAAGGGGGAGCATTAATGAATAAGTATTGGTTCAAGGGGGAGCATGAAAATAGGGGGAGCATGCCATGCTTATTTGAGTCACATTATTGTTACATCATTGCATTGCATGCTTGTATGCTTGTACATCAAGTGTTATATTGTTGCATACATCCACCTATTATCACATTTCACACACACATGTCACGATGTATTATTTGGAACGTTGGTGCAAATCTTATAATAGTTTGTCATCATCAAAAGGGGGGGAGATTGTTGGATACAATGTATGTTGGATACAACGATCAATAACTTCGTGTTTGATGATAACAAACGTGTGTGAACAGTCTAATGTGTGTGCTAAGTGTTTTCAGGAGTGGCATGCTTGTAAATCTTTAAAGTGATGACTAAGTCAATTGATGGAGGAATTGATATTCACAAAGCAAATTGGAAGATGGAGAAATTACTATTCATATAGCAATTTGGACTTGGTCAAAGATGAAGGGATATGGAGTATCTCAATCAAATCTACCTTTGATTGATTCAAATCAATTAGAGATTCAATTCAAATCCTAATCATATTAGCATTGCAACCCAAATCTCATTCAAATTCTAATCCTATTTGTATTGTAATAAGATCAAAACAAATCCCAATCAAATCCTATTCAAATCCCTACAAATATTATATTCCTACCTCTAATTGGATTTCTCCACAATCCTAACCATCTTGCTTTTCTATCTCCAGGGGATTGCATCCTAGCCATGAAATCTCCTCCTTGGCCGCAACCCTAGCCTAGAGACCTCCTTCTTAGCCGCAACCTAATCCCTAGCCATTGACTCTCTCCCATGCCGCAATACCCTAGAATAATCTGTTGAGTATTGGACTCCCCGGATTTGGTTTTGGATGATGAGCAAACATAAATAATTCAAGGACTAACAATTTGTGAGCGCAGTTATGGAGATCGTCGCCAAATTCACGAGAACACTCAAAGCGACATCTCAAGACTTCTCAAAGCTCGTATTCAATGCCTAAAGCTTCGTTGAAGCTTTTGGACCATTTTGGAAGTCATGAAGATTTGATCGAAGCTCTCGAAGACCGTTCTTTAAGGTTTTATTTATAGTCTTTTAGTTTCGATCTATAGAATGTTAAGCCTTGAGTATATCTTACATTTCTATCTTCATAACGCTCATATCTTAGCTCTAGGATCTTAGTTGAAGTCCATTCTAACTTCCTCGAAGCATCGCGCTTCGATTCGGACTTTATTGTGCATGTTAGTTGGTTCAAGAAGAAGAACTGACCGACTAGATGGTGATCTAGTCGGTCGGTAAAGCTTCTTGGACCGACTAGTTTCAGTTTGTATTTTCTTTCTCAGTACTGTTTACAGTTAGTCGGTCTACGTTGACTCACCGACCGACTAGTTTGTGAACTAGTCGGTCAGTGATGCTTCTTTGACCGACTAGTTGAGCTTTACTGTACATGCCATATTTTCTCCTAAGCTACTGTTTATCGTTAGTCGGTCTAAGAACGTCTGGTGACCGACTAGTTGATAATCTAGTCGGTCAACATTTGTTCTTGAACTGACTAACTCAATTTGTATTCAGACTAATTGTTTTTGATTCTTAGTCGGTCTAAGTTCACTGACCGACCGACTAGTTGTGAAACTAGTCGATCAGACAGTCTTTGTGGACCGACTAGATTTCTAGGTCTGAAATTCAATCTCTTCACTGTTCATCACTTAGTCGGTCCATGCTGTTTGACCGACCGACTAGTTGATGAACTAGTCGGTTAGTGGTTGTTCTTTGACCGACTAACTGCTTCAGATTTCTTTCCGTTGGGATTTGACCTAACTCGTTTTTATGGGACCCTATAAATACGAAGCTTGGTCATTTCTCTCTAGGTTAGAGCTGCTATTAAGAGATTCATTTAGATTGAAAGAGTTAGAGATTCTCACTCATTTCCAAAGCTCTCTCCCTCACAAGAAATCCATTCTCTCACATTCTAGATCTAGAATCCATCTTGAGAGAAGTTTGTTCTTGGTGAGCCTTTCAAGCTCTAGCTTGATTCAAGTCTCCAAATCACTCCTAGGCACCCATTGCTGCTCATTTCAGTGGTGCTAGGTCTTGGTGACTTTCTCTTCCTCAAATCCCTCCTTGCACCTATTTGGTAAGAAAACTCAAGGTATAGGATTTTGTGGTAAGATTGTTTATTTCATTATAAACTCATTTATATTGCTTATTGATTCTCTCGGTTGTGAGAGAAGGTTGTGATCCCGGGTTGTGGGATTCACTATTGCCATTGCATGTATGATTTGATCTTGTGAAGGTTTTTCACAAGATATCATAGTGGAAATCTTAGGTTAGGGTTTCTAACCTAAGTATCCGGAGGGGATCCGGGTGGTTGGGACGTAGGATCACCGGGAACAAGTCGGGGAGACTTGGGTGGATCCGAACCCAGTAATATCTATTGTTAGCATTGTTAATTTTGTTGTTGTCATCAATTTAAGCTTCCGCAAATTGATTTGGTAGTTGTTTGCACGATAATTAGGAATTATACTCCTTGTTATTTTTAAAGTACTATTCACCCCCCCTCTAGTACTTGTGCAGTAGCTTGTAGGGCATTTTATTTGGTATCCGAGCCAGATACTTAGCTATGTCTGCCAACGACAACAAGACCGTTCGTCCACCTACGGATTATGGATCCTTCAGGAACCGTGAAGGAGCGTCTTCGGTCATTGAAGGACATTCCTCGACTAGGCCTCCATTCTTCAACGACGTCAATTATGGATATTGGAAATGCCGGATGGAAACGTTCCTCCGGAGCGCCTCATTGTGGAGAATTACCATGTCGGAGTACAATGTGCCTACAGAAGAAGATTTCGACAAGTGGACTACCGCGGAGGTCGCCGCGGAGATTGCAAATGCCAAAGCAATGAATGCTTTACAATGTGCATTGGAACCCGAAGATTTTAATAAGATATGCACATGTAAGAGTGCATATCAAATTTGGAATTCGCTCCTCATTTTGCATGAAGGAACGAGTCGGGTAAGAGATTCTAAACTCGTAGTAGTCAATAGAGATTACGAATTGTTTCATATGGAACAGGGAGAAAAGATGAAGGAGTATTATGCTCGCTTCGTCGACATAATGAACGAGTTGGAAGCTCTCGGCAAAACATACACCCAAAAGGAGAAGTGTTCGAAGCTTATCGAAGGACTTCCTTCTTCTTGGGAGAAACGTACCTTCGCCATCGAGGAAGGTAATGACATGAATAAGTATACCGTAGTTCAATTGATGGGTACTTTGATGTCATACGAGGTACGCAAAGATAGCAAGGTGAAGTTACAAGAAAAGATGAAGTCCTATTTGAACCAAGACGTGCCTAAGAAAAAGGCGATTGCGTTCAAGGCGGCTCCATCCACCTCTACCGATGATGAGGACTCGGAAGAAGAAATGGACATGGAATCCATTGCACTCATGGCAAAGAAGTTCAATCGCTTCTTCCGAAAGGGTAACTTCAAACAAAAATCTAAATTTACTTCTACTAACGCCTCTCCACCTTTGTGCTTTAAATGCAATAAGCCAGGACACATCAAAGCGGATTGTCCTCAAAACAAGCAAAAGGAGAAGTGGAAGGCGCCGAAGTTCGACAAGTCCAAGAAGTACAAAAAGGGGTACAAAAAGGGACTTGTCGGAGCAACATTCACCGACTCTGAGGATTCCTCAAGCGGAGAGTCGGACGATGAGAAAGTGGAGCAAGCGCACATGTGCTTCATGGCAAGAGAGGAGCATGATCAAGGATCCTCCTCTTCCGATGATAGCGACAACGAAGGCGATGAGGTAACTATGGATGACCTTAGGAATGCTAATTCTCAATTATGGTCTAAGTATACTAAATTAGTAAATAGGTATACTAAAGTAAAAGATGACTTAGCTAGCATTCAAACCTCGCCTAAAACTATCATCACCAACAACGACACCGTTGTTGAAGAGTTGAAGAATGAGATTGTTAATCTCAAGACTCAACTTGAACATGTTAGCATTGAGGATCCGGAAGAACATAAGATAGCGGATTTGACTTCTCAAAACTCGACGTTGAGTATTGAGAATGAGAATCTTAAATCTCGTGTTTATGTGCTCACATCGCAAGTATCCACCTTGGATACTTCTTTGCGTTCTCTCACCGAGAAATATGAGAACACATTAGGCCGAATTAATAAATTCAATAAGGGTAAGGACCATTTGGATAAAATCCTAAGTGACTTACTTCCGGCCAATCACCACATTGGCTTGGGGTATACGATGGGAAGTTCATCCAAATCGGCCACTACTTTTGTTAGGCCAACTTCCGGTGCTTCGACGAGTGGTAGCAAACACTCTATTGGTAGTTCATCTACCAATGGTGCTTCCACCTCGTCCACACCCTCTTTCGGAAAGAAACCCACTTTGGGTGGACCTCCAAAGAATGGGCATGCCTACATGTACACCAATACCATGCCACGTAGGAACACACGTCCTACTCCACCGGTTCACACATATGATGATTTTTATGCTACACATTCACGGGCACGTGCACACCATGTGAGACACCCTCACGCACGTGTTCCCTCACATGCATATGTTCACCCACAACATCATATGAATAATTATCCATATGCACCATTTCATCATGTTCCTTATGCCTATCCACGACATGCATCACGTAGAAACCAACAACGCATGCATGCACCCAATAGGATGAAGGCTCCCAAAATATTCTCAATTTGGAGCCCAAAGGACACTACCATGAATGAAAAACAAGTTTACATGAATGACTATTTTATTAATGTAGTGGATAATATTAATTATATTGGGAAGTCTAAGTCCAATTGGACTTGGCTTCCAAAGGTCTAACCTTTGAGGACCCAATGACCTTGGGTACCATGATACGACATTTCATATCTATAGGTACTCAAGAAAAAGGAACGGAGCAACAAATTTAAATTTAGCTCCAAGAGAAATTGGATACTCGATAGCGGGTGTTCAAAACACATGACGGGCGATGCTCAATTGCTTTCCGGAGTGGTGCCCATTGCTAATGGGAACCGGGTAGTCTTTGGAGGCAACGAGAGCGGAACCATCGTCGGTGTTGGTAAAGTGGGTAACCCATCTAAACCCTTAATTAGTGATGTTTATCTAGTTAATGGTTTAAATCATAATCTTATTTCAATAAGCCAACTTTGTGACAAAGGTTACAAAGTTAGCTTTGCGAAAGGATTGTGTCATATTTTGAATGATAATAATGATTTATTATTTTCCGGCACACGCCATAAAGATATTTATATTTTGGATCTTCCTAAGTCATATGAACAATGTCTCGTTGCCAACACAAGTGAACAACACTTATGGCATCGACGCTTTGGACATGTGAACTTTGGAACACTTTATAAGCTTTCAAAATTAAATTCCATTAAAGGTTTTCTGAAGCTCGTTTTTGAAAAGAAAAGTTTTTGTGATTCTTGTCAACGTGGCAAGCTTCCTAAATCTTCATTTAAACCTAAGAAAAGCATTTCTACTAAACGGCCACTAGAGCTATTACATCTAGACTTATTTGGGCCAACTAGAGTTGCTTCCTTAGGAAATGCAAGATATGGACTTGTCATCGTAGATGATTATTCGAGATTTACATGGGTATTTTTCTTATGTAATAAAAATGAAGCTTTTGAAAATTTCACAATATTTGTGAAGAAAGTACAAAATCTCATCGGAACCACCATTGTCACTATTCGTAGTGATCATGGGGGTGAATTTGAGAATGAGTCTTTCTCAAATTTTTGTGATGATCTTGGAATTACTCACACGTTTTCTTTCCCTCGCGCACCCCCTCAAAATGGTGTTGTTGAGAGGAAGAATAGAACGCTTGTGGAGTGTGCTCGCACCATGCTTGATGATAGCCATCTTGGCCATCAATTTTGGGCGGAAGCGGTACACACCGCTTGCTATGTGTTTAATAGAATACTTTTGAGGCCCGGCACCAAACAAACTTGCTATGAATTGTTGTTTGGTAGATTGCCTCAAGTTAAACATTTTCGTGTTTTCGGTGCAAAATGTTTTATTAAAAACACGTATGAAAATTTGGACAAGTTTGATCCGAGATCGGATGAGGGGATATTTGTTGGGTATTCCTCACGTAGCAAAGCCTACCGGATATACAACAAAAGATCCTCTACGATCGAGGAATCACTACATGTCTCTTTTAATGAGAATTTTACTACTTCTAGAATTTCTAATGATGATGATTCTATGGATGTTTTATGTGATTCGTTTGATAATTCTAAGTCTAATGATTCAATTGATTCTATTGATACTAACCCAACTAATGAGGTTGTTGAGAATGTTCCTAGTGATCAGGGAATTCCCAAACGGCTTCATACGGTTCGTGACCACCCCCATGAGCAAGTTATTGGCAATATTCGTGATAGAGTCAAAACAAGATCGCAAGTCCACCACTTCGCCAATTGTGCCTTTGCCTCATCGATTGAGCCAAAGAATATAGTTGAAGCATGCGAAGATAGTGCTTGGATCCTTGCCATGGAGGAGGAACTCATTCAATTCGAGAGGAATGAGGTATGGGAGCTTGTTCCTTTGCCATCGAAGAACCACACCGTCATAGGGACAAAGTGGATCTTCAAGAACAAAACCGACGAAAACCAAGTCGTCGTCCGAAACAAAGCTCGGTTAGTAGCTCAAGGCTATCGACAAGAGGAAGGTATCGATTTCGAAGAATCCTTCGCTCCGGTAGCTAGATTAGAATCAATTAGATTACTTTTGTCTTTTGCATGCCATAAAAATTTTAAATTATTTCAAATGGATGTTAAAAGTGCATTTTTAAACGGAGATGTCGTTGAGGAAGTTTACGTTTCTCAACCTCCGGGCTTCATAAATGAAAGATTTCCAAATCATGTTTTTAAACTAAAGAAAGCTCTTTACGGTTTGAGACAAGCTCCTCGAGCTTGGTATGATCGCCTAAAGAATTTTCTTTTGGATTTGAATTTTAAAATGGGCGAAGCCGATTCTACACTTTTTGTTAAGCATGCGAATAATGATATTTTATTAGTTCAAATTTATGTTGATGATATCATTTTCGGTGCTACTAACTTCACTCTTTGCGAAGAGTTTTCTAATGTTATGAAGGAACAATTTGAGATGAGCCACATGGGCGAACTCAAATATTTCTTAGGTCTCCAAATTCGCCAATTGAACGATGCAATCTTCATCCACCAAACGAAATACACGGTGGAGTTACTAAAGCGATTTGGAATGGAGAATGCCTCCGGGAAAAAGACTCCTATGAGCACTACAACGCATCTTGATAAAGATACGGGCGGAAAAGATGTAGACATTCATCTCTATCGAGGTATGATAGGTAGTTTACTTTATCTTACCGCTAGTAGGCCCGATATTATGTTTGCCGTTTATATTTGTGCTCGTTATCAGTCTCAACCTAAGGATTCTCACTTAGTAGCGGTTAAACGTATTTTTCGCTATCTAAGTTACACTTTAGATTTTGGATTACTTTATCCGAAATCTAGCACATATGAGTTAGTCTCATATAGTGACGCTGATTATGCGGGATGCAAATCCGACAGGAAAAGTACTAGTGGCACTTGCCATTTTCTAGGAAATTCCCTTGTCTCTTGGTTTTCCAAGAAGCAAAATTCGGTATCACTTTCAACCACCGAGGCGGAATACATTGCCGCCGGTGCCGCTTGTGCCCAGGTTCTTTGGATGAGACACACACTAAAGGATTTTGGTATTCATTGTGATACTAGCCCTATCATGGTGGATAACCAAAGTGCTATTTGTCTTTCAAAGAATCCGGTGCACCATTCCCGATCTAAACACATAGATGTCCGACACCACTTTTTAGATGATCATGTTGCTAAAAAGGACATCATTTTAGTGTACGTTGAAACCCAAAAGCAAATCGCCGATATTTTCACGAAACCCCTAAAGGAGGACTCCTTTGTGCGGTTGCGTCGAGAATTGGGGATTATGGGTGAATCCGAGATATAGGATTCATGTTTCATTCAATTATCTTGCATGCTATTATATTTCGCAATATTTCGTCATGCTAGACTTATTGGATTTTTCGGGATTTTATGTGATATTTTTGAATTTATGCTCGAATTCATATTTGAATGTCGTATTTGAGATTTCGATGTTTAATGGGGTAGTTTAGATGATTTTTGAGAGGATTGCGATGTTTCGTCCAAGTGT
Source organism: Scilla litardierei (assembly GCA_030789695.1). NCBI lineage: Eukaryota > Viridiplantae > Streptophyta > Magnoliopsida > Asparagales > Asparagaceae > Scilla > Scilla litardierei. The sequence goes on from CM061138.1 coordinate 129,416,572, forward strand.
ATTTAGGAGAGATCTTAATTGTCAATTTTTGGACTCATCTAGTCGGTCTCAGTTCATCAACCAACCGACTAGATTCACATCTAGTCGGTCAGCTAATGAACTCAGACCGACTAGCTCTATCTCTCAACTTTTGGACTCCTTTAGTCGGTATCAGTTCAATCACCAACCGACTAGATTCGTATCTAGTCGGTTAGGAAAAGAACTCAGACCGACTAGCTCAAGCTTTTAGGATTTCCTCTCCAGCTTAACTCATTAGTCGGTTCAAGTTTACTTACCGACCGACTAGATTGAGTTCTAGTCGGTCAGTATTTGAACGTAGACCGACTAATTCTCATTCATGATTTTTCGATTTGTCCCTGTTTCACTTTTAGTCGGTTCAAGCTCGTTAACTGACCGACTAGATTGTCATCTAGTCGGTCAGCCATTGAACTGTGACCGACTAAGTGCTCAGGGGCAGTCATGTCTTTTCGCGCTTTCGACCGACTTAAATCATATCTAATCGATTCTTTTCTCTATTAGTCGGTCTCCAACTTCCCTCCAACTCGAAAACCCCCGATCCCTCCTCGAGACTCTTCGACTTCCGTCGATCTCCGGCGGCTTTTCCGTCCAACCGCCGCCGTCGATCTCCCTCCCCTAGGTATATCTCCTCCTCCTAGGTCGTTTTCGAGTTCTAGGGCTTCATTTCATCTCTAGGGTTTCGATTTTCTGTTCTAGGGCTTGATTTCGGTTCTAGGGTTTAAACTTAGGGTTATTTGATCTTTTCAAATTTCGTTGATTGATCTCGTTGTGCCACGATCATGGCAAAGACGAGGATTCCTATCACTCCCTCTGGGGCATCCCCCATGACCGTAGGGCCATCTAACCCGAGGAATATTCTAAGCCCAAACGTCGTGCTAAATCAACCCAAGCTTCTCCGTCTTCGCCTCCTCTGAAGAAGCAGAGGACGGCGACCGTCAAACCCGGTAAACATTCTAAGTCTAAAAAGCCTATACTCCATACCCCCTCTACTCCTCCTGATTCCGATACTGAGTTTAGACCCGAGGATGAGTCTGGCCATAGGGAACCCACTCCTCCACTTCGTCCTAGGACTCGACAGCCTAAGGGAAAGGGCACAATGCCAGTTGGTGGTGTTGACATATCGTTGTGTCGCGACGACCCTATGTGTCTAGCGGCCTACAACCGTATTGAGCACTGCCCGATGCTATTGGAGCACTATGTTCAGTTTTCAGACTTCCTTGGCTTAGCTGATCTCCTATCCTATAGTGGGCTCCAAGACTACCTTCGCTTCGACCCTAAGGCGAACCCTCGACCCTATCCTCGCCTGGTCAAACTATTCTATGCAAATCGTGTCCGGGGCCACTACGATGAGAGCCACTCCATCGAGACTAATGTCTTGGGGACTCCTATAGTCCTCACGGCAGAAATCTTGGGGGAGTTGCTTGGTTGCTCATCGTCTGGTCTCCTTCCGTCAGACATCTCTGTTGATGATATCTCCTCTCTGGATCAGTCTGTTCTCGCTGATATCTTCCATGTGATCCCTCCTGCTTTTATTGGTGTTCCTTCGAAGTCGTTTAAGCCAAATGCATGGGTGCTCAATCTCATTCTGAAGTCGTGCTTGCTTCCCAAGTACGGCTCATCTTCTCTGCCATCCCAGCCGTTCCTCAAGTTGATTTACGCTCTATTCTTGGGTTGCGAGATTAATTGGGCTCGCGTTATACTCGATAAGATGGACTCTTTCGAGTGTGTTCGCAAGACCACTAAATCTGCGCATATCCCTTATCCTTGTCTGTTGACTTTGGTGTTCCGTCATTTTCGCGTGCCTTTGCCTCCTGACGATGAGCGTCCTCTTGGTCCTCCACTGAACGTGACGGCCGTAAAGAAATCTCTTGCGGCACTCCGTCACGTGCTGCGGATGACTCCTTCTGCATCCCAGGCCACATCTTCAGCTGCTGCAGCCCCCCCTCCTACCACCACACTAGATGATATCGTTCGCTTACTTCGTCGTCACGAGTCTCGTTTGGCTCGTACCGAGGACGTAGTGTGCCGTATGGCTAGTTTGATGGGTATTCAGCTTCCTCCTCCTGTTTCTGAGGATGAGGAGATGGATGACGAGGATATTGATGAGCTTGTCACCTCTTTAGCTCATGGCGCTTAGGCCACTGCTGCTGCTGCTACCACATCTGCTCCTGGAGCTGGCACCTCTTCCGGTGCTCCAGAGACTTCTGCACCAGTGGATCAGACTTCTGATGCTGCTGCTGCTCCTGCTGACGTCCCTGATCCAGTCGTGCCTGCTGATGTTCCAGCTGATACTCCTGCCGTTGAGCCAGTCGTCGATGTCTCCACTCCTGCCCCGACGATCCCTTCTGTACACACACCACTCCTTGCAGCAGAGCCTGAGTCCACTCCCTCGACTGGACCCACGGAGACTGCTGATCCTGCCACTTCCTCCTGAGCGTCAGTTTGGAGGCCTCTCCTGTGATCATTGGATGATACATCTTGTTGAGAGTGTTTTGGGTTAGGATGGAGTTTTGGCGGTGTTTTGATGTATTTTGGATTTTGGATGTCGGTGTACTTGTTGTACTTTCATTTTGTTGGATGTTTGATGATGGTGTTTCGATGATTATGTTGTACCTTTTTGATGTTGATATAGATGTTGCACTTCCTATGATGTAGTCGATGTGATTTTGGATGTACTCATGGTATTCATATATATATACATCGATGTTCTCTTTTACTTCGTCGTGCACATTTAATATTCATTCAATGTCTATGATATGTGAATTCGTCGCTCGACGCTTAAAAACTTGGTTAAATAGATTATATTTCTATGATTGCATAGAATTGTTTTCCATGCACAAATTTAACCAAGAATATTGAGTATTGACGTATATGTTTCTTTATTCAATAATTGAATTTGAATTTGGTATTTTGATGATTTTCATATTCGTATTTCGAAAATGGACAATTTGGCACACTTTGATTTGATTTCATCTCTTTTCCCTTGGTGTCAATTTGGTCCATCGTCATATTCTACGACTCCCGATGTTGGATTTTCTTTATCCTGGTTGTTGTCGTTGTATGCCCCCCATTTTTGGGATAATGCCAAAGGGGGAGAGATAATGATAATGATTAGGGCAAATGAAAATTTAACTCAATTTCCAAGAATCTAATTTGATATGTTAGATTCAGGGGGAGTTAAGATATATATAAGGATTTTCAAATCCGATATTTCAAAATTCGATTCTCATTTTATACCTTACTCGTCTGATTGATGCAATTAATATATATTCAATTTGGAATTAACGTGTCATCAATGCAGGGGGAGTAAGTATTTTACATTTGAATCATTATTTTTGATTATTATTTATGTTGGTTTGTCATCACCAAAAAGGGGGAGAATGTTGAGTATTGGACTCCCCGGATTTGGTTTTGGATGATGAGCAAACATAAATAATTCATGGACTAACAATTTGTGAGCGCAGTTATGGAGATCGTCGCCAAATTCACGAGAACACTCAAAGCGACATCTCAAGACTTCTCAAAGCTCGTATTCAATGCCTAAAGCTTCGTTGAAGCTTTTGGACCATTTTGGAAGTCATGAAGATTTGATCGAAGCTCTCGAAGACCGTTCTTTAAGGTTTTATTTATAGTCTTTTAGTTTCGATCTATAGAATGTTAAGCCTTGAGTATATCTTACATTTCTATCTTCATAACGCTCATATCTTAGCTCTAGGATCTTAGTTGAAGTCCATTCTAACTTCCTCGAAGCATCGCGCTTCGATTCGGACTTTATTGTGCATGTTAGTTGGTTCAAGAAGAAGAACTGACCGACTAGATGGTGATCTAGTCGGTCGGCAAAGCTTCTTGGACCGACTAGTTTCAGTTTGTATTTTCTTGCTCAGTACTGTTTACAGTTAGTCGGTCTACGTTGACTCACCGACCGACTAGTTTGTGAACTAGTCGGTCAGTGATGCTTCTTTGACCGACTAGTTGAGCTTTACTGTACATGCCATATTTTCTCCTAAGCTACTGTTTATCGTTAGTCGGTCTAAGAACGTTTGGTGACCGACTAGTTGATAATCTAGTCGGTCAACATTTGTTCTTGAACCGACTAACTCAATTTGTATTCAGACTAATTGTTTTTGATTCTTAGTCGGTCTAAGTTCACTGACCGACCGACTAGTTGTGAAACTAGTCGGTCAGACAGTCTTCGTGGACCGACTAGATTTCTAGGTCTGAAATTCAATCTCTTCACTGTTCATCACTTAGTCGGTCCATGCTGTTTGACCGACCGACTAGTTGATGAACTAGTCGGTCAGTGGTTGTTCTTTGACCGACTAACTGCTTCAGATTTCTTTCCGTTGGGATTTGACCTAACTCGTTTTTATGGGACCCTATAAATACGAAGCTTGGTCATTTCTCTCTAGGTTAGAGCTGCTATTAAGAGATTCATTGAGATTGAAAGAGTTAGAGATTCTCACTCATTTCCAAAGCTCTCTCCCTCACAAGAAATCCATTCTCTCACATTCTAGATCTAGAATCCATCTTGAGAGAAGTTTGTTCTTGGTGAGCCTTTCAAGCTCTAGCTTGATTCAAGTCTCCAAATCACTCCTAGGCACCCATTGCTGCTCATTTCAGTGGTGCTAGGTCTTGGTGACTTTCTCTTCCTCAAATCCCTCCTTGCACCTATTTGGTAAGAAAACTCAAGGTATAGGATTTTGTGGTAAGATTGTTTATTTCATTATAAACTCATTTATATTGCTTATTGATTCTCTCGGTTGTGAGAGAAGGTTGTGATCCCGGGTTGTGGGATTCACTATTGCCATTGCATGTATGATTTGATCTTGTGAAGGTTTTTCACAAGATATCATAGTGGAAATCTTAGGTTAGGGTTTCTAACCTAAGTATCCGGAGGGGATCCGGGTGGTTGGGATGTAGGATCACCGGGAACAAGTCGGGGAGACTTGGGTGGATCCGAACCCAGTAATATCTATTGTTAGCATTGTTAATTTTGTTGTTGTCATCAATTTAAGCTTCCGTAAATTGATTTGGTAGTTGTTTGCACGATAATTAGGAATTATACTCCTTGTTATTTTTAAAGTACTATTCACCCTCCCCCCCCCCCCCCCCCTCTAGTACTTGTGCAGTAGCTTGTAGGGCATTTCATACTCCTCTCCAAGAGGAAGAAATTGCGGCATACCAAAGGAAAACTTGCGGTCATATTGAAGAGCCAAGGCCAATAATTGATGCATCCATCCAAGCTCCAAACCCCCTAAGCCAAAAGCCTATAGCCACAACTAAGCATCTTTTGCAAGTCATCCTCAAGCTCTCTTGCCGCAAGCTTAGCCCATAAACAACATCTCATATCTACATCTATCAAAGAGCCAAGCTTCATTACCATCTAGTCCTAAACTCCTATCATCTTCCCAATGCCAAAGATCATTACCTTGCACAAGTTGCAAACCAAGCAAGCCATAGCCAACCATCCAAGCTCTTTGCGCAACCCTTAAGCCTTCATTGCTGCAAGCTTTGCCACCCTCATCTCCATTGGCACAAGCACAAAGCAAGCTCCAATCCAAAGCCATAGCATAATCTTCACAAAGATTCATCAAGAGGGGTTCTCAAGTGCCGCAACAAGGAGGAGAGTGAGGCTGCGACACCAAGGAGAGGCTGCGCGTGCACTGCTGTAGCACCAAGGAGAGGCTGTGCGTGCACTGCTACAGCACCAAGGAGCATTGCATGTGTATTGCTGCAGGCCACAACTTCAGTAAGCTATCATCCACTTGATCATTGCCGCAAGTTGTCATTGAAGGGAGGAAGGGTCGCAAGTTTCAAGTGGGCGACATCCAAGGCTGCAACTTGAGTTGCAGACGTGACGAGACATCTACATCTTCCCAGATGAGATCTAGCCCGTGCTGATTGATAGAGACGACGACGGCTACACAAAACTAAGATTTCTAAACTCTTATTTTCTTTGAGTAGTATTGTTTGATCTCCGTAGGGGAAACTTTACCGTTTACTTGTGATATTTTGTGGTCTTGTCTAATAGTGATCTAGATAAGAGGACCTTGACGGGTGTCGTCAAGTGAGCGCATATATTAAGATTGATAGTGTTGAACACATTGAGTGGGGTACTGAGCCTGGTGAGTGTAGAGACATTGGTTCTCTAGTTATTACAGTTGTGCATGTACACTACTAATATAATATTTGCTTTCGAGAGCTGGACATAGGTCGTGATGGTCAACCGAACCAAGGTAAATCTGCAGTGTATCTGTGTCTGATTATTATTTACCCTGCATGTGATTATAACTGCGTGTGATTACTTGTGGGTTGCATGAGAATTTTTAATAGCCTATTCACCCCCTCCCCTCTATGCTTAGATCCAGATCCAACAGGTTCGATTGTAAGGCTGGGGCAACTCCCCCAGCTGGCCAACCCGTACAGGTTGCCGTAAGGCAGGGGGCAACACCCCCAGCAGGTCGACCCATCGGTTTGTCATAAGGCTGGGGGTAACTGATGTGCGTTTATATTCTATATATTCACCACGTCTTCTTTGTGATTTTCCATTGATTTCCATCGTTTCATATCGGTTCTTTCGTGTTTTTTGTATCTTTTCATTTTCTCCATGTTTTTGTGCAAATGCAGGAGATTGCCAGCGTTGGGGATGTTTAAAGAAGATATCATGAGCCCCGGAGCAAATGGAGGAGTCACGCGTGATCCAGAGGGTCAAACGATGAAGATTGCTATATTTCGGCCCTCAACCGATCGGGTGGACACAGCCACCCGATCGATTGATGCACACGTATCCAACCCAGATGGAGGCTGAAGTGAAGAAGCAGCTCAACCGACCGGGTCGTCGATCGGTTGAATCCAACAGAACTCTCGGCCATTTGGAGCTGATTTCAAACAGATAGGGTGACTTATCACCCGATCGGTTCATCTGTAGCCGCATCACCCCAAATATCGAACCGACGGCTCCACCTGCCCTCCTTAGTGCCCGGTTGAAGCTCTCGAAGCCCGATGGCTAAAGCAACAAGCAGCTCACCCGATCGGTTGACATTTCAACCTATCGGGTCGCCTTTTCTTCCCCTTTCACGCACCGCTGCTCATTCATTGAAGATCTGATATCATTCCAGAGGGAATTTGGGTGATCTCTTTATTTTCTAGCGTCGGCATCGTCGTTAGCTTTCCAACGATAGGTCGCATGCCCAAATCCGATTTTTCTACATTTTTTCTGGAATTTTCTGAGTGCAACTGTGTGCTAAAATTGGGTGCTGTCTGGAATTGAACTTCACCCGATCGGGTGAGCTACCACCCGACCGGGTGAGATCATTTTTTGCCGTTTTGAGCTCTCTGTTTATTCCGCCCGATCGGGTGAACTTCCACCCGATCGGGTGGGCTTGTTTTAGCAGTTTTGAGTGGGTTTCGGACCCGAACTGTTAAGGGTTTTGAGGGAGCTTTTAAGTACAAGTTTGGGCATGACTTGGAGGGCATCTTCTCCCTTTTTTCAGTAGTTTTCCTCCCCTTTCTTGGGAGTTTTAGGTTAAGTTAGATTAGGTTTTCTATTGCAATAAATCTTGTAGAGGATTGAAGATTCAAACACAAGATTAGTATTTCTTTCTCTTGTTTTTCATTGTTTTGTATTGTGTTTATTTTGATTGATGGTGAACGTTTGTATGTCTTTTCTGTTGCTTGTTTTTATGTTCTTCACCATTGAGTAGTGTTGATGAACCCTAATACGGGTTAGGATAGGATTGATGCTTGGAAAACTACATTTGACTTGATTGCATGGTATGTGTTCGATGAAATGTGTCAATGGGGATTTCTAGCAATCTGAGTCCAATTCGTATGGCAACACACTAGTTGTGTTGGGGATTGGGGTCCGGTGTCTTGTCTAGTCAAGATCTGCTTTGATGTATTGCTAGAAATCACATTCGACCTATTGGCCATTAGGGTTACGCGGGGGGGTTTCATTGTCATTGGCGGGAGAAAGACCGCCTCTGACCGTCAGGCCAAGGGGGAATAAACTTGGCGGTTGACTCCCTAGCCATAGCTCACGCCCCTAGCATAGACATCGAGTCCTCACGCGTGGGAACGTCTTGGACGAAATGTTGGGAGTTATCATTGTGGCCTTAATGCTCCCGGTTGCTGAAGGTGTTAATGGACATGGGAATGCCCACCATTTGAAATCGAGTAGACCTAGCGTACTAGGCATCGACCGGAATATCGGGCCATGGACGCTACGTACCACCTTTTGGGGCAATGTATCACCCTGGGTCTAGTCAAATGCCAAGTGTCATGAATGCTCTAACCCGAGTTAGCGGGGATTCATTTCGTGTCTTTTTATTTATTTCTTTTATTTCTACACTTCCACCCACATTGTCCGCTTAGCTAGCACACAACCTAGGCGAGGCTAGTAGCCATTCAAGCCATCCACCTCCCTGAGTTTGATAAACCCGCACCCTACACTAACCGTGCACTTGCGGTAAAACGACACCGCGCCCAAACCGTAAACGGGGCGCCGGTCAAGTTTTTGGCGCCGTTGCCGGGGAGGCGTTCGGTTTGATATTAGCTTAGCTTGGGTTCGTTAGACTACGCATAAAAACACAAAAAAAAATTAAAAAAAGAAATTTTTTCCCCCACCATTATATTATCTTTTTGTTATTCTCTTGTGCTATTGACGCTCCTCTCTAGTTTTCTTATTTTTGTTGTCCAGGTATCTTTGATATTACCATGTGGAGATCAAATTTCGATGCTCAGATGGGAGGATACGATCATTATTCAGTTGTGGTTTGTGAGACGTGTGGGATGGTTGGGCACATGTATTATGATTGCCCATTTACGCTTGAGAGCCTCCCCCTACACCATGGCCAAACATTTTCTCACAACCTTAGCCCAAACACCTCCCATATATTTCCTCAACCTTATATCCCTCCACCAACACAAGAAGAATCAAGCCCCGTGTCTCTCTTTGAAAGTGCCATGTTTAACCAAGGCCAATTCTTACAAAACTTGATGGCACCAATCACCGAGCCTACACCAAGGAGAGGGGATGAAGGAGAGGATATACCCACTTTCATGGTTGAGACCACCATGCCATCGGCCACCATAGACACATCTCATTCCGACACCCCATTTTCCATCACTACCACTTGGATGACGAAGCATTTTTTGATGATGATAGTGAGGATGGGGTGACTTCTCTAGGATCTGTGGGAGAGACATCTAATATTGGTTTGGATACCCCACATGAGTCCTACGAGAGCACCAAGGAGACTACAGAGATTATGCATACCAGCAGGAGGACGTGCGTGAGGACGAGGACACCATGACCACATACGAGGGGTCCGCTCTACATTCACCTCCACAGCCATCTTTGTCGCAGCTTCTTCCTTGGTCTGTGGTCAACCACGATGATGTCATTCAGGACATCGGTCAGATGGTGGAGTATGAGCATATTGTCGAGGAGAATGTGCATGAGGGCTTGGATACGATGGTCCACTCCATGGAGCTCGAGTCACATCTACCTTTACCGTCGCTCTTCACTTCTTCTGCGGCTAAGCATCTACTTGAGCATATTGCCCATATTCAGGGAGATTTTCATACTCACTCTCACTCCAATTTTGAGTCTCGCTTTTCACTTCCTATTTCTTTAGACTCATATATATTTGACACAACATATCTCTCACAGTACACAGGATCTACTTCCCTTGAGGTATGCTGCGGTGTGTTACCACCTGGAGAGCCACTTCTCATGGACAGTAATGATTTGGTCGTCACTAGTACAGAGGATAGAGACCCATTCTCAGGGAGTATTCGTCACCTTTTTATTATTTTTCCATCTTATGTTGATGATTATCTCTGGGATACATTTATTTTGGGAAATAATTTCTTGCCATAAGCTAATGCATCTCGTCCTTTGCAGGTCACAGGTGGATACCTACTAAAGATGCTTAGAGGTGCATTGCTTGGGTCCATTGGCACACGTGGCACAGCGCTTCTGGCGGAGCCACAGAAGGAGCAGTTAGAGAAGCTACCTGCCCCACTTCAGATCTTGGATCCGCCTATGCTCAGGTGTATCCTAATCCAGTAGTGTAAAAATTTACCGCTTTCAAGTTTAGATTTGAATAATCTCGTCTCCTCTCATTAGCGAGGGGAGCGTATCTAGGATTTGCTTTTGCATCATAATAACACATCATGTCGTGCCCTTCTATCACTTCTACCGCCCACACCCCACATCCTCTTCCAAGGAGAATGAGCACACTGTCTCTCCTGCATTTTGATTTCTTTCTTTCCTTTTCCGATTTTCCCCTAGCATATTTTTGTATCACATTGATCAAATCATTTCGCTAGCATTGTCATGTTCAGCTTGGGGGAAATCGATTTGTGTGCATGTTTTCGCGTGTCGTTGTAGTGTGTCTGTGTCTATGTGTTCTTTTGTCATGTTTTATATCTTTTATTTGAGTGTTTCTTTTTCTTTATTTTTTTAGTTTCGTTAATGTGTTTTTCATGTTTTTCACTTTTTGTGTCGGTGCGCAACCCCCCATTTTCTTTGCCCTCCCGTATAAACTAGTATTGCATTGAGGGCAATGCCAGTTTCAGCTTGGGGGAGTAGCACTTCGTGCGTCATTTGTGTCGTTTTTCTTCGTTTTTGAGTCGTTTTTCATCGTGTTTTTCTTTTTATTCTCATCTTTTGTTCTCTCTCTCTCTCTCCTAGAGATGACCCCATATGATGAATTGTCACTGAAACACACACACACTTAGCATAGGTACGATGATCACATTCACTAACCCTAGGAAGCCGAGTCCTATTGCATTTCATGCTTCGTGGGTTCACTTTGCTTTTATGTGAGTCATGGGTCGTGACTAGCTAGGTGGTGTGCTTCTACTTTGTGATGTTGATTTATATACCTATCCTTGGTTGATCCCTAGATTATCATGCTTCGATTTGAATATGCGGTATTTGCTCCTACTGTCTGCTTCTATATGCATGCTATATATATCGTATACTTCATTTCGCATGTGTCGGGATTCCACAATTAAGGACTAGGATAACCCATTTAACCCAAGCTCTAATTTGTGAGAAATATTTTCTTTGCCCAAGTGTTTAGATTCCGATTTCCTTTTTATTTTACTTGGTGCAAATCCCCTCGTCGTGTACCGTTTTCCCACTTGGGAGAGTACACATGTATATATCCTAATATCCAAAAATCCAAAAAAAAGAGAAAAGAAAAACGCAAAAAAGATAAGAAAAGAGAAAAGAAAAAAATATGTATAGCCAAAAAGCCAAAAAAATACAAATACCCAAAACCCATAAAAATTACAGTGTGAATATTTTTCCTATCTACCGAGAATAAAGGGAAGGCGAGAATTTGCACCGAGTGCTCTACTCCACATCTTCTCAACCTCCATCGTTTTCGAAAACACTTGGATTATGAACTTTTTAACTATTATCTAGGCTATAGTGCTGTGATTTCCTTGTCCCTAGCTGTGGAGTCCCCGATGCATGATACGTTTCCATTCTTACACTCTTCTCATGCATGCTTGAGCTTTTATTCGCCGCAATTTCAAATTGAATTGATATTTGGGCCAATTCTTTGGGTATGTGTATATGGAGCCCTATTGCACAATATAGATAGTAACACCGTTTGCTAGCACACGACCACCCTCACTCGCCTTCACCGCATGGGCCCATGACACTTGTATGAACTCATATTCATTGGTTTAGTATTGTGTTTTGTCGTATGTTTGCTTAGTGTGGAGTGTTTGTTTTGTTGGCTCTGACGGGCGATATAGGATTTTATTTTCTCTTTCTGCTCACACTCTCTATTTTTCCCTCCGAGCTCCTACTCTCATTTATCTTCCTCGAGGACGAGGAAGGGTTCAGCTTGGGGGATTTTGACGTGCGTTTATATTCTATATATTCACGCACGTCTTCTTTGTGATTTTCCGTTGATTTCCATCGTTTCATATCCGTTCTTTCGTGTTTTTTGTATCTTTTCACTTTCTCCATGTTTTTGTGCAAATGCAGGAGATTGCCAGCTTTGGGGACGTTTAAAGAAGATATCAAGAGCCCCCGGAGCAACGGGAGGAGTCACGCGTGATCCAGAGGGTCAACCGATGAAGATGGCTATATTTCAGCCCTCAACCGATCGGGTGGACACAGCCACCCGATCGGTTGATGCATGCGTATCCAACCCGGACAGAGGCTAAAGTGAAGAAGCAGCTCAACCGACCGGGTCGTCGATCGGTTGAATCCAACAGAACTCTCGGCTATTTGGAGCTGATTTCCAACCGATCGGGTGACTTATCACCCGATCGGTTCATCTGTAGCTGCATCGCCCTAAATATCGAACCAACAGCTCCACCCGCTCTCCTCAGTGCCCGGTTGAAGCTCCCGAAGCCCGATGGACAAAGCAACAAGCAGCTCACCCGATCGGTTGACATTTCAACCGATCGGGTGGCCTTTTCTTCCCCTTTCGCGCACCGCTACTTATTCATTGAATATCTGCTATCATTCCAGAGGGAATTTGGGTGATCTCTTATTTTTCTAGCGTCGTCATCGTCGTTAGCTTTCCAACGATAGGTCGCATGCCTAAATCCGATTTTTCTACATTTTTCTGGAATTTTCTGAGCACAGCTGTGTGCTGAAATTGGGTGCTGTCTGGAATTGAACTTCACCCGATCGGGTGAGCTATCCACCCGACCGGGTGAGCTCATTTTTTGCCGTTTTGAGCTCTCTGTTTATTCCACCTGATCGGGTGAACTTTCACCCGATCGGGTGGGCCTGTTTTAGCAGTTTTGAGTGGGTTTCGGACCCGAACTGTTAAGGGTTTTGAGGGGGCTTTTAATTACAAGTTTGGGCATGACTTGGAGGGCATCTTCTCCCTTTTTTCAGTAGTTTTCCTCCCCTTTCTTGGGAGTTTTAGGTTAGGTTAGATTAGGTTTTCTATTGCAATAAATCTTGTAGAGGATTGAAGATTCAAACACAAGATAAGTATTTCTTTCTCTTGTTTTCCATTGTTTTGTATTGTGTTTATTTTGATTGATGGTGAACGTTTGTATGTCTTTTCTGTTTCTTGTTTTTATGTTCTTCACCATTGAGTAGTGTTGATGAACCCTAATACAGGTTAGGGTAGGATTGATGCTTGGAAAACTACATTTGACTTGATTGCATGGTATGTGTTCGATGAAATGTGTCAATGGGGATTTCTAGCAATCTGAGTCTAATTCGTATGGCAACACACTAGTTGTGTTGGGGATTGGGGTCCAGTGTCTTGTCCAGTCAAGATCCGCTTTGATGTATTGCTAGACATCACATTCGACCTATTTGGCCATTAAGGTTACGCGGGGGCGTTTCATTGTCATTGGCGGGAGAAAGACCACCTCTGACCGTCGGGCCAAGGGGGAATAAACTTGGCGATTGACTCCCTAGCCATAGCTCACGCCCCTAGCGTAGACATCGAGTCCTCGCGCATGGGAACGTCTTGGACGAAATGTTGGGAGTTATCATTGTGGCCTTAATGCTCCCGGTTGCTGAAGGTGTTAATGGACATGGGAATGCCCACCGTCCAAAACCGGGTAGACCTAGCGTACTAGGAACCGACCGGAATATCGGGCCATGGACGCTAGGTACCGCCTTTTGGGGCAATGTATCACCATGGGTCAAGTCAAATGCCAAGTGTCATGAATGCTCTAACCCGAGTTAGCGGAGATTCATTTCGTGTCTTTTTATTTATTTCTTTTATTTCTACACTTCCACCCACATTGTCCGCGTAGCTAGCACACAACCTAGGCGAGGCTAGTAGCCATTCAAGCCATCCACCTCCCTGAGTTCGATAAACCCGCACCCTACACTAACCGTGCACTTGCGGTAAAACGACACCGCGCCCAAACCGTAAACGGGGCGCCGGTCAGTAACTCCTACAGCAGGCCGACCCATCGGTTTGCCGTAAGGCCGGGGGCAGCTCCCCCAGCGGCTGATCATCCGATCGACCGTAGAGCTGGGAATATGTCATGCCCCATCCTCCGGAATACGGAGGACAGGTAGTGACGAGCTGCGGTACATGGTACCAAGCGTAAATATGTTCACCTTTAGGAACGCAGGGCACTGCAACAGCTAGGAAAACACATGCAACAGAAAACTAACTTATTGAAAAAAATCAGAAACGTGAGTACTCCAACACAAACAAAAAGTAAGTATGATTAGCACATCGGCAGGCAACCAGCGAGAGCGTCAACAACCACACCCACACCCACACCCACCCACCCACACATCCACACACCCACACACACAGAGACTAACTAATATCCACATCAACACAGAACTGTACAACCAGAAGTACAACTGTCGTCAATAGGGGTACTAAGGGCTAAGGGGGGTACAAAAGTATCTACAACTCCTCTTACCCCACCCTAGTATCCCAGCAAAACTCACAACATACACACTCTCAGCCTAATCTATCCCAAAGTACCCGGCCGAGACGAGTCACCCTCCTGAGCTTCCGCTCCGGCTGAAGTCTTGTAGTTACCTGACCTGTACCTATGGAGTAAGTGGACACGTCACAGTGTGCCCAATAGGAAACCCAACAAGACTATGAATTCTATCTAAAGGTGTAAGGTGTCAATCACCACAGTCAACAGGTACAACACAGAAATGAAGGGAAAATTATTTGATGTAGGTTTTGCTGTTTATTGTTTGGAACCCTATGTATCAAGTATGACATAAGGTACTAGAACCTCACCCAGTAATGCAGGTGGAAAACTAGGACTCCCCACCGTGCCAGCCCGTCAGGAGCCTATAGTAAAACAACTCTGCCACTCCCCGCTAGGAATCTGCACTAGCCCGTTAGGAGTGCGAGTGAAACTAACCTAACACAAGTCCAGTACATTATGCCTACTCATTACTTTGGTTTTCCCCACCCCACCCTAGGGTGCTCACGCACTTAAAAGTGGAAAGATACATCCTCGGGTTCTTTAAAATGGTTAACATGAATAAATGGGATACACATCTCATTCCTTTTCTCATTTGTACTTGTTCCACATCCAACTAACATCACATGAATACATAAAGCCTACTTTAAATTTGGGCATGACTTCTCCATAAGCACAACATCACTAACAACATCATCATCTTCATCAATGGTTTCAATAGCAACAAAAGCATATAATCCATAGTTGAAGCATCATCTAACCCAATTCAGCTTGCTGGAAATTTACAAACAGTCACACTAATGGGCAGATATCATTAAAATTTTGTACTGAACTTGACACATCTATACAAATGGAAGTTGTAGATATAGGTATTAAGTTCGTAAATACCAATGTTCATGAAGTTTGGAGTAGTACGTTATTTTCTACAATTAAAATGCCACATGGTACCTAATCTGTTTTTCAGACAGATTTTGTGTGTCTTAAACATCGGTGATTTGGGATATGCTACAATCAAAATTTAGACATTTATAAAACACAAAAGTTGTAGATATGGGTGTTAGCTTTTCAGATTGACCAAGAACACTCAATTTGCATGCCTACAGAAAAAAAATGTGGCCTTTTTAGCAACATGGGTCTGAATCTAATTAAATTTGACATGCATGAAAAATCAAATTTTTATCCCTAATTACTGTTTGAATTTGAAAAATTATCCAACATGAAAGTTATAGATAATAGTCTAATCCTTTTGCCATAAAATTTTCAACCTAATCTCAATTCTATTTTAAGACAAATAGGCAAAACAAAGAGCATAAGAATCTGCCTCAAAATCAAGCATCATCAAGATAAGGAACTAATGTCATTAAACAAGGATTAACTTAATCCATCATGCACTCAAGAACCATAAACCCTTAGAGGAGCCCATAGAAGTTTTAGGGATTCTACCTAAAAGTTTGGAGATGAGAGATCTAGGACTCCTCCTTAGCCTTAGCTTCCTCTTCTCTTCCTTTCTTCTTCTTCTTCTTCCTTTTCCTTTCTCTTTCTCTCTTTTCTTCTCTTTTCTTTTTTTTCTTGGAATTTTAGCCCAAACACATTAAAAAAAATGGGAAAGTGAAAATGTGAGAAGAGTTAAGAAAAGAAAAGAAAAGAAAAGTGTAGAAGAAAAGAGAAGGTTCTTTATTTGACTAATTTAAGAAAAATAGAAAAATGAAACCTTATCTCTTAAGTTTCTAAAAATTGCAACATTGCTATTTCCAACTATGGAAAATCCTTATCATTATCACATTGCAAAATAGCCCTCCAAGTTTGCCCATTAATTACACATCATGATATTTAGGAAAACTTTGCACAAAACCCCATTCTTATGTCAAAATTGGAAACATGTCCTCCTTTGGGTATAAATGCAAACCATGATTGACATAAATGCAAACATCACCAATACCTAGGGCTAATGCATGCATTTCCACAAACGAAAGGAGATATCTTAGCATTTGCTCTTAGAGGTGTTATAGAACAGCTCCCCCAGCAGCTTGGTCAACCTATCGATCATAAAGCTGGGGAAACTCCCCCAGCAGCTTGGTCAACCTATCGACATAAGGCTGGGGGCAAATCCCCCAGCAGACCGATCATTCGATCGACCATAAGACTGGAGGTAGCTCCCCCAGCAAGTCGATCAACTTGTCGACCGTAAGGCTGGGGAAACTCCCCAGCAGGCCGATCACTTATCGACCGTAAGGCTGGGGAAACTCCCCTAGTAGGCCGATCATTTGATCAACCGTAAGACTGGGTGTAGCTCTCCCAACAGGCCGGTAAACCTGTCGACCATAAGGCTGGGGGCAACTCCCTTAGCAAGACGATCATTTGATCGACCGTAAGACTGGAGGTAGCTCCCCTAGCAGGCCGATCAACCTGTCGACCGTAAGGCTGGAGGCAACTTTCCCAGCAGGCCGATCAAGCTGTCGACCGTAAGGCTGTGGGCAACTTCTCCAGCAGGCCGATCAACCTGTTGACCGTAAGGTTGGAGGCAAATCCCCCAGCAGGCCGATCACTTATCGACCGTAAGGTTAGGGCAACTCCCCCAGGAGGCCGATCATTTGATCGACTGTAAAACTGGGGGTATCTCCCCCAGCAGGCCGATCAACATGTCAACCGTAAGGTTGGGGGAAACTCCCTCAACATGTCAATCAACATGTCGACTGTACGGCTGGGGGAAACTCCATCAACAGTCCGATCAACCTGTCAACCGTAAGGCTGGGAAAAACTCTCCCAGCAGGCCGATCCAGCCAATTTGTCGTAAGACTGGGGCCACTCCCCCATCAGGCCGACCTCTCCTTCGTCGTTCGTAAGTCTGGGGCTACTCCCCTTGCCATCGAACGAATAGGGACCCTCTCTGAACCACTGGTAGGACCCACTATTCATCCTGTTCCTTCGACAGATCAAGAGGCGGAGATACCAATCTTGGCTGCCGTTGTCAATGATCGGCCCCTCGGATAGGGAGCTGGACCCAGTGTGGGGTTCGCTTGGACAGTAATTAGATCGATGTTCAGTTGGACGATGCCGAAGACTTCAGCTAGAGGGGAGAGGGTCCTACAGGACCTTAGGGCTCTGGCAGATCTCTGAGGCTTCGCAGCACGGACTGAACGAGGAATCGCTCGGTTCGAGGGTGAGGTGGTCCTCGGAGATTCTTTTGTCATTCTGGGGCATTTGGCCATGCCGCGGATGGTGGGGGGCATTGCCAGTGTTGAGATCGAGCTGCGCCAAGCCAAGATTGGGATCGGTCGCTGTTGGGAGCAGGATAACGACTCATTCTGAAGTTGGCCTTTTAGGCCTCGATTAGTGGAACAAGTCAATGTCGGTGTGGTTGACGACGTGGATGTTGACTCGTTCCCCACATACGATGCCAGATGTTTCGGGATGTTTTCTCATCGCTGATTGGTAGTATGGAGGTCCGAAGGTCTTCGCTGACGTAGAAGATGTCGATGGTTTTCGAGGCCGATCAACCGAGCAGGCTCTGGTGCGAGAAAGATTGGAGTTGAATGACGGGGCACCGAAGTGGAGCTTCGGTGGGACGATAACCTCCGGGGTCAGTTGGACGAACGGGCTCTGGTATGAGAGCGTTCAGATTCGAGCAATGGGACGCCGAAGGGAAGCTTCGACGGGTTAACACCCTCCTCGATCTGCAAAATGAGGAACTCGTCAGGGGATCAGGTCTGGGGCCCACTATATCCCCTCCGAGGCCTAAGTCAGCGTTTGACTGAAAATGGAGGGGCTCGTTGGGGCTAGATCCGACCTGCTGGGAGGCCGTACGTTAGTCCTCCGACCGAGCAATGGAGGAGAAGAATAGTATTTGGTCGAGTATGAGTGTTTGGGCTACCTTCATTTTAGATCTCGGAGGTCCCCCCCCTAAAGTTGTTGCCTCCCTACCTTCATATAGGCGAGTCACCCCCCCAATCTCTAAGGCAATGAAGAGTCTGTAATGTCGCCCTTGATGACTGCGCGCTGATTAGTAAGTATTGACCCAATAATTGCATCCATTTGATGAGGGGATAATTGCGTCCATTTAATAAGTCAGGGGGGTTCACGGGGGGGGGGGGGGGGGGGCTACTCCTCTCGCCACCGAATGAACATGTCGACCGTAAGGCTGGGGCCACTCCACAGCGGGCCGACCCACCTCTTCGTCGGTCGTAAGTCGAAGGGCCATTCCCCTCGTCACTGAACGAACCAGTCGATCGTAAGGCTGTGGGCCACCCCCCATCGAACCGACGAACTTCTCGGGCCTACCAATTATTGTCCCTAGCCGACTTTGCAAGCCGAACCAAGCTTTCAAAAGATGCCACTTCTCTCTCACATACTACATCACCCGATCTCAATCATTGCAACGGTAAAGCTCAGGAGATGGAGACAATTGATACAACCCTCTGACTGGGCCAGGGAAACCAAGTCAACCACGAATAGTCACTCGACCCACTACGGCCTTGGGCTCTAGCCTAAGGACCTCGTCGGCGGGTCGCGTCTTTCCCCCCGAGACGAAGGCCCAAAAGACCGCCCTCTTTCTGTGGTTGATAAAATTGCTCCCCAAACCGAGGGAGCACTTGCCAATTATGGCAGTCACTCAAAGCCATCTTTCCGCAATCATGTCCCACCTTCATGGCATTTATCCCCACATCAAATGGACACAATTATTGGGTCAGTACTTCCTAATCAGCGCGTCGTCATCAAGGGCGACATTAAGGCCTGTTCATTGCCTTAGAGATGAGAGGAGGGATGACTCACCTATATGAAGGCCGGGAGGCAGCAGCTTCAGGGGGGATCTCCAAGATCTAAAATGAAGGTAGCCCAAACACTTATACTCGACCAAATATTATTCTTCTCCTTCATTGCTCGGTCGGATGACTAGCGTACGGCCTCCCAGCGGGTTGGACCTAGCCCCACCGAACCCCTCCCTTTTAGTCAAACGCTGATTTAGGCATCGGAGGGGATCAAATCTGGGGCCAGACCAGATCCCCGGACGAGTTCCTCATTTTGCAAATCGAGAAGGACGTCAACCCGCCGAAACTTCCCTTTCGGCGTCCCATTGCTCGGATCCGAATGCCTTCATGCCAGAGACCGTTTGTCCGACCGACCCCAAAGGTTATCGCCCCACCGAAGCTTCACTTCGGTGCCCCGTCGTTCAGCTCCGAGCTTTCTCGCACCAGAGCCTGCTCAGCTGATCTGCCCCAAAGGTCATCGTCAACTTCTACGTCAGCATAAATCTTCAGACATCCGTACCACCAATCAACGATGAAAAAAACCCCAAAACACATTTCATTAACTGTAATTGAACTAAGCTTGGCTAAGCGACAAAAATATGTTTTTCTTCTTTAAAAGGGTCGCAACGAGCAGATTTTTCAAATTTACTCAGTAAGTGACCTGAAAAGAAATGAGAATTGCTGCCTACACCGCACCGAATGCGGTGTAGACTTTTTTGGCCTTTTTTGGAAATTCTTTCAAATCAACAATCACATCTAATCTGTTTTATGTGACAGAATTTTCAAAACCGGCAAAGAAAAACACATGCACCGCACTCAGTGCGGTGCAGTTAGCAGACATCAAAGAAATGGGTTTGGACTAAATACACCGAGGAGGAGGTGCATCTAAGAGTTAGGTCCCAATTTACTCTAAAATAGCAGAGAGAAGAAAATGTAGAGTGATCTGATTTGATTCCACTTGTATTTGCCCAAAAAAAAAAGGTTATGCACGGATTGACACCGATGTAGAGAGCATTTTCCAAGAAATAACCCCGAGCCTACAATCTCCACATGGGACACATCGGGTCCGACGACAAAATACATTTACGGGCCCAATCACGTGGCATTTGTCGATTGAAGGACACCATCCATTCACGGACTGTACAACACGTGGCCCATGCGTGTGATACGGCCCACAACATAGCCTGAAACAACACTGTTCTAAAACTATATACACTGAGATTTTTCATCCGAGATTTGACAACAACACAGTAGAAATTTAACAACGCCCACGAAACATGATCAAGCATACAAAACTAATTAATAGTTAACAACAATAATCACGTTCTTCCTCAAGGGATCACGGGATTAAACTCCCTGCAAGTCGACGACGGCTTCTGCTGCCCGTCCTCACAGAAGAAGAACACCGCCGGGCACCGGAACAAGCAGTTGTCCGCCAGGCTCACCACCGCCGACCCCTCCTTCATGACCCCCATCGGCCCCGGGATCGGCCCGAACAAGTAATTCCCCGACAGCAGCAGCCTCGCGAACGGCACGAGCCCCTCTATTCCCACCGCCCTCATCGCGTACTGCACCGGTATCATCCCGGTGAACTTGTTGTCCTGCAAGTCCACCGCGGACAGCCTCGGCATCGACCCGATAAACCCCGGGAGCAGACCCGTTAGCCCGTTATGCCCCATGTCCAGCGCCACCAGCTGGCTCCCCACCCCTCGGTCGCTCGGCTCCTGGATCCATTGGAGCTGGTTGTAGGACAGCGTCACCTGCTCCAGCGTCGGGTGTTCGAACAGCGCCTTCGGGACTGTGCCCCAGAACCCGTTATGGCTCAGATCCATCACCTGCAAGGCCCCAGCGTTCGCGATGGCGGGGCCGGGGAGTTCGCCGGTCAGCCGATTGTTTCGGAGAGAGACCTCCACGAGAGAACGAGGTAGAATGTTGGACGCAAGGATGCCGGTGAGGGCGTTGCTGCTGGCGTCGAGGTAATTCAGCGAGGAAAGGGAGGTCAGATCTGGGATCTCGCCGGTGAGGTTGTTGTTCTGGAGCTCCAGACGCCGGAGGAGATGAAGCCGAGCTAGATTTGCAGAATTTATGGGACCGCTGAAGAAATTGTTGTCCAAATAGGCCTCCTGCAACGAGGTGGCCGGCGATAAATTGGGGATTTGGCCGGAGAAATAGTTGCGGGAGAGGGTAATGCGGAGGAGAACGGAAGATGATGAAGAAGGGGTAGGAGGAGATGGGAAGTCGCCGAAGAATCGATTGTCGGCGAGGTCAAGGGTTTCGAGGAAAGGGAGGGACCAGAGGGAAGGGGGGAGGGCGCCGGAGTAGCCGGCGGAGTCGAGGGCGATCTCGGTGACGCGAGAGGTGTTGCTGGCCTGAAGCTGGAGGTCGCAGCGGAGGCCGCAGGTGAAGCGGTCGCTGAAGGAGGCGTCGCAGGGGTCGAAGGCGAAGTCCCAGGAAGAGAGGCATGAGCCCGGAGGAATGGAGGCCGGGTCTACTGATTGGTGTATGGACTTGAGGGCTTCGATGTCGCCGGGAAAGGTCTTGGATCTGGCAATGGCGATTGCTGAGAAGACGACGAGGAGACGGAGACGGAGACGGAGAGAAGGAGCCATGGCCATGTCGTTGCCGAAGTGAAGGGGAGTGATTAATGGTGACGAGCGAAAAGGAATGAAGTGGCTTCAGAGATGGTCACGTGAGGTCACTGTCACAGTGAGATCGTAGTGTAGCTTTTTTGGTGGACTGTGTCAGGTGGGGCCCAGACTGCTCCCCCTTCAGATCAGAGTTGATCTCTGATAAATTGAATTGGGTTCATTTAGATTGAGAATTGCTACATGCACCTCAAAAATGAGGTGCATGTAAAAGTTAGTAAAAGTTGGTGTAAATTTTTCCTATTTTTAGAAAAAAGAAGACACGATTTCACCTTGTGACGAGACTTGCTCTTTTTTTTTTTTGGAAAAAAAAGTACTAGCATTGTATTTCCCTGCGGTGCAGAGAGCATTCATCTTTAGATTTCTCTCTTTTTGTTAACTTTACTTTTCTCAGTAAAAAGAAGCATGATGAAGCATGGTTTGAGTTTACTAAGGGTCTGGTCTTTTGTGTTTAAATTTGTGTTTGTTGAAGTTGTGAATGGTGTTGTGAAAGTGAGTATTGTGTTTTTTTGGGGTGAAAGTGGGTTGTGAATGTGGATGTTGGAATTTTTTGTGGGTCCCATACAACTTTATTTTGTGTTTATTGTGGCCACGTCAACAACTTTCACAGTCAAAGAAGCCAACACAAAAAAGGACGAGTGAAAGTGAGGATGAGAATGAGTGAATAGTTGGAGGAATAGTGGAATCTCCCACTTTTACAACCAAATAAACCAAAAAGAACAGGCACTAAGTGCATGTTCTTTTGTTTGAAAGTATAAATTGGGAAAGTTGAGAAGTGTGGAATCTGATGAGAAAGAAATTTGGGTTTGAAAGTTGGTAGTGGGACCCGCATCAACTTTCATGTGTATGTGTGTTCTTTTGGGCTTCAAAGTTGGGATAGAAAGTGAGATGTGAGGTTCACTTTTGATAAAATAATTAATTAAAACCCCAGAATTTAAAAAAAACCTAAACATATTGATTTCATTGGTTAAGAGAGGGTTGTGGGCCCATGACATCAACTTTCCGCTGTAATCCCCGCTTTTGCGGGGATTGCATGCGTTCCAATTTGCCCAGCCAGCTCGACGCCAGCGCATCATTTGCCCAGCTCGAATTTTTCCCGCAAAAGAACAGAACGTAAGAAAAGAGTTGAGAGAGAGAATGATGGGACAGTGAATAGTTGTTTTTTTGGAGGATTCTTGGCAAATTTCAACGAAAAGAACAGTGCCTAAACTTTTCTACCATTTTTGCGGTTTTCCGATTGGCTTCATGTGGTTGTTTTTTGGCGCTGGTTGCTAGGTTGATGCAAGTTGGTTTAGGGTCCGTTTTTTTCGTCCGTTTTTTGTTGCTTTGCTTTGAGGAAGTGCTTTTTTAGCATTGTTACACGTCACTTCTTCCACTATTACGCGGATTACTCTCTTTTTTTCCTCTCGTTTGTTTCTTTGGGCGAAAAAATTCTCCGCGGCTTTGCTCCGTCCGACGACCTCTCTCTCCTACGTGTATCGTCCAAATCCTCCCTCTAAAATCCGCAGCTTTCACGGTGATTACGACGGTTTTTCTCCGATTTGGGTCCCACCTGATCAGATCACCCATCATCGCTCCTTCTTTGCGCGGGTTTCAGTTGGTTTGGGGAAAACCCTAGCTCCGGCGGGTTTCAGTTGGAATCTGTTGCTGCCTTTGATTTCTTGGTCGGATCTGACAAGGGTGTACCTAGCTTGGTCAGATCGCATTGTCGGCGAAACTCAGAGCAAAACCCTAACTCCGATTTAGTCCCCACTGTCTCGCCGGAGTCAGAACATCCTCGGGTGTCCCTCGATTAATTATCGTCAGGACCAGTGAGCTTTACCCTATTTTCCTGCGATATTATCGACGAGGTATAATTTCTTCAGCTCTCTTATTAATTTTACTTTGATCTGATGCTGCCATGGGTTCCTCTATGCGGTGATCTTTGCTGCCAAGTATATTGCCATGCTACCCTTACTGTCCTGGTTTGCGTGCGGCTAGGGTTTCAAGGCTTAATCTACAACATACAAAATTTCCTTAAAGAAGCAACAACTGAAACTGCTACATACATCAGAACAACCTAAAACGAAAATGTTGTCCTGGTTTGCATGCAGTTAGGGTTTCAAATTTCAAGGGTTTAGGCCCTTTACAGATATTATTTCATGAAGTTGGTATCGATGGATGGATGAATTCTTTGAATGATGAATTATTTGTATGATGACTGAAACTGCTACATATAAAATTTTCTTACTTAAGCCTCATCTGTAACTGATACTGATACATACAAAAATGCCACAGACCCAAAAAATTCTCAGTCTCCAGTCAGACACTGATACATACAAAATTCTTAATAATATTAATCGTTGCATAATTTGTGCATTCTTAAAAAAAGCCCAATGATGAAAAAAATGAGAAATGATGGAATGGATTTGATTACGTACGTACACGATGGATGGCTTGCTAGTGGTTCCATTTAAGCCCCAATTTGATTTTTACATTGTTGGATCCCCATTTCAACTGAAAGTTTATGATTTTACTTGTTTTAAATGAAGTATATTTAATGTTAAATTTTCAAACTATTAGAATTTAAAATTTATTTTTCAGTATACAAAATGTTTAATTATGTCAAACTCTTGAGTTGGAATTTATTAAGATGTGTGTATTTTAAATTGATTTACTGATGGGGTATTTATGGGGTGAAAAGGCAGGAGCAACGGCAAAGCAACCACGTGTGTGACTATGATTGCATATTAAATCTGAGGGCTAATGTTTTGGATATGCACAATTTTATATGAAATGTTTTATTCCTATTTTTATGGTATGTATTTAATTTATAGGGGATATATGCGGGGTTTATGTTTTGAGCTTGACATAAGTTATATAAGATAATGGGAAGTGACATGTATATTTTTCCATGCCATCCTATATGATAATATCATATGTCAGTCAACTCTTACGTGTTAAGTATTGTTTGATTCAATTAAGGTAGACATGGATACACAAGGAGACCATTCGGCTTGTGAGTTATGTACCGCAGTAGCGACAGCAATAACGTTTGTCATATTAGCCTTACATCTGGACAATAATGCTAGGGCCGACCTATAGAGAGATGTATGCCCTCATGGCAATTTATCTTTGTAAATATCTTGTTCAATAAGTGAAAGTATGCTTTCTGGTAAAATATTGTCTGAGTAATTTCAATTGCTTAGATTATTTCCATGGATTCAAAGTTAGGTCACGCATGTTTCGCGATTTAGATTGCGATTATGAGAAATGTCTGACCGATAGCAGCTTGAATCTAAAAAGCGTTCGTGGTCATAGATGTGTCGAGATAGGGATATCGGCACATCGGACAGACCTTTGTGTCTTAGTCTAGTTGGTCTTATAACCATACGACTTGGCGAAGTCGGAGACAAGGCGCAAGTGCTCATTAGAGAATGAGTCCACTAAACGACCCAAACAAGAGTTATTAAACGGTTAAACATTAACTAACTGTCATTAATAACTCTAAGTGATGATATGTAAGTTGGTCCTTAGGACTTGAGACCATTATACGAAGCTGTGCGTGAACGATATCACTTAGGTCTAAGATCTAGCTTCGAGGCAAGGCCTACTGAAAGATCTTAGGCTCGGTGATACTCGAAGCGTACGAGCTAAGTAAAGATCAATAAAGGATTCGTCTCTTTTGTTAATGGGAAGTTAGTGTCGCAAGTCAGTACGGCTCTAAGCAAAACCTTGGCCAAGGTTTTTTGTAAGATGTACAACATGAATGTACCAGAGACCGACGTATACTGACCACTGCTAGCTAGTGGGGTTGACAGAGTTCCATACCCTAGGCTAGGCAAGTGACATAGTTGAGACGAATGGACTAAAATTGCGGAAATCATCACAGTCCCAGTCAGAGTGATCCCATCAGTACTCCTGCCAATGAGTCAATCATGTAATCGATGATTCTGAAATAGGGACGACACTTGCTGCTAGCAGCTACTGTCATCTAGGAACTTTGGGTCCCAACTTGTAGTAGGGTCAGGATGTAGGGTCTCACACTGAGTAGTATTCACGTCTTAGTAATAGGAAGATCGTATAGAGTAATGCATTTGATGCAATAAGATTGTTAAGTTCACAAGTTGGTTGTGAGATTAGAGCATTTGGGATTGGAGAGGATTTCATGTGGAATCCACAGGATCAAACTGTGTTGGAAACGGAGCTTATATGAGCCTAGAAGCGCAAGAAAGGCACTAGAAAGAAGTGGGTGAGACCCACTTGGACAAAACAGGCGCGGCCCGTTGTGCACAATGGGCGCGGCCCGCTGTTCACAGCGGGCACGGCCCGCTGGGAACAGCGGGCGCAACCCGCATGAAAACATCGGGCCACGCGCCCGCTTGGGTGTGCTCTTTGGGCGCGCCCATTGCCTTAGGCGGGAGCGCCCGCAACTTAAGTCGTTTTTGGATTAGGGGGGTTTTGAAACCCTTGACGACTACGAAACGTGTGATTTTTGTTCAACTTTGAGCAATTTTTTCAATGGACAAACAAGCTCGGATTTCGTCGCCGTTTGTTCCTACACGTTCACCATTACTAGCCCTTTGAAATGATAACTTGTATCATCTTTAGGGCTCAATGGTGAGTGAGATTTAATTGATGGAAGTTAGGCCTTTGAGAAAGGTTCTCTAACTTAATTAAATTAATTCAAAACCTCTTCCATATTATTTGTCCCACATTGCTCGTGACAAAAGAGGAGGATCCGGCCTCCTATATAAATAGGGGTGCGCTCTCTTCTTTGTTTTTTTGCACCAAGTCTCTGATTAAGGAGCTCTTAATTATTTGAGCAAACTTGATCAAGACTTAAAATTATTTTTTTCCTCTATTAATTTTTCATGTCCTCCAACCGAGTCCTAGCAAGGCAACAGGGAGGTCCGAATCTGATTCAGAAGTTTATGCCACGGGTTTACTCAAGTGAAACCTTCTACGGCTAGTGATGGACTCGGAGGCAAGGTGCGGCTCGGGAGGTAATCCAGTTCACAACGAGGAGCGACGCGATGTGGTTCGGGATGCGGGTCAGGTTTTGGAGCGCAAGAAGGTGTGGAACATCTTGCTTGTTCCAAGGCAAGATTCCGGGTGATTCATATTTATTTATGCATTTCATATTCTGTAGTAGTTAGAACATTCTCGAGTCGGTCAGACCCAACTTGTGTCGGTAGATAATCATGGCTTAGGGATTTTTTTCTTAGGGCAGTAATTATTAAATAGTTTAATAATTGGTTTTTTCCGCTGCTTATTTAAATTAAGATCGTTCGACTTAGAACGAGATGTTTAAATTAGCCCTAAGGGACGTTGAAAATCCCTACATTGGTATCAAAGCCAGGTCTACTCTGTTCTTATACTGCTTCTATATGAACTGCATGTTCAATTATGTGATAATTAGTTTAATGGCATGTTCTTGTTTATATGATAACACAAGAGGAACTTGTTGTGTTAGCCATTAATGAATCCTCAAATTTTATAAGATAAATTTAGACACCATGCTATAATTTTAAATTGTTTAAAATTGCCTAATGGACGATTAAGATAGCCATTAAAAATTTCTCAAATTTTTATGCGATAATTTTTGGGACTCTGCTATGTTTTAAATTGTTTAAAAATGCCTATTGGACGATTAGGGTAGCATCACATTTATTAAATCCTTATAGTTGATAAGGACCTAATAAAAATCTTCAAACAAATCCATAAAATTTCGAATTTTAAGGATCCACTAGTTGATAAGGATTAACTATAGTTAATAAAAACCTTTAGTTGATAGTACGCATATAAATGACAAGCAACCTTCAATGGACCATGATACCGGGCAATGTGCTTGGCTAAGTTTGCTGGATCATGCTAGCTCGACTAGGGGTTAAGTGGTCCTGGCTTAGTCAATTCCCTGGCGTATCCTCTGGACCGCAAGGATGCGAATCATTATTATGCATTACTGTCAACTATATCTAGTCAAATACGTTAATAAATATTTTACTAGATCATACGTAGCCCTCCTTGTTTTAGACGTTGGGAACTATAGGGTCTGTGTTACAGTTGTTGAGCTACACTCAAGCTGTGACACGTCAACCTTATAGAACCCAATTTCTTAACACATGTGGCTTAAACAAAACCGTCGTGTCGTGAATACACCAAGCGCCGGCGTAAGTTAGGCCAATGATGTAGTATAAGACTTGACCCAAACCGACGCATCATGAATACACCGAGCGCCGGGGCAAGTCAAGCTAGACACGAAAACAAGGGTCTGACTAGACTAGTCATTATGATTTGGATGAGCATGCTCATGATCACAAATTGTAATGCCCTACAAGCTACTGCACAAGTACTAGAGGGGGGGTGAATAGTACTTTAAAAATAACGTGGAGTATAATTCCTAATTATCGTGCAAACAACTACCAAATCAATTTGCGGAAGCTTAAATTGATGACAACAACAAAATTAACAATGCTAACAATAGATGTTACTGGGTTCGGATCCACCCAAGTCTCCCCGACTTGTTCCAGGTGATCCTACGTCCCAACCACCCGGATCCCCTCCGGATACTTAGGTTAGAAACCCTAACCCAAGATTTCCACTATGATATCTTGTGAAAAACCTTCACAAGATCAAATCATACATGCAATGGCAATAGTGAATCCCACAACCCGGGATCACAACCTTCTCTCACAACCGAGAGAAACAATAAGCAATATAAACGAGTTTATAATGAAATAAACAATCTTACCACAAAATCCTATACCTTGAGTTTTCTTACCAAATAGGTGCAATGAGGGATTTGAGGAAGATGAAGTCACCAAGACCTAGCACCAAAGAAATGACCAGCAATGGGTGCCTAGGAGTGATTTAGAGACTTGAATCAAGCTAGAGCTTGAAAGGCTCACCAAGAACAAACTTCTCTCAAGATGGATTCTAGATCTAGAAAGTGAGAGAATGGATTTCTTGTGAGGGAGAGAGCTTTGAAAATGAGTGAGAATCTCTAACTCTTTCAATGTTAATGAATCTCTTAATAGCAGCTCTTTTTCCTAGAGAAATGACCAAGCTTCGTATTTATAGGGTCCCACAAAAACGAGTTAGGTCAAATCCCAACGGTTAGAAATCTGAAGCAGTTAGTCGGTCAAAGAGCAACCACTGACCGACTAGTTCATCAACTAGTCGGTCAGTCAAATAACGTGGACCGACTAAGTGAAGAACAGTGAAGAGATTGAATTTCAGACCTAGAAATCTAGTCGGTCCAAGAAGACTTTCTGACCGACTAGTTTCACAACTAGTCGGTCGGTCAGTGAACTTAGACCGACTAAGAGTCAAAAACGAATAGTCTGAATACAAATTGATTTAGTCGGTCCAAGAACAAATGTTGACCGACTAGATTATCAACTAGTCGGTCACCAAACTTTCTTAGACCGACTAACGATAAACAGTATCTCAGGAGAAAATTAGCATGTACAGTAAAGCTCAACTAGTCGGTCAAAGAAGCATCACTGACCGACTAGTTCACAAACTAGTCGGTCGATGAGTCAACGTAGACCGACTAACTGTAAACAGTAAAGTGCATGAAATTAAGGAAACAAACTAGTCGGTCCAAGAAGATTTACCGACCGACTAGATCACCATCTAGTCGGTCAGTTCTTCTTCTTGAACCAACTAACATGCACAAGAAGTCCGAATCAAAGCACGATGCTTCGAGGAAGTTAGAATGGACTTCTACAATGATCCTAGAGCTAAGATAGGAGCGTTATGAAGATAGAAATGTAAGATATACTCAAGGCTTAACATTCTATAGATCGAAGCTAAAAGACTATAAATAAAACCTTAAGGAACGGTCTTCGAGAGCGTCGATCAAATCTTCATGACTTCCAAAACGGTCCAAAAGCTTCAACGAAGCTTTAGGCATAGAATACGAGCTTTGAGAAGTCTTGAGATGTCGCTTTGAATGTTCTCGTGAATTTGGCGACGATCTCCATAACTGCGCTCACAAATTGTTAGTATATGAATTATTTATGTTTGCTCATCATCCAAAACCAAATCCGGGGAGTCCAATACTCAACATTCTCCCCCTTTTTGGTGATGACAAACCAACATAAATAATAATCAAAAATAATGATTCAAATGTAAAATACTTACTCCCCCTGCATTGATGACACGTTAATTCCAAATTGAATATATATAAATTGCATCAATCAGACGAGTAAGATATATAACGAGAATCGAATTTTGAAATATTGGATTTTGAAAATCCTTATATATATATCTTAACTCCCCCTGAATCTAACATCTCAAATTAGATTCTTGAAAATTGAGTTAAATTTTCATTTGCCCTAATCATTATCTTTATCTCTCCCCCTTTGGCATTATCCCAAAAATGGGGGGCATACAACGACAACAACTAGGAAAAGGAAAATCCAACATCGGGAGTCGTAGATATTGACGATGGACCTAATTGACACCAAGGGAAAAGTGATGAAATCAAATCAAGGTGTGCCAAATTGTCCATTATCAAAAAGCGAAAATTAAAATCATCAAAAATACCAAATATAAATTCATTTATTGAATAAATGAACATACCCTCCAATACTCAATATGCTTGGTTAAATTTGTGCATGGAAAACAATTCTATACAATCATAGAAATATAATCTATTTAACTAAGTTTTTAAGCGTCGAGCGACGAATTCACAGATCATAGACATTGAGTGAATATTAAATGTGCACGACGAAGTAAAACAAAGAGAACATCGATGTATATATATATATATATGAGTACCATGAGTACATCCAAAAATCACATCGACTACATCATATCAAGTGCAACATCTACACCAACATCAAAAAAAAAATACAACATACGTCATCGAACCATCATCATCAACCAGCCTACAGAAAGAAAGTACAACAAGTACACCGACATCCAACATATCAAAACACATCAAAACAACGCCAACACTCCATCCTAACCCAAAACACTCTCAATAAGATGCATCATCCAAAGATCATAGGAGATGCCTCGAAACAGAAGATCACGAGGAAGTGGCCGGATCAGCAGTCTCCGTGGGTCCAGTCGAGGGAGTGGACTCAGGCTCCGCTGCAAGGAGAGGCGTGTCAACAGAAGGGATCGTCGGGGCAGGAGTGGAAACAACGATGACCGGCTCAACGGCTGGGGTATCAACATGAACATCAGCAGACAAATCAGGAGCAGGGTCGTCAGAGGGAGCAGCAGCAGCATCAGAAGGCTGATCCACCGGTGCAGAAGTCTCTGGAGCACCGGAAGAGGTGGCAGCTCCAGGAGCAGATGTGGTAGCAGCAGCAGCAGTGGCCTCAGCGCCACAAGCAAAGGAGGTGACAAGCTCATCGATATCCTCATCATCCATCTCCTCATCCTCAGAAACAGGAGGAGGAAGCTGAACACCCATCAAACTAGCCATACGGTAAACTACCTCCTCGGTACGAGCCAAACGAGACTCGTGACGACGAAGTAACCGAACGACATCATCAAGTGTGGTGGGAGATCGAGAAGAAGAAGAAGCAGAAGTAGTGCCCTGAGACGCCGAAGGAGTCGTCCGCTGCACGTGACGGAGTGCCGCAAGAGATTTCTTTACGGCCGTCGCGTTCAGTGGAGGACCAAGAGGACGCTCATCGTCAGGAGGCAGAGGGACACGGAAATGACGGAAAACCAAGGTCAACAGACACGGGTAAGGGATATGCGCAGATTTAGTGGTCTTACGAATACACTCGAAAGAGTCCATCTTATCGAGTATAACGCGAGCCCAATTAATCTCGCAACCCAAGAATAGAGCGTAAATAAACTTGAGGAACGGCTAGGATGGCAGAGAAGATGAGTCGTACTTGGGAAGCAAGCACGACTTCATAATGAGATTGAGCACCCATGCATTTGGCTTAAACGACTTCGAAGGAACACCAATGAAGGCAGAAGGGATCACATGGAAGATATCAGAAAGAACAGACTGATCCAAGGAGAAGATATCATCAACCGAAATGTCTGACGGGAGGAGACCAGACGACGAACAACCAAGCACCTCCCCCAAGATTTCTGCCGTGAGAACTATAGGAGTTCCCAAGATAGTAGTCTCGATGGAGTGGCTCTCGTCGTAGTGGCCCCGGACACGATTTGCATAGAATAATTTGACCAGGCGAGGATAGGGTCTAGGGTTCGCCTTAGGGTCGAAGTGAAGGTAGTCAAGGAGCCCACTATAGGAGAGGAGATCAGCTAAGCCAAGGAAATCTGAAAACTGAACATAGTGCTCCAATAGCATCGGGCAGTGTTCAATACGGTTGTAGGCCGCTAGACACAAAGGGTCGTCGCGACACAACGATATGTCAACACCACCAGCTGGCATTGGGCCCTTTCCCTTAGGCTGGCGAGTCCTAGGACGAAGTGGAGGAGTGGGTTCCCTATGGCCAGGCTCATCCTCAGGTATAAACTCAGTATCGGAATCAGGAGGAGTAGCGGGAGTGTGGAGAATAGGCTTTCTAGACTTAGACTGTTTACCGGGTTTGACAGTCGCCGTCCTCTGCTTCTTCAGAGGAGGCGAAGACGGAGAGGCTTGGGTTGATTTATCACGGCGCTTGGGCTTAGACGGATTCCTAGGGTTAGAAGGCTCAACGGACATGGGGGACGCCCCAGATGAAGTGATAGGGATCCTCGTCTTTGACATGATTGCGGCACAACAAGATCAATCAAGCGATAGGAAAATATCAAACAACCTAAGCTCAAACCCTAGAACCGAAAATAACAAGCCCTAAGATTAAATTCGAAACCCTAGAGGAGAAATCAAGCGTTAGGACAAACCCTAGAGAGAAAAACGAGACCTAGGAAGAAGGGAGATACCTAGGTGGAGTGATCGACGGCGAACGGCGGCGGAGTTGGCCGAAAAAATGGCTGGAGATCGATGGGAAGACAAGGAGACACGAGCGGGGTTTGGGGGATATCGAGCTGGAGACACGAAGGAGACCGACTAATTAGAGAAACAATCAGATAGAATGAGTATAAGTCGGTCGAAATCACGAAAAGACGTGACTGCCCTTGAGCACTTAGTCGGTCATAGTTCAAGCACTGACCGACTAGATTACGATCTAGTCGGTCGGTCAATGAGCTTAAACCGACTAAGGCGAAACAGAGGCAAAATGAAAATTCTAGGGCTAGAGTTAGTCGGTCACAGTTCAATAACTGACCGACTAGTTTTCAATCTAGTCGGTCGGTAAGTGAACTGTGACCGACTAAAAGAAGTCAATGACAAAGGAAAGTTCAAAGCTTGAACTAGTCGGTCTGAGTTCACTAGCTGACCGACTAGATGTGCATCTAGTCAGTTGGCTGATGAACTGAAACCGACTAGAAGAGTCCAAAAGTTGATAATTAAGTTCTCTTCACAAAACACTTGGACGAAACATCTAAACCCTCTCATAAGTCATCTAAACTACCCCATAAAACATAGAAATCTCAAATACGACATCTAAATAAGAATTCGAGCAAAAATTCAAACATATTAAATAAAATCCCGAAAAATTCAATAAGTCTAGCATGACGAAATATTGCGAAATATAATAGCATGCAAGATAATTGAATGAAACATGAATCCTATATCTCGGATTCACCCATAATCCCCAATTCTCGACGCAACCGCACAAAGGAGTCCTCCTTTAGGGGTTTCGTGAAAATATCGGCGATTTGCTTTTGGGTTTCAACGTACACTAAAATGATGTCCTTTTTAGCAACATGATCATCTAAAAAGTGGTGTCGGACATCTATGTGTTTAGAACGGGAATGGTGCACCGGATTCTTTGAAAGACAAATAGCACTTTGGTTATCCACCATGATAGGACTAGTATCACAATGAATACCAAAATCCTTCGGTGTGTGTCTCATCCAAAGAACTTGGGCACAAGCGGCACCGGCGGCAATGTATTCCGCCTCGGTGGTTGAAAGTGATACCGAATTTTGCTTCTTGGAAAACCAAGAGACAAGGGAATTTCCTAGAAAATGGCAAGTGCCACTAGTACTCTTCCTGTCGGATTTGCATCCCGCATAATCAGCGTCACTATATGAGACTAACTCATATGTGCTAGATTTCGGATAAAGTAATCCAAAATCTAAAGTGTAACTTAGATAGCGAAAAATACGTTTAACCGCTACTAAGTGAGAATCCTTAGGTTGAGACTGATAACGAGCACAAATACAAACGACAAACATAATATCGGGCCTACTTGCGGTAAGATAAAGTAAACTACCTATCATACCACGATATAGACGAATGTCTACATCTTTTCCGTCCGTATCTTTATCAAGATGCGTTGTAGTGCTCATAGGAGTCTTTTTCCCGGAGGCATTCTCCATTCCAAATCGCTTTAGCAACTCCACCGTGTATTTCGTTTGGTGGATGAAGATTGCATCGTTCAATTGGCGAATTTGGAGGCCTAAGAAATATTTGAGTTCGCCCATGTGGCTCATCTCAAATTGTTCCTTCATAACATTAGAAAACTCTTCGCAAAGAGTGAAGTTAGTAGCACCGAAAATGATATCATCAACATAAATTTGAACTAATAAAATATCATTATTCACATGCTTAACAAAAAGTGTAGAATCGGCTTCGCCCATTTTAAAATTCAAATCCAAAAGAAAATTCTTTAGGCGATCATACCAAGCTCGAGGAGCTTGTCTCAAACCATAAAGAGCTTTCTTTAGTTTAAAAACATGATTTGGAAATTTTTCATTTATGAAGCCCGGAGGTTGAGAAACGTAAACTTCCTCAACGACATCTCCGTTTAAAAATGCACTTTTAAAATCCATTTGAAATAATTTAAAATTTTTATGGCATGCAAATGACAATAATAGTCTAATTGATTCTAATCTAGCTACCGGAGCGAAGGATTCTTCGAAATCGATACCTTCCTCTTGTCGATAGCCTTGAGCTACTAACCGAGCTTTGTTCCGGACGACGACTTGGTTTTCGTCGGTTTTGTTCTTGAAGATCCACTTTGTCCCTATGACGGTGTGGTTCTTTGATGGCAAAGGAACAAGCTCCCATACCTCATTCCTTTCGAATTGAATGAGTTCCTCCTCCATGGCAAGGATCCAAGCACTATCTTCGCACGCTTCAACTATATTCTTTGGCTCTATCGATGAGGCAAAGGCACAATTGGCGAAGTGGTGTACTTGCGATCTCGTCTTGACTCTATCTTGAATATAGCCAATGACTTGCTCATGAGGATGGTCGCGAACGGTATGAAGCCGCTTGGGAATACCTTGATCACTAGGAACATTCTCAACAACTTCATTAGTCGTGTTAGTATCAATAGAATCAATTGAATCAATAGACTTAGAATTTTCAAACGAATCACATAAAACATCCATAGAATCATCATCATTTGAAATTCTAGAAGTAGTAAAATTCTCATTAAAAGAGACATGTAGTGATTCCTCGATCGTAGAGGATCTTTTGTTGTATATCCGGTAGGCCTTGCTACGAGAGGAATACCCAACAAATATCCCCTCATCCGATCTCGGATCAAACTTGTCCAAATTATCATATGTGTTTTTAATAAAACATTTTGCGCCAAAAACACGAAAATGTTTAACTTGAGGCAATCTACCAAACAACAATTCATAGCAAGTTTGTTTGGTGCCGGGCCTCAAAAGTATTCTATTAAACACATAACAAGCGGTGTGTACCGCTTCCGCCCAAAATTGATAACCAAGTTGACTATCTTCGAGCATAGTGCGAGCACACTCCACAAGCGTTCTATTCTTCCTCTCAACTACACCATTTTGAGGAGGTGCGCGAGGGAAAGAAAACGTGTGAGTAATTCCAAGATCATCACAAAAATTTGAGAAAGACTCATTCTTAAATTCACCCCCATGATCACTACGAATAGTGACAATGGTGGTTCCGATGAGATTTTGTACTTTCTTCACAAATATTGTGAAGTTTTCAAAAGCTTCATTTTTATTACATAAAAAAATACCCATGTAAATCTAGAATAATCATCGACGATGACAAGTCCATATCTTGCATTTCCTAAGGAAGCAACTCTAGTTGGCCCAAATAAATCTAGATGTAATAGCTCTAGTGGCCGTTTAGTAGAAATGCTTTTCTTAGGTTTAAATGAAGATTTAGGAAGCTTGCCACGTTGACAAGAATCACAAAAACTTTTCTTTTCAAAAACGAGCTTCGGAAAACCTTTAATGGAATTTAATTTTGAAAGCTTATAAAGTGTTCCAAAGTTCACACGTCCAAAGCGTCGATGCCATAAGTGTTGTTCACTTGTGTTGGCAACGAGACATTGTTCATATGACTTAGAAAGATCCAAAATATAAATATCTTTATGGCGTGTGCCGGAAAATAATAAATCATTATTATCATTCAAAATATGACACAATCCTTTCGCAAAGCTAACTTTGTAACCTTTGTCACAAAGTTGGCTTATTGAAATAAGATTATGATTTAAACCATTAACTAGATAAACATCACTAATTAAGGGTTTAGACGGGTTACCCACTTTACCAACACCGACGATGGTTCCGCTCTCGTTGCCTCCAAAGACTACCCGGTTCCCATTAGCAATGGGCACCACTCCGGAAAGCAATTGAGCATCGCCCGTCATGTGTTTTGAACACCCGCTATCGAGTATCCAATTCCCCTTGGAGCTAAATTTAAATTTGTTGCTCCTTTTCTTTTTCTTTTCCTTGAGTACCTAAAGATAGAAAATTTCATATCATGGTACCCAAGGTCATTGGGTCCTCAAAGGTTAGACCTTTGGAAGCCAAGTCCAATTGGACTTAGACTTCCCCACATAATTTCTACTATACACAACATCCGAAAAATAAGCATTCATGTAAACTTGTTTTTCATCCATGCTTGTGTCCTTTGGGCTCCAAATAGTGAAAATCTTGGGAGCCCTCATCCTATTGGGTGCATGCATGCGTTGTTGGTTTCTACGTGATGCATGTCGTGGATAGGCATAAGGAACATGATGGAATGGTGCATGCGGATAGTTATTCATACGATGATGTGGGTGAACATATGCATGTGGAGGAACACGTGCGTGAGGGTGTCTCACATGGTGTGCACGTGCCCGTGAACGTGTAGCATAGAAATCATCATATGTGTGAGCAGGTGGAGTAGGACGTGTGTTCCTACGTGGCATGGTATTTGTGTACATATAAGCATGCCCCTTCTTTGGAGGTCCACCCAAAGTGGGTTTCTTTTCAAAAGAGGGTGTGGACGAGGTGGAAGAACCATTGGTAGATGAACTACCAATAGAGTGTTTGCTACCACTCGTTGAGTCACCGGAAGTTGGCCTAACAAAAGTAGTGGCCGATTTGGATGAACTTCCCATCGTATACCCCAAACCAATGTGGTGATTGGCCGGAAGTAAGTCACTTAGGATTTTATCCAAATGGTCCTTACCCTTATTGAATTTATTAATTCGGCCTAATGTGTTCTCATATTTCTCGGTGAGAGAACGCATAGAAGTATCCAAATTGGATACTTGCGATGTGAGCACATAAACACGGGATTTAAGATTCTCATTCTCAATACTCAAAGTCGAGTTTTGAGAAGTCAAATCCGATATCCTATGTTCTTCCGGATCTTCAATGCTAACATGTTCAAGTTTAGATTTGAGATTAACAATCTCATTTCTTAACTCTTCAACAACGGTGTCGTTGTTGGTGATGATAGTCTTAGGCGAGGTTTGAATGCTAGCTAGGTCATCTTTTACTTTAGTATATCTATTTACTAATTTAGTATACTTAGACCATAATTGAGAATTAGCATTCCTAAGGTCATCCATTGTTACCTCATCGCCTTCGTTGTCGCTATCATCGGAAGAGGAAGATCCTTGATCATGCTCCTCTCTTGCCATGAAGCACATGTGCGCTTGCTCCACTTTCTCATTGTCCGACTCTCCGCTTGAGGAATCCTCGGAGTCGGTGAATGTTGCTCCGACAAGTCCCTTTTTGTACCCCTTTTTGTGTTGGAAACAGCATCCTACCCTATGTTTGATGATAACAAACCCTACTGAACTGTTCTAATCTGTTTGTTGAGTGTGTCACAGGTCCCTATAGTCATGATTGCTCAAGTTACATATGCACGTACTCAAGTACGTTGAAATACGGAGCTGAAACTTCATTTGGAATTACACAAGCTGATCAAACGAGAGAGTATAGCTATGAAACTCTACCCTAGAGTTAATCATAGGCTATAAATAGCATGGGATTTTTCTCAGGATTTATGGAGATTGTTTGAAGTCCAAATACGGGGAAATACGAGAAAATACAAAGTATACAAAGAAGAAATTTTTTCTACAAGTGGAGAAATAAGGTGAAACAATTCTCACATGTCAATATGAAGCTCTGGGATTTTTGAGAATTATTTCAGAATTTTTGGGATTTATTTGATGCCCAAATACGCAAGAATACAGTGAAAATACTCAGCAAATACGGCATACGGTACTGTGCATATATACGCTTCATCGCAGAATTTAAATCGGCTGACGTGGCATCATCTGCGCCGTTCGTTCCACATCCAACGGCCGCTCGAAGCGGGCGACGTGGCTTCTTCAGCGCCGCTCGATCAACATCGAACGGTCACCAACCGATCGAACGAAGTCGCGGATGGCGGGCGCCGCTGTTCGTAATCCGCGTCGACGTGGCATCATCTCAGCCGTCCACACGGAGATCCGACGGTTGCCGACACAGCGGGTCCGGGTCAGCGGAGGCGGGCGTCAACGCACGAGTTTTGACGTCCACGTGGCGTGCTGTCGTCGAATCCCGCTCGATCCGACGGTCCAGATCGCTGCCGACAGCGGGTTTTCAAACCCGACCCGTTAACGCATTTAAAACGTGATTTTGAGCGGATCGGATCCCTTGGAACAGTGACGTAAACCCGTTAAGCTGATCCTATATATACCCATGTACATCTCTTCACATTTTCATCAATAAGTGGAGTTCTAAAGATCCAAATTGAGTTCCGCAAGAAGCGTTGCGACCGTGACTTCATCCCTGACGCAGTGATAGCAAGTTGAGCAGCTAGTTCCTCCTGTGCAGAAAATGAGATCACTTTGAGTGAGGAACTTCTACCGACTACTTCCACGGGGACAGCGACTACTTCTTCTACAGACATCCGATCATCATTCCGTAAGAAGCGTTGCGAAGCTACTGATGTGCTGAAAGACGACAACCAGAGAGATCTTCACAAATGAGCTTTCTAAACTCTTGATCTTATTTATTTGTGAAGTTATTAATGTTTTGATCAGCATTTCTGTAATATAATTTCTTCCGTTATTTGGGATTCTGGGAACCAAACTTGTTGGGGCAAGTTGGGTTGGGGAGTGATACTTGTATGTTTCTTTTTGGCTTTGGTGAGCTTGAGTTGGTCTGACAGGTTGGTGTTGGTGCACCAATCTAAGGGAGATTGTAACTTCTTAAAGAAACAGTATAAGTGATTGCTCATTGGGGTGGACGTAGGTCATGGGGACCGAACCACGTTAAATTCTGTGTCTTCTGTGAATGCTTTGATTGTCTGATTCCTAAACTGCATGCTGTAAACTAGGCTTAATTTTTATCTTGCGATAATTTGGTCAAAGGCCTATTCACCCCCCCTCTAGGCCTTATTTAGATCCTACAAGTGGTATCAGAGCTCCAGGCCTGGCCATTTGAGTCTAGTTCATAATGAATACATATGATTCAGCATTTGCTGAAGGACAGTCTACAGTTAGACCACCCAAATTTAATGGGACTGATTTTGCTTACTGGAAAGCTAGGATGAAAATTTTCTTAGTCTCTTCAGATCTTGAAATTTGGAAAATTGTTGCTAAAGGCTATCACCCACCTACAATCAAAATTGAAGATATTGATGTACCAAAACCAGAAGATAAATGGGATGATAACGATAATAAACTTTATGCTCTGAATGGTAAAGCTATGAATGCAATTATCTGTGCACTTGACAGAACTGAGTTTAACCGTATATCTCATTGTCTTACTGCGCAGGAAATCTGGAACACTCTCGAAGTCACTCACGAAGGAACCTCTCAGGTGAAGGAGTCCAGATTAGCGCTGCTGAGCTCAGAGTACGATGGTTTCCACATGCTACCAGGAGAATCCATCAAGGACATGTACACTCGCTTCACCGACATCGTATACAACTCAAAAGCCTTGGGAAAGTCTTACGACAGCATCGACCTCATTCGGAAAATCCTAAGAGCGCTTCCTAGTTCCTTCCGACCTAAAGTGACGGCCATCCAAGAAGCTAGAGATCTCACTAAGCTGAAGCTGGATGATCTGATTGGGAATCTGTTATCCCATGAGCTGGAACTCAAAACCGTCGAGACAAGAGAAAAAGGTGAGGCTAAACCTTTAAAGACCATCGCTCTCAAAGCCGAAGAAAGTGACAAAGAAGATCTCGACGAGGAACATGCACTGATGGTCAGAGGATTCCGACGCTTCATCAGAACTCCTGCCGGAAAATCTGAAATGGCAAAAAGGTTCAATCGTTTTAATAAGTTTAATCCTTTGAATTCCTCGTCTGAACAGAATACTACTAAAAGTGTTCAATGTTTCAACTGCAAGAAATTTGGACATTTCATGAAAAACTGTCCAACAAAGAACGCGTCATCCGAAGCCAAAGGGAAATCATTTGCGGTAACATGGGATGATGACGATGAAGACGAACCACAAGACGAAGTAGCGCAATCATCACTTTGCCTAATAGGTGAAAGCGACACGAACAAGGTAAGAGATGAATTTTCTTTACCAGAATTAATGAACATTTGTGAAAACATGAATTCAGAAATTACTTCTCTTGAATCCTCTATAGAAAATTATAAAGAAATGAATTTCCAACTACAGCAAGAAAATTATAATGTTTTGCAAAATGAAATAAAATTGAAAAATGAAATTGCATCGCTCAAAATTACCATTGAAAAACTCAAAGGAAAATCTAGTATTACTGAAGCTATACCTTGTCAGACTTGTGCTTCATTAAAGCTAGAAATTAAGAATGGTAATGAAAAGATTGTTGGCCTAAATAAAAGAATAGAAACTCTCGCTAAAAATGAAGATAATGTTAGAAAGAGTTTTATAAATAAAAGTGTCATGCTAGTAAATGAAAACATCTTTTTGAAATCCAAAGTCTCTGATTTAGAACTGAGTATCAGAAAATTTGGTGTAGGAAGGAAATCACTAGACATCATTCTTGGATACCAGTCAATCAAAAACGATAAA
This sequence comes from Scilla litardierei, assembly GCA_030789695.1. Lineage (NCBI taxonomy): Eukaryota > Viridiplantae > Streptophyta > Magnoliopsida > Asparagales > Asparagaceae > Scilla > Scilla litardierei. The sequence continues at coordinate 129,457,640 of CM061138.1, forward strand.
CAAGGACTAGGATTTGGAAATGTTTATAATGAAAACATGATAAAGAAAAATCATTACATCAAGAAAAAGAAACGGAACGCCAAATGTTATACATGTGGTTCTTTTGAGCATTTATATAGAAATTGTCGTTATAAGAACCAAAACATGAAGTTCAAACAAGTATGGGTTCCGAAAGGTACTATGACTAACCATTGTGGACCTATTTGGCTACCCAGGTCACACATACCTTGTTCTTCTTATGTGTAGGGACTCAGCGTGGCTAAGGAACAACTGTGTGAGTGGTATTTGGATTCAGGCTGCTCAAGACACATGACAGGGAACAGCGACAAGTTCCTTAGCCTCGTGAAGCAAGAAGGAGGAAGTGTTACATTAGGGGACAACGGCAAGTGCAAGGTAATGGGTAAAGGTATTGTTGGCAACAATACTTTTAAAATTTCTGACGTCCTCTGGGTTGAAAATCTCAAACACAACCTCATCTCCATAAGCCAACTCTGTGACAAAGGTATGAAAGTACTTTTTGATGAGAAAATTTGTAAAATTTATGACTCGGTCACAGGTAATACCCTCTTCATAGCCAATAGGAAAAATAATGTTTATACAATAATAATTGAAGAAATGACAATTGCTAAATGTTTGATTGGCAGGGAGGAGGAGGCTATACTATGGCACCGGAGACTATCACATGCCAGCATGAAATTGCTACATAAGCTGGAGAATAAAAACCTGGTCCGAGGCTTGCCACATCAACAGTACGAGAATGGTAAGCTGTGTGTTGCATGCACAAAAGGTAAGCAAACTAGATCCACTTTTACGGGAATTCGGGAAGTTACCACTTCACGAGTCCTAGAATTGATTCATATGGATTTGTTTGGGCCTACCGATGTTGCTAGCCTCAATGGAAAGAGATTTTGTTTTGTTTTGATCGATGATTTTTCTAGATATACATGGGTTTACTTCTTAGCCAAGAAATCGGATTCCTTTGAAAATTTCCAAAATTTTTGTAATCAAGTTTCAAATGAGAAAAATCTTTCAATTATGAAAATTAGAAGTGATCACGGTGGTGAATTTGAAAACTCTGTTTTTGAAAACTTCTGTTTGGAAAAAGGGATCTTACATGAATTTTCTTCTCCTAGAACACCTCAACAAAACGGAGTGGTCGAAAGAAAGAATCGAACTTTAAAAGAGATGGCAAGAAGCATGCTTAATGATTATTCTCTTCCTATGTATTTTTGGGCCGAAGCAGTGAATACAGCCTGCTATGTTTGCAACAGGGTTATGCTTAGACCTTTAATGAACAAAACATCCTATGAACTGTGGCATGGCAAGACTCCTAACATTTCATATTTCAGAGTATTTGGATGCAGGTGTTTCATTTTAAACACAGGAGATCAGCTGGGGACATTTGAATCCAAATCAGACGAAGGAGTGTTCGTAGGATATTCATCAAGGAGCAAAGCATACAGGATCTACAATAAACGAACCTTAACTGTTGTTGAGTCAATTAATGTGAAATTTGATGAAGCTGAAATAGATCTTTTAAATTGCAGGGAAACTGAAGATGCAGACAAGGAAACTACAGAGCCTGAAAACATAGCTGAACCATCTGAAGGCCAAAAGGAAGCTGAACCAGAAGTAACACAAGGACATAGACTGGAAAGAGGAGAGCTCAGGTTCAATCCACATCATCCACCTGAGCTGATCATGGGGACTCCTACGGAAGGTATACGCACTCGATCCACTTTCAATAACTTGTGTGCCTTATGCATTCATGGTGACCTCATTTCTGAAATTGAACCTAAGAACGTTGAAATCGCTTTAACTGATGAGAGTTGGGTTATGGCCATGCATGATGAGATTAATCAGTTTGATAGAAATAATGTTTGGACATTAGTGCCCCGACCTGATAATTACCCAATTGTTGGCACTAAATGGATTTTCAAAAACAAACTTGATGAATCTGGAAATGTAATCAGAAATAAGGCAAGATTAGTGGCCAAAGGATATAACCAGATTGAGGGAATTGATTGTGATGAAACTTTTGCACCCGTTGCTAGATTAGAAGCCATTAGAATATTACTGGCTTTTGCAAGTTTCAAAGGTTTTAAATTGAAGCAAATGGATGTGAAAAGTGCATTTTTAAATGGTTATTTGAAAGAAGATGTTTTTGTTGAACAACCCCCTGGTTTTGAAAGTCATAGTTTTCCAAATCACGTTTACAAGTTGCAAAAGGCTTTGTATGGTCTGAAGCAAGCTCCCAGAGCTTGGTACGACCGTCTCAGTTCATATCTTTTGGAAAATAACTTTAAAAAGGGTAGTGCAGACAACACTTTGTTTATCTTGCATGAACAGGATCATTTTCTTATTGTTCAGATTTATGTGGACGATATTATTTACGGTGCTACTAATGATCTTTTATGCCAAAAGTTTGAAAAGGTTATGCAGGATCAATTTGAGATGAGTCTGGTCGGAGAGTTGAAATACTTTTTGGGCTTTCAAGCAAGACAAACTGGAGATGGCATATATGTTTCACAAACCAAGTACATAAAAGAACTGTTGAAGAAATTTGGGATGGAAAATGCAAAGCCAATGCGAACTCCAATGAGTCCGACGACGAAGCTTGAAAAGGATGACAAAGGTATAAATGTGGACCAAAAGCTTTATCGAGGTATGATTGGGTCCTTACTCTATTTAACTGCATCTAGACCAGACATCATGTTTTCTGTCTGTTTGTGTGCACGATTTCAAGCCTGTCCAAAAGAATCACATTTGATAGCCATTAAGAGGATTTTTCGATATCTTATTCACACTCCTACACTTGGACTATGGTATCCCTCTTGTGGTAATCTTAATTTGGTTGGCTATGCTGATGCTGATTATGCTGGTAGTATGATTGATAGAAAGAGCACTAGTGGAACATGTTTTATGCTAGGACATTCATTGGTTTCTTGGTCTAGTCGTAAGCAGAACAGTGTTGCTTTGTCCACTACTGAAGCTGAGTATATTGCCCTTGGCAGTTGCTGTGCCCAAGTACTTTGGATGATGCAAACCCTGTCTGACTACGGCTTGGATCTTAGAAAAGTTCCATTACGATGTGATAGTAAGAGTGCTATAGATCTTTCTAATAATCCTGTTCATCACTCTCGGACAAAACACATAGATGTAAGACATCATTTTCTTAGAGATCATTTGGCAAAAGAGGATGTATCCATTGAATATATTTCTACTGATTCTCAGTTGGCAGATATCTTTACAAAACCTTTGCCAGAAGATCGTTTTTGTCGTCTACGTCTAGAACTGGGCATTATTGATTATATTTAGAGTGAAAATATTATTTGGTGTGCTTTTATTGTTTTTGTGTGGTGTGCTACAAAAAGAAAAATAAAAAAAAAATGAAAAAGAAAAATAAAAAAAAATGAAAAAGAAATATATAAACAGAAAGGGAAAGTGAATTGTCTATCTCCTCCTTTTGCATTTTTTTTTCATCAGAAACAACTTTAAATGCAAAACATATGTCTTATGGATTTTGAATATTATATTCTTAACAATGCTTGCATTCAAAGACTACATGCTTAATTAGGTCATATTCATTAATGAGTAACTAACGTTTTTCATCATCCAATCACACTTACACAGATCAATATGTTTTTTGATATGGATTTGAAATATTGAATAAGAAAAGTGGTTGTTGGTGGACTAATTTATGTTTTAATGGGATATGATGTTTCAAGGCATGGGTAAAAAGAAAAGCTCTCATCAAAATATACGTGTATAAAAAGAATAGCAAGACGAGTGTCTTCAAAATATATACACAGAGCTTCGTATGAAAAATGGATACGATCCATGTCCTTGATACTACCCTTGGACATCCAACTTATGCTATAAATGTCATTTTTTAGCGTTGGTGTTAAGTCCGTCAAGCACTGCCATTTCACATTTAAAAATCCTTCTCGGTCATGTTTGGACTTGGTAACTTGAACTCATATTACATGAGAAGGGGAAACTCAATCTTTGATGTTCATATATTCAGTGGAAAAGATGGTTATGACAGGATGTCTTCCTTATTACCTCTCCATATGTACTAAACATTTGATCATCACACTTGAGCACGGAGATGAATTATGGTAGTTATGACTTAGTGATTATTGCTTATTTATTCATTGTGGTCAAACGATGTATTGCCTTTTGTTTTGGTTTATAATGTTCAATTTTCCATTCCTCATATGTTATTTCATACATTTTATGATGAAAACAAAGGGGGAGAGAAATATTAAGATTGATCAGAGATAGGGGGAGCATGTCAATAGGTGGAGCATGTCAATAGGGGGAGCATATCATTTTGCCATTCATGCTCATATTCATGCTTCACACACTCACACACTTCACACATTTTTGATGTAATCTTAATGTCCGGTTTGTTCTCATCAAAAGGGGGAGATTGTTGGAAACAGCATCCTACCCTATGTTTGATGATAACAAACCCTACTGAACTGTTCTAATCTGTTTGTTGAGTGTGTCACAGGTCCCTATAGTCATGATTGCTCAAGTTACATATGCACGTACTCAAGTACGTTGAAATACGGAGCTGAAACTTCATTTGGAATTACACAAGCTGATCAAACGAGAGAGTATAGCTATGAAACTCTACCCTAGAGTTAATCATAGGCTATAAATAGCATGGGATTTTTCTCAGGATTTATGGAGATTGTTTGAAGTCCAAATACGGGGAAATACGAGAAAATACAAAGTATACAAAGAAGAAATTTTTTCTACAAGTGGAGAAATAAGGTGAAACAATTCTCACATGTCAATATGAAGCTCTGGGATTTTTGAGAATTATTTCAGAATTTTTGGGATTTATTTGATGCCCAAATACGCAAGAATACAGTGAAAATACTCAGCAAATACGGCATACGGTACTGTGCATATATACGCTTCATCGCAGAATTTAAATCGGCTGACGTGGCATCATCTGCGCCGTTCGTTCCACATCCAACGGACGCTCGAAGCGGGCGACGTGGCTTCTTCAGCGCCGCTCGATCAACATCGAACGGTCACCAACCGATCGAACGAAGTCGTGGATGGCGGGCGCCGCTGTTCGTAATCCGCGTCGACGTGGCATCATCTCAGCCGTCCACACGGAGATCCGACGGTTGCCGACACAGCGGGTCCGGGTCAGCGGAGGCGGGCGTCAACGCACGAGTTTTGACGTCCACGTGGCGTGCTGTCGTCGAATCCCGCTCGATCCGACGGTCCAGATCGCTGCCGACAGCGGGTTTTCAAACCCGACCCGTTAACGCATTTAAAACGTGATTTTGAGCGGATCGGATCCCTTGGAACAGTGACGTAAACCCGTTAAGCTGATCCTATATATACCCATGTACATCTCTTCACATTTTCATCAATAAGTGGAGTTCTAAAGATCCAAATTGAGTTCCGCAAGAAGCGTTGCGACCGTGACTTCATCCCCGACGCAGTGATAGCAAGTTGAGCAGCTAGTTCCTCCTGTGCAGAAAATGAGATCACTTTGAGTGAGGAACTTCTACCGACTACTTCCACGGGGACAGCGACTACTTCTTCTACAGACATCCGATCATCATTCCGTAAGAAGCGTTGCGAAGCTACTGATGTGCTGAAAGACGACAACCAGAGAGATCTTCACAAATGAGCTTTCTAAACTCTTGATCTTATTTATTTGTGAAGTTATTAATGTTTTGATCAGCATTTCTGTAATATAATTTCTTCCGTTATTTGGAATTCTGGGAACCAAACTTGTTGGGGCAAGTTGGGTTGGGGAGTGATACTTGTATGTTTCTTTTTGGCTTTGGTGAGCTTGAGTTGGTCTGACAGGTTGGTGTTGGTGCACCAATCTAAGGGAGATTGTAACTTCTTAAAGAAACAGTATAAGTGATTGCTCATTGGGGTGGACGTAGGTCATGGGGACCGAACCACGTTAAATTCTGTGTCTTCTGTGAATGCTTTGATTGTCTGATTCCTAAACTGCATGCTGTAAACTAGGCTTAATTTTTATCTTGCGATAATTTGGTCAAAGGCCTATTCACCCCCCCTCTAGGCCTTATTTAGATCCTACATTTTGTACTTCTTGGACTTGTCGAACTTCGGCGCCTTCCACTTCTCCTTTTGCTTGTTTTGAGGACAATCTGCTTTGATGTGTCCTGGCTTATTGCATTTAAAGCACAAAGGTGGAGAGGCGTTAGTAGAAGTAAATTTAGATTTTTGTTTGAAGTTACCCTTTCGGAAGAAGCGATTGAACTTCTTTGCCATGAGTGCAATGGATTCCATGTCCATTTCTTCTTCCGAGTCCTCATCATCGGTAGAGGTGGATGAAGCCGCCTTGAATGCAATTGCCTTTTTCTTAGGCACGTCTTGGTTCAAATAGGACTTCATCTTTTCTTGTAACTTCACCTTGCTATCTTTGCGTACCTCGTATGACATCAAAGTACCCATCAATTGAGCTACGGTATACTTATTCATGTCATTACCTTCCTCGATGGCGAAGGTGCGTTTCTCCCAAGAAGAAGGAAGTCCTTCGATAAGCTTCGAACACTTCTCCTTTTGGGTGTAGGTTTTGCCAAGAGCTTCCAACTCGTTCATTATGTCGACGAAGCGAGCATAATACTCCTTCATCTTTTCTCCCTGTTCCATATGAAACAATTCGTAATCTCTATTGACTACCACGAGTTTAGAATCTCTTACCTGACTCGTTCCTTCATGCAAAATGAGGAGCGAATTCCAAATTTGATATGCACTCTTACATGTGCATATCTTATTAAAATCTTCGGGTTCCAATGCACATTGTAAAGCATTCATTGCTTTGGCATTTGCAATCTCCGCGACGACCTCCGCGGTAGTCCACTTGTCGAAATCTTCTTCGGTAGGCACATTGTACTCCGACATGGTAATTCTCCACAAGGAGGCGCTCCGGAGGAACGTTTCCATCTGGCATTTCCAATATCCATAATTGACGCCGTTGAAGAATGGAGGCCTAGTCGAGGAATGTCCTTCCATGACCGAAGACGCTCCTTCACGGTTCCTGAAGGATCCATAATCCGCAGGTGGACGAACGGTCTTGTTGTCGTTGGCAGACATAGCTAAGTATCTGGCTCTGATACCAAATGTAATGCCCTACAAGCTACTGCACAAGTACTAGAGGGGGGGGGGGTGAATATTACTTTAAAAATAACGAGGAGTATAATTCCTAATTATCGTGCAAACAACTACCAAATCAATTTGCGGAAGCTTAAATTGATGACAACAACAAAATTAACAATGCTAACAATAGATGTTACTGGGTTCGGATCCACCCAAGTCTCCCCGACTTGTTCCAGGTGATCCTACGTCCCAACCACCCGGATCCCCTCCGGATACTTAGGTTAGAAACCCTAACCCAAGATTTCCACTATGATATCTTGTGAAAAACCTTCACAAGATCAAATCATACATGCAATGGCAATAGTGAATCCCACAACCCGGGATCACAACCTTCTCTCACAACCGAGAGAAACAATAAGCAATATAAACGAGTTTATAATGAAATAAACAATCTTACCACAAAATCCTATACCTTGAGTTTTCTTACCAAATAGGTGCAAGGAGGGATTTGAGGAAGATGAAGTCACCAAGACCTAGCACCAAAGAAATGACCAGCAATGGGTGCCTAGGAGTGATTTGGAGACTTGAATCAAGCTAGAGCTTGAAAGGCTCACCAAGAACAAACTTCTCTCAAGATGGATTCTAGATCTAGAAAGTGAGAGAATGGATTTCTTGTGAGGGAGAGAGCTTTGGAAATGAGTGAGAATCTCTAACTCTTTCAATGTTAATGAATCTCTTAATAGCAGCTCTTTTTCCTAGAGAAATGACCAAGCTTCGTATTTATAGGGTCCCACAAAAACGAGTTAGGTCAAATCCCAACGGTTAGAAATCTGAAGCAGTTAGTCGGTCAAAGAGCAACCACTGACCGACTAGTTCATCAACTAGTCGGTCAGTCAAATAACGTGGACCGACTAAGTGAAGAACAGTGAAGAGATTGAATTTCAGACCTAGAAATCTAGTCGGTCCAAGAAGACTTTCTGACCGACTAGTTTCACAACTAGTCGGTCGGTCAGTGAACTTAGACCGACTAAGAGTCAAAAATGAATAGTCTGAATACAAATTGATTTAGTCGGTCCAAGAACAAATGTTGACCGACTAGATTATCAACTAGTCGGTCACCAAACGTTCTTAGACCGACTAACGATAAACAGTAGCTCAGGAGAAAATTAGCATGTACAGTAAAGCTCAACTAGTCGGTCAAAGAAGCATCACTGACCGACTAGTTCACAAACTAGTCGGTCGGTGAGTCAACGTAGACCGACTAACTGTAAACAGTAAAGTGCATGAAATTAAGGAAACAAACTAGTCGGTCCAAGAGGATTTGTCGACCGACTAGATCACCATCTAGTCGGTCAGTTCTTCTTCTTAAACCAACTAACATGCACAAGAAGTCCGAATCGTAGCGCGATGCTTCGAGGAAGTTAGAATGGACTTCTACAATGATCCTAGAGCTAAGATAGGAGCGTTATGAAGATAGAAATGTAAGATATACTCAAGGCTTAACATTCTATAGATCGAAGCTAAAAGACTATAAATAAAACCTTAAGGAACGGTCTTCGAGAGCGTCGATCAAATCTTCATGACTTCCAAAACGGTCCAAAAGCTTCAACGAAGCTTTAGGCATAGAATACGAGCTTTAAGAAGTCTTGAGATGTCGCTTTGAATGTTCTCATGAATTTGACGACGATCTCCATAACTGCGCTCACAAATTGTTAGTACATGAATTATTTATGTTTGCTCATCATCCAAAACCAAATCCGGGGAGTCCAATACTCAACACAAATGACTAGGGGTAAAAATCAAATAGGGAGTCATATTCGATATGATTGACAAAGAGTTCGTCTACCGACAGCCGAGTCGAACGACTTGTTGAGCTATACTCAAGGTCGGGCGACTCAAAGTCGTTGGATTCCTGCTCCCATTTAATATTAATTATGTTTTGTCTTAAAAGATCCTTAAATTATCATCCAGATGATGAAAAACATGTGACATTACTTCATACATCCGAAGTTAATGAATAAACATGGACAATTGAAATCCACTAAATACACCTACTGGTTTTATGGATGCACATCAAGACCCCTTCCGTTTGCTGGAAGAGAGGAAGGGTATCCTAGGTCCTTAAGTGCATTACTCAAGTGTTTTTGGTGTACTCCTTTATCTGGCCAACTACATGCGACTCTAGAGAGCTTGGCAGTAAACCTTTTAACCAGATACAGTGCAGCGCCTGCAGCACACCACTGGACCAAAGATATGTAACTTCTGTGCTACCTCTAAGGGTCAAGGATCTTCCAACATGTTAAATATATTTGCAGACACATGTTACAGATCATCACGATGATTACAACAAAGGAACGACCAACTCCTGGAGACCAGCAAAGCAGGCTTCCAAGGCAACATCAATCCCACCATCCCGAGAGGCTCATCATCCAAGAAGCAAATCATAAATACGCACAGCCAGGTCTTGCAGTACATCGTAGACACAGTGACGACTGGGTCAAAGACGTGGAGCTACATGCCGAGTCTGCAGACCACTCCTCTTCAGAAGAGCTCCCTTAGATTCAGTAGCTGCCAGAGATGAGCGATACTTGTATAGATGAGCGATGTCTTGTATAGATGAGCGATGTCTTGTATTTTGTACTCGGAACGTTGTAAGAGATTGATGTATATATGCCTAGGAGATCTGCAAGCCTGCAGCTTGTACAGATCAGGGGGAGTCAAATTAATGTAGCGTTATGCTTTTTTCCTTGGATATTGGTTTTTTCCACTGGGTTTTCCATAGCTAAAGGTTTTAACGAGGCAAATTCATTGACTCTGGATCCAGAAGTATCCACCCCTAAATACTTCCACTAATCAGGGGGAAGTTATGAAAAACTGTACTCTTTTTCCTTGTCTATTGGTTTTTTTCCACTGGGTTTTCCATCGCTAAAGGTTTTAACGAGGCAGTTATCCCTAACCTATGATCTGGAAGTTTCCACCCCTTATGATACTCATAAGCACTATGGATCATGCGGTATTCATATGTCGAGTATACAACGATGGTTGGATAAGGGGAAATGTTATGAGATGGGCCTATTGGGCCTATTGGGTATCCACCCACATTGTTTATTATATATATGAGGCTAGGTGTTTCCTAGCCGTCAACCTTGCTCACAACAATAATTGGGTTAACATTTTTAGAAAAATGTGTAATGTGAGTAGTAGAACTCTTGTGGCCCTGTGGGGGTTTGCTTATGTGCATGACCCATTTGAAATTTGTCTTTTAGCACAACAATTTTTCGCCTTTTCATTGCAATTTTTGATAGAATAATTTTTTGTTACAATATTTCATATTTTGCACTACAATATTTCATACTTTGCATTACAATTTTTCGTGTTTGCATTAAAAGTTATACTTAACTAATATTACCGAATATTAACTAATTTTACAAAAATAATATTACCTAATAGTATTAACTAATATTACTGAAACTGTCAAAACAAAATTATACGAAACTCAGATGTATCTGAAACGAGCGAAACTACCAAAACTATCGAAATTTAAAAAAAAAATTTAGAAGACCGAAACCGAAACCGATTTATCTAATAACGGTATTTATATTCCGAGTTACTATAGTTATCGGTGTTAATACAATATCATTAAGAGAGTTTAAGTCAGATATTACCATGTTGTGACATATGCATCTTGGGTATATAAGCAAGAAGGGCTTGATTATGCGAAGTAAATGAGATTTGCTTGAAAATCAGAAGGTGGAGCAGTCGCATCTTTGGCTTAAAACGAAGTCTACCATAAATTATCTTCACTCATATGTATGGGGCCTTCTCATGTTCCTTCCTATGGTAATGCACTCTTGTCGATGATTATTCCATAATGGTTTGGATATATGTGTTAAAGATGAAAAGTAAGTTCTTCAACTAGTTCAAAAACAGAAAAAAATGGGTTGAGAACTAAACTGGAAAGAAGATTAAGTATATTTCAACAGACAATGATATGAAGTTTTGTTCCGGAGAGTTCAACGAGTTCAACTAGAGAATATTGTGAGGCATCACACATTGAAAGAAATTCTATAGCAAAATAGAGTTATGAAATGGATGAACAGGACCTTGTTGGAGAGCAAGATGCATGCTTTCTAATACTGGGTTGTCAAAAGGCTTTTACGTCAAGGCTGTATTCCCTAGCTTGTTATCTAATGAATCAATCTTTAGCTACTATTGTAACTAATTATTTTGTTTTTGAAAGTATTTGGTTGCTCTGCATGTTATCATGTCAATGATCGAAAGCTTGACCCATGGGCAAAGAAGATATGTGTATTCGTTATGCTTCAGTGGTGAAAGGATACCGAATTGAGACCACATATACTAAACCCTAGTGCGCATCAGTAGATATATGTCCTTTGATGAGAAATCCATCATTCATCCAAATGTGTCTGATGTCTCTTCAGAGAAATAGAATGATGTTAAATAGCAGGTGGAGTTTGAAACAAAATAAAAATAGTCTATTTTAAAAGTATTTGGTTACTCTACATATTGTCGCATAAATGATCAAAAGATTAACATATGGACAAAGAAGATACCTTTATTGGTTATGCTTCTGGGATAAAAGGATACAAAATTTTGATCACAACTACTAAGCCTATGTTAGTGATCAGTAGGGATGTGACTTTTGTTGAGAAAGCCATCATTCATCTAAATGAGTTTGATGTCTCTTCAGAGAAAGAACAATGTTAACAAGGAGGTGAAGTTTGAAACAAATTGAAAGAAAAATCGGATCCTTACTCCAGTTTAGCCTAAGCAAATAGATGTATATATATCCATTAGCGAGGATGAAGCATATGTGTGATGGGAAATCTAGTCCCACCCCAAAGTGGTTTTGATGATGATCACACCAAATGTTGTTAATATATTAATCACATTATTTAAATGTGTAGGTTGTGCAATCAAATTGATAAAAGCTCAAAGCATACTCCGAGGAAGAACCTCAACCACATTCATAGAAAATGAAGATGAATTTTGCTTGCATTCTACGCTAAGCACAAAAGGAGCTCAAAGATGAAGCTCAACGAACGTGCTCAAGCTCAAGCTAAAGAGGAGCTGAAATTCAAGTGAACCATTAAGATCTCCATGGCTTCAAAGTCTTCATTAAGTCTAGTGTGTGAGTTGTCTTTTTCTTAGGACTATGTTAAAGCTAAGAAAAATTTGCACGCACACACAAAATGATTTTTGAAAACAGTTTTTAAACTTGGTTTAAACATTTTGAGAGCTTATTGATTGAGAGCAATTGATTCAATTCTCGTAGTCAATCTCTAAACACCCAGGAGTTGATTACATATCTTATAGCAGAGTTTCTCTGAAAAACTGCTCTAGGGCTCGACTACCAAAGGAGGGAGTCGGCTACCTGCTGTAGCAGAGTTTTCACTGAAAACTCTCTGGAGTCGACTACCTCCTCTAGGAGTCGACTACCAGCTGTGTATTTTGACTTCCTTGATTGCCTCTGTCATTTATTCTTTGCTTGATTTTTGGGCTGAAGTCAAACTCAATTTGAATTCTTTTTGAATTCTATTTTGACTCTATAAATAGAGACCCCTTGAGAACATTTTCCTCACTAATTTCATTCTTAAGCTAAAGCTATAATCTTCTCAAAAGTTCTCATCGTTCTTATCGCTCTCAAAGTTGTTCGTAGCCAAAACGGTGTTTTAAATCTCTGATCTTATTGTTTTATATTCTTCTATAAATTCTTTTTAAGATCATTATATTTTTGGCTATTGGAAATTGGTTTTCAAAATTCTTCTCTTTATTTTTTTTTCATATTCTGAAAGGATTTTTGAAACAGGATTCTAGATCACATTCAATTATTTCGTATTCATTGTGTGATCTAAGAAGATTTAAAATTCTTTAGCCACAATAAGGACAATTGCAAATTTATCTTGGCTATAGAATTAATGGGTGTAAACCAATCTTCATTAATTTATTGTGGTGAATTGGATTTGATTTTACTCGTAGTCCCTTGGTGATAAAGGTGTTGTAAATCCTAGTCAAGAATAGGTGGTTGGAAATCCTGGTGGTGACACTAGGTCGTTGAAAATCCTAACGAGTGAAATTAGATAATTGTATTGCTAAGGCAATAGTGCATTAAATCTCGATCTGAGACGGTCGGGGACTGGACGTACCTAGGTTATGGAGAACCAGGATAAATCGCGTGTCTATCTGTGTGATTTTCTGTGATTGTCTTTTATTATTTACTTTGTACTAATTTGTTCATTGTTTAAAATATATGTCATTTATAATTCCTTGTTAATAAAATTATTATTGCAAAGATTGTATATTTATTTCTCTGTGAGATCTCTCTTTTCATTATCATTTATCTTTGTATCTCATCTTGTATTCTTTTTAAGATCGTCGTGTTGATTAAGGACCCAGCGTAGATCACTCTAATTGGTTCCTTAGGCAGCATTGGAAGGAAAATTTGTTGTGTATTAATCATTGTCGAAAAATTTTAATTCATACAACACTATTGAACCCCACTTCTAGTATGCTATGATTTGCCAGTATCGTTAAAAGCATTATGTATGCTATGATTTGCTTCCATCCAGATACTTCACAAGCTATCAGTGGTTTTTAGCAGATATATAGGTAATTTTAAGAAGACATATTGGGAGAATGAAGTGTGTACTTGGTAATAATTGCGATCTGATAGGGATGTTCTGATTCATATTGACAATTGCTGTCTGCACCGCATGAAATGCGGTGCAGATTGCGTTTTTTGCCTTAAATGGAATGCTAAATTGTTTTGAGGTGACCAAATATCAAATCAAAGTAAATTTTTTTTTCTATAAACAGAAAAAAGAAGACTGCACCGCATTCATGCGGTGCAGTTAGTCTGGCTCTTCATATTATGCGAGGATGGAAGGAGCTTCTTGACCGGCTATATTTTCACGTTAAGAGATTATGCCATCATTTGAAAAGAAACGCTATGCTCGATGGTTAATTTGTCTACTACAAAGACAGTGTATGTGTCAGTTGTTGAAGTAGTAAAAAACCATTTGGTTGAGTTGTTTGGTCAGTGATCTTGCTTGACTTCAACCGTAACTATGATGTATTGTGATGTTCAAAGTACAATTTACTTGACCAAGGATAGTATGTATCAAGAGAGAGGATCAAACATATGAATATCATGTGCTAATTTATCCTAGAGTTAAAGGTCATCAAGATAAAGAAGATTGGTACTCAAGACATTCCAGGCGATACAGTTCTGAAACATCCCTCTATTAGATGGGATATGAGAAATTGGGATTGTGTGGCTGGCTTGGGCTTTTTTGCCTCAGAATATTTATTTTTTTTCTCATGCAATATTTATTTGTTTCCAAATAATTTGAGAAATATTCCAATAAAATGCCAAATCACGTGCTCTAGAAGTTATCTGTTTGCATAGTAATTGAGGAATATTCTAACAACATGCCGAGTTCACCTCCTTTTGAAGCTGTTAGAGCCGACATTATAACCCTTCCACTGCTCATAGATTATTTCCAAACATTGTTAGGCTGATCTTTTGGCATGCTAACTGGTGCTCTTTGTGGCCTCTAAAGCTAATTAATTGTCCATGTAGGTACATATTTCTCTTGGCAATCCCATAATGAGGTAGTGTATATAGACATAAGATTTGATGTAAGATTCCATTCCCCCCCACCCACACACACACACACACAAACACAAGAATCAATTCCTTCTCCAAACAGCTCTTTCCATTGCCGGATTGAAATAATTTAGTTTTTTTAGAACTAACTCGCCGCCGTTTCAAAATATACTAAAATTTGCACTTCTTTTCCTAATTTCATTCCGTCAACCAAATTACTGCTAGAGGAATCATCCACAAGGTAATACAGTATCAAAAAACTATCTCAAAAAAACATGGAGAAGGCCGTAGAATCAGAATGAAACATATATGAGACATTTTGAAATATATTGCTATTAAGGAATCGGGTGGATAACGTGTAATAGGATGACAACTTCACACAGTAAAGAATCAGTACAAATGCCAGTAAAATGTTTTGGAAATAATGGCGTTATATATGTGAATGGAAAACGATCCAAACTAATATTCAAAGCGTACTTTGAGCCAACACTTTATTATTATACTCGCTGGTTCTTACACAGGACGGAAGTAGTTAGGATTTGTAGCAGTGAATTTGGTGGATTTAAGGAAGAACTAGTGTTTAAATTAAAAAAGTAAAAAATATAAAAAAGATTCCAACCGTACTTGGGTGAATCATTCACCAACTCAATCAAATCACTTGAAAAGAGAATTCATTAGAAAGTTAGAAACTAGTGTTTCTCAAAGAGCTGAACTGTATACACCCACTCGAGGGGTGTATGCAAATGATTATTTGCCTCAAATGGGAATAATTACAGGAGAGAGGAAGTTGAATGTTAATTGATATGATGTGATTTAGTACGTTTTTGTCATAAAAGGCTTATATACACCGGTCAAACCGGTGTATATAGCAACACTCTTCTCAAAAGCTTGGCTAATCATTCTGTGTTCCACAAAAGTCTCATACACCAACTATTTAGGAGAAGACTAAATGCACCTCAGATTGAGGTGCATGTAAGTGACATTAGCTTAGGGTTGCAAAAAAAACTGAGAAAAAAGAGATGAAGTTGACACTTAATGATTGATTTTTTCCTATTTTTAGTAATATGTCACATACATGCACCTCAAACTGAGGTGCATATAGTTCCCTCCACTATTTATAGGCAATATTATATGCACCACACATGTCACAAATAAAACAAATTACTTGAACTTCAATAAATAAGTAACGCCCCGCTTCCCGGGTTTCGTCACAATTAAAACAGTCTATATGTCGGTCTTGCAGGTGCCAATGAAGTCAATGTGGAGCAGTGCAGAAAGAAATGTAATACTCAAAACATTACATGTAACACAGTTCTAAATAGGGAAAAGACAATACAATCTACACTACAGCTGAAATATAAATATAATGCTCACCTATAGCCAGCTCACGTCCCAATATCCTGCACCAGAAACTCTGACTCCTCATGCTCAGATGCCTCTGTACAATCATGCGTGTCACCTAGTGGTTGTTGTGTCCATATTTTCCATATTTTTATCGCGCATTTCCATA
Source organism: Scilla litardierei (assembly GCA_030789695.1). Classification (NCBI taxonomy): domain Eukaryota; kingdom Viridiplantae; phylum Streptophyta; class Magnoliopsida; order Asparagales; family Asparagaceae; genus Scilla; species Scilla litardierei. The sequence goes on from CM061138.1 coordinate 129,473,890, forward strand.
TCATTTCGATCGTCCGAGTTTATATTTTCGTATTATATCGCACTTTTCTCGATATTTTGATTCTTGCGATGTTCTATATATTCGACGCGATTCAGAGCGATACTAGATTATGGACACGGTTTGGATGCCAAAGCTCGCGTCGCCACGCCATGGCGACTCAATGAGGCTAAGGAAGCAAAGAAGAAAAGGAGTATAAGAGGAGGAGGAGGAGGAGGAGGAGTAGGAAGAGTGAAGAAGAGAAGAGGATCGAAGGAAGAGGGAAAGGAGAAGAGAAGAGAATGGAGAAGAGAAGGAGAAATAAGGACAAGGAAACAAAGAGAATGGTTCTGAAATTCCAGATCGCTCGATCGAGCGCATCACGTGCTCAACCGAGCAGTGACTACAAAGGCGAGGGCAAGATTGCAAGGGATCGCTCGGTCGAGCGACCCAACTCGCTCGACCGAGCGACCAATCCGCTCGCCCGAGCTACCCTCTGCAGAGAGCCCAAAATTGCCTTGAAACTTACTGGAAAGCTTGGCGTTAATTTGCTCGATCGAGTGGCCACCCGCTCGACCGAGCGACATCAAACCACTCCGAGCGACGTCAATTCTACAAGATGCCGCTCGACTGAGCAGCCTCTCCCCTCGACCGAGCAGCCCCTTCTCCAGCTCCCAAAACGAAGCGTCACAAGGCAGCGCTCGGTCGAGCGATCGCTTCGCTCGACCGAGTGCTAGGTCGGCAGACCACACTTTAGTGATTTTTTTGGGTTTTGGGTTGGGTTCTTTGTAAAACCCAAAACTTAATGGGTTGTATTTAAACTAAACTCAGTTTTTAGTTAGGTTAAGCTTTCTTTTGTTTCAGAAACTCTTGAGCTAAGGTGGAGTGAGAGAGTTCTTCTCTTGGTTATTTGCAATCTAAACTTTGGTGATTCACTCGTGCTCGTTAATTTTTATATACATTGCTTTGTTATCTCATTCTCAACGCATCGAAATTAGTTTCGTTATGTTTGCCCAATTTTCGATGACCATTGCTCTTGTTGTTGTAGCTATAGCCATGATAGAGTAGTGTGTTTCTAGAGCGTAGGGATGAACCCTAGGATCCTAGGGATTGGATGTTAGGTTAATCTCAGTTGGACGAATCTAGGGTTTCCCTAAGGTAGTTTGAATAAGGGTTTGGGGGGATTAGCATTATGAACAGAGGATCGCGAAAGCAGCTCCATATCCTAAGGAGAATCCCCACGAACCTGATTTGGGCTTAGTGGCCGTTTTTAGGCACGTGATCACGAGAGTGACTCGAGAACTGGGGGCGACCACTAATCTCGGATCCGCTAATCGATGACTACGGAAGTAGCTCGATTGCTAAAACCGACCATAGTGCGGCGTCGCAGTCCGTAGATCACGTGAATGGATACGGGTTGCGAGGCGGGACCAAGTATCAATCATAATGCATGCATTCCCGTACGAAGCCGACTGCGAAAGCACGGCTCTGCATAGGGATGCGTTAAACAAGTGTGACGACAAAAGTCAAACGCCAGTTCCCATCCTCGGATGTGACACCCCTACCCTCACCCATCATCCAACGAAAGACCCCTTGACTTGACATACATGACCGAAGGGCCTAGCGGAGAATCCTGAATGCCTTAGACTTTTAATATTCAGTAGACCTCATTTCCCACAATAATCAATCCAATTTCACGTGACAACCCCCGACCACGCATTCTCACCTTTTCGAAAAACTAAACACAAAACCACTACGTCCCTAGAGAACAATAATCTTTATATACTACAACCACCGTGCACTTGCGGTGATTTGTTGTCCCGAGCGTGAGCACGTGGCAACGATCAGTAGTGTAACAGAAGTCGAAGCTGTGACAATATTTAACCAAGAGGCAGATATGATAACAGTGCATAAAAGGAGATATGAGCAACAATTATAAAGGGATGGTACAAAGAAGTAAACATGTTATGATTATTAATGTCTATAAACTACTGTAAGCTGGTACTCACTAAAGTTAACTAATCAAAGATCATGACTTATGAGAGAGTGTGCGATGTGCAACCTGAAGACCTTCCTAGGCTGCAGGGGTGCTACCTTTGGGCCGAGTAACAGACTACTCAGGATCAATTAAAATATTAGTACATGTAAAATGATATTTCTTGAATGGTCATGCCTGATCGTGGAATGGAAATCCTTCCAGACATTGGCCAACGGACATGCTTCAATCGCTTGATCGCGCATGTATATACACTCGGAAACAATGTAGCTTTACCACAAGCGTACGGTTAAGTGGCAAGCATGTATCGAATCACATGGAGGACTAATGACAGTACTCTACTTTATCTACTAAGCTACTTGGTAAAAATTGTTTGGGAATGGTTGATGTCACAGTCGTTCGAATATCAATGCAAATTCAATATAATAAAAAGTCTAGGGCTAGGGAATCCCCACAACGGATTTTCAAGTCATCAATGTGAGTTATGATGTCACGACCCGCTTCCCTAAAATGGAGGCGAGACGTGAAAAGGTCCGCACGAGAGTGGAGCTGTGAAGCCCCAAACCCGATAAGCGTAAATAAAACATAAGCATGTCCCTGTAACCACAACGGAACAACAATAATAATACAAGGAGAGACTGAAATAAAATCTCACATCTCAAATATTGTCCAACATGAAAATAAGTCCAACATCCAGAAAAGCCACCAGGCTAAAAGAAAAGAGTCTAAAGGCCCAGAACAAGGCCAACCCAAGCAACAACATAACAAAGTATAGGTGCTACGCACCGATAACAAAACAACTGTCTAAATAAAAGTAAAACACAACGAAGACACTAGGACTGGTCCCCAGTGTCCACGTATTCCCCGTCTAGCACGGGCGCAAGCTCGGCGTCCGCAAACACCTCACCCTCAGCAAGGTACTCAGGCTCAGGATCTAACATGTGTCACCCAAAAGAGTAAAGGGGGCACATGTCAGCAAGTCTAAAAAGACTTGGGCAAGGAACTGAAAGTAAGGCAACTAGCAACCTAGCAGTTATAGTATTAAGCAATGACATGGCAGTTAAGTATGATGCAACAGTTTAAAAGAGAGGCAAGCAAGCACGATGTAGCAAAAGCTACCAAATCACTAATTCACGAATCACTCATCACTACTTTCACTTATCACTGTTTATCACTTAGTGCATAGAGAGTCCACCTGCTGGCCAGCTCGTGGCTCAGTCCGCTTATCTCTATCACTATTAATCACTTGTCACTGTTTATCACTTAGTGCATAGAGAGTCCACCTGCTGGCCAGCTCGTGGCTCAGTCCGCTTATCTCTATCACTATTAATCACTTGTGCACTAGAGAGTCCACCTGCTGGCCGGAGTGGCGGATCAGGCCAACTCGGGGCTCAGTCCGCTTATCTCTTACCCCACCCATATGTGTCGAGCGTTGGGGTTACCAACTCACTAAGCTCGCTTCTGGAACACGAGCCAGGAAGTGTAATTGGCATAGGGGTGCACCTAGCCGGTATCCGAGCGTTGGGGTTTCCAACTACATGGCTCGCTTCTGGAACACGAGCCAGGAACACAAACATTGTAGCGAAGCTACGCAATCACAGCAACACATAAAGAATGCAATGACATGACAATTAATTCGCGTACCGTTAATGGAAAGTAAACATGACATGGTAACTGTGCAACATGATATATGTCGGGACTAGCTTCGTTGTCAAGCTAGTTCCCCAATTTGCGCCTAGGCGAGTATCATTTCGTCGCCTAGCCTCTTTTACGCCTACAACAAGAAAATGGCCTAAAACATGGCCTAAACCCTAAGTGGCAAGTTTCACTTGCCTAGCACCAGGGATGATGACCACTTCGTCACACGGATGCCAATCTACGGGGAAATCGCTGTTATGGGGGAACAATCATCAAACAACATGAAATTTTATTAGGGTTTCACAAAAATACAAATAGGTTATGAAAACAACGGTAGGTCGATTTCTTACCAAGAGGAGGCGGAAGAAACACTCCGGAGAACCCTAGGATCAGATCTGGAAAAGATTGGAGAAGTTTGGGGAAACTAGGGTTTTGGGAGATTTGGGGATTTTGATGGGTTTAATGAGATTTTGGGGAAGATGAGAGGTAGATAGAGTGGGTGGATGGTTTGGATGATGGATTTAGGGCTTGGAATGAAGGATTGAAGCTAGGAGGAAGATGGGGGCTCAAAGGGGAAGATTTAGGGTTTTGGGTCGTGTTGAGGAAGAAGAAAACGTTTGGGTTAGGTTTAAATAGGATGGGCTGGCGGCTGCCCAGAAATTAGGGTTTTGACACAGGTTAGTCGGTCAAAGAGCAACCACTGACCGACTAGTTTGGCAACTAGTCGGTCGGTCGACCAACGCAGACCGACTAAGTGCAAACAGTAACTCCTGAACGAAAATAGGATTTAGAATTAGTCGGTCCATGAACAAATACTGACCGACTAGTTTAGCATCTAGTCGGTCGACGAACGTTCTTAGACCGACTAAGAGTGAACAGTATTGATACTAAAATTTAGATGATGAGTTAGTCGGTTAAAGAAGCATTGCCGACCGACTAGTTTGCAACCTAGTCGGTCAACCAACGTTCTTAGACCGACTAACGATAAACAGTAATTCCTGAGAAATTTAGAAAGCCAACTAGTCGGTCCAAGAAGGATTACCGACCGACTGGATCGTCATCTAGTCGGTCGGTTCCCCTTCTTATACCGGCTAATGAGCACAAAAAGTTCCGATACGGAGCGCGGGGCCCCGGGATCGATTCCTAAGACTTCTAGGCTTGATCTAATAGTAAGATACGACCGTTATGAAGTCCGTCACGAATGACATACTTCGAAATCGACAATCCTAAGGGAGAAACGAGAAAACACGACGAATCGATCGAAAATGAAAGTTACGGAGACGAAAACCACACGAGAGGAGAAAATCCACCAAAACATATATTATATTATAATAAATCCAGATACATGAAAAGCAGTCGTTACATCCTCCCCAACTTAAGAAAAATTCCGTCCTCGGAATTTCCAAATACTCACGAGTCCGGAGACAAAAGTGGGAAACGCTCTCGCATCTCATCCTCATTCTCCCAAGTAGACTCTCCAGGTGAGCCGTGTCGCCACATCACCCTCACAAGATTGACAATCTTGTTCTGAAGCGATTTCTGACGCCTGTCCAGAATCTGCACTGGATGCTGGTCATACGTCATATCGGGGCGAACGGTAATCTCCGAAAAATCCACCGCATGAGACGGATCGCTAATGTATCGACGAAGCTGCGACACATGGAAAACATTGTGAACTCCTTCCTAAGATGGCGGCAAGGCCAAGCGATAAGCTACCTCGTCAACCCTCTCCAAAACGTCAAACGGTCCAATGTATCGCGGGCTCAACTTCCCACGCTTCCCGAAACGAATCACACCACGATTCGGGGAAATCTTCAAGAACACATGGTCGCCCGGCTGAAACTCCAAAGGACGACGTTTAGCATCCACCCAATGCTTAAAACGGTCCTTAGCAATCCTCAACCTCTCCCGAATATTCCTGACGATATCCACGGCCTCCACGATCATCTCAGGTCCCAACAACTCCCGATCACCAACGTCATCCCAACTCAATGGCGATCGACATTTCCTCCCATAAAGAGCGGCGAAAGGCGCAATGCCAATACTCACCTGGAAGCTGTTGTTGTAAGAGAACTCCACCAAATGTAGATGGTCCTCCCACGAACCCTTGAAATCCAACATGCACGCCCTCAGCATGTCTTCCAAAATCTGAATCGTCCTCTCGGACTGGCCATCCGTCTGCGGATGGTACGCCGTGCTGAAACTCAGACGCGTACCCAAACTCTTCTGCAAACTCTGCCAGAACTGAGATGTGAACCTCGTGTCTCTGTCAGACACGATACTCACGGGGACTCCATGAAGTCGCACAATCTCCTGCACGATTCACGTTACATCACTATCCAAACTAGGAAAAGGAAATAAAAACGGAGAGTAAAAGAATTTTACCTCCATATATCTCCTCGCTAGCGCCTCAGTGGACTGTCCCACTTGAAACGGAATAAAGTGCGCAGATTTGGTCAATCGATCTACGATCACCCAAATCGCGTCATTCTGCTTCGGACTCCGAGGTAGTCCAGTCACGAAATCCATAGTGATGTGTTGCCATTTCCACTCCGGAATCGGAAGTGGTTGTAGCAACCCGGCCGTACGCTGATGCTCCGCCTTCACTTGCTGGCAAACCAAGCACTTGGCTACACTCCGAGCCACGCTCCTCTTCATACCATGCCACCAATAATTCAGACGAAGATCCTGGTACATCTTGGTGCCACCAGGATGCACAGAATACGGCGAACTGTGTGCCTCCACCATCAACTCCTCTCTGATATCCCCAGCTGGCACACACAACCTGGCTCCGAACCTCAGCGAGCCATCCTCATGAATCAAAAAGTCAGTCCACAGACCGGCTTCCACCTGCTCCCGAATCTTCACCAGCTTCGGATCCTCAGCCTGTCCAGCCTTAATCCGATCCACGATCGTCGACTGTACCTGCATGTACATCAACAACGAAGCCTCCCCAGGAAGAACAATCTCCACACCAGACTCGCAAAAATCCTTCTGCAATCTCCACTGCGAGGTCAAAATCATCACCGCTAGAAGCCTACTCAAAGCATCTGGAACCACATTCACCTTGCCAGGGTGAAACTGCAAATCAATCTCATAATCTGCCATAAGCTCCAACCATCAACGCTGTCGCATGTTGAGCTCCTTCTGAGTGAAAATATACTTCAAGCTTTTGTGATCGGTGAAAATCTTCACTTTCTCACTCAGCAAGAAGTGCCTCCAAATCTTAAGAGCAAACACAATGGCAGCCAACTCCAAATCATGCGTCGGGTAATTCTTCTCATGAACCTTAAGCTGACGAGACGCACACGCCACAACATGTCCGTGCTGATGCAGCACACAACCGAGACCCTTGCCAGAAGCATCGCAAAAGATCTCAAATCCACCGCTGCGATCAGGCACAACAAGAATAGGGGCAGTCGTCAACCTCTCCTTCAGAACACCAAAAGCACTCTCACAATCACCCGACCAAACAAAAGCAACATCCTTCCACGTCAACCTGGTCATCGGCTCAGCAATACGAGAAAAGTCCTTAATGAATCGCCGATAGTAACCAGCAAGTCCAAGGAAACTCCGGATCTCAGACGCAGACGACGGAACAGGCCACTCCCTGATGGCCCGAATCTTCTCGGGATCCACTGAAATACCATCTCCAGTCACCACATGCCCGAGAAAAGCAACTCGATCCAGCCAAAACTCGCACTTCGAAAACTTAGCATACAACAGATGCTTCCTCAAAATCTCCAACACCGTCCTTAAGTGCGAGGCATGCTCCTCCTCCGACTTCGAATAGATCAGAATGTCGTCAATAAAGATAACGACAAACTTATCCAAAAAGTCGTAGAAAATCAGGTTCATCAGATTCATGAAAACTGCGGGCGCGTTAGTTACACCGAAAGGCATAACCACAAACTCGTAGTGTCCATACTTTGTCCTGAACGCTGTCTTCGGAACATCATCCTTCTTCACCTTCAACTGATGGTAACCACTCCTCAAATCCAATTTAGAAAACACCCTCGAACCTCCAAGCTGATCAAAAATATCATCGATGCGAGGCAACGGGTATTTATTCTTAATGGTCACCGCATTCAACTCCCGATAGTCCACGCACATGCGACGTGAATTATCCTTCTTCTTAACCAGCAACACCGGTGCTCCCCACGGAGACACGCTAGGATTAATATAACCCTTCTACAAAAGCTCATCCAACTGCTTCCGCAACTCTTCCAATTCTGCAGGTGCCATACGATACGGCGCCTTCGAAATCGGCTGCGCACCTGGAACAAGATCGATAGAAAATTCCAAAGCCCGATCAGGCGGCAAACCCGACATCTCCTCGGGGAAGACGTCGCTGAAATCACGAACCACAGCTGGCCACTCCAGCTCCAACTGCATAGCCACAGCCTCCATCGGCCTGGCCCGAAATCTGACAGGACCAAGCGAACTGCTGCCACGACTGAACTCAAATACTGGATGTCCGGGAATCTCGAACACCACCTTCTTCCTCCGACATTCGATTGTAGCATAGAAGCTCGCAAGCCAGTCCATCCCAAGAACTGCATCATAGTTGATGATGTCGTGGACAATGAAATCAGCGAAAAGCTCATGTCCACAGACCACCAACGAGCAAGAATTGCAACCACGATGCACCGAGACCACACCATTCCCTGTAACGACATTCCAACTCTTGGAAAGAGGGGACGTCGACAAGGAATGCTTCTCCACGAAGCTCCGAGAAATAATGCACATCGATGCACCAGAGTCAAAGAGGACTCGGGCAGGGAACGTGCAAACCAAAACCACACCTAATAAACAGTCTAATCAATCAAATCTTATTCTAGCAACATTCATACACAAGCATCCAACATAATTTTAACAATCAACTAATTAGGGAAGGAACAACTAGATTGGAAGTTACCTGCAATGAACTCATCCATAGCCAAAACCTCCTCTTCGGTCATCAGAAATGCCTGCCTCCTTGGCGGAACTGCCTGCCGAAAGGCATGCCCTTGCTGAACAAGGGGTACCCCACGACCAGCGGGCACCGGTGCTCTCTGCTGCAACGACGGGGCAGTAATAGCTGCCTTCCAAGGCTGCTTCAACCTCGGGCACTCCCTGAGAACATGGGCGGGATCTCCACAGGCAATACATTGCCCCAAGAACTTCCTACATGATTCCTTGACATGGCCCTCCTTGCCACAGAAATGGCAAGTCCTCCGAACGGGCCCTCCTGGCCTCTTAAACTGAGCAGGCTGGTTCGGCCTGAATCCAGGTCTAACCACAGCCCTCGCCTGTTCCACAGGCCTCTTCCCAGCACCAACAATAGACCCCCTCCTCTGGTTCACGAGCAGCTCCTGCCTCTTGGCTGCTACTAGAACCTTCTGATAGGACTCCCGGTCAGAAGAGGTCACAAAACTCTGGAGCTCCGAAGCAAGCCCCTGCAGGAGCCTCTGAGCTCTCTCCTCAGCGTCCTGCACCATCTTTGGTGCAAACCGACTCAGCCTCATGAACTCTTGGTGATACATGTCCACCGACGAGCTCCCTTGCTTCAAATCGATAAAACGCTGCAGCATCTCCTCCCTGGCAGCTTTCGGAAAGAACTCACCCTCAAATCTGGCCTTGAAGGTAGCCCAAGCTATCAGCTCCACCAACATCTTCTCTTCAGCATCCCACCAATTCCTGGCGTTGTCCTTCAGCTGCCTCTTAGCCAAATCAACCCATCCAGCCGGGTTAATCTTCGCCATCTTCAGATTGTCCTCGATGTTCCGAACCCACTCATCGGCAGCCAGAGGACCCTTAGAACCATCAAAATATGCGGGACCCAGCTCCCGAAATTGCTTCGCTCCTGGCTCAGAGCGAGGGGCATCCGGAAGAGCTCGGGCAGCTCGAGCAAGTGGAGCATTCTGGACTTGCAGAAGCACGCCCTGCTGCACTTGCATCATCTGGAGCATCATCCGCATCATCTCACCGCTGGTGGGTTCCCGCTCAGGCTCCTCATCATGAGGGAGCGCACCACTGCCCCCACCACGGGTGAAACGCCTTCCTGCCATCTAATGACACAGAGAACGAATCAGATTAGACTCATAGCTTATGACATCGGACGTCGAACTTAATTCATTGGACATTCTAATATTATTATCATCATTCCAAAAATCGAAGTTACAGAAGGACCTGCATGGGCCACCAACAAAACCTGTCACGACCCGCTTCCCTAAAATGGAGGCGAGACGTGAAAAGGTCCGCATGAGAGTGGAGCTGTGAAGCCCCAAACCCGATAAGCGTAAATAAAACATAAGCAGGTCCCTGTAACCACAACGGAACAACAATAATAATACAAGGAGAGACTGAAATAAAATCTCACATCTCAAATATTGTCCAACATGAAAATAAGTCCAACATCCAGAAAAACCACCAGGCTAAAAGAAAAGAGTCTAAAGGCCCAGAACAAGGCCAACCCAAGCAACAACATAACAAAGTATAGGTGCTACGCACCGATAACAAAACAACTGTCTAAATAAAAGTAAAACACAACGAAGACACTAGGACTGGTCCCCAGTGTCCACGTATTCCCCGTCTAGCACGGGCGCAAGCTCGGCGTCCGCAAACACCTCACCCTCAACAAGGTACTCAGGCTCAGGATCTAACATGTGTCACCCAAAAGAGTAAAGGGGGCACATGTCAGCAAGTCTAAAAAGACTTATGCAAGGAACTGAAAGTAAGGCAACTAGCAACCTAGCAGTTATAGTATTAAGCAATGACATGGCAGTTAAGTATGATGCAACAGTTTAAAAGAGAGGCAAGCACGCACGATGTAGCAAAAGCTACCAAATCACTAATTCACGAATCACTCATCACTATTTTCACTTATCACTGTTTATCACTTAGTGCATAGAGAGTCCACCTGCTGGCCAGCTCGTGGCTCAGTCCGCTTATCTCTATCACTATTAATCACTTGTCACTGTTTATCACTTAGTGCATAGAGAGTCCACCTGCTGGCCAGCTCGTGGCTCAGTCCGCTTATCTCTATCACTATTAATCACTTGTGCACTAGAGAGTCCACCTGCTGGCCGGAGTGGCGGATCAGGCCAACTCGGGGCTCAGTCCGCTTATCTCTTACCCCACCCATATGTGTCGAGCGTTGGGGTTACCAACTCACTAAGCTCGCTTCTGGAACACGAGCCAGGAAGTGTAATTGGCATAGGGGTGCACCTAGCCGGTATCCGAGCGTTGGGGTTTCCAACTACATGGCTCGCTTCTGGAACACGAGCCAGGAACACAAGCATTGTAGCGAAGCTACGCAATCACAGCAACACATAAAGAATGCAATGACATGACAATTAATTCGCGTACCGTTAATGGAAAGTAAACATGACATGGTAACTGTGCAACATGATATATGTCGGGACTAGCTTCGTTGTCAAGCTAGTTCCCCAATTTGCGCCTAGGCGAATATCATTTCGTCGCCTAGCCTCTTTTACGCCTACAACAAGCAAATGGCCTAAAACATGGCCTAAACCCTAAGTGGCAAGTTTCACTTGCCTAGCACCGGGGATGACGACCACTTCGTCACACGAATGCCAATCTACGGGGAAATCGCTGTTATGGGGGAACAATCATCAAACAACATGAAATTTTATTAGGGTTTCACAAAAATACATATAGGTTATGAAAACAACTGTAGATCGATTTCTTACCGAGAGGAGGCGGAAGAAACACTCCGGAGAACCCTAGGATCAGATCTGGAAAAGATTGGAGAAGTTTGGGGAAACTAGGGTTTTGGGGGATTTGGGGATTTTGATGGGTTTAGTGAGATTTTGGGGAAGATGAGAGGTAGATAGAGTGGATGGATGGTTTGGATGATGGATTTAGGGCTTGGAATGAAGGATTGAAGCTTGGAGGAAGATGGGGGCTCAAAGGGGAAGATTTTAGGGTTTTGGGTCGTGTTGAGGAAGAAGAAAACGTTTGGGTTAGGTTTAAATAGGATGGGCTGGCGGCTGCCCAGAAATTAGGGTTTTGACACAGGTTAGTCGGTCAAAGAGCAACCACTGACCGACTAGTTTGGCAACTAGTCGGTCGGTCGACCAACGCAGACCGACTAAGTGCAAACAGTAACTCCTGAACGAAAATAGGATTTAGAATTAGTCGGTCCATGAACAAATACTGACCGACTAGTTTAGCATCTAGTCGGTCGACGAACGTTCTTAGACCGACTAAGAGTGAACAGTATTGATACTAAAATTTAGATGATGAGTTAGTCGGTTAAAGAAGCATTGCCGACCGACTAGTTTGCAACCTAGTCGGTCAACCAACGTTCTTAGACCGACTAACGATAAACAGTAACTCCTGAGAAATTTAGAAAGCCAACTAGTCGGTCCAAGAAGGATTGCCGACCGACTGGATCGTCATCTAGTCGGTCGGTTCCCCTTCTTATACCGGCTAATGAGCACAAAAAATTCCGATACGGAGCGCGGGGCCCCGGGATCGATTCCTAAGACTTCTAGGCTTGATCTAATAGTAAGATACGACCGTTATGAAGTCCGTCACGAATGACATACTTCGAAATCGACAATCCTAAGGGAGAAACGAGAAAACACGACGAATCGATCGAAAATGAAAGTTACGGAGACGAAAACCACACGAGAGGAGAAAATCCACCAAAACATATATTATATTATAATAAATCCAGATACATGAAAAGCAGTCGTTACATATGAATTACCATGCAATTAAACTTGGTTTAAGGTGAACTTGCCGCAACTAATTGGAGAACCGGCGCATGCTATCACGCTACGCAAGTCTATAGCAATCTAAATAAGAGCCTCGCTGTCGTCCAAGCCTAGTCCAGACAACTAGCTTAAGATCGGCAATTATGTCCAATCACAACTCAAGCTCACTGTCGCGCAACTTGAGTTCGGATATAGATCGTGTTAGTTCGTACTCATTCACCGTCGTGCAACTAATATGAGTATATGAGAACAATAAAAATGCTAGCTTTGGTCGATGTCGCGCACTAAGTCTAGGAAATTTGGATTGTAATCCTAAATCGAATATCTAGGGCTTTCTTTGGATCAAGATCCTCTGTCAAGCTCTCAAGATCCAAGAGAAATCCATATCTATCCGTAGTAAATTAATCAAGACCTAACCTTTCTATCAAGCCTAATGTCATAGCAATTCATAGATCTCACAAATCAAACATTAGACACATATGATTCATCCCTTTGCCCTAGAGCAAAGGAATTACTCACACGTCATATTAGAAATCAATGGATAAGCAAGAATAACAATTGAATTCATATCAAAACTCAGATCTAGCAGGAGATATAGCATAAAACTTAAAGCTTTCAAGAGATCAAGACAAACCAATGTTGCGAAGAAGCATCAAATAGAAAATTAAGAACAAGTCTTCAATCTTTCCCCAATAAAAGCTTGACTAAAATTAAAACTAAAGAAAAATTATTCTAAGAAGTCTCTCTGGTCTCCCGTGGGGCTGGAGACAAAACTGGGATTAAATACATGCCCAAAAAACAAAAAATCCAGATCAAACTGCCCCTGTGCAGCTAGAAACCCTAGTTTTCAAGACTGACCGTCGGCCCTACTCGGTCGAGTGAGAATCTCACTCGGCCAAGTGCCAAATCTGCAGAACAGACAAAGATATTCGCGTTCAGGCACTCCTGCCACTTGGCCGAGTAGGATTTCTCACTCGATCGAGTGAGAAGTCTACTCGGTCGAGTAGGACAGTCTGCAGATCCCTCCAAAAACAGAGAAGTCGACTTGGATTTCTTCAGAATCTTTGCCTCCACTCAGGCGAGTGGAGCTCTTACTCGACCGAGTGGAAGTTACCACTCGTCCGATTACATTTAGGCACTCAGGCTGGAAATGATCTTCGTATCAACGTTACTCAGCCGAGTAAGCTGCTTCACTCGGGTGAGTGAGCTGCGTCACTCGGGCGAGTGAGCTGCGTCACTCGGCTGAGTGGCCTGTTTCTGAACTCTTCTCCTCCTCCTCGCTTCCTCGTCGATTCTTTCGACGTTCTTCTTCTTCTACTCATCCTCCGGCACCGTTAGCTCTCCGATATGATCATGGGCGACGCTCCGGCACACGTGTGGGTATTCTAGGTTCCAAATTGCTCCCGATTGCTCCATATCTCCTGAAATCAGACTAAAACCAAGAAATAGTGAAAAGCATCGAAATATCGTCGAATAATCGTGAAAAGCATGATATGAGAAATCTAAATGGCATGCAAATATGCAGAAATAAAGTGTAAAATATGGGCCTATCAAAATTCCCAAAGCTTACCTCTAACTCGTCCTCGAGGAAAATAAGTAAAGAGACAAATTTGGCAAATAAAAATAAAGAAAAAGGAATGGAAGAAAAAGAAGATGAAGAGATGAAGGTGCTAGATCGTTCTTAGAACTCGGAGTTGCATACTCAAATAGCACGAACAATGACTATAAACATGCTACGCTTTTTTACTTCGATATCATTTCATATAGGTGCTTTTGATAAAAACTAAGAACATCGAGAATCATATAAAATATGAAATCATTTTAGAATCAACGTCGTATACATAATCATAGATTACACACTTTTCAATTGATCGCTTTCTACTTGGAGTATAGGAGATACCACACATTTCAAGGCAATAAGAATAGAAAAAGATGGTTTTCATGAATTTCATGCCAATTTTCTATTCATAGACGTCGTTATACTTTGAGTAATCTCTCTGAGTATCAAAAATTACCTAGCTTAGGTTGTCATGCACATATAGGTGGTCACACTCTCTCACATCATTGGATCCCCTCTCCCAAGCTTATCTATAAGCGTGGTGGCATCAAATATAAAAATACGACGTTTTCCCATATTTTTGTAGCTCCAAATGAATAAGAGGAAAATGATGAAGAAAGAGGAAAGACGGGATTGTGTATATACAAATGGACTTCCTTTTTATTTTTCTTCTCCTTATCTCTTTTTTTTGTTTTTTTGGTTTGGTTTTGTTATATATATATATATATATATATATATATATATATATATATATATATATTCTTTAATTTTTGGTCCAAATGCCCAGGTTTCAAGGAGCTTATCATTACTCACTAGGCACCGAATGAATGGGGAACTCCTATGTATCGGGTAGTTCAAAAACTTAAGAGGTTAAAGCTGGTTCTAAGGTCTTTGGCGAGGGAGTTCCAAGCACACAAACATGTAGTTATATGTCGATGGAAATTTGAAGAGATCTGGAGCAACCCGGGTATTCATGGTGACATTTCACTCCAAGCTTTGGAATCTCGGCTAACAAAGGACATTTCACATGCTATGAAGCTTGAAGAGGATATGTTCAGACAAAAAAGTTGCCAGGATTGGCTCAGCCTCGGGGACATGAATACCAAATTTTTTTATAATGCGATGAAGGCGAGGAATTGTCACAACAACCTCAGTCATCTTGTTGATTGTGATGGGTTGCGTAACAGGCAAATTGATCACTTAAAGGAGGAGGCGCCTGCTTACTATAAGGAGCTTTTTAATCAAGGCCATTATATGAAGTCTTTCCCTAAGATTGTTCCCAAATGCATTCTTACAAATGACTCGGCTACTTGGCTTAGCAGAAGGGTGTCGACTGAGGAGATAAAGATGGCGGTCTTCCAGATATGGCCAGATAAGGCTCCGGGCCCGGATCGGTATAACAGTTACTTTTTCCAGCAAAATTGGGAGATTATTGGAGGGGAGGTCACATATGCTATAAAATCATTTTTCAGATCAGGGTCCCTGCTTAAGCAAGTCAATCATACTTTCCTCACTCTGGTCCCGAAGTCCTCGAATGCCACATGCTTAGGCGACTATAGACCTATAGCCTGTTGTAATGTACTCTACAAGTTCATCAGCAAAATCATTTGCAACAGGCTTAAGATGGTCGTTCATGAATTGGTATCCCCAAACCAAGCTGCATTCCTCAAAGGGAGGTTACTCTCAGATTGTACTCTTATAGCCCATGAACAGATTAGAGACTTCAGTAACCCTATGGGGGCTAGGGCTTGCTTGAAACTGGATCTTAGAAAGCCTTTCGACAGTGTGAATCGGGATTTTATATTCTACTTTATGAAACAACTTCATTTTCCCGACACTTTCATTTCCTGGGTAAAAGAATGCATAACTACCCCATCGTTTTCGGTTATGGTGCATGGGTCTCCTTGTGGATATTTCAGTAGTAACAGAGGGCTTTGTCAAGGGGATCACCTTTCCCCTTTCCTATTTGTCATTATAATGGAGAGTTTATCTATACTAGTGGAAAAAGCTATCAACATGCGCAAAATTCATCACATGAGGCGGTGTGGTTCCATTTCCCACCTTCTGTTTGCCGATGACCTGCTGGTTTTCTGCCGCGCTAATATGACTTCCTTCACTGTCATCAAAAATCTACTGGAAGATTTCTCAAATTACACAGGGCTGCAGGTAAATTGGGAAAAGAGTGCTGGATTGTTCAGTAAAGGTACTAAAAATAAAGAAGTTCTGGCGCATTATCACGGAATCAAAGTTGCTACTACCATCACCACTTACCTGGGATTGCCTCTCTCACTAAAGTATCCTACAAACCCCGAATTACAAGAGTTTAGTAGATAAATGCAAGAAGAGGATGGGCGGCTGGTTAACCTCATTGCTATCTATTTCCGGGCATATTGAATTAGTCAGAAGCGTCATTTTCGGTATGATAGCGTTCTGGATGCAGGTATTTCACATTCCATCCACAGTCCTGAGAATAATTACGGCTATGTGTAGGTGCTTCATTTTGGGAGATTCTCGAGCTTGGGCGTGTGATGATATTTGTAAGCCAAAATCGGAAGGCGGAGTGGGGATTAGGCTTCTCGAGGAGCTAAATGTGGCAGCTGGAGTTCGTCTTACCTGGAGATACCTTACATCCGATGGTATATGGGCTAAGCACATGCATATGAAATATGGGACTTCGGATGTATTCTTTGTGGCTCAAGGGGAGGTTACACAGTCGGGCAATTGGAAGAGACTACTCAGGTGCCGCAACATATCACAGACCCTTATCAAAAAGGTAGTGAGAGATGGTAGAAATACACTGTTTTGGACAGATAACTGGCTTGATGGAGGGCCTCTTAAAAATCGATTTGAGGTTCCCCAAGGTGCCGCAACATCCAGGGTCATAGATTATTGGAGGAATGACGGGTGGGTGCCGGATCCTGTGCTTGACTCTGTGCGTCTGCTCCTATGCAATATCTCCTTGAGATCGGGTCCGGATAGGTGGAATTGGATGCCAAGTGAATCTTTTTCGTTCAGATAGGCTTGGAAAGGAGTTCGTAGGAGGAGCCCCCCTTTCCAGCTCCATAAATTAATATGGTACCCCAAGCACATTCCGAAGATGGCGTTAACTCTTCTTAGAGCCTTCCGAGGTAAGCTATTAACAAGAGATAAGATTGTTCGGTGGATGAACAATGCTCCAGCCAATTGTGTCGTATGTGAGGATAATGAAGTGGAAACAATCCACCCATTTATTCTTCGAATGCAATTACTCTAAATACATATTATCCAGGACATTGTTGAAGTTAAAAGTGCTTCCACAGGTTCACACTTCCCTATTAGAGATTAGCAAATTCTTTCATGATAATTTTGGAGGCAAGGGTAGTTTGAAGTTACTTGCTAGAATCAGTCTTTCTGCTATGGTGTGGCACATTTGGCGGGAAAGGAATATGCGGATATTTGATGATGGGAAAAAATGTAAGACCATTCTTTTTGAAGAGATTTCTGCTGATATTCGGATTGCAATGCAAGATGAAGAGCCAACTACGGAAGATGAGATACAGACTTTCACAAACTTGGATATTAATGATAATGGATGAGTTTGTATCTTTAGAAATTCTCTGTATTGCTCTTTTTGATGTGGGGATGTAAGTGTCGTGAAGGGTGATGAATTTTTTAGTAGGGAGTGACGGCGCCTATGCCCTATCTTCTCTCTTTGAAATTCATCAATCCTTTTGTATTTTGTACAGACACTCTATAAATTAACACGCTTACTTTTCAAATATATATATATATGTGTGTGTGTTTGTGTGTGTACACACACATAATAACAATCCCAAGTAAAGATAGAAAGATATGCAAATTTTTTTCTTTTGAGATTTCGGGGAAATGGAGCTTATTCTAATTAGCATGGGGAAGATGCAAATTTAGGATTCACCTAGGGGAGATTCACAAATGAATATACGTATAGAAATGATGTTCAAGATATGTGGAGAAAGAAATATATATAACGCTCGGTTCACTCTTTGTATGTGCATAACAACTTCAGCAGAGTAATATAATCTACTCCGTTTGATAACAAAAAGTAAACTAATCTAATCATATCAAATAGCAATCATTCATTCAACCAGGAAGTTCAATACACATTTTATGCAAAAAGAAGTGATAATAGATATGCCAAGCAGTACTCCAAGTACAGGCAATCAATGCGTGAAGATTGGTGTGTTTTCTACAAAGAGTATACAATAATAATTCCCAGACTCAGTTAATGCTATAATTTCATTCATAAGCACATGATAAACGATGAAAGTTCTTTTTCTCAAATGCATAACAATATATCACATATGATATCAGAAATAAAAACGACAGCATGACAAGAGAATACGTGCATAAGAGCAAGGCAAACTCCAAGATATAGTCATCATAGGGAATTCATCTCTAGCAAAGAAAGTAAAAGAAATAAGGATGAAAATAAAAACGAACTATACATATGCAAGTCACTCTAAACGTAAGAAAACGTGATGCATGTCAATAAAAAAATGAAAAAGTGAGTGAAAATAAATGAAAAATAAAGAAAGGTGAAAAATAAAGGTAAAAATGAAAGAAAAATAAAAAGTGCGTGTGTACAGTTACTCCCACAAGCTAAACTAGACATTGTCCTCAATGTGCTACGTGTGGCACTAGGACACATAAGATAAGAGTGGGTGGTTGTGGATGCATGGATTATGGAAAATAAAAGGAAAATAAAGAAAGTAAAATGTGGCATGATATATGCAAATGATGAATGCAACAAGCATGCAAATGATGGATGGTATATGCAAAATGGATACAAAATGTGGGCCAGAAATACATACTTTTCCCCAAACTGATATATTTTTTTTTGAAAAGTTAGTGATCTATATTAAAATATCGTACAAATACAATACAATGAGAGAACCCTCTGCAAAAGAGGGGGGAGCGGACACAAGCGTCGTCACCACCTACTTTCCCAGATTGTACCCAATAAGAAAAAAATACAAGTATCCCTGCCAAAGGTGAACAATCAAAACCACAAAATCAGGAGAAGATAACACGCCACAAAGGTCTATCCATTATCCAGTATATCCCAGTTTCCAAGGGCGAATGCTGCATCATCCTCAGGTTCATCATGGTTCCGCAGTGCAATTCTTACATCAGCAGCAATGTCCTCAAAAATCATGGTCTTTAACCCCTTAAAATTGTTGTTCATGCATGCTAAACTGTCACGTTTACTTTCCTTACCTGTACGCTTTACTTTAACTGCCATGTCATGTCATCCATCCAAACTGATATATATATATATATATAGATATATATATATATACATATATATTCATATACATATATATGTATATACATATATATGTATATACATATATATGTATATATATTTATGTATGTATATATATTTATGTATGTATATATATCTATATATGTATATACATATATGTATATACATACATAAATATATATACACTAGTCATAACCCGTGCCCGCGGGCACGGTTCATTTAAGATTTTCACACGCGAAATTTTTGTTCACAAACATTATTTACACAGTCAAATTTGTGCGAAACAATAAATTCGGTGTAGAACAATAAATTCGGGGAGGGCGCCCTTGAGTTGGAACAACAAATTCGCGCGGCGCGGGCGCCTTCGGCGCAGTGCGGAAGTGCATAAGTGTGTGTGTGTATGGTGTGTGGGTAAAAAGTGAAATAAGAGGGGTTTTTAGCAAAAAAGGAAAATATGTGGTATTCTGCGCAAATGTAGTGATTGTGTGATTGTGAGGGGTTTGAAAACAAAAGGAAAAAAGTGGTGTGGCTTCCAAACACGCATCTCAACCCTTCTTTTACCAAGATTAAATCCTAGCCATTCTTCTATCAACCTCTTTATACATCAGCATGACATCAGCTTGTCCCAATCAGCCCTAAAATTCAAAAACCTCTGTGTTTTAATATATAGATATATGTATATACATATATATATGATAATGCCCTGTAAAAAGTGATCAAAACATATGGGCAATCAAAACGATGGCAAAATGATGGGGCGAAAGGTAGAGCAAAATATGACATGCATCCAGAATACATGCCTAAACTGGTGGTGCGGCGCCTTTACCTCCATGTGGTGGTGGCGGAGGTGGCGGAGGTGCAGGCTCCTGAGAGGCAGGCTGGGTTGGCTGAAGCTACCGCAAGAGCTCTAGAGTCTGGTTCAGCATGAGCTGAATACCAGGGATCATGGCAACGTTGGCCTGCTAGGATCATATGTGGTGGCTTGCTAGGAGGCGGGGAGTCGGCTCTTAGGGAAGAGGGACCGGGGTCATTAGTCATCTTCCACTTAGAAGAGGGCTGCCTTGCACTAGACCTAGTACGACGTGGGGTGCATGGAGGCATGAGTGTGCCGTGAGACGCGCAAAAATCACAAAGTGCTTGTAAATAATAAGGAAAGAGTGTACCAACACGATGCGACTCCACGCAAGCAATCTGAGCGAGAAACGCCTCCTTTACAGCTCCAAATCAGTGCAGGATCTCCCCCAAGCTATCCTGAAGCACAAAACGATAGATTAGCAATGAATATCATAAAATCAAGGGGTTGATCAAGAGAAATAGGCGAAAATAAGGTTTGATTTGAGAATGTTGGTAGATTTGGGTTGATTGGGGCTTACAAATAGGGTAGGAGATGAAAGGGGGTGAAATAGGGCAGGAAGGGGATGGAGCGGTCGCCAGAGCTTGGCCTGGTCGGCGTCGGAGCTGCTGCTTGGGCGCGGTGGCGTCGGGCTCGGGCGAGTAGGGACGAGGGCACGTGCGAGTCGAAGGAAGGGTTGCAAATTTGGGAATTTGGGGAATTTTGGTTGCGCAGCAAATCGGGCGAGTGGATGTTGATATTTATTGGTAAGGCCCGCTCAAGTCACTCGGCCGAGTGACGATCGTCACTCGGCCGAGTAGCCCAAAGTTTAGAAATTTTGAAAATCTTGGTGCTCTGCTGGGTTGGATGACTCGGCCGAGTGGTTCGAGTCACTCGGCCGAGTGACAAGTTCCACTCGGTCGAGTGACAATTAAAAACGGAGTATAGTTTTTTGAATATTCTTCTACAGTTTCCTACTCGGCTGAGTAGAAATAGTCACTCGGTCGAGTGGACTATGCTACTCGGCCGAGTAAACAGGCCTCACAGAGCAATGTTTAGAGCAATATGGTGTCAAATTCACTCGGCTGAGTGGCATATAATTTCAGAGGGGATTTTTTGAGACTTCCCTGTACAGTACCCTAGTTGGCCGAGTAGGGTCTTCACTCGGCCGAGTGAACAAGTCACTCGGCCGAGTGAACAAGTCACTCGGCCGAGTGGGCTGCTCTTTTCAGCTCTAGACTCTCTGTTTTGCGACACTTTCTGTTTCTTCCTCTCTCGTCAGTTTCTTCCTTCCTTTGGCATTTAAGCACGTCCCTGGAGTGCTTTCCATCTCCATGGCTATCCTCCATTCATATGGACTCCTCTCATCTTCTTCCTGTAACGAAAAACATAGCTAGTCGTCAGATTCTTCTTAGACTCTTGACTATATGAACTAATAAAGATCTAAAACAAAAATGAAAGTAAAATTCAACTAAAAACTAAGTTAGAACCGTCGGTTTGCCTCCCGACAAGTGCTCGTTTAAGGTCTTGAGCTCGACCCCTTGGGATTTTGCGATTAGTATGAGATGTTCGGCGCATAGGAGATGCGCATGTCAAAATTTACGGGGAGGACATGAGGGTTCAGTTGTTGTGCTTCATTGGCTTCCTTAAGGTGTACCTCCTTTATAATGGTGGTGGGGGATGGCTCTCCTAAACTTGAGCTCTTGTCATCTTTCTTCTTTTCTGGTGGTGGAGATGTATACGCCGGTGGCGCTTTCTTCATGTGTTTCACCGTAGAGAGCTTGCAGAGCTCTCTAATCCTCACGATATCAGCGTCGTTCTTCTCTTCCTCGGTGAGAGGAACCGGTGGTTCTCCAATTGGGGTGCCGTCCTCTGTATTTGGGACTCCATCAATGCTCTCCGTGTGCAAGGCTCCAGGAGCATAAGGCATGTCTTCATATATGACCTCATCAAGGAGGTCCACGTAGTCCGCTTCTTTCAACCAAGGTCTTTGCTTCATTGCCCATGGAAGGTGGAATTCAACCACTATGTTGCCAATGTTAAGAGACAGCGTTCCCTCCCTTACGTCTACTATGAATCTGGCGGTAGCTAGGAAGGGGTGTCCAAGTATAAGCGATGTATCGCCCTCTTCTTTTATGTCCATGACGACGAAGTTGCATGGGACACAGAGACCTCCCGGTATTTGAAGTAACACATTCTCGGCATTCCACACCGACCTAGTAATTTGCCCATCAGCGAGTTGGATCGTCATATCGGTGGCTTTGAGGTCGGTCCATGTGTTGAGCTTCTTGAACATAGTGAGCGACATGAGGCTCACGCTCGCTCCCAAGTCTACCAAAGATTTTTGGAGGGGGACTCCGCCAAGAGTGCATGGAATCCTAAAGCTTCCGGGGTCTTTCATTTTCTTTGGCAACTTCTCCTTGTTGACGAACCAAGTACATTGCTCGGCTAGCCTGATCTTCTCCATTCGCTTTTTTCCTGTGAAGTCCTTGAGAAACTTGGCATACGTCCGGATTTCAATTATCGCATCCAAGAACAGGATGTTCAAACTAATCCCTCGCAAGTACTCCAGAAATTTGACGAACTTCTTCCCTATTTTATAGCCTTTACCAACCGTTATGGAAACGGCACGGGTGGCATATATGTTCGCTCCTTTTCGAGGTCATCCACTTCGGATTTTTCGCCATTGTTGGCCACCTTGGGGCTCTCTTCTTCACTAATTTTCTCCTTTTCAACAGGAATTTTCTTCCTTGGGCTTTTAGCTTGAACCATATCGGGAGTGGTATCCTTCCTCCTCTAGTAGTCACCGTCACAACCGCATTGATGTGGCCGATGTTGCTTCTCGAGTTTTGCTCCGGTTGAACCGACAACTTTTGTTGAGCCTTTTTGTGCAAAGTTAACTGCTTCGCCAATTGCGCCACGATGGTATTGAGGCTATCTTGGCCCGCCGTCAATTTTGCATTGATCTTCTTTTGCTCGGCCATGAACTCCTCAACTCTAGCTTCATGATCGGATCTTGGTGGTTTCGGTGGAGGGTTTTATGGCCTCCATCCTTGGTTATATCCGGGGGGGTCTATAAGGCCCCACTTGTTGCCTTGGTTGATATTGTTGCTGTTGTGGCGGCCTTTGTTGATGTGGTTGTTGTTAATGAGGCCGGGCTTGTTGTTGTTGAGGTGGTGATTGTTGATAAGGAGGTGTCAAGGCTCCCTTATTGTTGGAATAAGAAAATCCGGGGTGACCCTTAGTAGCCAGGTTCACCCAATAACCATTGATACCCCCACCGGCAACGTATTGCACTTGCTCCATGGCTCCTTCATTTTGCTCGCCTCCAACAAACATGACTTAGCCTTGGTCTTGCCAATCACTCATGCTCCCTATGGATGTAGATGCATTGGGAACTCCATATGGCTTGCACATCCTCTTCTCAATCCTCTCCACTACCTTGGAAAGAGAGTCAAACTTCGGGGTTAACACTGCCACTGCCTTTGCTTCATAGATACTTGTCGGCTTCGATGATGATGATGATGATTGGTCCTTCTCATCCATTGCTGATTGTTGGAGTCCACTCCTCTAGCAATGCTATTGCATCATCTGGCATTTTTGATAATATAGCTCCATTGGCCGTGGTGTCAATTATCATCTTTGTCTCCGGTCGCAATCCATTATAGAAACTGTGCACAAGCTCCCAATCATCGATGCTATGGTGGGGCCATTGATGTTGAAGATCTTTAAACTGCTCCCATGCTTCATATAAAGACTCTTGGGACCCTTGCTTGAAGGACATCAAAGAGTTTCTTATCTTCACGGTCTTGGATGGCGGGTAAAATTTGTTGACAAACGCACTCACTAGCTCGGCCCATATAGTGAATGTCCCATGAGCTTGTGTTCTTAGCCAATATAAAGCTTTGTCACGAAGAGTGAAAGGGAATAGATGCAATCAGATAGTATCTACCGGTACATTCGACATCTGTAAAGTGGCGCACTTCGTCAAGAACATTTGTAGATGATTATGCAGGTTCTCTTGAGAATTCCTATGGAAGGGGTCTTCTTGCATCAGCATAATAAGCCACATCTTCAATTCAAATTTCTTGTCAGCTGCCAACTCCGGCATAAGTATGGAGGATGTAGTGGCCGAATTGTTCGGGGTAAGCCTATCCCGGATGGAGACAAGCCTAGCAGTCTACCGTAATCGCTCATCTCTAGTTTCCTCCGCCATTTGGTTCTTTTCTAGAATTGATCTATTTTATGCTCTCAGTTTCCTTGTCGTGTGCTCTATCTCAGGATCAAATAATATATCTTTGTCGGATGCCCTCGATCTCGTGTACATGCATAAAAGAGAGAAAAATTAGAAGGATTTGTTAGAGAAATAGAGGAATAAACGAGAAATAAAGATAAAAAAAAATAAGTAAAGAAAAATAGCTAAGTAAACAAAATAAAATACCGTCGCCTCCTCGGCAACGGCGCCAAAAACTTGATCACGCTAGGATATACACCCGGAAACAATGTAGCTTTACCGCAAGCATAAGGTTAAGTGGCAAGCGGGTATCGAATCACAGGGAGGACTAATGACGGTACTCTACTTTATCTACTAAGCTTCTTGGTGAAAAATTGTTTGGGAATGGTTAGTGTCACAGTCGTTCGAATATTAATGCAAATTCAATATAATAAAAACGTCTAGGGCTAGGGAATCCCCACAACGAATTTTCAAGCCATCAATGTGAGTTATGAATTACCATGTAATTAAACTTGGCTTAAGGTGAACTTGCTTTAACTAATTGGAGAACCAGCGCATGCTATCGCGCTACGCAAGTCTATAGAAATCTAAACTAGAACCTCGCTGTCGCGCAAGCCTAGCCCAGACCAATAGCATTAAGATCTGCAATTATGTCCAATCACAACTCAAGCTCCCCGTCGTGCAACTTGAGTTCAGATCTAGATCGTGATAGTTCGTATTCGTTCACCGTCGTGCAACGAATATGAGTATAGGAGAACAATAAAAATGCTAGCGTTGGTCGCTGTCGTGCACCAAGTCTAGGAAATTTCGATTGTAATCCTGAATCGAATATATAGAGATTTCCTTGGATCAAGATCCTCTGTCAAGCTCTTAAGATCCATGAGAAATCCATATCTATATGTAGTAAATTAACCAAGACCTAACCTTTCTATCAAGCCTAATGTCATAGCAATTCATAGATCTCACAAATCAAACATTAGACCCATAGGGTTCATCCCTTTGCCTTAGAGCAAAGGAATTAATCACACATCATATTAGAAATCAATGGAAAAGAAAAAATAACAATATAATTCATATCAAAACTCAGATCTAGCAGAAGATATAGCATAAAACTTAAAGCTTTCAAGATCAAGACAAACCAATGTTGCGAAGAAGCTTCAAATAGAAAATTAAGAACAAGTCTTCAATCTCTCGCCAATACAAAAGCTTAACTAAAATTAAAACTAAAGAAAAATTATTCTACGAACTCTCTCTGGTCTCCCCTGGGGCTAGAGACAAAACTGGGCTTAAATACATGCCAAAAAAAATCCAGTCCAAACTGCCCCTGTGCAGCCAGAGACCCTAGTTTTCAAGACTGGCCGTCGGCGCTAATTGGTCGAGTGAGAATCTCACTCGGCCGAGTGCCAAATCTGCAGAACAGACAGAGATATTCACGTTCAGGCACTCATGCCACTTGGCCGAGTAGGATTTCTCACTAGGTCGAGTGAGAAGTTTACTCGGTCGAGTAGGACAATCTGCAGATCCCTCCAAAAACAGAGAAGTCGCCTTGGATTTCTTCAGAATCTTTGCCTCCACTCAAGCGAGTGGAGTTCTTACTTGGCCGAGTAAAATTTACCACTCGGCCAATTACATTTAGGCACTCAGGCTGGAAATGATCTTCGTATCAGTGTTACTCGGCCGAGTAAGCTGCTTCACTCGGGTGAGTGAGCTACGTCACTCGGCCGAGTGGCCTGTTTCTGAACTCTTCTCCTCCTCCTTGCTTCCTCATCGATTCTTTCGACGTTCTTCTTCTTTTACTCATCCTCTGCCATTTTTATCTCTCCGATATAATCATGGGCGACGCTCCGGCACGCGTGTGAGTACTCTAGGCTCCAAATTGTACCCGATTGCTCCATATCTCCTGAAATCAGACAAAAATCAAGAAATAGTGAAAAGCATCGAAATATCGTCGAATAATCGTGAACATCGCGATATGAGCAATCTAAATGGCATACAAATATGCAAAAATAAAGTGTAAAATATGAGCCTATTATCGCTCCCGCACCCTTACAATCATAAGTTTTTTCCAAAACCCGATGAGTCAAGCTAAATTAATTAATTAATAGTTTTAGTGTCATGATGTGGTCCAAGTTCAATATCATGTAAACTACGTAGTCAAGGGGGTCCAATGCTGTACATGTAATAGTAACATGTCATGTCAAGAGTCAACCTCAATTCCACTAGTTATTCCTCAATAATGATATCACGAGTAACTTCACTTAAACTATGCAATTTAATACAATATTAAACTTCATGTACTAGCATGCTCAGAGAGATAATTAAATGACATGATAATAAAGCTGGTATGTGATAAAGTAAGGCATGGATATTTCTCAACCAGAACTGATATTAAAAAAATCAACACCAAATGTTTCATTCAATGAACCAAGAATTGAAGAAAATATAATAATTACTTGATAACGAAAAACCCGAAAGTCAAACTAATAATGGTGCTAGAGGTTCTAGGCCAAAGGGATCAGATTCCAAGTAAACCACACCGAAACCCAAAACAACAAGCGCCGAGCCTAACAATAACCCAGGGACACAAGATAGCATGCAAGGGAAGCTACCAAACCTAACAACAAGCAAAGAACCTAAAAAAACAAGAGAAGAAAGCCAGCCACAACCCACAACAAGCAAGAAAGGCCAGCTGCAACCCAACAACAAGAAAGGACAGCTAACCGCAACCCAACAACAAGCAAGGAGTCCCAAGACAGTAAGGAGGACGCCTCTGAACCCAAACAACAAGCAAAAGAAGCCAGCCGCAAGCAGAACAGCAAGCAGAAGAACCAGTCGCAGCCAAACGCAAGCAAGGAAACCTCAAACAGCAAGCCAGAAGCCAACCGACCCAACAGTAAGCAAAGAACCGCAGGTTGTACACAAGAAAAAGGTCAAACCCCCACGTAGTAAGCCAAGAGGGCCACTGAACCCCCAAAATAGCAAGCAAACCCAAACCGCAGTAAGGAAAGTCAGTCGAACCCACCTCAAGCAAGGAAACCCCAAACCACAAGCAATAACAGCCCAACAACAAGGAGACTCAAACCTGCCTGCAACAACCCAACAACAACAAGGAGACCCAAACCTGCAAGCAACAACAACCCAACAACAAGGAGACTTAAACCAGCTAGAAAGAGACAACCAAACCCCAACACAGCCCATACGAGGAATCAAAAGAAAACTGAAACGTAAGGGGAGATAGAGTCTACCTGAAATCGTAGCCGAAGAACCAAGAGAATTAAGAACCGAAGCCCAAAACAACACACAAAGGATTCAGTCGATCCCAAACTTCAGTAGAAAAAGCCAGCAGCAACCATCAACAACAAGAAACCCCAAAACCGCAAGTATGGGGAGCCACCGCACCCAACTCAAGTAAGGAATGGACAGACCGCAAGCAAAAGGAGGTGTTAAATAGCAACTGTATCAACCCCAGAGGATAGACGAGGGGCTCTGCTGTTGTCATCGAGGGCATATGATGCTATGGGGTGCTGCATCCAGCAAAAAGGACGAAAGAAGGAGGGGCACTACTGTGTCGTCGTGTGTGAAGGACGAATGTGGCGGGGGGTCGCGTCACAGGAGAGGGGGCGTCGTGTCGCCACGAGCGTGAGCGAGAGAGAAAGAGGGACGCGTCGACAAGCCCTTAGGTCTTTTGTCGATGAAATGAGGGGCAAAGGGGCGATCGAACAAAACAAAGCCTGAGTGGGCTTGTTTCATTGTGGGATCAAAAGGGAGATAGAGGGAAATATGGGGGAATCCAAGCGGGCTTTGCAAGTGGGCTGGGCCCAATTAAGAAGAAAAGAAAGAAGAAAGAGAGTTGGAAAATAGAGAACGAGCTGTTACATTCTATCCACCTTAGACATAATTTATTCCTCGAATTCTCATAAGGTAGATCGAGTCAGTCGAGTATCACAATTCATGTCTGCTCTACACTGTTCAAGAGGCGATTGCGCGACCTGCATGGGCCACCACTTGTAACGCCCCGCTCCCTGAGTGCCATCACAATTAAAACAGTCTATATGCAGGTCCTGCAGGTGCCAGTGAATTCGATGTGAAGCAGTGCAGAAAGAAATGAAGTACTCAAAACATGACATGTAACACAGTTCTAAACAGGAAAGGACAATACAATCTACACTATAGCTGAAATGTAAATATAAAGCTCACCTACAGTTAGCTCACATCATAATATCCTACACCGTAAACTCTTACTCCTCGTGCTCAGGTGCCTCCGTACAATCCTGTGCGTCACCTGGTGGTGCCATAGAAGTTGCACTACAGCTCAATAAAATAGACAATATCTAACCAAGAAGTAGAAATGATAACGATGTACAAAAGGAGATATGAGCAACAGTTATAATGGATTGGTACAAAGAAGTAAACATGTTATGATTATTAATGTCTACAAACTACTGTAAGGTGGTACTCACTAAAGTGAACCAATCATATGTCATTACTTATGAGGAAGAGTGCGATGTACAACCCGAAGACCTTCCTGGACCGTAGGGGTGCTACCTACGGGCCGAGTAACACACTACTCAGGATCCATTCAAATGTTAGTACCTAAAAATGTGTAATGACCCTGATACCCTATACGTAGGGCGCATGTAGTAATGTATGTGTATAGAAATTTTGTTGTGTGTATAGTCATTTTCTACTTATATGGCTATAAGGTTGAATATGACATGATTTGGATGTATAAATGAATGGCATCTTGGTTGTTATAATTAATGAATGGTATTATTATTGTTATTGGTTGGTATTGTTCTGGGTATTATTATTGGTGATGCTGGTGATGTTGATTATCATTATTATAAATATTGTTTATGCCCTAAGCTAATTTTAGTAGCTCGAGTGTATTGTTGGGCTTGGGAGTTGGGCTAGAAACATTAGAAAGTGAGAAGAGAGGAGATGGATTTTTATTAGAATGGCAAACTTGTAATTAGGGGAACCCTTTTATTAAATCCCTTTCTTCTTATTTCTACAACCTTCTCTTCTTTAAATTATTTTTATTTTCTCTTTCCCTTCTCCCCCAAGCAACCCAGGCCGAACCCTCTCCTTTCCCCATTTTCCTGCCGCATTTCCCCTCAGGCCAAATCCCTTTTCCTGCTGCCGAAATTCCCAAGCAACAAAAAGAAAGCAAAGAGAGATTTGCCCCTAGACTGCCAAATTCCCCTTTTGTTTTCCTGATGCTACCGTTTGTTCCCTTGGCCGAAATTTCTCCAGCACATAAGGAGGAGGAGAGGAAAGAATGAGAAATGGAAGAGGGTTTGCTTAGGGTCTGAAATTGGAGGAGAAATCAAGAGGAGCTTAGGGAAAGAGGAGGAATTAGGGTTCTGAAGCTTGATGATGAAATTGGTGGAGTTCTCCTTGGTTGAGGTAGGAGTCCAACCCTATCTATCATGCTTTAATTCATTGCATCTTGAGCATAAAATTTGCATCTTTTAGGGTTTTTGTGAAACCCCTTAATATGGTGCATCTTTGTTTTTGTTTTTTGAATTTTTGTCAATAATATTCTCACAACAGGGACGGGTAACCACTAGAAATGCTTTGAGATTTATCTCGTTTGTCGTGTTCTTTTTGATTCTTTCCATAATCATAATTTTTTTAAACATTTGTTAATCTTCTATAATTCCTGGTTTTAATTTCCCACTTTCAGGTTCATTCTTCTTACACTCAATCTATTATATTTATCATGTACGTTTGTAGAATCTTTCAAAATGCTAGGAATTAAAGAAACCCAGGAAAAATAATACAGAGAAGGAAACAAGGAGACCCACTTGATGTATTTGGAGAAGGAAACAAGGAGACCCATCTTTGTTGATTTTATATGATGTGTTGAATTTGACGATGCTATAATTAGTCTCATGATGCTCTTGATTGCCTTGTCCCAACAATTTTGTGAAATTGCTCTCTTTTTGAATGTTGGAAGCCTCATGATGCAATTGAAAGCTTGTTACATAAATTTTGAGAAATTGCTCTCTTTTTAGCATGCTGGAAGCCCTATTACTCAATTCCTTGGTATGGAACATATGAAATATTTGATAATGAAATGCTTATATAAAATTGGCTATGGATAGTTGCTATGTGTTGGTGCAATGAATTATAGGATGCCACAATTTGCTATGTTCATGTTGGTGATGCGCTTGAATGATTTGTGCCGCTAATTATGTGGAATAACTCTCATTTAGCATGTTGGAGTTATAATTGCTCGTATTTTATGAAATTACTTTCATTTATGAAATTGCTCTCATTTTGCGGAAGCTATATTAATTTAGTGAAATTGCCCCCTTTTGGGATTTTGGGAGTTTTTTTATTCAATTTTGATTGGTACGAAAATGAGATTTACACGGAATGAATTGAGAATGGAAATTGGCGATGTGTTGTTGAATATATGCGGAAAGTGGAATGGGTGATTTGGTGTTAGTAGGACACGAAGGTGGAGTGCACGGGCATGGACAAAGTTACCACGGTAGGAGGCGAGTGAAGTCGCCGTGGGCAACCTCTTGATACCATTAGGTGGCTCCACGTGATAACGGAGTAGAATCACTTGCATGTGCACACCGGCACTTTCATGGGATCCCCATTGCATTGCATTGCATCGCATTACTTGAGCATCATATGCATCATGGCATCATTTAGCATTTTTGGGTGATTTGTGGTTGTTGGATGTGATGGTTAACTCTTAAGAATGGATGTTGCCATGAATGTATTTGGTGCTTGAATGATGGAATGTTGGAAAGTGAGGTTTGCTAATTGTTAGCAAATAATGTTATACTTGTTGTTATTGTTAGTAGTGATATTAATGATATTGATGTTGGTGTTGGTGATAGTAGTAATGTTTCTTAAGAATAAGGTTATGTTGGGGTTGATCATGTTGTTGGCGTGTTATGATTATACCATGTTCTCTTTAAAATACTACTTATGTTTTCTTTTGAAATACTACTTATGTTGTACTTGGAAACTGTTGATAAATACAAGAGAAACTCTGTCAAAATTTTTATAGGCATTTCCACAATGTCCCAAGCATTAGAAACTAAGCTAGGAATACCACACAAAATGCCACTTGCTAGCTTCCTTAAATTTCCACGCTTAAATGAACACCCATTTGGAAAATTAGTATGAAAGAAAAGTTAGCAAGAGGGTCTTTGACAACTTCCAAGTTGGAAGTTTTAGAGAGGTAAGAACCTCAATTATCATCACCGACAAGTTCCTACAAGCTCCGTTAAGCAAACTTTGATTTCCAAATCCGTTTGGTTCCATTTCAATAGAAGGGTGTGTTTTTCCTTAGCAAAGGAGTTTTGGTGAACTTTCAATTCAAATAAGAATTGTAGTTTTCTTATCACTACTAGCAATGTACTTGAGATGATGTTGTAATGCTAGGTTTCAGTCTCCCGATATTGCAGTTCACTTCTTATCTGTAGTACTCACTTTGTTTTGCAGGATGTCCTTTTGCCGCAGGTAAGTGTTTTGTTATTGATATCATTTACATTATCATATGATTCGCCATGATATACCATGAGTTAGTTTCCCATTTATTGCTTAGCGCATTGCATTTTTGTGCACCATGTGAGTTGTGTTTGGGATTCCTACTGGGTCACGCTGTGACGTGTCCCCGTTGATATTTTCAGGTGTTTAGCAGTTGGAGATTTTGGGAGTTGGAAGCCCACTAGCTAGCTGGTTAGATTTGCGGGTTTTTGGGTGAGCATGTGAGGAGCTTGGGCGTGTTTCTTGTATGAGTGTGGGAAAGTGGGTGTGCCTGGTAGATTGGGGAGATGCGAGTTATATGTTGTATATGAAACTTGTATAAAGATGTTGTATATAAACTGTTTGAATATATGTAAATATCAGTGGTTCAGTTATTGGCTCTCTTAATGTTTCTGTGTTTGTTTTGGAATGCTACAGGAACTATCCCAGTAGTGCGCAGTGGACCTACTTGGGGTGTTCTTTTTGTATTTCCTTCGTAACACCCGCCTCTTCGGGAATACCTGATACGGATTCGTACTTATCTGGTATCCCGGGGAGCGGGGCGTTACATTTGGTGGCCCATGCAGGTCCCGCACTGCGGCTGCATAGGGATTAATACGTGCCATATTCCTATGTTTGAGGGTTGTTGAGTCTTAAGGTGGGTAGACGTCTAGCCTTAAGGTGAGCCCTAAGTTAGGAAGTTCGAGGACGAACTTTATTTTTAAGGTAGGTAGAATGTAATGACCCTGGTACCCTATACCTAGGGCGTATGTAGTAATGTATGTGTGTATAGAAATTTTGTTGTGTGTATAGTCATTTTCTACTTGTATGGCTATAAGGTTGAATATAACTTGATTTGGATGTATAAATGAATGGCATCTTGGTTGTTATAATTAATGAATGGTATTATTATTGTTATTGGTTGTTATTGTTCTGGGTATTATTATTGGTGATGTTGGTGATGTTGATTATCATTATTATAAATATTGTTTATGCCCTAAGCTAATTTTAGTAGCTCGAGTGTATTGTTAGGCTTGTGAGTTGGGCTAGAAACATTAGAAAGTGAGAAGAGAGGAGATGGATTTTTATTAGAATGGCAAACTTGTAATTAGGGGAACCCTTTTATTAAATCCCTTTCTTCTTATTTCTACAACCTTCTCTTCTTTAAATTATTTTTATTTTCTCTTTCCCTTGTCCCCCAAGCAACCCAGGCCGAACCCTCTCCTTTCCCCATTTTTCCTGCCGCATTTCCCCTCAGGCCATATCCCTTTTGCTGCT
The DNA here is from genome assembly GCA_030789695.1 of Scilla litardierei. NCBI lineage: Eukaryota > Viridiplantae > Streptophyta > Magnoliopsida > Asparagales > Asparagaceae > Scilla > Scilla litardierei. The sequence continues at coordinate 129,506,909 of CM061138.1, forward strand.
GCCGAAATTCCCAAGCAACAAAAAGAAAACAAAGAGAGATTTGACCCTAGACGACCAAATTCCCCTTTTGTTTTCCTGATGCTGCCGTTTGTTCCCTTGGCCGAAATTTCTCCAGCACATAAGGAGGAGGAGAGGAAAGAATGAGAAATGGAAGAGGGTTTGCTTAGGGTCTGAAATTGGAGGAGAAATCAAGAGGAGCTTAGGGAAAGAGGAGGAATTAGGGTTCTGAAGCTTGATGATGAAATTGGTGGAGTTCTCCTTGGTTGAGGTAGGAGTCCAACCCTATCTCTCATGCTTTAATTCATTGCATCTTGAGTATAAAATTTGCATCTTTTAGGGTTTTTGTGAAACCCCTTAATATGGTGCATCTTTGTTTTGGTTTTTTGAATTTTTGTCAATAATATTCTCACAACAGGGACGGGTAACCACTAGAAATGCTTTGAGATTTATCTCGTTTGTCGTGTTCCTTTTGATTCTTTCCATAATCATAATTTTTTTAAACATTTGTTAATCTTCTATAATTCCTGGTTTTAATTTCCCACTTTCAGGTTCATTCTTCTTACACTCAATCTATTATATTTATCATGTACGTTTGTAGAATCTTTCAAAATGCTAGGAATTAAAGAAACCCAGGAAAAATAATACAGAGAAGGAAACAAGGAGACCCACTTGATGTATTTGGAGAAGGAAACAAGGAGACCCATCTTTGTTGATTTTATATGATGTGTTGAATTTGACGATGCTATAATTAGTCTCATGATGCTCTTGATTGCCTTGTCCCAACAATTTTGTGAAATTGCTCTCTTTTTGAATGTTGGAAGCCTCATGATGCAATTGAAAGCTTGTTACATAAATTTTGAGAAATTGCTCTCTTTTTAGCATGCTGGAAGCCCTATTACTCAATTCCTTGGTATGGAACATATGAAATATTTGATAATGAAATGCTTATGTAAAATTGGCTATGGATAGTTGCTATGTGTTGGTGCAATGAATTATAGGATGCCACAATTTGCTATGTTCATGTTGGTGATGCGCTTGAATGATTTGTGCCGCTAATTATGTGGAATAACTCTCATTTAGCATGTTGGAGTTATAATTGCTCGTATTTTATGAAATTACTTTCATTTATGAAATTGCTCTCATTTTGCGGAAGCTATATTAATTTAGTGAAATTGCCCCCTTTTGGGATTTTGGGAGTTTTTTATTCAATTTTGATTGGTACGAAAATGAGATTTACACGGAATGAATTGAGAATGGAAATTGGTGATGTGTTGTTGAATATATGCGGAAAGTGGAATGGGTGATTTGGTGTTAGTAGGACACGAAGGTGGAGTGCACGGGCATGGACAAAGTTACCACGGTAGGAGGCGGGTGAAGTCGCCGTGGGCAACCTCTTGATACCATTAGGTGGCTCCACGCGATAACGGAGTAGAATCACTTGCATGTGCACACCGGCACTTTCATGGGATCTCCATTGCATTGCATTGCATCGCATTACTTGAGCATCATATGCATCATGGCATCATTTAGCATTTTTGGGTGATTTGTGGTTGTTGGATGTGATGGTTAACTCTTAAGAATGGATGTTGCCATGGATGTATTTGGTGCTTGAATTATGGTATGTTGGAAAGTGTGGTTTGCTAATTGTTAGCAAATAATGTTATACTTGTTGTTATTGTTAGTAGTGATATTAATGATATTGATGTTGGTGTTGGTGAAAGTAGTAATGTTTCTTAAGAATAAGGTTATGTTGGGGTTGATCGTGTTGTTGGAGTGTTATGATTATACCATGTTATCTTTGAAATACTACTTATGTTTTCTTTTGAAATACTACTTATGTTGTACTTGGAAACTGTTGATAAATACAAGAGAAACTCTGCCAAAATTTTTATAGGCATTTTCACAACGTCCCAAGCATTAGAAACTAAGCTAGGAATACCACACAAAATGCCACTTGATAGCTTCCTTAAATTTTCCACGCTTAAATGAACACCCATTTGGAAAATTAGTATGAAAGAACAGTTAGCAAGATGGTCTTTGAAAACTTCCAAGTTGGAAGTTTTAGAGAGGTAAGAACCTCAATTATCATCACCGACAAGTTCCTACAAGCTCCGTTAAGCAAACTTTGATTTCCAAATCCGTTTGGTTCCATTTCAATAGAAGGGTGTGTTTTTCCTTAGCAAAGGAGTTTTGGTGAACTTTCAATTCAAATAAGAATTGTAGTTTCTTATCACTACTAGCAATATACTTGGGATGATGTTGTAATGCTAGGTTTCAGTCTCCCGATATTGCAGTTCACTTCTTATCTGTAGTACTCATTTTGTTTTGCAGGATGTCCTTTTGCCGCAGGTAAGTGTTTTGTTATTGATATCATTTACATTATCATATGATTCGCCATGATATACCATGAGTTAGTTTCCCATTTATTGCTTAGCGCATTGCATTTTTGTGCACTATGTGAGTTGGGTTTAGGATTCCTACTGGGTCACGCTGTGATGTGTCCCCGTTGATATTTTCATGTGTTTGGCAGTTGGAGATTTTGGGAGTTGGAAGCCCACTAGCTAGCTGGTTGGAATTGCAGGTTTTTGGGTGAGCGTGTGAGGAGCTTGGGCGTGTTTCTTGTATGAGTGTGGGAAAGTGGGTGTGTGCCTGGTAGATTGGGGAGATGCGAGTTATATGTTGTATATGAAACTTGTATAAAGATGTTGTATATAAACTGTTTGAATATATGTAAATATCAATGGTTCAGTTATTGGTTCTCTTAGTGTTTCTGTGTTTGTTCTGGAATGCTACAGGAACTATCCCAGCAGTGCGAAGTGGACCTACTTGGGGTGTTCTTTTTGTATTTCCTTCGTAACACCCGCCTCTTCGGGAATACCTGATACGGATTCGTACTTATCTGGTATCCCGGGGAGCGGGGCATTACAAAATGTTAGATCATGAACGATCATTCCTGATCGTGGAATGAAAATTCTCCTAGACATGAGCCAAAGGACAGGCTCCAATCGCTCATGCACTCTCACAATCATAAGTTTTCCCTAACGCGACGAGTCAAGATAACTTAATTATTATTAGTTTTAGTGTCGTGATGTGGTCCAAGTTCAATGTTATATAAACTACGTAGTCAAGGGGGGGTCCACTACTGTACATGTAATAGTAACATATCATGTCAAGAGCCAACCTCAATTCCACTAGTTATTCCTCAATAATGATATCACGAGTAGCATCACTTGAACTACGCAATTTAGCACAATATTAAACTTCATGTACTAGCATGCTCAGAGAGATAATTAAATGACATGATAATAAGCTGACATGTGATAAAGTAAGGTATGGATATTTCTCATATCATGATATTCCAACCTAAACTGATATTAAAAGAAGTAACACCAACTATTCCATGCAATGAACCAATAAACGAAGAAAAATAATAATTGCTTGATAATGAAAACCTCAAAACTCAAACTCATAATGACGCTAAAGGTTCTAGGCCAGATGGATCAGATTCGAAGTAAACCACACCGGAACACAAAATAACAAGCGAGGAAACCAACCGAGCCTAACAATAACCCAGGAACCTAAGATAGCACGCAAGGGAATCTACCAAACCTAACAAGCAAAGAACCTAAAACAACAAGCGAAGAAAACCTGCCACAACCCACACCAAGCAAGGAGGGAAACAACAAGCAAGGAGGGTGATGGTCTGGTTTTAACATTTGTAAACCGCAAGCGCACGGCTGTCGTCGTAGCGTGTTACAGGTCGTCCGTAGAGAGGCAGAGTAGTCGAGTACTAGTTTGATCTAGGGTTGTTAGCTACGTGTGGTGTGATGGACAAGATGAGATTCACAGAGATAATACGGTAGATTCAAATATACACATGCAAGAAATGATTACAAACACAAGAAATAGCAATTAAAAAGACTGAGAACACAAATCAAAACAGAGATGAAGAAGATTTAACAAAATAGAGAGGAAGAAATAAACTTATCTCCTTGAATCATACACAAGAGTTGTCAATCCTTCGTTACAATCAAGGGGGAAGTCTTAGTGTTGAATATTGGACTCCCCGGATTTGGTTTTGGATGATGAGCAAACATAAATAATTCATGAACTAACAATTTGTGAGCGCAGTATTGGAGATCGTCACCAATTTCACGTGAACATTCAAAGCGACATCTCAACACTTTCCAAAGCTCATATTCATGCCTAAAGCTTCGTTGAAGCTCTTGCGACGCTTTGGAAAATATGAAGATTCAATCGAAGCTATCGAAGACCGTTTATTAAGGTTTTATTTATAGTCTTTTAGCTTCGATATATATAGAATGTTAAGCCTTGAGTATATCTTACGTCTATATCTTCATTACGCTCATTTCGTAGCTCTAGGATCCTTGCACAAGTTCATTCTAACTTCCTCGAAGCGTCGCGCTTCGATTCGGACTTTGTTGTGCATGTTAGTTGGTACAAGAACAAGTACTGACCGACTAGATGGTGATCTAGTCGGTCGGCAACTGTTCTTGGACCGACTAGTTTGATTCCTTAAATTCTTGGACTTTACTGTTTACAGTTAGTCGGTCTACGTTGACTCACCGACCGACTAGTTTGTGAACTAGTCGGTCAGTGATGCTTCTTTGACCGACTAGTTGAGACTTACTGTTCACTCTAAAATTCTCCTAAGCTACTGTTTACCGTTAGTCGGTCTAAGAACGTTTGGTGACCGACTAGTTGACAATCTAGTCGGTCAACTTTTGTTCTTGGACCGACTAAGTCAACTTGCCTTCAGACTATGTTGTTTTGCCTCTTAGTCGGTCTACGTTCATTGGATGACCGACTAGTTGTGAAACTAGTCGGTCAGACAGTGTTCTTGGACCGACTAGATTTCTAGGTCTGAAATTCTATCTCTTCTCAGATCTGCTCTTAGTCGGTCCATGCTTTGTGACTGACCGACTAGTTGATGAACTAGTCGGTCAGTGAGTGTTCTTTGACCGACTAATTCTCACAGATTTCTTTCCGTTGGAGATTGACCTAACTTGTTTTTATGGGACCCTATAAATACGAACCTAGGTCATTTCTATCTTCAATAGAGCTGCCATTAAGAGATTCATTGAGTTCTAAAGAGATAGCTATTCTCCCTCAAATCTAAAGCTCTCTTCCTCACAAGAAACCCATTCTCTCTCATTTCTAGATCTAGAGAGAAGCTTGTTCTTGGTGAGCTCTTCAAGCTATTGCTTGATTCAAGTTTCCAAATCTTCCCTAGGCACCCATTGCTGCTCATTTCCTTGGTGCTAGGGTTTGGTAACTTCATCTTCCTCAAATCCTTCATTCCACCTATTGGGTAAGAAAAACTCAAGGTATAGGATTTTGTGGTAAGCTTGTTTATTTCATATTAAACTCTTTAATATTGCTTTGTGATTCTCTCGGTTGTGAGAGAAGGTTGTGATCCCGGGTTGTGGGATTCACTTTGCCATTGCATGTATGATTTGATCTTGTGAAGGTTTTTCACAAGATATTCATAGTGGAAATCTTGAGTTAGGGTTTCTAACTCAAGTATCCGGAAGGGATCCAGGTGGTTGGGACGTAGGATCACCGGGAACAAGTCGGGGAGACTTGGGTGGATCCGAACCCATTAACATCGTTTGTTAGCATTGTTAATTTCGTTGTCGTCATTCAATTTAAGCTTCCGCAAATTGATTTGGTAGTTGTGTGCAATTTAATTTGGAATAATACGCCTTATTATTTTAAAGTACTATTCACCCCCCCCTCTAGTACTTGTGCAGTAGTTGGTAGGGCATTACACTTAGATCTACTCTAATTTAGTCATACTCCTAAGGAAACACAGAAAATGAGGAAGAGCTAGGGCAAAACACGTTCCCCAGTGGCCCCCTTCCAGCGGCGCATCTGCTCCTTAAATAGGGGTCCCAAAAACCCTAGAAATCGTGCAGAGACCCAACTCGATGCAATCGCATCGTGAGATTACGCAGTCGAGTCGAAGTCGTCTCGTAGCACGATCGACACGGTCGCGTCAATATAGACGTGACCGCGTCAGAAAAAGCTATGTGGCTGCGTGAATTGTTGATGTGATCACATCGTTATGCCTAGGGAGCCATAAATTCGCGGTCGCGTCGACCTACTTAACGCGGGTGCGAAAGTCTCTGTTTCTCGCTTCTCTCTTCATTCTTCAAGTCTTTTGACGTGACTGTTTGGTGGAGATTGATGCGGCCGCGTAGATGATTCTTCTTTGGCGGATTGACGTGGTCGCGTGATCATGGTGATGCGGCTGCATGAAGCTCCATTCTTCATAAAATCATCCCCCTTGTGCATTTCGACCCTCGGCTTCACTCCTTCTGCCTCTTTATACTCAATTCTCACCATATGGTCCCAAATTGGTACATATCCCCTGTAAAGCATAGGAGAGACCATAAAAGGAAGATAGAAGACAAAACGGGGAAAAAGGGAAGGACCGCAGAATAAAATAGTGTAAAACATGCATGAAAAAGAGTGGAAAACTGTATACAATAAACACTCATCAAAATACCACAAGCTAAAATCTTCCTTGTTCTCAAGGAAGACAAGAGAGAGCGTAGATCGGAGGAATACAGTCAAACATGCAAATGATGCGATGGGGCTTCGAGAATTTTCAAAATTCGAGAATATATACGCGAGTTAAATGAAAATTCGAATTCGAGAAAAAAAATGCTCGGAAATCTTTCCGTCGATGAGAATATGTTCCTAGGATGTCATTCCTACCAAATCGCCATGCAATACACTAGGCGACGGTTATACTCGCATTCTAAGATATTTCCTCTAACCCGACCTTAGATTGAGCGTGTAGGAACATAAGCTGTACAATGGTCGAAGAGAGGATAAATACGGGATAATGGAATATTGGTCGATCGAGAAAGTGGGGCTCACGACATGACATGGTTCCTTGATTCAAGAATTTTCCAAGTTTATCCATGATTTAAAATATACACCGTATGTACAAAAGGAATTCTATACACTATTTTTTGGGGGATTTTCCCTTGGGTTGTGTAAGGAGCGTTGGGTCGGTGACTCCCAGATCAGACGACCTTAGGGCACCTGGCCAAGAAGGACCCCTCAGACCTACTAACTCAACCTAAATGAAATCCTTACTTATACGCACTCCGCAAGATAGGCCTTTTTATGCGAGGCCCCGACGGTTACTATCGTGGGGATCTGGTTACTCAGCTTCGCCGGGGGAAATGTGCGTACTATTTTTTCTATTCACAAAATTTTTTTCTTTTAGGTTTTTTTTAAAATCATGGGGTGAACTAGGCAAATTCAATCCTCAGTACTAGGTGAAGTGTGGTTATCCAAGTCTCGAGGGAATATAAATCAATATATACACGACTATCGGCTCTAGGGTCCATGCATAGAATGGGTTCCTAAGTGTCAATCTAGGTCGGTTTCAAGTACTCCTATCTTAGGGGTTGCGAGGACGGCTAAAGCTAGGGTATTGCAAGGGAATTGAGTTTAGACTACAAACTATTCATATATTCAAATCAACATCATGGAAATCGAGCATTAGGGTTCGGAAAACGAATTTCAAATCGAAATTCAGCGAATAAAAAAACTCGTTTTCAAAAAATTCTCGAGGAGAATGCAAGTATATACAAATGCATGCATGAAGGTGCAGGATGTATAATGCGAATGCAGATGTTTTTGGAGTTTTTGATTTTTTTTCATTTTTTTGGCTTTTGGATGCATATAATAAGTTTAGACGTGATGCATATGAAAAAGAGAGAAAGATGGAAAATAGGAAAGAAAAGTGAAAATAAAATGCAAACGACGATAAAAATGGAGAAATGAGAGTGAAAAAGAGGAAATAAGCGCGAAAGAGCTCCTCCACCAAGCTGAACCAAGCGCTGTCCTCAACGCGAATAAAACACAGAAAACAATCGGGAGGATAAATAAAATGTGGTGAAGGAGACCCAGGAGTATCCCCCAAGCTTTGGAAAGCCGTGCACTAAAATGATGTAAGTGTGCTATGCATGGGCTAAATGGGTGTGTGGGTTTGGGGATATGAAGTGATGGCGAAGAATGGGGGATGAAGCATGCATTGGGTTTTGGGGTGAAATGTGAGAGCGCCACATAGGGGTGAAATTTATTCAAAGAAAAACGATTAATCCTAATACGTTCCTCATGTTGCCAAGAGGATACAAGTTTATTCATACTACCTAGAAAGCGTGTAAAATTTAATTACACTACTGGATTTGGATTCACCTGATCAAATGGCGGATCCAAAACATCCAATGGAGCAGGTAGTTGCTCTTCCTGCTCCTTTTGTGGCTCTGTCAAAAAAAATTGTGCCACAAACACCAACAAACCCTAGCAATGCTCCCCCAGCTTCTTTTGAGGACTTCCACCTGTGCCCTACAAAAGAAGAGGAGCATCAGTCCGTGATGATGAAGATTTTCCCATATTAAATGTATTCCAGAGGCGATCGTCAAAATGTGATAAAGTATGTGAAATGGGTTGACGAAAACTCCTTGGAAATAAATTGCAATCTTTCGACAACGACGCTATCATCGTAAGTTCAAGCTCATAGATACACTCTTCAGGCGCAATGATGACCCAACATACCTCCTTTGTTTGTGTATCTAATTCCTAGGGGGGGTGTTGAGTCATGAGAATCTGAATCTAAAGATGTAGAAAATGTACTAGGTGATTCAGATTGAGGGAGTGCGGGGTCTAGATGTCCTCACTGTATAGCGCATGGAGCCGGTGGATAACTCACATTCTTCTCATATGAATGCCCTCAAATCGGTGTGGGGGGGGGGAATCATCCATCTCGTCATCAGACGAGAAAATTGGGTTGTGATGATCAGCGAGCTACACCTCATGAACCAAGCTATCATGATGGATGCAAGAGTTGATGACTCGCGTTTTGGAAGTGGTATGTGCATGAGAGAGCAGACTCATATTAAAAATTTCCAAATTTAATTCGTATGAGTTGCCGTTTTTGGTGCAGGATGTCAATGATGCATGAGCCGCAGTCTCCATGTAATCCCACACATCTTCAGGTGGTATGTCAAAGAATTGACATCCATTCATCTTCATCATAAATTCCTGTAGAATGTAGTGCAGTCCTCCACTGAAGAAGCAAAGGAGGTCATGTGTGCTCATCTCATGCTCCGACAATCCGTCCACTAATTTGATAAATCTTTTCCAAGCTTGCCAACGTGTCTCTTCGGTGAGCTGGAAAAAGGAAGAAATCTGACCATGAGGTGTACAGAGTTGCCTTGCATGAAGCCCAATGGAGGGGGTGGCTCCTCCATCAATGTTATCTCATCCAGACGATGTTTGTAGAGCAATCGAATCCCCACCAAGCAAATGTGACACCCCCTGTGATATGACCAATCGGTTCACACTCTGGGCAAGTTCATGAAGTTGGGCTTGGGCATTGGTTTGGGTTTCGAGCCATTGAATTTCGTCTCGGAGTTGGTCTTCTAGGAGCAACTCGATATGGAATTTTTGTAGTGGAGGGTTGTGGTAGGGGGGCCCATGAGACAGGTTGTGGGTATATATGGTGGTGGGTCGTAGGGGTATGTAAAATTTTGGCATTGGGCGAAGCCATGCCCCCGCATCCCACATCTAATACATAGCGCTGCAACCTGTGGCAATTCATTATGGCCTCCAATTTGAGCACTCATCGGGGATAAATCGCCGAGACACTCCACGTAGGATCCATCGGACATCCACATTTTCTCTTGCGCCTGAAATATGAAAAATTTGCTACGAGGATCGTATCAATAGTACAAGAGATTTGCAATAAGGATAACGTCGATGGTGGGGAAAAATCTTGTTTATTAAAATTTTTTATAGTTTTTGAATGACACGTAGTCTAGCTAACCATAAATCCAACTAGTATCAACCAACTCGTGCCTCCCCGGCAACGGCGCCAAAAACTTGATGGTCTGGTTTTAACATTTGTAAACAACAAGCGCATGGATGTCGTCATAGCGCGTTACGGGTCGTCCGAAGAGAGGCAGAGTTGTAATGCTCCTAAGTGATAATACAAGTGGCCTGCTAAAAATTTTTCTTCGTAGCGCCATTACGCTTTGTGCTCCCGTACCGCGGCCGTCACCCCTGCCTTATTTTTGGGCACCGGGGCGTGACAGGAGTGGTCGAGTACTAGTTTGATCTATAGGGTTGTTGTTAGCTACGTGTGGTGTGATGGACAAGATGAGATTCACAGAGATAATACGGTAGATTCAAATAAACACATGAAAGAAATGATTACAAACACAAGAAATAGCAATTAAAAAGACTGAGAACACAAATCAAAACATAGATGGACAAGATTTAACAAAATAGAGAGGAAGAAATAAACTTATCTCCTTGAATCATACACAAGAGTTGTCAATCCTTCGTTACAATCAAGGGGGATGTCTTAGATTTACTCTAATTTAGTCCTAGTCCTAAGGAAAAACAGAAAATGAGGAAGAACTAGGGCAAAAATGTGTTCCCCATCGGCCCCCCTCCAGCGGCGCATCCGCTCCTTAAATAGGGGTCCCAAAAACCCTAGAAATCGGGCAGAGACCTGACTCGACGGGGTCGCGTCGTGAGATTACGTGGCCGCACCGAAGTCATATCGTAGCTTGATCGACGCGGTCATGTCAATATAGACGCAGCCGCGTCGGAAAATGCTACGCTACCGCGTGAATTGTTGACGCGGTCGCGTCGTTATACCTAGGGAGCCATAAATTCGTGGCCACGTCGACCTACTAAACGCGGACCGTGAAAGTCTCTGTTTCTCGCTTCTCTATACATTCTTCAAGTCTTCTGACGCGGCCGTTTGGTGGAGATTGACGCGGCCGCGTAGATGACTCTTCTTTGGCGGATTGACATGGTCGCATGATCATGGTGATGCGGCCGCGTGAAGCTCCATTCTTCGTAAAATCTTATCCTTTGCACATTTCGACCTCTAGCTTCGCTTCTTCTGCCTCTTTATGCTCAATTCTCACCATATGGTCCCAAATCGGTACATATCCCATGCAAAGCATAGGAGAGACCATAAAAGCAAGATAGAAGACAAAACTGGGAAAAACGAGGAGAAATGGAGAATAAAATAGTGTAAAATGTGCATGAAAAAGAGTGAAAACTGTATGCAATAAACACTCATCAGAGGGCTAGTTGCAACCCAACAACAAGCAAGGAGCCCCAAAACCGCAAGGACGAGACCTTTGAACCCAAACAAGAAGTAAAAGAAGCCAGCAGCAAGTAGAACGGCAAGAACCAGCCGCAGCCAAACGCAAGCAAGGAACCCTCAAACAGCAAGCAAGAAGCCAACCGACCAACAGTAAGCAAAGAACCACATGCATTAAACAAGGAAGAGGCCACCCCCCACGCATCAAGCCAAGAGGGCTACCGAACCCCCAAAACTGCAAGCAAACCCAGACCGCAGCAAGGGAAGTCAATCGAACCCACCTCAAGCAAGGAAACCCCAGACCGCAAGCAAGAATAGCCTAACAACAAGGAGACCCAAACCTGCAAGCAACAAGGAGACCCAAACCGACAAGAAACAACCACCCAACAACAACAAGGAGACCCAAACCCGCAAGAAAGAGACAACCAAACACGAACACAGCCCATACGAGGAACCGAAAGAAAACTGAAACGTAATGGGAGATAGTGTCTACCTAAAATTGTAGTCGAAGAACCAAAAGAATTAAGAAACGAAATCCAAAACAACAAACAAAGGATTCATTCGATCCCAAACATCAGTAGAAAAGACAGTTGCATCCATCGGCAACAAGGAACCCCAAAACCGCAATCAAGGGAAGCCACCGCACCTAACTCAAGTCAGGAAGGGACAGACCGCAAGCAAGAAGAGAGGAAGGTGTTAAATAGCAACCGGAGCAACCCCAGAGGACGGACGAGGGGCTCCGCTGTCGTCATCGAGGGCAGATGACACGAGGGGGGTGATGCATCCTACGAGAAGGATGAGAGAGGGAGGGGTGCTGATGCTTCGTTGTGTGCGAAGGACGGATGGGACGAGGGTCGCGTCGTACGAGAGGGGGCGTCGTGTCGCCGAGAGAGAGAGAGAGAGAGAGAGAGAGAGAGCCGGTCGTCAAGCCCTTAGGGATTTTGTCGATGGAATGAGGGGCGAGGGGGGCGATCGTACAAAACAAAGCCCGAGTGGGCTCGTTTCGCTGCAGGATCGAGAGGGAGAGAGCAAAAAATAAAGGGGCGAAGTCCAGCGGGCTTCGCAAGTGGGCTAGGCCCAACGAAAAAGAAAATAAAGAAGAAAGAAAGGGGGAATACGAGAACAGGCTGTTACAAAATAACTAAAACTAATCTCTCATGTTTGATCCATATTAACTCTTTCTGACTTTGAACATTCTTCTCAGATGAATGGCGATGATAAATAAGCATCAAGCAAGTCCATGTTAAGTTTCTTAACATCATTGGCCCATAACCAAGTGCAATATAGCTCAAGTCATCCTCTTTAGCAGACAAAATAATGTTGGTATCATCCATCAGATATCAAAATGATCATGTACTGTAGAATGTGTCGATCTTCTCGGCATCTCCATGGTGGCACATGTGGTGATGGTGGCGGAATTAAAAGATGCAAAATGGATAATGAGGGATCTGGAACGATGTTTATCTAAGTCACATGTGACAGTGAATCAAATCCTTGATGTTGAAAGTTAAACTAATACCAAGATATCTAACTCATAAACATTATGATCAATCCTCATTCCTTGATATGCATGTACATCAAGCATGAAGCTTCATTATAGTTTCGGGAGGGACTCTCATTAGGCAAATAATAAGCATTACATTATCCCCAATTGCAAACTCTTGCAATCTTTGTAAACCTGTTTCAGACATATAATTATAGTATCTAATCTCAATTTTTCAGTGTATCTCATAATGTTGTGCTGATGTGCAAAAGACTCAGTGGATGGAATAATCATATCACCTATGACTAAGGCAAAATAATTCTTATTCATAAGGGAATGTGGTTTCCTTGGTTGTCTTATTGATGATCAATCCATTCTTTTGATTTTCATATAGACTTTATAGTTAGAAAGGGGGTCAACGCAATTTTCTTTTCATCAAACAGAGATTCATAGAAGTTTAATTTCTCAGTATTCCCGCATATAGGTTTTATATATGTATCCTACCTATTTAAATATGTTCAACGTCCATTGGTAGGAAACACACCAAATACGATTATAATAGCTAGAAAACTAGATATGCGCCAACCTAGTAGTATTGTTGAGCCAACTAACTGCACCGATCATCAATGAATAGGATTTCTATCTAATCTTGATGCAGATATTGAAAATGTTATTCCAATGCCAATATTGCTTAGTCTTAAGTGCGGAAAACAAACTAGCATCAAACTAGCCTAGAAAATAAAATTCTATGAATTGGATGTGGCATATGCAGCTTAGTTCGGCTTGGGCATGGGTCGGTTTGGATTGCTATCATCTTTTATATTTTATATTTATATTTTTAAAATTAAAAGTAGGACGGAAGATGGAAGAAGATGATAAAGATCATGAATTGGGAATGTTTGGCTTTGATACCAAATCATACATAGGGCGGAAGTGATTAGGATTTGTATAAGAGAATTTGGTAGATTTGGGAAAGAATTGGGAATTAATAAAAAGAAATCAAGATACAAAAAGGATCCAAGCCTCATACCAAGTAGTTACTTGCCACCTCGAGCAAATAATATGCAATATACTATTCCCAAAAACCTTGTTCAATAATTATTTATAGGCGAGGACCACATGCCCCACATGAGCCTTAAATAAGATAAGATAAAAGAAAATAGTATGAGGTTCTACATTCATGAATAAATGACGAAAATGACAATGGGGTTTTACCTCCAACCAAGGTTTGAAATCATAGTTTGGTACATGGAGTGGCCTGTGGTTTGTAGTGTCCGAATCGGGTTGTATCGAAAATATCGAGGGATGCATATAGGAAATTTTAGACTTTAGGCCTTTGTTTCCTTAACACCTAGCTAGTTATGGGTTGCAGGCAGAGCCTCATCTTTACCAAGTACGTAATCTATCCAATAATTTTCTAAATCATTCCAAGACATTGTCGGTGCTTTTTCTATCATGAAGCGTATTATATAAATCATTCAGCTTAGCTTCAATTTACTTTCATATTAAAGTACAATGTCGTAGCCTCGTCATAACTGAAATGGTCCAATATTATACGCATCATGGTTAAACTTGAAGAGTTCTGCCTCTTTGCAGATAAAAAGGTGTTTGATTCATATCACCCATACAAATCCAATCCAACAAGGGCGATGTGTAGTGATATCATCTGATTTAGCCTTGACTTTGATTGTTAAACTAGATTCTTTCAACCATTATTATATCAAATAGTTTTGTAACTTTCGTCACTCGTCTTTTATTAGTTGTCATTAGTTAACATGTTAAACTAGATTCTTTCAGCCATTATATCAAATAAGTTTTCTAACTTTCGTTGTTTAAAAATGTTGAACTTGTTTTCTATTAGTTGTCATTAGTTTACACAAGTGTTATCGGATGGATCGTATTGGTGTGGCAAACATCCGATAAGATGGGAGTGATGCATCTCAATCTTAGCGGATTTTCCAAGTTATGCCTCCAACCAACAACTAGGATGAGAGATAAGGTAACCAATACTTCAGCGTCCATAAGTTCACCAATACGTAAAAATGGCGACGCTTTCGGTACACATTATTCTAGGAAGCAACTGATATTTCCAAGTCTTTGTAAGATGCGTGATTTATATCGCTGACTAAGTTTTTCCATAAAATCATAAGCACCAAGCAAATGTCTATTGAACGGGGGAGAAAACATTTCTTTACCCTACATAAAAAAAGAAAGCACATTTGTTTACATGATCAAGGCAATCGTTTATAGTTAATAGAATGCAGCATTGGGGAACGCGATTGAGCAACGACCGGGTTAGAGAACGATAGCCTCCGAAAATCAAGTTTATGCTTGATACGACTATTTTGGAGAAGCCCAAGAAACAGAGACCCAGGACCAAGCCAAGAACGGGAAGCCCACGAACAAGATTAGACCCGCCTGACGAGGCCCACGGATAGACCCGAAGTCGGACCGGCCTAGCCCAGGGGACGCACGATTAGCTCGTGCTCCCCAGAGATAACCGTCCCCCTGAACCCGCAGCTCCTTAATAACCATTATGGAGCCCGTTAATCAACGCTCCCCACGACGCACGTAGGCGCCTTGATGGAGGCGGATCGCGGGGACGTGAGGAGAGATAGAGGAAGGACATGGATCGGGGGCAATCGTGGCCCGGACCCTATAAAGGGATGGCAGGGGCAACCGGGGTGGGGATCGAATCCTTGGCACCTACCACTGAGGTATTCCGATAACTAGACCTTGCTTTTTCCCCCCAAATTATCTCATCCGCCACCGCTCGGTCCGAGGATACGGGTACCGGTCTCGTCTTGAGCCGTGCCGTGCCTACCGAGCGTCGCACAGATCCGTTCTGACTTAGGCATCTGAGGGGACTTGGCCGGAACCAAGGTCCGGCCCCCCTGACGAGCTTTCTCGTCTGTCCAGGAAGGAGCTGAGCCGAGACCCCGAGGCTACCCCTCGGCACGGAACGGGCTCGCTCGTCACCAGCGGGAGCAGACGCCAATCGATACCAAGGAGTATTCCAGGCGTCGAGGCTACCCCTCGACGCTCATCCAGCCGAGGCCGAGCACCCGACCTGGAACCGAGGCTTCCCCTCGTCTCCACGTCAACCGAAGACCTACGCTCAACCAAGAAGCGTCTGCTTAGCCGCAGATCAACCGCCTACCCACGCCGAGAGCACGAGAGCTTGGCGTGACCAAGGGATCCCTTCGACCCCTTGACCACGTTGTCCGTCCAGTCATCGGTCAACGATTCTGTGGTGAGAAAACACCCGTAAACATCTGGTGCCGTCTGTGGGAAAGAGCACAGCCCACGTCAACCCACTGGAATGGAACCCGTCTGCAACGGCTTGGGGCGCATGCCCCCCATCCAAGAGGAGGGAGATTACATCCCTCCTGAGAACCAACACAGCCACACCACCGAAGGAACGGGCGATTCCCGATCGGTGACTCAGGAGCAGCTTCGCCTCTTCACTCAGGAAACCAACGCCAACCTCCAGACGTTGGTCACCACGATTCAACAACTTGTCGACAACTCTTCCGTCCGTCGAGCGGGGACGGGAGGGGCCCACCAACGGGGGGCGGAACGCCCGCCAGTATGGTCCGCCGTGGTCACCGACCATGGGGATGGAGCCGCCAACCTGGAGCGACGATTTACCATGCCGGGCTTCATCCCAGAGAGGTCCCTCACTCCCACCTCGTTCTGCGGGGGAGAGGGGACGGGACCTGAGCAAGCTTGGGGCGAGTCGGTAACCGCCTCGTCTCGGAGACCGGGCACTACTAGTTGGAGGCCGGACGGCCGCCGAGCCTCGAAGGACCGACCCCGCCTGAGCGGAAGCCCACATCGAGCAAAACCAGAGAATCAAGACTATCGCAGGGAGAAGAGGAGCGCCCGCCAATCAACTCCCGCCCACAGCTCACTAGGAACGAAGGCGAGTCCCAGACGAGACCGCGCTCGCTCGCCACCCCCAGACAATGGCGGTGTGAGCGCTGGGGGGCGCCCGGAGGGCGCCAGAGGCGACCGCTGCCCGCTGTCCCGGAGGATAACCGAGGCACTGGTACCTTCCAGATTCAAAGTGCCGACGTTGGAAAAGTATGACGGCACAGGCGATCCACTCGACCACGTGATGGACTACGAAGGGGTCATGGCGTTCCAGGGAGCTGATGATACCCTGCTCTACAAAGGCTTCTATTCCACCCTCCGGATAGCGGCCCGGAGCTGGTACCATGGTCTTCCCAACCACTTCACTGATAGCTTCGAAGACCTCTCTCAGCAGTTCTACAAACAATTCATGGCTTGGCGTCAGGTGAAGCCCGACTCAGAACTCCTGTTCAATGTGGTGCAAGGTCCCGGCGAAACCTTGAGGCACTACATGCATCGCTTCAATGCGGAACGACTGAATGTGGAGAGCTGCCCCGAGCTGGTCGTCAAAACGGGCCAGAAGAAAGGGCTCCGACATAGGGGCCTGAGAAAGTCACTGCACAACGATCCACCGAAATACCTCGTCGGCGTCATTGCCAGGGCAGAACGCTACATGTTGACAGAAGAAGCACTGGCCGAGGACGACGGAAGCCGCCTGATGGGAACAAAGCGGGGATCCAAGCACGACGAGAGCGAGTGCCGCGGCTCTGACAAGCATCATCAGGAGAAGAGGGCCATAGAAAAGCAGCGCAGAGAGGAGCCGCGACCCTCCAGGCCAAAAGCCACCCCGGATGTCATCCTCGCTCACGCCCAAAAGGAGGGGCGCTTTAGCAGGCCGCCTCAGAGGATGAAAAGGGGCGGAAAGGACGAGGAGAAGTACTGAAAGTATCACAAGGACAATGGCCATGATATTGATGACTGCTGGCATTTGAAGAAAGACATAGAGAAGCTGGTCAGCCGGGGGCACCTGAAGAACTTCGCCGACGACTCAGCCTCCGCCTCCGGGGAGGGGACGTCCAGGCAGCCGGACAAGGGGAAGAAGGTGAATGTGGTCTAGGCGGCCATGCGCATCATCGAGTGAGCTGGTGAGACGACCGACAGCCACCTCACTGGGGCAAGACTAGCTTGCCCTCGCCATCTCCGTATTTTATTTTCCTCCAAATGTACACCCGGATTCGAGCAATGGAAAGAACAGTGTTAGCACAAATCTTTATCTCTCTCTTTAGTTGGCTGTGGGACGAGCAGCAAGTCACCCTCCAGAGGGGAGCAGAAAAACAACCGACCGCAAGGCTAGGGGCAACTCCCCCAGCTGGTCAATTGCCGAGCTTGTTCGTAAGTCTGGGGGCAACTCCCCCAGCATACGGGGACATCGATTGGTTATAAGCCGAGGGGTAGCCTCCCCGCCGACCAACCGATCCACCCGACCGCAAGGCTGGGGGGCAACCCCCCAGTAGGTCAATCGCCGAGCCCGTTCGTAAGGCTGGGGGCAACTCCCCCAGCAGACGGGGACATCGATTGGTTATAAGCCGAGGGGTAGCCCCCCGCCCGCCGACCAACCGATCCACCCAACTGCAAGGCTGGAAAGCAACTCCCCCAGCAGGTCGATCGCCGAGCTCGTTCGTAAGGCTGGGGACAACTCCCCCAGCAGACGGGGACATCGATTGGTTGTAAGCCGAGGGGTAGCCCCCCTCGCCGACCAACCGATCTGACCGACCGTAAGGCTGGGAAGCAACTCCCCCAGCAGGTCGATCGTCGAGCCCGTTCATAAGGCTGGGGGCAACTCCCCCAGTAGACGGGGACATCGATTGGTTGTAAGCCGAGGGGTAGCCCCCCTCGCCGACCGATCGATCCGATCGACCGAAAGGCTGGGAGCAACTCCCCCAGTAGGTCGATCACCGAGCCCGTTCGTAAGGCTGTGGACAACTCCCCCAGCAGACGGGGACATCGATTGGTTGTAAGTTGAGGGATAGCGCCCCTCGCTGACCAACCAATCCGACCGACCGTAAGGCTGGGAGCAACTCCCCCAGCAGGTCGATCGTCAAGCCTGTTCGTAAGACTGGGGGCAACTCCCCCAGCAGACGTGGACATAGATTGGTTGTAAGCCGAGGGGTAGCCCTCCTCGCCGACCTACAGATCCGACCGACCATAAGGCTGGAAGCAACTCCCCTGACGGGTCTGAACGTCAGATAGGTATAATCCAGGGGACGACATCCCTTGCGGCCCGAAAGATCCCATCAGTCGAGGGACTGGAGGCGATTTCTCCCTCAGGCCGAGCCCCCTGACTGGCCGCGAGACCAGGGGCAACCCCGCAGTGTGCAAGGCGATTACCCGAACTAACCAAGTATCACGAATGAGGGAAGAGCCACAGCGGGTCAGCCGAGAGAGACACTAAGGCCCCAATCTATGGGGCCAACGGGCCCAGAGTCCTGAAGGCCCTTCGAACTCGCCACGAGTGATAAAGGGATGCCAGCAAAACATGGAATTCAAGACAAGGTCAAGCGCAACAAAAAATCAAAGAGACTGAGGGTCCCCACAAAGCATAAAACCCCAACGACAAGAAAAAAGACGAAAAGTACATGGACCGACAAAGGAGCTTCATATATAAATTGTTCAAAATTACAAGCCAAAAAAGGGGGAGGGGAACTAAATCGAGAAGGGCCGTCTAAGGCCCCGGGTCACGGGAGGAAGCGTCCTCGGGAACCTCGCCCTGCCCGAAGCGGGGGGGGGGGGGTCAGTGAGACCAACCGAGGGTGGGAGCGGTTGCCGGGCGTGTTTTGCAAATCGTCGAAAGGTGTCTCGGACAACATCGATGATCTGGGGGGCCAGGAGTTCCTCATAGGATTCGAAGGCCTCCCTAAAGGCCTCAGCGATCCGTGGCCTCAGGGCCCCGTCGATGCCCCTCTCCACCTCTTCGACGAACCGGGTCATCCGACGCAGGTCTTCCAGCTCGTTCCAGAGATCGCCCCTCTCCTGGCAGAACGCCTCTTCCGCCTCTTGGGCCGACCTCTGAGCGTCGGCCAGTTCCCCCTGGTGGTCCAGCACCTGGGAAGCACGCTCATCCACCCGGCGTCGAAGCTGCCGAGCCGACATGCGTGCCTCTTGAACGACCACCTCGGCCACCCTGGCCCTTGAACGCTCCCGAGCTGAGGACTCCTCGAGGTCTTTCGCCCGGGCCGCCCGACGCTGCGCCTCGACGGCCATCACAGTGGCCTGCAAAAAGAAAGGAGTTATGCTAAGAAGGATCAAAAGACAGGTTTGAGAGCAGCAAGGCAGCCAAACCTGTTGAAGCTGCTAGACTAAGGAGTCCGACAGTGTGTCGGTGGGAGCTCTCTCTAGGAGAGAGCGGTCCCTCGGGAGGACGGAACCGTGTGCCAACTGGTTGGCCACGGTCCGGTCAACGAATACCGAGTCCCCAGGGGTAACCTCGGGGCCCGCCAGGACGTTCGTCAGCACGCCACCGGCTCCCACCAAGGAAGGCTCGGCCGAGACAGCAGGGGTGGCCACCAGGGTCAACGGGAGAGTTTCGCCGGAGGCCATCGGTATCTCGGGAGCCACCGGAGTGCGGGTCTGCCCACCCTCTTTCCTCCTATTCCTCTCGCTGGATCTAGCGGACGCCGGGGGGGGGGGGTTTACACCCCGCACCATGACCACTCGTGGGCAGACGAGGAGCTGGGCCCAGCTCCATCGTTGCCTCCTTCCGCCTGCACGGGGAGGGGGAGTTCGGCCCCCGTAGCCTCTCCTGCGGGGAGGTCCGTCGCGACCAAGAGGAGCGGCGTAGCCTCCACCCTTCCCACAGTAGGCTCGGTCTGACGCACCTCCACGTCAATGATGCGACGGGGCGCCTGGCCCGAAGGGTTCCCTCGGCTACGGCCGGATCCCCACCGGATGAGCTCCTCGACATTACAGGTAAACTCACGACCAGCCATCTCTACAGAAGGAAAGAAGATCAGGGTAAGCGAGAGGGAAGGTGGAAAGAAAATGAGCGCCTACCGGGAGACCACAGGACGGACTTAAGAAGCAGGTCGTCCAGCAGAGGCCAGACTGACCTCTCCTCTAGGGGAAGAGACGACAGAAGCCGGACAGCTGCCTGGTCGGCCTCTGAGAGGGCCAACGTCAAGTTATATTGACACAAAACCTCCCCAGCTCGTCAAGATCTTGGCGTCCCTATGGAAGATGAAAAAAACGTAGCTCGAGCTCCAGTCTCCCACCGAGCGGGGTAGACCGAGCAAACACTCCCTCCCCGTGCGGGCCCGGAGATGCTGCCATGACCCTTGGCCGACCGTCTGGACCCGATAGTAGTGGAAGAGAAGAGGAAGAGACGGCTCCAGGCCGTGGACGCGGCAGATCATGATGAACCCGGTCAACACCGCGACAGAGTACAGAGTCAACTGGTACAAGGCCACCATCAAGAATTCCATGACTTGGATGATGAAGGGATGAAGGGGGAAGCGGAGTCCCAGGCGGAACATCTCGACATAGACGCCAACCTCATTGTTCTGCGGGAAGCAAATCCGCTCATCACTAAAAGGGATCCTGACGTCGTATGGATGGTATAAGTACTTCTCCCGGATCTCTGTGACCACCGAGAGGGGAACCATAAACTGCGACCCAAGGACTACCGGGAGAACATCGAACCTCTCAGCAGCCTGGGCCACATCGTCGCCTACGGGGTCCGTAAAAAGCTTTCTTTTCCCATTGTCTTGTACGGGACGTGTCCCCCGAGGGGACTCCGGGTCTCGAAGGCCAGGTATTACCAGGTTCGGGTACCGGGGGATCCCTTGATCCCAATGCTGAATCGCCTATACTAAGCATAGCCATGGGGCAAGTGAAGGAGAAAGGAGGTTACCTTGAAAGAATCTGAAGGAAGATAGACGACGGAGAGAAGGAGCTTGCATGACCGGAATCAGGAGGAAAGGCGCGAAAGAATCGAAACTTGGGAGGCCGATGCCCTTATATGGAAAGCAATCGCGAAATCGAGACCGTCCGAAGGGTAGCACGTGGCGGCATCTGAAGATCGACAGCGCTTCGAATCCCGCACCAGGAGAAGTTCAAACGGACAACGTCATGATGACCCCCATTTAATGGGCTGGCCTCGATTGACGCACCTGTCAAATCCTCAAGAGTCACATCGCCCGAACCGAACAGGTTGAAGCCCGAACGGCTTGGACGATGGGGGCAATTGATACGACTATTTTGGAGAAGCCCAAGAAACAGAGACCCAGGACCAGGCCAAGAACGGGAAGCCCACGAACGAGATTAGGCCCGCCTGACGAGGCCAATGGATAGACCCGAAGTCAGACCGGCCTAGCCCAGGGGACGCATGATTAGCTCGTGCTCCCCAGAGATAACCATCCCCCTGAACCCGCGGCTCCTTAATAACCATTAAGGAGCCCGTTAATCAACGCTCCCCACGACGCACGTAGGCTCCTTGATGGAGGTAGATCACGGGGGTGTGTGGGGAGGCGGACGAAGGATGTGGATCGGGGGCAATCGTGGCCCGGACCCTATAAAGGGATGGCAGGAGCAACCGGGGTGGGGATCAAATCCTTGGCACCTACCACTGAGGTATTCCGATAACTAGACCTTGCTTTTCCCCCCAAATTATCTCCTCCACCACCGCTCGGTCCGAGGATACGGGTACCGGTCTCGTCTTGACCCGTGCCGTGCCTACCGAGCGTCGCACAGATCCATTCTGACTTAGGCATCTGAGGGGACTTGGCCGGAACCAAGGTCCAGCCCACCTGACGAGCTTTCTCGTCTGTCCAGGAAGGAGCTGAGCCGAGAACCCGAGGCTACCCCTCGGCACAGAACGGGCTCGCTCGTCACCAGCGGGAGCAGACGCCAATCGATACCAAGGAGTATTCCAGGCGTCGAGGCTACCCCTCGACGCTCATCCAGCCGAGGCCGAGCACCCGACCTGGAACCGTGGCTTTCCCTCGTCTCCGCGTCAACTGAAGACCTATGCTCAGCCAAGAAGCGTCTGCTCAGCCGCGGATCAACCGCCTACCCATGCCGAGGGCACGAGATCTTGGCGTGACCAAGGGATCCCTTCAACCCCTTGACCACGTTGACCGTCCAATCATCGGTCAACGATTCCGTGGTGAGAAAACACCCGTAAATATCTGGTGCCTTCTGTAGGAAAGAACACATCCCACGTCAACCCACCGGAATGGAACCCGTCTGCAACGGCTTGGGGCGCATGCCCCCCATCTAAGAGGAGGGAGATCACATCCCTCCTGAGAACCAGCACAGCCTCACCACCGAAGGAACGGGCGATTCCCGATCGGTGACTCAGGAGCAGCTTCGCCTCTTTGCTCAGGAAACCAACGCCAACCTCCAGACGTTGGTCGTCACAATTCAACAACTTGTCGACAACCCTTCTGTTCGTCGAGCGGGGACGGGAGGGGCCCACCATCGGGGGGCGAAACGCCCGCCAGTACGTTCCGCCGTGGTCACCGACCACGGGGATGGAGCCGCCAACCTGGAGCGACGATTTACCATGTTGGGCTTCATCCCAGAGAGGTCCCTCACTCCCACCTCGTTCCGCGGGGGAGAGGGGACGGGACTTGAGCAAGCTGGGGGCAAGTCGGTAACCGCCTCGTCTCGGAGACCGGGCACTACCAGTTGGAGGCCAGACGGTCGCCGAGCCTCGAAGGACCAACCCCGCATGAGCGGAAGCCCACATCGAGCAAAACCAGAGAAGCAAGACTATCGCAGGGAGAAGAGGAGCGCCCGCCAATCAACTCCCGCCCACAGCTCATCAAGAACGAAGGCGAGTCCCAGACGAGGCCGCGCTCGCTCGCCACCCCCAGACAATGGCGGTGTGAGCGCTGGGGGGCGCCCGGAGGGTGCCAGAGGCGACCACTGCCTGCTGTCACAGAGGATAACCGAGGTACGGGTACCTTCCAGATTCAAAGTGCCGACGTTGGAAAAGTATGACGGCACGGGCGATCCAGTCGACCAAGTGATGGACTACGAAGGGGTCATGGCGTTCCAGGGAGCTGATGATACCCTGCTCTACAAAGGCTTCTATTCCACCCTCCAGAGAGCGGCCCGGAGCTGGTACCATGGTCTTCCCAACCGCTCCACCGATAGCTTCGAAGACCTCTCTCAGCAGTTCTGCAAACAATTCATGGCTGGGCGTCAGGTGAAGCCCGACTCAGAACTCCTGTTCAATGTGGTGCAAGGTCCCAGTGAAACCTTGAGGCACTACATGCGTCGCTTCAATGCGGAACGACTGAATATGGAGAGCTGCCCCGAGCTGGTCGTCAAAACGGCCCAGAAGAAAGGGCTCCGACATAGGGGCCTGAGAAAGTCGCTACACAACGATCCACCGAAATACCTCACCGGCGTCATAGACAGGGCAGAACGCTACATGTTGACAGAAGAAGCGCTAGCCGAGGACGACAGAAGCTGCCCGATGGGAACAAAGCGGGGATCCAAGCACGACGAGAGCGAGCGCCGCGGCCCTGACGAGCATCGGCATGAGAAGAGGGCCAAAGGAAAGCAGCGCAGAGAGGAGCCGCGACCCTCCAGGCCAAAAGCCACCCCGGATGTCATCCTCGCGCACGCCCAAAAGGAGGGGTGCTTTAGCAGGCCGCCTCAGAGGATGAAAAGGGGCAGAAATGACGAGGAGAAGTACTGCAAGTATCACAAGGACAATAGCCATGATACTAATGACTGCTGGCATCTGAAGAAAGACATAGAGAAGCTGGTCAGCCGAGGGCACCTGAAGAACTTCGCCAACGACTCTGCCTCTGCCCCCGGGGAGGGGACGTCCAAGCAGCCGGTGTAACGGCCTGTATTTTTTAGACATGTTTGAGATCGTGCGTACCGGTATTTTATTCCAGACGTCCGGATAATCTTTCGTCCGTACTTTCTTCGTTACGAGTCGACGCGGACGCGTCACTATTTTTCGTCTTCACCGTATCATAATTAATTAACCATCAAGTTTAACTAAAGACTTTAACTTAATTATTTTACTAATTACAATTGGCTAATCACTCTTAACTTTTACTAATTATCCTAATTAACCATCACCTGTCAGCAGCTCCACGAGGATCACGCTCCCGCTACTGATTCATGCATCTATCTTCCCCAATTAATATCTTAATAATCTAACCTTCATTTGAAATCCTGTCGGCAGCATTTCCCCTACAAATTTTCACATGAGCTAATATTTTTAATCCACACTCTCATTATGGGCATACATATTGGTCTAACTGATCCAACAACCCAATTGTTTTGCCGGACTGATCTAACAATCCAATTAATGTCATCATTCATAGCACATGCCCCCTCCCTGTCATCTCTTTTCTCTACATTAACTATAGGAGACAGCCTCTATCTCCCCTCGAACAAAAGCATTAGAAGCCCAACCCTATATTAATTCAACCCAGGCAATGACAACTCACGCACATCATCTCTATCAAAAAAAAACATGCACAACTTCTTCTCTAAAAAAAATAAAACCGTGAACTCCTTCCTTCGGGCAACCCACAACTACAACTCTGTCCCCCTCTCCACAAGCCAAGAAGACCGACAACTCTCCCCTCATCTCCATTCCAGGCTGCCATCTCCTCAATCCCTCCTTCCCTCTATTTCATGAGCATGCAAAGGAGAAACCAAAACAGTATTTCCAAACAAAACCTCTTCCCAAAATATGTTCATCAATTCTTCTCAACAATCTTCCCCAAATCAATCCCACATCCCTCAAGCAAATCAGCCCATATCATCTCTTTCCAAATCAAATTCCCAATCAATCCCCAAATTGAAATTCAAAAATCAGAAAATCATAGCAAACTTCAGACCAACCATCTCCCAAATCAAACAAAAAAATCAAACCCAAAATCTAGAACAAATCAGCCCCAAATTCGAAATCAAACCCTTCTGCCAACAAATTCTTCCCAAAAACAACTTCCCAAACAAACTCAAATCTGAAATTGATTTTGAGAAATCAGATCTAATAATACAAAAACAACTCCAGATCTCTAAAATTTCAGAAACCCATTCTTCCCTCATCCTTCTCCTCCTTCCTCCTCTTTCCCGACCAACCACCTTGGCCGCCGCCCAGCTGCCGCTGCTGCGCCACAGCTCGCGTGCGTCGTGCGCCACCCCAGAAACGGAGCCGCGCCGTCGCCGAGGAGCAGCAGCCACAGCCGGCCGTCGCTCAGAGAAGCCCAGCGTGCGCCTCTCAGTCGCTAGGCCGCCGCCGCTGGTGCTGAAGCGCGCGCCGCCGCGCGTCGCCGGAAACCGCCTCACCTGCCACCGGTGACCGCCGGCCATGCCCCTCTTCCGACGTACGTAGGTGAGAGCAGCTCCCCCTTGCTTCGTGTGAGAACCCCTTTCATTTGCTTTGCCTGCAAACGTTTGTAAACAAACAAAAGAAAAAGAAATAAAAAGAACAGACAGAGGAGAAGATGAGGAAGGAAGACAGAGAATTGAATGATTTAAAATGCTAGAGGTGGACAGCCTTGAGTATTATATATTGAAGAATTAAAGAGGAGACAGTCTTACACATAGGAGTAAAGAGAAATGAGAAGTGTCAGCCTAGCCATTAGAAATAATAGTTGATAAGTAATATTTTTAAACATGTTAAATGAATAAAGAAAGTGATACAGAGGAAGAGATAAGAATAGGTGTATATTAAAAGAATGGCAGCCTTAAGAATAGGGAAGAGTCATCCTTATTAAAGTAAAATAAAAGAGTGACAGACTGAGTATTGAAGGAGTAGGAAGAGTAATCAACTGTTAGTTTGTTTATTAACCCATAATAAATGTTAGTACTAGCAGGTTGGTGGTATTAGTCATAAGAATTAACTGACTAGTTTTGATTTTAGCAGTATGTTGTTAGTATGGATGATATCGGAATGAAACAAGGCACACTGTGTTAAACCATGCTATTAGCCTAATTAATATTAGCTAGTGCTTGTTTAAAGACTTAATGTTAATTGAATTTCAGCATGTTAGTTGTTAAATAATATAGGTTATAACATGTTAACTCATTACCCCATAGCCAAAGTTGGTATGTAGACCTATTAACACCATGTTAAGCCAAGAAATCAGATTATTAATGTAATTAACGTAAGTTAAATTATTATTAAATTTGTCATTAGCTTGTATTGTTAATTTAATCCCAGTATGTTAACAAGTTTGTAACTGATGTTTAGGTAATGAAACTAGAATAAAATAAGGCGTACCCTATTTATATAACCCAATATAAACATCACCTTAACCAGTGAGCCCAATGAAATTAGACAAACCCAATTTAGGGATTAAATCGGTATTTTGATTATCTCGCAGAAATCTAATTCAGTGATTTGTTTAACCAAAACAGCGAACCGGACTCACCGTAACGTAACGCTCGAACCCACGACGACCGATACCACCGGAAACAGGCAAGTGATACTTGCCAGTAATCATTTAGGCCATGTTTTAGGCCAATTTGTGAAATTGTGTAAAAGAGACTAGGCGGTGAAATGATAGTCGCCTATACGTCCTATTTGATCTAGTTTGACAACGAAACTAGATGCGACACTTTACCTGCTTTCATTCATGCTGTCATGCCATGTCTAATTTCAATTAACGGTACGCAATCTATCTACTCATTGCCATGTCATTGCACGCATTTAATGTTCATCGTGATTGAGTAGCACACGCTACAAATGTTATTGCTATTGAGGCTAGGCACCTGCTTTGCAGGCACAACCATATGCCAATAACACTTCCTGGCTCGTGATCCAGAAGATGGGCGCCAGTCCATATACACGTGGAGGGGTAGGGTTAAACGATCGCTTGAGCGTAGAAGTGAGCCCGTACAGCCACTTCAGCCAAAAGACGGAAACTCTGTGCACAAAGTGATAAATCAGTGATTCGTGAATCATGAAATAATGAATTGTAGCTTTCTGCTACAACGTGCTTGATTGTTATTATTTTGTTCATTTAAATGTTGCATTCTTAAATGTCATGCCATTTCATCATGTTAGAACTGCTAGTCGCTTTTCTATATTTATATCCTTGCACAAAAGTTCTCCGCCTTCTAGTGAGACTTTTGCTGACATGTGCCCTTTTCTCTTTGGGTGTCACATGTCAGGATTTGAGACAGAGCAGGTTGCTGAGGACGAGCAATTCGGGGACGCTGAGTTTGAGGTCCCTGCTGAGACCGAGTTCGAGGACACGGGTGACCAATCCTAGACTCACTTGGAGTCTCCCCTTAGTTGTTACCTTTCCTTAGTTGTTGTTAGGTTTCGGTGCGTAGCACCTATCTCTCCTTGCTTTGTTTGGCCATGCTTTAGGCCTATTGTTCAGACTTGTACTTTTCTGGCTATTCTGTGATGTTGTAATATTTGTTGGATGTTGGTGGATATTTTCTTATCTGCTTTATTATTGTTGTTGTTTCGTCGCAATGCAAGGACCTGATACTTTTCGAAATTTTTACAGACGCTTATCAGACTGCAGCTTCACAGCTCCACGTCTGAGCGGACCTCCTCACGTCTCGCCTTCCATATTAGGGAAGCGGGGCGTGACAGGTTTTAGTGGTGGCCCATGCAGGTCTCCTCTTTGCATCTGCGAAATATCGAAACAACAATAATGATAACAACATCCATTTAAATATTCAGAACATCCAAGTCATGAGTTGAGTCTAATCAGAAGGTTTTTCCTTGTCTTAGATGGTAAAAAGACTTAGATAGACGTCCAGGTTGATAGTCAGGCACTTTTGTTGAGACTTAGTTGTACTCTTCTTAGGTTACCTTAGTAGTCTCCCACCCAGCACTGACTATATTAGATCCCTAGAGCTTTTCCTTTAGTCGTTCGTTGAGTCCATTAATTTCGGGCCAGCAAAACGAAATTTTGATACTCTTAGAACCCTTCCATGAGACCTCTATTATAATCTAGTTCATTAGAAAGTCTTAGTGCTAAGTTCTCCTGATCTTTAGTCGACCTAGTAATTAGGCCCCTAATTTTTATTATTATTCCTAGTCCTTACATCGCTATGTTAATGACTGTAGAATTCCATCGTATCAGATTCACTTAAGTTAATTCCCTGTCGTGTTTACATTTTAACCATTCAACTCCATCCTTACTCTCGACCCACGTGATCTTCCTGACAGCCAACATTATCCTTTTGAATCATCCACGTTACTATACCGATTCTACTTTCGATATCCCTTTAATGGAATTCCTCGCCCAGTTTTATTCCATTTAAAAATCTTTAGTATATACCTAGATCTCATACTCTCCAGCTGACTTAAATACTTTGATTTTGAAACTTTCTTCGCCGTAACCTTTAGTTACTATCTCACCACGATTTTCTAACCTATAACATCCATACTCGTATATTTATCATACTTTCTTAATATAATAAACTTCAAAAAAAAAAACATTACTTTTTCGCTAATATATAAATTTCTTTTCTGACGATGCTACTACCATATTTCGAAACAACCTAACATAAATGTTTTCAAGATATTTTCTTTACTAAATGGAACTCCAACTTTCAGTATGTCTGTTATGTATTCATCATACTTATTTTTGTACAAAGCTATCTCCATTAGCATTCACAAAACAAGCGATGCTTCACTATATTCATTTGTATGTTACTCTTTTCATTCATTAATCGCATTTCATGTTTTAACTTATACTATTTACGCATTTCGTTATTCTTCGCATATCCGTCATTCTCATTAATTACTTAGTTATTCATGACTATTTTATGCTACCTAACCAACCTGACTCCCTATCCATGCCTCATTTGAAACCGTTCATCGCAATCTTGATCATTTACACCTTTCAACTCTAAATCCTACACTATGCTTAGTTATCATTAATGCTCGTCATTACCTATTTCAACATTAGCAAGATTCGTTTTAAAATCACGTTATAGCCCTTTTAAATTTTCCCCTTTATTTCATTCCATCATCAGCAGTGTTAATTTATGTTAGTCGTCATATTGTTAGAGCATTAGATATAATTATTATTGTTATAGGATTATGTTTCAGCTAGACATCATGTGAGATGATATAAGGGTAGTTGTGATTAGTTGATTATGAACACAACGAATTTAGATTATTCCATTTTATATGGCGATAATAGAATGATGTGTTCAAGACTTACAATTGGATAATACACATGCCTAACAGATTCGATTGAGTTTCTTTTTATGAGTAATACACAAGAGGACGAGTACATTACAGATTTGAAATTCAGATTAGTAACAACTAAGAGTACCCATGAAGGTACATCATGATTCATGGAGTCAATAAAAACGAGTAGAGTATTTGAAGTAACAAGACTTAATTATATAGGTATGGTGATGAAGATATTAGAAATGATACGTTGTGTTGATGAGAATGGATAGTTATATGGATCGATTGACATTGTTTAGAAAAAGATACGATGAAAAATGGCAAGATGTGATTTAGTAGTTTGTTAATTATGGTGAACAAATTTATGAGTTGACACGAGGAAGAATGTATTGGGAGCAGGACAATTATTGATTGTAAATGGTGATGTATACTAGGCATATTTGTAATTGTCATCATACATTAGTAATTGGTATGTCATCAATATAATGATTGCTTGATATAAAGATAAGATTGATGTTGGTAGATGTCACAATTGTAGTGTTACAAGTTAGGTTATGCAATGGACAATGTGATGATGTATAATGGATAAGACCACTTAGGAGAATGAATAATTTTGGAGAATTCGGCTACAGATGAACTATACATTAGAGATTTCATAGGAGATGTTATTGCTCTAATATCAAATGACAAGTGAAGGGTGAAGAAATTTGCAAATGGTATTGATTTAAGATATGTAGTGTTTTCCTTCAAAGGTTATTTTGGATAAAGTATTGATTATTTTGAAGCGAGAACTTGAGTTAGAATTCGAACGATGAGGTCGGATCTATAGCTAAGTTTTATGATATGATTATAGTTGTAGCGTTATTCGGTAATGAGACGAGTAGTGATGATTTATTTGAGGAATACTTGATTGAGATTACAGGTTTAGCGTGCATTATGTTAGAATATGGGAGTTGCAGTTGTAAGTATATGTATATACACACATTGTTATTATTCACTCACCCTTGTCCCTGCACATCGTAGGTAGTCGTCACTAGCCATATTTGCTTGCACACTTATGTTTAAGACATCCACGGTGCATAGTCATCCGAACCCGTTTTGAAACTAAATCTTAACCACATTACCTGTATCACTTCCAGACTAGTTTCATTTCTTCATCTTGAAGTATTTTCAGATTATAGTTTATCTCGTAGAAATACGATGAGATGTATACGTATTATCGGAATCTCTTAATGAACTTAAATCCTGAGGAATTCCGAGGACGGAATTTTTCTTAAGGTGGGTAGAATGTAACGGCCGGTATTTTTTAGACGTGTTTGAGATCGTGCGTACCGGTATTTTATTCCAGACGTCCGGATAATCTTTCGTCCGTACTTTCTTCGTTACGAGTCGACGCGGACGCGTCACTGTTTTTCGTCTTCACCGTATCATAATTAATTAACCATCAAGTTTAACTAAAGACTTTAACTTAATTATTTTACTAATTACAATTGGCTAATCACTCTTAACTTTTACTAATTATCCTAATTAACCATCACCTGTCAGCAGCTCCACGAGGATCACGCTCCTTCTACTGATTCGTGCATCTATCTTCCCCAATTAATATCTTAATAATCTAACCTTCATTTGAAATCCTGTCGGCAGCATTTCCCCTACAAATTTTCACATGAGCTAATATTTTTAATCCACACTCTCATTATGGGCATACATATTGGTCTAACTGATCCAACAACCCAATTGTTTTGCCGGACTGATCTAACAATCCAATTAATGTCATCATTTATAGCACATGCCCCCTCCCTGTCATCTCTTTTCTCTACATTAACTATAGGGGACAGCCTCTATCTCCCCTCGAACAAAAGCATTAGAAGCCCAACCCTATATTAATTCAACCCAGGCAATGACAACTCACGCACATCATCTCTATCAAAAAAAAACATGCACAACTTCTTCTCTAAAACAAAATAAAACCGTGAACTCCTTCCTTCGGGCAACCCACAACTACAACTCTGTCCCCCTCTCCACAAGCCAAGAAGACCGACAACTCTCCCCTCATCTCCATTCCAGGCTGCCATCTCCTCAATCCCTCCTTCCCTCTATTTCATGAGCATGCAAAGGAGAAACCAAAACAGTATTTCCAAACAAAACCTCTTCCCAAAATATGTTCATCAATTCTTCTCAACAATCTTCCCCAAATCAATCCCACATCCCTCAAGCAAATCAGCCCATATCATCTCTTTCCAAATCAAATTCCCAATCAATCCCCAAATTGAAATTCAAAAATCAGAAAATCATAGCAAACTTCAGACCAACCATCTCCCAAATCAAACAAAAAAATCAAACCCAAAATCTAGAACAAATCAGCCCCAAATTCGAAATCAAACCCTTCTGCCAACAAATTCTTCCCAAAAACAACTTCCCAAACAAACTCAAATCTGAAATTGATTTTGAGAAATCAGATCTAATAATACAAAAACAACTCCAGATCTCTAAAATTTCAGAAACCCATTCTTCCCTCATCCTTCTCCTCCTTCCTCCTCTTTCCCGACCAACCACCTTGGCCGCCGCCCAGCTGCCGCTGCTGCGCCACAGCTCGCGTGCGTCGTGCGCCACCCCAGAAACGGAGCCGCGCCGTCGCCGAGGAGCAGCAGCCACAGCCGGCCGTCGCTCAGAGAAGCCCAGCGTGCGCCTCTCAGTCGCCAGGCCGCCGCCGCTGGTGCTGAAGCGCGCGCCGCCGCGCGTCGCCGGAAACTGCCTCGCCTGCCACCGGTGACCGCCGGCCATGCCCCTCTTCCGACGTACGTAGGTGAGAGCAGCTCCCCCTTGCTTCGCGTGAGAACCCATTTCATTTGCTTTGCCTGCAAACGTTTGTAAACAAACAAAAGAAAAAGAAATAAAAAGAACAGACAGAGGAGAAGATGAGGAAGGAAGACAGAGAATTGAATGATTTAAAATGCTAGAGGTGGACAGCCTTGAGTATTATATATTGAAGAATTAAAGAGGAGACAGTCTTACACATAGGAGTAAAGAGAAATGAGAAGTGTCAGCCTAGCCATTAGAAATAATATTTGATAAGTAATATTTTTAAACATGTTAAATGAATAAAGAAAGTGATATAGAGGAAGAGATAAGAATAGATGTATATTAAAAGAATGGCAGCCTTAAGAATAGGGAAGGGTCATCCTTATTAAAGTAAAATAAAAGAGTGACAGACTGAGTAGTGAAGGAGTAAGAAGAGTAATCAACTGTTAGTTTGTTTATTAACCCATAATAAATGTTAGTACTAGCAGGTTGGTGGTATTAGTCATAAGAATTAACTGACTAGTTTTGATTTTAGCAGTATGTTGTTAGTATGGATGATATCGGAATGAAACAAGGCACACTGTGTTAAACCATGCTATTAGCCTAATTAATATTAGCTAGTGCTTGTTTAAAGACTTAATGTTAATTGAATTTCAGCATGTTAGTTGTTAAATAATATAGGTTATAACATGTTAACTCATTACCCCATAGCCAAAGTTGGTATGTAGACCTATTAACACCATGTTAAGCCAAGAAATCAGATTATTAATGTAATTAACGTAAGTTAAATTATTATTAAATTTGTCATTAGCTTGTATTGTTAATTTAATCCCAGTATGTTAACAAGTTTGTAACTGATGTTTAGGTAATGAAACTAGAATAAAATAAGGCGTACCCTATTTATATAACCCAATATAAACATCACCTTAACCAGTGAGCCCAATGAAATTAGACAAACCCAATTTAGGGATTAAATCGGTATTTTGATTATCTCGCAGAAATCTAATTCAGTGATTTGTTTAACCAAAACAGCGAACCGGACTCACCGTAACGTAACGCTCGAACCCACGACGACCGATACCACCGGAAACAGGCAAGTGATACTTGCTAGTAATCATTTAGGCCATGTTTTAGGCCAATTTGTGAAATTGTGTAAAAGAGACTAGGCGGTGAAATGATAGTCGCCTAGACGCCCTATTTGATCTAGTTTGACAACGAAACTAGATGCGACACTTTACCTGCTTTCATTCATGCTGTCATGCCATGTCTAATTTCAATTAACGGTACGCAATCTATCTGCTCATTGCCATGTCATTGCACGCATTTAATGTTCATCGTGATTGAGTAGCACACGCTACAAATGTTATTGCTATTGAGGCTAGGCACCTGCTTTGCGGGCACAACCCTATGCCAATAACACTTCCTGGCTCGTGATCCAGAAGATGGGCGCCAGTCCATATACACGTGGAGGGGTAGGGTTAAACGATCGCTTGAGCATAGAAGTGAGCCCGTACAGCCACTTCAGCCAAAAGACGGAAACTCTGTGCACAAAGTGATAAATCAGTGATTCGTGAATCGTGAAATAATGAATTGTAGCTTTCTGCTACAACGTGCTTGATTGTTATTATTTTGTTCATTTAAATGTTGCATTCTTAAATTTCATGCAATTTCATCATGTTAGAACTGCTAGTCGCTTTTCTATATTTATATCCTTGCACAAAAGTTCTCCGCCTTCTAGTGAGACTTTTGCTGACATGTGCCCTTTTCTCTTTGGGTGTCACATGTCAGGATTTGAGACAGAGCAGGTTGCTGAGGACGAGCAATTCGAGGACGCTGAGTTTGAGGTCCCTGCTGAGACCGAGTTCGAGGACACGGGTGACCAGTCCTAGACTCACTTAGAGTCTCCCCTTAGTTGTTACCTTTCCTTAGTTGTTGTTAGGTTTCGGTGCGTAGCACCTATCTCTCCTTGCTTTGTTTGGCCATGCTTTAGGCCTATTGTTCAGACTTGTACTTTTCTGGCTATTCTGTGATGTTGTAATATTTGTTGGATGTTGGTGGATATTTTCTTATCTGCTTTATTATTGTTGTTGTTTCGTCGCAATGCAAGGACCTGCTACTTTTCGAAATTTTTACAGACGCTTATCAGACTGCAGCTTCACAGCTCCACGTCTGAGCGGACCTCCTCACATCTCGCCTTCCATATTAGGGAAGCGGGGCGTGACAGCCGGACAAGGGGAAGAAGGTGAATGTGGTCCAGGTGGCCATGCGCATCATCGAGTGAGCTGGTGAGACGACCGACAGCCACCTCGCTGGGGCAAGACTAGCTTGCCTCGCCATCTCCGTATTTTATTTTCCTCCAAATGTACACCCGGATTCAAGCAATGGAAAGAACCGTGTTAGCATAAATCTTTATCTCACTCTTTAGTTGGCTGCGGGACGAGCAGCAAGTCACCCTCCGGCGGGGAGCAGAAAAACAACTGATCGCAAGGCTGGGGGCAACTCCCCCAGCAGGTCGATTGCCGAGCTCGTTCGTAAGTCTGGGGTCAACTCCCCCAGCATACGGGGACATCGATTGGTTATAAGCCGAGGGGTAGCCCCCCCGCTGACCAACCGATCCACCCGACCGCAAGGCTGGGGGTAACCCCCAAGCAGGTCAATCGTCGAGCCTGTTCGTAAGGCTGGGGGCAACTCCCCCAGTAGACGGGGGCATCAATTGGTTATACGGGGGCATCAATTGGTTATAAGCCGAGGGGTAGCCCCCCAGCCGACCAACCGATCCACCCAACCGCAAGTCTGGGAAGCAACTCCCCCAGTAGGTCGATCGTCGAGCCTGTTCGTAAGGCTGGGGACAACTCCCCCAACAGACAGGGACATCGATTGGTTGTAAGCCAAGGGTTAGCCCCCCTTGCCGACCAACCGATCCGACCGACCGTAAGGCTGGGAAGAAACTCCCCCAGCAGGTCGATCATCGAGCCCGTTCATAAGGCTGGGGCAACTCCCCCAGCAGACGGGGACATCGATTGGTTGTAAGCTGAGGGGTAGCCCCCCTCGCCGACTGACCGATTCGACCGACCGAAAGGCTGGGAGCAACTCCCCCAGTAGGTCGATCACCGAGCCCGTTCGTAAGGCTGTGGGCAACTCCCTCAGCAGACGGGGACATCGATTGGTTGTAAGCCGATGGATAGCGCCCCTCGCCGACCAACCGATCCGACTGACCATAAGGCTGGGAGCAACTCTCCCAGCAGGTCGATCGCCGAGCCTGTTCGTAAGACTGGGGGCAACTCCCCCAGCAGACATGGACATCGATTGGTTGTAAGCCGAGGGGTAGCCCTCCTCGCAGACCTACCGATCCGACCGACCATAAGGCTGGAAGCAACTCCCCCGGCGGGTCTGAACGTCAGATAGGTATAAGCCACGGGACGACATCATTTGCGGCCCGAAAGATCCCGTCAGTCGAGGGACCGGAGGCGATTTCTCCCTCAGGCCAAGCCCCCCGACTAGCCGCGAGACCAGGGGCAACCCCGCAGTATGCAAGGCGATTACCCGAACGAACCAAGTATCGCGAATGAGGGAAGAGCCACAGCGGGTCGGCCGAGAGCAACACTAAGGCCCAATCTATGGGGCCAATGGGCCCAGAGTCCTGAAGGCCCTTTGCACTCACCACGACTGATAAAGGGATGCCAGCAAAACATGGGATTCAAGACAAGGTCAAGCGCAACAAAAAATCAAAGAGACCGAGGGTCCCCACAAAGCAGAAAACCCCAACGACAAGAAAAAAGACGATAAGTACATGGACAGACAAAGGAGCTTCATATATAAATTGTTCAAAAATACAAGCCAAAAAAGGGAGCGGGGAACTAAATCGAGAAGGGCCGTCTAAGGCCCCGGGGCACGGGAGGAAGTGTCCTCGGGAACCTCGCCCTGCCCGAAGCGGGGGGAGGGGGGTCGGCAAGACCAGTCGAGGGTGGGAGCGGTTGCCGGGCGTGTTTCGCAAACCGTCGAAAGGAGTCTCGGACAACGTCTATGATCCGGGGGGCCAGGAGGTCCTCATAGGAGTCGAAGGCCTCCCTAAAGACCTCAGCGATCTGTGGCCTCAGGGCCCCGTCGACGCCCCTCTCCACCTCTTCGACGAACCGGGTCATTCGACGCAGGTCTTCCAGCTCGTTCCAGAGATTGCCCCTCTCCTGGCGGAACACCTCTTCCGCCTCTTGAGCCGACCTCTGAGCGTTGGCCAGTTCCCCCTGGAGGTCCAGCACCTGGGAAGCAAGCTCATCCACCCA
This sequence comes from Scilla litardierei, assembly GCA_030789695.1. Lineage (NCBI taxonomy): Eukaryota > Viridiplantae > Streptophyta > Magnoliopsida > Asparagales > Asparagaceae > Scilla > Scilla litardierei. The sequence goes on from CM061138.1 coordinate 129,543,640, forward strand.
GCGTCGAAGCTGCCGAGCCTCCATGCGTGCCTCTTGAACAGCCACCTCGGCCGCCCCAGCCCTTGAACGCTCCCGAGCCGAGGACTCCTCGAGGTCTTTCGCCCGGGCCGCCCGACGCTGCGCCTCGACGGCCATCACAGTGGCCTGCAAAAAGAAAGGAGTTATGCTAAGAAGGATCAAAAGACATGTTTGATAGCAGCAAGGCAGCCAACCCTGTTGAAGCTGCTAAACTAAGGAGTCCGACAGTGTGTCGGTGGGAGCTCTCTCTAGGAGAGAGCGGTCCCTCGGGAGGACGAAACCGTGCACCAACTGGTTGGCCACGGTCTGGTCAACAAATATTGAGTCCCAGGGGGTAACCTCGGGGCCCACCAGGACGTTCGCCAGCATGCCACCGGCTCCCACCAAGGAAGGCTCGGCCGAGACAGCAGGGGTGGCCACCAGGGTCAACGGGAGAGTTTCGTCGGAGGCCATCGGCATCTCGGGAGCCACCGGAGTGTGGGTCTCCCCCCCCTCTTTCCTCCTCTTCCTCTTGCTGGGTCCAGCGGACGTCGGGGGGGCATTTACGCCCCGCACCGTGACCACTCTTGGGCAGACGAGGATCCGGGCCCAGCTCCATCGTTGCATCCTTCCGCCTGGACGGGGAGGGGGAGTTCGGCCCCCGTAGCCTCTCCTGTGGGGAGGTCCGTCGCGGCCAAGAGGAGCGGCGTAGCCTCCACCCTTCCCACAACAGGCTCGGTCTGACGCACCTCCTCGTCAATGATGCGATGGGGCGCCTGGCCCGAAGGGTTCCCTCGGCTACGGCCGGATTCCCGCCGGATGAGCTCGTCGACAATATGGGTAAACTCACGACCATCCATCTCTGCAGAAGGAAAGAAGATCAGGTTAAGCGAGAGGGAAGGTGGAAAGAAAATGAGCGCCTACCGGGAGACCACAGGACGGACTTAAGAAGCAGGTCATCCAGCAGAGGCCAAACCGACCTCTCCTCTAGGGGGAAGAGACGACAGAAGCCGGACAGCTGCCTGGTCGGCCTCGGAGAGGGCCAACATCAAGTTATATTGACACAACACTCCCCAGCCCGTCAAGATCTCGGCGTCCCTAGGGAAGACGACAAAAACGTAGCTCGAGCTCTAGTCTCCCACCGAGCGGAGTAGACCGAGCAAACACTCCCTCCCTGTGCGGGCCCGGAGATGCTGCCACGACCCTTGGCCGATCATCTGGACCCGATAGTAATGAAAGAGAAGAGGAAGAGACGGCTCCAGGCCGTGGACACGGCAGATCATGATGAACCCGGTCAACACCGCGACAGAGTACAGAGTCAACTGGTACAAGGCTACCATCAAGAATTCCATGACTTGGATGATGAAGGGATGAAGGGGGAAGCGGAGTCCCAGGCGGAACATCTCGACATAGACACCAACCTCATTGTTCCGCGGGAAGCAAATCCGCTCATCACTAAAAGGGATCCTGACGTCGTATGGATGGTATAAGTACTTCTCCCGGATCTCCGTGACCACCGAGAGGGGAACCATAAACGGCGACCCAAGGACTGCCAGGGGAACATCGAACCTCTCAGCAGCCTGGGCCACATCGTCGCCTACGGGGTCCGTAAAAAGCTTTCATTTCCCCTTGTCTTGTACGGGACATGTCCCCGAGGGGACTCCGGGTCTCAAAGGCCGGATATTACCAGGTTTGGGTACCGGGGGATCCCTTCATCCCGATGCTGAATCGATATACTAAGCGTAGCCATAGGGCAAGTGAAGGAGAAATGAGGTTACCTTGAAAGAATCTGAAGGAAGATAGACGACGGAGAGAAGGAGCTTGCAAGACCGGAATCAGGAGGAAAGGCGTGAAAGAATCGAAACTTGGGAGGCCGATGCCCTTATATGGAAAGCAATCGCGAAATCGAGACCGTCCGAAGGGGAGCACATGGAGGCATCTGAAGATCGACGGCGCTTTGAATCCTGCACCAGGAGAAGTTCAAACGGACGGCGTCATGATGACCCCCATTTAATGGGCTGGCCTCGATTGATGCACCTGTCAAATCCTCAAGAGTCACATCGCCCGAATCGAACCGGCTGAAGCCCGAACGGCTCGGACGATGGGGGAATTGATACGACTATTTTGGAGAAGCCCAAGAAAAAGAGACCCAGGACCAAGCCAAGAACGGGAAGCCCACGAACGAGATTAGGCCCGCCTGACGAGGCCCACGAATAGACCCGAAGTCAGACCGGCCTAGCCCAGGGGACACACGATTAGCTCGTGCTCCCTAGAGATAACCGTCCCCATGAACCCGCGGCTCCTTAATAACCATTAAGGAGCCCGTTAATCAACGCTCCCCACGACGCACGTAGGCGCCTTGATGGAGGCGGATCGCGGGGGCGTGTGGGGAGGCGGACGAATGATGTGGATCGGGGGCAATCGTGGCCCGGACCCTATAAAGGGATGGCAGGAACAACCGGGGTTGGGATCGTATCCTTGGCACCTACCACTGAGGTATTCCGATAACTAGACCTTGCTTTTCCCCCCAAAATTATCTCCTCCGTCACCGCTCGGTCCGAGGATACATGTACCTGTCTCGTCTTGAGCCGTGTCGTGCCTATCGAGCGTCGCACAAATCCGTTCTAACTTAGGCATCTGAGGGGACTTGGCCGGAACCAAGATCCGGCCCACCTGATGAGCTTTCTCGTTTGTCCAGGAAGGAGATGAGCCGAGACCCCGAGGCTACCCCTCGGCACGGAACGGGCTCGCTCGTCACCAGCGGGAGCAGACGCCAATCGATACCAAGGAGTATTCCAGGCGCCGAGGCTACCCCTCGACGCTTATCCAGCCGAGGCTACCCCTCGACGCTTATCCAGCCGAGGCCGAGTACTCGACCTGGAACCGAGGCTTCCCCTCGTCTCCGCGTCAACCGAAGACCTACGCTCAGCCAAGAAGCGTCTACTCAGTCGCGGATCAACCGCCTACCCACGCCGAGAGCACGAGAGCTTGGCACGACCAAGGTATCCATTCGACCCCTTGACCACGTTGACCGTCCAGTCATCGGTCAACGATTCCGTGGTGAGAAAACACTCGTAAACAATGCTAGAACAATTGACTGGGGTTAGATGTGTAGACAACAAGTTTTTTCTGACGATGGTATGCCTTCGGTTTACATAGCTGATCAACATACTGCATGATCAAGCCCCACAAGACTGAACATAAACAATTGGGAAATTTTAATGAAAGCATATTAATCCCCCAAGTAAGACCTCACTCATTAACTAGTGCTCTGAAAATCACACTGCACGATTTTTCTTAACCAAATGCGATGTGTGCGTTCTGCCAAGATAAGATAATCGTCTAGAGTGATTAAACTATTCACTTCAAGCTATCTGGAATCTACTCGATCAAAAATACAATTTCTTTTTCAACCAGCTAGTGAACAGGCAGGAGAACACGCCAAGGGCCCCATTTACGTTCATGTACGAGTCAGGCTTTTAAAATTTGGGAAGGTCGCTCCCTCTAAAGATCTCTGACAGTGACAAATACTGCTTCCCTGCCACGAGTAACATGATTTGATATTTGGGCTTCCATCATTTGTTTAAAATATAATGACCCTCTAACCACTCGTCTTAATTAGTAAGAAAAGCAATCTATAACAGTACCAATGTTTCTTGCCCTTGCTTAACAAGTATGTGGTGATTTCTTCTGTGCGTGTCTCAGTAGTCATGATCTGATCCTTGCTTGATTTTATATGAATTGCAACCGTTCCTCGGTGTCGAACTAATGCTTTGCATGTGGTGGATGGTTTGCTTAGCTTGCATATATACATAAATTTGTTAGTGGAGGAGTCGGCTTTTTACGAGTATTGTGATATTTGCATGTAGTATATATGTCTCTTTCATTTGATATGCCTTTCCTTGCGGATGTACGTCGCCATTGAGTCGAGGTCATGAGAGCATCAAGCAGCCACCCAGTTACCATTGCTGTCCAATTCTTGGCTCTGAAGGATCTGATTGTCGGCAACTGCCGACTTGATAACGTCTACAGGTGGTTGGGTGAATCCTGGCATATACGTGATTTCTGGTTTATTCTTATTCTGGTATGTTTACTGGCAGTGTTTTCGCGCCATGCTAATCGTCTTCACCCTTCTTCCTTGCTTCTTATGGATTGGGGCAATTCATAGGATTGATGGATGTTATGTTTTGCCACCAATTCAAATGGATTTATAATCCAAGAATTTGGTTTGTCCTTTGGATCAAAAAGTGTCTGATCCGTCATCTTGCATATTACTTCAAGGCCTATAACCGCAATGCTACTAAATTTTTGTATCAAGACATAAAGAGATGAATAAGGTATCTGAGCAGTCGGTACATGAGCAATGCTACTTTATTTGACACTTGAACCAATTGCACCTGTAGATGATGACTTCGGCTGGGACCGGTTGAAGGTGGAGCCCCATTGAGTTGGACGAGATGGGATCCGCCAAGGACCTGGCCTGCATCCCATGGGGGGCCAACCTGACCTAATCCGGACAACCGACTCAGCAGACTTCGTGGCTCCCTAACGAGGCCGGCCCCCTCGATGGCACAGCTCGGCGAGGGGGGCCCGCAAGGTCAGCCCTGTTAGCAATTCCACCTCACATGGCCGACATCCAACCGGTCGGCCCCCTCGATCGTGGCTCTCTGCGGGATGATCCCCATGTTCGACCCATACGACTCCACGGTCAAAGCACTCGCCTGCTCGATCAAGACTGGCATGCGCCCGTTGACATGGCCTCGGGCAGGTCGACTGCTATATCAGCGGGCCTCCCCGCGTGTATAGCGGTCAGCTTTATCAGAAGCGACCCACAGCCTCCTCCTTGTCAGACGGCACGCTAACAGCCTTACCAAGGACGACGTGTTGCCCCTTTTGTCAGGCGACGCGCTGCCTCCATTGTCAGGGGGTGGTAACGCCTGGCACTTAATGTCCCGACGGACCCCTGGAAGGGTTTTGGCAGCTAGGGACGTGGAGGGTCAGCAGGCGTGGAGGATCTACTGACGTGGCATAGCCGTCACCCCGATCCTGTGAATAGAGATGAGGCCCCCCCCCCTCTATGAGGTACACTCAATTTTCCCAACTAAAACCCTAGCATTTTCCATCTCCAAAACTTAGCGACGGCTACCTCTAACTGATGCCTCTCATTCCTCTGCTTGAATTTAACTAAATCAACGGAGTCTGATCGGAAGGCCACTCCATCCGGTGAGGCTAACAAGTTTTTAGCCATTCCAAGCGTTATAAAAGGACTTACCCCCTTAGCCCATCGAAACCGCCCTGTCGGGGCTCTCTATTACCGAATTGCTCATCCCCGCGATCTAACGTTGGCCCAACGAGAATCCGTGTATTAATCGTCGATGCTAGAGGAATGGCCTTGTGACCACTCTCATCGTAAATGCTCTCAACCAAGCAACTTCTGCAACTTTCTTCCTCCATGCTCCTATCATCATTACCCCATCTGATGGCGAAAGGCAAGAGCAAAGTGGTGGTGGGCGAGCCCAGCATGGTGCTCGAGGTCAATCCCGTAGGGAATGGTACCCCCGCTGAAGACCTGCTCCCAAAAACTCTGGAGTTGCCGCTGCTACCTCCGCCCCTCCAACGGTTGATCTCCCGGCCCTCATGGAAAATCTTCTTAAAGAACGAGAGGAGCATGCTCGTGAAGACAGGAGAAACGTCGTTATAGAGGAAATGGTCCACAACCTGCTTCGTGCTAGATCTGATGGCCCCCAAAGTCATCCAGCCGCGAGGGGCCTCACTAGAGACGAGAAAAAGGGTATGTAATTGTCGAGACCACCAGTGATGTGGAAAGATCCAGCAGTGGCTGAAGGACAGGTGGTGCCGAAGAGCTTATCACAAGTAGGCGACGACAATCCTCACACTAATGCATGGGCCAAGGAGGGCAATAGGACCGCCCCTGCAGAGTTGATCATCGCAAGGAAAACAATGTAAGTTTCTTCGGTAGCAGAGCAAATCATCGGCCTGCAACGACAAATCGATCGCCTTAGGCGAGAGGGAGTCGATCCTTTCGAAGACATGAGTTTCCTCGCTGGATCACCCTTCACCGCTACCTTACGCAACGTAATGTGCCCGTAGAAGGGTCTCCCACACTCCATGGATGTCGTTCCAAGGTAAACCTGTTTCGACGACCCGGTTGAGCACATGGAAAATTGTACCGAGGTTATGGGGGTAAGAGGGCAATCCCCCGCTCTTATGTGCAGGACCTTCCCGAGCTGCCTTCCCAGGGTGGACAACCAATGGTTCAGTAACATCTAAGTGGGTCGGTCATCTCCTACATCGACTTCTGAAAGAAGTTCCTTTCCAACTTCACCTCTCAGAATGTGACGAAAAAGTACCTTAAATCTATGGCTTCCTTCAGGATGAGGCCTAAGGAATCTAACTTAGCCGTCATGACTCGATTCACCCGAGCCCATATGGCAATTGAGGCTTGCCCCCAACAACCTTGCCAAGATGGCCCTCCAAGTAGGCCTCTTAGAATGGTCAGACTTAAAGTTCGAGGTCTGTAGACAAAGGTCAACGTCCTTCGCCCGCCTCGTCAACAGCATCAACGAATATATATTCGCATAAGAGGCCTGCGGGAAACCAGCGGATGACCACATGTCCCCTCACAAAAGGGTTGATCGCTCCGTAATTTAACTCCGGAAATGTAACGCAAGCACACGATGTTAAAGCTTTGTAATATAGAAAGATATCGATCACACAGGGAGGCGATTGGTTTAATGTCTTGGGTCTATTCAATGTCGTGAAACAGTTTCAGTTATAGGCGTGTTCTGAAGGTTGTCACAAGTATTCCTTATCTCAGATTAACAATATAATGAAAGCTTAAGATCGAACACAAGGGATCCCTCTAAAGTTCATACAATCGACCTATATCTACATCATTGTTTCATAGTGTCCAATATACACAACATTGGCAACACACTTTTCAATCAAAAGCTATAACTGAAGCATGTAGAATTCATACCAAGCATGCAACAAAGAATAGCATAGGAGTCAAGACATGCACATACTCATATCGAATCATAGGAAATCCTCATAACTTCAATTACTTCGCTAAGTTTCTGCATTATCAAACTTTTCTGTTGTGTGCACAATTCCACTCTAATGTCATGCTCACTCATATGGTCAAAAGATTTCCTCCAAGCTTGGATTGAGGCGTCACATACAAAGTAATATTTTTGGGATATGGGGTTTTGTTTTGGTTTTCCCAAAAGTATAAGTATTTCTCCAGATAATGAAACTTTGATTTTTTTTTCATTTTCGAAACTTTTGAAGGAGGGATATGATTTGTATTTTTGATTTTGGCTCCTTTTGGCTTTTTGTACTTTTTGGAGCGAATTTTGCAATTGTGGGGAATTTTTGGGAATGGATGCGGTAGAAATAGCTTTGGGAAGTAAAATTAAATGACTTGTAGAGAATATAAGATATATGTGGAGAAGGAATTAATATAACGCTCGATTCACTCAAAAGTGTGCACAAACAGTTCAGTAAGATAATACATCAACTAAAATCATATATAAGTATGTGTATTCCTAATCATCTCAATAAGCAGTGAAGTCAGGTAGTAAATTTTTTCAAACATATTAAGCATGCAACAAGAATACGAATAAGAGATGAAAGCAAGGCTTCAGATATGCTAATGATGCGTGAATCTTGGTACATTTCCAATGAAAGCATACTAAACACTCCTCTACATATTCAGTTTCAATAAGCTTCATGCATTTACTCAAAGATCATCAAAAGAATTATAGGTGCAAGTCTATAAAGGGTAAGATTATGAAATAAGTTTAAGTAGCATGGTATCGAAAATAAGCATCATGATGGCGGTGAGAGCATAAGAGATATCATCACAAAGAATTCATCCTAGCAAAAGAAAGAAAGAAAATAGAGAACGAATAAAAACAAGCATGCATGCATACGAAAAGAAAGAAAAATATGATGCTAAAAAGAAAAAAAACGAGGTGGAAAAGGATGGAAAAATAAGGCGAAAAGTGCAAAATAAGAGGAAAATAAATAAAAAGCGATAGTGTTCATCCTCCAAGCTAAGTATAGCAGTGTCCTTACTGCTGAGAACACGTGTGAAAGATGGAATATGATGCCAGGGAGGAGTGGGTGGGATAAAAGAAAAATCCCAGAAATGCAAAAAATAAAAGGAAAATCTAATGTATGCAAATGCATGGTCCTAATGTCTAATACAAGAACAAACATGCAAATGATGATATGATAGTATGCAATGGATGAAATGGGTTCTCTCCCAAGATATGCAACACAAGGCCCCGTGTGGACAGATGTGCACTAAAAATGAGCGGGTAGAACAGTAGCAAAAGGATGAATCAGGAAGTGGCACCACTCTCTGGAGGTGGTGATGGGTCCCGCTGCTATAGACCAGAGATAGCATCAGATGGTGGTGCTGAAAGATCAGGAGGTGGTACAACAGGTGGTGCAGAAGGTGTAGAAGGAATATCTGGTGTAACTGTGGCTGGTGGTGCACCTCGTCTCGGAGGATATCAAGAATATTCTTAATGTCCTGCCTCACTGACTTATGGTGGGTAGTGACTGTCCTAATTATGTCTCAGCCCAGCAACCCCAGCCTCAACCACTGTCAGGCGTGCGTTAGTGTTGCAGGAACAATCATGCTGATGTGCACCACTAGGCTCACCACTCTCTACATGTGCTCGTGCATATGGTGCACGAGCTCAGAAAACATAATCGGGGGAGGGTAACCTATGCGGGATCTTAGCAGAGGTACAAGTAGGAACTGATGTGAGATCAGGTGCAGAGGCAGTGATATGAATATCAGTAAGTGGAGACGTCATGGTGACAGACGTGGTGACAGATACCACGATGCTCTCCGTGAAGATGGCAGTGGTGGGCACAAAAGTGCTGCCAGGAGAGAGTGTAGACACAGTAGATGTGGACTCGGAGGTGATATGAGTGGTAGGGATGGAGTCTACAGATGCATGTGTAGCAGAGGTAAGGATAGCAGCAATAACAGGCTCGGAAGGGACAAGCTCAGTAGAGATGTAATCTATGATAGGTGTGGGAGCAATAGACACAAAAATGTCCTCAGAGGCGGTCAGTGCAGATGATGGTGCAGTGTCTTGGGGACAGATGTGGATGCTACCCTAGAACTCTCGTCTGAAATGGTGGTAGGTGGGATGGTAGTAGGAGCACTGGCAGAAGTAGGAACATATGTTCTCTCTACAAGGGCAAAAGTGCTAGGGTCAGCTCTCTCGGGCTCCTCATCAGAACTAAAAGCCCACTCATCATCTCCCTCGGCTGTAGCCTCTCAAGGCTCAAGCTCGTGAATAGGTGGAATGGGTAGGACGCCAGGAAGGAGCCAATCCAAGTGGATGGGCTCAATACGTATAAGGTTAGGGCGAGGGAGGACCATGTGCTATTCTTATGTAGGACCTAGGAGTTAGACCCAGTGGCGCTCACCATGGGGCCTGATGATATGCATGTGTGCAAGCATGTCAAGCGTCAGAGTGGTGGGCCCAGGTGCTACCACAAGATCGTCTGGAAGGTCAAGTCCTAGCATGAGAGCGAAGAAGGTAAGAAACCGTCGCAAAAAATCTCCTTCGAGGAGGTGGAAGTGGAAACCAGGTAGGTGCACAGCCAACGTGATGTGTCTGACAAGAGGTGAGGGTGGAGAGTACCATCATCATCATGTCTGACGGCCTAGTCATCCCACTAAGGTAGAGAAACTCAGGAAAGGAGATAGTGCCAAGCTTAGGCCTAGAGAATATGGTCGTGGCAAGGTGGTGCTGAGCATAGGGAAAACATGGATGGATGATGGAGGAAGACTTCGTCCTGCTAGAGCTGAATTGTGGGAGGCTAGCTATCCTACTCCAGAAACGATCGAAACTTAATAAGGATGGATCAGTACTAGGTGCATAGGCCTGAGTAGGATCTGGAATAGGGGGCCAACTAAAGAAGGCCCGGATCATGGCGTAAGTGACATCTACGTCATGATCCAGAAGCCTGAACCTGGTGCCCTGGTCGGTCCACAAAATGGAACTCATCGCCTCGTAAGTGAGGCGAACATAGGTGGTCGTGGTCATCTGCAGGAAATGCTCCCAACTTATGGCCTGATATAGTCATCGTACCCCCTCTAACAACACTAGACTCTCCATGGCTGGGATGTCAGCAAATCTGGTGGGAATAATGAGGGGTCTAGATATAGTCGTAAACATGTCGCGATGAGCGTCATCCTTGAAGACAATACCATATGTCTTCAAGGTCCCTTGGAGTGGCTGGGGTGGAGGTGTGGATGTGGGAATGGCGGCACTAGCTTGTGGTCCCTCTAATGCTAGTGGTATGGGAGATGGAGAATGTGAGGGTGGTGGAGATGGAGTGGGAGATGATCGGCGAGAACGTGTCCGACGAGAAGAGGAAGCACCGGAGTCATCGGTTTTCCTCTTCTTTATCGGGGGCTTCCTACCCCGTGTCCTAGGAGGCATGGTGTGGTATATATGAACAAATGCAGTCACAAATCAAGAGTGCACAAAAATAAAATACTCTAGTAGAGGAACGAGTGTACCAAAGGTTTGTGAAGTGAGACGATCGTAAGAAATGCAAATGTGTGATGCCTCGAAGAGACTATCCTCCCCCAAGATGGCTCCAAAGTGGTCCAAGCATAAACATAGTCTCCCTGCACTCCAAGTATACTTGCATGATAAGATAGGAAGAATATTAGTTGCAGATCAACCAACTCTATAGAGATTAGGGTTCAAATTTTGAAAATTTTCATATTTAGGGTTTGAAATCGCGAGAAAAAGAGATAGAGAGAGTTGTGTCGATGTGTGGTGAGGTGGAGATGAAAGGGAGATGAGGGGTAGACCATGCATGTGGTGTTCGGTCGAGCTCGGGCGGCACCAGAGGTGGCGGATCGAGCCGAAATTTTGGGGTCGAGCAGGTTGGGAGGGGGAAAAGGGACTAGGGTATTTGGGATTTATAAAGGGCCGACCGAGCTAGGGCTGCTCGATCGGTCCGTTCGCAACTAAGTGTGGCCCATGATCGCTCCGGGATGTGACCCAAAGAACGGTTGTAGTTTTACCGCAAGTGCACGGTGTAGTAGCGAGCGGGATATCGAACACAGGGAGGACGAATGACCGTGCTTGTTCCAATCAACCTGGCTATTTAAGAGAGAAATTTGCCTTTGGCGATCCTGTCACAATCGTCAGACAAAAATGCGGAAATATCAAATCAAATAAAGAACGTCTAGGGAATGGGGAATCCCCGCTACTCACCGTATTTCATAAATGCGGTTTATCGGTATCAAAATTGCTTGAATGAGAATTTGGATGAACTAGTTGCAACTGAATGTAGAACCAAGCTCACGCTCTCGCGCTGTTGCCGGTCTATAGCTATCCTAGGTTTGAGTCCAATCACACATTTGGTTTGTTGGAGCGGAGGTAGAAGGGGCTCCTTGGGGCTCCGTGATAAACTTCTCCAATCTCTCCACCACCTTGTGGAGAGAATCAAACTTGCTCGTAAGCTCCGCTACGGCCTTCGCCTCATAGATACTAGTCGGCTTTAAGAAGGACGTAGAGTGTCCTCGCTCATCGCCCCACTGTTGATTATTTGAGGCCATCTCCTCAATTAGGGCCGTAGCTTCCTCGGGAGTCTTTGACAAGATAGCACCATTCGCCGCGGCATCAATAATTTGTTTGGTCCCCGGTTGGAGACCGTTGTAGAAGCTATGAACTAGCTCCCAATCTTCTATGCTGTGATGCGGGCATTGATGCTGCAAATCCTTAAAACGCTCCCAAGCTTCATAGAGCGTCTCCTGTGGTCCTTGCTTGAAGGACATGAGAGCGCTCCGGATCTTCACCGTCTTGGATGGCGGATAGAACTTGTCAATAAATGCACTCGCCAACTCGTCCCAAGTGGTGAAGACACCGTCAGCCTGCGTCCTCAACCAATAGAGTGCCTTGTCCTTTAGCGTGAAGGGGAAGAGACGCAGTCTGATGGCATCGATGGAGACCCCCGACATCTGGAATGTGGCGCACTTTGACAAGAACGATTGGATGTGGTAGTGGGGATTTTCATGGGCATTCCCATGAAATGGATCCTGCTGCATCAGAACCACTAGTACAGTCTTTAGCTCGAAGCTCTTGTCAGCCGCCAACCCCGGCATGGCAATGGATGAGGTAGTAGAAGAGGTCTTAGGCCGAAGCCTATCTCGAATAGAAATTAGCCTCGCCATCCTTGCCGCCAATTGTTCAGGAGTTTCCGGGTTGGTCATAAACCGCCCTTCCGGATTTTGTCTCCTTTCAGCTCTAAGTCTCCGCGCGGTACGTTTGATCTCGGGATCAAATAATATAGCTTCAGGGTCCGCCGTAGATCTCGTGTACATGCACAGGGGAAACAGAGTTTCAAAGAAATGATTAGTACCGTGGAAGGGTTAGGTAAGAAATAAGAAATAAAAATAATGATAATAATAATAATAAAATAAAAAAAAGAAATAGCTAGGATGAGAAAGAATCAAACGCAATCGCCTCCCCGGCAACGGCGCCAAAAACTTGATCGCTCCGGGATGTGACCCAAAGAACGGTTGTAGTTTTACCGCAAGTGCACGGTGTAGCAGCGAGCGGGATATCGAACACAGGGAGGACGAATGACCGTGCTTGTTCCAATCAACCTGGCTATTTAAGAGAGAAATTTGCCTTTGGCGATCCTGTCACAATCTTCAGACAAAAATGCGGAAATATCAAATCAAATAAAGAACGTCTAGGGAATGGGGAATCCCTGCTACTCACCATATTTCATAAATGCGGTTTATCGGTATCAAAATTGCTTGAATGAGAATTTGGATGAACTAGTTGCAACTGAATGTAGAACCAAGCTCACGCTCTCGCGCTGTTGCCGGTCTATAGCTATCCTAGGTTTGGGTCCAATCTCTTGCAAACCCTAGCCTAGGAAAAGCTAGCATTAGGATCAACATCATCGTCCAATCGCACACCGAGCCCAATCTCTTGCAAACTCGGTCCACGACCTAGATTGGGATAGTTCCTACCCGTCCAATCTCTTGCAAACGAGTATTGGCATGGAATTGCAACCGGAAATCCTAGTATCGGTCCAATCTCTTGCAAACCGATACTTCGAAAATCCGACTCCAACCCAATTCGGATTTCTAGGGTTTCCTATCGAATTGGGATCCAATCTCTTGCAAATCCCAATTGATATGAATACCTAGCCATCCGTAGTAAATTGATCCCAATCTAATCCCTAATAACAATTCTAGCACAATTTCTACCAATTCATCACAAATATGAAAGTGGGCTTGTAGGGGTTCATCCCCACGCCCCAAGACGTGGAGACTACTCACAAATCATATCGAGATCACAAAAATAATTGTTGAAATAAGCAATAGAATTCATCACAATATTGAGATAAACAATAAAAATAGAATTTTTAAGGAAAAGAGATGCAAACCAATGGAGTTCTTCAATTGAATCCAACAAAATTCCAATCTTTGTCTCCTCTCCAATCACAAGAATAAAGCTAAAAACTAATCTAAAAAGCTGCAAAAAATCTAAGAGGGAGGCCCTAAAACTAGGGTAAAAACAGGGCTTAAATAGCCCTCAAAATCGTCCAAAAATCGTGACCAAAATACCCCTGCACAGCCTGTTTTCCACAGTTTTCGCTACAGGCAGCGCATCGCACTCAGCCGAGTGACAAAAGTCGCTCGGCCGAGTGACAAAAGTCGCTCGGCCGAGTGAAAACCCTGTAATTTTCCAGTAAGTCGGGGCCTTCAGGGGTCTCTACTTCGGGGGCGGCTCGGCCGAGTGAGTTGTCGTCACTCGGCCGATGGCTTCACTGCACTCGGGCGGACGGGATTTACCACTCGGCCGAGTGGGTCTTCTGAAGTTCAGGCAGCCGAAAAATAGTAACTTGGATGTTTTGGAGGGGCTTCGTCTGGGCGCCACTCGGGCGGACGTGATGTCGTCACTCGGCCGATGTGGTCTTCAGTGCTCGGCCGAGTGCACGCATAACTCGTGTCTGTTCAGGTCGGCCGAGCAGTGTCTCGCTGGTCGGCCGAGTGGCTCCTCCACTCGGCCGAGTGGGACACAAAAAATGCCCAATCTGCTTATTTTGGCCTCCTCGTCGCTCCTGCGACGTCCGTTCTTCTTCCGCTCCTCTCCAACAGCAAAATACCCCTCGGGGAGGTCGTTGGTGACCGTCTAGAGTAAGCGCATCTCGAGATCACTCCAAATTGCGCCAAATCACCTGAAATGCGACAAAAACAACAAATCGTGAAAAGCATCGCAATATCGTCGATATATCGTGAAAAACATGATTTGGGCGATCTAAATGGCATGCAAATATACGGAAAAAGGGTGTAAAATAAGGAGTGATCAAAATCCACCAAGCTTGCCTCTTACTCGTCCTCGAGGAAGATAAGTAAAAGGCGAACCCGGTGGATTCGGAAAACGAAAACGGCGAAAAAAAATGAAAGATGAAAAACGGAGAAGAATGGAAAACGAAATGAAAACAAAGAAGAAAGAAAGAAGCGAAGAGGTAGGATACTAGATCATTTTCTCAGGACGTGGGTTTCACTTACTCATATAGCATGCACCGAATGAAAAATACATGTCAAAGGATTTTATTTTGATATCATAGTATAATAGTGCAAATAGAAATAGAAAACCTACGAACAACGATATAATCATGAAAAACGGAATAATTCTAAAATTAACATCGTTTGAATCATTTAAAGCGGTATACAAATCACAGATCACACACTTTTCAATTGAACGCTTTCTATCTGGAGTATAAGAGTATCACACTATAGAATAGAGAGATAGAAAAGTATGGATTTCATGAAATGAACGCTAGGCTTAGATTTCTGGATTTCGTAAAGCTGGAAATAATCTCACCGAGTATAGAATATTACTTAGCCTAGGTTGTCGTGAAATGTCAAGTAGTCACTCTCTCACACATCAATGGATCCCCTCCCCCAAGCTTATCTATAAGCGTGATGGCATAAAAAAATATTCACATCCCCATTTTTATAGAGCTCCAAATGTAATAAGAAGAAAGAAGAAAGAAAGAAAGTGAGATGGGATCTTTCATAGAGGATTTTTCCTCTTTTTTTTGTTATAGCATATGTACACAATGATCCCAACTCAAAGAGAGATAATGATATACAAGAATATTCTTCTCTCTTTTATTATTTTTTTTTGTTTTTAGAGAATAAGAGATTTGGAGCTAGGAATTAATAGCGGGGGAAATGCCATATAATAGAATCACTAAGAGGAGATTCACCAATGATTATAAAAGTAGAGAAATGATGTTCAAGATTTGTGGAGAAAAAAATAAATGTATCTCTCGGTTCACTCTATAAGACATGCACGACAACTTCAGCAGGGTAATCTAATCTACTCAGTTTTGATCACAAAAAAAACTAACTAATCCAGGTTTATCATAGCTAACATCATTCAATCATCCTGAAGTGAAGTGTACAATTCATGCATATAGAAGTGATATAGGAAAAAGAGATCAGTACTCCAGATATAAGCATTCAATGCGTGAATCTTGGTGTGTTTTCTGTGATCGCATACATATGAATATTCAGACTCAGCTAATAATAAAATTTCATACATTTTCATGTGGCAAAAGTGTGGGTTACTATCTCTAAATGCAAGGCAAGTCATAGCATATGATATCAGAAATAAAGTCTAAGACATGACAAATATAGCATGCATATAGAGTAAGCTAAATCCAACGTCATCATCATCACAGAAAAGTCATCTCTAGCATGAGATGAAAAAGAAATAAAGATAAAGGGAAAATAGAACTATTTACAATGCGTCACACAGAAAAAAATAAGAAAAACGTGATGCATGGTAAAATAAAATAAAAATGATGAAAATGAGTGCAAAAGTGAAAAACGGTGTGAAAAACTAAAAATAAAGGTGGCAAATCGAAAAAGAACGTGAGAACTCACTCCCCCAAGCTAAATGGCACAGTGTCCTCAATGTGCAAAGTGTGGCACACCGAAAGACAATAAGTGTGAGGGGCAGGTGAGGATGCATGCATGAAAAATGAAAATAAAAAGAAAAATAAAGAAATGAAAATATGATGCGGACATGATGCATGCACAGATAGGAGTGATACAGATATATAAGTGGCACCAAAAACTCTCCCTCTCTCCCAAAAAAGATATATAAAGATATGATCAAAAAGAGAATCCCAAAATAAGTGAGGGGAGGGGGGGTGGACAAAAAGCGCAACAGGACCCAGCAGAAACGGGTAGCACAATGGCAAGGATAATCGATGGCATCAAGGGTGCCTAGGAAGGTGGTGCTGCACCGTCTCCGTCCTGAGGCGGAGGTCGTGTGGGTGGTGCTGGCTGGACAGGCCGCTGAGCGGGGGTGTGTGTGGGGGTGGTAGCAGGTCGGGTGTGTGTGGAAGTGTGGGCGGGAACCTGCTGGGTGGGTGGAGGTACGCGCGGGAGACGCTCCAGAACCTGGGTGAGGCAGTAATGGATCTGGGGGATCAGCTCGAATCGGACAGCCATCGCAGAGACGGTGGAGGACAGGGTCCTAAGGTCGCCTCGGAGGCCACTCACCGCCCCCTCTAGAGCACGAATGCTCTGAAGTACAGTGTCAGGGGGAGGTGGTGCCGAGGGACGCACCGGGCATGGCTGTGCAGGGCGTGGCTGGCGAACTCGGGTCGCGTAGGTGACTGGCTCAGCGGGGAAAGGAACAAAAGGTGCTGCGCCTGCGAATGTGGGCCTGGCCTCAGTGTGAGGCCGGGGCACCGGCTGGTGGGAAGTGGAGGCAGTAGCAGCGAAAGAAGAGTGCAAAAATGGCAGCGAGGTGGCCGGAGAGGTCGGTGGCACAGAAGTGTGGACAGACGCCACGACGCTCTCGGAAAATACAGCAGGGGTGGAAACAGAGGTGACTACCGCTGGGGTGGAAGTGTGTGGACCAAAAGGCGCTACCTCAGCGGAGATCATGCTAGCCATGGTCTCCACGACCGCGGCAAACGAGGGCTCTCCACTCTCAACAAAGGTCGACGGGCGCTCGGGGAGTGCGGAGCAAAGTGGCTCGACGGACAGAGGGCCAGTGGTGGTGGTGGGAGTGGTGGTGACAGCCTCGGAAGTGGTGGTGGAAGTGGGCTCAGCTGAGGTGCTCGTGACACTGACTGAAGTGGGGACAGAAGTGTCAGGAGCAGCGGAAACATCAGGTATGGGCTGAGGGGCCACTGGGTCAACAGGCTCGGCAGCAGGCTCGACAGGGTGTGCAACAGGGTCTACAGGGGCAGCGTGGGCCTGCTCGGCCTCCTCGGCCTTGAGCACGTAAGCAGCAGGGATGAGAACATCCATCGCATGGAGCCAGTCAATGTGGGCCGGTGCAATCAGAGTCCGAGCAGGGCTCGGGAGAATCATGTAATCGGCACCAAAAGGGCCGTGCAACCAGACCCAGTGACGCTCACCGTGCGGACGAAGCATCTTCATCCGGGCCATAACATCTATCGACAGAGAAGTGGGGCCCGGGACGCGTCGCAAGTCGTCATGGAAGTCCTCGCCGGTCATAAGAGCAAGCAAGGTGATCAGGCCGCCGCAGCATATTGGTGAGCGAGCGCCCACCGATACGATGATGCTGTCCAAAAACCAAGCCGCGATATCGATCACGACGGCGGGGACAAGCTCATCGCCATCCCTAGATAGAGCTCTGGGACGTGTCATCGCGTAGAGCATGTAGAGCTCTGGCGTAGACATCGTGCCCGGCTCATATCTGGCCAAAAAGGTCGTCGCCATAAGGCGCTGAGCAATGCGGAGGCAGGGATGGACAATGGCCGAGGCCTTGGCCCTACTAGGGTCAAAGGCAGCATGGAGACCCGTAATCCGGGCCCAGAAGGCACCGGAGTCGAAGGAAGGTGGGGGGATATGGGTGGGGCCGTAACCGCGATCGGCACCGGGGACAGCGGGCCACGAGAAGAACGCTCTCATCATATCGAGAGTGACCTGGCACTCTCGATCCATGAACCTAAACGAGCATCCCTCGTCGGTCCGGGCGATCGAACTCAGAACCTCAAGTGTCGGGCGGGTAAAAGTATCCGCCGACACCTGGAAAAAATCTCGCCAGCCCACGTTGTCGTACAACGTGAGCATCCCCTCTAGTACCCCCAGGCGTCCTAGGTCAGCGAGGTGTGCAAACCTGGAGGGTACGATCGAGCGCTGGGAGATACGGTCAAAGACGGCGTGGTGTGCGTCGTCTCGGAACGTAATCCCGAGCGGCCCGACCAGTGGAGCCGGAGGTGGTGGCTGTGGGTCGGCAGGGAGAGGCTGTGCGGGCTGTGGGTGCACTGCAGGCTGTGCGGGGTGTGCGGGGCCTGCAGGCTATGCTGGGTGAACGGCGTGTGTGGGAGACGGTGGAGGAGAGTCCTCCAACTCGTGGGAGGGGCCGGCATCATCCGACCGCTTCCGCTTGGCGGAAGCTCTCTTCGACCGCGGCCGTGTCCGGGGCGGCATATCGGCCCCGAGCGCGCGCCGAAAAACGTGAAAAGTGTGGCGTGTGCAAAAATAATGGAAAGAGTGTACCCCGTCACGCCGCGAGTGCTAAGCGGTGGAAGCGTGCGAAGTCAGCGCCTCCGCAAAGTCCAGATCAGCCCGTAGAAGCTCCCCTGGGCTCCCCTAAGCTCCAAAAAGCAACCTGCGCATGAAACGGCGATATCAGCGGGTAATATTCAAAATGTATGGAGTATTAGGGGTATAATAGATAGATATAGGAATTGATTTGGGTTAGGGGGCGTTTAACACATGGATCCTCGTAAAACACACAAAAAGAGGAGAAAAAGGCGATACGAGTGATACCAGAGGTGACCGGAGAGGCTGCCGCCGGCGGCGACTCGGGCGAGTCACGGCGGTGGTCGGCCGGCGGTGGCGGGCCGAGCGGCGGCGCGGCGATGGTCGACCGGGCGAGTGAGGGCGAGAGCGAGCGGGGATCGGGCGAGGGAGCTGAAGGGGAGCGGGTGTTTGGGGGTTTTGCGATTTCGAAAAATGCGCCCCCCCGGCCCTTATAGAATAAAAGTTACGACTCGGCCGAGTGACTAGGTCACTCGACCGAGTGGGATTAATGAAAATTTCCTCCCCGCTATCGCTTCTGCCGAGTGGCTTTGCCAGCCTCGGCCGAGTGGAGTAAGTCCATTCGGCCGAGTGACTCAAGCTACTCGGCAAGACTCGCCCTAGGAGGGTATCCGTTTTACTCGGCCGAGTGAAAATATATACTCGGCCGAGTAGCAGTTATATTGAAATCAGGAAAATAAACAGAGAGTTAGGTACAGCAGACTTCCCTCATTCGTGAGCGGCTCGGCCGGACGAACTTGTGTACTCGGCCGAGTGACTAGTATACTCGGCCGAGTGAGCCTTGTGTTCTGCTGTTTGTCTTCGTTTGGGCTCTAAACTCCGTCTTTCTTCCTCCAGTCGATTCCATCTTCCTCCTAAGCGTCGAGCGCCTTCTTGGGATGCTCCTCGTCGTCTCGTTCATCCTCCACATGATGGATCTACCTATCTCCTCTCCTGTCAAGCAAAATAGGACCCGTTATCACAAAATTTTTGGGGCGAACGACTCAAAACACTAAAAATTTCTAAAACGAAAATAAAGAAAAAGTGAAAATAAAGCAAAAACCGTCGGGTTGCCTCCCGACAAGCGCTCGTTTAAGGTCGTGAGCTCGACCCCCTATAATTTTCAATCAATGCGGGATGTTTGGTGCATATGAGATGCACCCATCAAACTTTCCGGGGAGAACGCTTGGATTGGGACGTGGCGGCGTGTTCTCCCTCGGTGGTCTCCCATCTCGAATAGTGTTGGGGGGAGGCTCCCCCAAGCTATCATTTGCTCCGGTCAACGGCTTCACCGGTGATGCCGATTTCCGTACCGGAGGATCTTTCTTTGGAGACTTTAATTTCGAGAGCTTGCAGAGCTCTCGAATCCTTGCGAAATCAGCGTCGCCTTCATCATCTTCAGCGGAGAAGTTGGGGGAATCGTCTATCTTCTCATCTTGGCCTAAATCCGGGCCTTCCTCTAAATCTTCATCAAAAAGAGCGCCAATTGAGTGGGGGATCGCCTACTCTATCACCTCATCAAGGATGTCCATGTAGTCAAGTTCCTCGTGGTAAGGCATGTGCTTCATAGCCTTAGGAATGTGGAGCTCCACCTCGATGTTGCCGACGTTTAAAGTTAGGGTACCTTCGCGCACGTCAACAATCACTCCGACGGTGGCGAGGAACGGGCGTCCAAGTATCAATGAAGTATCTCCCTCCTCCTTAACGTCCATGATCACGAAGTCACATGGTAAGCATATTCCACCCGGGACTTGTAGCGGTATGTCTTCGGCGATCCCCACCGGCCTTGTTATCCGTCCATCGGCTAATTGAATGCGCATGTCGGTGGGTTTCAACTTTGTCCCGGTGTTTAGCCTTAAGAACATGGAGAGAGGCATGAGGCTCACACTAGCCCCTAGATCAACCAACGCCTTTTGAAGAGGGACGCCGCCCAAGGTGCAAGGAATCCGAAAACTCCCCGGATCTTTAAATTTGGCCGGCTCCTTTTCTCTCTTGGTAAACCAAGAGCCCTCCTCGGCTAGCAAGATCTTCTCCTTCCTCTTTCTCCCCGAAATCAAGTCCTTCAAGAATTTAGCATATGTGGGGATCTCCACGATGGCATCGAGGAAGGGAATATTGAGGCTAACTCCTCTCAGGTACTCCAGGAACTTTGCTAGCCTTTTCTCCATTTTCGCTCTAGCAAGCCTTTGGGGAAATGGGACCGGTGGCATGAAGCGCCTTTCCTCAATCAATTGTTCCGCTCTAGATTTCTCCTTGTCTTGTGGCTCCTTCTCCTTTTCAACTTCAACTACCGGCTCAATTGGCTCCAAGCTTTCCTCCACGGGCTCCTTGGTAGGAATCATGGCGGGGGTGGTGTCCTTTCCGCCTCTAGTGGTAACGGCAACTACGGCATTGATGTGGCCGGTGTTGCCCCGTGGGTTTGGTTCGGGTTGCGCCGGCAATCGTTGAGTGTTCCGATTGAGCAACGCCAATTGCTCCGATATTTGAGCCACAACGGTATTAAGAGAGTCTTGCCCTGCCTTCAAAGTAGCATTTACCTTATTTTGCTCGACCATGAACGCCTCCACTCTAGCTTCGAAGTCGGATCGTTGTTGAGCTTGTGGAGGGTTTTGATTTTGATTCCTCCACCCTTGGTTGTAACCGGGTGGCCTATATGGTGGAACTTGTTGCTTCGGTGGAAAGTTTTGTTGAGTAGGCCCCCTCGGTGGATAGTTTTGTTGTTGGGGTGGTGGTGGTCGAGCTTGTTGAAGCGGTGGTTGTGGCGGGTTCAAAGCTCCTTCATTGTTGGCGTAGGAGAATCCGGGATGATTTCTTGCGGCCGAATTGGCCCAATATCCTTGGTTCCCCGCAACATATTGTACTTGCTCCAAGGATCCTTCTCCTTGCTCTCCTCCCACGTACATGGCTTGAGATTGGTCTTGCCAATCACACATTTGGTTTGTTGGAGCGGAGGTAGAAGGGCTCCTTGGGGCTCCGTGATAAACTTCTCCAATCTCTCCACCACCTTGTGGAGAGAATCAAACTTGCTCGTAAGCTCCGCTACGGCCTTCGCCTCATAGATACTAGTCAGCTTTAAGAAGGACGTAGAGTGTCCTCGCTCATCGCCCCACTGTTGATTATTTGAGGCCATCTCCTCAATTAGGGCCGTAGCTTCCTCGGGAGTCTTTGACAAGATAGCACCATTCGCCGCGGCATCAATAATTTGTTTGGTCCCCGGTTGGAGACCGTTGTAGAAGCTATGAACTAGCTCCCAATCTTCTATGCTGTGATGCGGGCATTGATGCTGCAAATCCTTAAAACGCTCCCAAGCTTCATAGAGCGTCTCCTGTGGTCCTTGCTTGAAGGACATGAGAGCGCTCCGGATCTTCACCGTCTTGGATGGCGGATAGAACTTGTCAATAAATGCACTCGCCAACTCGTCCCAAGTGGTGAAGACACCGTTAGCCTGCGTCCTCAACCAATAGAGTGCCTTGTCCTTTAGCGTGAAGGGGAAGAGACGCAGTCTGATGGCATCGATGGAGACCCTCGACATCTGGAATGTGGCGCACTTTGACAAGAACGATTGGATGTGGTAGTGGGGATTTTCATGGGCATTCCCATGAAATGGATCCTGCTGCATCAGAACCACTAGTCCAGTCTTTAGCTCGAAGCTCTTGTCAGCCGCCAACCCCGGTATGGTAATGGATGAGGTAGTAGAAGAGGTCTTAGGCCGAAGCCTATCTCGAATAGAAATTAGCCTCGCCATCCTTGCCGCCAATTGTTCAGGAGTTTCCGGGTTGGTCATAAACTGCCCTTCCGGATTTTGTCTCCTTTCAGCTCTAAGTCTCCGCGCGGTACGTTCGATCTCGGGATCAAATAATATAGCTTCAGGGTCCGCCGTAGATCTCGTGTACATGCACAGGGGAAACAGAGTTTCAAAGAAATCATTAGTACCGTGGAAGGGTTAGGTAAGAAATAAGAAATAAAAATAATGATAATAATAATAATAAAATAAAAAAAAGAAATAGCTAGGATGAGAAAGAATCAAACGCAATCGCCTCCCCGGCAACGGCGCCAAAAACTTGATCGCTCCGGGATGTGACCCAAAGAACGGTTGTAGTTTTACCGCAAGTGCACGGTGTAGCAGCGAGCAGGATATCGAACACAGGGAGGACGAATGACCGTGCTTGTTCCAATCAACCTGGCTATTTAAGAGAGAAATTTGCCTTTGGCGATCCTGTCACAATCTTCAGACAAAAATGCGGAAATATCAAATCAAATAAAGAACGTCTAGGGAATGGGGAATCCCCGCTACTCACCGTATTTCATAAATGCGGTTTATCGGTATCAAAATTGCTTGAATGAGAATTTGGATGAACTAGTTGCAACTGAATGTAGAACCAAGCTTACGCTCTCGCGCTGTTGCCGGTCTATAGCTATCCTAGGTTTGGGTCCAATCTCTTGCAAACCCTAGCCTAGGAAAAGCTAGCATTAGGATCAACATCATCGTCCAATCGCACACCGAGCCCAATCTCTTGCAAACTCGGTCCACGACCTAGATTGGGATAGTTCCTACCCGTCCAATCTCTTGCAAACGAGTATTGGCATGGAATTGCAACCGGAAATCCTAGTATCGGTCCAATCTCTTGCAAACCGATACTTCGAAAATCCGACTCCAACCCAATTCGGATTTCTAGGGTTTCCTATCGAATTGGGATCCAATCTCTTGCAAATCCCAATTGATATGAATACCTAGCCATCCGTAGTAAATTGATCCCAATCTAATCCCTAATAACAATTCTAGCACAATTTCTACCAATTCATCACAAATATGAAAGTGGGCTTGTAGGGGTTCATCCCCACGCCCCAAGACGTGGAGACTACTCACAAATCATATCGAGATCATAAAAATAATTGTTGAAATAAGCAATAGAATTCATCACAATATTGAGATAAGCAATAAAAATAGAATTTTTAAGGAAAAGAGATGCAAACCAATGGAGTTCTTCAATTGAATCCAACAAAATTCCAATCTTTGTCTCCTCTCCAATCACAAGAATAAAGCTAAAAACTAATCTAAAAAGCTGCAAAAAATCTAAGAGGGAGGCCCTAAAACTAGGGTAAAAACAGGGCTTAAATAGCCCTCAAAATCGTCCAAAAATCGTGACCAAAATACCCCTGCACAGCCTGTTTTCCGCAGTTTTCGCTACAGGCAGCGCATCGCACTCAGCCGAGTGACAAAAGTCGCTCGGCCGAGTGAAAACCCTGTAATTTTCCAGTAAGTCGGGGCCTTCAGGGGTCTCTACTTCGGGGGCGGCTCGGCCGAGTGAGTTGTCGTCACTCGACCGATGGCTTCACTGCACTCGGGCGGACGGGATTTACCACTCGGCCGAGTGGGTCTTCTGAAGTTCAGGCAGCCGAAAAACAGTAACTTGGATGTTTTGGAGGGGCTTCGTCTGGGTGCCACTCGGGCGGACGTGATGTCGTCACTCGGCCGATATGGTCTTCAGTGCTCGGTCGAGTGCACGCATAACTCGTGTCTGTTCAGGTCGGCCGAGCAGTGTCTCGTTGGTCGGCCGAGTGGCTCCTCCACTCGGCCGAGTGGGACACAAAAAATGCCCAATCTGCTTATTTTGGCCTCCTCGTCGCTCCTGCGACGTCCGTTCTTCTTCTGCTCCTCTCCAACAGCAAAATACCCCTCGGGGAGGTCGTTGGTGACTGTCTAGAGTAAGCGCATCTCGAGATCACTCCAAATCGCGCCAAATCACCTGAAATGCGACAAAAACAACAAATCGTGAAAAGCATCGCAATATCGTCGATATATCGTGAAAAACATGATTTGGGCGATCTAAATGGCATGCAAATATGCGGAAAAAGGGTGTAAAATAAGGAGTGATCAGCCCACGCTCATAAGTCGACTACTCGATCGAGTAGACTAAGTCGCTCGGTCGAGCTGAAGTGAAAACTGTGTGACTTTTTCCAAGATTTTGCAGGGTCCTCTACTCAACCGAGTAGCTGTTCTGCTCGATCGAGCTGATATATGTGGCAGAGTGCCATTTTCTTGCTTTTTCTGCAGGGACTGCTGCTCGACCGAGCTCAGGTCCGTCGAACTGAAATATAATCAGAGTGTTGACTTTGCCCTCTTTGTTGGCTCCTCTGAGCTCGATCGAGAGGCAATTTTGCTTGGTCGAGTAGCTCCTTTTTCCCTTCAATGATAGAGCATGCTCCTCTCCTCCTCTCCGTTCACTTCCTCCTTTGTTTCTTCATCGTTTTCTGTGCTCCCTTCATCGATCACCTGCACATGAACATACGCCCCAGAAATTTTTATATTTTTATATTTTAAAGATTTTTTAAAGGAATTGAAAACGTTTTTATTTGGTTTTTGAATAAGAATGAAAACAAATGAAGAAATAAAAACTAAAAATAAGAATAAATCCCGATAAACTCTTGTTTAAAGTCGTAAGCTCGATTCCTCTAGATTTTCAATGACGCTTTAAGATGTTTGGCGCATATGAGATGCGCTCATCATGCTTCCCTATGAGGCCATGAGGTGGGAGTTGGCCCATGATGCTTCTTTGACCTTCAGCGGTCCTATCGATTAAGGCCCCCGGTTATTGGTGATGACGTGATGTATCTGATAGCTCCTTGTTTAACACTTTCAAATAGGCGGCCAATGCCTTATCATGAATGACGTCACCGTCATCGTCTATGTCTTCCTCCTGGGGTCCTTGAGGATCTCTTCAATGGTGAACTCATCTGTAGCTTCATCTTCCACTAGCTCCAGATAGTTGACATCTTCCCGTGAAAAGCGCTCCTTCATCGCTTTTGTAAATGAAACTCAATCTGATGTTGCCAACATTCATAAATAATGTCCATTCACGGACATCTATTAAAACTCCAGCTGTGGCCATGAAAGAACATCCCAAGATAATTTGAAAACTCCCCTCCTCAGACATATCCATAATCACAAAGTCCACCGGCACGCTAGTCCCTCGCGGCACTTGCAAGATAACATCATGTGCAATGCCAACCAGGTAGCTGACGGATTGGTCCGCCAACTATATGCTCATGGCCGTGGGCTATAGCTCTGTCCCAGAATTCAATCTTTTGAAAATGGAGAGCGGCATTAAGCTAATGCTCGCTCCCAAATCAACTCTCGCTCTATTAATGGGGATGCCGTCGATGGAGCACGGCACCGTAAATCTTCAGGGATCAGGTAACTTCTTCAGTAGGGTGTTCTTAAGAACTGAAGTGCAACTGTCAGCTTGCATCACTGCTTCTTATTTTCTTCTCCACTCTATCAAGTCCTTCAAGAATTTAGCATATGTGGGGATCTCCGTAAGTGCATCTATGAATGAGATGTTCAGGTGAACACCCTTCAAACGCTCAATAAATTTCACATACTTCTTTTCTACCTTCGCCATGGCCAGTTTTTGTGGATATGGAGGTGAATGACAGCTTCCCTTTTCCTTTTCGGCATCTTTCGGCATAGATTTCTGAAGTGGTTTCTCCACAGAAGGTGGAGTGTCTTCCAGTACCATAGCGATAGGAATAGGTAATGGAGTGGGTGAAGTCTCCTTTTCTGTAGCATCAGTCATCTCTTCAACATCTTTCTCCTCATTCACTAATACGATGGGCTCAGAAATTATATGATCCTCCTCATAAATAGTCGTCGACGATTGTGGGTCCACATGCTTGGAAACCGGTACCATTACTGGATCGATACTCTTCCCTCCTCTCGTAGCGAGTGCCACCACTACATTAACATACCCCCTCGGATCTTGATCGGGTTGAGACGACAATCTCCCTTGAGCCTTTGTAAGTTGGCTCATTTGGGCTGACAGAATCTCTATGGTGGTGGAAAGTTGCCTTTAAGTGGCTGTCATCTCCGCATTTTTCTTTGCTTGAGCACACATAAAACCTTAATGCATCCTCCATTCCAGATTTTTGTGCCGCCGGTGGTTGGTATTGTTGTTGTTGCTGCTGATAAGGTTGGCGGTTACAATATCCCAACCGTTTATAAGGCCCAGATGGCCTAAATCCGTATTGATGTTGCCGTGGAGGTGGAGCTTGATATGACGGAGATTGTGGTGACCTTGGTTGAGTAAGCGGTTGTATGGCTCCGTTCAGGTTGCTATAAGAGAATCTTGAATGTGTTTTCCATGCTAGATTTGACCACAGTGGTCTAGGATTGCTCCCCTCACCAGATATATAGTTGATTTGCTCCGTCGGTACGTCTGTTCCATCTAGAAACCTTCAATCGGAGTGTACCCTTGCTCGACGTAATCTTCATATGTAGCGCATACCGGAGCCCTGGAAGAAGTGGGAATGGCGCTCAACCTTTGTTCAATTCATGCAACTTGCTTGTAGAGGGACTCAAGTTGCCCATTGATGCACCCGGAACTAACACCCAAACCCACCTAGCAATGGCACGAGTGTCACGGCTAGATGTATCCAAAATGTAACTCCCATAGAGTACCACAAGTGCACTGTGTCAAGTTATAATATAAAATATATCAATCCCATAGGGAGGTGAATGCTATTATTGTCTTGGGTAATCTCTAAATATCTAGAATAATGCTAGCAGTCGGTTTCAGAAGATTGTTTGTTGCAGAGTTATCTTTCAAGCAAGATTTTAATCAATACTAAAAGGCTAGGGCATTAGGGCTCACCACTAGGATCGTCAGATGTCGATGCTAGGTTAGAACTCTTACGTTGCATTGGCTTTATTAGGGGTTGCCGCATCTAAGATGTAGAACAATGGCCAGCTAACATTAGCACCATTTGTCTAACGTATCACACGCTTACCCCCACTCTCATGGGTGGCCTCATATACGATCCGTGCATTAGGATCGACGACTATTCATGCCACTCTCCATCCTGCCACTCTCGTGGATAGAACTTCGATGTGTATTTTGGTGGCTCTTATTGACGCAAGGGTGATAGTCATCAATTAGTAATATAGGATGTTAGTGGATCCCATCAAGGAGCACGTCGGGCATGGTCGTAAATCCTAATTGAATCCACTAACCTCCTAATTAAGTTCATAGGATACTCCTTAATCACGCATGTGCCACGTATCGTGGACACGATCCCAGTTCGAGATATCTTACAAACTTGGCTGGATCAACCAAAACACGTCCCTTTTATACCAATGCAACCTAAAAATCCTAACTGTACATCTAAATCCTAAGACTATAGGCCTAATCCATTAGCCCTAGATAGAACTACTCATGGATCATAGCAATAGACATGAAAGAGTCAATAAAGGCAAGATAATTCATCATAGCAATAGAAAACATCAAGTAAAGCATAGAAAGATTAGAGAATCGTTACCAACACGTCGTAGGATGATAGCCAATCGCAGATAATTAAGAAGAACATGATTCCACACAATAAAGATCAATAAAAATCTAAACTTTGGTCTCTACAAAATAGCGACGGCTAGAACTTCTCTCTAAAAACTTAAACTAAAAATTAAACTAAGGAAAATAAGCAAGCTCTTTGAGAAAGGGTAAAAATTGTGCTTATATATAAGGGGTATGGACCCCACAAAATCTCAGAAATTCTGGGCACTTGGGCCCACCAAATTGACTGGCCGTGTCGCCCTACTCGGTCGAGTAGGGTGCCACTCGATCGAGCTGCATGCGACGGCTTCTGTCACGACCCGCTTCCCTAAAATGGAGGCGAGACGTGAAAAGGTCCGCACGAGAGTGGAGCTGTGAAGCCCCAAACCCGATAAGCGTCCATCAATACATAAACAGGTCCCTGTAACCACAACAGAATAACAATAATAACACAAGGAGAGACTGAAATAAAATTCCACATCTCACAAATTGTCCAACATCAAAAATAAGTCCAACATCCAGAAAAACCACCAGGCTAAAAGAAAAGAGTCTAAAGGCCCAGAACAAGGCCAACAAAAGCAACGACAACAACAAAGTATAGGTGCTACGCACCGATAACAAAACAACTGTCTAAAAAAGTAAAACACAACGAAGACACTAGGATTGGTCCCCAGTGTCCACGTACTCCCCGTCAAACACAAGCTCGGGCTCGGCGTCAGCAAACACCTCGTCCTCAACGAGGTACTCGGGCTCAGGATCTAACATGTGTCACCCAAAAGAGTAAAGGGGCACATGTCAGCAAGTCTAAAAAGACTTGGGCAAGGAAACTGAAAGTGAGGCATCTAGCAACCTAGCAGTTTAGTATGCATGACATGGCAGTTATAACATGAGTGCACAATTAAAACATGGCAAGACAATTTGTACAAGAGAACAATCATCGGGACAAGACAAGAGTAGCCAAGCTACTATCAATTCAATACATTCACATTTTGTAGGTGTTTACGCCATTCGCTGAATGGCATAGCATTTCAGACCGATCGGCACTAAACACTACTCAATACCCACACGATATGGAGCCTGGGGTCCCCGCACATGGAACTCAGCTAGTGAGCCTGGGGTTGCCCCGCACATTGAGCTCGCATTCTTAGTTCACAATTCAATATATCGAGCGTTGGGGTTAGCAACTCATTATGCTCGCTTCTGGTCACGAGCCAGGAACACAAGTAGCGTTGTTCACAATTCAATATATCGAGCGTTGGGGTTAGCAACTCATTATGCTCGCTTCTGGTCACGAGCCAGGAACACAAGCATCAAAGCAAAGCTACGCAATCACAGCAACACTTAAAGAATGCGAGGACATGACAATTTATCTGCGTACCGTTAATGGAATTTAAACGTGACAGGCAAAATGCAATGACATGATCATATTCGCGTACCGTTAATTAAATTAAACATGGCAGTTAAAATGCAATAGCGGTTAAGGATGCATGGATGACATGAACAGTTAATACGCGTACCGTTTAGGGAAATTAAACGTGACATACAAGCATGATGAGGGTGACGGACCAAGCTTCGTTGTCAAGCTAGGTCAATGGCGTCTAAACGGCTATCCTTTCACCGTCTAGTCTCTTTTACGCTAAAGCAAGGTAAATGGCCTAAGACATGGCCCAAATCAAGAGATGCAAGTTTCACTTGCCTAGCACCGGGGATGGCAACTACTTCGTCACACGGATGCTATCTACGGGGGAAATCGCTGTTTTGGGGGACAATCAACAAACAACATGAAATTTATTAGGGGTTCACAAAAATTATCAATAAGTTATGAAAACAACGGTAGAACGTTTTCTTACCGAGAGGAGGCGGAAGAAACACTCCGGGGAACCCTAGGATCAGATCTGGAAGCAAATGGAGAAGTTTGGGGAAACTAGGGTTTTGGGGGTTTTGGGGATTTTGATGGGTTTTGGTGAGATTTTGGGGAAGATGAGAGGTGGATGGAGTGAATGGATGGTTTGGATGATGGATTTGAGGCTTGGAATGAAGAAATGAAGCTTGGAGGAAGATGGGGGCTGAAGGGGGAAGTTTTTAGGGTTTTGGGTCGTGTTGGAGAAGAAGAAGTCGTTTGGGTTGGGTATAAATAGGTTGGGCTGGCGGCTGCCCAGAAATTAGGGTTTTAACACTGGTTAGTCGGTCAAAGAGCAACCACTGACCGACTAGTTTGGCAACTAGTCGGTCGGTCGACCAACGCAGACCGACTAAGTGTAAACAGTAACTCCTGAACGAAAAATAGGATTTAGAGTTAGTCGGTCCATGAACAAGTACTGACCGACTAGTTTAGCATCTAGTCGGTCGATGAACGTTCTTAGACCGACTAAGAGTAAACAGTAACTGATACAAAAATAATATGATGAGTTAGTCGGTTCAAGAAGCATTGCTGACCGACTAGTTTGCAACCTAGTCTGTCAACCAACGTTTTTAGACCGACTAACGATAAACAGTAACTCCTGAGAAATTTAGAAAGCTAACTAGTCGGTCCAAGAAGGATTGCCGACCGACTGGATCGTCATCTAGTCGGTCGGTGGCCCATCTTACATCGGCTAATTAGCACCAAAAGTACCGATACGGAGCGCGGGGCCCCGGGATCGATTCCTATGACTCCTAGGCTTGATCTAACAGTAAGATACGACCGTTATGAAGTCCGTCACGAATGACATACTTCGAAATCGACAATCCTAAGGAAGAAACGAGAAAATACGACGAATCGATCGAAAATGAAATCTACGGAGACGAAAACCACACATGAGGAGAAAATCCACCAAAATACATATTATATTATATTATATCCAGATTCATGAAAAGCAGTCGTTACAGCTTCTTTGCTGCTTCTTTGGCTCTAGCTGATACAGCCTACTCGGTCGAGTAGGCCCTCTACTCGGTCAAGCTACTGTAGGTCTGAACTCCCTCCAGAATGCTGCTCTGTTTGGTTATGGCTCGGGTCGAGTAGATGATCAACTCGGTCGAGTGGATTTTCTACTCGGTTGAGTGGGGCATGTCCGTTTCCGCTGCAACGTCTGTGTGTCAACTCGGCGAGTGCTAATGCACTCGACCGAGTAGCCTGGGAACCTAAACACATGTAGGCATAGAGTTCTCATCTCTTGCTCTCTTCTCTTCCTCTCCTCCAATCTTCTTTCTTGCCTCGGCAAACTCTCATGGAACCTCGTCAATGACGTCCCAGACTTGTAGGATGTGTCCCTATCCCTATATAGCTCCAATTCACTCCAAAACTCTTGAAAATCCACAAAGCTATACGAAACTCGAATATGGCGTTAGAAGCATGATAATATATGAAAATGTAGACTTTGGATGCGAATATGATATGAAATGATGCAGAAAATATATGTAAAATATGGACACATCAAAATCCCCCAAGCTTATTTCTTACTCGTCCTCGAGGAAGACGAATACGAGGCTCACCGGGCGATAAAAATAAGAAATAGAAAAAAGAATGAAAGATTGATGGAGGTGCTAGATTATTCGGTTAGATCTCAAGCCATGGATACATATCATGATACTCTGAAAGAATCGGAATACATGCATATGAATTTCATATCTTGACTAAACATAATACTTGCAAGCCATAAAGAGCAAAGGAAGTGATTCTCTAAATTCATGTAATCAACTAATATTCACATCAAGTAATTCATAGAGTTTAATATACAAATGTTGGCGACGTACTTTTCAATCAAGAGTTATAAATGAAACATATAAGAATCACACCAAGCATACAATAAAGAATAGAATAAAAGTCATGGCATTCGCATATTTATTTCAAATCATGAAAAATCTCCATAGCTAATATATTTTGCAAAGTCTAAGCATTAACAAATATTTCCATTCATGCACAATCTCCGCTCTAATGTCGTGCTCACACATAGTCAAATGAATTCACCCTCCACCCCCAAAGCTTAGCTTGAGGCATCGCATCTAAAGAAAAGGATGGGAGAAAATGGAATTTTTTCCTTGATTGTCCCAAGTATTTTTTTGTAGCTCCAAGTAAGGGAATAAAGAGATTTTTTTCTTTTCTTTTTGGGGTTTTTATACTTTTTGAACTTTTTATTTCTCTCTCTTTTTTTCTTTTGTAGGAGCTATTTGATTTGCATTTTTGCCTTTTGGCTCCTTTTTGGCGTTTTGGACTTTTTGAAGCTAGCTATTCTTTTTGCGTGTATTTTTGGGAAATGATGCGATATAAGTAGCTGCAAGGGGGTGAACCCAAATGACATGTAGAGAAATAAAGAGATATATGGAGAAAGAAATATAATAACACTCAGTTCACTCTAAGATGTGCATGAACGGTTCAATAAGATAATACTTCAACTAAACTCATAAGTAAGCATGGATATTTTCAATCATTTCAATAAATGGCGAAGTCAAGCGATAAAGCATACAATCATATCAGGCATGTAGCAGAAGGTGAATAAGACAATAAGGCATATGCTTCAAATATATTAATGATGCGTTAATCTTGGTTCATTTCCAACCAAAGCATACTAAATATTATTTCATACATTCAGCTTCAATTAATTTCATGCATTCATATAGAGAGATCATCAAAAGAAATATATAGACAAGCATATGGATAGTAAGACACTGAAATACTCTACTGGCATGGCAAGAGATATAAGCATCGTGATAGCTATTAAAGCTAAAAGTGATATCATCATTCGGAATAAATCAAGCAGAAAGGGAAAAGAAAGGCGAAAAGAAGTAAAAATAAGCATGCAGGCATACCAAAACATGAAAAACGTGATGCTAAATGAATAAAATATAAGGGTGGAAAAGGGTGGAAAATAAAAATAAAAGGGTATAAAAAGGAAGATAATATATAAGAAATGAAAATAAAAGGCAATAGCGCTCACCCCCAAGCTAAATACAATAGTGTCCTCACTGATAAGAACACGCGTGCAAGGCGGGAAATGATGTTAGGGTGGGGTGGGTGGAGAAATAAAAAGGTAAAGTAAAAAATGAACTATACAAATAAAAATGGGAAAAATGCAAATGTGGATGCATGGCCTGCTGTCTAAATGCAAAAATATGGACAAGTAGGCAGATGATGCAAATGATGGTATGATGCAAGAAGGGGAAAATGCAAATGCTATATAAAAGATATATACAGATGGTGCAAAATGGGGTCGTCCCCAAAGCTATGCAAGAACAGGGCCCCAAAGAGACAGATGGGCACAAATATGTGTGTGTGTGGGGGGGGGGGGGGGCAGGAGCAAAAATAATATAATCAGAGTATCAAGCAGGGGCACCACCCTCTGGAGGTGGTGATGGGTCCCGCTGCTGGGGACCAGAAAGTGGGACAACAGGAGGTGCAATAGGTGTAGGCTCACCAAGTGTGTCAACGACAGGTGGGCCCATGGATGGTGTAGGAAGTGAAGTAGTAGGTGCGTCCACTAGGGGTGCAACGGGCTCAGGGGAAAGAGTGACAGGCCCTACAAAAGCCTGAGAATGCCGCACAGTGAGCGATGCGGGTGTGACAGGCAGGGGAGGGTCTGGTCAGGCATGAGGAGCGTGTGCGAGTATGACAGCTGGTGCACGCTACGTCCTCGAATATCAAGAATAGTCGTGAGATCCCGCTCAACTGACTGCTGGTGTGTGGCGACCGAGCTGGCGAAGGTGTCAAAGGCACGCTTCAAGCGAGCAACCTCAGTCTCCACTGCAGTAAGACGTGCGTCGGTATAGCGATAACCATTAGGAGGACGTGAACTACTAGAAATAACCCTCTCAGCCTGGCCTCGTCCATGTGAAGAACGAGGTCTGAAGACAAAATCAGGAGAGGGCAGTCTAGCAGGGATCTCGGTGGAAGAGGATGGAAATGGAATGGTTCTGAGATCCGGTGCCGAGATAGAAGAAACAGCAGCATCAGAAATGGGAGATGTCATGGAAACAGAAGTCGTGATAGACACCACGATGCTCTCAGTAAAGACAGTGGATGCTGGTAAAGAAGTCGTGCCAGAAAGTATAGCCGTGGACCCTAAAGTGATATGAACGAAAGTGAGGGGGTCCATAGGATCAGGTAGGGTGCTTGCAGACTCAAAACTGGTGGGGACAGTAGTGGTGGGGACAGGCTCTAAAGAAGGTGAAACAGTAGAAATAGGAGCGTCAGAAATAAACATGCCCTCAGGTCTGGGCATAGAAGATACTGAAGTAGTGACATCCGGGGGAAAGGTTTGGACAGCCTTGGAAGTCTCTACAGTGGTGGTGGGTGTGGAAGTGGTGAGGCTGATGGTAGTGGTAATGGTGGAAGCACTGACAGCTGTGTGGATAGAAGTGTTCGCGGGATGGGCTGGCTGGGCTGCTAAGAGGGCAGCAAAGTCGAGCTCCTACTCATCAGAGCTGAGTACCCAGTCATAGTCGTCATCGGCCACTGGTCCTCCTGGGGGCTCAAGCACGTGGATGAGAGGGATGGGAAAAATGCCAGGAATGACCCAATCAAGCATGGCTGGGTCAATACGTGTTAGATCGGGGCGGGGCAGATAGAGGTGGTGCTTGCCTGAGTGCCTAGTAGGTAGATCAAGTGATGTGCACCGTGTGGACTGATGATGTGCATGCAAGCAAGCACATCTAGAGTCAGTCGAGTAGGCCCGGTGGGTGTCGCTAGACCAGTTAGAAGTGCAAGACCGAGCATGGAAGCAAAAATAGTGAAGAAACTGTCACCACAGATATCTGTCACGGCGTGGATGATCTGGAGGAGGTGGTGACACATCCAGTGTGCTGCATCAGAAAATAGAAAGGGGTGGATGGTGCCATCGGGGTAATGGCGTAGAAGTCGAGTCATCACCATAAGATAGGTAAGCTCAGGAAGGGAGAGTGTCCTGACCTCTGGCCTGAAGAAGAGGGTGGTGGCTAGGTGGCGCTGTGCGTAGCAGAGGCAGGGGTAGACTATGGCTGAGTACTTAGCCCTGCTACGGCTATATCCTCGGAGGCTAGTGATACGACGCCAAAGCTGATCGACGTCGAACATGGTAAGCTCGTAGTCTGGATGGCAGGGAAATGGAAGTGTGCATGGATAATGGCATATGTGATCACTACGTCGCGGTCAAGCAACTGGAAGCGGATGCCGTCACGCTCTCGGACGATGGAGCTCATCGCCTCGAGGGTGAGGCGTGTGTACGTGCATGTGTGCATGGTGAGGAGTCGGTCGAAACTGATGATCTGGTAAAGCCTATGGATACCCTGTAGGATGCCCAGCCTGATGAGGGTAGGGACGTGGATGAAGCGGGTCGGGACGATGGTGCGATGAGAGATGGCGATGAAACGCTCGCAGAGAGCGTCGTCCCTGAAGACGATATCATACGTCCTCAGGGTGGATGGTGTAGGTTGTGCAGGTGGAGGTGGAGGAGCAGGAGCGGTGGGTGTCGGGATGGGGGCAGTGAGTGGGGACTCTATCGCTAGAGGCGTAGGGATGGTGATCGTGAGGGTAAGGATGAGGACGTGGAGGTTCACAAGAGCTCCTCGGAAGTGGGTGAGTGGCGACGACGGTGTGATGGTCAAGAAGAGGAGGAGCCGGGATCGTTGTCCTTTCTCTTCCTGGCCGGTGGAGGCTTTCTAGGCCGCAACCTAGGAGGCATCGTGCAAATGGTATGCTAAGCTACGAAAATACGAGACATGGTGATAAAGATAAGAGTGGAGCGAGAATACTGAGTCTGTAAGTCACGGCGAAAGCAAAAGTGATCGTACGCATGCGAAGCCTCGACCCAAAGATCCCCCAAGCTATCCCAAGCCGATCGTCTCTACGAATAGCTCCAAATGTACCTGCAAATGGTAATGAAGATAGGATTAGCAAGTAATTAATTAAAAAATGAATCGGTATGGGATTCTAAAATAGAAGGAATTAGAAATGTGGTTCAAAATTGGGGTGAAAGGGGAGAGAGATGGATATAGGGAGGATGACGGTCGGATCGAGTAGCAGAACGGCGGCGCTCGGGCGGTGAGTGGAAGCACTCCGACGGCTTCGGTCGGAGCGAGCGAAGGTTGAGGGCAAAGAGGGAGATTTAGAGAGAGAGAGAGAGAGAGAGAGAGAGAGAGAGAGAAAGAGAGGAGAGAGGGATGGAGAGGAGGGTGTTTTGAGCAGACCGAGCAGGCGGTGGGGGCGGCGCTCGGGCGAAGTAAGCGACGAAGGCAGCGAGGCATCAGATCGAGCTGAGGAGGGTTAGGGCTAAGCGAACTCGGGCTCTAGGGGTTGATTTCAAATTAGAATAGGATAAAGGCAAAGCCCGAGTTAGGTTGGTTTTATATAAACCGAGTCCAGCTCGGTTTAGTTGTGGGCCCCTTGACTAATGGCTGCTCGATCGAGCAGCGATCGCTGCTCGGTCGAGCTGGAAAATTATAAAAAAATTTGAATTATTAAATCCTGAATTTGCACCCTAGCACTCGACCGAGCTGCTTACTCAGCTCGGTCGAACTGAATTGAAACAGATTGTTGATTTCAGCTCCTTTTGCTCCCTTTGCAGATCGACCGAGTACGTATCTACTCGGTCGAGTCCATTAAGTTTTCAGAGCGATGTTTTAACACTTTTGGACTTCTTTTGTAGCTCGACCGAGTAAGGTAGCTACTTGGTCGAGTCGAATTAGAAACAAAATGCTGTTTTTGGTCTCTTAGAGTTCTAGAGAAGATACTCGGTCGAGTCCATTTGACTTCCAGAGTGCTCTTTTAACTGCTTTCTCGGGCTGATTGTAGCTCGAACGAGAAGGGTAGCTGCTCGGTCGAGTGACCTGCTACTCATCCTCCAAGCTGGTGTTGCTCTATGGATCACTTCTCTTGGTTCCTTCTTTATTTCTTTTCATCATTTGGCACACACTCTCCATTGTTCAACATGTAGAAGGAAGACCTCATCAAATTTTTATGTTTTGTATTTTTAAGGAATTAAAAGCATTTTTGTTTTTTGTTTTTTTCAATAGAAAAGGGAAGAACAAAAGGAAAAATAAAAACTAAAGAAAGAAAACTCGGGTTGCCTCACGAATAAGCGCTTGTTTTAAGTCGTAAGCTCGACTCCATCTAGATTTTCAATGATGATCGTGGATGTTGGGTGCATATGAAATATGCCTATCATGCTTTCCAATGAGGCCCTGCAGCAAAAGTTGGCATGCCTCTCTTTGTTGGCCTTCCTCGGTCGAAAAGATCGTAGCCTCAGGTTCTTGATGTTGCAATGGTACTCCAGGAGGCTCCTCATCTGGCACTTGCAAGTAGGCAGCCACCGCCTTGTTGTATACGACGTCGCCGTCGTCATCTAAGCTCGTCCTGATGGGTCTTTGGAAATCTCCTCCATGGCATATTCATTGGTAGCCTCGTCCTCTAAGAGCTCAAGATAGCTTGCATCTTCTTGTGGGGCGTGGTCCCTCATTGACTTTTGCAAGCGGAATTCAACCTCAATGCTGCCCATATTCAAAGATAGCATCCCCTCATGGACATCGATCAATACTCCGACTGTCGCCATGAATGGACGCCCCAATATAATTTGTGAACTACCATTCTCCGGCATATCCATGATCATAAACTCTACTGGCACGCATAGCCCGGGCGATATTTGCAATATGATTTCGCATGCTGTGCCCACCGGATAGGTAATCGATTGGTCCGCTAGTTGAATGCTCATGTCGGTAGGCTTAAGTTCTGTTCATTTATCTAGCCGTTTAAAGATAGTGAGCGGTATCAAGATAGTATTTGCTCCCAAGTCGATCAAGGCTCTACTAATTGGGGTGCCGCCAACGGAGCATGGCACCGTGAAACTCCAGGGATCCGACAACCTCTTAGGTAGATGATTTTTGATGATGGAGGTGCAATTATCCAAAAGCTTCACCTCTTCTTATTTACGCTTCCCTGGTATTAGATCCTTTAAGAGCTTAGCATACGTGGGGATTTTCGTGATTGTGTCCATGAATGGGATATTCAATTGGAATACCTTAAGAAGCTCGGAGAACTTGGTATACTTCTTCTCTAATTTCACCCTGGCTAATCTTTGAGGATCATCAAATAAAGTTCGCTCCCGTAAGCTTTCATGAAATCTACAAAAACTATCACCTCAAAACTCCCCTCTAAAAGGGATCCGATCCGCAGGAAGCTTGCTTAAACTGAATTCTTGTTGATGAAATCCGTGCAAGTGAAACCTAAAACATCGTCAGCCATAAGTCTAAGGGGCCACCCCATCGCTATTGAACGACCTACCTAAAGATTGACATCAGTAAGTCGAAGGGGCCACCCCTTCGCAACTGAACGACTCTCCTAAAGAAACGTCAGCTGTAAGTCGAAGGGGCCACCCCTTCACAACTGAACGATTCTTCAAAAGATACGTCAGCCATAATCCAAATAGGCCACCCCTTCGATACTAAACAACTCTCCTAAAGAGATCGTCAGTCGTAAGCCGAATGGGCCATCCCTTCGCAACTGAACGGCTCTCCTAAAGAGACGTCAATCGTAAACCGAAGGGGCCACCCCTTCGAAACCGAATGCCTCTCTGATCGCGCCAGGATATACACCCGAAAAACGACTGTAGTTTTACCGTAAGTGCACGGCGTAGTGGCGAGTGGGTATCGAACTCAGGGAGGACAATTGATAGTATCTTACTTTGATCACCTAGCTATTGATAGAATAAGAATAGTTTGATGGTAATGTCACAATCGTTCAAATAGCAGATAGATATCAATATAATAAAAGCGTCTAGGGATAGGAAATCCCCACTACGGACCGTTTTTATCCTTGTGAATTATGAACATCAATGTTGCAAGGCTTGAATGTAGGTGAACTAGTCGCAACTTAATGTAGAACCAAGCTCACGCTCTCACGCTATTACCGGTCTATAGCAACCTAAATTAGGGCCCACTCTCGTGCAAATCCTAACCTAAGCCACAAGCATGAAGATCGACATCATCGCCCAATCGCAAATCGAATCCACTCTCGTGCAAACTCAAGCTACAACCTAGGTTATGATAGTTCGTATTCGTCCAATCTCTTGCAAACGAATATTAGTATAGATTTATAATGAAAATCCTAGCTTTGGTCCAATCTCTTGCAAACCAAATCTAGAGAATTTCGATTATAAACCTAAGTCGAATATCTAGGCCTTCCCATCAATTGGGATCTAATCTCTTGCAAATACCAATTGAAGGAAATTCCTAGCTACTCACAATAAATAAATCAAAACATAACCTTTCTTCAATCCTAGCAACAATTCTATTCATCGGGTCCATAGGGTTCATCTCCATGACCTAGAACGAATAAACTACTCACAAATCATCATCGAAATCTCAGAAATAAAGTAATAGATCATAGCACAATTCATTGCAAAGAAGAGACAATTCATAAAAATAAGATTTTAGCAAGAAAGATCAAACCAAAATTGTCGCCTATGATCTCTAGCTGAGATTTCACAAAAGAATAGCCGTCAAAAAATAATAGAAGTCTCCACGAAAACTAGGGATAAACCTAGGTTTAAATACAAGCCAAAATCGTCCAAAAAAATCCTGACAGAATTGCCCCTGCGCAGCCCAGAATTCGCAATCTGTGTAGCAGTCGGAATGCGTCACTCGGCCGAGTAACAATGTCACTCGGCCGAGTGACAGACCCGAATAATAAAACAGAGAATCTAGGGGTTTCGGGGTCTGTCTCTCTGACTGACTCGGGCGAGTCGGCTTCTTTACTCGGTCGAGTAAGCAATCGTGCTCGACCGAGTAGGCTTCTCGAAATTTTCCAGTAACTTGGCCCTTTCTCGGTTGAAAATCCCTGTTCTACTCGGGCAAGTGAGCTTTCTCACTCGGACGAGTAGACTTCCTTGATCGGTCGAGGAAACCTTGAAATTTTGCTGTACGTATTCGTTTCACTCGACCGAATACAGCTTCTGACTCAGCTGAGTAAGCAGTCTGTTCGGCCGAGTAGGCTGTATCAGTCTTCTTTTCTTCTCCTCCTCGCCTCCTCGTTGATTCTCTTAAATTCCTTCCTCCTCTGCTCATCCTCAAGCGCTCATAACTCCTCAAATAAGCTGTGGACGATGCTCCGGTGTGCACGAAAGTCCCTTGATGTCATTTTTGCTCTAGATCGCTCCATATCTCCTGAAATACGAAAAAAATGAGAAATAGTGAAAAGCAACGCGATATCGTTGAATAATCGTAGAAAACGCAATATGGGCGATCAAAATGACATGAAAACATGCCGAAAAAGGTGTAAAAAAGGAGCGATCAAAATCCCCCAAGCTTACCTCTTACTCGTCCTCGAGGAAGATAAGTAATGTTGGGGTTTTGGCGGACCCCCAGAGCTCGGATCTGTGTCCGTCCTAAGTCGGACGGACCACAGAGGCACAAAAGCACAGCGGAAAACGAAAATCAAAAATTTTCTAGACTAGCTAAACTATTTAGCTAGGCTCTGGGGAGCCAGAACCTAGCCCGATCTATGCCAACTTGGGGTGGATCTGACCACCCCAAGAGGGATCTACTCCTAAAGCGACTAATCTGGCCGGGAAGAAGTTGCGACCAAAAATTGGTCGACCAATTTGGTGTTTTTGGTCGACCAATTCGACAGAAGGTCTGGGTCGATTGCAAACTTGCCAAATGACCCATACGGGGTAACAAAAGTCCTTGGTCAAACTCAAATGTGTCGATTAGTCCATACGGGGCTAACCACAGTGC
Organism: Scilla litardierei; assembly: GCA_030789695.1. Classification (NCBI taxonomy): domain Eukaryota; kingdom Viridiplantae; phylum Streptophyta; class Magnoliopsida; order Asparagales; family Asparagaceae; genus Scilla; species Scilla litardierei. Next base: position 129,584,257 of record CM061138.1, read on the forward strand.
CAACTAGTTCATACGGGACTAACGTTTTAATGAAGTTTTTTTGGGGCTCTACTCCTTGAAGATTAGCCATAGTGCTCTACTTCATGCGAGATTAGCCAAGTCATTGTGCTCTACTCTACGGAGATTAGCCAATGTACTTATGACGTTGTGCTCTACTCTACTGAGATTAGCCAATGTATTTTGAATTTTTGAAAAATACGTTTTTCAAAAACGCTTTTCCGCTGCAAAGTACTATAAGAGTACTAACATTTGATAAAGTGAGGGAGAAATATTGAAAGTTACTCTAGATGGTGATTGGAAACATGGTGACCTTTCCGACTCTAGGGTAACATCTTCAATATTTTTCGAAAGTAACTTATCAAATTATGAATATAATTCCAAGTGGGAGTTGATTTTAGAACTATCCATATGGGATATTCTATTATCATTTCAAGTGGGAATTATATTTGAAAAATACGTTTTCAAACACGTTTTTCCGCTGCTAGTACTATAAGAGTACTATTGTTTGATAAGTGATGGGGGAATATTGAGGGTTGTTCTAGATGGTGATTGGAATCATAGAGACCTTTTCGATTCTAGAACAACATCTTCAATATTTTTCGAAAGTAACTTATCAAATACAATATAATTCCAAGTGGGATTTTGAATTTTTAGAACTATCCAAATGGGATACTCTATTATCATTTCAAGTGGGAGTTATATTTTAAGAATTTTTATGCAATGTTTTGATCGAACCTTCGGTTTTGTGTCTTTTGCAGCATTTTAAAAGTAAAATGTCTTCCGCTTCAAAGAATATCGTCGCTGAGTTAAACAAAGGTGAAAAACTCAACGGCGATAATTACAAACTTTGGTCCATTAAGATACAATACGTTTTAGAGGAGCAAGAAGTGCTCGAAACTCTAAAGAACGTAATGATTGAACCTGAGTTGGGCACTACGGCCCAACACCGAAGAGACAAGGAAGCTTTTGATGCTTGGTCTCGGAAGAATAAGATAGCGCGCATTACGTTATTAAGCAGTATGGCTGATGACATAATGCGCATCTTCCGAGAACATGACCTAGCCATGGACATATGGTCCAAGCTAGAGGAGAAGTTCGGTGGCACATCGGTGTCCAAACTTCGCGCCTTAACTATAAAGTTCGATACATATAAGAAACGTCCAGATCATTCCATGGGGAAACATCTGCGACATATGGCGAACCTTATATCAGAGTTAAAGGACGCAGGTCATGTGCTCACGGATGAGCAACAAATCCAAGCAGTCATACGTTCCCTACCAAATGGGTGGGATCAGATGAAGATTCATCTCACTCATAATGAGAGCATCAAGACCTTCAACGATGTTTCCAAGCACCTCGAATTAGAGGAAGAGCGGCTTGCGGCTGCCAAGCCAGGTGCAGAAGTGCACATGGTTGCTAGTTCCTCACACGGGGGAAAGAAACGTAAAGATCGTTCGAAGTCTTCTAATGAACGTAATAAGCAACCTTAGTCTACAAAGGAACCCAAACATAAGGGTGGGCACAAGAAATGGCACAAGAAGAAAGACTTGAAAAGGATCAAGTGCTTCAAGTGCAACAAGCTCGGTCACTATGCTCGTTCGTGTACGAGTGGAAGTGACGAGGTAACTTGTAATACTAGTTACATATGTGTTTCTAGTTCACTATTTCTTGTGGAATCTAATCCATTTTGGGATAATTGATTCAGGTGCCACCGACCACATAGCAAAGGACAAACAGTCCTTCGTGGAGTATCACCGGATACCCCAAGGAATGAAATGGATCAATGTAGGAAACAACACACGTGTTGAAGTGAAAGGCGTTGGGACTCGCAAGCTAGTCTTGGACAACGGCCGCACTCTCCTACTTCATGATGTTCTCTTCATTCCATATATTCAAAGGAATATTAATACTGTGGTCAATTTAATGGGTCTTGGTTGGTTCCTTCATGATTGTAATATGGACCTATTTTGTAATAATTCCTTTATTGGTACTGGGTTTGTATTTCAAAGGATTTATTGTAATAAGTACAATGTATTTCCTCATGTAATGAAAATTTCCTTGTGACAAATTCTTTGACTAATGAGTCTAATATAATTTGTTGGCACGCAAGGCTTGGTCATATTGGACCAATGCGTATAGATAGACTTGCCAAACGTGGCCTTCTATCCAATGTTTCAAAGGTTGAAATGTCGACCTGCGAACATTGCCTTGTGAGGAAATCTTGTCTCAAGCCGTTTGGAACCGGCACAAGGGCCGAGGTTCCATTACAGCTTATCCATTCGGACATATGTGGTCCGATGAATGTCATGACAAGACGCGGGAAGTCCTATTTTTCATCACTTTTATTGATGATTTCACCCGATTCGGTCATATCTATTTGATATCCCACAAAAGTGAAAGCACTAAACCTGCTTTAAAAACTATATGAGTTTAGTGGAGAATCAATTAGAACGCAAGATTAAGGTCGTGCGAACCGATAGGGGCGGTGAATATCAATCAACAAGTTTAAAGGAACTTTTGTGATGAAAACGGCATAGTACATCAGGTATCTATGCCTTATACTCCTCAACAAATTGGTGTTGCAGAAAGGAGGTATAGGACTTTAATGAAAAATGGTCCGTTCATTGATGGCGTAAGCTAACTTGCCAATCACTTTTTGGGGTGATGCATTATTGACGGCCGCTTTCATTTTGAACCGCGTACCCTCGAAATCAGTTAGCTCCACTCCTTATGAGTTGTGGAACCAAAGGTCTCCTGACTTAGACATTTTGAAACCTTGGGGTTGTGCATTCTACGCACATATTTCCTCCCATAAGTATGGCAAACTTGGGCCAAGGGGAAGGAAACGTATCTTTATACGATACGCAGAAAACTCCAAAGGTTATATGTTTGTTAGTCAGGAAGACAATGGTGGGCTAATTGAGTTTGAGTCGAGGGATGTCACTTTCTTGGAAAACGAGTTTCCAAGACAGGGCGAGATAAGTCAGGACTTATCTTTATTTGAGATTTATGATCAAGAAGGATTACCTCATTCGAGTGGGAGAATTCTTGGTGAAAACGAAAATACGTTTCAACCTTCACCAATGGATTATACGAATGACGATTATCCTATTCCATACGGGAATAATGATCCAAGTGGGAGCAATTCTAACGACATTCCAAGTGGGAGTGATATTAGAATTGATCTAAATTCGAGTCAACAAGGACTTGAAGAAATCTCAAATACAACGTAGTAGTCGTACAAGGTTGGCTCCTCTAAGATTTGAGGTAAACCTTTATGACTTTACTACAAGATGATGACAAGCCTGCTACTTTCAAACAGGCCGCATCATGCCCTGCGAAAGACAAATGGATGGAAGCGATGAAGGAGGAATTGAAATCCATGAAAGTTAACCAAGTCTGGGACTTAGTTAACTTACCCAGAGGACATAGAGCAATTGGGAACAAATGGGTTCTCAAGATCAAGCATAAGGCTGATGGCTCTATTGACAGATATAAAGCTCGCCTTGTCGCGAAAGGTTTTACGCAACAGGAAGGGATAGACTACGAAGAGACCTTCTCACCTGTTGTGCATTTTACCTTGATTCGCATGATTCTGGCAATGGTAGCTTGCTTATACCTCGAATTACATCAGATGGATGTAAAGACTGCCTTTCTCAATGGAGAATTGGACGAGGAGATCTATATGGAACAACCAACAGGGTTTGTAAAAGAAGAAAACGAACATAAGGTTTGTAAACTTCGTAAGTCCATATATGGTCTTAAATAATCCTCGAGGCAATGGTATATACGATTTCAAGAAGTTGTCTTATCAAATGGATTTTCCATGCTTGATGAAGATAACTGAGTATATATCAAGAGGATTAAAAGCAAGTATATTATCATGTCTCTATATGTAGATGACATTTTAATAGCCAGAAATGACAAGGGCTTTGTGATGAGTATCAAGGCTTGGCTTTCATCAGTATTTGAGATGAAAGGCATAGGAAAAGCCGCATATATCCTTGGAGTTAAGATTTCAAGGAATCGTTCGAAGAAACTTCTTTCTCTTTCACAGGAGACTTATATAAAGAAGGTTCTAGAACGATTTAATATGCAGGACTGCAAGTCCATTGATATTCATATAAGCATATGCGATAATTTATATCTGGAATCGTGTCCAAAGAACCAAAAGGAAAAGGAAATTATGGAAAAAGTTCCATATTCCAGTGCAGTTGATAGTCTTATGTACGCTATGGTGTGTACGAGACCGGACATCTGTTTTGCCGTTGGAAATGGTAAGCTGTTACCAATCCAACCCAGGGCAAGAACACTGGAAAGCGGTTAAGAGGATAATGCAGTATCTTAAAGGAACTGCAGATTTGCAAAAGACTATGATAAAACCAAGAAGGTAGACATAAGGTACATATCTACGCATGAGATGATAGAGGATCAGCTTACGAAAGCGATCCCCAGAAATGTGTTTTATAAACACTTATCATCCCAAGGATTGCGTATGAGCTGAGTTGTACCAATATATATTCCCATGTCTAAGAAAGATCAAATTTAATAAAAGAATAAGTTCTTTTTCAAACATTGCATATGAATTTCTTAAGAAATGTTTGTGTACATTTTTGAAATCTCAGCTGAATTGTGTGTATGTCGGACAGATAAAGGTTGGCTCTCTCACATGAGTAACCGCCTTATCTTATCAGATGGATAAGATAGAGATGAGACTAGTTTAAAGTCAAAAATCATTAGACGAATGATTTAGAGTCATGACTTAAACAAGATAGTCGAATGAAAGATCTGCATCATATGGATGCTTACAAAAGATCTGAGATCTGTATCACAAGGATATTTGAAAGAGATCTCGTAGGATTTTTAAATCCTATCTGTCTTATGCAGGATGAGAGTCCGTGAATATTTCACGAGTAGTAAAGGGACTCAAAAAGATAGGCACTGTGGTGTCAGATCTTTTCATCCGTACAACATCATTAAGACATACTCTCCCTGGGAAAGGAGTGATGTTGTAATACGTGTTCATACCACGTATGCATTTAGACCAATGAGTTAGTAGCAATAGTGTTTGCTATTATGTGAGACTCAAAGACCATACGGGTCTTAACTCTTACCCTCAAGGACTCCAATTGGTTCATTTAGATTTGACGAGATGATCGCTATCTTAGCATGTTACTTATGGGCTATGATAATTCGGCTCGGCGGGGCACGTTAGAAAAGCGAATCAAGTCAAGATCAGAAGGTTCTCAAGAAGAGGAAGATTGATTTCATATTCGCATTTGGACTTTAATGATTCAAAGCTGGCCAGCCAATTGTGATCCAGATGGGATTCAATTGTTGAATATAAAGTATAAGAAATGTGAAGAAATAATCTAGGGTAAAGCATGCGTTGAACTACTCAACTTTGCACCTTCGAGGTCGTTGTGTATCTCTAACAAGTGCACAACAACAGACTCTACGCGCATGACGGTCGCACGGTCTATTTCTCGGTATGATGGATGAAAGAACTAAGGGAAAGACGTTCTCTTACAATCCCCTCAAGTGTGAGTGGGAGATGTTGGATATGGAAGACGTTTGTACACCCTTGTGGGGGATGTACGAGGGAATACGGACCTCGAACGTCGCGTACACGAAGTCGTGTACAAAGGGAATCTGTTCCCTTACGGAGAGGATCTCTGGATGAGTGGGAAAGTCGCATTATATATGCATAAGTGCATGCGACATATGGCTAATAAAGGGGGAATATCTTAAGCTTATGTTGTACCATGCATATGGTACAACTTAAGCTTATAATGTGCCATGTATCATGGTACACCTTAATTAAGTTGTTCCAAAGGAACAACTTACCCTAAAATAACTACCTTGGGGGCTATAAATAAGACCCAAGGGTAAGCCATTTCTTACACCATTTGCATGAAATTCATGCATGCAACTTCATCATAGCGAAGCTCTGCAGAAATCCTTTCTCTTCCTCTATCCAAGTTCTTAATCTAAAGTAGAGATTTAGATTGTGGATTAGTAGCCTTACTCCGTTCGTGAGTAGACTCGATCCGTCGTGGCGAATCCGAAGGCGAAGTTCGTAGACTACCGTGCCGCGTACGCAAGCGTAAGTCTCAACTTCATATTATCGATCCTAACTCTGTTTTGGACAGGATCCTACACATAGGTCTAAGCTACACCGTTCACTCACAGGTTTGTATAAATGACTTCAGGTCTTAAGGACCAGCTAACCTATCATCATCCTAGAGTTATTAAAGACAATTGAGTTAAAGTTAACCATTTAATAACTCTTATGTGGTTGTTCAGTGAACTCATTCTCCAATGAGCACCTGTGTCTCGTCTCCGACTTCACCAATTTGAATGACTATGATATCATCATTACCCTAAGGTAAGACTAAGACACAATGGTCTATCCGATGTGTCGATATCCAGTTCTCGACACATCTATGACTATGAACCGTTTAAGACTTACGTTTCTATTCGGTCACTTAATTACTCATAATCGAGATCTCATCTAGATACGTAAGGACCTAACCATAAGTATATGGATATTATCTAAGTATATTAATACGAACGATTTTATACTTAGAATAATACGTACCATGTACCGTATGAACAAGACGTATATCTGGGATAAATTGCTTTATGGGTACATATTCTCCTACATCTCCCACTTGCACTTAGGCCATTTATCTCGGTATCTCATACCGTTATAACATATCAGTCATTTTGACATTTATATGACAAACCTAAGAGTGGTTCTACTAACGAGTATCTACAACGAATTTTAATGGATTAATACATCTCTTGATCACATAGGGTTGATCCTTTGGAAAAATGATCTGGATCAATTTTTCCTATCTTTGTATAGCTAACAATTAACTTATACAATCTTGATGTAGGGTCTAACATTATAATCTATAAGTCAGTCTCAGCTCATTCCACTTTTCTTGAGTCAATATGTCAAGTACATACATGACTCCATGAGTCTCTATATATTCGATTAAATCAAAACAATTTTGATTCAATGTTCTATATAGATGATTTATTAAAGGTGGAAATCATTTTTACTTAGTCCGAGAGACCGGAACTAAGTATACGAGCTTGCTCCCACTGACTTTGAGAATTGCCTGGTTAAATACTTCAATATTATGTCTAAATCATATTTAGATTATATATACGAAGATATAACCATTTGATAAGTGCTTTAGATGGAATGTACTAGTGTCAGGTTCGGTTTGACAAATGAGTCAAGTCAAGATCGGTTTAAGGAATCTTGACATTGACTCGCTCAATCAAAACGTCCTACATTGTACCTTTCCCTTAACCAACATTTAATATTAACTCTTTAATAACTAAATGCGGTTTATTAAGAATTAATCTTAACATGCGTATAATTGTGATCGCACACAATTTATACGCCCCAGGAACCTATACTTAACTACCGATTGACTATAACATTAATTCAGCTCAAACAACATTTTCCGAAGCTTCGCATCATCATTCGAGAATTTACGTAATCATCTCAGAAGGCCACAATCACAGAAAATTTAAGCCAATCAAATTTCAACTCAACATCAAACGTAATTCCTGAGACATTCATAAAACAACGGATTCATTAAGATGAACCGTAATTTGTTTATCCAATAAACTTTGAGTGTAGAACACTCAATCATTGTTTTCAACTCAAAAGAAATGATACATTTTATTTAACTAAAATTAGTATCATCTCCGTCTTGATCATGTCTCTTGAAGTCGTTGAACGGCCCTAGCAGCAACGATTGCTCAGATTGCCGACCGTCCTCCGCACTTCTCCTAATCTCCGCTTCACATCAGCCACCTGTATACAATACACAGATGTCTTTTAGTATCTCATACTATAAGATTGGAAATAATTACATTTTGTTGAATTGAGTTTGTACCTGAGGTGGAGGCATCCGTATGCCCCTTCTTCTTCTCTGCAAGATAGATCTTACAGTTCCTCTTCCAGTGGCCAATCTTGTGGCAATGGAAGCACTCAGATTTTGATGGGGCCCCTTTAGTCTTTTTCTTCCCTTTCTTTGCCTTCGCAGGTTGCAGGACCTGCCTCTTCGTACCCTTGCCTTTCGGCTGGTCGGAAGAAGCAGAGCCGACAACCAGTGCAGTCGGCTTCTTCTCAATCTCCTCAAACTGCCTAAGCATATTGAGGAGACCAGGAAGATCCGTTTCAAGACTGTTCATTATAAAACCAGTGATGAAAGGCTTAAACTCAGGAGTCAAAGACTTTAGGATAATGTCTGTGGACATCTCATTGTCCAAGACAAATCCTAACTGGGCGGCATCCTCTACGTACCCGATCATCTTGATAACATGATCCTGTATGGGCTCTGCCCCCATCTTGGTGCCCCAGAGGTTGCTGGTGGCTTTGAACTTGGCAGCTCGAGATCGCTTGCCGTACAACTCTTATGCATTAAGGAGCATGCTTTGAACATCCATATGTTCATGCTTCCTCAGCAGCTCGTTGCTCATCGAAGCCAGAGTAAGGCACCTGGCCTTCTCTGCATCCCTCTGGTAGAATTTGTAGGCTTCTTTTTCCTCGAAGGTCGAATCTTCATCGGGCTTATCTGGAGCGTCCTCGAACAGTAAGTATCCTATCCCGGCTAGGGAAAGGACCAACTTAATGTTCCTAAGCCAATCTTTGTAGTTCGTTCCATCCAGCACATTCTTCTCAACCATATATCTAAGACCCGAATCCATTCTGCATTTTATAGATACTTTTAGTCAGTATATGTTCGTAGTATAGTTTTAATGGTTTTTATAAAACTATATTCTCCCACTAAATTTATTAAAGCCATAATAAACAATTTATTATAAAACAACATTTGTGAGAGAGGGATCCGACTACCCTGAGTCTGACAACCTTGAGTGTATCTCAACAAGTTGTCCGACTCTGCAGTCGGTAGACGAACTCGTCGTCAATCATATTAACTATGATTCCCTATCGATTTTTACCCCTAGTCATTTGTGATCATGAGTGTGCTCAACCGGATCACAATGGCTAGCCTAGTCGGACCCTTGTTTTCGTGTCTAGCCTGACTTGCCCCGCCGCTCGGTGTATGCACGACACGTTGGTTTGGGTCAGGACTTAGACTACATTCTTGGTTAGACTTACGACGATGCTCGGAGGATGATACATCAGTTTCAGTCAGGTCAAGATGTCAATCAAGAAATCGGTTTCTATAAGATTGACATATTACGGCTTGAGTGTAGCTCAACAACCGTAACATGTTTCTTACAGTTGACAACTCCTAAAACAAGGAGGGCTACGATTTATCTTGAACAAGATTATTATCGTATTGACTTAGGTATAGTCGATGGACTTACACAGTCATGAATCAACTTCTTGCGGTCCAGCGGACGCGGCCAGGGAATTGACTAAGCCAGGACCACTTGTTACCCAGTCTAGCTAGGTTGGTCCAGCAAACTTAGCCAAGCACATTGACCGACATCATGATCCATTGAAGGAGTTTTCATCAATTCTATGTTTTCCAAACAACTAAATGGCTTTTAATTAAGAAAACTAGTTAATCCTTATCAACTAGTGAATCCTAAAATTCGAAGTTTTATGGATTGGTTGAACAATTTTTATTAAGTCCTTATCAACTATAAGGTTCTTCGTTCAACGTGCTACCCCAATCTAATTAGGATTTTATAAAACAATTCAACATTTTCAAAAATAGTCTCTTGTGAAAATCATCAATTAAACGATTTATTAGAAATGATTTACAAACAAAGGGACTACCCTAATCTGGTATTAGGTTTTGATGTTGTTTTGTTTTATCAAACGTAACATGTCACTAGTTTATAAAATTACATCTCATAAAATTTTTAAACATTTAATGGCTAACCTAATAAGGTTCATGAATACATTATTCAATATGTCCATTAAATAAAATGAAACAACTAATTTATCCGCATAAAAGAAAGTTTCATATTTGTGACATCTGACGAGTATTTGCAAGTTTAAAATTATCTACATAATAAAAACACGCAAATCTAAAATTTAACAATTAAGTTCGAAGATTAAATTTTAAAGCTTCAAACATTTTATCACATAAAACTAGGTATAAAAATTATCAAATAATTTTAAAACCTAGACTTTAAAATTTTAATCAATCATTTCCAAAATTAAAATATCGCATAAATAATTTTACAAAACCTATATGTAATTTAAAAGAAACTAATTATCTTTTCATCTCATGAAAATAAAATAGTTCTAAGATTTACATATCTACTAAAGCAATTTTAAAACACCTTTTAAAATCATTAGAAATCGATTAAAAGCTTTCAATCAAAGTTTTTAAAGTTTCTAATCTTTATGTAACTTAAGAAAAATTAAATTTCAAAAATAAAATATTTCTAAAAATTACATAAACATTTAAATGCTCGAAAAATATTTATATCTCATAAAAATATTATAAAGCATTTAAAACGTTCGAGATCCATTTAAAATTATCGCATAAGATTAAATTGTCCCAAAAAAATTTCGTGTTGCAAAAAACGATTTTTGAAACACAAAACAATTATTAAAACTTATTTAACATAAAGCTAAAATAGTTTTATATGTTAAAATTAAGCAATTTAAAAGATTTTAAAAAAGTCGCTATAGTAGATCTATAGCATAACCGTGGCTCTGATACCACTGTTGGGGTTTTGGCGGACCCCCAGAGCTCGGATCTGTGTCCGTCCTTAGTCGGACGGACCACAGGGGCACAAAAGCGCAGCGGAAAAACGAATTTCATAAATTCTAGACTAGCTAAACTATTTAGCTAGGCTCTGGGGAGCCAGAACCTAGCCCGATCTATGCCAACTTGGGGTGGATCTGACCACCCCAAGAGGGATCTACTCTAAAGCGACTAATTTAAATCTACACTAAATTACTTAAACACATACCCGGAATCTTGGCCCTGGAGCAGGCAAGATGTACCGCACCGTCTTCAGAAGCTCCTCGTAGCCGAGCCGCTTTGACTCGATCCGTCTGAGCCGCCTCGCACCCTCGCACCGATCCGCCCGAGCCGACTTTCGCCTCCGAGCCGATCACACGCGGTAGAAAGTTTCACTTGAGAAGAACCCGCGTCTTAGACGTCCGGATCAAAATCCAAACCCCCTTCGTAGTCTTGCTAGGACTACTCCGGAGAACAGGAAGAGAGAGAGAGAATAATTTAGTCGCCGATCGAGCTTGCTCTAAAAGTCTGGAGCTACTCGATCGATGGCTTGGTGTGTTTTTCAACGAAGAGAGTGCACCCCTATTTATATAGGGAGTCGGCATTCACTCTCTCGTTGCGAGCAATGTGGGACATGTCGCAAATGGGAGAAAAAAACAATTAAGCCAATTTGGCTTAATTTCAAGTTAAAATGAGCTTTTCATAAAAGCACACTTTAACTAATTAATTCTCTTTGCACATTAAACTTTAGACACCAAACAAGCTATCAATCCGAAGGGCTTCGAATGGTGAACGCGTAGGAACCAACGACGACGAATTTCGACTTCGTTTGACCCCTCAAACAAATGCCCAAAGTTGAGCAAATTATCAAAATTCGTAGCCATCATTTGGGGTTTCAAAAAACCCAAAATGACTTAAGTTGCGGGCGCGCCCGCTAAGCTTTGCGGACGCGCCCGCTAAGCTTAGCGGGCGCGCCCGCCCAAGGGGGCTAAGGCGGGCGGCACGCCCGCTGGGCAGCAGGCGTGCGCCCGCTGCAGCCAGCGGGCCGTGCCCGCTGCAACAGCGGGCGCTGGCCCGCTGTGCAGCAGGCGTACGCCCGCTGTAGACAGCGGGCTGCGCCCGTTCGCCCTTGCCTATGGGCCTTTAGCCCAGTGGGTCTAACCCACTTCACCTTGGACTGTTTTCGCGTTTTCGGGCTCGTTTGAGCTCCGATTTGGACGCGGTTTGAACCTGTGTTTAGACCGGGACGATCCCGTCATCCAGGTAACCCTTTCCAATATATTTGTTCCTACTAAATTTGTCGTAACCAATTTACGACACGTTTAATCTTTGGTTTGCATCAAATGCAACGTTTGTCCCTATTGCTATTGCGACTAACTTTCACAACATGACTTCTGAATATCATCGAATGATTTTCTCTCAATTAATCTTCATATTACTAAGACACGAACACTACTCGGTGTGGGACCCTACAGCATGACCTTACTACAGGTTGGGGCTCGGAACCCCTAGACGACGGTCACTACGAGCAGTAGCTGTCGTCCCTGTTTCAGAATCATCATAACGTGATCGACCATTTGACAAAAGTATCATTGGGTTTGTATTGGCTGTGTTAGTGACGAACTCTGTTAGCCGTAGTCCCTTCGTTAAGACTATGTTTCTGTTGGCCTAGGGTATGGTTTACTGTCAACCCTATTGGACAACATTGGTTAGTATACGACGGTCTTTATTGTATACACGTTGTACTTCTTACAACGCACCCCGGCCGAGGATTAACATAAAGACCGTACTGAGCCTATAACACTAACTTCCCTTTAACGGAAGTGACGAATCCCATCTTAGTCATCTACTCGCCTCGAGAGCTTCGGGTGCAGCTCAACCTAAGATCTTTCAGCAGGCCTAGCCTCGAAGCTAGATCATAGGTCTAAGCTACACCGTTCACTCACAGGTTTGTACAAATGACTTCAGGTCTTAAGGACCAGCTAACCTATCATCACCCTAGAGTTATTAAAGACAGTTCAGTTAAAGTTAACCATTTAATAACTCTTATGTGGTCGTTTAGTGAACTCATTCTCTAATGAGCACCTGTGTCTCGTCTCCGACTTCACCAAGTCGAATGACTATGAGATCATCATTACCCTAAGGTAAGACTAAGACACAATGGTCTATCTGATGTGTCGATATCCAGTTCTCGACACATCTATGACCATGAACCGTTTAAGACTTACGTTTCTATTCGGTCACTTACTTACTCATAATCGAGATCTCATCTAGATACGTAAGGACCTTATTATAAGTCTATGGATATTATCTAAGTATATTAATACGAACGATTTTATACTTAGAATAATACGTACCATGTACCGTATGAACAAGACGTATATCTGGGATAAATTGCCTTATGGGCACATATTCTCCTACAAGTAAAAGGCGAACCCAGCGGGAAAAAAATAAGCAAAAAGCAAAAAGAAGATAGAAAAGAAAACAAAGAGGGAGGTGCTAGATCATTTTCTCAGGACGTGGAATTGCTTACCCAAATAGCATATGGCGAATAAAAACATGCCAATGATTTTTATCTCGATATCATAATCATATAAGGATGCATTCAATATAGAAACCCAAGAATATCAAAACGATATGAAATATAAAATCATTCTAGAATTAACATCGACTGAAGCATCTAAAGTAATATACATAATCATAGACCACACACTTTTCAATTGATCGCTTTCTATTTGGAGTATAAAAGGTATCACACAATATGAAGCAATAAGAATAGAAAGGAGTGGTTTTCATAAATGCATGCTAAGTTTCAATTCATGGACTTCGTAAAACTTTTAGTAATCTTACCGAGTATAGAAAATTAACTAGCTTAGGTTATCATGCACAGACAAGTAGCCACTCTCTCACACATCATTGGATCCTCCCCGCAAGCTTATCTATGAGCGTGGTGGCATCAAATAAATCAATAAAACCTTCCCCATTTTTGAAGCTCCAAGAAATAAAAAGAATAAAGAAGGAATGAAAGAGACAAAGAATATGAAGTGGGATTATGTATGAACTTCTTTTCTCTTTTTTTCATATCAATATATATAACTGTGATCCCAAATCAAAAGATAGAGAGATATACATGAATATTTTTTCTTTTTGATCTTGGGGGGAGGGGTAGGAGCATGGATTTTTTTATAGCATGGGGAATATGCCAATATAAGATTCGCTAAAGGGAGATTCACTAGTGATTATATGTATAGAAATAATGCTCAAGATATGTTGAGAAAGAAAAATATGTAACACTCGGTTCACTCTATAGAATATGCACGACAACTTTCAGCAGAGTAATGTAATCTACTCAGTTTGATCTCAGAAAGTAAGCTAATCCAGTTATATCAACACAGCATACATTCAATCAACCTGAAAGTGAAGTTTACAATTTTCATGCAATAAGAAGTGATATAAGACAACAAAGCAGTACTCCAAATATAGGCAATCATTGCGTGAAGCTTAGTGTGTTTTCTATGAAGAATATACAGTATAAATCATCAGACTCAGCTAATAGAAGAATTTCATTCACATTCATATAACAAAGGTGTGGGTTACTATCTCGAATGCATAGCAAGCATGGCATATGATATCTGAAATAAAAACGATGGCATGACAAGATAATATGAATATAGAGATAAGCTAATACCACGTCATCATCATCACATAAAATTCATCTCTAGCAAAAAAGGCTAAAGGAAATAAGGATAAAATAAAAATCAGAACTACTATACATATACAGCACACAAAAAGTAAGAAAACGTGATGCATGAGAAAAAAATGAAAAAGTGGGTGAAAATAAGTGTAAAATAAAGAAAGATGGAAAAATAAAAGGGAAAATGAAGAAAATAAAAAGTGCGTGAGACACTCACTCCCCTAAGCTAAATTGCACAGTGTCCTCAATGTGCAAAGTGTGGCACAACGAGAAAAATGATATGGGTGGGGTGGGTGAGGATGCATGCATGATAAGGATGCAAATAAAAGAAAAATAAGATGGATATGCAAATGATGTATGCAGAGATGCATGTGGTGCATGCAGAGATTAAAATGGCGCAATATAAGTGTCCCCAAAAGTACCTCCTCTCTTCGAAAATGATATAGACAAGTATGAGCAAAATGCGACCAAAACGTGTGTGGAGGAGGGGCGCAAAATCAGCAGGCAGAAAATATCCTGAATAGCAGCAGCAGAAGTATGAGAGGCATCCAGTGTGTGCCTAAGGGGGTGGTGGAGCACCATCACCGTCCTGTGGAGGAGGTGGTGGTGGCAGCTGCTGGGCAGTGGTATGGGTGGTGGCAGGTGGCAGTTGTGACAGCCGCGCAAGAATCTGGTTCAGGCTAGCCTGAATACCAGGAAGTAAGGCGACGTGCCTCTGTATAGCAGTGACGGTAGTGGAGAGAGCCCGGAAATCTCCTCTGAGCCCATTAACTTCCCCTTCAAGAGCACGGACGTGCTGAACTAGGGTGTCGGGGGCGGTGGAGCAGAGGGTCGAACAGGTGAGGAACGGGGTTGTCTCGCACATCTACTGACGTGCGTTTATATTTCATATATTCACGCACGTTTTCTTTTGTGTTTCTCCATGTTTTTCCGCCATCTTTTATTCGTTTTCTTGTATTTTCTCGTTTTCTTTCACTTTTCTTTGTTTATCCATGTTTGCAGGATGTTGGCCACGTAGGGGACGTTTAACGATGATATCTCAAGTCCCCGGAGCAACGGGAGGAGTCACGCGTGATCCAGGGGGTCATACGCCAAAGAATACATCTTTTAGCCCCTCACCCGGTCGGTTGGTCGTCTCCAACCGATCGGGTGATGCACGCGTGCACCACCCAGTCTCAGCCGGAGCTCACATGGAAGTCACCCGACCGGTTCGCAGACCGGTTCAGCGGGGGTCTGTTCTCTGTTTTCTCGAGCAAAATGCCAACCGATCGGGTGACTCTCACCCAATCGGTTCATCTGTAGCTGAAGATGAAGAGCTGAAGACACGGGCACCAAACCGATCGCTTCACCCGACGGCTCCAAGATCCAACCGGTCACTCAAGAACTCACCCGACCGGTTCATGTGATCGGGTGAAAGCTCGCCGTTTTCTGTTATTATTTTGTAACGGATCAACCGATCGGTTGACTTGTCAACCGATCGGTTGATGTGAGAGTCTATAAATAGAACCCCTAGGGTTCCAGAAACGGGAGCTGTGAGTTTTTTACTGTTTTCTCACTTTGTGACGGCTGTAATTGTTACTCTTTTGTAAGTTGTCAGATCTTTCTCAAATTTTAGTATTGTCTTATCTACTCTATTACTTCCGCATTACAATCGTCCGATTATGATTCCAACGGTTAATTTTTATTTAGATCGCTTTTTCATGGATTTTTGTGAGTAGTTCCCAAATCTGGGATTTTGGTGGAAACCCCTTCGGGGGCTCTTCCCGATGCGTCCATAGGGTTAGGAAATCGATAGGGATTAGGAATCTAACGGTTACGCGGGGTGTTTCATTGTCATCGGCGGGAAAAAGACCGCCTTTGACCGTTGGGCCAAGGGGCAATAAACTTGGCGGTTGACTCCCTAGCCATAGCTCACACCCATAGCGTAGACGTCGAATCCTAGCACGCGGGAGCGGCTGGATGAGACGTTGGGAGTTATCGTTACGGGCTTAGTGCTCCCGGGATCGATCAGTGTTAATGGACACGGGAGTGCCCACTGATCGAATCCGGAAAGTCTGGTGTATCATCCTGGGCACCGACCGGAATATCGGGCCCATGGGACGCCGGTACCACTTTCAGAGGCAACGTCTCACCATTAGACCCTAATCCCGATCGTTATCCATACCCGTAGGCCGTGTCGGCGAGAGCCATTCATCGGAGCGGAAACCAAAGTCCCGGGTTTATTTCTTTATTGTTCATACCCTTTATTTCTTCCCGTGACAACCATTTACCGATTCGGGCTAGCTCGCCCCTCGGGGTGATTTAGGTCCTATCTGACCCAAGCACAACCTCGCCTCCCTGAGTTCGATATTCACGCACCCTACACTAACCGTGCACTTGCGGTAAACCGACACCGCGCCCTTACCGCAGATCGCGGGGGCGCCGGTCAAGTTTATGGTGCAGTTGCCGGGGAGGCAACGTGCTTGTTATTTTAGGATCTCTTGAACCCTCGTGTCTAGCTCTCATCCCTACCTCGCGATAATTTTCGCATTCTCCTTTTTCTTTTTATTTTTCTTATTTTTATTTCTTATTTTATCTGTTTCTTTCCCACTTGTCGCTTCACGGGTGTTTGTTGTTTTTCATGCGCAGGAGTTCAAGGAGTCTTGACGACTTGATTCCCCTCGATCCAGATATTAACGCCACCCTTAGGCGTTTGGCCGCCGAGAAGCGAAGAAGAGAGGATCCCGAATCCATGGAGGAGAACACCCCGCCGCACAAGTCCCTGTTGGAGTACTCGATGCCATCCATCTAGTCGACTTCCGCCATCCGTTCTCCAGCTATTGCGGCCCAAAGCTTCGGGCTGAAGCCGTCTTTAGTGACATGGATCCAGCAGGACCAGTTTGCGGGTGCACCCATTGAGAGCCCGATCGAGCACCTAGACTTCTTCTTGGAGAAATGTGACACCTTCCGGATTAATGGTGTCATGACAGAGGCTATCCGTCTGAAGCTGTTCCCCTTCTCTTTGCGAGACAAAGCCAAGCAATGGCTTAGGGGAAAGGACCCCAACACTTTCAACACCTGGGAGAAGCTCTCCAACGCTTTTCTGACGAAGTTCTTTCCTCCGGGGAAGACCATGAAGTTGAGGAGTGAGATTGATCGCTCCGGGACGTACACCCAAAGAACGGTTGTAGTTTTACCGCAAGCGCACGGTATAGCGGCGAGCGGGTATCGAACACAGGGAGGACGAATGACCGTGCTTGCTCCTAATCAACCTGGCTATTTAAGAATAGAGAGAATTGCCTTGGGCGATCCTGTCACAATCGTCAGACAAATGTGCGAAATATCAAATCAAATAAAGAACGTCTAGGGAATGGGGAATCCCCGCTACTCACCGTGTTTCATAAATGTGGTTCGTCGGTATCAAAATTGCTAGAATGAGAATTTGGATGAACTAGTTGCAACTAAATATGGAACCAAGCTCACGCTCTCGCGCTGTTGCCGGTCTATAGCTATCCTAGGGTCGGGTCCAATCTCTTGCAAACCCTAGCCTAGGAAAGCTAGCATTAGGATCAACATCATCGTCCAATTGCGCACCGAGCCCAATCTCTTGCAAACTCGGTCCACAATCTAAATTAGGATAGTTCCTACCCGTCCAATCTCTTGCAAACGGGTATCGGCACGGAATTGCAACCGGAGATCCTAGTATCGGTCCAATCTCTTGCAAACCGATACTTCGAAAGTCCGACTCCAACCCAATTCGGATTTCTAGGGCTTCCTATCAAATTGGGATCCAATCTCTTGCAAATCCCAATTGATATGAATACCTAGCTATCCGTAGTAATTCGATCCCAATCTAATCTCTAATTATTGATTCTAGCACAATTTCTACCAATTTATCACAAATACGAAATTGGGCTTGTAGGGTTCATCCCCACGCCCCAAGACGTGGAGACTACTCACAAATCATAGCAATAGCACAAAAATAATCAATGAAATAGGCAATGGAATTTATCACAACAATGATATAAACAATAAAAATAGAGTTTTTGGGGAAGAGAGATGCAAACCAATGTAGTTCTTCAATTAATCCAACAAAAATCCAAGTTTTTCTCTTCTCCAATCACAAATAATAAAGCTAAAAAGTAATCTCAAAAAAAGCTGCAAAAAATCTAAGAGATGGCTCTCTAAACTAGGGTAAAAACAGGGCTTAAATAGCCCCAAAAATCGTCCAAAAATCCTGACCAAAATGCCCCTGCACAGCCTGTTTTCCGCAAATTTCGCTACAGGCAGCGCATCGCACTCGGCCGAGTGACAAAAGTCGCTCGGCTGAGTGAAAACCCTGTCATTTTCCAGTAAGTCGGGGGCTTCAAAGGTCTTCAGTTCGGAGGCGGCTCGGCCGAGTGAGTTATCGTCACTCGGCCGATGGCTTCACTGCACTCGGGCGGACGTGGTTTACCACTCGACCGAGTGGGTCTTCTGAAGCTCAGGTGGCCGAGAAACAGTAACTTCGATATTTTGGAGGGGCTTCGTCTGGGCGCCACTCGGGCGGACGTGGTATCGTCACTCGGCCGATGTGGTCTCCGTCGCTCGGCCGAGTACACATGGAAATCGTGTCTGAACGGGTCGGCCGAGCAGTGTCTCGCTGGTCGGCCGAGTGGCTCCTCCACTCGGCCGAGTGGAACACAAAAAATGCACATTCTGCTTATTTTGGCCTCCTCGTCGCTCCTGCGACGTCCATTCTTCTTCCGCTCCTCTCCAACAGCAAAATATCCCTCGGGGAGGTCGTCGGTGGCCGTCTAGAGTAAGCGCGTCTCGAGATCACTCCAAATCGCGCCAAATCACCTGAAATGCGACAAAAACAACAAATCGTGAAAAGCATCGCAATATCGTCGATATATCGTGAAAAACATGATTTGGGCGATCTAAATGGCATGCAAATACACGGAAAAAAGGTGTAAAATATGGAGTGATCAAAATCCCCCAAGCTTACCTCTTACTCGTCCTCGAGGAAGATAAGTAAAAGGCGAACCCGGTGGATTCGGAAAACGAAAACGGCGAAAAACGAAAAAAATGAAAAACGAAGAAGAATGAAAACCAAATGAAAATAAAGTCGAAAGAAAGAAGCGAAGAGGTAGGGTGCTAGATCATTTTCTCAGGACGTGGGTTTCACTTACTCTTATAGCATGCACCGAATGAGAAATACATGTCAAAGAATCTTATTTTGATATCATAGTATAATAGTGCAAATAGAAATAGAAAACCCACGAACAATGATATAATCATGAAGAACGGAATGATTTTAAAATTAACATTGCCTGAATCATTTAAAGCGGTATACAAATCACAGATCACACACTTTTCAATTGAACGCTTTCTATCTGGAGTATAAGAGTATCACGCTGTAGAATAGAGAGAATAGAAAAGTTTGGATTTCATGAAATGAACGCTAGGCTTAGATTTCTGGATTTCGTAAAGATAGAAACAATCTCACCGAGTATAGAATATTACTTAGCCTAGGTTGTCGTGCAATGTGAAGTAGTCACTCTCTCGCACATCAATGGATCCCCTCCCCCAAGCTTATCTATAAGCGTGGTGGCACAAAAATATTTACATCCCCATTTTTATATAGCTCCAAAAGCAAAGAAGAGAAAGAAGAAAGAAAGAAAGTGAGATGTGATCTTTTATTGAGGATTTTTCCTCTTTTCTCCTTTTTTTCTCTCTTTTTTTTTCTCCTTTTTTTTTCTCTTTTTTTTATAAGCAATATATACACAATGATCCCAACTCAGAGAGAGATAATGATATATAAGAATGTTTTTCTCTCTATATTTTTTTTAGAAGAAGGGATTTGGAGCTAGGAATAAATAGCGGGGGAAATGCCATAAAATAGAATCACTAAGGGGAGATTCACCAATGATTTTTAAAAGTAGAGAAATGATGTTCAAGCTTTGTGGAGAAAGAAATATATATAACTCTCGGTTCACTCTATAAGACATGCACGACAACTTCAGCAGGGTAATCTAATCTACTCAGTTTCGATCACAAAAAAGCTAACTAATCCAGATATATCATAGCTAACATCATTCAATCATCCCGAAGTGAAGTGTACAATTCATGCATATAGAAGTGATATAGGAAAAGAAATCAGTACTCCAGATATAGGCATTCAATGCGTGAATCTTGGTGTGTTTTCTGTGATAGCATACATATGAATATTCAGGCTCAGCTAATAATAAAACTTCATCCATTTTCATGTGGAAAAAGTGTGGGTTACTATTCTAGATGCAAAGCAAGTTATAGCATATGATATCAGAAATAAAATCTAAGACATGACAAATATAGCATGCATATAGAATAAGCTAACTCCACGTAGACATCATCACAGAAAATTCATCTCTAGCATGAGATGAAAAAGGAAAGAAATAAAGATAAGAAAAATAAAACTATGCAATGCGGCACACAGAGAAATAAGAAAAACGTGATGCATGGCAAAATAAAAGAAAAATGAAGAAGTGAAAATAAGTGCAAACGCGGGAAGTGGCGTGAAAAACTAAAAATAAAGGTGGCAAAACGAAAAAGAACGTGAGAACTCACTCCCCCAAGCTAAACTGCACAGTGTCCTCAATGTGCAAAGTGTGGCACACAGAGAGACAAGTAATGAGAGGGGCAAGTGAGGATGCATGCATGATGGAAAGAAAAAAGATAATAAAACGAAAAATAAAGAAATGAAAATATGATGCGGATATGATGCATGCACAGATATGAGTGATACGAGTATAAATGGGTCACCAAAAGCTCTCCCTCTCTCCCAAAAAAGATATATAAAGATACGGCAAATGAGAATCCCAAAATAAGTGAGGGGAGGGGGGGTGGACAAAAAGGCATCAGGACCCAGCAGAAACGGGCAGCACAACGGCAAAAGGAATCGATGGCATCAAGGGTGCCTAGGAAGGTGGTGCTGCGCCGTCTCTGTCCTGAGGCGGAGGAGGTGGTGGTGGTGTAGGCTGCTGAGCTGGGGTGGGCGTGGAAGTGGAAGCAGGTCTAGTGTGTGTGGAAGTGTGTGTGGGAACCTGCTGGGTGGGTGGGGGTACGCGCGGAAGACGCTCTAAGATCTGTGTCAGGCAGTAGTGGATCTGAGGGATCAGGTCAAAGCGCCCAGCCATCGTAGAGACGGTGGAGGACAGGGTCCTAAGGTCACCTCTAAGACCACTCACCGCCAACTCAAGAGCACGTATGCTCTGCAGTACAGTGTCGGGCGGGGGTGGTGCAGAGGGACGCACCGGTCTAGGCTGCGCAGGGCGGGGCTGGCGTACGCGAGTGGAGTATGTAACGGGCTCAGCAGGGAAGGGGACAAAAGGTGCCGCGCCAGCAAATGTGGGCCTGGCCTCAGTGTGAGGCCGGGACACCGGCTGGTGAGAAGTAGAGGCAGCGGCAGCAAAGGAAGCGTGCAAAAGTGGCAACGAGGTGGCAAGAGAGGTCAGTGGCCCAGAAGTGTGGACAGACGCCACGACGCTCTCGGAGAATACGGCGGCTGTGGAGACAGAGGACTCTACCGCTGGGGCGGAACTGTGTGGACCAAAAGGCGCAATCCCAGCGGAGATCATGCTAGCCATGGTCTCCACGACCGCGGCAAACGAGGGCGCTCCACTCTCGGCAAAGGTCGGCGGGCGCTCGGGGAGTGCGGAGCAAAGAGGCTCCACGGACAGAGGGCCAGAGGTGGCAGCGGGAGTGGTGGGGACAGCCTCGGAAGTGGTGACAGTGGTGGAAGTGGGCTCAGCAAAAGTACTCTCGACACTGACAGAGGTGAGGACAGAAGTGTCAGGAGCAGTGGAAACGTCAGGAACAGGCTGAGGGGCCACAGGGTCGACGGGGTCGGCAGCAGGCTCGGCAGGGTGTGCAGCAGGGTCTGCGGGAGCAGCGTAGGCAGCGTGGGCAGCGTGGGCCTGCTCGGCCTCCTCGGCCTCAAGCACGTACGCAGCGGGGATGTGGACATCCATCGCTGGGAGCCAGTCAACGTGGGCCGGTGCAATCTGGGTTCGAGCTGGGCTCAGGAGAATCATGTAGTTGGCACTGAAAGGGCCGTGCAACCAGACCCAGTGACGCTCACCATGCGGACGCAGCATCTTCATCTGGGCCATAACGTCTATCGACAAGGAAGTGGGGCCCTGAACGCGTCGCAGGTCGTCAGGTAAGTCCTCACCGGTCATCATGGTAAGCAGGGTGATCAGACCGCCGCAGCATATCGATGAGCGAGCGCCCACCGACACAATGATACGGTCTAAAAACCAAGCTGCAATGTCGATCACGATGGCGGGGACAAGCTCGTGTCCATCCCTAGATAGAGCTCTGGGACGTGTCATCGCGTAGAGCATGTAAAGCTCTGGCGTAGACATCGTGCCCGGCTCATATTTGGCCAAAAAGGTGGTCGCCATAAGGCGCTGGGCAATACGTAGGCAGGGGTGGACAATGGCCGAGGCCTTGGCCCTACTAGGGTCAAAGGCGGCGTGGTGGCCTGTGATACGTGCCCAGAAGGCACCGGCATCGAAAGAGGGTGGAGGGATATGTGTGGGGCCGTAACCACGATCTGCTCCGGGGACTGCGGGCCATGAGAAGAATGCTCTCATCATATCGAGAGTGACCTGGCACTCTCGATCCATGAACCGGAATGAGCATCCCTCATCGGTCCGGGCGATCGAACTCAAAACCTCAAGTGTCGGGCGGGTGAAAGTATCCGCCGACACCTGGAAAAAATCTCGCCAGCCCACGTTGTCGTACAACGTGAGCATCCCCTCAAGTACCCCCAGGCGTCCTAGGTCAGCGAGGTGTGCAAACCTGGAGGGTACGATCGAGCGCTGGGAGATACGCTCGAAGACGGCGCGGTGTGCGTCGTCTCGGAACGTAATCCCGAGCGGCCCGACCAGTGGAGCCGGTGGTGGTGGCTGTGGATCGGCAGGGAGAGGCTGTGCGGGCTGTGGGTGCACTGCAGGTTGTGCGGGGTGTGCGGGGGCCGGCAGGCTGTGCTGGGTGGATGGCGTGTGTGGGGGAAGGCGGAGGAGAGTCCTCCACCAAGTGGGAGGGGTCGGGCTCGTCCGACCGCTTCCGCTTAGCGGAAGCTCTCGTCGACCGCGGCCGTGTCCGGGGCGGCATATCGGCCCCGAGCGCGCCGAAAAATGAAAAAAGTGCGGTGCGTGTAAAAGAATGGAATGAGTATACCCAAACACGCCACGAGTGCTAAACAGTGGAAGCGTGCGAAGTCCGCGCCTCCACGAAGTCCTGAGCAGCCCGTAGAAGCTCCCCTGAGCTCCCCTAAGCTCCAAAAAGCAACCTACGCATGGAAAAGCGATATCAGCGAGTAATAATCAAAATGTATGGAGCAATAGGGGTATAACAGATAGATATGGGAATTGATTCGGGTTAGGGGTTCGATTAATACACGGATCCTCAAAAACTACGCAAAAAGAGGAGAAAACGGGCAAATCAAGCTATACCGGAGGTGATCGGGGACAAGGCCGCCGGCGACGACTCGGGCGGGGTGCGGCGATGGTCGGCCGGCGGTGGCTGGCCGAGCGGCGGCGCGCACGGGCTTGGTCGGGTGAGTGGGGAGTGGGTGAAGTGAGATCGGGCGATGGGAGCTGAGGGGGCGCGGGCGGATTTGGGAATTGCTATTTCGAAATCCGCGCCCCCCTCGCTACTTATATATAAAAGAGTTACGACTCGGCCGAGTGACGTGCTCACTCGGCCGAGCGAGGCAAATAAAAATTTTCTCCCGTTATCGCTTCGGCTGAGTGGCTTTGCCAGCCTCGGCCGAGTGACGTAAGTCTATTCGGCCGAGTGACTCAAGCTACTCGGCATGACTCGCCCTAGGAGGGTATCCGTTTCACTCGGCCGAGTGATAATGTATACTCGGCCGAGTAGAAGTTATATCGAAATCAAGAAAATAAACAGAGAGTTGGGTACAGCAGACTTCCCTCGTTCGTGAGCGGCTCGGCCGGACGAACTTGTGCACTCGGCCGAGTGACTAGTATACTCGGCCGAGTGAGCCTTGTGTTCTGCTGTTTGTCTTCGTTTGGGCTCTAAACTCTGTCTTTCTTCCTCCAGTCGATTTCATCCTCCTCCTAAGCGTCGATCGCCTTCTTGGGGCGCTCCTCGTCGTCTCGTTCATCCTCCTCATGATGGATCTACCTATCTCCTCTCCTGTCAAGAAAAATAGGACCCGTTATCACAAAATTTTTGGTCGAATGACTCAAAACACTAAAAATCTCTAAAGCGAAAATAAAGAAAAAGTAAAAATAAAGCAAAAACCATCGGGTTGCCTCCCGACAAGCGCTCGTTTTAGGTCATGAGCTCGACCCCCTATAATTTTCAATCAATGCGGGATGTTTGGTGCATATGAGATGCACCCGTCAAACTTCCCGGGGAGCGCGCTTGGATTTGGACGTGGCAGCGTAGCGTTCTCCCTCGGAGGTCTCTTGTCTCGAATAGTGTTGGGGGAGGCTCCCCCAAGCTAGCATTTGCCCCGGTCAACGGCTTAACCGGCGATGCCGATTTCCGTACCGGCGGAGCTTTCTTTGGAGACTTTAATTTCGAGAGCTTGCAGAGCTCTCGAATCCTTGCGACATCAGCGTCGCCTTCATCTTCATCAGCGGAGAAGTCGGGGGAATCATCTTTATTCTCTTCATCTTGGCCTAAATCCGGGCCTTCTTCAAATTCTTCATCAAAAAGGGCGCCAATTGAATGAGGAATCGTCTCCTCTATCACCTCGTCGAGGAGGTCCATGTAATCAAGCTCCTCGTGGTAGGGCATGTGATTCATTGCCTTGGGAATGTGGAGCTCCACCTCGATGTTTCCGACGTTTAGGGTTAAGGTACCTTCGCGCACGTCGACGATGACTCCGGCGGTGGCGAGGAATGGGCGTCCAAGTATCAATGAGGTGTCTCCCTCCTCCTTAACGTCCATGATGACGAAGTCACATGGCAAGCATATTCCACCCGGGACTTGAAGTGGGATGTCTTCGGCAATCCCCACCGGCCTCGTTATCCGGCCATCGGCTAATTGAATGCGCATGTCGGTGGGTTTCAACTTTGTCCCGGTGTTAAGCTTTAAGAACATGGAGAGGGGCATGAGACTCACACTAGCCCCAAGATCGACCAACGCCTTTTGAAGAGGCACGCCACCCAAAGTGCAAGGAATCTGAAAACTCCCCGGATCTTTAAATTTTGCCGGCTCCTTCTCTCTCTTGGTGAACCAAGAGCCCTCCTCGGCTAGCATGATCTTCTCCTTCCTCTTCCTCCCCGAAATCAAGTCCTTCAAGAATTTAGCATACGTGGGGATCTCCACGATGGCGTCGAGGAAGGGAATATTGAGGCTAACTCCTCTTAGATACTCGAGGAATTTCGCTAGCCTTTTCTCCATTTTCGCTTTCGCTAGTCTTTGGGGGAATGGGACCGGTGGCATGAAGCGCCTCTCCTCAATTAATCGCTCCGCCCTAGATTTCTCCTTGTCTTGTGGCTCCTTCACCTTTTCAATCTCAACTACCGGCTCAACCGGCTCCAAGCTTTCCTCCACAGCCTCCTCGGTAGGAATCATAGCGGGGGTGGTGTCCTTCCCGCCTCTAGTAGTAACGGCAACTACGGCATTGATGTGGCCCGTGTTGCCCCGTGGGTTTTGCTCCGGTTGCGCCGGCAATCTTTGAGTGTTCTGATTGAGCAACGCCAATTGCTCCGATATTTGAGCCACTACGGTATTAAGAGACTCTTGCCCCGCCTTCAAAGTAGCATTCACCTTATTTTGCTCGACCATGAACGCCTCGACTCTAGTTTCGAAGTCGGATCGTTGTGGAGCTTGTGGAGGGTTTTGATTCCTCCACCCTTGGTTGTATCCGGGAGGCCTATATGGTGGAACTTGTTGCTTCGGTTGAAAGTTTTGTTGAGTAGGCCCCCTCGGTGGATAGTTTTGTTGTTGGGGTGGTGGTGGTCGAGCTTGTTGAGGCGGTGGTTGTGGCGGGTTCAAGGCTCCTTCATTGTTGGCGTAGGAGAATCCCGGATGATTTCTTGCAGCCGGATTGGACCAATACCCTTGGTTCCCCGCAACATATTGTACTTGCTCCAAGGACCCTTCTCCTTGCTCTCCTCCCGAGTACATGACTTGAGATTGGTCTTGCCAATCACACATTTGGTTGGTCGGTGCGGAGGTGGATGGGCTTCCTTGGGGCTCCGTGATAAATTTCTCCAATCTCTCCACCACCTTGTGGAGAGAATCGAATTTGCTCGTGAGCTCCGCTACGGCCTTCGCCTCGTAGATGCTAGTTGGCTTTAAGGAGGATGTGAAGTGTCCTCGCTCATCGCCCCATTGTTGGTTATTTGAGGCCATCTCCTCAATTAGGGCCGTAGCTTCCTCGGGAGTCTTTGACAAGATTGCACCATTCGCCGCGGCATCAATAATTTGTTTGGTCCCCGGTTGGAGACCGTTGTAGAAGCTATGAACTAGCTCCCAATCCTCTATACTGTGGTGCGGGCATTGATGCTGCAAATCCTTAAAACGCTCCCATGCTTCATAGAGCGTCTCCTGTGGTCCTTGCTTGAAGGACATGAGAGCGCTCCGGATCTTCACCGTCTTGGATGGCGGATAAAATTTGTCAATAAATGCACTCGCCAGCTCGTCCCAAGTGGTGAAGACACCCTCAGCTTGCATCCTCAACCAATAGAGTGCCTTGTCCTTTAGCGTAAAGGGGAAGAGACGCAGTCTGATAGCATCGTTGGGGACCCCCGGCATCTGGAATGTGGCGCACTTCGACAAGAATAGTTGGATGTGGTAGTGGGGGTTCTCATGTGCGTTCCCATGAAATGGGTCTTGTTGCATCAAAACCACCAATCCAGTCTTTAGCTCGAAGTTCTTGTCAGCCGCCAACCCCGGCATGGCAATGGACGATGTGGTAGAAGAAGTCTTAGGCCGAAGCCTATCTCGAATAGAGATTATCCTTGCCATCCTTGCCGCCAATTCTTCAGGAGTTTCCGGGTTGGTCATATACCTCCCTTCCGGATCTTGTCTCTTTTCCGCTCTAAGTCTCCGCGCGGTACGTTCGATCTCGGGATCAAATAATAAGTCTTCTGGGTCCGCCGTAGATCTCGTGTTCATGCACAGGGGAAACAGAGTTTCAAAGAAATGATTAATACCGTGGAAGGGTTAGGTAAGAATAGTAAAGGAAATAATAATGGTAACAATAAAAAAAATAAAATAAAAGAAAGAAGTAGCTAGGGTGAAAAAGAATCAAACGCAATCGCCTCCCCGGCAACGGCGCCAAAAACTTGATCGCTCCGGGACGTACACCCAAAGAACGGTTGTAGTTTTACCGCAAGCGCACGGTATAGCGGCGAGCGGGTATCGAACACAGGGAGGACGAATGACCGTGCTTGCTCCTAATCAACCTGGCTATTTAAGAATAGAGAGAATTGCCTTGGGCGATCCTGTCACAATCGTCAGACAAATGTGCGAAATATCAAATCAAATAAAGAACGTCTAGGGAATGGGGAATCCCCGCTACTCACCGTGTTTCATAAATGTGGTTCGTCGGTATCAAAATTGCTAGAATGAGAATTTGGATGAACTAGTTGCAACTAAATGTGGAACCAAGCTCACGCTCTCGCGCTGTTGCCGGTCTATAGCTATCCTAGGGTCGGGTCCAATCTCTTGCAAACCCTAGCCTAGGAAAGCTAGCATTAGGATCAACATCATCGTCCAATTGCGCACCGAGCCCAATCTCTTGCAAACTCGGTCCACAATCTAAATTAGGATAGTTCCTACCCGTCCAATCTCTTGCAAACGGGTATCGGCACGGAATTGCAACCGGAGATCCTAGTATCGGTCCAATCTCTTGCAAACCGATACTTCGAAAGTCTGACTCCAACCCAATTCGGATTTCTAGGGCTTCCTATCAAATTGGGATCCAATCTCTTGCAAATCCCAATTGATATGAATACCTAGCTATCCGTAGTAATTCGATCCCAATCTAATCTCTAATTATTGATTCTAGCACAATTTCTACCAATTTATCACAAATACGAAATTGGGCTTGTAGGGTTCATCCCCACGCCCCAAGACATGGAGAATACTCACAAATCATAGCAATAGCACAAAAATAATCAATGAAATAGGCAATGGAATTCATCACAACAATGATATAAACAATAAAAATAGAGTTTTTGGGGAAGAGAGATGCAAACCAATGTAGTTCTTCAATTAATCCAACAAAAATCCAAGTTTTTCTCTTCTCCAATCACAAATAATAAAGCTAAAAAGTAATCTCAAAAAAAGCTGCAAAAAATCTAAGAGATGGCTCTCTAAACTAGGGTAAAAACAGGGCTTAAATAGCCCCAAAAATCGTCCAAAAATCCTGACCAAAACGCCCCTGCACAGCCTGTTTTCCGCAAATTTCGCTACAGGCAGCGCATCGCACTCGGCCGAGTGACAAAAGTCGCTCGGCCGAGTGAAAACCCTGTCATTTTCCAGTAAGTCGGGGGCTTCAAGGGTCTTCAGTTCGGAGGCGGCTCGGCCGAGTGAGTTATCGTCACTCGGCCGATGGCTTCACTGCACTCGGGCGGACGTGGTTTACCACTCGGCCGAGTGGGTCTTCTGAAGCTCAGGTGGCCGAGAAACAGTAACTTCGATATTTTGGAGGGGCTTCGTCTGGGCGCCACTCGGGCGGACGTGGTATCGTCACTCGGCCGATGTGGTCTCCGTCGCTCGGCCGAGTACACATGGAAATCGTGTCTGAACGGGTCGGCCGAGCAGTGTCTCGCTGGTCGGCCGAGTGGCTCCTCCACTCGGCCGAGTGGAACACAAAAAATGCACATTCTGCTTATTTTGGCCTCCTCGTCGCTCCTGCGACGTCCATTCTTCTTCCGCTCCTCTCCAACAGCAAAATATCCCTCGGGGAGGTCGTCGGTGGCCGTCTAGAGTAAGCGCGTCTCGAGATCACTCCAAATCGTGCCAAATCACCTGAAATACAAAAACAACAAATCGTGAAAAGCATCGCAATATCGTCGATATATCGTGAAAAACATGATTTGGGCGATCTAAATGGCATGCAAATACACGGAAAAAAGGTGTAAAATATGGAGTGATCAGAGATCTCCTCCTTCTCCCAGGCCAGCCACGAGTCCTTGCATGAAGCTTGGACGAGATATAAAGAAATGCAAAGAAGATGCCCTCACCATGAGCTTCCGAAGTGGCAGATTATTAATCTGTTCTACAATGGGTTGAGGGATGACCTGAAATCTTCTATGGACGCCGCGGCTGGGGGTTCCTTCATGTCTAGGAGCGAGGAAGATGCCGGACATATTCTGGAAAATATGGCATCCAACAATGAGCGGTGGTGTGACGAGAGAGCCACACCAAGATCCGGGGGTATACACAGAGTCGAGGACGTCGACAAACTTTCAAGCAAGTTCGACTTGCTTTCGACCCAGATCTCCGCGCTAATGGTAGGAGCCGGTGGGGCCGGTACACAGCAAATTTCTGCGGTAGAGTCCGAATTCTTTGGGGAATTCGATGGTGGAGACATCTCACCACCGTTGGATCAGGCGAGCGCACTATTTTACAACCCCACAGGAAATGCGCCGTATCCGCCAAGGACCAATTCCAACCCGACCTACTCTCCAAATAACCGGAACCACCCAAACTTCAGTTACCGGCCACCATTTCAGCCCTCGCCGCCTCAGCAGCCGCAGCAACAAACTTATCAGCCGGCTAGGTCACAACAGAGTCAGGTTCAGCAGCAACCATTTCAGCAGCAACCTCAGCAACAATTTTACACCCCCAGGAACCAGCAGCCATTCCAGCAGCAGCAGCAGTATGGCCAACAGAGGGCCATCTCTCCGGTTGAGTCTCTCTTGACTCAATATATTACCAACCAGGAGAAGATCAACCAAAAGCTGGAAATGGGTCAGCGGGCCCTCACGGACCAAGTAACCCAGCTGGGGTTACAAGTGGCGAATCTTGCAAGGTCACAAAACCAATTGCCGCCACAACCGGAGGTGAACCCGAGGGGAGCAACCCAAACATCGGCACTCATGCACGAGCACGCAAATGTGTCCGCTATCGTTCTGAGAAGCGAGACACAAATTCCTACTAGAGTGCCCCCTAGCAAACTGGAAGCACCATTGGTCGTTGAGAGACCGATCGAAAAATCAAACGACGCAGGTGCTTCGTCGTCAAATCCTATGACTCCGGAGGGAGTCTCTGAAGAAGAGAAGAAGAAGAAGGAAGAAGGGAGCCCGAAAGTGTTCAAACCCGTTGTGCCATTTCCACAACGGTTAGCTCAGGCCAAAATTGATGAGAAATATGGCAAGTTCTTCGCCATGGTAAAGGACCTGAGCCTGCAAATCCCCTTCCTAGAAGCAATCGAAACAATCCCCTCCTATGCGAAATTCCTGAAAGATTTGGTGACTAGAGGGTCTAGAAAGGAGAAAGTAGTGTTGACGGCAGAATGTAGCGCTCTTATCCAGAGGGCAAATCCGCCGAAACTTAAAGACCCGGGGAGCTTCTCAATTCCTTGCACGATCGGGGCAGTAAAGATTCATCGTGCACTCGTCGATCTCGGAGCGAGTGTAAGTTTGATGCCCTTGTCGATGTACAAAAGGATAGGAATGGGTGATTTGGAGCCCATCGGTATGACCCTACAACTAGCTGACCGGTCGGTCAAATATCCGGTGGGGATTGTGGATGACCTACCCGTCAATGTGAAAGGGGTGCATGTGCCAGTGGACTTTGTAGTCATGGACATGCCTGAAGACGTACACACCCCCATCATCCTGGGACGGCCTTTCATGGCCACTGCTGGCGTTTTGATTGATGTAAAGAACGGAAAACTCTCTTTAAACGTCAACGGAGAAAAAGTTGAGTTTGATCTGGGGTTGTCCATGAAGTACCCCGATCCCCCTGATGACCCTCGGTGTAATTTGCTTGAGGTAGAAGAAGAAAAGGCCGCTGAAGAGAGCTCCTGGGAGATTCTCTTAAGAAACCCCCCCGATGACTTGGGGGATTCAGAAGAACAAGACGGCCCCAATGACAAAGATGCTGCTGGGAAAACAAGTGCAGCAAGAACGACCCCTCCTGAGTTCCCCAAGGCTCCTCCTGCGAGGAGAACGGGAAAAGAGCCCATGGACCTCACTAAAGACGAGGTCAGGATCCTAAAGAAGATGGCGGGAAGCGCCAACACGAAAGAGAAACCCCCGGATCCCAAGAACAAGGAGAGGGTAGTTGAGCAAATATTTCTCCAGCCGCTGACTACTCCAAGGGCCTTCAGCTCCAATGAAGAAGAGATGCCGAACTTCGGGCATCTCCCGTATCAACCACCGTGAACATCTCTTGCGGGCGTCGAGCCAACGACGTTAAACAAGTGCGCTTCATGGGAGGCAACCCATGTTCTAAACTTTTTCCCCAATTTTTAGCGTTATTTTTGACTTTATTTTATCTACTCTTATAAATAAAATCAGCCGCGAGAAGATCCGTTCAGGGACTTAGACAATCTGTTGGCTTTTGCAGGAAACAAAGCCCCAACCGATCGGTTGACAACTCACCCGATCGGTTGGGATGTATCAGATACAAGCCGAGATCTGTCCCCAGATGAACCAATCGGTTGAAGAATGAGGAGACCGGGTGACAGACCGGGTGAGCTGGGGAGAACTCTCGGAAATTTTTGGGGAATATCAACCGATCGGTTGAGTTCGTGCGTGATCGGTTGACGCGACCGGGTGAGCAGCCCTAAGTTCTCGGGAAAATGAGTGGAGCGGCCAACCGATCGGTTGACAAGTCAACCGACTGGTTTGCCTGTAGCATTTCTTCGGCAAGTATTTTGACCTAACCGTCAACCGATCGGGTGACAAGTCACACGATCGGTTCGACTTAAAACCCTATAAATACCCCCAACCGCCCGTTCGATCCGCACTCGCCATTTTCGAATCCGGATCCGCCGTTTCACCTCTCCCTCGTGCGCCTGCCCTCTTTCTTCCCTTCAATCAACCTCAATCGCCTTTTCCCCCATCCCCCTACCCATCCACCATCGATTTCTCTCCATTCTCCTCGATTCCACCAACACACAAAACCCTAACCTCCACCCGTTTTTCCCCAATTTCGAAACTTGCTGAAGAGATCGCTGCGGCTTCACAGCGTGCTCCAATCGAGTAGCATCGGGGCGTCTACGAGCAACTATCTTCATCTCATTTGGGTAAACTCGCTCCTTTGCTTAATTTTAATCTTACCCCAAATATTCCATTTGCTTGTTGGTCGTATTTCGTGTTTGTGTTGAATTCATTGTACTCTTACGCACCTACGCACACGAACGACACCCACACAATGCCTCCCCTCCGTGTTAAGCCCACCGACGCCAGATCTTCGAACCCTAGGCCCACCCGTCGTACCCGTCGCACACAGCCCACCACCTCCAACCCATCCACCACACCACGCACCACTTCCCCACCTCACGTTTACGATCCCGAATATGGGATGCAATTCCAAACTGATGACCATGCCGACCGATTCGTGGCCATGGTCCTCCTAGCTGGTCAGGGTGGTCGGATAACCGAGGAGTCCGTCGACCGAGACCTCCCGTTTCTTCAAAGCTTCATTCGCCACATCCGTGAAGACCCACCCGACGTCTCCGAGCTCCACATTCCACCCCCCACGACTCCTGGTCCTCAGCGCTGGCCCCCGTCACCACCCCCAGAGGGTGGTGCCCCTGCTTGATTTTTCTCTCCCACTTTTGCCCCCCCATATTTGTGCCCATCTGTCTTTTCGGGGCCCTGCTTTGTCTCTGTCGGGGGGGTGGACTATTTGCGTGTTGCTTTCTGAATTCACCTCTTTTGTTTTTGACTCCCCCTTGCATATCTCTGGATTTCATTGATCATATCATTTCGCTAGCACTGTCTGGTTTAGCTTGGGGGACGTCTATTTTGGCGTGCTGTCGTGTTTTGTTTGTTTTTCTCATTTTTGTGTGTGTGCTTGCTTTTCATTTTTTGAGTGTCGTGTCGTGTGGTTTTATTTTTATTTTTATTTTCGTGTCGTTTGATTTTTGATTTTGATCTTTCTTTCTTTTTTCAGTTTCATCTATGTGTTTTCCTCGTTTTCATTTTTTTGTGTCAGTGCGTATTCCCCCCCACTTTCATTGCCCTCCCGTACTCACTCATATTGCATTGAGGGCAATGCAAACTTCAGCTTGGGGGAGTCGCACTGTGTGCATCGTTTGAGTCCTTCTTTTTCGTTTTTTGTGTCGTTTTCATCGTGTTTTTATTTTTTATTTTCTTCTTTTTAGCTCTTTCTCCTAGAGATGAATCCTATGATGAATCGCCACAAAGTCACACACACCTAACATTGCATTGATAATCACACTCACTAACCCTAGGATTTCGAGTCCTCTTGCATTTCACGCATTGTGGGTCCACTTAGCTTTCTCGTGAGTCGTGTGTCGTGCCTATCTATTTGGTGTGCTTCTGCTTTGAAATTTTACTTTATATACCTGTCCAGGAATGACCCCTAGATTATCATGCTTCGATTTGAATATGCGGTATTTGTTTCTACTATATGCATGCTATATTTATGTCGTATATTTCAATTCGCATGCGTCGGGATTCCACAACTAAGGACTAGGATAACCCATTTAGCCTATGCTCTATTTAGCGAGAATAGTTTCCTTTGCCCGAGTGATTAGATTTCGACTTCTTTTTTGTTTTACTTGGTGCAAATCCCCTCGTCGTGTACCGTTCTCCCACTTGGGAGAGTGCACATGTGTATAGCCAAAAACCCAAAAATCCAAAAGAAAAATAGAAAAAAGGAAAAGAAAAACCCAAAAAGAGAAGAAAAGAAAAATTTTGTATAGCCAAAAAGCCAAAAAAAATACAAATGCCCAAAACCCAAAAAAATTTCCGTGTGAATATTTTTTTCCTACCTTCCGAGAATAAAGGGAAGGCGAGAATTTGCACCAAGTGTTCTACTCCACATCATCTCAACCCCCATCGTTATCGAAAACACTTGGCTTAGGAAATTTTTAGCTAGTATCTAGGCTGTAGTGGCGTGATTTCCTTAACCCTAGTTGTGGAGTCCCCGACGCATGATACGTTTCGATTCTCTCTATTCTCATGCATGCTTGAACTATATATTCGCCGCTTAATTCAATTCGAATCGATATTTGGGTCGTATCTTGGATTTGTGTATATCGAGCCTCATAGCACATTGTAGAAAGCGACACCATTTGCTAGCACACGACCACACTCACTCGCGCTTCACCGCGTGGGCCCACGACACTTATTTGGACTCGTTTTCCTAGGTTTAGTGGTGTGATTTGGCGTTTGCTTGCTTGGTGTGTCTTTTTTGATTTTGGTGGCTCTGATGGACGATCTAGGATTTAGAGTTTTCTTTTTCTTTCTTCCTCTCTATTTTTCCATTCCGAGCTCCTACTCTCACTCGTCTTCCTCGAGGACGAGGAAGAGTTCAGCTTGGGGGATTTTGACGTGCGTTTATATTTCATATATTCACGCACGTTTTATTTTGTGTTTCTCCGTGTTTTTCCGCCATCTTTTATTCGTTTTCTTGTATTTTCTCGTTTTCTTTCACTTTTCTTTGTTTATCCATGTTTGCAGGATGTTGGCCACGTAGGGGACGTTTAACGATGATATCTCAAGTCCCCGGAGCAACGGGAGGAGTCACGCGTGATCCAGGGGGTCATACGCCAAAGAATACATCTTTTAGCCCCTCACCCGGTCGGTTGGTCGTCTCCAACCGATCGGGTGATGCACGCGTGCACCACCCGGTCTCAGCCGGAGCTCACATGGAAGTCACCCGACCGGTTCGCAGACCGGTTCAGCGGGGGTCTGTTCTCTGTTTTCTCGAGCAAAATGCCAACCGATCGGGTGACTCTCACCCGATCAGTTCATCTGTAGCTGAAGATGAAGAGCTGAAGACACGGGCACCAAACCGATCGCTTCACCCGACGGCTCCAAGATCCAACCGGTCACTCAAGAACTCACCCGACCGGTTCATGTGATCGGGTGAAAGCTCGCCGTTTTCAGTTATTATTTTGTAACGGATCAACCGATCGGTTGACTTGTCAACCGATCGGTTGATGCGAGAGTCTATAAATAGAACCCCTAGGGTTCCAGAAATGGGAGCTGCGAGTTTTTTTACTGTTTTCTCACTTTGTGACGGTTGTAATTGTTACTCTTTTGTAAGTTTTCAGATCTTTCTCAAATTTTAGTATTGTCTTATCTACTCTAATACTTCCGTATTACAATCGTCCGATTATGATTCCAACGGTTAATTTTTATTTAGATCGCTTTTTCATGGATTTTTGTGAGTAGTTCCCAAATCTGGGATTTTGGTGGAAACCCCTTCGGGGGCTCTTCCCGATGCGTCCATAGGGTTAGGAAATCGATAGGGATTAGGAATCTAACGGTTACGCGGGGTGTTTCATTGTCATCGGCGGGAAAAAGACTGCCTTTGACCGTTGGGCTAAGGGGGAATAAACTTGGCGGTTGACTCCCTAGCCATAGCTCACACCCATATCGTAGACGTCGAATCCAAGCACGCGGGAGCGGCAGGATGAGACGTTGGGAGTTATCGTTGCGGGCTTAGTGCTCCCGGGATCGATCAGTGTTAATGGACACGGGAGTGCCCACTGATCGAATCCGGGAAGTCCGGTGTATCATCCTGGGCACCGACCGGAATATCGGGCCCATGGGACGCCGGTACCACTTTCAGAGGCAACGTCTCACCATTAGACCCTAATCCCGATCGTTATCCATACCCGTAGGCCGTGTCGGCGAGAGCCACTCGTCGGAGCGGAAACCAAAGTCCCGGGTTTATTTCTTTATTGTTCATACCCTTTATTTCTTCCCGTGACAACCATTTACCGATTCGGGCTAGCTCGCCCCTCGGAGTGATTTAGGTCCTATTTGACCCAAGCACAACCTCGCCTCCCTGAGTTCGATATTCCCGCACCCTACACTAACCGTGCACTTGCGGTAAACCGACACCGCGCCCTTACCGCAGATCACAGGGGCGCCGGTCATCTACCCTAAACGACGGTGCAACTACCTGGTGGGGCTGAGGTGCTGTGCTCACAAAAAGACGCTCAGCCTCTATGGGAGGCTGAGACGTAGGAATGGTCGAAGAGGAAGGAGCAGCAACAGAGGCTGAAATGATGACAGAGGGCGAGGAGGTCAGAGAGGTCGGTGACACTGAAATGGGGACAGAAGTCACGACACTCTCAGAGAAGACAGCTATAGTGGAGACGGTAAGGTCAACGACTGGGGAGGTCGTGAAGTGCAAAGAAAATGACTCCACAGGGGTCGAGAATAAGAAAGAGGAAAGGGTCTCCACTGCGGAGGCAAAAGAGGGCTCGCCGCTCTCAATAATGGTGGCAGGACGCTCAGGGCTCACAGCAGAAATAGGGTCAATGGAAATCGGCACAGAGGTGGTGGTGGTGGTGGACTCAGCAAGGGTACTCCTGACACTAATAAAAGTGTTGACAGAAGTGTCGCGAGGTGCAGATGAAGTAGGCGCAGGCTGAGGTATCACAGGGTCCAGGGGTGGAAGGAGGGGCTCCTGCTGAGCACCCTCAGGCTCTAGCATGTACGCAGCAGAGATGAGGACGTCCATCGCTAGAATCCACTCCCCTCCTGCAGGTCCAATATGAGTCCGAGCGGGGCTCGAGAGAACCATGTAATTAGCGCCAAAAGGACCGTGCAGCCACACCCAGTGGTGGTGACCATGAGGACGCAGCATCCTCATCCGGGCCATAACATATATGGAAAGGGATGTGGGGCCCGGCGGTCTAAACAAGCCAGCAGGGAGGGCTACTCCGCACAAAGGAGCCAGGAGGGTAATCAGACCATCGCAACAGATACGCGTCCTAGCGTCGACAGAGATAATAATGTGATCTAAATACCAACTAGCTATATCAATCTCAATGGTAGGGAGTAAAATATCCCTACCCCTCTCGTAGGCCTGCGATTGAGTCATCGCATAGAGCATGTAGAGCTCCGGCGTCGACATCGTCCCCGGCTCATACCTCGATAAGAAAATGGTCGCCATAAGGCGCTGTGCAATGCGGAGGCATGGGTGGATGATAGCGGAGGCCTTGGCCCGGTTAGGGTCAAAGGCGAGGGGTGATCCCTTGATACGTGTCCAAAATGCGTGTGTGTCGAATGACGTCGGTGAGATGTGCGTGGGACTATAGGCACGGTCTGGGTCCAGAACTGGGGGCCAATGAAAGTAGGCTCGGAGCATGTCGAGAGTGGCCTCGCACTCACGATCCATCAGTTGGAAAGAGCAACCCCCAGGAGTCCTAGCAATAGAACTCAGGACCTCTAGTGTCGGGCGGATGTAAGTGTCCACCGACACCGACAGAAAGTCACGCCACCCCATGTTGTCATACAACTGGAGCAGCCCCTCGAGTACCCATAGGCACTCAAAGTCTCCTATATGCACGAACCTAGTGGGTATGATCGAGCGATGGGAGATTTTCTCAATTCTGGCACGCTGCGTGTCATCTCTAAACGTAATCCCCAGCGTGTCGAACGTGGGGGCGGGCTGTGCCGGTGGTGATGGTATAGGCGTGGCAGAAGGTGGAAGTGTGGGTGGTGGCGGGCTAGGTGGATGGGAGTCTGCCCTAGCAGAAGAGGAGCCATGATCACCGGAACTCTTCCGCTTGGAAGTGGGCGCCCTCGTGCAAGACCTAGTACGGGGCGGCATGTGAGCCGCGAAAAGTGCCTACCCAAAAATGCGAAGTGCTGAAAATATGGAACGAGTATACCTAAGCACGACGCGAGAGCAAGCAATCAAAGTGTGCGAAGAATCGCCTCCTCCAAGAAGCTCAAAATACGTCCTGAGTCTCCCCCAAGCTAGCCTGAAACAAAAGCTCTCAAATCAGCAATGAATATCAATACGTATGGGGAAAGATCTGGTATAATAGATATACATAAAGATTAATTTCGGTTTTGGGTCTTAATGGGCTTATGGATGAGAGAAAATGGAAAAAATATGATTTTTGGGAGTAATTGGGGGTGTACGGCAAGGGGGCGGTGGTGCCGGCGACAGGCGTCGGCGGTGGATGGTCGGTGGTCGACGGCGCGGGTCGCGGGGCAGCGTGGCTCGGCCGAGGGTGGACGAGATTCAGGCGAGGCGAGGGAAAAGACGAAGAGGCGAGGGGAGAATTGGGAATTTTTCGAGTTTGGGAATTTGAACCGCGGGCACTGGGTATATAAAGGATGGGTCACTCGGCCGAGTGACACGTTCACTCGGCCGAATGGCACGGTTTAAATTTTTTTCGAAATTATTCCACAAAAGTCACGACTCGGGCGAGTAAATCTTACGACTCGGGCGAGTAGATCTTACGACTCGGCCAAGTAGACAAAGGTCATTCGGCCAAGTAGCAAGGCTAGTCAGATCTTTAAAGTGCAAGAAAGTGTCTGATTCCCTCGGGCGAGTGACTAAGTTGTTGTGCCCTGCTAAGCTACTGCACAAGTACTAGAGGGGGGGTGAATAGTACTTTAAAATAATCAAGATAGTTATTCATAATTATTGTGCAAGAAATAAACGACAATGCGGAATAAACAACAATCAACAAGAATGGACAAACGCAAACAAAGCATGTAACGGGTTCGGATCCACCCAAATCTCTCCGACTTGTACCCGGTGATCCTATGTCCCAACCACCCGGATCCCCTCCAGATACTTGAGTTAGAAACCCTAACTCAAGATTTAGCACTATGAAATTCTTGTGAAAAACCTTCACAAGACCAAATCATACAAAAGACATGTGACTCCCACAAACCGGGATCACACCCTCTCTCATAACCGAGAGACAATCTTAAATATCAAATGCGATGAAATATAGAAACACTTACCACAAAATCCTATGCCTTGAGTATACTTACCAAATTAGGGCAAAGATGGATTTTGAGGAAGAAGATGTCACCAAACCCTAGCTTCAAGAAGTTGACCAACAATGGAAGCCTAGGGTAGAGTATGGTGACTAGAATCAAGCTCCTAGCTTGGAATGCTCCCAATGGAGAGAATCTCTCTTGAGGAATTTGGGCTCAAGGTGTTGAGGGAGAGATTCTTGTGAGGGAGAGAGAGCTTTGAAATAGCTTGGGAGAGCTCTTCTCTTAGGTCTGAAATTGCTTGAAAATAGGACCTCTAACCTTACCTCAAAAGAATTAAGTTTGTATTTATAGAGGCAAGAAATCGTGTTGGAAAAGATCACAACGGCTCTATTCTGAACCAGACTAGTCGGTCAAAGAAGGATCACTGACCGACTAGTTCATCAACTAGTCGGTCGGTGATTCAACGTAGACCGACTAACGGTTGAACAGCCAAAAGGTCGAAGTACAGGAGATGACAACTAGTCGGTCTAAGAAGACTTGCCGACAGACTAGTTTCACAACTAGTCGGTCGGTGAATGCTCTTTGACCGACTAATAGTCGAAATAGAATAGGCTGACTTCAAGTTGACTTAGTCGGTTTAAGAACAAATGCTGACCGACTAGTTTCTCAACTAGTCGGTCGACAAACGTTCTTTGACCGACTAACTCGAAACAGTAGCTCAGGCTGTACAGAGGCAAGCACAACTAGTCGGTCTAAGAAGAATTCCTAACCGACTAGATCGTCATCTAGTCGGTCGATGACTCTTCTTTGACCGACTAATTGATCAACAATGAATGAGCTGAAATGAGTTAGGACATCTAGTCGGTTCATGAAGAGTTTCCGACCGACTAGATCGTCATCTAGTCGGTTGGTGAATCTACTTAAACCAACTAAGATGCACTAGAAGCCGAGGGAAGAAGCGATAAGCTTCGGGAAAGTTTCTAATGGCTTCTATGAAAATCCTAGCTCTAAGATATGAGCGAAATGAAGATTATAAAGTAAGTCCTACTCAAGGCTTAACATTCTAATCTATGAAGCTAGAAGACAATAAATAATACAAGACGAACCGTCTTGAAAGCTTCAATCTTCATTCTTCTTGACTTCAATATTGCTCCTAGAGCTTCAACGAAGCTTCAGGCACACGATCACGCGTATTAAGAAGTCTTGAGACGTCGCTTTTGATGTACGTATTCTTTTGGCGACGATCTCCATAACTGCGCTCACAAACAGGAAGTACACGATATTTTTGTTTGCTCATCATCCAAAACCAAATCCGGGGAATCAATACTCAACATTCTCCCCCTTTTTGGTGATGACAAATCAACATAAATAATAATCAATAATGATGATTCAATTGAAATTTACTTACTCCCCCTGCATTGATGACACGTTAGTCTCGTATTAAATATTAATCATACACATCAAGCAGATGAGGAAGATATGAAATATGAACCAATTATTGACACATAGGATCTAAATCCATTTTTATATCTTCACTCCCCCTGAATCTAACATATCAAATTAGATTCACGGTAAATTACGTTGAATTATCAATTAGTACATTGTCATTATTAATTCTCTACCACTTTGGCATTAGCAAAAAGGGCGGGAGGAGATCAACGACAAAACCAATGGCTAAAGCATAAAGCACTGGAGTCGAAGAATACGATCATGGTCCAAATGACACCAAAGTAAAATACCGAATGTAAAATACCGAAGATACTCAAAGTGTGCCAACGTGACCATAGTCAAAAGTCGAAAACCGAAATCATAAAACCATCGACGAAAATCGAAAAACGAAATCACCAAGCCATAGGCGAAAATCGAAATACGAAATCATCAAACCATAGGCGAAAATCGAAATACGAAATCATCAAAAATCAAATCAATTTCACGTATTGAGTTTTGGAACATACTCTCCAAAATCAACATCAGAGACAAAAAATCCAATGAGAATACCAAATGTAGCATGCAAGAACATATGGCATACACAAATCTAGCACACTAGGATTCAAATTGAAACAAAATGATACCAATCGTAATATAATCTACCAATGGATACCAATGTGAATCAAAAGTATGAATATACTTACAACATTAAGCCCCCCCTACTTTGGTGCATCACTCAAGCACCATCAACTCCAATTGAAAGAAAATCCTTGCAAATCACGGAGTTGGTAGGGTTGGTATCCCATGATGGATTGAACCTAGAAAACACAATTCTTGGTATCCAAAAACCCTTTTGGATCCTATGGGTTAGGCAACAATTTTAACAAGCTAAATTCAAGTTAACGTAACGCATAGCCCAACTAAATTCAAATTCAATTATGAACTTAAGTTTCAAATTAACATGCACATCCAAGATCAATATGCAAATAAAAAGAAGATAAACCAATTCTTACCACAATTGCTTTGGTACCTATAAAAATGAAATTAAACTTATGGTACCAAGCAATGAAGGGTCAAAGGAAACTAACCCTTCGGAAACCAAGTCCACGAGGACCGTGATTTCCCAACATAATCATCATTCAAAATAATATCATTTATAAACGATTTCACATACATATACTTAGCATGCATGCTTGTGTTATTCGGACCCCAAATAGTGTATGTCTTGGGAGTCCTAATCCTATTGGAAACATGCATACGTTGTTGATTTCTATGTGATGCATGTCGTGGGTAAGCATATGGCATATGATGCAATGGAGCATGATGATAATGATGAGAATGTGAATGAACATATGCATGTGGTGGAACACGTGCATGAGTGTGTCTCACATGATGTACACGTGCTCGTGGATGCGGAGCATAAAAATCATCATATGTGCTAGCATGTGGAGTAGGATGTGTGTTCCTACGTGGCATGGAATACATGAAAGCATGACCCCTCTTCGGAGGTCCACCCAAAGTGGGTTTCTTTCCAAATGGGGGTGTGTACCTAGCGGAAGCACCATTGGTAGAAGAACTACACATGAAGTGTTTACTCCCACTAGTAGAAGCATCAGACGTTGGCCTAACAAAGGTGCCGGACGATTTGGATGAATCTCCCATCTTATACCCCAAACCAATGTGATGATTGGCCGGAGGTAAGTCATTTAGGATATTATCCAAATGTC
The DNA here is from genome assembly GCA_030789695.1 of Scilla litardierei. Lineage (NCBI taxonomy): Eukaryota > Viridiplantae > Streptophyta > Magnoliopsida > Asparagales > Asparagaceae > Scilla > Scilla litardierei. Next base: position 129,626,660 of record CM061138.1, read on the forward strand.
CCTTACCCTTATTGAATTCATGAATTCGGCCTAATGTGCACTCATAGTTCTCGGTGAGAGAATGCAAAGAAGCATCCAAAGTGGACACTTGCGATGCGAGTGCACAAACACGTGATTTGAGATTTTTATTCTCAATACTCAAAGTTGAGTTTTGAGACGTCAAATCCGCTATCACATATTCATCCGAATCCTCGACATGAACATGCTCGAGTTGAGATTTGAGATTTTCAATCTCATTTCTCAACCCTTCAACAACGGTGTCGTTGTTGACAATGATGGGTTTAGGTGAGTTTTTAAGACTATCTAGTTCATTATTAGTCTTAATAAATCTAGTAGCCAAATTAGAAAACTTATTCCAAAGTTGTTCGTTGGCTATTTTAAGTTCATCGTTCGTTACCTCATCGCCTTCATCCTCGCTTTCATCGGAGGAAGTGTCTTGATCACGTTCCTCTTTTCCCATGAAGCACGTGTGTGCTTTCTCCACTCGTTCATCATCCGACTCTCCACTTGAGGAGTCCTCTTCGGAATCGGTGAATGTGCCGACAAGTACTTTCTTGTGCTTTCTCGACTTGTCGTACTTGGATGCCTTCCACTTCTCCTTGTGTTTGTAGAGAGGACAATCCGGCTTGATATGTCATGGCTTGTTGCATTTATAACACACATGAGTAGAAGCATTAGACGAAATAAATTTTGATTTACTTTTCAACTTACCTTGTAGGAAGAACCGGTTGAACTTCTTTGCCAAATCGGCCAAAGCTTCCATGTCAAACTCTTCTTCCGATTCTTCATCATCGGTAGATGGAGCCGCCTTGTATGCAATCGCCTTTTTCTTTGGCTCGTCTTGCTTTAAGTACGCTTTCATTTTCTCCTTCATCTTGATCTTACTTTCCTTGCGTACCTCGTAAGACAACAAGGTACCCATTAGTTGTACAACCGTGTACTTATTCATATCGTTACCTTCCTCGATGGCGAAGGTACGCTTTTCCCAACAAGAGGGAAGTCCGTCAATAATCTTCGCGACTTTCTCCTTTTGGGTGTAGACCTTCCCAAGTCCACGAAGCGAGCATAGTAATACTTCATGGTTTCACCCTGTTCCATGTGAAACAACTCAAACTCTTTGTTAGCGATAACGAGTTTAGAATCTTTTACCGTACTCGTTCCTTCGTGCAAGATGAGGAGTTGGTTCCATACTTGATATGCACTCTTACATGTGCATATCTTGTTGAAGTCTTCGGGTTCCAATGCACATTGCAAGGCATTCATTGCCTTGGCATTGCTTACCTCCGCGGTGACCTCCTCGGTAGTCCACTTCGTGAAATCTTGTTCGGTAGGCTTGACATACTCTGTCAATGTGGCTCTCCAAAGCGAAGCGCTCCAGAGGAAGGTTTCCATCCGGCATTTCCAGTACCTATAGTTGGTACCGTTGAAATGAGGAGGCCTGACAGAGGATTGCCCTTCCATAACAGAAGACGATCTGTGACGATCCTTGAAGACGTTGTAGTCTATGTTTGTCATAGCTTTGACCTTGTAGCTTTAACCTTGGCTCTGATACCAAATGTTGTGCCCTGCTAAGCTACTGCACAAGTACTAGAGGGGGGTGAATAGTACTTTAAAATAATCAAGATAGTTATTCCTAATTATTGTGCAAGAAACAAACGACAATGCGGAATAAACAACAATCAACAAGAATGGACAAACACAAACAAAGCATGTAACGGGTTCGGATCCACCCAAGTCTCCCCGACTTGTACCCAGTGATCCTACGTCTCAACCACCCGGATCCCCTCCGGATACTTGAGTTAGAAACCCTAACTCAAGATTTAGCACTATGATATTCTTGTGAAAAACCTTCACAAGACCAAATCATACAAAAGACATGTGACTCCCACAAACCGGGATCACACCCTCTCTCACAACCGAGAGACAATCTTAAATATATAATGCGATGAAATAAAGAAACACTTACCACAAAATCCTATGCCTTGAGTATACTTACCAAATTAGGGCAAAGATGGATTTTGAGGAAGAAGATGTCACCAAACCCTAGCTTCAAGAAGTTGACCAGCAATGGAAGCCTAGGGTGGAGTATGGTGACTAGAATCAAGCTCCTAGCTTGGAATGCTTACAATTGAGAGAATCTCTCTTGAGGAATTTGGGCTCAAGGTGTTGAGGGATAGATTCTTGTGAGGGAGAGAGAGCTTTGAAATAGCTTGGGAGAGCTCTTCTCTTAGGTCTGAAATTGCTTGGAAATAGGACCTCTAACCTTGCCTCAAACGAATTTAGTTTGTATTTATAGAGGCAAGAAAAATCGCGTTGGAAAAGATCCCAACGGCTCTATTCTGAACCAGACTAGTCGGTCAAAGAAGGATCACTGACCGACTAGTTCATCAACTAGTCGGTCGGTGATTCAACGTAGACCGACTAACGGTTGAACATCCAAAAGGTCGAAGTACCGGAGATGACAACTAGTCGGTCTAAGAAGACTTGCCGACCGACTAGTTTCACAACTAGTCGGTCGGTGAATGCTCTTTGACCGACTAATAGTCGAAATAGAATAGGTTGACTTCAAGTTGACTTAGTCGGTTTAAGAACAAATGCTGACCGACTAGTTTCTCAACTAGTCGATCGACAAACGTTCTTTGACCGACTAACTCGAAACAGTAGCTCAGGCTGTACAGAGGCAAGCACAACTAGTCGGTCTAAGAAGAATTCCTAACCGACTAGATCATCATCTAGTCGGTCGGTGACTCTTCTTTGACCGACTAATTGATCAACAGGGAATGAGCTGAAATGAGTTAGGACATCTAGTCGGTTTATGAAGAGTTGTCGACCGACTAGATTGTCATCTAGTCGGTTGGTGACTCTACTTAAACCAACTAAGATGCACTAGAAGTCGAGGGAATAAGCGATAAGCTTCGGGAAAGTTTCTAATGGCTTCTATGAAAATCCTAGCTCTAAGATATGAGCGAAATGAAGATTATAAAGTAAGTCCTACTCAAGGCTTAACATTCTAATCTATGAAGCTAGAAGACAATAAATAATACAAGACGAACCGTCTTCAAAGCTTCAATCTTCATTCTTCTTGACTTCAATATTGCTCCTAGAGCTTCAACGAAGCTTCAGGCACACGATCACGCGTATTGAGAAGTCTTGAGACGTCGCTTTTGATGTACGTATTCTTTTTGTGACGATCTCCATAACTGCGCTCACAAACAGTTAGTATACGATATTTATGTTTGTTCATCATCCAAAACCAAATCCGGGGAATCAATACTCAACATAAGTCACTCGGCCAAGTGGCATATAAATTACAGAGAGTAGTTTTTAGGATCTTCCCTGATCAGTACCCTACTCGGCCGAGTAGGGTCTTTGCTCGGCCGAATGACTAAGTCACTCGGCCGAGTAGCCTGCTGTTTTAAGCTCCAACTCTCTGTTTTTGCTCTACTTTCTGTTTTTCGTCTCCCCATTAGTTCCTTCCTCCTCCTGAGGCCTGAGCACATTCCTGGAGCACTCCTCTTTGCCATGGTAATCCTCCATTCAAATGGTTACTCGTTCTCCATAAACTGACATGAAAAATAGAGCCCGTTGTAAGGATTTTTATCGACTCTAGACTCTAAACACTAAGAAAGATCTAAAACAAAAATAAAAATGAAAGATTCAACTAAAAACCATCGGGTTGCCTCTCGACAAGCGCTCGTTTAAGGTCTTGAGCTCGACCCCTTAAGATATTCGTTTAATGCTCGATGTTTGGTGCATGTGAGATGCGCGCGTCAAATTTGCCGGGAAGGCCACTTAGATTTAATTGTTGTTGTTCTCCTCGGCTCCCCCTCATTATTGTGGTAGTGGGGGATGAGTCCGGCGAAAATTTCTTGTCTTGAGTTTTTAGCGTTCTTTTTCTTTGTCGGTGATGAAAATTTCTTGTCCGGCGGAGCTTTCTTCAAATTCTTTGCTGTGGAGAGCTTGCATAGCCCCTAATTCTTGCGACATCAGTGTCGTCTTTGTCACAAGCATAGAATGATCCGAAGGGTCTTCCAACTTTTCTCCATCTCTAGAAGATTGGCCTCCTTCGAAGCCATCATTGTGTAAGGCGCCGATGGCATGCGGCATAGCATCATCGATGACTTCGTCGAGGAGGTCCACGTAATCGACGCCCTCCGTCCAAGGCATGTGCTTCATTGCCTTAGGAATGTGAAGCTCCACCTCTATGTTTTTGACATTCAAAGACAAGGTGCCCTCTCTCATGTCAACTATCACGCTGGCGGTGGCCAAGAAGGGGCGTCCAAGAATTAGCGACGTATCGCCCTCCTCCTTGATATCCATTACCACGAATTCACACGGCAAGCAAATTCCTCCCGATACTTGGAGCGGTATGTTCTCCGCAATTCCCATCAGCCTAGTGACCCGACCATCCGTGAGTTGTATTCTCATATCCGTCGGCTTTAAGTCGGTCCCCGTATTCAACTTCTTAAACATTGTTAGGGGCATTAGGCTCACGCTTGCTCCCAAATCTACTAAGGCTTTTTGTAGCAGGACTCCTCCAAGCGTGCAAGGGATGCGGAAGCTACCAGGATCTTTAAACTTTGTAGGCTCCTTCTCCTTCCGGGTGAACCATGTACCTTGCTCGGTGAGCATTATCTTCTCCTTTTGCTTCTTTCCCGAAATCAAGTCTTTTAGGAATTTGGCATAAGATGGGATCTCTACAATGGCGTCCAAGAAAGGGATATTTAGGCTCACCCCCCGCAAGTACTCAAGAAATTTAGCGAGCCGCTTCTCAATCTTTGATCTTGCCAACCTTTGTGGGAAGGGTACCGGTGGCATATAGTTACGCTCCTCACGTGGCTTCATAATTTCAGAATTTTCACCGTCTTTTGGCTCTTTCGGACACGCCTCCTCATTAGCCGGCTCCTTGTCATCCAAAATTTCTTCTCCCGGCTCTTTGGTTTGAATCATGGCGAGAGTGGTGTCCTTCCTGCCCCTAGTAGTTACCGCCACCACCGCATTGATGTGGCCGGTATTGCTCCATGGGTTTGGCTCCGGTTGAGCCGGCAATTGTTGAGTATTTTTGTTGAGCAATGCTAGTTTCTCCTATAATTGTGCCACGACGGTGTTGAGGGAGTCTTGTTGAGCGGTCAATCTAGCATTTACCTTCTTTTGCTCCGTCATGAATTCTTTAACCCTCGCTTCATGGTCGAACCTCGGTGGTGCTTGTGGTGGATTAGGTGCTCTTCACCCTTGATTATAACCCGGAGGTCTATATGGTCCCGCTTGTTGCCTTGGTTGGAAGTTTTGTTGTTGAGGCCCTCTCGGTTGATATTGCAGTTGTTGTAGAGGCAGAGCTTGAGGTTGTTGCGGTGGTGGGTTTAAGGCTCCATCATTATTTGCATATGAAAATCCCAGATGGTTTCTCGTGGCCGGGTTTGCCCAATAACCAGTGTTTCCCGCAACATATTGAATTTGCTCTGTAGCTCCCTCCCCGTGCTCTCCTCCAACATACGTCTTGCCAATCGCCCATGCTTCCTCCCAGTGTAGATGTGGTGGGGGTTCCATGCGAATCACGTATCAACTTCTCCAATCTCTCCACGACCTTGTGGATAGAATCAAACTTCGTAGAGAGCTCCACTACGACATTTGCCTCATAAATACTTGTTGGCTTCAAGGAGGATGAAGAATGTCCTCTCTCGTCGTCCCATTATTGGTTATTAGAGGCCATCTCCTCAAGTAGGTCCATAGCATCATCCGACGTCTTAGATAATATGGCTCTGTTAGCGGTTGCATCGATGATTTGCTTGTTGCCCGGTTGCAATCCATTGTAAAAACTATGCACAAGCTCCCATGCTTCAATGTTATGATTGGGGCATTGGTGTTGGAGATCTTTAAAGCGCTCATATGCCTCAAATAGGGTTTCCTGCGGTCCTTGATTGAAGGACATGAGCGCACTCCTTATCTTGACTGTCTTGGATGGTTGGTAGATTTTTTTAACAAATGCGCTCGTCAACTCATCCCATGTGGTAAAGATCCCCTCAGCTTGCGTCCTCAACCAATACAATGCCTTGTCCCAAAGGGTAAATGGAAAGATGCGCAGTCGGATAGCGTCGGCCGGTACACCGGGCATCTGAAAAGTGGCGCATTTGGACAAGAACAACTGTAGGTGATAGTGTGGATTCTCGTGGGAGTTCCCATGAAATGGGTCTTGTTGCATCAAAACCACAAGTCCCATTTTAAGGTCGAAGTTCTTGTCCGTCGCCAACTCCGGCATCGCAATAGACGAGGTAGTAGAAGTAGTCTTAGGTTGTAGCCTATCTCTGATATAAACAAGCCTAACCATGCGTGCTGCCAACTCCTCTGGTGTCTCCGATCGGTTCATATGATTGTCCTCTATAGCAAGTATCCTCTCGGCTCTAAGCCTCCTTGCCATACGCTCGATCTCAAGATCAAATAATATGTCTTCTTGATGCACCTTTGATCTCGTGTACATGCACAGAAAAAGAGAAACTCGATGGAATCGTTAGCTCAATAGAGGAATAAATATATATATATAAAAAGAAATAACTAAGTAAAGAAAATAAAATATCGTCGCCTCCCCGGCAACGGCGCCAAAAACTTGATCGCGCCCGGAAATACACCCGGAAAACGACTGTAGTTTTACCACAAGCGCATGACGTAGTGGCGAGAGGGTATCGAACTCAGGGAGGACAATTGACAGTATCTTACTTTGATCACCTAGCTATTTATGGAATAAGAATAGTTTGATGGTAATGTCACAATCGTTCAAATAGCAGATAGATATCAATATAATAAAAATGTCTAAGGATAGGAAATCCCCACTACGGACCGTTTCTTATCCTTGTGAATTATGACCATCAATGTTGCAAGGCTTGAATGTAGGTGAACTAGTCGCAACTTAATGTAGAACCAAGCTCACTCTCTTACGCTATTGCCGGTCTATAGCAACCTAAATTAGGGCCCACTCTCGTGCAAACCCTAACCTAAGCCACTAGCGTGAAGATCGACATCATCGCCCAATCGCAACTCGAATCCACTCTCGTGCAAACTCGAGCTGTTGGATATGGACGACATGTATACATCCATGAGGGGATGTATGAGGATATACGGACCTCAGATGTCTTGGCACGAAAGCGTGCACGAAGGGAACCTTTTCACGTGTGAAAAGGACCACTCGATAAGTGGAAAAAGTCACTTTATAAGTGCATAAAGGCACTTGATAAGTGAATGAAGAAGAGGATAAGTAAAAGGGCTAATATATGCTAATAATATATGCTAATAAGCTTATATGTAGTTATTTCCTACAATAACTACCCTAAAGCCTATAAATAGGACCTAAGGGTAAAGCTTTTACACCATTCCTTCCATGCCATAAGTTTGCATAAGGCAACTTTTGTTCTTCTTCTCCATTTTCATTAAATTCTTCTTCTAAATAGAGATTTAGACGGTGAAACGCTGCTTCGATCCTCCGTGACGAAGTACCGACCGTTGTGGCGAATCCGAGGGCGAAGTTTAGAGACTATGGTGCTGCGTACGCGAACGTAAGTCTCTCCTCTTCATTCGATCCTAACATCATCATTTTGACAGGATCCTACATTGGTATCAGAGCCATACAGGTTCGCACCAGTCTCACCGATGAACGAGGCATTGTCTTTTTCACGAATGAGTTTCCTACCATTATGGATATGGTAGGAGCGCATCGTGACGGAGAGAATCGCAGCAGTTGTTCTTTTCACGTTAGGGTCTTCTGTCATTACGGATATGGCAGGAACTATCCGTGACTGGAAGAACTGACCGTTCATCTCTCCAAACTCGCACTCTTCATGGATGCTGAGTCTCCATTCAATAGGGAATGTGAACTCTCTTCATGTGGAGCGTGAAGTTTACGGTCGTGAAGGTATATTTTTTTTGGCACACGGCCATTGAAGCATAACTACTTTCTCGATGAACGGGTGTCTCATCGGAGAAGTTGGAGATGGTGGTTACAAAACGTCTCATCGGAGAAGATGACCTCTTTGGTGCATGATCGCCAAGGCCATATGGGCCATGGAGGCTATGCACCCCCCTCCCCATGCGGAAGGGGTTGGCTACGGCCAATGACCACCAAAGCCACCACCCCTTCGGGGGGGATGTGCAACCGGACCCCTCAACGGGGGAGGCCGGCCATGGCCAAGAGGCCAAGGCCGGCCGGCAAGGGCCAAGGGGCCCTGGCCACGGCCAGGGCCAACCCTGGCATCGGCCAGGCCAGGGCCAAGGGGCCCTGGCCGGCCTCAGGCCAGGGCCGGCGCCCTGGCCTCAGGCCAGGGCCTGGCCGGCCCTGGCCGGGGCCAGGGCCAGGACAGGCCGGCCCTGGCCGAGGCCAGGGCCAGGACACTACCGGCCCTTGGCCTCGGCCAGGGCCAAGCACCGGTCAGCCCAGTAAATGGGGGGGGACTTGCATGGCCGGTCTCTACGGAGCCGACGGCGGTTGTTTGCGGCAAAATTCCCCTGTAGGGGGGAGCGCCTGGATCCATACGGGATCTGGCGATGGTGGCTTGCAGAAAACTCCCCTCAAGGGGTGTTCGACCTTGGCCAAGTTGCGATGGCAACTCTCTCTTCGGAAGGGAGAAGAATCCGGCCTTGGCCAAGTTGCGATGGCAACTCTTTCTTCGGAAGGGAGAAGAATCCGGCCTTGGCACGGCCACGACACGACCCCGACAATGGCCGGGGAATTGTCGAAATATTTCGGCTATGTCACCCTGTAAGGGGGGTATAGGCCTTGCCGAATATTTTGCAAATACAACAAGGGTATTTTTAGTACCATAAGGGTACCATGTTGAAATTCCCTAATTTTTTTTGAAAAATACGTTTTCAAAATCGCTTTTCCGCTGCAAAGTACTATAAGAGTACTGTTATTTGATAAAGTGACGAGAAAATATTGAAAGTTGTTCTAGATGGTGATTGGGATCGTAATGACTTTTCCGATTCTAGAACAACATCTTCAATATTTTTCGAAAGTAACTTATCAAATATAATAATATCATTCCAAGTGGGATTTTCCAAGTGGGAGTGATATTAAACTAGTCTGAAATTTCCACATTCGATTGATTCAGCGTCTCAATGGATCATGATTCAGCCAGTGGTCTTTTGGACTAATTTGTGGGACACCTCGGCTCTGTCTGGGGGTAGTGAACCATGGACTAGCCATTCCCCTGGTCAGTCCGCTGGCCGAGACTGCTGAATTATGAAAATGTCTAAAATGATGACTATAAATATGAAATTTATGCAATGTTTTGATCAAACTTGTTTTATGTCTTTTGCAGCTTTTTAAAGCTAAAATGTCTTCTGCCGCTAAGAACATCATCGCTGAGTTGAACAAAGGTGAAAAACTCAACGGTGATAATTACAAACTATGGTCCATAAAGATACAATATGTTCTAGAGGAGCAAGATGTGCTCGAAACTCTAAAGAACATAATGATTGAACCTGAGTTGGGCACTACGGCCCAACACAGAAGAGACAAGGAAGCTTTCGATGCTTGGTCTCAGAAGAACAAGATTGCTCGCATTACTTTGTGGTCAAGTATGGCCGACGACATAATGCAAATCTTCCGAGAGCATGACCTAGCTATGGACATATGGTCCAAGCTAGAAGAGAAGTTTGGTGGCACCTCGGTGTCCAAACTTCGTTCTTTAACTATAAGATTTGATTTGTACAAGAAACATCCAGATCATTCTATGGGGAAGCATCTGTGACATATGTCGAATCTCATCTCAGAGTTAAAGGATGCAGGTCATGTGCTCACTGATGAGCAACAAATCCAAGCAGTCATACGTTCCCTACCAAATGGGTGGGACCAAATGAAGATGCATCTCACTCATAATGAGAGCATCAAGAACTTCAGCGATGTTTCTAAGCACCTCGAGTTAGAGGAAGAGCGGCTTGCGGCCGCCAAGCCAAGTGCAGAAGTGCACATGGTTGCTAGTTCCTCACACGGGGGAAAGAAACGGAAAAATCGTTCGAAGTTTACTAATGAACGTAATAAGCAACCAGAGTCTACCAAGAAACCCAAACATAAAGGTGGGCACAAGAAATGGCACAAGAAGAAGGACTTGAAGAAGATCAAGTGTTTCAAGTGCAACAAGTTAGGTCACTATGCTCGTTCATGTACGAGTGGAGGTGACGAGGTAACTTGTAATAATACTAGTTACATATGTGTTTCTAGTTCAATATTTCTTATAGAATCTAATCCATTTTGGATAATTGATTCAGGTGCCATCGACCATATAGCAAGGGACAGACGGTCCTTCGTGGAGTATCACCGGATACCCCAAGGAACGAAGTGGATCTATGTAGGAAACAACACACGTGTTGAAGTGAAAGGCGTTGGGACGTGCAAGCTCGTCTTGGACAACAGCCGCACTATCCTACTTCATGATGTTCTCTTCACTCCGGATATTCGAAGGAATATTATATCTGTGGTCGTTTTAATGGGTCTTGGTTATAGTTGGTTCTTTCATAGTTGTAAAGTGGACTTGTCTTATAATAATTCTTTAATTGGTTCTGGGTATGATTTCAAAGGATTTGTTGTATTAAATACAATGTATGATTCCTCATTTTATAATGAAAATTTTCTTGTTGCAAATTCATCAAATTATGAGTCTGATGTAATTTGTTGGCATGCAAGGCTTGGTCACATTGGACTAACACGAATGGATAGACTTGCCAAACGTGGCCTTCTATCCAATGTTTCAAAGGTCGAAATGTCGACTTGCGAACATTGCCTTGTAGGGAAATCTTGTCGCAAGCCGTTTGGAGCCGGCACAAGGGCCGAGGTTCCATTACAGCTCATCCATTCGGACATATGTGGTCCGATGAATGTCAAGACAAGACGCGGGAAGTCCTATTTCATCATTTTTATTGATGACTTCACCCGATTCTGTCATATCTATTTGATATCTCACAAAAGTGAAGCATTAACCTGCTTTAAAAACTATATGAGTTTAGTGGAAAATCAATTAGATCGCAAGATTAAGGTCTTGCGAACCGATAAAGGCGGTGAATACCAATCAACAAGTTTTAAGGAACTTTGTGATAAAAAAGGCATAGTTCATCAGGTAACTATGCCTTATACTCCGCAACAAAATGGTGTTGCAGAAAGGAGGAATAGGACTTTAATGGAAATGGTCCGTTCAATGACGGCACAAGCCAACTTACCAATCACCTTTTGGGGTGATGCATTATTGACGGCCGCTTTCATCTTAAACCGCGTACCCTCGAAATCAGTTAGCTCCACTCCTTATGAGTTGTGGAACCAAAGGTCTCCTGACTTAAGCATTTTAAAACCTTAGGGATGTGCATCCTATGCACATATTTCCTCCCATAAGTATGGCAAACTTGGGCCAAGGGGGAGGAAATGTATCTTTATACGATACACAGAAAACTCCAAAGGTTATGTTTTCATTGGTCAGGAAGACAATGGAGGACTAATTGAATTTGAGTCAAGGGATGTCACTTTCTTGGAAAACGAGTTTCCAAGACAGGGCGAGATAAGTCAGGACTTATCTCTATTTGAAATTTATGATCAAGAAGGATTACCTCATTCGAGTGGGTGAATTCTTGGTGAATACGAAAATACATTTCCACCTTCACCAATGGATGATACGAATGATGCGAATCCTATTCCAGACGGGAATAATGATCCCAGTGGGAGCATTTCTAACGACATTCCAAGTGGGAGTGATATTAGAATTGATCTAAATTCGAGTCAACAAGGACTTGAAGAATCTCAAATACGACGTAGTAGTCGTACAAGGTTAGCTCCTCTAAGATTTAATGATGAATTCCCACAAACTTTTATGACTTTACTACAAGAATATGACGAGCCTACTGCTTTCAAACAGGCTGTATCATGCCCTGCAAAAGACAAATGGATAGAAGCGATGAAGGAGGAATTAGAATCCATGAAAGTTAACCAAGTCTGGGACTTGGTTGACTTACCCAGAGGACGTAGAGCTATTGGGAACAAATGGGTTCTCAAGATCAACCATAAGGCTGATGGCTCTATAGACAGATATAAAGCTTGCATTGTCGCGAAAGGTTTTACGCAACAGGAAGGGATAGACTACAAAGAGACCTTCTCACATGTTGTTCGTTTTACCTCGATTCGTTTGATTCTGGCTTTGGTAGCTTGCTTAGACCTCGAATTACATTAAATGGATGTAAAGACTGCTTTTCTCAATGGAGAATTGGACGAGGAGATCTATATGGAACAACCAACAGGGTTTGTAAAAGAAGGAAACGAACATAAGGTTTGTAAACTTCGTAAGTCCATATATGGTCTTAAACAATCCTCGAGGCAATGGTATATACGATTTCAAGAAGTTGTCTTATCTAATGGGTTTTCCATGCTTGATGAAGATAACTGTGTATATATCATGAGGATTAAGAGCAAGTATGTTATTATGTCTCTATATGTAGATGACATTTTAATAGCCGGAAATGACAAGGGCTTTGTGATGGATATCAAGGCTTGGCTTTCATCAGTTTTTGAGATGAAAGACATGGGAGAAGACGCATATATCCTTGGAGTTAAGATTTCAAGGAATCTTTCGAAGAAACTTCTTTCTCTTTCACAAGAGACTTATATAAAGAAGATTCTAGAACGTTTTAATATGCAGGACTGCAAGTCCATTGATACTCCTATAAGTAAATGCGATAATTTATGTCTGAAATCGTGTCCAAAGAACCAAAAAGAAAAGGAAATTATGGAAAAAGTTCCATATTCCAATGCAGTTGGTAGTCTTATGTACGCTATGATGTGTACAAGACCGGACATCTGTTTTGTCGTTAGAATGGTAAGTCGTTACCAATCCAATCCAGGGCAAGTACACTGGAAAATGGTTAAGAGGATAATGCGGTATCTTAAAGGAACTGCAGACTATGCTTTATGCTATCAAGGAGATGCCTTGAGGCTCTAAGGCTACACTGATGCTGATTGGGCAGGTGATCTCGATGAGCGACGATTGACCTCAGGATATGTTTTTCTACTCGGATCTGGTGCAATATCCTGGAGTAGCACGAAACAATCCTGCATCGCACTTTCAACTATGGAAGCCGAGTTTGTAGCATTTAGCATGGCAGTCCAAAAAGCTGTTTGGCTTAGGAAGTTCTTAGACAGGATAATTGATGCAAGTGACTCAGGTGCTGTACCAATACACAGTGACAGTCAAGCATCTATAGCCTATGTCAAAGATCCAAAATTCCATTGTAAGACCAAACACATTGATATCTGCTACAAATTTGCAAAAGACTATGACAAGAACAAGAAGGTAGACATTAGATACATATCTACGCATGAGATGATAGCGGATCCGCTTACGAAGGCGATCCACAAAGATGTGTTTTACAAACACTTACCATCTCAAGGTTTACGTAAGAGCTGAGTTGTATCAATGTATATTCACATGTCTATGAAAGATCAAATTTAATAAAAGAATAAGTTCTTTTTCGACATTGCATATGAGTTTCTTGAAAATGTTTGTGTATATTTCTTTTAACCTCAGCTATATTTTTTTGTGTGTCGGACAGATTGAGGTTGGCTCTCTCACATGAGCAACTGCCTTTATTCTATCAGACGGATAAGATAAAGATGAGACCTGTTTAAAGTCAAAATCGTCTGACGGATGATTTAGAGTCATGACTTAAACAAAATGGTCGTATGAAAGATCTGCATCATATGGATGCTTACAAAAGATCTAAGAAGATTTTTTTAAAAAAATCTTATTTGTCTTATGCGGGATGTGGGTCCAGGAAATTACTGAGTAGAAAAAGGGACTCAAAGTCAGACATTGTGGTGTCTGATCATCATCCTTACAACATCATTAAGACATACGCTCCCTGGGAAAGGAGTGATGTTGTAATACGTATTCATACTACGTATGCATTTGACCATTGGGTTAGAATAGTAATTGTGTTTACTATTATGTGAGACCCAAAGACCACATGTGTCTTAACTTCTTACCCTTATGGACTCTAATTGGTTCCTTTAGATTTGACTGGGTGATCGCTATCTTAGCATGTTGCTTATGGACTATGGTAATTCGGTCCGACGGGGCATGTTAGAAAAGCGAGTCAAGTCAAGATCGAAAGGATCACAAGAAGAGGAAGATTAATTTCATATTCACATTTGGACTTTAGAGATTCAAAGCTGGCCAGCCTATTGTAATCCAAATGGGATTCAATTGTTGAATATAAAGTATAAGAAATGTGAAGAAATAAATATATGGTAAAGCATGCGTTGATCTACTCAACTTTGCATCTCAAAGAGTGTTGTGTATCTCTAACAAGTGCACAACAACAGGCACTATGCGCATGACGGTCACACGGTCTATTTCTCAGTATGATAAATAGAAGAACTAAAGGAAAAGATGTTTCCTTACAATCCCCTCAAGTGTGAGTGGGAGATGTTGGATATGGACGACATGTATACACCCATGAGGGGATGTATGAGGATATACGGACCGCAGATGTCGCGTGCACGAAAGCGTGCATGAAGGGAACCTTTTCACATGTGAAAAGGACCACTCGATAAGTGGAAAAAGTCACTTTATAAGTGCATAAAGGCACTTGATAAGTGAATGAAGAAGAGGATAAATAAAAGGGCTAATATATGCTAATAAGCTTATATGTAGTTATTTCCTACAATAACTACCCCTAAATCCTATAAATAGGACCCAAGGGTAAGGCTTTTACACCATTCCTTCCATGCCATAAGTTTGCATAAGGCAACTTTGTTCTTCTTCTCCCTTTCCATTAAATTCTTCTTCTAAATAGAGATTTAGACGGTGAAACTCTGCTTCAATCCTCCGTGACGAAGTACCGACCATTGTGGCGAATCCGAGGGCAAAGTTCAGAGACTATGGTGTCGCGTACGTGAACGTAAGTCTCTCCTCTTCATTCGATCCTAACATCATCGTTTTGACAGGATCCTACACGAGCTACGACCTAGGTTATGATAGTTCGTATTTGTCCATTCTCTTGCAAACAAATATTAGTATAGATTTATAATAAAAATCATAGCTTTGGTCTAATCTCTTGCAAACCAAATCTAAAGAATTTCGTTTATAAACCTAAGTCGAATATCTAGGCCTTTCCATCAATTGGGAACCAATCTCTTGCAAATCCCAATTGAAGCAATTCTTAGCTACTCGCAATAAATCAATCAAACACTAACCTTTCTTCAATCCTAGCAACAATTCTATTCATTCATCACAATTCAAGAGATCGGGTCCATAGGGTTCATCCCCATGCCCTAGAACGAATAAACTACTCACAAATCATCATGAAAATCTCAGAAATAAAGTAATAGATCATAGCACAATTCAGTGCAAAGAAGAGACAATTCATAAAAATAAGATTTTTAGCAAGAAAGACCAAACCAAAATTGTCTCCTATGATCTCCAGCTGAGATTTCATAAAAGAATAGCCGTCAAAAAATAATAGAGGTCTCCTGTAAAATCAGGGATAAAACTAGGTTTAAATACAAGCCAAAATCGTCTAAAAAATCCTGACAGAATTGCCCCTGCGCAGCCCAGAATTCGCAATCTGTGTAGCAGTCGGAATGCGTCACTCGGCCGAGTAACAATGTCACTCGGCCGAGTGACAGACCCAATAATAAAACAGAGAATCTGGGGGTTTCGGGGTTCTGTCTCTCTGACTGACTCGGGCGAGTAGGCGTCTTTACTCGACCGAGTAAGCAATCGTGCTCGGCCGAGTAGGCTTCTCGAAATTTTCCAGTAACTTGGCCCTTTCTCGGTTGAAAATCCATGTTCTACTCGGGCGAGTGAGCTTTCTCACTCGGCCGAGTAGACTTCCTTGATCGGCCGAGGAAACCTTGAAATTTTGCTATGCGTATCTGTTTCACTCGACCGAATATAGCTTCTGACTCGGTCGAGTAAGCAGTCGTTCGATCGAGTGGGCTGTATCTATCTTCTTTTCTTCTCCTCCTCGCCTCCTCGTCGATTCTCTTGAATTCCTTCCTCCTCCGCTCATTCTCTAGTGCTGATAACTCCTTAAATAAGCTGTGGACGATGCTCCGGTGTGCACAAAAGTCCCTTGATCTAATTTTTTCTCCAGATCGCTCCATATCTCCTGAAATATGACAAAAACGAGAAATAGTGAAAAGCAACATGATATCATCAAATAATTGTGGAAAACGCAATATCGGCGATCGAAATGACATGAAAACATGCAGAAAAAAAGGTGTAAAATAAGGAGCAACCACTCTCCTAAAGTGATGTTAGCAGTAAATCGAAGGGCCAACCCTTCGCTACTGAACGACTCACCTAAAACGTCGTCAGACGTAAGTCGAAGGGGCCCCCCCTTCGCTACTGAACGAACTACCTAGAGATCGTCAGCCATAAGTCGAAGGGGCCACCCCTTCGCTACTAAACAATGCTCCTAAAGAGACGTAAGCTGTAAGTCGAAGGGGCACGACTTCGCTATTGTACGACTCTACTAAAATAGGTCGTCAGCCGTAAGTCGAAGGGCTACCCCTTCGCCATTGACCGCCTATCCTAAAAAGGTCATTAGCCGTAAGTCGAAGGGCATCCCCTTCGCTATTGAACGACTCTCCTAAAATAAGTCGTCATCTGTAAGTTTAAGGGCCACCCCTTCGTCAATAAATGATTATCCTAAAAAAGGCCGTCAGCCGTAAGTCAAAGGGCCACCCCTTCGCCACTGAACGACTCTCCTAAAATAGGTCGTCAGCCGTAAGTCGAACGATAACCCCTTTGCCACTAAATGACTCTCCTAAAATAGGTCGTCAGCCATTAGTCGAAGGTCCACCCCTTCGCTACTGAACGACTCTCCTAAAATAGGTCATCAGTCGTTAGTCGAAGGGTCACCCTTTCGCCACTGAACGACTCTCCTAAAATAGATTGTCAGCCGTAAGTCGAAGGGCCACCCCTTTGCTACTGAACGACTCTCCTTAAAAAAAGTCGTCAGCCAGTAAGTCAAAGGGACACCCCTTCGCCACTGACCGACTCTCCTAAAAAAGTCGTCAGCCATAATTCGAAGGGCCACCCTTTCACTACTGAACGACTCTCCTAAAATAGGTCATCAGCCGTAAGTCGAAGGTCCACCGCTTTGCCACTGAAGGACTATCCTAAAAAAGTCCGTCAGCCTTAAGTCGAAGGGCCACCCCTTTGCTTCTGAACGACTCTCCTAAAATAGGTCATCAGCCGTAAGTCGAAGGGCCACCCATTGCCACTGAACCACAATTTTGTCAAAGGTTATTAGCCGTAAGTCGAAGGGCCATCCTTTCGCCACTGGACGACTCTTCTAAAATAGGCCGTCAGTCGTCAGTCAAGGGGCCACCTTTTCGCCACTGAATGATCCCCCTAATGTTTCGTCAGTTTAAGGGCCATCCCTTCGTCACTAAACGACTCTCATGTCGTCAGTCATAAGTGGAGGAAATCGCTCCCTCACCATAGAACGTGGTGATCAACTTCTAAACTTGGTTCGATGGTTTATTCTCGACATCCTGAAGCAGCGCCTCACCCATCGAGGGGCCATCAGGCGTTACGACCACCACATGATATGCACGACAGCGAACAAAGAGATACAACGACAAACATGGATATGCAGGCCAACTCTCCTGGCACTCATATTACAAAAAATTATTTTCGTTTACATCTATATCACCCCATATACATTCAAAATTTTCTAAAACAGGTGTAAGAAGAATGTCGAGACCCTACAAAGGCTAGTTAGGCCCTTGGCCTCCATCTAGCATGGTTGTGGACTCGGGGTCCCTAGTAGCATCCGCTCTGGTGTCAATGTCAGTCATGGTGATAGCATCTTCAGTGGGAGTAGCTTCCTCCATGCCTTGCTCAATTCATCGTCACCAAGGTCTGGAAAAATCATCGGGATCTTGTTGATCTCCACGGAGAGGTCATGGATCAGTTCTTCATCTCCAATCGACATCGCTCGTAGCCTTCCATGTATAGCTCGTCGAAGTCGGGAAATGAATCCTTGAACTCCTGAACCTCCATCTCCGATGTGACCTCGGCTTCAAGAATCTCCTCCAACAGAGCATCCTCCACTCACTCTCTCAAGGTGGTTCGTTCAGCCTCCATCCTGCAAGACTCGCTTAACTCATGCTCAAGTTTCCGAATGCGATTCAATCTTGTCTCGGAGAGAAGGCTGACTCTAGTCAGCTTAACTTGAGATCTCTCCATGCCTGATCTAATGGCCTCCAGGGTGACCCCATGATTGGCCACCTCTGGAGGACGACGGTGCAGCGCCACGGTGGCCACGAGAACATGTACATAACACACAATGGTCAACATACGTGTTGACATCACCTACAAGGGAGGCTAGAGCAATAATTACTTGGACGCTAGTATGAATGGCTATCGACGCAAGCTGCTCATAATCGACCCTCTCTATGAAAACCTTATCCCGTGGAAGGATCGCATTCTTTGCAACACAGGAAGTGGCCTCGCAATCAAGAATAGCGGAATCTCCATGCCTCATCTAAAATCCCGCCCAGACGAGCTCCTCCTCGGAGTAGTCGAATGGGGCCTGAGGAGATCGGCTCTCCAGCAAAATCGGCCTAAATTCGTCAAGGATATCTTAAGACAACCTTACAGGAGGGAACAGACCCCCCAGGCCAGGAGTCATTCTGCACGAGAAGCTTCGGTGGGATCTGAGTCCTCGCCAAATCTTCCTAGTGTAGAGTATCTCTCCCTGGCTGAGAGACCTGCTCCGCGGTTACATTCGACCTAGACGGCGTCGATCACTAAGAACAAGTCCCCACATCTTCTTAACCCCCTCCAGTGCAACTACCTCAAATTCAGAGGTAGGCTTTCCCTTCTTCTTCTTCTAAGGGTGGGCCACCTAAGCAACCCTCTTAACAACGACGGGTCGATCCTTCGACTATGGGGCCATCCTTTTCACCCCAGTCGGCACCCGAGGAGACAACATGCTTACCTCCACCTCTCTGATAGAAACCTCGACTACTTCCCTCAATGCAAGATCCACCTGATAATACACCAGTCATGCCTGCAGAAACAACAAATGAGATAAGTCGAGGACCAATGGTCGAATGATTGGTAGGCACGATCGAACTAGCCTTTCGTCCACACAGTCCGATGCAACACGTTGTCAGACCAAAGCCACCTTGCCGACCTTATATTCTCTGGCAGACTCATCAGTGTGTCGATAGCTTTCTTCTCCTCGCTAATCAGCGGCTTATCCTCAGTGGGACCCAAGTCAGGGACACCCCAACTGGTGCAGAAGCTTGCCTCTCTTTGAAAAACCACAAACACAAACTTGTCCTTCCATTTGGGATTGGAGGTAGGAATGTCTTTCAGCAGCTTCTTGCCTCGATGGGCCATTATCATATACCAGCCCGAGGTCTTGAGGGGAGGGATCGAGAAAAAATAATTGAATAGACTCGGAGATTATTCAATCCCCTTCATTACACACAGAGCTATGAAGCCCATCAGCATGCCAATGGCGTTGCATCAATTGGCATAGGGAAATGTTCAGGGTACACAAGAAGTACCGCATGAAGGGGTGCATGGGGAATCGAAGGCCTCATTCAAAGGCTTTGACGTATACCCCCGCTTCCCAATCGCCAGGACGATATACGCTCACGTCCTTCCTAGACACCTGGATTTGGTAATCCATACGGACGTAGCTCTTCTGAAGCTTGGCAATCTGACCAGCCTTGACGTTGGACCTCAGATTCGCAAGCAACCCTGGCTCCATAAACCCTTCCTGGTTCTTCTGCATGACCGTGACTAAGCTTCTTTCAGAGGCATGGATGGAGGATGAAGCCATTACTTTCGAGAGAAGGAAAATCTAAATTAGGAGAATGAAGACGATACCTTCGCATTCTACTGTTGGAGCCATCCTATATAGGTAAGGCGATAGCCGCATGATGAAACGTGCGTCGAGGATCCAAAGGCCCTAAGTATCTTGGATTTCGAACCGGTAAATCATTCGAGTCGACGAGGCGGGCATTTTGACGCCTGGAACTTGAGTGCTATTTTCTAGACTGTCGAGCCCCCATTAATGTGATGTAACGTCGCTTGACTTCAGCGTGCAGACCCTTTGAGGTCATGCGACGGGGGCATTATTGAGTCATTGGACCGGTATTCGAGATAACTCGACCGACAGATGAATAAGGCCCACTGTGCCCACAAGAGAAGCCCGATATCGACTCAGTCAAAGCCCATTGGCCAGTCGACTGTTGAGTCCACCTCACTTGAACATGGGATTAAAGGCGGGCTCGTAATTTACGGGGACGTGTACAACATTTACTTCTATTAAAGGGGAAAGATCATGGCCCCATTATGGGTGGCCGTTATCTCCCTAACATCTCCAAAGTGACCCTGAACGCCTATAAATACAAGGAAGGGTCCCATCTCCAAGGTACAAGGTATAAGACATAGAGCTCTACTTTCTCAGCTAATATTTCTTACACTATAGAGCTTGCACCGCCAGATCTGAGACGAACCTCTATGGGGGCGATCTCAGCTGCACCAAGATCCCTCTCTCCCTTAAGTTCCCATACTAACTTAAGCATCGGAGGGGATTTGGATCGGAACCCATATTCGACCCCCATAACGTGCCCCTGTGATGTAGATCGACGGTCATCATCCAACATTGAGGGTCGTCATCGAGCTTCCTAGCCTCAAACAGTCGATGCATCAGCTGCTCGAAGGTCGATCGAGTACCGCACCATCATCAACTACCATCACTCGACCCAGGTTCTTCCAACCAAGGGTCCTACTTCATCTGCTGACGAGGCTCCGACTCAGCACCAAGAGTCTACGTCAGCTTGACAATTGTCTCGATCAATTTTGCACTCAACACCTATGGATTTAAAGTGTGATTTGTGAGATCTATTGAATTGCTATGTCGCTAAAATTGTTTGGGGTTAAATTGTGATTGATTTACTACATATAGCTAGGGATTTCTATTGGATCTTGAGAGCGTAAGAGAGGAACTTGATCAAAGGGAAGCCCTAGATATTCGATTTAGATCTATAATCGAGATTCCCTAGAATTGGTGTGTGAGAGCGATCAAAGCTAGCATCTTTATTATATTTCTATAATTATATTTGTTTGTACTATGGTAAAACGGATACGAACTATCACAATTTAGATTCGAACTCAAGTTGCACGAAAGCGAGCTTGAGTTGGAATTGAATATTTTTGTTGATCCTTATGCTAGTAGTTTGAACTACGCTTGCGAGAGAGAGAGGCTCTACTTTAGATTACTGTAGACTTACGTAGCGTGAGATCGTGCGTTGGTTTCCAATTTAGTTGCGACAAGTTCGCCCTAAATCAAGAGATGTAATATAGAAATTCGTGTTTCGCATTGACTTCTTGAAATCTATAGTGGGGATTTCCAAGCCCTAGGCATTCTTATAAATTGAATTTACAACCAACAACTTGAACGATTATGACACCAATATTTCTTTGCCACCATTTCACAATAGCTTAGTAATCCATAAAGATACCAATAGTTCCTCCGTGTGATTCGATACCCGCTTACCACTTAACCGTGCGCTTGCGGCAATACTACATTGTTTTCGGAGTTACTATCCAGGATGACCAAGTTTTTGGCACCGTTGCCGGGAAGGCGACGTCATTCTATATTTTTACTTCGATATTCTTTTTCTTTATTTATTTCTTTTTCCTTTTATTCCTCTATTGTGCTAACAATTCTTTGCATACTCTCTTTTTCTGTGCATAAACACACGATCGAGGGCAACTGAGGAAGATATATTATTTGATCCTAAGATCGAGCATACCGCAAGGAAACTAAGAGCAGAAAAGAGGCTAACTTCAAAGGAAAATCAAATGACGGAGGAAAATGTTCCATCGCGGCGAACTGCTAGGCTTATTTCCATCCGGGATAGGCTTACCCCAAACAACTCGGCTATTTCGTCCATACTTATGCCAAAGTTGCCGCCGGAGATGAATTTTGAGCTGAAAACAGGACTTGTTATGTTGATGCAACAAGATCCCTTCCATGGGAATGCGCATGAAATCTGCATTACCACATCCAGATGTTCTTGGCGAAGTGTGCTACCTTTCAGATCCCTAATGTACCAGAGGATGCCATCTGCCTACGGCTTTTTCCCTTTACTCTTCGAGATAAAGCTCAATATTGGTTGACGACGCAAGCCCATGGCACATTTACTACTTGGGACGAGCTAGCAAGCGCCTTCGTCAACAAGTTCTATCTGCCTTCGAAGACAGTAAAGATACGGAATGCTTTGATGTCTTTCAGGCAGGGCCCTCAAGAATAATTATATGATGCATGGGTGTGCTTCAAAGATCTACAACATCAATGCCCCCACCACAACATAGATGATTGGGAGCTCGTGCACAACTTCTACAATGGTTTGAAAGCGGATACGAAGATGATTATTGACGCCACCGCTAATGTGGCCATATTGTCAAAGACACCAGAAGATGCTACGACGTTACTAGAGGAGATGGCCTCTAACAATTTGCAGTGGGCTGATGAGAGGGTCCAAACATCATCATATATGAAACCGGTGAGCATATATGAAGCCAAGACCGTGGCAGAATTGGAAACAAACTTTGAATCTCTATCTAGAGTGGTGGAGAGACTTGAGAAGAAGTTGTGTGAGCCTTGTGTTGTGCCTGACACGTCGAATTCAAATGGGCACACAAATGATTGGCAAGGACAAGTCATGTACGTAGGCGGCAAGGCACAAGAGGAACCTGTTGAGTAGGTTCAATATGTTCTAATTACAATCCAGGTGGAGCAAATAATGGGTCTTGGGTGAATCCGACTTGAAAGTCTCACCCCGAATTTTCATATGCAAACAATAGAATAGCTTTAACCCCTCAACAACAACAACAACAACAACAACAACAAGCTCGCCCGCCACATCAGCAACAATCTTACCAACAAAGACTGCCACAACAACAACAATTCCAGTAAAGGCAATAAGTGAGGCCGTATTAGACCCCCAGATTTAATCAAGGATGGAGGCCACAAAACCCACTACTGGCGCCGCAAAGATCCGAGCATGAGACTAGAGTTGAGGAGTTTATGGCCGAGCAGAAGAAGATCAATGCTACACTATCGACATGCGAAGATAACCTCAACACCATCGTGGTGCAATTGGCGGAGCAAATCACATTGCTCAATAAGGCCCAAAATCAATTGCCAGCTCAATCGAAGCCAAACCCAAGGAGCAACACCGGCTACATCAATGCAATAGTGGCGCTAACAACTAGAGGCAGGAAGGATACAACCCCTACCATGGTTCAAACTAGAAGCCCAAGGGATGAATTTCCGGTTGAGAAAGAGGAAAGAAATGAAGAGAAGAGCCCCATGGCATCGATAAACAACGAGGAAAAAATCTGAAGTTGATGAGCCCCGGAAGGAGAGGATATATATGCCACCGGTACTATTCCCACAACAGTTGGCAAAGGCCAAATTAGAAAAAAAGTTTGCTCGATTTCTGGAATACTTGAGAGATAAAAGATCGAACATCCTGTTCCTTGATGCTATTATTGAAATCTCGATGTTTACAAAGTTTTTCAAAGATTTAATTACGGTAAGGAAATGAACAAAGAAGATCATGCTTGCCGAACAAGGTACTTGGTTCGTTAACAAGACAAGTTGCAGAAGAAATTAAAGGATCCTGGAAATTTTAGAATTTCGTGCACACTTGGACGAGTCCCCCTACAAAAGGCTTTGGTAGATTTGAGTGTGAGCGTGAGCCTCATGCCTCTCACCATGTTTAAGAAGCTCAATATGGGGATCGACCTTAAGGCCACCAACATGAAGATTCAACTCGTCGATGGGCGTATCACTAGACCGGTGGGAATCGTTGAAAATGTGCCGCTTAAAATACCGGGAGGACTTTTCGTTCCATGTGACTTTGTCATCATGGACGTAGAAGAAGAGGGAGATACATCTCTTATACTTGGGCAGCCCTTCTTAGCTATCGTCGGAGTCATTGTGGGCGTGAGATAGGGAACGTTGTCACTCAATGTTGGAAATATTGAAGTCGAGTTCCATCTCTCACGTGACATGAAGAATAGATCCTCGCTGGAGGAAAGAGACTATATGGACCTACTTGATGAGGTCATCGATGAAGCCATGCCATATGCCATTGGAGCGTTGTACATGGATAGCCTTGATGGAGTGCCAATTTCTGAAAACGGCGCTCCAAATGGAGATGCCTCGGATCATTAGAAAATAGAGCTCTCTAATGTCGTGAGGATTAGAGAGCTCTGTAAGCTCTCTTCGGTGAAGCAAGGAAAGAACGCACCACCGGCGAATACTTCACCACAGATGGGACAGAACAAAGGAGCCAAGAACCAAGTATGTGGGAGTCATCTCTCACCATCATTAGAGATGAAGCACTTAAATGAGGCCAATCAAGAAGAAGTGCAACATCTGAATCCTATGTGCCGAACATCACGAGCTCAACGTGAAATCATAAGGGGTCGAGCTCAAGACCTTAAACGAGCTCTTGTCTGGAGGCAACCCGATGTTCATATCTTAGTCCTTTTTAGTTGAATTTTAGCTTTTATTTTCGTTTTAGATTTTTATTAGTATAGTGAGTCAAAAGTCTAGAAAAATCTGACAATGGGCAACGTTTTTTATCGCATGAAGAATATATAAGGAATCCATTCGATTGGAGGATAGCCATGACGATGGAAAGCAGCCCCGAGGACGTGCTTAAACGATAAAGGAAGGAAGAAACTAACGGGAGAGGGAGAAACAGAAGACGAAGAAAGACAGAGAGTAGAGAGCTGAAACAGACAGCATACTCAGCCGAGTGAAATTCTCACTCGGCTGAGTGAAGAAGTCACTCGACCGAGTGACGCACTGAACAGAGAAGTCCCAAAAATCGTACTATGTAAATTTTATGCCACTCGACCGAGTGACTTGTCACTAGACCGAGTGCACCCAGTAGCACACAGCTCTAATCTCATGCTCTGTGAGGCCGATCTACTCGTCCGAGTCATTAGTCCACTCGATAAAGTGACTTATTCTACTCGACCGAGTAGGAGACTGCAGCAGAATCACAAAAACATTCATACTCTGTCTTTATCTCCCACTCGACTGAGTGGAACTTGTCACTCGCCCGAGTTACTCGAACCACTCGGCCGAGTCGCTCGACTCAGTCGAAATTCGAAAACTTTTAATATCGGGCCTAGTGACGATCACCACTTGGCCGAGTGACGATCACCACTCGGCCGAGTGACTTAAGTCGGTCAAGCCCTATAAATTCCCAAATCGCACTCGCCCGCAGCCCTAAACCCCCCAAATCAAAAAACTCTTCCCAATTCTCCGACTCGAACACCGCTATAGTGCCAACTCACCCAAGTTCACGCCGACTTGATCGATGGCACCACCTTCGACGACCCCACCTCTGGCCGAGTCCCGCGAACAGCCACCATATACCCCTATTTCGCCATATATCTTCCCATATCTATTTCATAAACCCTAATCCAACCCATAAACCCTATTCAACCCCATTTTTTACTGTTTCTATTGATCTACCCCATACATTATGAATTCTTAACGCCAATTAATTGTTTTTCTGCAACAGGGAAGCTTGGGGGAGATCAACCACTGATATGGAGCTTAGGGAGCTCTCTCTCGCTTATTTTCTTGCTCGGAGTCGCATCATGCTCAGTACACTCGTTCCATATTTTATTCTGAGCATTTTGATAGCACTTGATTGTTGTGCATCTCATGGCATTCATCGATGCCCCCATGCACTAGATCTAGCGCTCGGCAGCCTGCTTCCAAGCAGAAGAAGACTGGTGACCCCGGTCCTTCTTCCTCTGGGACAGTGCCCCCGCCGCATAGCGACCCCGTAGCTACACTCCCAGCACCCTCAACACCACCTGTAGCACCACATATACCACCACCAGGACAGCATGTCCCTGTGATCGAGACGTATGGGATCACTTTCAGAGATAACGCACACCGCGTCAAATTTTAGAAAATATCATAGCTCAGATCATACCCACTAGGTTCGTACATATTGATACATGTGATCACCTAGGGGTATTTTAGGGCATGCACCAGTTGTATGACAAGTGGGGTGGGGCGAATTTTTGTCAGTGTCGGCGGACACCTACATCTGCCCGATACTAGAGTTCTTGAGTTCTATTCGTAAGACTCCTAGGGGATACTCTTTCAGGCTCATGTAATAGGAGTGCGAGATCTCGCACGACATGGCCCAAGCATACTTTCATTGGCCCACTGTCCCAGACCCCGACCGAGCTTATAGTCCCACGCACCACACCCTGTCTGTCTTTTCAGCTACTGCTTTATGGGACACGATCACTGGTATGCACCACTTTGACCCTAACAGGGCGAAGGCCTCTTCTATAGTCCACCCTTGCCTGCGACTCGCACAATGCCTTTTGGCGACCACCATACTTGTCATGCCAGAGGTAGGGACCATGTCCACACCAGAGGTTTTCATGCTCTATGTGATGACTAGTGAGAGAGCCTTAGAGGGCGCTGGGGATGTCTTAGTCCCCGCGATTTCCATTGATATTGCTAGATGATATTTTGACCGCATCTTTTCTTCGATCACCTCCACCAAGGCAATATGTTGTGGCAGTCTGATGTCATGTCCTATTTAGCACTATACGTGTATTCTATTGAACACACGTGGTATTTCTACCTACGGTGCATACGTAGGCATAAAATAAACATGGATATCGATGTATGTAATGTAGTACAATGGGGATTGGGCCATAATGCGTGGCTAAGAGACAAGAAAGCGAGATTGAGTGTGGGAGAAGTGTGAAAGATGTCGTGGGTGCCAAACAACAGGAATGTGTTGGACGTGTGTGCGTGGTGCATTTATGCATGTGTAGGCATGCATGAGTATGTGTAGGGAAGCCATGCAAGTGTGAAAAGGGTTAGGGGTCAATGGCAACCCCCGTAAATTTTTAGAAAAGTGAAGGGCAAAATGGTCATTTCGACCAAATGTGTTGTGCGTACATATTAAAGTGGGGTGTGCATAAAGTAATAGCAAACTTGTAAATACTTGGAAGATGGGGGTATCTTGGTCATTTTCCTCAAGGAATATTCTCCTTTCTTGGAAGAGAAGAAAGGAATAAGAAGAGAGAAGAAAAAGAAAGGGAAATCTAGAGATTTCTCTCTTTTTCTCTCATTTTCTCCTTTTCCCCTCTCCTTCCCATGCCATGTCGGCCACACCCTCCCCCTAATCTTCTCCTCCTTCAATCCAAACCCTAATTTAGCCCCCCTAAATTCAAGAAAACCTAGGTTGCTTCAAGGAGAAAGAAGGTGGGAGGAAAAGAAAGAGAAGGAGAGAAGAAGAATCAAGATTTGAGGTAGGATCCAACTTGGTTTTGAAAATTTAATTAGGGTTGATCTCTATCATGTTTTCACATCATGTTTAATCAATATAGATTAGGATTAATCAAATTAATGTGCCATAATTCAATTTCAAGTAAAACCCCTTTGAAATTCCAAGCAAAACCACCCCTTTTGAAATCCTGAAATCCTGATGTCAGTTGTGGCTTTAATTCTGGTAACTGTTGCTCGAAATTGGTTTCGAAAAAAGTACATACTTGTAGATTTTGAAGTTCTACCCTAAAATCATATAAATTTTGATATATGTTCAATTTAGAAATTAGGAGAAAAAATTCCATCTTTACAACATGCCTGTTTGATCTTCAGTTTTGACACAACTTAGCAAAATTGACTTAAATACTTGCACACACAATGGAATTTTATGTTCTTGGTCTCGTTGGAACGTTAACAAGTTTTTCTAAAATTTCTTCACATTGTATATTTTTCGAAATTCGGGCTAAAACATGCCCAAAAACATCAATCTTTACAGACTCTGAAATCTGTCTGGAAAACAGATTTGACACACTTCACCAAATAATTCACCATAAATAACCTACTTAATATTTTTGCCTGAAATTTTATCTGTAAATCCAAAACTACTACACCTTTCATTTAGGAAGTTTTTTTAAATTCTGATTATAATTGGGTGATATCATCCATCTTGTAGAACTACATGTACATTTCCTGTAAGCTGAAATGGTTAAATGATGTGATAAATTGTGTATTCTTGCTAATTCACTCTCTATGATACATGATTATTGTTTTTTACATTGAAGATAGACTAATGATATGTTTTTTCAATGGATTTGCTAATGCTCTTATGGACATACACGTCACGTTCACCACGGGTTTGTGAAAATGCCACAATGAAATGAAAGTTGAAAAATATGAGAAATGGACTTGTAAACACTTGTGTTATGAAATATGTTGTGAAATAGTAATGATGGGGTCATGTAAAGCATGGTTTCATATGTTATGAGTGATGAATTGAAATGGCTATATTGAAGGGCATGACACTTGGGTGCATGGCCCATTTGATTTGTGATTTGATTACGATGGAGGACATGGCACTTCGGTGCATGACCCATGTTGATATGAGTGTGGAATGTGAAACCATGCAACGTGTCCCCTTCAGTGCTATATATAATGTCAAATGAGGTTTTAGAATGTCTCAATCCTCTCTAAGGAGGGTGAGTTAGCAAAACCCGGGTTTTAGGTGGGATTTGAGTAAATTGTGGATATGAGGCCTGGACTGAGAAGTTGTGGGAAATGATTATGTGATATGTGATATTTATACCCACTCGCTTTTACCGGGAGTGGAGGGGATATTTATACTCACTCGCCTTTACTGGGAGTGGAGGGGACATATGAAGGTTGTGTTAATATAGGAGCCTCACTCCTGCCAGGGACGGGGGAGCTGAGAGGCCCGGCGTACAGTGCCTGTGTCCACTGCGTCGTGTGCTATATTCACCCCAAATTTGGGGTGAGGTCCAGGTCCAGGTATCATACAGTTTACCCAAGTTCCAATTAATTCAATTATAAAATAATAAAATAAGAATTTGCGTGTTACTCCTTCTGCTGGCAGCACTTCCCCTTCCCTTTGCCTGTTTCTTTGTACTCTGTGTCATGTCTCAAGCACTTGCACTTATCTTATTAGATAATGGTTGCTTGAACACTTGTGTTATTATTATTATTCGTGCTCACCCTTTTCTTGCAGTAACTCGACATTGGACAGCAGGTATGATCATCTTCTTTAGCTATTTAATTTTCATTATGTTACTTAGTTCCATGCCTTATTCTCTTGTCTTGCCTTGTGGTTTGATAACCTTAGAACGGTGTTCCAAATCCAAGTTGGTTCCTACTAGGGCACGCATTGACGTGCTCCTCCCCCCTTATTTTTTAGGTAGCAGGAACAGCAAGGTTGGTGGTGGCTTGGAGTTGGGTTTCAGGGATAGTCTGGGTGTGAGCTGTAGGTTGTATTGTGAGTGGGTTGTCTTGGCAGATTGAGAGTGGTGCATATGTATTGTTACACCCGGAATAGTATATAAATGAAGCATGTTATATATAAAAATGATGTTGTTATTTTGTGAGATTATTTGATATTATAGTGGAGCTTCACGTGTACTATCCCAGCATGTGCGCATTGGCCTTCTTATTCAGTTTCTTATTTCTCTCTCTTTCTCTCTCTCTTTTCCTCTCTCATCACCCTCACTCTTCAGGATACTTGGAAAAAAAATTAAATGCAGGGTATTCTGGGGAACGGTGCATGACATCTGATCACCCTCTAATACCTATTTTTGAAATCCATCTTCCCGCTGGCATGCGCCGTGCTACGAGCCCCACCTCAGGTCTTATCTCTAGATGTTTTGTCCCGTATGCACATGATCCATCCCCACAGACAGCGTCATTGGGTCTGGTTACATGGTCCCTTCTCGGCTGATTACATAGTCTTTTAAACACCATTCAGACACATATTGGACTAGTAGGTGCAGAGCGTAGGTTCCTGATGGACCTCATGCTCCCACATGTATATGTTCTAGAGCCCGACGATGAGAAACAGGAGCCCCATGCTGAGCCCCCTGCCCCTGAGATCCCGATTCCGTAGCCTGCTTCTGATCCGATCCCCGAGCCCAGCACATTTGTCTCCACTTCTGCTCGTGCCGAGAGGTCCACTTCTGTCGCTGTGTCTGATTCCACCACCACTGCACCACTGAGAGTATATCCAATTTCTTATATGAGCTTTGAGAGTGATGTCCCCACCACTTTTGAGAGAGGTGACCCTTCGTCCTTTACGACTGCAGAGACACTCGACACACCTGATTTTTTGACTCCTGGGGTGTACTATCTCCTGATTTCATGACTGCCCCACCTGTCGACGCTTCAGTCTCTGCCGCTACCGTATATACCGAGAGTGTCGTGGTGTCTGTCACCACAGCTGTTGCCACGACCTCTCTGCCTACCTTGTCATCTGCTGATAATCCTACCTCCTTCTCTGTTGCACATATTTTTGAGAGCATTCCTACGTCTCAGCCTCCCCTAGAGGTTGAGCATCTTGTTGTGAGCTCCGCTCCTTGCACACACCCGATAGTGACCCCACTAGTATTTGGAGGCCGTGTGAAACCCACTGCTTGTACACCTCCACGTCCCTCTACCCCTGCTCCTGACGACAGAGAGCAGTGCCTCATCACTCTCGAGTCGGAGTGAGTGGACTTAGAGTTGACCTTAGGGCTCTCATAGCGACCGTCACTGTTTAGCAGGCCCGTATTTCCACGATTCATGGTATTCAGCTCACGCTGAACCAGATTCTCCACTGCCTGCAGCAGCAGCAGCAGCCTGCCCCTCAGTAGCCATTACCTCCGCCACCTCTGCCCCCACAGTAGGGAGGTTATGGCGATGCACATGCCTAGGCACGACTTCTTGATGCATGTCATATTTTTGCTCCACACCTCATCCGACTATTTTGTTTGCCCATCCGTCTTCACCTTTTGTAGGGAACTGTATATTTCAGTTTGGGGGGAGAGTTTGTATTTCTGGTCCACTATCTTGCATCCATCCATATATCATTTTGCATGCTCTCTTTGCATATATCCTTTGCATATAGCATCATATCATATTTTATTTTTCTTATTTTCCTTTATTTCGCATCATATTGCATCCACACCCACCCACCCCTATCTTATATATCCTTGTGCCACACTTCACACATTAAGGACAATGTGATGTTTAGCTTAGGGGAGTGAGTGTGCCCACACGCTTTTTTATTTTATGTGTTTTATGTCATGCCCCGCTTCCCTAAAATGGAGACGAGACGTGAGAAGGTCCGCTCAGACGTGGAGCTGTGAAGCTGCACGCCTGATAAGCGTCAATTTAGTATAAGCAGGGCCCTGTAAACGCAAACGGAACAACAACAATAATAATAATAAAATGAGACGGATATGAAATACCAATCTCAAAGTTCGTCCACAACATTTCAACATCACAGAAAAAGCCACCAGGCTAACAGGAAAGAGTCTAAAGGCCCAGAACAAGGCCAAACAAAAGACAAACACAAACAGAGTATCAAACTAGGTGCCACGCACCGACAACCTAAGCAATCTAACAAAAACCAGACATAGACACTAAGACTGATCTCCAGTGTCTATGAAGTCCTCAATCAACGCGGGTTCTGACTCAGCGTCAGCGAACACCGCGTCCTCAGCAAGTATCTCAGGCTCGGGCTCTAACATGTGTCACCCAAAAGAGAAAAGGGGCACATGTCAACAAGTCGAAAGACTTGTGCAAGGAATCTGAAAGAAAGATAAACTAACAACCTAGCAGTTAAAGTATGGTGCATGGCATGGCAAGTATAGTATGGAAGTAACAAGTAAAGTAAGGTACAAGTAGCAAGTATCAAGTGGTAGGAGTGACAAGTATTGTCAAGTAACAAGCACAAGTACAAGGGATCACCCACACATGGATGCCCTATTGCCCGTAGCTGTATTCATGTCCAAGGGATCACTCAGAGAGTGCCCTATTGCCCGCAGGCTGTATTCATGTCCAAGGGATCACTCAGAGAGTGCCATATTGCCCGCAGGCTGTATTGAGCTCGTTTTCTGGACCACGAGCCAGAATTGTGATTGGCCTAGGGTTGTGCCCGCAGAACGGGTGCCTAGCCGGAACAAGTAGCACAAGTATGTAGCGAAGCTACGCAATCACGATGAGTATTCAAGCATGCAATGACATGAGCAGATATTCATGTACCGTTAATTGAAATTAAACGTGACAGGCAAAATGCAATGACATGAACATATTCGCGTACCGTTAATTTAAATTAAACATGGCAGTTAAAATGCAATAGCAGTTAAGGATGCATGGATGACATGAACAGTTAACGCGCGTACCGTTAAGGGAAAGTAAACGTGACATACAAGCATGATGAAGGTGACAGACCAAGCTTCGTTGTCAAGCTAGGTCAATGGCGTCTAGACGGCTATCCTTTCACCGTCTAGTCTCTTTTACGCTAAAGCAAGGGAAATGGCCTAAGACATGGCCCAAATCAAGAGATGCAAGTTTCACTTGCCTGATACCGGGATTGACGAGCAATGAAGATTGTCACACAAGCTAACTACGGAATAGATCACTGTTATAGCAAAACAATTATTAGAACAATGATTCTAAATCGATTTTCTTAATAGAATCCTAATCGTCTAATAATCCATCTTATTAGGGTTTCACAAATGTCAATGTGGGTTATGCTAAAACTAAAGAATCGAGTATTACCGTGATGAAGCGGAGGAACGATGCCGAGCAACCACGGCAACGGAAGAGCGATCCGGCTCAAATCTGGAAATGAGGGAAAAATCTGGAGAAATAGGTTTGGATGTGGATTTTGGGGGTTTGATGAAAGTTTGAGGAAGATGAGAGGTAGAATGTGTTAAGTGAGGGTTTGGATGATGGATTTTGGGCTTGGGATGAAGGAATAAGGGTTTGAGGAAGAAGAGGGCTCAATGGGGGAGAAATTAGGGTTTGAGGTGATGAGGAAGAAGAAGAAAACGTTTGGAGGGGTATTTATAGAGTTTGGTGGCGGCTAGGGCAAAACTAGGGTTTCATGTACTGTTTAGTCGGTCAAAGAGCAACCACTGACCGACTAGTTTGGGAACTAGTCGGTCGGTTGACCAACGCAGACCGACTAAGTGTAAACAGTAACCCCCGATGAAAACCTGAACTAAGAGTTAGTCGGTCAAAGAACAACTACTGACCGACTAGTTTGACATCTAGTCGGTCGATGAACGTTCTTAGACCGACTAAAAGTGAACAGTAACTGGTACCAAAAATAGTTAATGAGTTAGTCGGTTAAAGAAGCATTGCTGACCGACTAGTTTGCAACCTAGTCGATCAACCAACGTTCTTAGACCGACTAACGATAAACAGTAACTCCTGAACATTTATCAAAGCCCACTAGTCGGTTCAAGAAGGTTTTCCGACCGACTGGATCGTCATCTAGTCGGTCGGTGCCCCTTCTTACACCGGCTAATGTGCACTGAAAGTTCCGAAATGGAGCGCGAAGCTCCGGGATGGTTTCCTAAGTCTCCTAGGCTCGTTCTAACTCTAAGATATCGACGTTATGAAACCTGTCACGAATGACTTACTCCAAACACGCCGACCGACGGAAGAATCTAGAGAATCACGACGAAACGAACGAAAATGAAAACTACGGAGACTGAAATGGAAATCACAACCAAGGAGAAGCAACCAAATATATATATATATATATATATATATATATATATATATATATATATATATATATATATATATATATATATAATCCATACATGAAAAACCAGTCGTTACATCCTCCCCAACTTAAGAAAAATTCCGTCCTCGGAATTCCCAACACTCACGTGCCTCGGAACAAAAGTGGGTAGCGCTCGCGCATCTCATCTTCTCTCTCCCAAGTAGACTCTCCCGGCGAACTGTGTCGCCACATCACTCTAACAAGATCGACGACCTTGTTTCGAAGTGATTTCTGACGCCTGTCCAGAATCTGCACTGGATGCTGGTCATACGTCAAATCTGAGCGAACGGCAATCTCCGAGAAATCCACGGCATGAGATGGATCGCTGATGTATCGACGAAGCTGCAACACATGGAAAACATCGTGAACTCCTTCCAAAGATGGCGGCAAGGCTAAGCGGTAAGCTACCTCGCCAACCCTCTCCAGAATATCAAACGGTCCAATGTATCGCGGGCTCAACTTCCCTCGCTTCCCAAAACGAATCACTCCACGATTCGGGGAAATCCTCAGAAACACATGATCACCAGACTGAAACTCCAAATGACGACGTTTAGCATCCGCCCAATGCTTAAAACGGTCCTGAGCAATCCTCAACCTCTCTCGAATGTTCCTGACAACCTCCACAGCCTCCACAATCATCTCAGGTCCCAACAGCTCCTTATCACCAACGTCATCCCAACTCAATGGCGATCGACACTTCCTCCCATACAAAGCGGCGAAAGGCGCCATGCCAATAGACGCCTGGTAGCTGTTGTTGTAAGAGAACTCCACCAAGTGTAGATGGTCCTCCCACGAACCCTTGAAATCCAACATGCACGCTCTCAGCATGTCTTCCAAAATCTGAATCGTCCTCTCGGACTGGCCATCCGTCTGCGGATGGTACGCCGTGCTGAAACTCAGACGCGTACCCAAACTCTTCTGTAAAATCTGCCAGAACTGAGATGTGAATCTCGTGTCTATGTCCGACACGATACTTACGGGGACCCCATGAAGTCGCACGATCTCCTGTACGATTCATGTTACATCACTATCTAAGCTAGGAAAAGGAAACAGAAACGGAGAGTAAAAGAATTTACCTCCATGTATCTCCTTGCTAGCGCCTCAGTGGACTGTCCTACTCGGAATGGAATAAAGTGCGCGGATTTGGTCAATCGGTCTACGATCACCCAAATCGCGTCGTTCTGCTTCGGACTCCGAGGTAGTCCAGTCACGAAATCCATAGTGATGTGCTGCCATTTCCACTCTGGAATCGGAAGCGGTTGTAGCAACCCCGCCGTACACTGATGCTCCGCCTTCACTTGCTGGCAAACCAAACACTTGGCCACACTCCGAGCCACGCTCCTCTTCATACCATGCCACCAATAGTTCAGACGAAGATCCTTGTACATCTTGGTCCCACCAGGATGCACAGAATATGGCGAGCTGTGTGCCTCAACCAACAGCTCTTCTCTAACATCCCCAGCTGGCACACACAACCTGGCTCCATACCTCAACGAGCCATCTTCATGAACCAAAAAGTCAGTCCGCAGACCGGCTTCAACCTGCCCTCGAATCCTTACCAATTTCGGATCTCCGGACTGACTCGCCTTAATCCGATCCACGAGCGTTGACTGTATCTGCCTACACATCAACGAGGAATCCTCCCCAGGAAGAACAATCTCCACTCTATACTCGCAAAAATCCTGCTGCAATCTCCACTGCGAGGTCAACATCATCACCGCGGGAAGCCTACTTAAAGCATCCGGCACCACATTCACCTTGCCAGGGTGATACTGCAGATCAATCTCATAATCCGCCATGAGCTCCAACCATCGACGCTGTGGCATTTTGAGCTCCTTCTGGGTGAAAATATACTTCAAGCTTTTGTGATCGATGAAGATTTTCACTTTCTCACTCAGCAAGAAGTGTCTCCAAATCTTAAGAGCAAACACAATAGCAGCCAACTCCAAATCATGTGTCGGATAATTCTTCTCATGAACCTTGAGCTGACGAGAAGCGTAAGCTACAACATGCCCGTGCTGATGCAAAACACAACCAAGACCCTTGCCAGAAGCATCGCAAAAGATCTCGAATCCTCCACTGCGATCAGGCACAACAAGAACAGGGGCAGTCGTCAGCCTCTCCCTCAGAACACCAAAGGCATCCTCACAATCACCCGACCAAACAAAAGCAACATCCTTCCGCGTCAACCTGGTCATCGGCTCCGCAATACGGGAAAAGTCCTTAATGAAACGCCGATAATATCCCGCCAAACCAAGGAAACTCCGAATCTCAGACGCAGACGACGGAACAGGCCACTCCATGATGGCCCTAATCTTCTCAGGATCCACTGAAATACCATCTCCAGTCACCACATGCCCGAGAAAAGCAACTCTATCTAACCAAAACTCTCACTTCGAAAACTTAGCATACAACCGATGCTTCCTCAGAATCTCCAACACCGTCCTCAAGTGCGAGGCATGCTCTTCCTCCGACTTCGAATATATCAGAATGTCGTCAATAAAGATAACGACAAACTTATCCAAAAAGTCATAGAAAATCAGGTTCATCAGATTCATGAAAACTGCGGGTGTGTTGGTTACACCGAAAGGCATAACCACAAACTCGTAGTGTCCATACTTCGTCCTGAACGATGTCTTCGGAACATCATCCTTCTTCACCTTCAGCTGATGATAACTACTCCTCAGATCCAACTTCGAATACACCCTCAATCCTCCCAGCTGATCAAAGATATCATCGATGCGAGGCAACGGGTATTTGTTCTTAATGGTCACCGCATTCAGCTCCCGATAGTCCACGCACATGCGACGCGAACCATCCTTCTTCTTCACCAACAACACCGGTGCTCCCCACGGAGACACACTAGGGTTGATGTAACCCTTCTGCATAAGCTCATCCAACTGCCTACGCAATTCCTCCAACTCTGCTGGCGCCATACGATATGGTGCCTTCGAAATGGGCTGCGCACCTGGAATAAGATCAATAGAAAACTCCAAAGCTCGATCAGGTGGCAGTCCAGACATCTCCTCGGGGAAGACGTCATCAAAATCTCGCACCACAGCTGGCCTCTCCAACTCCATCTGCATAGCCACAACCTCCAACGGTCTGGCCCGAAATCTGACAGGACCAAGCGAACTGCTACCACGGCTGAACTCAAACACTGGGTGTCTGGGAATCTCAAACACGACCTTCTTCCTCCGACAGTCAATCGTAGCATAGAAGCTCGCAAGCCAATCCATCCCAAGGACCGCATCGTAGTTGATGATGTCGTGGACAATGAAATCAGGACAAAGCTCACGTCCACAAACCACCAACGGGCAAGAATTGCACCCACGATGCACCGAGACCACACCGTTCCATGTGACGATATTCCAACTCTTGGAAAGAGAGGACGTCGATAAGGAATGCTTCTCCATGAAGCTCCGGGCCAAAATGCACATCGACGCACCTGAGTCAAAGAGGACTCGTGCAGGAAATGTGCAAACCAAAACCACACCTAGCAAACAGTCTAACAATCAAATCCTATTCTAGCAACAAACATGAGCAAGCAACCAACATAATCAACAATCAAACTAACTAAGGAAGAAAAATAGCTAGAATGAGCGTTACCTGTAATAACCTCGTCCACGGCCATGCTCTCCTCCTCAGTCATCAGAAAGGCCTGCCCTCTCGGCGGAACAGCCTACCGAAAGGCCTGTCTCTGTGGAACAAGGGGCGCTCCACGTCCAGCAGGCACAGGGGCTCTCTGCTGCAATGGCTGAGCAGCAATAGGTCCCCGCCAAGGCTGCTTCGACCTCGGGCACTCTCTGATGGTGTGGGCAGGATCTCCGCAGACAATACACTGCCCTAGGAACCTCCTACACTGATCCCTGAGGTGCCCGGTCTTGTCGCAGAAATGGCAAGTCTTCAGAATAGGCCATCCTGGCCTCTTGAACTGAACAGGATGAACATGCCTGAATCCAGGTCTAACCACAGCACGGACCGGCTCCACAGGACTCTTCCCAGCTCCTGAAACATGTCCCCTCCTCTGGTTCAAATTCAACTCCTGTCGCCTCGTAGAAACCAGGACCTTCTAATATGTCTCCAGGTCAGAAGAGGTCACAAAGCTCTGAAGCTCCAAGGCAAGTCCCTGAAGAAATCGCTGAGCTTTCTCATCGGCATCTTGCACCATCTTCGGTGCAAACCGACTGAGCCTCGTGAACTCTTGGTGGTACTGATCCACCGACAAGCTCCCCTGCTTCATATCTATAAAGCGCTGCAGCATCACCTGTCTAGCAGCCTTCAGGAAGAATTCTCCATCAAATCTGGACGTAAAGGTAGCCCAAACTATCGGCTCCACCAGCATCTTCTCTTCAGCATCCCACCAGTTTCTGGCATTATCCTTCAGCTGCCTCTTAGCCAAATCAACCCATCCAGCCGGGTTAATCTTCGCCATCGACAGGTTATCCTCAACATTCTGAATCCACTCATCGGCAGCCAGAGGACCCTCAGACCCATCAAAATATGCGGGACCCAGCTCCCGAAATTGCTTCGCTCCCGGCTCAGAGCGAGGGGCATCCTGGATTGCCCGACCAGCTCGAGCAAGCGGAGCATTCTGGACTTGCAAGAGCACGCCCTGCTGCACTTGCATCATCTGGAGCATCATCCGCATCATCTCTCCATTGGTGGGTTCCCGCTCAGGCTCCTCGTCATGAGGGGGCGCACCACTACCTCCACCACGGGTGAATCGCCTTCCTGCCATCTAGTGACACAGAAAACGAAGCAGATTAGACTCATAGCTTATGACTCGGATGTCAAATTTATTTGTTGGACAATCTTATATTATTATCGTTATCCCGATAATTGCAGTTACAGAGGGACCTGCATGGGCCACCACTAAAACCTGTCACGCCCCGCTTCCCTAAAATGGAGACGAGACGTGAGAAGGTCCGCTCAGACGTGGAGCTGTGAAGCTGCACGCCTGATAAGCGTCAATTTAGTATAAGCAGGTCCATGTAAACGCAAACGGAACAACAACAACAATAATAATAATATGAGACGGATATGAAATACCAATCTCAAAGTTCGTCCACAACAATTCAACATCACAGAAAAAGCCACCAGGCTAACAGGAAAGAGTCTAAAGGCCCAGAACAAGGCCAAACAAAAGACAAACACAAACAGAGTATCAAACTAGGTGCCACGCATCGACAACCTAAGAAATCTAACAAAAACCAGACATAGACACTAAGACTGATCTCCAGTGTCTACGAAGTCCTCGATCAACGCGGGTTCTGACTCAGCATCAGCGAACACCGCGTCCTCAGCAAGTATCTCAGGCTCGGGCTCTAACATGTGTCACCCTAAAGAGAAAAGGGGCACTGTCACGACCCGCTTCCCTAAATGGAGGCGAGTACGTGAAAAGGTCCGCACGAGAGTGGAGCTGTGAAGCCCCAAACCCGATAAGCGTCCACAATACATAAACAGGTCCATGTAACCACAACAGAATAGCAATAATAACACAAGGAGAGACTGAAATAAAAATTCCACATCTCACAAATATTGTCCAACATCACAAATAAGTTCAACATCCAGAAAAGCCACCAGGCTAAAAGAAAAGAGTCTAAAGGCCCAGAACAAGGCCAACAAAACGACGACATAACAAAGTATAGGTGCTACACACCGATAACAAAACAACTGTCTAACAAAAGTGAAACACAACGAAGACACTAGGACTGGTCTCCAGTGTCCACGTACACCCCGTCAAACTCAGGCTCGGGCTCGGCGTCAGCAAACACCTCGTCCTCAACAAGGTACTCGGGCTCAGGATCTAACATGTGTCACCCAAAAGAGTAAAGGGGCACATGTCAGCAAGTCTAAAAGACTTGGGCAAGGAAACTGAAAGTAGGCAACTAGCAACCTAGCAGTTTAGTATGCATGACATGGCAGTTAAGTATGATGCAACAGTTTAAAAGAGAGGCAAGCAAGCACAATGTAGCAAAAGCTACCAAATCACTAATCACTTATCATTTAACACTTATCACGTAACACTTATCACTTATCACTTATCACTTATCACTTAGTGCATAGAGAGTCCACCTGCTGGCCAGCTCGTGGCTCAGTTCGCTTATCTCTATCACTGTTATCCATTTATCACTGTTTATCACTTAGTGCATAGAGAGTCCACCTGCTGGCCAGCTCGTGGCTCAGTCCGCTTATCTCTATCACTATTAATCATTTGAACACTAGAGATTTCACCTGCTGGCCGGAGTGGCGGATCAGGCCACTCGGCTCAGTCCGCTTATCTCTTACCCCACCCATATGTGTCGAGCGTTGGGGTTTCCAACTACAGGGCTCGCTTCTGGAACACGAGCCAGGAAAATAATAGCATTGTAGCGTGTGCTACACAATCACGATGATAATCAAAATGCAATGCTAGGAACAGATAATTGCATATCGTTAATTGAATTTAAACGTGACAGGCAAGATGCAATGACATGAACATATTCACGTACCGTTAATGGAAAGTAAATATGACATGGTAATTGTGCAACATGATATATGTCGGAACTAGCTTCGTTGTCAAGCTAGTTCACCAATTTGCGCCTAGGCGAGTATCATTTCGTCGCCTAGCCTCTTTTACGCCTACATTAAGCAAGTGGCCTAAAACATGGCCTAAACCCTAGGTGGCAAGTTTCACTTGCCTAGCACCGGGGATGACGACCACTTCGTCACACGGATGCTAATCTACGGGGAAATCGCTGTTTTGGGGAACAATCAACAAACAACATGAAATTTATTAGGGTTTCATAAAAATATAAATAGGTTATAAAAACAACGGTAGATCGATTTCTTACCGAGAGAAGGCGGAAGAAACACTCCGGGGAACCCTAGGATCAGATCTGGAAAAGATTGGGGGAAGTTGGAGAAACTAGGGTTTTGGGTGATTTGGGGGTTTTGATGGATTTCGATGGAGATTTGGGGAAGATGAGAGGTGGAATGAGTGAATGGATGGATTGGATGATGGATTTAGGGCTTGGAATGAAGGATTAAAGCTTGGAGGAAGATGGGGGCTTGGAGGGGAAGATTTTAGGGTTTTGGATCGTGTTGAGGGAGAAGAAAACGTTTGGGTTGGGTATTTATAGGCTAGGCTGGCGGCTACCCAGAAATTAGGGTTTTAACACAGACTAGTCGGTCAAAGAACAACCACTGACCGACTAGTTTGGCAACTAGTCGGTCGGTCGACCAACGCAGACCGACTAAGTGTAAACAGTAACTCCTGAACGAAAAATAGGATTTAGAGTTAGTCGGTCCATGAACAAATACTGACCGACTAGTTTAGCATCTATTCGGTCGATGTGCGTTCTTAGACCGACTAAGAGCAAACAGTAACTAGACTGTATAGTAGAACCAAGAATTAGTCGGTCTGAGTACAAAACTTAACCGACTAGTTTAACAACTAGTCGGTCGAAATATGAACTTAGACCGACTAAGAATAAACAGTAACTGATACAACAATAATATAATGAGTTAGTCGGTTCAAGAAGCATTGCTGACCGACTAGTTTGCAACCTAGTCGGTCAACCAACGTTCTTAGACCGACTAACGATAAACAGTAACTCCTGAGAAATTTAGAAAGCAAACTAGTCGGTCCAAGAAGGATTGCCGACCGACTGGATCGTCATCTAGTTGGTCGGTGGCCCTTCTTACACCGGCTAATGAGCACAGAAAAGTACCGATACGGAGCGCGGGGCCCCGGGATCGATTCCTAAGACTTCTAGGCTTGATCTAACAGTTAGATACGACCGTTATGAAGTCCGTCACGAGTGACATACTTCGAAATCGACGATCCTAAGGAAGAAACGAGAAAACGCGACGAATCGATCGAAAATGAAAGCTACGGAGACGAAAACCACACATGAAGGAGAAAATCCACCAAAACATATATTATATTATATTAAATCCAGATACATGAAAAGCAGTCGTTACAGGCACATGTCAGCAAGTCGAAAGACTTGTGCAAGGAAACTGAAAGAAAGGTAAACTAACAACCTAGAAGTTAAAGTATGGTGCATGGCATGGCAAGTATAGTATGGAAGTAACAAGTAAAGTAAGGTACAAGTAGCAAGTATCAAGTGGTAGGAGTGACAAGTATTGTCAAGTAACAAGCACAAGTACAAGGGATCACCCACACATGGATGCCCTATTGCCTGCAGCTGTATTCATGTCCAAGGGATCACTCATAGAGTGCCCTATTGCCCGCAGGCTGTATTCATGTCCAAGGGATCACTCAGAGAGTGCCCTATTGCCCGCAGGCTGTATTGAGCTCGTTTTCTGGACCACGAGCCAGAATTATGATTGGCCTAGGGTTGTGCCCGTAGAACGGGTGCCTAGCCGGAACAAGTAGCACAAGTATGTAGCGAAGCTACGCAATCACGATGAGTATTCAAGCATACAATGACATGAGCAGATATTCACGTACCGTTAATTGAAATTAAACGTGACAGGCAAAATGCAATGACATGAACATATTCGCGTACCGTTAATTTAAATTAAACATGGCAGTTAAAATGCAATAGCAGTTAAGGATGCATGGATGACATGAACAGTTAACGCGCGTACCGTTAAGGGAAAGTAAACGTGACATACAAGCATGATGAAGGTGACGGACCAAGCTTCGTTGTCAAGCTAGGTCAATGGCGTCTAGACGGCTATCCTTTCACCGTCTAGTCTCTTTTACGCTAAAGCAACGGAAATGGCCTAAGACATGGCCCAAATCAAGAGATGCAAGTTTCACTTGCCTGATACCGGGATTGACGAGCAATGA
Source organism: Scilla litardierei (assembly GCA_030789695.1). Classification (NCBI taxonomy): domain Eukaryota; kingdom Viridiplantae; phylum Streptophyta; class Magnoliopsida; order Asparagales; family Asparagaceae; genus Scilla; species Scilla litardierei. Next base: position 129,669,145 of record CM061138.1, read on the forward strand.
AGATCGTCACACAAGCTAACTACGGAATAGATCACTGTTATAGCAAAACAATTATTAGAACAATGATTCTAAATCGATTTTCTTAATAGAATCCTAATCGTCTAATAATCAATTTTATTAGGGTTTCACAAATGTCAATGTGGGTTATGCTAAAACTAAAGAATCGAGTATTACCGTGAAGAAGCGGAGGAACGATGCCGAGCAACCACGGCAACGGAAGAGCGATCCGGCTCAAATCTGGAAATGAGGGAAAAATCTGGAGAAATAGGTTTGGATGTGGATTTTGGGGGTTTGATGAAAGTTTGAGGAAGATGAGAGGTAGAATGTGTTAAGTGAGGGTTTGGATGATGGATTTTGGGCTTGGGATGAAGGAATAAGGGTTTGAAGAAGAAGAGGGCTCAATGGGGGAGAAATTAGGGTTTGAGGTGATGAGGAAGAAGAAGAAAACATTTGGAGGGGTATTTATAGAGTTTGGTGGCGGCTAGGGCAAAACTAGGGTTTCCTGTACTGTTTAGTCGGTCAAAGAGCAACCACTGACCGACTAGTTTGGGAACTAGTCGGTTGGTTGACCAACGCAGACCGACTAAGTGTAAACAGTAACCCCCGATGAAAACCTGAACTAAGAGTTAGTCGGTCAAAGAACAACTACTGACCGACTAGTTTGACATCTAGTCGGTCGATGAACGTTCTTAGACCGACTAAAAGTGAACAGTAACTGGTACCAAAAATAGTTAATGAGTTAGTCGGTTAAAGAAGCATTGCTGACCGACTAGTTTGCAACCTAGTCGATCAACCAACGTTCTTAGACCGACTAACGATAAACAGTAACTCCTGAACATTTATCAAAGCCCACTAGTCGGTTCAAGAAGGTTTTCCGACCGACTGGATCTTCATCTAGTCGGTCGGTGCCCCTTCTTACACCGGCTAATGTGCAATGAAAGTTCCGAAATGGAGCGCGAAGCTCCGGTATGGTTTTCTAAGTCTCCTAGGCTCGTTCTAACTCTAAGATATCGACGTTATGAAACCCGTCACGAATGACTTACTCCAAACACGCCGACCGACGGAAGAATCTAGAGAATGACGACGAAACGAACGAAAATGAAAACTACGGAGACGGAAATGGAAATCGCAACCAAGGAGAAGCAACCAAATATATATATATATAATAAAATCCATACATGAAAAACCAGTCGTTACATTTTATCTTTATTTTTCAATTTTCTTCATTTTCCACTTATTTTCACGCACTTTTCATTATTTCCCATGCATCATGTTTTCTTCATTTTTTTTGGAGTTCTTACATATGTATAGTTAGATATCATTTTATCCTTACTCCTTTTACCTTCTTTGCTAGAGATGAATTCCATGTGATGAATATAGCTTGGATTTCGCTTTACTCTTATGCGTGTATCTCTTGTCATGCTATTGTTTTTTATTTCTGATATCATATGAGATATATTTGACGTGCACTTGAGAAAAAGAACTTCCAATGTGTTTATTATTTGTCCATGAATGAATTTTATCGTTGACTAGTCTGAGAATTACATTATTGTATACTTTTTATAGGAAATGCACCAAGATTCATGCATTGACTGCTATTACTTGGAGTACTGCTTTGTATCTCAATATCACTTCTTATTGCATGAAATGTGTACTAAACTTCCAGGTTGAATGGATTGATTGTCGTTTGATATGAATAGATTAGTTTACTTTTAGAAATCAAACTGAGTAGATGACATTACCCTGCTGAAGTTGTTGTGCACATACAAAAAGACTGAACCGTGTGTTATCATATATTCTTTCTCCACATATCGTGAAAAGTATCTTATACATATAATAATTGGTGAATCTCCCCTTAAGTGAATCTTATTATTTCATCTTCCGCATGCTAAAAGAAATAAGCTCCATAATCCCAAAAACTCAAAAGAAAAGAAAAATCTATATCTTTGCATATATCTTTCTTTGGGATTGTTCTTGTGTATATATAAAAAAAGAATAAAGAATAAAGAAAAAGAAAAAGAAAAGTTTCATTGTATATAAACAATCCCCTTCTTTACTTCTTTCTTGTCTTCCTTTGTATAAACGGAGCTACAAAAATATGGGAAAAAGTTCATATTTGATATCACCATGCTTATATATAAGCTTAGAGGAGGTGATCCAATGATGTGTGAGAGAGTGACTACTTATACGTACAAAACAACCTAAGCTAGGTAATTTCTGATACTTAGGGAGATGATTTAGAGTAAAACGACATCTATGAATTGAAAAATTAGCATGAAATTCATGAAAACCATCTCTTTCTATTCTTATTGATTTGAATTGTGTGATATCGCTTATACTCCAAATAGAAACAGTCAATTAAAAAGTGTGTTGGTTATAATTATGTATGTCGTTTTTCTATGCCTTAGACGATGTTTGATTCTAAATGATTTCATATTTTCATATGTTTCACGTTATTCTTAGTTTTTCTATTAAGTGCACCCAAATGAGATGATATCGAAATAAAAGCTCTAGTGTTTCTTATTCATTGCTCGTGCTACTTGAGTAAGCAAATCTGAGTTCTGAGGGAATGATCTAGCACTTCCCTTCTTCATCTTCTTTTTCATCTTTTTGATTTTTTATTTATTTTATTCACCAAGTTCGCTTTTTACTTATCTTCCTCGAGGACGAGTAAGAGGCAAGCTTGAGTGATTTTGATAGGCTCATATTTACACTTTATTTTTGTATTTTTCCATCCCATAACCATTGCCTGTATCGCGATTTTAACGATTATACGACGTTTTCACGACATATTTCACTATTTCTTTGTTTCGTCTGATTTCAAGAAATATGGAGCCATCGGGAGTAAGTTGGAGCCACAAACACTTACACGCATGCCGAAGCATCATTGACGATGATATTGGAGAGCTAACGACGCTGGAGGATGAGTAGAAGAAGAAGGAAGAAAAATAAACGATGAGGAAAGAGAAGAACGAGAAAAGAGTACTGAAACAGGCTACACGGCCGAGTGAAGCAGCCCACTCAACCGAGTGAAGCTGACACGCCCAATCCAGCCTAAAGAAGAGCCAGAATGTACTCGACCGAGTGAGAATTTCCACTCGACTGAGTGAGAAGTCCACTCGACCGAGTGGAGATAATTGTGAATAAATCCTTCGATGCTTCTCCGTTTTTAGAGAGGATCTGCAGTAGGTCCTACTCGACCGAGTATGAATCTAACTCGATCGAGTGAGAAGACTACTCGACCGAGTGGTCTGAACGTCCAGAACGCTGAAAACCCCTAATTTATGCAGATTTCTCACTCGACCGAGTGAGCAGTTCACTCGGTCGAGTGCACCATCGGCCAGTTTCTCAAATCTAGGGTTTGCAGCTGTTCAAGAGCAAATCTGCCAAGATTTTCTGTATTTTCTGGGCGACTATAAATACCCAGTTTTGTGGATAGCCCAAGGAGAGACTCTTTAGAATAATTTTATTAGTTTTAATCTAGTTCTAGTTTTCTTTTGGCGAAAGGATTGGAGAGAAAGATCTAAATTTCTTATTCTCGAAGCTTGTATTCCAAAATTGGCTTGTCTAAACTCTTGCAAGTTGATATTTTTATGCTATATTTCTCTCTAAATCTGAGTTTTGTGATGAATTCTATTGCACATCTCGTTTCTATTATGATTACTATGATGAATTGCGAGTAGTCTCTTTGCTCTAGGGTAAAGGGATGAACCCTATGGATTTAAAGTGTGATTTGTGAGATCTATTAAATTTCTATGTCGCAAAACTTTTTACGGGTTAGATTGTGATTGATTTACAACGGATAGCTAGGTATTTCTATTGGATCTTGAGAGCTCGAGCTATTGGATCTTGAGAGCTCGAGAGAGTATCTTGATCTAAGGGAAGCCCTAGATATTCGATTTGGATCTATAAGCGAGATTCCCTAGAATTGGTGCACGAGAGCGACCAAAGCTAGCATCTTTATTATATTTCTATAATTATATTCATTTGTACGACAGTAAAACAGATACGAACTATCACGATCTAGATTCGAACTCAAGTTGCGCGAGAGCGAGCTTGAGTTGGAATTGAATATTTTTGTCCATCCTAATGCTAGTAGTTTGAACTAGGCTTAGGTAAGAGCGAGGCTCTAGTTTAAATTACTATAGACTTGGTAGCGCGAGAGCATGCATTGGTTCCCAATTTAGTTGCGACAAGTTCACCCTAAATCAAGAGTAGTAATATAGAAATTCGTGTTTCACATTGATTGCTTGAAATCTATAGTGGGGATTCCCAAGCCCTAGGCATTCTTATAAATTGAATTTACAACCAACACATTGAACGATTGTGACACCAATATTTCTTCACCACCATTTCACAATAGCTTAGTAATCCATATAGATACCAATAGTTCCTCCCCGTGATTCGATACCCACTTGCCACTTAACCATGCGCTTTCGGTAAAACTACATTGTTTTTGGAGTTACTATCCAGGACGATCACCAATTCCACCTCAATTGAAGCTGAACCTAGAGTGGAGCTGGTCCTATGCGTAGTATGGACCTCCTGGGCTGCCTTCTTATGAGGTTCAGTAACCACTAGAAGAGTGGGCCCCCAATGTTGTTTAGGCCTTGAGGACCCCATCTATTTCCTTTTTCCCCTCCTGAGGAGGAGTGACGCACTGTAGCCCTCACCCTCGCTCTTTGGTTCAGCACATCTTAACGGGAGGGGCCCCATAGTACTACTCCCACCTCCCAAGGCTGGGGTGGAGCCCCCTAATGGACCGTAATCTAAGACTAGGGATGAATAGGCTTATAACAACTTTTTGCAAATACAAAAATAGTAGCCTACTCAATTAAACAATCTCTAAGCAAATATGTGCAGATAAAAATATCACAAAAACCAACACAGTGTGCACACGAGATTTACCCTGGTTCGGTCACCCCAACGACCTACGTCCAGTCCCAAAATAATTACTAGAATAATACTGTCAAGATACATCACACACGAAACTTCGTATCCCAACACTCAGCTCACCAAGTAGGTAACTCACTCACCAAAGTGTCCCACCAAAGTGTCAAACACTACTGCTCTAGCAAATACTTTCTCTTGACTAGCACCAACTAATCAAGAGCCCAAAATAACCCCAAAAATAAAATAAAGTCTAATACAAAGATCTACCAATACTATCACAAATATAAATAAGATAATGAGTCTAGAATTCTCAATTTGTGATGTTTGGATAGTCCATGTCGATCAACACATCGTCAGGTTTGCGCTGGTGCAAACGGTGTCTCAATCTGATGTCTGGACCTCAAGATGTAGTTCTTCAAAGTCAGCTACACAAATTGATTTGAATGTGATCTGTACTCAAAGCAACTCCTCCTAAGTCCCAGCAAACAAGATGGCTACAGGCTGGATCTGTAACGCCACTTCAACAAAGGCCTTTGGCAGTAGTCGACACGGGAGTTGGCTCTATGGGCACTCGATCAGCAAGCTTGCTGGCTTGGAGAAAATGTCACGGCCTTCTGCTTCTTAATGTCACAGACTTAAGCTTAAGACGTCGCGGTCTTGAGCATGCAGTGGTCACAGCCTAAAGCTGAGGGTGTCTCAGCCTAAAGTAGTGGATGTCACAGCCTGAAGTTAAGGATGGCGTGGCCTGAAGTTGAGGGTGTCACGGCCTGAAGGTGTCACAGCCTGAAGCTATGGGTAACACGACCTGAAACTGAGGGCGTCGCGTGCTACCATAGCCTAAATATGTCGCTGCCTTATGCTACTGCTGCCTAAAGTTTTCGCAGCCTGAAGATGCCATGGCTTGAAGATGTTGCAGCCTGAAGATGCTGCAGCTTGTGGATGTTGTAGCCTGAAGATGATGTAGCTTGTGGATGAAGTAGTTCCTTGCTTGGAGATGGCTTGGCCTTTGAGATAAACTTTGGAGATGCTTTAAAGCTTGATGGTTTAGTCTTTGGAGATTTCTTTTGCTTGGATGTGCTCTCAGCAAGATGGACTTTAGGCTGGAGGGAGATGCATGCGGCAAGGAAAGACTAAACTCGGGTGTTTTTTCTTCTTATGTGGCTGGATGTCTCTTTCTCATGGGGGATTTTCATTGTAGAAATATGAGTCATAGATATAATGCATGAGTCCAAGAGTTGTAGCCCAGTCCAAATTCCTTTTAACCCCAATTCAAATTGATTTGATTTAATTCTCCTAGATCCTCTAGGACTCTTGAAATTGATTTGATTTTTCAAATCAAATCTCCTTATCCCTCCGTGAAATTTGTAGCCAATGTTGACCAAGTCAAATCACATTAATCACAAGTTTGCCATTGCTCCTTCTCTTGCTCATAATTACATCATTGCCCGTGACCATGATTTACAAGCTTGCCATTATGTTTTCCATGCTTATGTGCCCCTGAAAACACTTAACAAACACATCAAAAATACGCACGAAGGTTTGTTATCATCAAACACGAAGTCATAGATAGTTGTATCCAACAATCTTCCCCTTTTGATGATGACAAACCATATTTAAGATCTGATCAATGTACTCGTTAGGATTTTAATGATTTGTAAACCGCAAGCGCACGGCTATCGTCACATCACTAATGGGTCGTCTGCAGGGAGATTGGGTGATCGAATACTAATTCAATCCAAGTCCATGGTTAGCTACGTGAATAGGGATTTACAGAATTGGGAGAAACAAATAGAAAAAAGACTCGAGGGCTAGGTTTCACTCTAATGTGGATCAAGGTTAGAATTGAATAGGATTGACCAATTGTTGAATTAATGAGACTCAGGAGAGGTCGTCTAACCTAAGGGCATTCTCCTACCTCCTCCCCACTTTCGTGATGCAAAGGTAGGATATTCCTGACGTGCATTTATATTTAATATATTCATGCACAGCTTCTTCGTGATTTTCCGTTGTTTTTCGTTGTTTCATATCCACTCTTTTGTGTTTTCTGTATCTTTTCACTTTCTTTATGTTTCTGTGCCGTTGCAGGAGATTGCCAATTTTGAGAACATATAAAGAGCAGATATCATAAGTCCACGGAGCAACGGGAGGTGCCACGCACGATCCTGTCACGCCCCGCTTCCCAAAAATATGGAGGCGAAGCGTGAGAAGGTCCGCTCAGACTTGAAGCTACAAAGCTGCAAGCCCGATAAGCGTCAATCAATTTAAAACTGCAGGTCCTTGCAACGCGAACGAAACAAAGATAATAACAATGAAATGAGACAAAAGAATAATCTCAGAATATCCATAAATATAAATTCCAACAACGCAGAAAAGCCACCAGGCTGAATAGAAAAAGAGGCTAATGGCCCAAACATGGCCAACAAAGTACAAGTACAAAACAACGGTGCTACGCACCAACAACTAACAAAAAGCCTAAAACAAAATAAAGCTCAACAAAGACTCAAAGAATGGTCACCGGTGTCCACCAAAATCCTCCTGGGCAATCATGGACTCAGGCTCAGCGTCAGCAACACATCACGTACTCAGCAACGGTCTCTGGCTTAGGTCTAACATGTGACACCCAAAAGAGCAAGGGGCACATGTCAGCAAGTCTACAAGAGACTTGTGCAAGGAAACTGAAAGTACAAGTAAGAGCAACCTAACGTTCTAGCATGATGCAATGACATGGCAGTTAAAGTAATGAGTGCAACAGGTAAAGTAAAGCGAAGTAAAGTACGAGCATGGCATGACATTCACAAGACAAGTAAAAGACAAGAAAAGTAAGCACCTCGTGCACAGAGATTCCGTCTTTTGGCTAGAGGGCTGATCAGGCCACTCCTAAGCTCAAGCGAACGTTTATCCCTACCCCTCCACGTGTGTCGAGCCAGGGCCTTACCCCCGAACTTGAAATGCTCGCTTCTGGATCACGAGCTAGGAAGTGTTTTATCTTGCTGGTCTAGGGGTGCACCTAGCCAGTCAAGGAAGTACAAGTACAAGTATTGTAGCGTGTGCTACCAATGCGACATTCAATGCATGGATGACATGACATGTCAAGTAGTAAGGCGTACAGGTAAGGAAAGTAAACGTGACAGTTTAGTATGCATGAACAACAAGTTTAAAGGGTTGGATCTAGCTTCGTTGTCAAGCTGGATCAATTAGGTGACGGATCTAGTTTCGTTGTCAAACTAGATCAAGTAGGCGTCTAGCCAGCTATCATTTCACTGACTAGTCTCTTTTACGCTAAAAACAAGGAAGTGGCCTAAAAACATGGCCCTAAGCAAGAGTTGGCAAGTTTCACTTGCCTGCAAGTACGACGTATGAGCACACCATCCAATGAGTCCAAAAATCACAATTATCCTACGTGCACAAGTCCACCAGCCTAAAGTCCATATTATTAATCTTGATTAGTGAATTTAAAACAATTAAAAATACTTTGAAAATACTGATTTTAGTCTTGATTAGCATGCATTGGGTTTGGGGTCCTAGGGGTGCAAAGCGTTACCTCAACACGACGCGAAAGCTACACCGGCGTCGGGTAGCGACGCCGGGGGTTGGAATAGAAGAACGCGCTCCAAGTCCTGATTCCAATATAGTTTCCTCGCTGGAAGGTTCAGAGCATCAACCGGAGCGACGGTTCCAGATTCCAAAGCTAGCACGTGCGACGACGGGCTTCAACTTGTCGCAACGTCGTGCACGGCGAATCGTCGGAGAGAAAGCGCCTAGGTGGGGCCCACAGTAGTCCTAGGGACCTTTGGGGGACCCACAATAACTCTGGAGAACTTGGGGGGCCCACGGTGGCAAGCGATGCGACGGGTGCGGGGTTGCGACGTATGGCCATCGGTCGTACAGCCTCGGTGCGGGGAGCTCCATCGGTCGCTGCGAGGGAACGGGCTTGTGCGACGCTTGGGGTGTGCAGCAGTGCGGGGGAGCGCTTGGTTCTCTCGGTCGGAGCGGGGGAGGCCATCGGTCGGGCGGGTTGGATGCGGGGAGCGCAGCGCTGCAACGTTGCAACGGTTGCAACGTTGCGGAGATGCAGCGATGCGGGCGAGAGCATCGGTCAAGCGCTAGCGGATGCGGGGCGACAAGGCGGGCGCTGAGCGGGGGCTTGCAGCGGGCTGATGCGGAGCGGGATGCGGGCCAATCCCTCGGTCAGACCGAGGGAACGGAGCGGTGCGGAGCGATGCGCTGTGCTGCGATGCGGAGCGGCTAGGATGCGGGGAGGGGCTTCGGTCGGAGCGGGGGAACGGGGCCGTTTCCTTCGGTCGTGCGGTGGCTGAACGTCGCAACGTTGCGACGAATCATCGCAACGTCCAATTTGAGTTTTGAAAGAGGCTAGGGCTAATTTCTTGCGAAAATAGGTCTTCCTAGGGGTTGTTTATATAGTGTAGATGGGTTGACTTGGTCTAGGGCTAAATCTAATAGGATTAGAAGTTTAAAATAATTTAAAATTTGAAATCTAACTTCTCCAACTTATCCAAGAATTTGACTTGGTCCAAATGAGCTGGAAATTGGCTCAAAAATTCTTTAAAACGTTTAAAACTCAAATAAATTTTATTTGGCCGAAAATAATTTATAAATTAATTATTAAAAATAATATAAAACTTGTTTAAAATATAAAAGTGGTCAAATAAACTCCAAAAATTATAAAATAAATATCGTGGTGATCGTGACGACGAATGTGAGCTAACTAAGAAAACGGATCTCAATTTTGACGTCGGACGACGAAACCAAAAATGGAAACGTCTCCCGTCAAAAGTGAAAATCGCCACGTCTCATCGAATAAGTTTAAATTGTGGGAAAACGACTCGAGAAACGTCGTTCCAATTTAGTGCCACTATTTAATACTCTCAGAGACGTTCACAACGGCATATCACACGAAAGTGTTCACAAACAAACAAAGTCTAAAACAAACACGTGCACGGTCAAAAGCACGTGCACGAACAACGTACCACGAAAAGTGGTCGTTACATCCTCCCCACCTTAGAATAAAGTCCGTCCTCGGACTTTCTAATATAGCTAGTCACTCTAGTAACTACCCCAATCAAGCCACATTATAATTTAAACCAAGTATAGTCATTACAAGTGCTTATATATGCACTAGGTAGTCAAACATTAACACTACCAACACGTATATATATATATTCACACACGTCATATACTTATATTTATTATAGACAGTCAAACTTATACACGTATTTCAATCATATATATATATAAACATACATCCCTTATATAACTACTACCTAGTATAAAACAATAGTTCAGATACTCACATAAGGATAGTCTCACACTTAGCCAATACAATCATGCTCTACCTATATGTAGCTACCTATGCACAAACATCAAGGGTATACTACCCTCTGATAATCCCTAGTATTCATCCAAAACTAAACACATCAGCACATGTAATCACACCATACCATAATTAATCAAGTTTCACTACATATATATATATATATATATATATATATATATATATATATATATATATATATATATATATTCACCACTACTATAGTTTCACAATATATAGTCATTCAAATACATGCAAATAGTTCACCATATATTCACATCACGTACGGTCCTATAACTGTATTTACGACACGCCACATATATCATAGTCATCAATACCTATAACTAAGCACATACTTACCCGTGCATGGTGCACACCCATACACGCTAACATTTCATTTGCATACACCAATCATACCATTATGTAACTAGCACACATACACACCTAGTTTTAGCTAATACACATACGTTCACACGAGCAAGTCCTTAGTAATTAACTATACCACAAGACCAACACCTATAACTATATACTGGCGTAGCGACCCACAATCATGTGCGTAACTCAACCAGGCACAAACACTTCTATCACTATACATACATCAAGCATTGCTATATTCAAACTACAAACATACATTCGATATACTTAGAGTATACCCACTCAAGCTTGGGTGAGACTCAATACACATATTAGAATATTCTATATACGTATCACGACATTCATACATATACCAATACTACTCCCATATATATACATCTACCAATACAACCATATACATTCCATAAATCAATCACACTTAATATTTAGTCAGATAACACCCACATAGTTCAATCTAATTATATACCATAATAATAACATTACAGACATCAGCACCCACATATTTATAATACCCTCCATAGTACAAACATTCACCGTATAGTCACACATAAATAATGTATATATTCACACCATAGCCTACTACCTATAATTAGTATACTAACACACCCACACATACATAATTAAGATGTGTAATAGTCGTGTATACCTCACGGTATGCACGCATGCAACATCCCGAAAAGCAAGCAATACCAATCAAAGTTATACTCCTACTACCATATGTATATCACCTATATACTCAGGCAACAAAACATAACTACTTACGTCTAAACACAATACATATCCACATACGAGCACACACTCATACGTGCTAACATATAGATCACATAATAGGCCTACCCTCTTAACCATACGTACTCTTATTATTATCACTACTAACATACACATAGCTTTACCAATCATTTATTTCAACCATTATAAGTATCTCTTACTACATACACAACTTAGATATTTCAACGCTAACTCTTATATACACAGGCGTCCCTAGTATAGTATAGCTATCCACACAAAAATCTATAACTACTAACACACAACAACTTCATACTATCACGAATAACTCAGAGTATATATATATATATATATATATATCACACAATAGGCAAGCACCAATATACTATGGGAATTCTTATTCAAGCCCACGTACACAACTTAGGTACGTGCACCACGACACCTCACAAAGGTCCAAGGGCCTACTAACAACTTAGAGTTGACACAGACATTGACGAAAACTAAAGCCTAAGCAATAGAGGGAGGTCGAGGTCGAAGGCGTGACGAGGGAAGGATCGATAAGCACGAGTTCAGATAGGACAAATACAAGGAGACGGCTTGGTTAGGGAAAACATTGGCTCAATGGTGATGTTTAGGTTGAAGGAAAAGGAGATGTAGTGATGCTTAAATAGGGTACGGAAAAAGGAAATAGGGTGAATAGCACAAGCTAAAATACGCGAAATCTGAAAACTGTTGTACTTCAAAAGTTGAAATCCCAGTCTGAAAAGAAATATTTGGAGATCGATAAAACGAGTTGTTCAAAATAAATTTGAGTCGAACATTCTTAACAAGAGAAAATGGTCTATGGGTTTTAAAAATCATTATAAAAGGAAGTAAAATCATTTACACCAATGTTAAGGACGAGGTTTTAGAAATCTTACACGTTAGTAATTTAATACCATGTTGTCAAAAGTTTTTGAAAGTCAAAGATTGAAGTCAAGTAACGGAAGAATTTAAACTCAGGTTAAATGCTTTCAAAACTTTTAGGCTATGGGAAATGTAAAATGATCAATTTGAAACTACTTTTAGGGAACCAGGGTTTGCCAAAATGAAACACTGATTTACACCAGGTTCTTAATATACGAGCACCACAAGTCTGGCACGGATATAAAAATAATTGAAATTCAATTTGGTTTAGAAATTTTTTCCAAAAGCGTGTATGGTGAGCGGAAGAAAATAATAGTAATTTAGCATAAGAATTATCAAGATCGAATAGCAAATCTTTAAAATCAAGTCAGGGGGGTCTAAAGCAGGAAGAGGTTATGAAAATAACGATTTTGCAAAAATCTGAAGTAGCGAAAACGAGGAGCAAGGACCAACTTGCTGAAAGCTGAAATTCCATGTGTCTTGAAAGTATATTAAAGTAAACACGACGTATCATTCGAATAACACAAATAAGAGGGAAATTATAAATCGAATTGGGCAAGGCAAAAGTATGGTTCAAGGTAAGATTAATATATGAAAGAACGACACATTTACATATGTATGAAAAATATAGGCTGGAAAAATACCATAAGCTAGTATTCAAAAATTCCGACAAACGTTTTAAAAATTTAAATCAATGAAGGAGGATGAAATATAGGTATATTAAAATTTTGAACTTAGTGGAAGAGAAGATTGAAAAATACTTTAAGAAGGTTCAGGTTTTGCAATGGAGATGTTTGAAAATTGACGACGATCGTCACGGGGCGATCTCGTGAATCGAGGCAAGGAAATTGGTCAGGTGATCAAAGCATACATACGCCTAGGATATGAATCAGAAAAGTCTACGGAGAAATTCCTACGGTCGACCAACTAAAGATTAGGAACTAGGCGCTAAGACTTCTAAAGGTTAGACTGTAAAGGAATGCGTTCAGCTTGGTCCGAAATCGATGAACCCAAAAGCGAACGACCGAAGGAAAATCTAGAAGTCTAATATGGTCAGGGTTAGGCAAGGACCACTAGGGTAACTCCTACGGCGATCAATTACTGACAGGGAGCCTAACTATCAAACATGGGCCTCTAACTAGCAAGCACAGACGTCTAACTAAGTCTTCTTACCACCTAGTGTCGTAAGAAAACGACTAGACTCAGGGCTTATGACTCGGATGTTGCAATTTATTTAATGGACATTCCGTTATTATCGTTGTTTCGTTAATTCGCAATTGCAAGACTGGACCTGCATGGGCCACCAACAAAACCTGTCACGCCCCGCTTCCCAAAAATATGGAGGCGAAGCGTGAGAAGGTCCGCTCAGACTTGAAGCTACAAAGCTGCAAGCCCGATAAGCGTCAATCAATTTAAAACTGCAGGTCCTTGCAACGCGAACGAAACAAAGATAATAACAATGAAATGAGACAAAAGAATAATCTCAGAATATCCATAAATATAAATTCCAACAACGCAGAAAAGCCACCAGGCTGAATAGAAAAAGAGGCTAATGGCCCAAACATGGCCAACAAAGTACAAGTACAAAACAACGGTGCTACGCACCAACAACTAACAAAAAGCCTAAAACAAAATAAAGCTCAACAAAGACTCAAAGAATGGTCACCGGTGTCCACCAAAATCCTCCTGGGCAATCATGGACTCAGGCTCAGCGTCAGCAACACATCACGTACTCAGCAACGGTCTCTGGCTCAGGTCTAACATGTGACACCCAAAAGAGCAAGGGGCACATGTCAGCAAGTCTACAAGAGACTTGTGCAAGGAAACTGAAAGTACAAGTAAGAGCAACCTAACGTTCTAGCATGATGCAATGACATGGCAGTTAAAGTAATGAGTGCAACAGGTAAAGTAAAGCGAAGTAAAGTACGAGCATGGCATGACATTCACAAGACAAGTACAAGACAAGAAAAGTAAGCACCTCGTGCACAGAGATTCCGTCTTTTGGCTAGAGGGCTGATCAGGCCACTCCTAAGCTCAAGCGAACGTTTATCCCTACCCCTCCACGTGTGTCGAGCCAGGGCCTTACCCCCGAACTTGGAATGCTCGCTTCTGGATCACGAGCTAGGAAGTGTTTTATCTTACTGGTCTAGGGGTGCACCTAGCCAGTCAAGGAAGTACAAGTACAAGTATTGTAGCGTGTGCTACCAATGCGACATTCAATGCATGGATGACATGACATGTCAAGTAGTAAGGCGTACAGGTAAGGAAAGTAAACGTGACAGTTTAGTATGCATGAACAACAAGTTTAAAGGGTTGGATCTAGCTTCGTTGTCAAGCTGGATCAATTAGGTGACGGATCTAGTTTCGTTGTCAAACTAGATCAAGTAGGCGTCTAGCCAGCTATCATTTCACTGACTAGTCTCTTTTACGCTAAAAACAAGGAAGTGGCCTAAAAACATGGCCCTAAGCAAGAGTTGGCAAGTTTCACTTGCCTGCAAGTACGACGTATGAGCACACCATCCAATGAGGCCAAAAATCACAATTATCCTACGTGCACAAGTCCACCGGCCTAAAGTCCATATTATTAATCTTGATTAGTGAATTTAAAACAATTAAAAATACTTTGAAAATACTGATTTTAGTCTTGATTAGCATGCATTGGGTTTGGGGTCCTAGTGGTGCAAAGCGTTACCTCAACACGACGCGAAAGCTACACCGGCGTCGGGTAGCGACGCCGGGGGTTGGAATAGAAGAACGCGCTCCAAGTCCTGATTCCAATATAGTTTCCTCGCTGGAAGGTTCAGAGCATCAACCGGAGCGACGGTTCCAGATTCCAAAGCTAGCACGTGCGACGACGGGCTTCAACTTGTCGCAACGTCGTGCACGGCGAATCGTCGGAGAGAAAGCGCCTAGGTGGGGCCCACAGTAGTCCTAGGGACCTTTGGGGGACCCACAATAACTCTGGAGAACTTGGGGGGCCCACGGTGGCAAGCGATGCGACGGGTGCGGGGTTGCGACGTATGGCCATCGGTCGTACAGCCTCGGTGCGGGGAGCTCCATCGGTCGCTGCGAGGGAACGGGCTTGTGCGACGCTTGGGGTGTGCAGCAGTGCGGGGGAGCGCTTGGTTCTCTCGGTCGGAGCGGGGGAGGCCATCGGTCGGGCGGGTTGGATGCGGGGAGCGCAGCGCTGCAACGTTGCAACGGTTGCAACGTTGCGGAGATGCAGCGATGCGGGCGAGAGCATCGGTCAAGCGCTAGCGGATGCGGGGCGACAAGGCGGGCGCTGAGCGGGGGCTTGCAGCGGGCTGATGCGGAGCGGGATGCGGGCCAATCCCTCGGTCAGACCGAGGGAACGGAGCGGTGCGGAGCGATGCGCTGTGCTGCGATGCGGAGCGGCTAGGATGCGGGGAGGGGCTTCGGTCGGAGCGGGGGAACGGGGCCGTTTCCTTCGGTCGTGCGGTGGCTGAACGTCGCAACGTTGCGACGAATCATCGCAACGTCCAATTTGAGTTTTGAAAGAGGCTAGGGCTAATTTCTTGCGAAAATAGGTCTTCCTAGGGGTTGTTTATATAGTGTAGATGGGTTGACTTGGTCTAGGGCTAAATCTAATAGGATTAGAAGTTTAAAATAATTTAAAATTTGAAATCTAACTTCTCCAACTTATCCAAGAATTTGACTTGGTCCAAATGAGCTGGAAATTGGCTCAAAAATTCTTTAAAACGTTTAAAACTCAAATAAATTTTATTTGGCCGAAAATAATTTATAAATTAATTATTAAAAATAATATAAAACTTGTTAAAAATATAAAAGTGGTCAAATAAACTCCAAAAATTATAAAATAAATATCGTGGTGATCGTGACGACGAATGTGAGCTAACTAAGAAAACGGATCTCAATTTTGACGTCGGACGACGAAACCAAAAATGGAAACGTCTCCCGTCAAAAGTGAAAATCGCCACGTCTCATCGAATAAGTTTAAATTGTGGGAAAACGACTCGAGAAACGTCGTTCCAATTTAGTGCCACTATTTAATACTCTCAGAGACGTTCACAACGGCATATCACACGAAAGTGTTCACAAACAAACAAAGTCTAAAACAAACACGTGCACGGTCAAAAGCACGTGCACGAACAACGTACCACGAAAAGTGGTCGTTACAGATCCCGAGGGCCAAACGTCGAAGAACATCATATTTCAACCCTCAACTGATCGGGTGGACAGACCCACCCGATCGGTTCGTGCACGTGTATCCGACCCGGACAGAAGCAGCAGTGAAGAAGAGTCCACCCGATCGGTTCAGTGATCTGGTGGAGCCGCAGTCCTCTCTGTTTTTGGAGCTGCGTCCCAACCGGTCAGTCGACCCGATTGGTTCAGCGATCGGGTGGAACCGCAGTGTTCTCTGTCTTTTGGAGCTGAATTCCAACCGATCGGGTGAAAACTCACCCGATCGGTTCATCTGTAGCCAAAGTTTCCCATCTTATGACCCGATGACTCACCCGATCGGTTCAACGATCGGGTGAAGTATCTGAAGAACCGAAGGCCAAGTCAACCGCCGACTCACCCGATCGGTTGATGCCTCAACGGATCGGGTGGTCGCGTATTCTATATATATCCCTAGGTTTTTTCCCAGAGCGAGATCCCCTTTTCTAAAACTGTCTTTTTGGGATTTTTGACGGCTGCGAATTTATTTTGTCTTGTAAGTTTTCTGATTGTCTTGATACGTTAATATTGCATTCTTAATACTATTTGCTCCATATTTCTATTGCTTGATCTTGATTTCAATGGTTAGAATTTGTTGTGTTGCTCTTTTTGTAATGAACTGTGAGTAATTTCCAAAACTGGGACGTTGGTGGAAACCTCTTCGTGGGTTCTCCCTAGATCGACCATAGGATTAGGGTTTCGATAGGATATAGGAATTAGATGGTTACGCAGGGCGTTTCATTGTCATTGGCGGGAGAAAGACCGCCTCTGACCGTCAGACCAAGGGGAAATAAAATTGGCGGTTGATCCCCTAGCCACAGCTCACATCCCTAGCGTAGACAATGAATTCTAGCGCGTGGAAACGGCAGGATGAAATGTCGGGAGAAATTGTTGCGAGCTTAGTGCTCCCTGAGACTGTCGGTGTTAATGGTCATGGGAATGCCCACCGTCCGAACCCGGGTAGACCTAGCGCATCATCCTGGCCCATGGGATGCTAGGTATCACTTTTAGAGGCAACGTCTTACCACTAAACCCTAGAATCCTATCGAATTCCTATCCGTCAGTCGTAATAGAGAGGACACATGATAGGGTGGAAACCAAGGTCCTAGGTTCCCTTTTTTATATCTTACATCTTATTAGTATCATTTCATGACAACCCATCTAGCGATAGAGCTAGCTCATCCACCGGGTGATCTGGATCCTGTCTGATAACAAGTACACCACACGCCGTGTTCGACCCCCAAGCCACACTACAACACCGTGCGCTTGTGGTTATAAATATTTAAATCTGGTATCCTCGTTCCGACCACAAATTGTTAAATATACGGGACGGCAAGCTTTATGACGCTGTTGCCGCGGAGGCAACGTGCTTGTTTCAGTTAGGACCCCGTGAACCCCTGAGACTAGTTCACATCCTCACCTTGTAAAAATTTCACATTCTACATTTTTATTTTCATTTTTTTTATTTTTTACTATTTGTTTTTATCTGGCGTATAAGATACGTGCTTCACGGGTGTTTCTTGATTTCTCATGCACAGGAGCTCAAGAAGTCTTGACGACTTAGTTCCTTTAGATCCAGAGATTAACGCCACCGTGAGGCGTTTGAACGTCGAGAGAAGAAGAAGGGAAGAGACTGCCACCAACATGGGAGAAAATACGCCTCCCCAGAAGTCCTTACTTAAGTACTCAATGTCGTCCATCGGGTCCATGTTCAGCATCCAGCCTCCGGCCATTACGGCCGGAAATTTCGAGCTGAAGCCGTCGTTGGTGACTTGGATCCAACAGGACCAGTTTTCAGGAGCTCCTATGGAGAGCCCAATTGAGCACCTGGACTCATTTCTGGAGAAGTGCGACACCTTCAGGATCAATGGCGTGTCGACTGAAGCCATCAGGTTGAATTGTTTCCCTTCTCTCTACAGGACAAAGCAAAACAGTGGCTAAAGGGGAAGGACCCCAATACATTTACGACTTGGGAGAAGCTGTCTAATGCCTTCCTGAACAAATTCTTTCCCCCGGGAAAGACAATGAAGCTGCAGAGCGAGATCTCCTCCTTCTCCCAAGCCAGCCACAAATCCTTGCATGAGGCATGGATGAGGTTTAAAAAGATGCAAAGAAAATGCCCTCACCATGAGCTCCCCAGATGGCAGATTATCAATTTGTTCTACAATGGGCTGAGGGATGACCTAAATTCCTCAATGGATGCTGCAGATGGAGGGTCCTCCATGTCAAGGAATGAAGTAGATGCCAGAGAGATTCTGGAAAATATGGCGTCAAACAATGAAAGGTGGAGCGACGAACGCGCCGCACCTAGATCTAGAGGAATGCACCGGGGGGAGGAAGTAGATAAACTGTCTAGCAAATTTGATTTGTTTTCAACCCAGATCTCTGCATTCATGGTAGGAGCAGGTGGCTCCAACACTCAGCAAGTGGCAGCAGTAGAAGCTGAAGTCTTGGGAGACTTTGATGGTGGAGATATATCGGCACCGGTGGATCAAGCGAGTGCCCTCTTCTATAATCCGACGGGTAATGCACCCTATCCACCGAGAATAAGCTAGAATCTGGCATATTCTTCCAACAACCGGAATCATCCCAACTTCAGCTACATGGCACCATACCAGCAGCCCCAACAACCTCAGCAGCAGTTATATCAGCCCCCTCGGCAGCAGCATCAGCTATACCAGCAGCCCCAACAACCTCAGCAGCAGACGTATCAGCAGTAACCCCTAGAAATCAGCAGCCCCCGTCCCAACAGCAACAATTCCATCCGCAACGGGTGATCTCTCCGGTCGAGAGTCTCTTGAGCCAATATATATCAAACCAGGAGAAGATCAACCTTCAGCTGTAGATTGGGCAGAAGACTTTGGCCGATCAGGTGACCCAGCTGGGGTTGCAAGTTGCCAATCTTCAAAAAGCACAAGGGCAACTACCAGGCCAACCAGAGGTGAACCCAAGGGGACCTAACCAAACATTAGCCTTGACGTATGGTCAAGCAAATGTGTCTGCAATAGTCTTGAGGAGTGGTACGCAGATTCTGGTGCGAGAGGCCGCGAAAGAACCCGAAGCACCATTGGTCGATGAGAGACCAAATCTGAAGGCAAATGACGATGAAGCTTTGGCGTCGAACCTTATAACTCCGAAGGGAGTTCCAGAAGAGAAGACAACAAATGAGAAGGAACACTCGACGGTCTTCAAGCCTACAGTGCCATTCCTACATAGGCTTGCCAAAGCAATGATCGATGAGAAATACGGCAAGTTTTTCGAAATGGTGAAGGACTTGAGTCTACAAATCCCATTTCTGGAGGCGATAGAGACCATCCCCTCATATGCAAAATTCATGAAGGACTTAGTTACAAAGGGGACAAGGAAAGAAAAAGTTGTCCTCACAGCAGAGTGCAGCACTCTAATTCAGCGAGCGAATCCCCCAAAACTGAAGGACCCCGGGAGTTTTTTCTATCTCGTGCTCAATAGGGGTTGTGAAAATCAATCGAGCGCTTGTTGACTTGGGAGCAAGCATTAGTCTGATGCCTCTTTCTCTATACAAGAGGATAAATATGGGTGATCTTGAACCCACCGGATGACTCTGCAGCTGGCAGACAGATCAGTTAAGTACCCAGTGTGTGTAGTGGATGACTTACCCATCAACATCAGCGGTGTGCATGTACCAATTGATTTCGTAGTTATGGACATGCCTGAGGGTAATCATACCCCAATCATCCTCGGGAGGCCCTTCATGGCAATCGCGGGCATACTCATTGATGTGAAGAAGGGGAAGATGTCCCTGAATGTCGGGATCAAAAAGTAGAGTTTGATCTGGCATTGTCAATGAAGTCTCCACCGGAGGACCAAAGATGCAATCTGCTGGAGGTTGAGGAAGAAAGAATTGTTGAGGCTGGATCTTGGGAAGTTCTTTCAAGGAACCCCCCGATAGCTTGAAAGGCCTTGAGGAGCACATTGGATTGGGAAAGGAAGAAGTAGCAGAAGAAGTATGCGTCCACGGGACGACTCCCCCCAGATTCAAGGAAGTTGCTCTGAAAAAGAGCAAGGGAAAAGAGCCTCTGGAGCTCACAGCTGATGAAGTCTGGATCCTTAGAAGAGTGGCGGTTGACGCCAACATGAGGGAAAAGCCCCTAGACGTCATCAGCGGGAGAATCGTTTGAGACAATTCACCTTTCACCTCTGTCAACACCAAGGGCCATTGCTCCAAAAGCTGAAAGGATGCCGATCATTGGGCATCACCCGCACCAACCCCCCTGAAGATCATATACCGGAGTCGAGCAAACGACTTTAAACAACAGCGCTTCATGGGAGGCAACCCATGTTCTAAACTTTTGTCGTTATTTATAGGAATAGTTTGCAAGTTCTAGTGAATAAATTCTGCTATGGGGATTTTCGTTGGGAGACTTAGATGATCTTTGTATTTGTGCAGGAAATTACCTCCACCAGATCGGTTCATGCATCAACCGATCGGGTGGCCAGTATCAGAAGATGGCCAGTATCAGAATGTAAGCCAACCGATCGGGTGGCACCTGCAGATGATCTGGTGGAAGATTGGGTGATGACTACAAAGCTCTCGGGAATTTTGGTGAAAAACCAACCGATCGGTTGAGTTGAAGCTGTGATCGGGTGGCAGACCGGGTGGAGAGTGCAGAGCTCTCGGGAAATTTGTGAAGCGGTCAACCGATCAGGTGAACTCTCACCCGATCAGTTCACCTGTAGCTGCTTTCCAACAAGATATTTTCGAAATCGACCCAACCGATCGGGTGAAATCTCACCCGATCGTTCGCCTAACCCTATAAATACCCCCTCACCCGATTTCATTTCGCCCGATCTCTCTTTCTCTATTCTGAGCGGTTCATCTTCCCCCTCTCTCAAACGATCTCCTCTCTCACTTCAACCACTCCTAATTTCACTCCCACACTTCCTCCATTTCTCTCGCACCATCAATCCCCTCCCATCTACCACACTTCATCCCTAAATTCACCCAACCCCTAGGCCTAGCCCCGTGATTGTTGAAAATTCTAATCTTGTTGGATTGAAGTGCGGCGGCTTCACATACTTCGCCATTGCACGACGTAGGACGTATTGCGAGCAGGGAATCGCCTCGATACTGGGTACACTCGCTCTTGAGCTTTACTTTTATGTTACCCTAGTGTTAGCATTTTTCTCCATTGTCGTTGATTGTTTGCATTCATATAATCCTGCATACCACATTACACCGCCACACAATCATGGCTAAAAATAGGGACAAGGGTAAGCAGATCATGCAGGAAGAGGAGCCGTCTTGCAAGAGACACAAATCCACACGTTCACCGCGTCCATGTGCTCCTCCTTCCCAGCCTACCCAACCACCACCCCAACCCATCATTCCTGTGGTGGACCCACTGATGGGCCCGCAGGGAATCCGTTTCATGAGTCTAGAACATAAAGATTTTTATACTCGACTTGACCAATGATCCTACTTAGCCACTAAGTTTGCCCATAGTCAAACCCTTATCGATCTCGGAGTTTTCTCCGGGGTCAAGTCCTTATTTGCAAATTTAGGTTGGCTAGGTTTCTTAAACTGTCATGCACGATCCTACCCCTCACTCACCCTAGAATTTCTATCTACAATCAAAACTGAGGATCAGTTTATTATCGATTTTCGCCTTAGGAACCGAAACTTCTGTAGCCATGTGAACACTATCAGCAACATTTTCGTTTTTCCTATTCTTGAGCGCAGCCTCCTCCCATATGAATTGCATCACGACTTCGATGTTGATCATTTTTGGGGACGCCTCACTCTTCATGACCATTATCCTCGAGGCAAGGCCAAGGCCTCCTCCATCATCCACCCCATATTTCGTCTCGTCCACAGCATCATATCGAGCGCTTTCTTTCCCAGGGATGAGTCTAGTACTGTGACTATCCCTGACTTATTCATTTTGTGGGCGATGACCCACCCATTCATTCCAGGTGTTGACGGGATCTCTTTTGAGGCCCTGCGCGTTCGTATTAATGCAGGTGCATGGCTTATCCAAAAACTCATTGATATCAACCGCGCAGACACGGGTAAGTATTACTGCGGCGGCCTCATTACCCTCATTGCCTTACCCCCCTCCCCGTTCGGCATCGTTATCCCACTCCCCCCCTCGATTTTCCGCATGCCCCAGGATCTACTTATCTAAATCTTGATGTCCTGAGGCACATCCACATGATCCGACCTCATGGCAACGGTCGGTTTGATTTTACTACGGCCACTCCCTGCTCCATATACCACTCTGCCAAATCCTAGCCACATGGCTATTCATCTTGAGGCAGATTGGTCGTTTCCTCCAAATCCAGAGTTTGTAGGGGGGTTACATCTTCAGTTTCCACTCCCTGACGCACCTCGATCACCGTCCCCTGCCGTTCACTTAGGCGAGCAGGATATCCCTGCATTCAGGGAGGACCCCGGGGCTGGCCCTAGTGTCACCACCCCAGCTGCTGTCCCTGTTTCTTCTAAGGCACTCACTACGGCCCTCTTAGGCCTTGCCTCCGGTGCCAACACAACCATTGCCGTCGGCACTAAATTCTGCTGTTCGACAGGCCACCTCTGCTCGCCTCGCTCTAGAGGCCAAGCTCACTGCTCTGCGTGCTGGTGCATCCTCTTCTACCTCCTCAGACCCATCCACTTCTTTCTTTTCACTCCCACGTTTCCTCGCACTCGATCGAAACGTGGCCGCCATTCTCCGCCTCCTTACACACATCTACGGTCCCCCACCACCTACTACAGCACCATCACCACCTCCTTTGCCTCCTCGACGACCATCACCTCATCCATCACCTCATAGGCGATCATCCCCTCCTCCCTCCACTTCCTCTCCACCCACGACCACTACTTTCGATCATATACCCCCACCACCTTTCACATCTATCACCACCGCATACTCGCGCCATAAGAAATTAGTTGCACGCTCGAAATCATTACCCACCCCCTCCTCATCGATCGCCGCATCCCTCCCACTTACCATTATCACAGTCACGCCACCCATCATCCACACCACCACCGCACCCATCCATCCACCACCTCCACCACTTTCCCCACTTCTCTGCACTCCTATCACTTCTCCCGCCCACACCCCTCCATCCTCTTCTGAGGAGGATGAGGAGATCACCCCTCCTGCATCTTGATTTTCGTTTTTGTTTTTTCTAATTTTTCCCCTAGCTATTTCTTCTGATTTACCACGATCAAATATTTTCTCTAGCATTGTCATGATCAGCTTGGGGGAAATCAATCTTTTGTGATATGATGTCATGTCATGTTTGGTGTGTGCTTGTTTATATGTGTTCGTGTGTATGTTTTTCGTATATTTGGTTTGAGTATCTATTTTCTTTATTTTTCTTTTTTGTTTTGTGGGTCTTTCATATTTTTCTATTTTTGTGTCGGTGCGTACTTCCCTCCCATTTTCATTGCCCTCCCGTATTCACTCTTATTGCATTGAGGGCAATGCAAGATTCAGCTTGGGGGAATCGCACTTTGTGCGTCATTTTTATCTTTTTCAACATTTTTGAGTCGTTTTCATCATGTTTTTCTTTTTCTTCTCATCCTTTTGTTCTCCCTCTCCTAGAGATGACCCCACATGATGAACTGCCACGGAACCACACACACTTAGCTTAGCTATGATAATCACTTTCACTAACCCTAGGAAGCCGTGTCCTATTGCATTTCATGCTTTGTAGGTTCACTTTGCTTTTGTGTGAGTTGTTTGTCATGGCTAGCTAGTTGGTGTGCTTCTACTTTGTGATTTTGTTTTTATATACCTGTCCTTGGTTGACCCCTAGACTATCATGCTTCAATTTCAAATATGCGGTGTTTTGCCTCACTGTCTGCTTCTCTATGCATGAATAATATATATATATACACACACTACGCTTCAATTCGCATGTGTCGGGACTCTACCAATATGACTAGGATAACCCATTTTGCTTATGCTCTGATTCGCGAAAAAATTTTCTTTTGCCCAAGTGTTTAGAATTCGATTTCTTTTTTGTTTTACTTGGTGCAAATCTCCTCGTCGTGTACCGTTCTCCCACTTGGGAGAGTACACAAATATATAGCCCAAAATCCAAAAATCCAAAAAAAAAGAGAAGAAAGAAAAATTCAAAAAGACAAAAAAGAGAAAAAAGATATGTATAACCAAAAATCCAAAAAATACAAACACCCAAAACCCAAAAAAATTCCCGTTATGAATACCGTTCCTATCCGCCGTGAATAAAGGGAAGGCGAGAATTTGCACCAAGTGCTCTACTCCACACCTTCTCAACCTCCTTCGTTTTCGAACACACTTGGCATAGGAATTTTCTAACGATTATCTAGGCAGTAGTGTGGTGATCTTCTAGTTTCTAACAGGGGAGTCCTCGACACATGATATGCTTCGATTCTTATTCTACTCTCATGCATGCTTGAGCTATTATTCACAGCTTATTTCAAATTGAATCGATATTTGGGTCATTCCTTGGGTATGTGTATATGGAGCTTTATTGCACAATTTAGATAGTAACACTGTCTGCTAGCTCACGACCTCACTCACTCGTGCTTCACCGCGTGGACCCACGTCACTTGTATGGACTCGTGTTCCTGGGTTTAGTGATGTGTTTATCGAATGCTTGCTTAGTGTGGTGAGTAGGTTTTTGTTGGCTCTGACGGGTGATCTAGGAATTTGCTTTCTCTTTCTGTTTCTTCCTTTCTATTTTTTCCTCCGAGCTCCCACGCTCACTCGTCTTCCTCGAGGACGAGGAAGGGTTCAGCTTCAGAGATTTTGACGTGCGTTTATAATTTATATATTCATGCACGTCTTCTTCGTGATTTTTCGTTGTTTTCCGTTGTTTCGTATCCACTCTTTTGTGTTTTTGTATCTTTTCGCTTTCTTTATGTTGCTGTGCTGCTGCAGGAGATTGCCAGCGCTGGGGACATATAAAGCAGATATCATGAGTCCCTGGAGCAACGGGAGGTGCCACGCGCGATCCCGAGGGCCAAACATCGAAGAGTATCATATTTCAACCCTCAACCGATCGGGTGGACAGATCTACCCGATCGGTTCGTGCACGAGTATCCGACCCGGACAGAAGCAGCAGTGAAGAAGAGCCCACCTGATCGATTCAGTGATCGGGTGGAGCCGCAGTCCTCTCTGTTTTGGAGATGCTTCCCAACCGGTCGGTCGACCCGATCGGTTCAACGATCGGGTGGAGCTGCAGTGTTCTCTATCTTTTGGAGCTGAATTCCCACCGATCGGGTGAAAACTAACCCGATCGGTTCATCTGTAGCCAAAGTTTCCCATCTGTAGCCAAAGTTTCCCAGCTTATGACCCGATGACTCACCCGATCGGTTCAGCGATTGGGTGAAGTATCTGAAGAACCGAAGGCCAAGTCAACCGCCGACTCACCCGATCGGTTGATGCCTCAACGGATCGGGTGGTCGCGTATTCTATATATAGCCCTAGGTTTTTTCCCAGAGCGAGATCCCCTTTTCTAAAACTGTCTTTTTGGGATTTTTGACGGCTGCGAATTTATTTTGTCTTGTAAGTTTTCTGATTGTCTTGATACTTTGATATTGCATTCTTAATACTATTTGCTCCATATTTCTATTGCTTGATCTTGATTTCAGTGGTTAGAATTTGTTGTGTTGCTCTTTTTGCAATGAACTGTGAGTAGTTTCCTAATCTGAGACGTTGGTGGAAACCCCTTCGTGGGTTCTCCCTAGAACGACCATAGGATTAGGGTTTCGATAGGATATAGGAATTTATATGGTTACGCATGGCGTTTCATTGTCATTGGCGGGAGAAAGACCGCCTCTGACCATCGGGCCATGGGGAAATAAAATTGGTGTTTGATCCCCTAGCCACACCTCACACCCCTAGCGTAAACAATGAATCCTAGTACGTGGGAACGACAGGATGAAATGTCGGGAACAATCATTGCGAGCTTAGTGCTCCCGGAGTCGGTCGGTGTTAATGGTCATGGGAATGCCCACCATCCGAATCCGGGTAGACCTAGCGTATCATCCTGTGCATCGACCGGAATATCGGGCCCATGGGACGCTAGGTATCACTTTTAGAGGCAACGTCTCAACACTAAACCCTAGAATCCTATCGAATTCATATCTGTCGGTCGTAATAGAGAGGACACATGATATGGTGGAAACTAAGGTCCTAGGTTCCCTTTTCATATCTTACATCTTTTTAGTATCATTTCACGACAACTCATCTAGCGATAGAGCTAGCTCATCATGTCATGCCCCGCTTCCCAAAAATATGGAGGCGAGACGTGAGAAGGTCCGCTCAGACTTGAAGCTACGAAGCTGCAAGTCCGATAAGCGTCAATCAACTTTAAACTGCAGGTCCTTACAACGCGAAACGAAACAAAGATATTAATAAGGAAATGAGACAAAAGAGAAATCTCTGAATATCCAAAATAATAAATTCCAACATCGCAGAAAAGCCACCAGGCTAAAAGAAAAAGAGTCTAAGGCCCAAACATGGCCGACAAAAGTACAACGTACAAAGTAAAGGTGACATGCACCGACTACAAACAACAATCCTAAAACAAAGGAAAGCTCAGCGAGGTCCCTAAGAATGGTCACCGGTAGCCACAAACTCCTTCTGGACAGACATGGCTCAGACTCAGCAAAAACCATATACTCAGCAACGGTCTCTGGCTCAGGGTCTAACATGTGACACCCAAAAGAGCAAGGGGCACATGTCAGCAAGTCTACAAGAGACTTGTGCAAGGAAACTGAAAGTAAAGTGAACAACCTAGCAATTCTAGCATGATGCAATGACATGGCAGTTATATCATGAGTGCGACAAGTAAGGTAAAGTAAAGTACAGTACGAGCATGGCATTTGAAACATGGCATGGATGTCAAGTTTTACATGAACATTCACAAGTACAAAGACAATTCTAGTAAGCACGTCGTGCATAGGGATTACGCCTTTTGGCTAGAGTGGCTGATCGGGCCAACTCCTAAGCTCAAGTGATCGCTTATCCCTACCCCTCCACGTGTATCAGGCATTGGCTTTTGACCAACACATGAGGCCCACTTCTGGATCACGAGCCAGGAAGTGTTTTTTATGATGGCATATGGGTGCACCTAGCCAGACGAGGAAGTACAAGTAGTGTAGCGTGTGCTACGAATACGACAATCAACTTGGATGACATGTAAGATGCAATGCATGGCAGTTAAAAGTGCGTACAGTTAAGGAATTTAAACGTGATAGATATCAATGCATGCATGACATGGCAGGGTGACAGATCTAGCTTTGTTGTCAAGCTAGATCTTAAAGTTGCGTCTAGACAGCTATCATTTCACTGTCTAGTCTCTTTTACGCTAAAAGTAAGGAAGTGGCCTAAAAACATGGCCCTAATCAAGAATTGGCAAGTTTCACTTGCTTGCAAATCTGACGTCTGAAAAACACCGCACAAAAGTCCACAAGTCGCAAACAACCTATGTGCACAAGTCCACCAGCCTACAGTCCCAATTTAAGTTATCTTCATTAGTGAATTATCAGACAACTAAAATACCAATTTTTATCTTGTTTAACAGGGTTGGGTTGGGGGTCCTAAGAGTGCAGAACGTTACCTCAACATGACGTGAGAGCTACACTGGCGTCGGGTAGCGACGCCAGGGGTTGGATCCCTACAGTGTGCACGGTACGGAACGGCGGTTACTCTGAGATAAAACACTTGCACGAATAAGTTCGTATCGTCGGACTAAAATTATTAGACAACCTTAAAACGTCTAATGATCCAATTTTACTTAAGTTCGCTATCCTAAGATGGGTGACATATCATTCATAACGTTAGAGACCCGTTAATAGTGCTAAGATGCTAGTACAAGGATATACCACATGTAACACCAGGTTAAACACCCACCGATATCATTAATAACTTAAACCAATACTTAAAGATATAAGTCCTGCTATAATTTCTAACTTAAATGTAACCTAAAAAGACTGACTGAACTTGAGCATGGTTTACACAAATACACACAGCTTACAAAAACCTGATACAAGTAACCATATATCTATACAAGTCTAATTCCTAATATATATTTCTATAGGCTCTATCCTAACAATTAATGTGATGCATAGTTAACTGTCATTGTTCCTAACATAACCACCAACTAATATAACAATTATAAAAACTATAACCCTAACTAGTGAAGACTAATCTAATCAAATAAACAAACTAACCTTAATGCTTCTTCTTCATTTGTTGCAGGTGAAGGTGAAATAAGACGTCGTTGTGCACGGACAGCAACGAGGGGATGGTAGAGCAGCGCGAGAGGAGGCCGTCAAACTGTCCGGTGCTGTCGAGCATCGCTGTCACGCGGAAGGGAGGTCGTAGCTGTCGCGACCGTGCGTCGGGGGTTCAGTAGCATCGTGGTCAGCACTCGGGCAGCGCTGCACAGCTTGTGGGGGGTCGTATGGCGCCTGGGGACTCCAGTGTCCTGTGGACAGCGCCGACGGTGCTGCAGTGCGTCGAGGCTGCACTGCCGCCATGACAGGCGCCAGAAATCGCTGCTGCTAGTGCTTGGGTGGAGCACAGGAGATAACGGCGGGGATCTGGGTGCTTGGCCGGACGACGGCCGGAGACAGGCGAGGGGAGGTGACGGGGAGGAGGTCTGGATGGGGGAGGCCGCGGGTACGTCGGAGGGAGGGTTCGACGGCGAGTAAGGGCGGAGCATGACGTGCGTTTATATTTCATATATTCACGCACGTTTTCTTTTGTGTTTCTCCGTGTTTTTCGCCGTATTTTCTCGTTTTCTTTCACTTTTCTTTGTTTCTCCATGTTTGCAGGAGATTGACCGCGTAGGGGACGTTTAACGACGATATCTCAAGTCCCCGGAGCAACGGGAGGAGTCACACGTGATCCAGGGGGTCAAACGTCAAAGAATACATCTTTCAGCCCCTCACCCGGTCGGTTGGCCATCACCAACCGATCGGGTGATGCACGCGTGCACCACCCGGTCTCAGCCGGAGCCCAAGTAGAAGTCGCCCGACCGGTTCACAGGCCGGTTCAGCGGGGGCCTGTTCTCTGTCTTTTCGAGCAAAATTCCAACCGATCGGGTGACTCTCACCCGATCGATTCATCTATTAGCTGATGCTGAGGAGCTGAAGACACGGGCACCCAACCGATCACTTCGCCCGATGGCACCAAGATCCAACCGGTCACTCCAAGAACTCACCCGACCGGTTCATAGGACCGGGTAAAAGCTCGCCGTTTTCTGTTCATTATCTGTAACGGATCACCCGATTGGTTGACTTGTCAACCGATCGGGTGATGCGAGAGTCTATAAATAGAACCCCTAGGGTTCCAGAAACGGGGGAGCTGCTAGTTTTTACTGTTTTCTCCTATTGTGACGGCTGTAATTTCTGTTCTTTTGTAAGTTGTCGGATCTTTCTCAAATTTTAGTATTGTCTTAATTACTCTATTACTTCCGCATTCCTATCGTCTGATTATGATTCCAACGGTTCATTTTCATTTAGATCGCTTTTTAATGAATTTTTGTGAGTAGTTCCCAAATCTGGGATTTTGGTGGAAACCCCTTCGGGGGCTCTTCCCGATGCATCCATAGGGTTAGGAAATCGATAGGGATTAGGTTTCTAACGGTTACGCGGGGTGTTTCATTGTCATCGGCGGGAAAAAGACCGCCTTTGACCGTTGGGCCAAGGGGGAATAAACTTGGCGGTTGACTCCCTAGCCATAGCTCACGCCCTTAGCGTAGACGCCGAATCCTAGCACGCGGGAGCGGCAGGATGAGACGTTGGGAGTTATCGTTGCGAGCTTAGTGCTCCCGGAATCGATCAGTGTTAATGGACACGGGAGTGCCCACTGATCGAATCCGGGAAGTCCGGTGTATCATCCTGCGTACCGACCGGAATATCGGGCCCATGGGATGCCGGTACCACTTTCGGAGGCAACGTCTCACCATTAGACCCTAATTCCGATCGCTATCCTACCTATAGGTCGTATCGGGGAGAGTCGCTCGTTGGAGTGGAAACCAAGGTCCCGGGTTTATTTTCTTATTGTTCATACCTTGAATTCCTATATCGTGACAACCATCAACCGATTCGGGCTAGCTCGCCCACGGGGTGATTTTGGTCCTCCTTGACACAAGCACATCCTAGCCTCCCTGTGTTCGACCCCCAAGCCACACTACAACACCGTGCGCTTGCGGTTACAAATATTTAAACCCCTTGCCCGCTACGCGGCGGGCACCGCTCAAGTTTATGGCGCCGTTGCCGGGGAGGCAACGTGCTTGTTATTTTAGGATCTCTTGAACCCTAGTGTCTAGCTACCATCCCTACCTCGCGATAATTTTCGCATTCTCCTTTTTCCTTTTTATTTTTCTTATTTTTATTTCTTATTTTATCTGTTTCTTTCCCACTTGTCGCTTCACGGGTGTTTGTTGTTTTTCATGCGCAGGAGTTCAAGAAGTCTCGACGACTTGATTCCTGTTGATCCAGAGATTAACGCCACCCTTAGGTGTTTGGCCGCCGAGAAGCGAAGAAGAGAGGATCCCGAATCCATGGAGGAGAACACCCCGCCTCACAAGTCCCTATTGGAGTACTCGATGCCATCTATCGAGTCCACTTCCGCCATCCGTTCTCCAGCTATTGCGGCCCAAAGCTTCGAGCTAAAGCCGTCTTTGGTGACGTGGATCCAGCAGGATCAGTTTACGGGTGCACCCATGGAGAGCTCGATCGAGCATCTAGACTCCTTCTTGGAGAAGTGTGACACCTTCCGGATTAATGGTGTCACGATTGAGGCTATCCGTCTGAAGCTATTCCCCTTCTCGTTGTGAGACAAAGCCAAGCAATGGCTAAGGGGGAAGGACCCCAACACTTTCAACACCTGGGAGAAGCTCTCCAATGCTTTTCTGACGAAGTTCTTTCCTCCGGGGAAGACCATGAAGTTGAGGAGTGAGATCTCCTCCTTCTCCCAGGCCAGCCACGAGTCCTTGCATGAAGCTTGGACGAGATATAAGGAAATGCAAAGAAGATGCCCTCACCACGAGCTTCCGAAATGGCAGATTATTAATCTGTTCTACAATGGGTTGAGGGATGACCTGAAATCTTTTATAGACGCTGCGGCTGGGGGTTCCTTCATGTCTAGGAGCGAGGAAGATGCCGGACATATTCTAGAAAATATGGCATCCAACAATGAGCGGTGGTGTGACGAGAGAGCCACACCCAGGTCTAGGGGTATACACAGAGTCGAGGACGTCGACAAACTTTCAAGCAAGTTTGACTTGCTTTCGACCCAGATCTCCGCACTAATGGTAGGAGCCGGTGGGGCCGGTACGCAGCAGCTTTCAGCGGTAGAGTCCGAATTCTTTGGAGAATTCGACGGTGGTGACGTTTCACCACCGTTGGACCAGGCGAGCGCACTATTTTACAACCCCACGGGAAATGCGCCGTATCCGCCAAGAACCAATTCCAACCCGGCCTACTCTCCAAACAACCGGAACCACCCTAACTTTGGTTACCGGCCACCATTTCAGCCCTCGCCGCCTCAGCAGCCACAGCAACAACCATATCAGCCGGCTAGGCCACAACAGAGTCAGATTCAGCAGCAACAATATCAGCAGCAACCTCAACAACAATTTTACGCCCCCAGGAATCAGCAGCAGCAGCAGTATGGTCAACAGAGGGCCGTCTCTCCGGTTGAGTCTCTCTTGACTCAATATATAACCAACCAGGAGAAGATCAATCAAAAGCTAGAAATGGGTCAGCGGGCCCTCACGGACCAAGTAACCCATCTGGGGTTGCAAGTGGCGAACCTCTCAAGGTCACAAAACCAATTGCTGCCACAACCGGAGGTGAACCCAAGGGGAGCAACCCAAACGTCGGCACTCGTGTACGAGCACACAAATGTGTCCGCTATCGTTCTGAGAAGCGGGACACAAATCCCTACTAGAGTGCCCCCTAATAGACCGGAAGCACCGTTGGTCGTTGAGCGACCGATCGAAAAATCAAACGACGCCGGTGCTTCGTCATCAAATCCCATGACTCCGGAGGGAGTCTCTGAAGAAGAGAAGAAGAAGAATGAGGAAGGGAGCTCGAAAGTGTTCAAACCCGTAGTGCCATTTCCACAACGGTTAGCTCAGGCCAAAATTGATGAGAAATATGGCAAGTTCTTCGCCATGGTCAAGGACCTGAGCTTGCAAATCCCCTTCCTAGAAGCAATCGAAACAATCCCCTCCTATGCGAAATTCCTGAAAGATTTGGTGACTAGAGGGTCTAGAAAGGAGAAAGTAGTGTTGACGGTGGAATGTAGCGCTCTCATCCAGAGGGCAAATCCGCCGAAACTCAAAGACCCGGGGAGCTTCTCAATTCCTTGCACGATCGGGGCAGTAAAGATTCATCGTGCACTCGTCGATCTCGGAGCGAGTGTAAGTTTGATGCCCTTGTCGATGTATAGAAGGATAGGAATGGGTGATTTGGAGCCCACCGGTATGACCCTACAACTAGCAGACCGGTCGGTCAAATATCTGGTGGGGATTGTGGATGACCTCCCCGTTAATGTAAAAGGGGTGCATGTGCCAGTGGACTTCGTAGTCATGGACATGCCTGAAGACGCACACACCCCCATCATCCTGGGACGGCCTTTCATGGCCACTGCTGGCGTTTTGATTGATGTGAAGAACGGAAAACTTTCTCTAAACGTCAGCGGAGAAAAAGTTGAATTTGATCTGGGGTTATCCATGAAGTACCCCGATCCCCCAGACAACCCTCGGTGTAATTTGCTGGAGATGGAAGAAGAAAAAGCTGTTGAGGAGAGCTCCTGGGAGATTCTCTTAAGGAACCCCCCGATGACTTGGAGGATTCAGAAGACCGAGACGGCCCTAAGAACAATGATGCTGCTGGGAGAGCGAACGCAGCAAGAACGACCCCTCCCGGGTTCCCCAAGGCTCCTCCTACGAGGAGAACGGGGAAAGAACCCATGGGCCTCACCAAAGACGAGGCCCGGATCCTTAAGAAGATGGCGGTAAGCGCCAATACGAAAGAGAAGCCCCCGGATCCCAAGAACAAGGAGAGAGTGGTCGAGCAAATCTTTCTCCAGCCGCTGACTACTCCAAAGTACTTAAGCTCCGATGAAGAAGAGATGCCGAACTTCGGGCATCACCCGTATCAACCACCGTGAACATCTCTTGCGGGCGTCGAGCCAACGACGTTAAACAAGTGCGCTTCATGGGAGGCAACCCATGCTCTAAACTTTTTCCCTACTTTTTAGTGTTATTTTTTACTTTATTTTATCTATTTTATAAATAAAATCAGCCGCGAGAACATCCGTTCAGGGACTTAGACAATCTGTTGGTTTTTGCAGGAAACAAAGCCCCAACCGATCAGTTGATAACTTACCCGATCGGTTCGGATGTATCAGATACAAGCCGAAATCTGTCCCCAAATGAACCGATCGGTTGAAGAATGAAGAGACCGGGTGACAGACCGGGTGAGCTAGGGAGAACTCTCGGGAAATTTTTGGGGAATATCAACCGATCGGTTAAGTTCGAGCGCGATCGGTTGAAGCGACCGGGTGAGCAGCCCTCAATTCTCGGGAAAATGAGTGGAGCGGCCAACCGATCGGTTGACAAGTCAACCGACCGGTTCGCCTGTAGCACTCCTTCGGCAAGAATTTTTGACCTAACCGTCAACCGATCGGGTGACAAGTCACCCGATCGGTTCGACTTAAAACCCTATTAATATCCCCGACCGCCCGTTCGATCCGCACTCGCCATTTTCGAATCCAGAACCGCCGTTTCGCCTCTTCCTCGTGCGCCTGCCCTCTTTCTTCCCTAAAATCAACCTCAATCGCCTCTTCCTCGTGCGCCCGTTTGATTTTTCTTTCCCACTTTTGCCCCCCCCCATATTTGTGCTCATCTGTCTTTTCGGGGCCCTGCTTTGTCTCTGTCGGAGGGGGGGACCATTCGCGTGTCGCTCTGATTTCACCTTGTTTGTTTTTGACTCCCCCTTGCATATCTCTGCATTTCACGGTCACATTTTGTTTGCTAGCACTGTCATGTCTAGCTTGGGGGACGTCTATTTTGGTGTGTTGTCGTGTTTTGTTGTTCTTCTCATTTTTGTGTGTGTGCTTGTTTTTCACTTTTTGAGTGTCGTGTCGTGTGGTTTTGTTTCTATTTTCGTGTCGTTTGATTTTGATTTTGATCTTTCTTTATTTTTAGTTTCATCTCTGTGTTTTCCTCGTTTTCATTTCTTTTTGTGTCGATGTGTATCCCCCCCATCTTCATTGCCCTCCCGTACTCACTCAAATTGCATTGAGGGCAATGCAAACTTCAGCTTGGGGGAGTCGCACTGTGTGCGTCATTTGAGTC
Organism: Scilla litardierei; assembly: GCA_030789695.1. Taxonomy (NCBI): domain Eukaryota; kingdom Viridiplantae; phylum Streptophyta; class Magnoliopsida; order Asparagales; family Asparagaceae; genus Scilla; species Scilla litardierei. Next base: position 129,703,931 of record CM061138.1, read on the forward strand.
CTTCTTTTTCGTTTTTGTGTCGTTTTCATCGTGTTTTTATTTTTTTCTTATTTTTTCTCTCTTCTCTTCTTTTTATCTCTTTCTCCTAGATATGAATCCTATGATGAATCGCCTCAAAGTCACACACACCTAGCATGGCATCGATAATCACACTCACTAACCCTAGGATTTCGAGTCCTCTTGCATTTCACGCATCGTGGGTCCACTTAGCTTTTTGTGAGTCGTGCGTCGTGCCTAGCTATTTGGTATGCTTATACTTTGTGATTTTATTTTATATACCTATCCAGGAATGACCCCTAGATTATCATGCTTCGAATTGAATATGCGGTATTTGATTCTACTATATGCATGCTATATTTATATCGTATATCTCAATTCGCATGTGTCGGGATACCACAAACAAGGACTAGGATAACCCATTTAGCCTATGCTCTGATTAGCGAGAAATATCTTCTTTGCCCAAGTGTTTAGAATCCGATTTCATTTTTATTTTTACTTGGTGCAAATCCCCTCGTCGTGTACCGTTCTCCCACTTGGGAGAGTACACATGTAAATATCCCAATTCCCAAAAATCCAAAAAAAAGAGGAGAAAAGAAAAGAAAAACCCAGAAAGATGAGAAATGAAAAGAAAAGAAAAAAATACAAAAACCCAAAACCCAAAAAAAAATTCCAGTGTGAATATTTTCCTACTTGCCGTGAATAAGGGGCAGGCGAGAATTTGCACCGAGTGTTCTACTCCACATCTTCTCGACCCCCATCGTTTTCGAAAACACTTGGCTCAGGAACTTTTTAGCTAGTATCTAGGCTATAGTGGCGTGATTTCCTTAACCCTAGTTGTGGAGTCCCCTAGGCATGATACGTTTCACTTCTTATACTCTTCTCATGCATGCTTGAACTAATATTCACCGCAATTTCAAATTCGAATCGGTATTTGGGTCATTTCATGGATTTGTGTATATGAGCTCATAGCACATAGTAGAAAGCGACACCATTTGCTAGCACACGACCGCACTCGCTCGCGCTTCACCGCGTGAGCCCACGACACTTATTGGGACTCGTTTTCCTAGGTTTAGTGATGTGATTTGACGTTTGCTTGCATGGTGTGTCGTTTTTGATTTTGTTGGCTCTAACGGACGATCTAGGATTTAGAGTTTTCTTTTTCTCTCTTTCTCTCTATTTTTCCCCTCCGAGCTCCTACTCTCACTCGTCTGCCTCGAGGACGAGGAAGAGTTCAGCTTGGGGGATTTTGACGTGCGTTTATATTTCATATATTCACGCACGTTTTCTTTTGTGTTTCTCCGTGTTTTTCGCCGTATTTTCTCGTTTTCTTTCACTTTTCTTTGTTTCTCCATGTTTGCAGGAGATTGACCGCGTAGGGGACGTTTAACGACGATATCTCAAGTCCCCGGAGCAACGGGAGGAGTCACGCGTGATCCAGGGGGTCAAACGTCAAAGAATACATCTTTCAGCCCCTCACCCGGTCGGTTGGCCATCACCAACCGATCGGGTGATGCACGCGTGCACCACCCGGTCTCAGCCGGAGCCCAAGTAGAAGTCGCCCGACCGGTTCACAGGCCGGTTCAGCGGGGGCCTGTTCTCTATCTTTTCGAGCAAAATTCCAACCGATCGGGTGACTCTCACCCGATCGGTTCATATGTAGCTGATGCTGAGGAGCTGAAGACACGGGCACCCAACCGATCACTTCACCCGATGGCGCCAAGCTCCAACCGGTCACTCCAAGAACTCACCCGACCTGTTCATAGGACCGGGTGAAAGCTCGCAGTTTTCTGTTCATTATCTGTAACGGATCACCCGATCGGTTGACTTGTCAACCGATCGGGTGATGCGAGAGTCTATAAATAGAACACCTGGGGTTCCAGAAACGGGGGAGCTGCTAGTTTTTACTGTTTTCTCCTATTGTGACGGCTGTAATTTCTGTTCTTTTGTAAGTAGTCGGATCTTCCTTAAATTTTAGTATTGTCTTAATTACTCTATTACTTCCGCATTCCTATCGTCTGATTATGATTCCAACGGTTCATTTTCATTTAGATCGCTTTTTAATGAATTTTTGTGAGTAGTTCCCAAATCTGGGATTTTGGTGGAACCCCTTCGGGGGCTCTTCCCGATGCATCCATAGGGTTAGGAAATCGATAGGGATTAGGTTTCTAACGGTTACGCTGGGTGTTTCATTGTCATCGGCGGGAAAAAGACCGCCTTTGACCGTTGGGCCAAGGGGGAATAAACTTGGCGGTTGACTCCCTAGCCATAGCTCACGCCCTTAGCGTAGACGCCGAATCCTAGCACGCGGGAGCGGCAGGATGAGACGTTGGGAGTTATCGTTGCGAGCTTAGTGCTCCCGGAATCGATCAGTGTTAATGGACATGGGAGTGCCCACTGATCGAATCCGGGAAGTCCGGTGTATCATCCTGGGCACCGACCGGAATATCGGGCCCATGGGATGCCGGTACCACTTTCGGAGGCAACGTCTCACCATTAGACCCTAATTCCGATCGCTATCCTACCCGTAGGTCGTATCGGGAAGAGTCGCTCGTTGGAGTGGAAACCAAGGTCCCGGGTTTATTTTCTTATTGTTCATACCTTGAATTCCTATATCGTGACAACCATCAACCGATTCGGGCTAGCTCGCCCACGGGGTGATTTTGGTCCTCCTTGACACAAGCACATCCTAGCCTCCCTGTGTTCGACCCCCAAGCCACAATACAACACCGTGCGCTTGCGGTTACAAATATTTAAACCCCTTGCCCGCCACGCGTCGGGCACCGGTCAGAGCAGCGACGGGTTTGAGTTGTGTGCGAAAAGAATAATGGCGGCTGCGAGATGGGGTGATGGAGATGCCGTGAGCTTGGTGGAGGTAAAGGATTTGCGTGGAGTAGAGGCCATACGTGTGTTTGATGGGCGGCGCTTTCTCGTGAAGAAGAACGAGGTAAGGGGGGCGGCGGCTCTTCGATGTTGAGAGAAACTTAATAACCCTATGTTATTGTTTATAGGATAGAGGTCACGTGGTAAGTTGTTAGGGTCTGTGTCTCACGTGGGTGGCTAAAGTTAGCCTAGGTCTAGGTTAGGGTCTATATGATTTAATATAAAAGAAGTTTTAATATTATCATCTAGAAAAACAATAGATCTCTCTCTCCCACTCTCTCTTGCGTGTGTGTGGGGCCAAGGTGGGCAAGGGTCAGATCAAAGTAAATTTGGGATGAATATTTTTATAATAATAATGTTAGGGAAAGTAACCAATGACACCTAGGGCTAAACCGGTACCAGGTTGGGCAAAAAGTGGAATTAGGTCAAATGAAGCACAAAAATTGTGAAATAAATACTGGGGTGACCGAGACGACGGGAGAAAGAAGGTAGAGAAGACGGATCACAATTTCGACGTCGAGAAGCGAAATTAAAAATAAAAAGGTCTAGTGTCAAAAGTGAAAATCGTGACGTCTCTTCGAATAAGATCAAATCTTGGGAGAACGACCCATGAAATGACGTTCCCAATTAACACCACAATTTTAATACTCTCGGAGAGGGTCACAACGGCATATCACACTATAGGGTTTGGTTACGGACAAAGTCTAAAATAAATACGTGCACGAATAAGGCTACGTGCACGTAACGCGTATAAAGGATACCGGGTCCAAAGGCGACGGTAATTCTAGGTTGGGTACACGTCAAGGTGGCTTGCTAAGGATGCAACCAAGGTGCTATGGCCCTATCGACTCACACACCAAGCAACAAAACCAATCAGGTACCCGAAATTGCTATACGCACAGCCGTATAACGAATAGTGGGTACCGGCCGTTACATCCTCCCCACCTTAGAATAAAGTCCGTCCTTGGACTTTCTAACATATCTAGTCACTCTAGTAACTACCCCAATCATATCACATTATAATTTAAACCAGTTATAGTCATTACAAGTGCTTATATATATGCACTAGGGAGTCAATCATTAACACTACTAGCATGTATTTATTCACGCACATTATACTCTTATACCTATCATAGCTAGTCAATTTCATACACATATTTCAATCATTCACATAGTCACGTACATCCTTATATAACTATTAAACAATTACTACATACTATGGTGCACATACTCACAAACAATTAAATAGTTCACAACAGCAACTACCGTCGTAATAATTTACGCTTAGATAACTACCTATGAACAAACAATAATGATACACTACTCCCTATATCTCCTAGTGTACATCCACTGTCAACATATCAACACAAGTAACCACACCACTCAATATTCAATCATGTTATTATATCTAAGATACACTTACCACTACTATAATTTCACAATTATTTAGTCATTCAAATGCATGTTCATATTTCACCATATATTCACATTACATACGGTCCTATAACTATATTCATGGCACGCCACACATACCGTAGTCACCAATACTTATAACTAGGCACATACTTACCCGTGCATGGTGCACACCCACACATGCTAACATTTCATTCATATATACCAATCATACCACTATATACTCAGCACATCTACACACCTAGTTTAGCTAGCACACATACATTCACACAGGCAAGTTCTTAGTAAATAACTATACCACAAGACCAACACATATAACTATGTTCTGGTATAGCGACCCACAATCATGTGCGTAACACAACCAGGCACAAACACTCCATCACTATACATACATCAAACATCGCTATATGCAAACTACAGACATACATTACAATATACTTAGAGTATACCCACTCAAGCTTGAGTGAAATTCGAAACACATATCAGAATACTCTATATACGTAACACGGTATTTATACCTATACCAATACCACTCCAATGTATACACATCTACCAATACAACCATATACATACCATGTGTCAATCACACCTAATATTTAGTCAGGTAACACTCACATAGTTCAATCACTCTATATACCATAATAATAATACAGACATCAGCACACGTATAATTATAATACCTTCCCTAATACATGCATTCACCGTATCTACGTACTAGCACATACTCATGCGTACTAACATACAGGTCATATAATAGGCCTACTCACTTAACTATATGTACACCTATTATTATTACACCCATCATGCACATAACTTCACCAATCATATTATTTCACCATTATAAGTATCTCCAACTACATACACTCCATTAGATATTCCAGCACTGATTCTTTCATACATAGACGTCCCCAGAGTGGTATAGCTATCCTCACACACATCTATACATACTAACACACATACAACTTCATAACATCATGAATAACTCAGAGTATGTATATATCACACAATAGACAAACATTAATATACTACAGGGAGTACACTCATTCAAGCCCACACACTCAACTTAGGTACATGCACCAGACAACGTCACAAAGGTCCAAAGGCCTACTAACAAATTAGAGTTGACACAGTCATTGACGAGCACTAAAGCCTAAGCAATAGAGGGAGGTCGAAAGCGTGACGAGGGAAGGATCGATAAGCACGAATTCAGATAGGACGACTAAAAGGAGACAGCTTAGTTAGATGAAACATTGACTCAATTGTGATGTTTAGGTAGAGGAAAGGGAGATGTAATGATACTCTGATATGATACAGAAAAGAAAATAGTGCAATTATCAAAAGTTAAAATACGTGAAATTTGAAAACTGTTGTGCTTCAAAAGTTGGAATCCTCATATGTATAAAATATTTAGAGATCGATAAAACAAGTTGCCTAAAATAAATTTGAGTCGAATAGTCATAATAAGAGAAAATGGTTTATTGACTTATCGAAAATCATTATGAAAAGGAAGTAAATCATTCATACAAACATTAAGGACGTAGTTTAGAAAATATTATACGGTAGTAATTTAATATAGTGTTGTCAAAAGTTTTGAAATTCAAAGAATAAAACTAAATTAACTATAGTGTAGGGAATGTTTTCCAAGTCTTAAAACTGGAGAGAAATTTCAAATAAATAATATTGAAAATACTTTTTAGAGAAAACCAGACTTGCCAAACGAACTGATTCATACAAAGATCTTTAAGTACGAGTACCACGAATCCTAAAACTGATATATATACATATATATAATAATTGAAATTCTATTTAGCTTGGAGAAGATTTTAAAGTATGGATGCTAAGCGATTAAAATGAAACTCATAATTTAGGAAAAATGGTATATCGAATTTTCAAAATAGTAATGGAGTCTTTAAACCGAAATGCGAAAAAATATAGATTAGAAAATGGTTACGAGATAGTAATCATAATTACAACCAATAGACTTCAAAATCTACAAGGAATTTTTTTTGACTCGCCCAAAAAGTGAGGAATTTTGAATATATATACGTAGAGAGTTTTAAAACAAAATTTAAACTTAGCGAAAACTTTTAATAAGGGAAATCGAAAAAATAACTTTGAAAAAATCAAGTTTTGCGAAAGAGGACATTTGAAAGTCAACGATTATCGTAATGTGGTGATCACGTGAATCGAGGCAAGGAATTTGGTCGCATGATCGAAACATAAACACGCCTAGGATATGACTCAAGAAAATCTACAGGAAACTCCTACGGTCGACCAACTAAAGATTAAGAAACTAAGCGCTAAGACTTTCTAAGGAGCTAGACGGTAATGAAATGCGTTCAGCTTGGTCCGAAATCGATGAACCCAAGCGAACGACAAAAGGAATCCTAGAAGTCTAATATGGTCAGGGTTTGGCAAGAACCACTGAGGTAACTCCTACGACGATTAAATCAATTCCTAGCAGGGAGTCTAACTAACAATCAGGGACCTCTAACTAGCAAGCTCAGATGTCTAACTAAGTCTCCTTACCACCTAGTGACATAGAAAAATGACTAGGCTCAAGACTTATGACTCGGATGTTGCAATTTATTTAATGGACATTCCATAGTTATTATCGTTGTTCCGATAATTCGCAATTGCAAGACGGACCTGCATGGGCCACCAACAAAACCTGTCACGTGGTCGCGCCCCGGCGTACACGTCCCGGGACGACGGTTGTAGTTTTACCGCAAGCGCACGGTATAGCGGCGAGCGGGTATCGAACACAGGGAGGACGAATGACCGTGCTTGCTCCTAATCAACCTGGCTATTTAGAGGGATAATTGCCTTGGGCGATCCTGTCACAATCGTCAGACAAAAGTGCGAAATATCAAATCAAATAGAGAACGCCTAGGGAATGGGGAATCCCCACTACTCACCGTATTTCACAATTGTGGTTCGCCGATATCGAAATCGCTAGGATGAGAATTTGGATGAACTAGTTGCAACTAAATGTGAAACCAAGCTCACGCTCTCTCGCTGTTGCCGGTCTATAGCTATCCTAGGTTTGGGTCCAATCTCTTGCAAACCCTAGCCTAGGGAAGCTAGCATTGGGATCAACATCATCGTCCAATTGCGCACCGAGTCCAATCTCTTGCAAACTCGGTCCACAATCTAAATTAGGATAGTTCCTACCCGTCCAATCTCTTGCAAACGGGTATCGGCGCGGAATTGCAACCGGAGATCCTAGCATCGGTCCAATTTCTTGCAAACCGATACTTCGAAAATCCGACTCCAACCCAATTCGGATTTCTAGGGCTTCCTATCGAATTGGGATCCAATCTCTTGCAAATCCCAATTGATGTGAATACCTAGCTATCCGTAGTAATTCGATCCCAATCTAATCCCTAATAACAATCCTAGCTCAATTTCTACCGGTTCAACACAAATACGAAATTGGGCTTGTAGGGTTCATCCCCACGCCCCAAGACGTGGAGACTACTCACTAATCATAGCAATAGCACAATAATTGGCAAAGAAATAGACAATGGAATTCATCACAACAATGATATAAACAATAAAAAATAGAGTTTTTGTGGAAGAGAAGTGCAAACCAATGTAGATCTTCAATCAACCCAACAAAAATCCAAGTTTTTCTCTTCACCAATCACAATTAATAAAGCTAAAAAGTAGACTCAAAAAGCTGCAAAAAATCTGAGAGGAGGCTCCCAAAACTAGGGTAAAAACAGAGCTTAAATAGCCCCAAAAATCGTCTAAAAATCCTGACCAAAACGCCCCTGCACAGCCTGTTTTCCGCAAATTTCGCTTCAGGCAGCGCATCGCACTCGGCCGAGTGACAAAAGTCGCTCGGCCGAGTGAAAACCCTGTCAATTTCCAGTAAGTCGTGGGCTTCAGGGGTCTTCAGTTCGGGGGCGGCTCGGCCGAGTGAGTTGTCGTCACTCGGCCGATGGCTTCACTTCACTCGGGCGGACGGGATTTGCCACTCGGCCGAGTGGGTCTTCTGAAGCTCAGAGGCCGAAAAACAGTAACTTCGGTCTTTTTGAGAGCCTTCGTCTGGGCGCCACTCGGGCGGACGTGGTTTCGTCACTCGGCCGAGTGGGTCTTCTGTGCTCGGCCGAGTGCACAGGTAACTCGTGTCTGAATTGGTCGGCCGAGCAGTGTCTCGCTGGTCGGCCGAGTGGCTCCTCCACTCGGCCGAGTGGGACACAAAAAATGCCCAAACTGGTCGTTTTGGCCTCCTCGTCGCTCCGGCGACGTCCATTCTTCTTCCGCTCCTCTCCAACAGCAAAATACCCCTCGGGGAGGTCGTCGGTGGCCGTCTAGATTACACGCATCTCGAGATCACTCCTAATCGCACCAAATCACCTGAAATGCGACAAAAACAACAAATCGTGAAAAGCATCGCAATATCGTCGATATATCGTGAAAAACATGATTTGGGCGATCAAAATGGCATGCAAACATGCGGGAAAAGGGTGTAAAATAAGGAGTGATCAAAATCCCCCAAGCTTGCCTCTTACTCGTCCTCGAGGAAGATAAGTAAAAAGCGAACCCGGTGGATTCGGAAAACGAAAACGGCGAAAAACGAAAAAAAATGAAAAACGAAGAAGAATGAAAACCAAACGAAAATAAAGGAAGAAAGAAAGAAGAGGTAGGATGCTAGATCATTTTCTCAGGACGTGGGTTTCACTTACTCTTATGGCATGCACCGAGTGAGAAATACATGTCAAAGAATCTCATTTTGATATCATAGTAGAATAGTGCAAGTAGAAAATAGAAAACCCACGAACAACGGTATAATCATGAGAAACGGAATGATTTTAAAATTAACATCGCCTGAATCATCTAAAGCGGTATACAAGTCTCAGATCACACACTTTTCAATTGAACGCTTTCTATCTGGAGTATAAGAGTATCACATCATAGAATAGAGAGAATAGAAAAGTATGGGTTTCATGAAATGAATGCTAGGCTTAGATTTCTGGATTTCGTAAAGCTAGAAACAATCTCACCGAGTATAGAATATCACTTAGCCTAGGTTGTCGTGCTATGTCAAGTAGTCGCTCTCTCACACATCAATGGATCTCCTCCCCCAAGCTTATCTATAAGCGTGGTGGCACAAAAATATTTACATCCCCATTTTTATAAAGCTCCAAAGGCAAAGAAGAGAAAGAAGAAAGAAAGAAAATAAGCGAGATGGGATCTTTTATTGAGGATTTTTTTTTTTTTTAATATCATATATACAATGATCCCAACTCAAAGAGAGATAATGATATACGAGAATGTTCTTCTCTCTTTTATTATATATTTTTTTTTCCCTTTTTTTTTGGGAATAAGAGATTTGGAGCTAGGAATTAATAACGGGGGAAATGCCATAAAATAGAATCACTAAGGGGAGATTCACCAATGATTTTAAAAGTAGAGAAATGTTGTTCAAGATTTGTGGAGAAAGAAATAAATATAACTCTCGGCTCACTCTATAAGACATGCACGACAACTTCAGCAGGGTGATCTAATCTACTCAGTTTCGATCGCAAAAAAGCTAACTAATCCAGATATATCATAGCTAACAATCATTCAATCATCCGGAAGTGAAGTGTACAATTCATGCATATAGAAGTGATAAAGGAAAAGAAGTCAGTACTCCAGATATAGGCATTCAATGCGTGAATCTTGGTGTGTTTTCTGTGATAGCATACATATGAATATTCAGGCTCAGCTAATAATAAAATTTCATCCATTTTCATGAGGAAAAAGTGTGGGCTCCTATTTCTAAATGCAAGCGAGTCATAGCATATGATATCAGAAATGAAATCTAAGACACGACAAATATAGCATGCATATAGAATAAGCTAACTCCACGTAGACATCATCACAGAAAATTCATCTCTAGCATGAGATGAAAAATAAGGAAGAAGTAAAGATAAAAGGAAAATAGAACCATGCAATGCGGCACACAGGTAAGTAAGGAAAACGTGATGCATGGCGAAACAAAAGGAAAATAACGAAAAATGAGTGCAAAAGTGAAAAGCGGTGTGAAAAACTGAAAATAAAGGTGGCAAATCGAAAAAAGAACGTGAAAGCTCACTCCCCCAAGCTAAACGGCACAGTGTCCTCAATGTGCAAAGTGTGGCACATAGAGAGACAAGCAATGTGAGGGGCAAGTGAGGATGGATGCACGATGGGAAGAAAAAATATAAAAAAAGGAAAAGTAAGAAATGAAAATATGATGCGGAAATGATGCATGCACAGCTAGGAGTGATACGAAAATAAATATGGCACCCAGAACTCTCCCTCTCTCCCAAAAAAGATATATATAGATGTGATCAAAAATGAGAATCCCAAGTAGATATGATATGATATGCACAAATAGATATGATCAGAAATATAATCCCAAAATAAGTGAGGGGAGGGGGGTGGACAAAAGTGCATCAGGACCCAGCAGAGACGGGCAGCACAACGACAGGAATGGATCAAGGCATCAAGAGTGCCTAAGAAGGCGGTGCCGCGCCGTCTCCGTCCTGAGGCGGAGGTGGTGGTGGTGGTGGTGTAGGCTGCTGAGCTGGGGTGGGCGTGGGAGTGGAAGCAGGTCGAGCGTGTGTGGGTGTGTGTGTGGGAACCTGCGGGGTGGGTGGGGGTACGCGTGGGAGACGCTCTAAGATCTGCGTCAGGCAGTAGTGGATCTGAGGGATCAGGTCAAAGCGTCCAGACAGCGTAGAGACGGTGGAGGACAGGCTCCGAAGGTCTCCTCTAAGACCACTCACCGCCACCTCAAGAGCACGTATGCTCTGCAGTACGGTGTCGGGCGGGGGTGGTGCAGAGGGACGCACCGGTCTAGGCTGTGCAGGGCGAGGCTGGCGTACGCGTGTGGAGTATGTAACGGGCTCAGCAGGGAATGGGACAAAAGGGGCCGCGCCTGGAAAAGTGGGCATGGCCTCGGTGTGAGGCCGGGACGCCGGCTGGCGAGGAGTGGAGGCAGCGGCAGCAAAGGAGGCGTGCAAAAGAGGTAACGAGGTGGCCAGAGAGGTCCGTGGCACAGACGTGTGGACAGACGCCACGACGCTCTCGGAGAATAAGGCGGCGGTGGAGACAGAGGAATCTGCCGCTGGGGCAGAAGTGTGCGGTCCAAAAGGTGTAACCCCAGTGGAGATCATGCTAACCATGGTCTCCACGACCGAAGTGAACGAGGGCTCTCCGCACTCGACTATGGTCGGCGGGCGCTCGGGGAGTGCGGAGCAAAGGGGCTCCACGGACAGAGGGCCTGAGGTGGCAGAGGGAGTGGTGGGGACAGCCTCGGAAGTGGTGACAGTGGTGGAAGTGGGCTCAGCAAAAGTACTCTCGACACAGGCAGAGGTAGGGACAGAAGTGTGAAGAGCAGTGGAAACGTCAGGAACAGGCTGAGAGGCCACAGGGTCGACGGGGTGGGCAGCAGGCTCGGCAGGGTGCGCAGCAGGGTCTGCGGGAGCAGCCTGGGCAGCGTGGGCAGCGGGGCCCTGCTCGGCCTCCTCGGCCTCGAGCACGTAGGCGGCGGGGATGAGGACATCCATCGCCGGAAGCCAGTCAACGTGGGCTGGTGCAATCAGAGTCCGAGCAGGGCTCGGGAGAATCATGTAATCGGCCCCATAGGGGCCGTGCAACCAGACCCAGTGACGCTCGCCGTGCGGACGCAGCATCTTCATCCGGGCCATAACGTCTATCGACAAGGAAGTGGGGCCCGGAACGTGTCGCAGGTCGTCGGGGAAATCCTCGCCGGTCATAAGAGCCAGCAGGGTAATCAGGCTGCCGCAGCATATCGGTGAGCGAGCGCCCACCGATACAATGATGCGGTCTAAGTACCATGCCGCGATATCGATCACGACGGCGGGGACAAGCTCGTCTCCATCCCTAGATAGAGCTCTGGGACGTGTCATCGCATAGAGCATGTAAAGCTCTGGCATAGACATCGTGCCCGGCTCATATCTGGCCAAAAAGGTAGTCGCCATGAGGCGCTGGGCAATGCGTAGGCAGGGATGTACGATGGCCGAGGCCTTGGCCCTACTAGGGTCAAAGGCGGCGTGGAGACCCGTGATACGTGCCCAGAAGGCACCGGCGTCGAAAGAGGGTGGAGGGATATGTGTGGGGCCATAACCGCGATCGGCTCCGGGGACTGCGGGCCATGAGAAAAATGCTCTCATCATATCGAGAGTGACCTGGCACTCTCGATCCATGAACCGGAATGAGCATCCCTCATCAGTCCGGGCGATAGAACTCAAAACCTCAAGTGTCGGACGGGTAAAAGTATCCGCCGACACCTGGAAAAAATCTCGCCAGCCCACGTTGTCGTACAACGTGAGCATCCCCTCAAGTACCCCCAGGCGTCCTAGGTCAGCGAGGTGTGCGAACCTGGAGGGTACGATCGAGCGCTGGGAGATACGCTCGAAGACGGCGCGGTGTGCGTCGTCTCGGAACGTAATCCCGAGCGGCCCGACCAGTGGAGCCGGTGGTGGTGGCTGTGGATCGGCGGGGAGATGCTGTGCGGGCTGTGGGTGCGCTGCAGGCTGTGCGGGGTGTGCGGGGCCTGCAGGCGGTGCGGGGTGTGCGGGGGACGGTGGAGGAGAGTCCTCCAACTCGTGGGAGGGGCCGGCATCATCCGACCGCTTCCGCTTGGCGGAAGCTCTCTTCGACCGCGGCCGTGTCCGGGGCGGCATATTTGCCCCGAGCGCGCGCCGAAAAAGTGAAAAGTGCGGCGTGTGCACAAGAGTGGAAAGAGTTTACCCAAACACGCCGTGAGTGCTAAGTAGTGGAAGCGTGCGAAGTCCGCGCCTCCACGAAGTCCTGAGCAGCCCGTAGAAACTCCCCTGAGCTCCCCTAAGCTCCAAAAAGCAACCTGCGCATGGAAAAACGATATCAGCGAGTAATAATCAAAATGTATGGAGCAATAGAGGTATAACAGATAGATATAGGAATTGATTTGGGTTAGGGGGGCGTTTAGCACATGGATCCTCAAAATATACACGAGGAGAGGAGAAAACGGTGAAAATAAGCGAACCGGAGGTGATCGGAGGCGGGGCGGCCGGCGGCGACTCGGGCGGAGTCCGGCGACGGGCGGCCGCCGACGGCAGGCCGAGCGGCGGCGCGCGCGGGCGAGTGGGCGAGCGGCGAGGCGAGATCGGGCGAGGGAGCTGAGGGGGCGCGGGCGAAGGGTTTTTTTTTGTTTTCGAAAACCGTGCCCCCCCTCGGTTTATATAAAAAAGTTACGACTCGGCCGAGTGACTTTACTCACTCGGCCGAGCGAGGCAATTAAAAATTTCTCCCCGATGTCGCTTCGGTCGAGTGGCTTTGCCAGCCTCGGCCGAGTGGAGTAAGTCCATTCGGCCGAGTGACTCAAGCTACTCGGCATGACTCGCCCTAGGAGGGTATCCGTTTTACTCGGCCGAGTGAATATATGTACTCGGCCGAGTAGCAGTTCTTATGAAATGAGGAAAATAGACAGAGAGTTGGGTACAGCAGACTTCCCTCGTTCGTGAGCGGCTCGGCCGGACGAACTTCTTGACTCGGCCGAGTGACTAGTATACTCGGCCGAGTGAGCCTTAATTTCTGCTGTTTATCTTCGTTTGGACTCTAAACTCCGTCTTTCTTCCTCCAGTCGATTTCATGCTCCTCCTAAGCGTTGAACGCCTTCTTGGGGCACTCCTCATCGTCTCGTTCATCCTCCTCATGATGATCTACCTATCTTCTCTCCTGTCAAGAAAAATAGGACCCGTTATCACAAAATTTTTGGTCGGGTGACTCAAAATACTAAAAATTTCTAAAACGAAAATAAAGAAAAACGAATGAAAATAAAGCAAAAACCGTCGGGTTGCCTCCCGACAAGCGCTCGTTTTAGGTCGTGAGCTCGACCCCCTATAATTTTCAATCAATGCGGGATGTTTGGTGCACATGAGATGCACCCGTCAAACTTTCCGGGGAGCGCGCTTGGATTCGGACGTAGCGGCGTAGCGGTCTCCCTCGGAGGTCTCCTATCTCGAATAGTGTTGGGGGGAGGCTCCCCCAAGCTAGCATTTGCCCCGGTCAACGGCTTAGCTGGCGATGCCGATTTCCGTACCGGCGGAGCTTTCTTTGGAGACTTTGATTTCGAGAGCTTGCAGAGCTCTCGAATCCTTGCGACATCAGCGTCGCCTTCATCTTCATCAGTGGAGAAGTCTGGGGAATCATCATTATTGTCCTCATGGCCGAAATCCGGGCTTTCATCCAATTCTTCATCAAAAAGGGCACCAATTGAGTGAGGAATCGCCTCCTCTATCACCTCATCAAGGAGGTCCATATAATCGAGCTCCTCATGGTAAGGCATGTGCTTCATTGCCTTGGGAATGTGGAGTTCCACCTCGATGTTTCCGACGTTTAAGGTTAAGGTACCTTCACGCACGTCGACGATGACTCCGGCGGTGGCGAGGAATGGGCGCCCAAGTATCAATGAGGTGTCTCCCTCCTCCTTAATGTCCATGATGACGAAGTCACATGGCAAGCATATTCCTCCCGGGACTTGAAGTGGGATGTCTTCGGCGATCCCCACCGGCCTTGTTATCCGTCCATCGGCTAATTGAATGCGCATGTCGGTGGGTTTCAACGTTGTCCCGGTGTTAAGCTTTAAGAACATGGAGAGGGGCATGAGACTCACACTAGCCCCAAGATCTACCAACGCCTTTTGAAGAGGCACACCGCCCAAAGTGCAAGGAATCCGAAAACTCCCCGGATCTTTGAATTTTGCCGGCTCCTTTTCTCTCTTGGTGAACCAAGAGCCCTCCTCGGCTAGCATGATCTTCTCCTTCCTCTTTCTCCCCGAAATCAAGTCCTTCAAGAATTTGGCATATGTGGGGATCTCGATGATGGCGTCAAGGAAGGGAATATTTAGGCTAACTCCTCTTAGATACTCGAGGAATTTCGCTAGCCTTTTCTCCATTTTCGCTTTCGCTAGTCTTTGGGGGAATGGGACCGGTGGCATGAAGCGCCTCTCCTCAGTTAATAGCTCCGCCCTAGATTTCTCCTTGTCTTGTGGCTCCTTCTCCTTATCGACCTCAACTACCGGCTCAACCGGCTCCAAGCTTTCCTCCACGGCCTCCTCAATAGGAATCATGGCGGGGGTGGTGTCCTTCCCGCCTCTAGTTGTGACGGCAACTACGGCGTTGATGTGGCCCGTGTTGCCCCGTGGGTTTTGCTCCGGTTGCGCCGGCAATCTTTGAGTGTTCCGGTTGAGCACCGCTAATTGTTCCGAAATTTGAGCCACTACGGTATTGAGAGAATCTTGTCCCGCCTTCAAAGTAGCATTCACCTTGTTTTGCTCGACCATGAACACCTCCACTCTAGTTTCGAAATCGGATCTTTGTGGAGCTTGTGGAGGGTTTTGGTTTTGATTCCTCCACCCTTGGTTGTATCCGGGAGGCCTATAAGGTGGGACTTGTTGCTTTGGTTGGAAGTTTTGTTGTGGAGGCCCCCTCGGCGGATAGTATTGTTGTTGGGGTGGTGGTGGTCGAGCTTGATTAGGCGGTTGTTGTGGCGGGTTCAAAGCTCCTTCATTGTTGGCGTAGGAGAATCCCGGGTGATTTCTTGCGGCCGGATTAGACCAATACCCTTGGTTCCCCGCAACATATTGCACTTGCTCCAAGGATCCTTCTCCTTGCTCTCCTCCCGAATACATGGCTTGAGATTGGTCTTGCCAATCACTCATTTGGCTTGCCGGCGTGGAGGTGGAAGGGCTTCCTTGAGGCTCCGTTATGAATTTCTCCAATCTCTCCACCACCTTGTGGAGAGAATCGAATTTGCTCGTAAGCTCCGCTACGGCCTTTGCCTCGTAGATGCTAGTCGGCTTTAAGGAGGACGTAGAGTGTCCTCGCTCATCGCCCCATTGTTGGTTATTAGAGGCCATCTCCTCAATTAGGGCCGTAGCTTCCTCGGGAGTCTTTGACAAGATTGCACCATTCGCCGCGGCATCAATAATTTGTTTGGTCCCCGGTTGGAGACCGTTGTAGAAGCTGTGCACTAACTCCCAATCTTCTATACTGTGGTGCGGGCACTGGTGCTGCAAATCCTTAAATCGCTCCCAAGCTTCATAGAGCGTCTCGTGTGGTCCTTGCTTGAAGGACATGAGAGCGCTCTGGATCTTCACCGTCTTGGATGGTGGATAGAATTTATCAATGAATGCATCCGCCAACCCGTCCCAAGAGGTGAAAACTCCGTCAGCTTGCGTCCTCAGCCAATAGAGTGCTTTGTCCTTTAGCGTGAAGGGGAAGAGGCGCAGTCTGATGGCATCAATCGGGACCCCCGGCATTTGGAAAGTGGCGCACTTCGACAAGAAAGATTGGATGTGGTAGTGGGGGTTCTCGTGAGCGTTCCCATGAAAGGGGTCTTGTTGCATCAAAACCACCAACCCCGTCTTTAGCTCGAAGTTCTTGTCGGCCGCCAACTCCGGCACGGCGATGGATGACGTAGTAGAAGAGGTTTTAGGCCGAAGCCTATCGCGAATAGATATTATTCTCGCCATTCTCGCCGCCAATTCTTCAGGAGTTTCCCGGTTGGTCATAAACCCCCCTTCCGGATATTGTCTCCTTTCCGCTCTGAGTCTCCGCGCGGTACGTTCGATCTCGGGATCGAATAATAGGGCTTCGGGATCCGCCGTAGATCTCGTGTAAATGCACAGTGAAAGCAGAGTTTCAAAGAGATGATTAGTACCGTGGAAGGGTTAGGTAGAAATAGCAAAGGAAATAATAATGGTAAAAGAAATAAAATAAAAAGAAAATAAAAGAAAGAAATAG
The DNA here is from genome assembly GCA_030789695.1 of Scilla litardierei. NCBI lineage: Eukaryota > Viridiplantae > Streptophyta > Magnoliopsida > Asparagales > Asparagaceae > Scilla > Scilla litardierei. The sequence goes on from CM061138.1 coordinate 129,721,012, forward strand.
CTAGGTGAAAAAAAGAATCAAACGCAATCGCCTCCCCGGCAACGGCGCCAAAAACTTGGTCGCGCCCCGGCGTACACGTCCCGGGACGACGGTTGTAGTTTTACCGCAAGCGCACGGTATAGCGGCGAGCGGGTATCGAACACAGGGAGGACGAATGACCGTGCTTGCTCCTAATCAACCTGGCTATTTAGAGGGATAATTGCCTTGGGCGATCCTGTCACAATCGTCAGACAAAAGTGCGAAATATCAAATCAAATAGAGAACGCCTAGGGAATGGGGAATCCCCACTACTCACCGTATTTCACAATTGTGGTTCGCCGGTATCGAAATCGCTAGGATGAGAATTTGGATGAACTAGTTGCAACTAAATGTGAAACCAAGCTCACGCTCTCGCGCTGTTGCCGGTCTATAGCTATCCTAGGTTTGGGTCCAATCTCTTGCAAACCCTAGCCTAGGGAAGCTAGCATTGGGATCAACATCATCGTCCAATTGCGCACCGAGTCCAATCTCTTGCAAACTCGGTCCACAATCTAAATTAGGATAGTTCCTACCCGTCCAATCTCTTGCAAACGGGTATCGGCGCGGAATTGCAACCGGAGATCCTAGCATCGGTCCAATTTCTTGCAAACCGATACTTCGAAAATCCGACTCCAACCCAATTCGGATTTCTAGGGCTTCCTATCGAATTGGGATCCAATCTCTTGCAAATCCCAATTGATGTGAATACCTAGCTATCCGTAGTAATTCGATCCCAATCTAATCCCTAATAACAATCCTAGCTCAATTTCTACCGGTTCAACACAAATACGAAATTGGGCTTGTAGGGTTCATCCCCACGCCCCAAGACGTGGAGACTACTCACTAATCATAGCAATAGCACAATAATTGGCAAAGAAATAGACAATGGAATTCATCACAACAATGATATAAACAATAAAAAATAGAGTTTTTGTGGAAGAGAAGTGCAAACCAATGTAGATCTTCAATCAACCCAACAAAAATCCAAGTTTTTCTCTTCACCAATCACAATTAATAAAGCTAAAAAGTAGACTCAAAAAGCTGCAAAAAATCTGAGAGGAGGCTCCCAAAACTAGGGTAAAAACAGAGCTTAAATAGCCCCAAAAATCGTCTAAAAATCCTGACCAAAACGCCCCTGCACAGCCTGTTTTCCGCAAATTTCGCTTCAGGCAGCGCATCGCACTCGGCCGAGTGACAAAAGTCGCTCGGCCGAGTGAAAACCCTGTCAATTTCCAGTAAGTCGTGGGCTTCAGGGGTCTTCAGTTCGGGGGCGGCTCGGCCGAGTGAGTTGTCGTCACTCGGCCGATGGCTTCACTTCACTCGGGCGGACGGGATTTGCCACTCGGCCGAGTGGGTCTTCTGAAGCTCAGAGGCCGAAAAACAGTAACTTCGGTCTTTTTGAGAGCCTTCGTCTGGGCGCCACTCGGGCGGACGTGGTTTCGTCACTCGGCCGAGTGGGTCTTCTGTGCTCGGCCGAGTGCACAGGTAACTCGTGTCTGAATTGGTCGGCCGAGCAGTGTCTCGCTGGTCGGCCGAGTGGCTCCTCCACTCGGCCGAGTGGGACACAAAAATGCCCAAACTGGTCGTTTTGGCCTCCTCGTCGCTCCGGCGACGTCCATTCTTCTTCCGCTCCTCTCCAACAGCAAAATACCCCTCGGGGAGGTCGTCGGTGGCCGTCTAGATTACACGCATCTCGAGATCACTCCTAATCGCACCAAATCACCTGAAATGCGACAAAAACAACAAATCGTGAAAAGCATCGCAATATCGTCGATATATCGTGAAAAACATGATTTGGGCGATCAAAATGGCATGCAAACATGCGGGAAAAGGGTGTAAAATAAGGAGTGATCATCACGCCCCGCTTCCCAAAAATGTGGAGGCGAGATGTGAGAAGGTCCGCTCAGACTTGAAGCTACGAAGCTGCAAGTTCGATAAGCGTCAATCAACTTTAAACTGCAGGTCCTTGCAACGTGAAACGAAAAAAAGATATTAATAAGGAAATGAGACAAAAGAGAAATCTCTGAATATCCATAATAATAAATTCCAACATCGCAGAAAAGCCACCAGGCTAAAATAAAAAGAGTCTAAGGCCCAAACATGGCCGACAAAAGTACAACGTACAAAGTAAAGGTGCCACGCACCGACTACTAACAACAATCCTAAAACAAAGGAAAGCTCAGCGAAGTCCCTAAGAATGGTCACCGGTAGCCACAAACTCCTCCTGGACAGACATGGCTCAGGCTCAGCAAAAACCACGTACTCAGCAACGGTCTCTAGCTCAGGGTCTAACATGTGACACCCAAAAGAGCAAGGGGCACATGTCAGCAAGTCTACAAGAGACTTGTGCAAGGAAACTGAAAGTAAAGTGAACAACCTAGCAATTCTAGCATGATACAATGACATGGTAGTTATATCATGAGTGCGACAAGTAAGGTAAAGTAAAGTACAGTACGAGCATGGCATTTGAAACATGGCATGGATGTCAAGTTTTACATGAACATTCACAAGTACAAAGACAAGTCTAGTAAGCACGTCGTGCACAGAGATTACGCCTTTTGGCTAGAGTGGCTGATCGGGTCAACTCCTAAGCTCAAGTGATCGCTTATCCCTACCCCTCCACGTGTATCGGGCATTGGCTTTTGACCAACACATGAGGCCCGCTTCTCGATCACGAGCCAGGAAGTGTTTTTCATGATGACATAGGGGTGCACATAGCCGGACGAGGAAGTACAAGTAGTGTAGCGTGTGCTACGAATGCGACAATCAACTTGGATGACATGTAAGATGCAATGCATGTCAGTTAAAAGTGCGTACAGTTAAGGAATTTAAACGTGACAGATTCAATGCATGCATGACATGGCAGGATGACAGATCTAGCTTCGTTGTCAAGCTAGATCTTAAAGTTGCGTCTAGACAGCTATCATTTCACTGTCTAGTCTCTTTTACGATAAAAGCAAGGAAGTGGCCTAAAAACATGGCCCTAATCAAGAATTGGCAAGTTTCACTTGCCTTCAAATCCGACGTCTGAAAAACACCGCCCAAAAGTCCACAAGTCACAAACAACCTATGTGCACAAGTCCACCAGCCTACAGTCCCAATTTAAGTTATCTTCATTAGTGAATTATCATACAACCAAAATACCAATTTTTGTCGTGTTTAACAGGGTTGGGTTGGGGGTCCTAAGAGTGCAGAACGTTACCTCAACATGACGCGAGAGCTACACTGGCGTCGGGTTGCGACGCCAGGGGTTGGATCCCTGCAGTGTGCACGGTACGGAACGGCGGTTACTCTGAGATAAAACACTTGCACGAATAAGTTCGTATCGTCGGTCTAAAATTATTAGACAACCTTAAAACGTCTAATGATCCAATTTTACTTAAGTTCGCTATCCTAAGATGGGTAACATATCATTCATAATGTTATAGACCCGCTAATGTCACGCCCCGCTTCCCAAAAATGTGGAGGCGAAGCGTGAGAATGTCTGCACAGACTTGAAGCTACAAAGCTACAAGTCCAATAAGCGTCAATCACTTTAAACTGCAGGTCCTTGCAACGCGAAACGGAACAAAGATAATAATAACGAAAAGAGACAAAGAAACATCTCAGAACATCCATAATAATAAATCTCAACATCGCAGAAAAAGCCACCAGGCTAAAGCAAAAGAGTCTAAAAGAGGCCCAGCATGGCCAACAAAAGTACAAAGTATGAAAACAAAGAAATGGTGCAAGCACCGACAACTAACAGCAACCTAAAGCAAAGCAAGTAAAATCAGTCTCTAAGACTGGTCTCCGGTGTCCTCGAACTCCTCGACGAACGTAGGCTCGGGCTCAGCGTCAGCAAACACCTCGTCCTCAGCAACTGACTCTGGCTCAGGGTCTAACATGTGACACCCAAAAGAGCAAGGGGCACATGTCAGCAAGTCTGGAAGACTTGTGCAAGGAAACTGAAAGTAGGTGAAAGTAAAGCAACCTAGCAGTTCTAGCATGATGCAATGACATGGCAGTTAAAGTAATGAGTGCAACAGGTAAAGTAAAGTAAAGTAAAGTACGAGCATGGCATGACATTCGCAAGACAAGTACAAGACAAGTAAAGTAGCACATCGTGCACAGAGATTCTGTCTTTTGGCTAGAGTGGCTGCGCGGGCCAACTCCTAAGCTCAAGTGACCGTTTATCCCTACCCCTCCACGTGTATCAGGCATTGGTTTTTAGCCAACACATGAGGCCCGCTTCTGGACCACGAGCCAGGAAGTGTTTTAAACAAGTATGGCGTAGGGGTGCACCTAGCCGAACAAGTAGTACGAGTACAAGTATTGTAGCGTGTGCTACTAATGCGACATTCAATGCATGGATGACATGACATGGCAAGTAGTAAAGCGTACAGGTAAAAAGTAAACGTGACAGTTTAGTATGAATGAACAACAAGTTTAAGGGGTGGATCTAGCTTCGTTGTCAAGCTAGATCAATTAGGTGACGGATCTAGTTTCGTTGTCAAACTAGATCAAGTAGGCGTCTAGCCAGCTATCATTTCACTGACTAGTCTCTTTTACGCTAAAAACAAGGAAGTGGCCTAAAAACATGGCCCTAAACAAGATTTGGCAAGTTTCACTTGCCTGCAACTATCACGTCAAGAAAACACCGTCCAACGAGTCCAAAGTCTCAATTCCTACGTGCACAAGTCCACCGGCCTACATCCGTTTTATTAATCTTGATTAGTGATTGCTAAAACATTTAAAATACTTTAAAATACTGATTTTTAGTCTTGGTTAGCGTGCAATTGGGTTGGGGATCCTAGGGGTGCAAAACGTTACCTCAACACGACGCGAAAGCTACACCGGCGTCGGGTAGCGACGCCGGGGGTTGGAATAAAAGATCGCGCTCCAAGTCCAGATTCCAATTAGATTCCTCGCTGGAAATTTCAGAGCAATCAACCTGGGCGACGATTCCAGATTCCAAAGCTAGCACGTGCGACGACGATACGACGTGCGACGACGTCGTACGCGGCAAGTCGTCAAAGAGAACGCACCAAGGTGGGGCCCACAGTAGTCCTAGGGACCTTTGGGGGACCCACAATACCTCTGGAGAACTTGGGGGGCCCACGGAGGCAAGTGGTGCGACGGATGCGGGGTTGCGACGAATGACTCTCGGTCGTACAGCCTCGGTGCGGGGAGATCCTTCGGTCGCTGCGGGGGAACGGGGCTGTGCAGCTGCGGGGTGCGGGCGCTAGGCGGGTGCGGGGGCTTCCTTCGGTCAGAGCAGGGGATCGGGTCGGTCGTGCGCTTGGATGCGAGGCTGTGACGTTGTAACGTTGCAGCGTTGCAATCGTCGGTCGGTGCGGGCGGCCCGATCGGTCAGGCGCGAGCGGAGGCAAGCAAACGGGGCGGGGGTCGATGCGGAGCGCTGTGCGGAGCGGGGATGCGAGCGGGGTGCGGCCAAGCCATCGGTCAGACCGAGGGAACGGAGCGGGGCGATGCGCTGCGATGCGGAGCGTGGTTGGGTGCGGAGCGGCTAGCGGTCGGAGCGGGAGATTTGCGGTGCTTTTCTCGGTCGGTGCGGGGACTGAACGTCGCAACGTTGCGACGAATCGTCGCAACGTCCAATTTGGGTTTTGGAAGAGGCTAGGGCTAATTTCTTGCGAAAATAGGTCTTCCTAGGGGTTGCTTATATAGTATAGATGGGTTGACTTGGTCTAGGGCTAAATCTAATAGGATTAGAAGTTTGAAATAATTTAAAATTTGAAATTCAACTTCTCCAACTCACCCAAGGATTTGACTTGGTCCAAATGAGCTGGAAATTGGCTCAAAAATTCTTTAAAACGTTTAAAACTCAAATAAATTTTATTTGGCCAAAAATAATTTATAAATTAATTATTAAAAATAATATAAAACTTGTTAAAAATATAAAAGTGGTCAAATAAACTCCAAAAATTATAAAATAAATATCGGGGTGATCGTGATGACGAAAGTGAGCTAACTAAGAAGACAGATCTCAAATTCGACGTCGGACGAAGAAACTAAAAATAGAAACGTCTCCCGTCAAGAGCGAGAATCGTCTCGTCTCATCGAGTAAGTTTAAATTGTGGAAAAACGACTCGAGAAGTGTCGTTTCAAGATAGTGCCACTATTTAATACTCTCAGAGACGTTCACAACGGCATATCACACAAAAGTGTTCACAATTAAATAAAGTCTAAAATAAACACGTGCACGGCCAAAAGCACGTGCACGAACAAAGTACAACGAAAACGTACCGTTACAGCTAATAGTGCTAAGATGCTAGTACAAGGATATACCACATGTAACACCAGGTTAAAAACCCACCGATATCATTAATAACTTAAACCAATACTTAAAGATATAAGTCATGCCATAATTTCTAACTTAAATGTAACATTAAAAGACTGACTGATCTTGAGCATGGTTTACACAAATACACACAGCTTACAAAAACCCGATACAAGTAACCATATATCTATACAAGTCTAATTCCTAACATATATTTCTATAGCCTCTATCCTAACAATTAATGTGATGCATAGTTAACTGTCATTGTTCCTAACATAACCACCAACTAATATAACAATTATAATAATTATAACCCTAACTAGTGAAGACTAATCTAATCAAATAAACAAACTAACCTTAATGCTTCTTCTTCATTTGTTGCAGGTGAAGGCGAAATAGGACGTCGTTGCGCGCGGACAGCAATGAGGGGATGGTCGAGCGGTGCGAGAGGAGGCCGTCAAACTGTCTGGGGCTGTCGAGCATCGCTGTCGCACGGAAGGGAGGTCGTAGCTGCCGTGACCGTGCGTCGGGGGTTCAGTAGCATCGTGGTCAGCACTCGGGCAGCGCTGCACAGCTCGTGGGGGGTCGTAGGGCGCCTGGGGACTCTGGTGGCCTGTGGACAGCGTCGACGGTGCTGCAGTGTGTCGAGGCTGCACTGCCACCGCGACAGGCGCCGGAAATCGCTGCTGCTCGCGCTTGGGCGGAGCACAGGAGATAACGGCGGGGATCTGGGTGCTTGGCTGGATGATGGCCGAAGACAGGCGAGGGGAGGTGACGGGGAGGAGGTCTGGACGGGGGAGGCCACGGGTACGTCGGAGGGAGGGTTCGACGGCGAGTAAGGGCGGAGCAGCGGCTGGTTTGAGTTGTGTGCGAAAAGAATAATGGCAGCTGCGAGATGGGGTGATGGAGATGCCGTGAGCTTGGTGGAGGGAAATGATTTGCATGGAGGAGAGGCCATACGTGTGTTTGCTGGGTGGCGCTTTCTCGTGAAGAAGAACGAGGTTAGGAGGGGCGGCGGCTCTTCGATGTTGAGAGAAACTTAATAACCCTAGGTTATTGTTTATAGGATAGAGGTCACGTGGTAAGTTGTTAGGGTCTGTGTCTCACGTGGGTGGCTAAAGTTAGCCTAGGTCTAGGTTAGGGTCTATATGATTTAATATAAAAGAAGTTTTAATATTATCATCTAGAAAAACAATAGATCTCTCTCTCCCACTCTCTCTTGTGTGTGTGTGTGTGTGGGGCCAAGGTGGGCAAGGGTCAGATCAAAGTAAATTTGGGATGAATATTTTTATAATAATAATGTTAGGGAAAGTAACCAATGACACTTAGGGCTAAACCGGTACCAGGTTGGGCAAAAAGTGGAATTAGGTCAAACGAAGCACAAAAATTGTGAAATAAATACTGGAGTAACCGAGACGACGGGAGAAAGAAGATAGAGAAGACGGATCATAATTTCAACGTCGAGAAGCGAAATTAAAAATAAAAAGGTCTAGTGTCAAAAGTGAAAATCGTGACGTCTCTTCGAATAAGATCAAATCGTGGGAGAACGACCCGTGAAATGACGTTCCCAATTAACACCACAATTTTAATACTCTCGGAGAGGGTCACAATGGCATATCACACTATAGGGTTCGGTTACAGACAAAGTCTAAAATAAATACGTGCACGAACAAGGCTACGTGCACGTAACGCGTATAAAGGATACGGGGTCCAAAGGCGACGGTAATTCTAGGTTGGGTACACGTCGGGGTGGCTTGCTAAGGATGCAACCAAGGTGCTACGGCCCTATCGACTCACACACCAAGCAACAAAACCAATCAGGTACCCGAAATTGCTATACGCACAGCCATATAACGAATAGTTGGTACCGGCCGTTACACATCCACTGGGTGATTCGGATCCTGTCTGATAACAAGTACACCACATGCCTCCCCGTGTTCGACCCCCAAGCCACAGTACAACACCGTACGCTTGCGGTTATAAATATTTAAATCTGGTATCCCCGTTCCGACCACACATTGTTAAATCTAGGGTACATCAATTCCCGTATGCTATCAATACCCCCCCCCCCCTCTCGTAATGTTATGATAGACTACCTAACCTATATCGAAGCCAACTCTCATTGCACATCGGTATACGCTAGGTGCATTACGTTCGATGAATGTCCTCGATCTTCCTCCATGCCACTCTTATGGATTGGGATTTTGATCTATGTTAGAAGGGCTTTAATCGATGCCTGACTCTTGTCATCTTCATCGATAGTATGGATCAATGAAGGGATTGAAAACCCTAGATTAGTTCCGACTCTCACAGGCGGCTAATTAACCACAAGGGGGATGTCAATGTACATTGATAATAAACATCCTAACATACTCCAAATCACTAGTTATCCAACAATTCATCAATATTTCATCAATCCATAGCCAAGTCCACAAAAAAGATCCACCAAACCCTAGGTGCCAAATCTACTCACAAATCATATAGAAACACAGAGAATAACAAGGATTCAATAAAGAGACCATCGAACAATTATAAAAACTCAAAATAAAGATAGAAATACTTATCTCTCAATTGTAGCAATAAAAAATATCCAAGTTACATGCGAATCCACGAAGAGAAACCAAGCCAAGAACCTAATATAGCCTACCCTACTCCTAAAAACTAAGAAAAGAAGATGAAATGAGGAGAAAACCTCCTCCAAGTGTCGACCCCTCCCTCAAAATGCGCACAAAACCCTTAAATATCCACTTATAAACCCCAACAGGTCGAGAAAAACCCAACCCGAAACGGTCGTTTAAAGAATTCCACATGGTCGTGTGGAATTTTCTGTAGCGCTCCCTCGTCTTCCAAAAAATGTATAAAATCTCTCTGATCTTAGAAAAATACAAATAAATATGCATTATAATCGAGACGAGACATTCTTTGAAGGAAAAATAAAGAGAAGTGAAGATAACCACAGTGTTGTGAGCAGATCTTCAGTCTTTGCAAGCCTTATGCACTTCATGTGGTATCTCCTCCACACAGTCGTTTGGTGTAGCCACGTGACCGTGTGACTCCTCTCCTCTTTGTCTTAGGCTGAGCTCTTCTATGCCATCATTTGACGAATCGATGCGGTTGCATCGATGTGGTCGATGCGATCATTTAGAAATTGATGCGGTCGCGTATATTCTTGGAAGTTACGTACATTTTGGCCTTCAGAATATCAAACATCGACACGGTCGCATCGTGGTCGCGTCGATTCCAAGAAGTTATGCACTTTGGCCTCAAGGGTGTTAGATCAATGTGGTCGCATGGGACATTCCACGTGTTCGTTTCGAATACTTTAGCTGCTCTTTTAGGCTGCTCTCTGCTACCTTCCACGCGGTCGCGTGGGGTATCCTGCTCGATCGCATGGAGCTCTTTTCTCTTGGATTCTCCTTCTTTTGATTCCATATTCTTGCTTGCTCATTTCACTTATTTAACTCTTTTGGCACTTTTCGCCTTTTTCCGCTCTAGAGCCCCGATATCGTTCATATTCACCTGAAACGCACACGAAGGACCCAAAAAGTAAAAAAGAAAACAAAACGGGGACAACAGACTGAAATGGTGGATAAAATGAGGCAAAATGCATTTGAAATGAGCGTGAAATAAGTATATAAAAATCACTCATAAAAATCACCCAAGCTAAACTCTTCCTCTTCCTTGTTCTCGAGGAAGACTAAAAAAGAGTATAAAGTGGGGTATGGATCTATTAAACAAATGATATCAAGAATTTCATAATGACAAGCATATATACATGGAAAGCAGGAAATTTCAAATTATGGATTTATAAGCATGTCAATTCTAATCAATCTATCAAGATAGTATTATTTCTAACGTAAATCATCATGCAATATAGAAAATCATGCTTATGCTCAAGTCCCCAAAATAATTCTTCTATCTCGCATAAGCTATTAAAATGGAGTCCGCAATCATGCGATGGATCGAGGAAGAGCTAGTATCGTAAAATGGGTCGTGAATCCATCATGGAGGTGGCATTCACGACACGCTATCGTTCCATGACTCGTGGGGATGCTAGCTTCATTCATGTCTTTACTTTCATCATTTTTTTTGGATTCTTAGCTGACTTGTGTAAGAAACGTTGGGTCAATGACTCCTAGATCAGACGACCTTATGGCATTAGTCCAAAAAGGACCACTCTGGCTTACTAGCTCAGACCAACTAAAAATCTTAATGCTTATACACTCCCCCAAGCTAGACCTTTCGGCGCGAATCCCCCAATGCTTCCTAAGGCATGAGGACCCGGCTACTCAGTTTAGCTGGAAGAACGGTGCATGTTTATTATATATTTTTTCTTTTCATACTTTTTTCTTTTTTGAACATGAATGAACTAGACAATGACACTCCTCAGTACTAGATAGTATGCCGCTAATCCATGTCTTATGAGTTCACTAATCATTATATTCAACTAAAACTACCAAGATACATGCATAAAATGGGCTTCCAAGATAAAATATAGCTTATGCATGTTTCAAGTACTTTTATTTTAAAGATTATGAACATAAGCAATAACAAGCATATTAAAATGAGACCTAGCATTAGAAGCATCCCTAAGCATATATCGCGATGAAAGATAGGAATTTGATCGAATATATATAAATCTGAAAAATTTTGCTGAGATACACATGCATATAGGAACTTGGTGCAATGTAATTCTAAATATAACATACATGTAAACCAATCATGCAATGCACTCTCCCCCAAGCTAGAATCAAGCATTGTCCTCAATGCTTAAAAAGAATGTGAAATATGGGGATGTGAATGGTGCATGTATAACGGTTCCTGACGTGTGTTTATATTTTATACATCCGCGCACGTCTTCTTTGTGATTTTCCGTTGTTTTTCATTGTCCCGTACCCATTTTCTTGTGATTTTTAGTTTTCTTTAACTTCTTTGTGTTTTTGTGTAAATGCAAGAGATTGCCAGCGTTGGGGACATATAAAGAAGATATCATGAGTCCCCGGAGCAACGGAAGGAGTCACGCGCGATCCAGAGGGTCAAACGATGAAGATTGCTATATCTCAGCCCTCAACCGATCGGGTGGACCAGCCACCCGATCGGTTGATGCACGCATATCCGACCTAGACGGAGGCTAAAGTGAAGAGTAGCTCACCCGATCGGTTCAGTGATCGGGTGAGATCGACAGAGCTCTCGACCATTTGAAAATGAATTCCAACCGATCGGGTGACATCTCACCTGATCGGTTCATCTGTAGCTGAATTTTCCAAACGATGACCCGGAGAGCTCAACCGACCGGTTCGTCGACCGGTTGAATCCAACAGAGCTCTCTGTTCTTTTAAGCTGATTTCCAACCGATCGGGTGACTTATCACCCGATCGGTTCATCTGTAGCCACAATTGCTCAATTGGCGAACCGACGGTGCCAACCGCTCGGGGACTGCGACCGGTTGAAGTTCTGAAGCCCAATAGCGAAGATTCAAGCTGCTCACCTGATCGGTTTATGCTTCAACCGATCAGGTGACATCGATTTATATGAATAGTCGACCTAGGGTTACTGAAAATGAATCTTGTTATTTTTTCTCTTTTTTGTATTTCGATGGCTGGAATTTTCTCCTGTTTTGAAAGTGTTCCGATTGACTTCAAACTTTAATATTGCTTTAATATCATTGTTATCAATTGATTCCTATTGCCTGATCATGATTTCCACCGTTCAATTTTGTTTAGATTGCATTTTAGCTATGAATTATGAGTAGTTCCCAAATCTGGGAATTCAGTGGAAACCCCTTCATGGGTTCTCCCTAGAGCGACCATAGGAATAGGATTTTGATAGGGATTAGGAATTTAGATGGTTACGCAGGGTGTTTCACTATCATTGGCGGGAGAAAGACCGCCTCTGACCGTCGGACCAAGGGGGAATAAACTTGGCGGTTGACTCCCTAGCTACAACTCACGCCCTTAGCGTAGACATTGTATCCTAGCGCGTGGAAACGTCAGGATGAGATGTTGGGAGTAATCATTGCGAGCTTAGTGCTCCCGGAGTCGGTCCATGTTAATGGATATGGGAATGCCCACCGACCGAACCTGGGTAGTCCTAGCGTATCATCCTGGGCATCGACCAGAATATCGGACCCGTGGGACGCTAGGTATCACTCTTAGAGGAAACGTCGCACCACTAAACCCTAAATCCTATCATATTCCTATCTGTCGGTCGTAATAGTGAGAACACATGATATGGTGGAAACCGAAGTCTTAGGTTTCCTTTTATATCGTTTATCCCTCGTATCTATATTCTGTGACAACCATCGATCGTTCGGGTTAGCTCACCCATAGGGTGAACCGGTTCCTTTTTGACACAATCACAACACACGCCTCCCTATGTTTGACCCCCAAGCCACATTACAACATCGTGCGCTTACGGTATAAATATTTAAATCTGGTATCTCCAATCCTATTGCACTTGTATGCTCAAATCTAGGAGACGTCAAGCTTTATAGCGCCGTTGCCGGAGAGGCAACGTGCTTGTTTATTTTAGGACCCAGTGAACCCTTGAGTCTAGTTCACATCCTCACCTTGCGATAATTTTCGCATTCTATGTTTTTCATTTTTATTTTTCTATTCGTTATTTTCGGTTTTACTTTGTTTCTATCCCATACTTGCTTCACGGGTGTTTGTTGATTTTACATGCACAGGAATACAAGGAGTCTTGACGGCTTGATTCCTCTTGACCCAGAGATTAACGCCACCGTGAGGTGTCTGAACGCAGAGAAGAGAAGAAGAGAAGAGTCTGCAGCCATGGGAGAGAATACCCCTCCGCAGAAGTCCCTGCTAGAATACTTGATGCCTTCCATCGGGTCCACATCTATTATCCAGCCTCCGGCTATTACTACCGGGAGCTTTGAGCTAAAGCCGTCATTAGTGACGTGGATCCAGCAAGATCAATTTTTCTGGGGCACCCATGGAGAGCACAATTGAGCATCTAGACTCCTTCCTTGAGAAGTGTGACACCTTCAGGATCAACGGTGTCACAACTGAAGCCATTCGGCTCAAGTTGTTCCCCTTCTCTCTGCGGGACAAGGCCAAGCAATGGCTTAGGGGAAAGGACCCCAATACCTTCACGACTTGGGAGAATCTATACAACGCTTTCTTGAGCAAGTTCTTTCCCCCGGGGAAGACGATGAAGTTAAGGAGTGAGATTTCCTCCTTCTCCTAAGCCAGCCACGAGTCCTTGCACGAAGCTTGCATGAGATACAAGGAGATGCAGCGGAGATGCCCTTACCACAAGCTCCCAAAATGGCAGATCATAAATCTGTTCTACAATGGGTTGAGGGGCGACCTGAAATCTTCGATGGATAACGCGGCTGTGGGGGTCCTTTATGTCTAGAAGCGAGGAAGATGCCGGCAACATTTTGGAAAACATGGCATCAAATAATGAAAGATGGTGTGATGTTACGGTCGCTTTCCAATCTTATGGTTTTTCTGCGTGCACGTGCTTTATCGTGCACGTATTTTATTTGGTGCTTTCTAGATTCCGATATATGCGATGTGATATGCCGTTGTGATCGTATGGGAGTGTAGAATTTTATAGTAATTTTTGGGAACGTCATTTCATGGCTCGTTTTCTCGCAAAACGACTTGGAATGGTAGGGGCGTTTTAGCCTTCTATATCAAAACGCAGTTCCCGATTTTACGTAAATTCTTGGTAGGCGTACGCACGATCAGACACCGTAGCCCCGTGCGTCTCGTCTCCACGAACGTCCCGGTATTTTCAGATTAATTTTCCGACGCCTGTAGTGAGAGGTACCTCCCGATTAAATCTCGAACGTTGATCTCCCCAAATCAGTTTGAATTTCAAATTGATGATCAAATCTGTTTAAATCCCTAGAATCCTATCATGTGTACCCTTCCAAATCTTCTCCTCTATTGTTCCCTAGACTTCCCCCTAATTGTACACCCTATATCTCTTTACCTTTCCCATTTAAGCTAAAATCCTATAGCTATATATCAAACTAAACTATTTTATAACCTAACCCTAAAATCTATTTTTCCATTCACGTGAACCCTAGGCTGAGTTTCTCAGCCGCCGCAACAAAGAAACACCCTCCCCCCGTATCTCTCTCTCTCTCTCTCTCTCTCTCTCTCTCTCTCTCTCTCTCTCTCTCTCTCTCTCTCTCTCTCTCATAACTCCCTCACCTGACCCCGTCGCCCGCACCTCACCTCCGACTATCGTCCCAACATCCCCGGCGACTGCCCGACCGCCGCAGGGTCACCGTCCGCCGCCGCAGCGCACGCGAAGCCACCGCCGGCGGCCGTTCTCGTGCAACGACAGCCGCAGCAGCAGCGCCGGCTGCTGCTGCCACTTTTCCGATCGCCTCGCCACTTGACAACGTCGCCGGAGCTCCCCAAGCCGCCGTCAAGACCCGCCGAGGCCCCCTCGCCATTCACAGTCCCGCCGGCGGCCAAACTACGATGCCCCGACCGCCCGAACAGCCGCTCGGGCTGTTTCTCACTGCTGCCGTGAATTTTCCGGTGCCATCACCATCTGGTGGCCGTCCCTATGGCCTCCTCTGATCCGACCACCCTCAGACCGGTGACTCCCTCCCAGCGGCATCCCCTAGGCCGGTCAGCCACGAACAGCCTTCCAACCACTTTTCGTCGCCGTGAACGCGCTGGATTCCACGTTGCCTTGTCCGCTGTCCGCTATCCCCGCATGCTGCTCGCACTTCTGGTTCGCCACTAGAATGTGTCTGGCTACGCTACCCGTAGCCAAGACGCCGTAGACGACGCAGATCTCCTACTGTTCAGACGGTACGTCCATCCTACATCACACACCGGAGAGGTTGGTCCCCCGAACTCGTAGCAAACCCACACCGTAGCAAAATCAAACCCTAAACTAAAATTTGACAACTATAACTAAATTTATTTTCAGTATCTGTAAAACGCTGCTCACCGTAGAAAGATCGACAATCTGACAACTTTTCTGTGCACATAGGGTAGAAGTCGATCTAGGTTGAACGAAACACCAAAAATGTGACTTTGACGAATAGGGTAGTCCCGACAATCTAGAAACAAACCCTAAATAGGACTTATTGAAAAACGCGACTTGACACCGTCGTCATGACCTATTTCAGACGGACTACCGCGGACGCGATGCCTGGACGAGACGCTCCGGACGGACGACACGCTCACCACCGCACGCAAGTGTATTCACTTGCACTTTCGGCCGTGCCTAGGCCTTAGACTGTTAGAACTATTAAACTGTGAACAAAGAGAATCGGGCGTGAAATGATAGCGTCTGGGTCACCCTTGACGGCTTAGACTTGACGACGGAGTCTAAGCTCGACAACAACAACAACTGACACCTTAGGATTTTCCTGTGGGTGTGTGTGTGTGGACCCCCTAGAATAACATTCCTTACGTGTCATGTCCTGTGACACAAAAATCCTCCGGGCGTTTTGGATGCTCTACACGCCACAGTGATCCATGTTACACAAAAAGCCTCCGGGCGTTTCGGATGCTCTCCACACGAGAGTGATCCTTGTTACACAAAAAGCCTGCGGGCGTTTCGGATGATTCCCTAGCGGGAGTGATCCATGTACCTTCTTGTCCTGAGTTCCTGGGTTGGGGTAGGGTTGAGCGTGCGCACGGGGAGAGGGTCTGATCCCCCTCGAACCGTAAGGCGTGAACCCTTCGTGTTACACGTGTCTTGTCCCATCTTGACTTGTCCCGTCTTGTCCCGTCACTCTTAGGTTAGTCCCGTAGTTGATAGCACACGCTGCGACTACCGCTTGACGTGTTATACCTTTCCTGCTGCGTTTAATTTTGTTACTCTGCCATAACCCTAGCATGCTAATCAACCAGTAAAATGTTGTCTTAAATTAAAATACACTTGCAGTAGAGTCTGACATTTTCTGTGTAGACTTTACCTGACGTACAGTTCCTTTTCTCTTGGGTGATGTACGTCAGGTACCGAGCCGGAGTACGTTGACGAGGCGGACCTGCCAGAGTACATAGAGTCGGAGGACGTCGATCCAGAGTACGTGCCCGAGGAGGACCAGAGCTAGAGGTCTTCACGTTGTTGATCCAGGGGCCTCTCTGCAGTTTAGTTGGGTGCGTAGCACCGTTTATTTTCTGTCTAGGGTGGGTGCTTGCACCAGTAGTTTACTTTTCTGTTGTTGTAGCCGAGTCAGGCTTTGTCAGACTCTCAGTACTCTGGATTGATAAATTTGGATTAAAATGAATGTCTTCTTTTTCTGTACTTTTATTGTTCTGTACTAACATGCAGGGACTTGTTCCTTCATTTTGGAGTACCACACAGACGCTTATTGGGTCCGAGCTTCACAGCTCCAGCCTAAGCGAGCCTTAGTCACGCTTCGCCTCCATTGTTTTGGGAAGCGGGGCGTGACAGGTTTTAGTGGTGGCCCATGCAGGTCCCATCCATTCTGCAAGTTCGAAACAATAGAAGTATTGACATTCATTTTATTGTTATCCAGTAATTTGTACGAGTCTAATCTATGTATTTCTTGACAATAGGATGGCAGGACGACGCGTCACCCGATCCGGGAACTCAGGCGATGGAGTTCCAGAAGACCAGGGCGGAGAGTTTTGCCAGTTTCTGGGCGTGATGAAATAGATGATGGACGTACATCACCAGTTGGTTCAGCAGTCCCATCGTGCTGCCCATGCTCCTCCAGTTGCACCACCACCGCCTCCGCCTGCCCCTCGAGCTGCTCCGGGAGTGAAGAAGTTCAATGAGCTTCAGCCGAAGACATTTTCTGGGAAGGAAGGACCATTGGTTGCTGATGAGTGGATTCTGAGTTCTGAGAAGTTGATTGCTGCGAAGATTCTTGATGATGCCCAAGTTGAGATAGCGAAGATACAGCTGACTGAGAATGCTAGGAACTGGTGGCGCGTTGAGGAGAGGCGCCTGCAGAAGCCAGTGGAGTGGAGGACCTTCCGATCGATGTTCAAGGAGAAGTACTTCACCAAGGCTGCTAGGAGGGAGCTGTTGAGCAGATTTGTAGATCTGAAGCAGGGGGATATGACCGTCGACGAGTATGAGGGGGAGTTCGAGATGCTGAGTCGGTTTGCCCCACATATGGTGAGGAAGGAGGAGAAACGAGCTGATCTTTTCGTCAGGGACTGCGTCCGAAGATTCAGGCTTCTATGTCTTCGGCAGATTTCACGACCATGGGAGCGGTGCTGAATGCCGCGAGGAACCATGAGACTATATCGCGTCTACCTGACACTCCAGCTGATAGAGGGAAGCGTCCCATGGAGCAGTACTGGCCACCTGCTAGGCTGGTGATAAGGCCAGTTCAGACAGTGCCTTTCAAGAGGCATGGGGCACCCATGCAGAGTCAGAGCAAGGGACCATGTCATTACTGCGGGAAGCCAGGGCACGTTCAGAATGATTGCAGGACGAAGCTGGGATTGTGCTTGGTTTATGGAGATGCCTCGCACGCTGCTAAGGATTGTCCGAGAGCGCGTCATGCCATAGTCGGAGCACCAACCCCGCTACAGAGTAGAGCGCCTGCCCCGGTTCAGAGAGGCGCTGCTGTCCGTGGACCATCCTTGGCGCCACAGAGGCAGATGTTTCAGTGGGCAGTGCAACCCCAGAGGCCGACTTACACCATGACCGTTATTGAGACTGAGGAGCTGGATGGAGTTATTGCAGGTAGACTTCGAATCTAGATTTTCATTTCATAGTGTAGATCTTATCGTTAGCCTTGTTTGTTTGCCTTGTTTGTTAGAGTAGCTTGGTTTGACCGTAGTTCTTTCATATCTTAGGCACCATTCTAGTTCCTCTCACCCGGCCTTGGCCTTGTTCGACTCCGGTGCATCCATGTGCATCTTATCCCGGAGATTTGTAACAAGGCACTCCATTACATCACCACGGGGAACGGGGTGGTGACTGTGAATTTGGGTTGTCGATCGATCCCTTTGGTGGTCAGTGGACAGGAACTATTTGCAGATTTCATCGTCCACGACCTGCCGCATTTCGATGTCGTTCTTGGCATCGATTGGCTGGGAGACTTCCACGCGTCGATTGAATGCCACAGCAAGAGGGTGGTATTCCAGATTCCAGGCCATCCGGAGTTCGAGTTCCATAGCAGAGATGAGTCACTTGGGTCCATCAGATTTCGGGCCAAGCCGGAGGTGCCGATCGTCGCAGCTATGTAGATGGAGATCGATCGACCAGCAGTCGTCAGAGACTTCAACGATGTCTTTCTGGAGGATATCTCGGGTCTGCCACCCGACAGAGCTCTAGAATTTGGATTGATCTTATGCCAGGAGCGCAGCCGATATCGAATGCGCCGTATCGGATGGCTCCTGATGAGCTTGAGGAGCTGCGGAAGCAATTAGATGAGTTACTGCAGAAGGGTTTCATACACCCTAGTGTGTCACCGTGGGGTGCACCAGTTGTAATGCCCTGCTAAGCTAATGCACAAGTACTAGAGGGGGTGAATAGTACTTTAAAATAATTAAGAGGCTAATTCCTAATTACCTTGCAAACTCTACCAATTAATGCGGAAATGCGGAATAGTAAATAATCGACAACAAATAAACAAGCGCAAACAAACGATATTACTGGGTTCGGATCCACCCAAGTCCCCTGACTTGTTCCCGGTGATCCTACGTCCCAAACACCCGGATCCCCTCCGGATACTCGAGTTAGAAACCCTAACTCAAGATTTCCACTATGAAATACTTGTGAAAAACCTTCACAAGTCAAATCATACACAAATGAACTTGTGACTCCCACAACCCGGGATCAAAAACACACTCTCACAACCGAGAGTGAAACTTACAATATCAAAGTAAATGAAATAAAGATTCTTACCGACAAAATCCTATGCCTTGAGTAAAACTTACGATTTAGGGCAAAACAGATTTTCGGGAAGATGAAGAGGCACCAAACCCTAGCTCCAAGATGTAGATCAGCGATGGAGAGCTATGAGGTATTTGGTGACCTAGGATCAAGCACTTGGCTTGGAAGGTTCACAATCAATGAATCTCTCTTTTGAAATAAGAGTGAGAAGAGATTCAAGATTGGAATAAATGAGCTTTGAATGAGAGGGAATGATTTCTCTTTGATCTCTAAACTTGTCTTAATATCGCCTTGAGTGCAATGAATGCAGCTCATCAAGTATATATAGGTTAGAGGAGAGAGAGAGAAAAACGTTTCAATTAAAGCTCCAACGACTCTATTCTGAACCAAACTAGTCGGTCAAAGAACAACCACTGACCGACTGGTTCATCAACTAGTCGGTCGGTCAATCAACATGAACCGACTAAGTGGTGAACAGAGAAAAGATCAAGTTCAGACTGACTAGAACTAGTCGGGCAAATAAGAGTTGCTGACCGACTAGTTTAACAAATAGTCAGTCGGTGACTCAACTGAGACCGACTAAGAGATAAAACAATAGTCTGAACACAAGGTTGATTTAGTCGGTCAAAGAACAAATGTTGACCGACTAGTTCATCAACTAGTCGGTCGCCAAATGAACATAGACCGACTAACGATAAACAGTAAGTAGGCATGTACAGAGGAAGCTCAACTAGTCGGTCCAAGAAGCATCACTGACCGACTAGTTCACAAACTAGTCGGTCGGTGAGTCAACGTAGACCGACTAACTGTAAACAGTAAAGAGCTATAAATTAACTGACGCAAACTAGTCGGTCCAAGAAGCTTGGCCGACCGACTAGATCACCATCTAGTCGGTTGGTTCTTCTTCTTGAACCAACTAACATGCACAAGAAGTCGCGAATCGAAGCGCGATGCTTCGGGAAAGTTTGTATGGACTTCTTACAAGATCCTAAAGCTAGGATAGGAGCGTTATGAAGATTTAAACCGTAAGACCTACTCAAGGCTTAACATTCTACGAAAGAAGCTTAAAAGACTATAAATAAAACTTGACGATACCATCTTCAAAAGCTTCAATCGAATCTTCATGACTTCTAAAAAGGTCCAAAAAGCTTCAACGAAGCTTTAGGCATACGATCACGTGCTTTGAGAAGTCTTGAGACGTCGTAATTGATATTCATATGAAATTGGCGACGATCTCCATAACTGCGCTCACAAATTGTTAGTTCACAATATATTTATGTTTGTTCATCATCTAAAACCAAATCCGGGGAGTCCAATATCCAACACCAGTCTTGCTTGTGAGGAAGAAGGATGGGTCCCGCAGGATCTGCGTGGACTATCGAGGGCTGAATGATGTCACAGTAAAGAATAAGTATCCGCTGCCGCGTATCGATGATATTTTTGATCAGCTGGGAGGTTCGAGAGTCTTCTCGAAGTTGGACTTAAGGAGCGGATACCATCAGCTGAAGGTGAAGGAGGACGATATTCCGAAGACAGCCTTCCGGACGAAGTACGGACATTATGAGTTCGTGGTTATGCCTTTCGGCGTGACCAATGCTCCAGCTGTGTTCATGAATTTGATGAACTTGATTTTCTACGACTTCCTGGATAAGTTTGTCGTTATCTTCATTGACGACATTCTTATTTACTCGAAGTCTGAGGAGGAGCACAGCTGTTATCTGAGGACAGTGCTGGAGACGCTGAGGCGACATAAGCTATATGCCAAGTATAGTAAGTGCGAGTTCTGGCTGGACAGAGTCACGTTTCTAGGACACGTGGTGTCCGGTGATGGCATATCTGTAGATCCGGAGAAGGTCAGAGCAGTCAGAGATTGGCCGACTCCGCAGTCAGCGGTAGATATTAGGAGCTTTCTTGGCTTAGCAGGTTATTATCAGCAGTTCATCAAGGATTTCTCGAAGATTGCAGAGCCGATGATGAGGTTGACGAGAAAGGATGTGGAGTTCCATTGGTCAGATGCTTGTGAGGAGGACTTCAGAATCTTGAAGGCGAGATTGACCATAGCACCGGTTTTGACTGTACTGGATCGGAGCGGAGGCTTTGAGGTATATTGTGATGCATCAGGGAAGGGCCTAGGATGTGTTTTGCATCAGCATGGCCACGTGGTCGCGTACGCCTTTCGCCAGATGAGGACTCATGAAAAGAATTACCCGATGCACGATCTGGAGTTGGCAGCGGTGATATTTGCACTGAAGATCTGGAGGCACTTCTTGCTGAGTGAGAGCATGAAGATTTTCACCGATCACAAAAGCTTGAAGTACATTTTTACGCAGAAGGAGCTCAACATGCATCAGAGACGATGGTTAGAGCTCATGGCTGACTATGAGATAGACTTGCAGTATCATCCGGGGAAGGTGAACGTAGTGCCTGATGCGTTGAGTAGGCTTCCTTCTGTGATGATGCATACTGCCGACTGGAGGATTCAGCAGGAGCTGAGAGAGATGGATTTAGAGGTCGTCCTACCTGGTGTGGTTCATTCATTCATGAATTTGCAGATTCAGTCCACGATCATGGATCGGATCAAGGCAGCACAGGCAGGAGATCCGAAGCTGCAGAGGATCAAGAGGCAGGTTGAAGCTGGACTACGGACGGATTTCGTGATTCATGAGGATGGATCGCTGCGGTACGGCAGTAGGCTTTGCGTACCTGCAGGTGATGTTCGGGAGGAGCTTTTGAGCGAGGCTCATAGCTCGCCATATTCTATACATCTTGGAGGCACCAAGATGTATAAGGACCTCCGTCTGAATTACTGGTGGATTAGCATGAAGAGGAGTGTGGCACGGAGCGTTGCCAAGTGTTTGATATGCCCACAGGTGAAGGCTGAGCACCATCGTACGGCTGGATTGCTACAACCACTTCCTATTTCGGAGTGGAAGTGGCAACATATCATGATGGATTTCGTGACTGGTTTACCTCGGACCCCGAAACAAAACGACGCAGTCTGGGTGATCGTTGATCGGTTAACTAAGTCTGTGCATTTCATCCCGTTCTGAGTGGGCCAGTCTACAGAAGTCTTGGCGAGGTAAAATTTCGTTTTTACTCCTCTTTTAAATTTTTCCTCTTGGAGATAGTTGTGACGTAGACCGTGTACGTGCAAGATATCGTAAGCTTACACGGAGTCCCCGTGAGCATCGTGTCTGACATAGACTCGAGGTTCACATCTCAGTTCTAGAGAAGTTTGCAGGAGAACTTGGGTACGAGTCTGAGTTTCAGCACGGCGTACCACCCGCAGACCGATGGCCAATCCGAGAGGACTATTCAGATTCTAGAGGATATGATGCGAGCTTGTACGCTCGATTTGAAGGGATCTTGGGAGGACCATCTTCACTTGGTGGAGTTTTCTTATAACAACAGCTACCAGGCGAGCATTGGCATGGCGCCGTTTGCTGCCTTGTATGGGAGGAAATGTCGATCGCCACTGAGCTGGGATGACATCAGAGATCAGGAGCTGTTGGGTCCAGAGTTGATAGTGGAAGCTGTGGATATCGTGAGAGACATCAGGGAGAAGCTCAGAGTTGCGCAGGATCGCTTCAAGCATTGGGCAGATGCCAAGAGGAGACCTTTGGAGTTCCAGCCTGGAGATCACGTCTTCCTGAAGATTTCTCCGAACCGCGGAGTTATTCGTTTCGGAAAGAAGGGAAAGCTGAGTCTGAGGTATATTGGACCATTCGATGTGCTGGAGCGTGTGGGAGCAGTGGCCTATCGCCTTGCTTTACCACCATCTTTGGAGTGAGTTCATGACGTATTCCACGTATCTCAGCTACGTCGGTACGTCAGTGATTCGTCGCACACGGTTGATTTCTTTGAGATTACGGTCCGTCCGGACCTGACCTATGATCAGCAGCCTATGCAGATTTTGGACCGTCGACAAAAGCAATTGAGGAATAAGGTAGTCGACCTGGTGAGAGTGATGTGGCGTCACGAATCACCTGGAGAGTCCACTTGGGAGCGTGAGGAGGAGATGAGGGAGCGTTTCCCATCTTTGTTTACTGATTAGTGTTGTTGATTCCGAGGACGGAATCTTTATTTTAGTGGGGTAGAATGTAACGATCGCTTTCCGATCTTATGGTTTTTCTGCATGCACGTGCTTTATCGTGCACGTATTTTATTTGATGCTTTCTAGATTCCGATATATGCGATGTGATATGCCGTTGTGATCGTATGGGAGTGTAGAATTTTATAGTAATTTTTGGGAACGTCATTTCACGGCTCGTTTTCTCGCAAAACGACTTGGAATGGTAGGGGCATTTTAGTCTTCTATCTCAAAACGCAGTTCCCGATTTTACGTAAATTCTTGGTAGGCGTTAAGCACGATCAGACTCCGTAGCCCCGTGCGTCTCATCTCTACGAACGTCCCGGTATTTTCGGATTAATTTTCTGATGCTCGTAGCGAGAGTTACGTCCCGATTAAATCTCGACCGTTGATCTCCCCAAATCAGTTTGAATTTCAAATTGATGATCAAATCTAGTTAAATCCCTAGAATCCTATCATGCGTACCCTTCCAAATCTTCTCCTCTATTGTTCCCTAGACTTTCTTCTAATTTTACACCCTCTATCTCTTTATCTTTCCCCTTTAATCTAAAATCCTATATCTATATATCAAACTAAATTATTTTATAACCTAACCCTAAAATCTATTTTCCCATTCACGTGAACACTAGGCTGAGTTTCTCAGCCGCCGCAACAAAGAAACACCCTCTCTCTCTCTCTCTCTCTCTCTCTCTCTCTCTCTCTCTCTCTCTCTCTCTCTCTCTCTCTCTCTCTCTCTCTCTCTCTCTCTCTTAACTCCCTCACCTGACCCCGCCGACCGCACCTCACCTCCGACCGTCTTCCCAACTTCCCCGGCGACTGCCCGACCGCCGCAGGGTCGTCTTCCGTCGCCGCAGTGCACGCGCAGCCACCGCCGGTGGCTGTTCTCGCGTAATGACAGCCGCAGCAGTAGTGCTGGCTGCTGCTGCCACTTTTCCGATCGCCTCGCCGCTTGACAACGTCGCCGGAGCTCCCCAAGCCACCGTCGAGACCCGCCGAGGCCCCCTCGCCGTTCACAGGCCCGCCGGTGGCCAAACTCCGACGCCCCGACCACCCGAACAGTCGCTCGGGTTGTTTCTCGCTGCTGTCGTGACTTTTCCGACGCCGCCGCTGTCTGGTGGCCGTCCCCGCGGCCTCCTCTGATCCGACCGACCACCCTCAGGCCGGTGACTCCCTCCCAGCGGCATCCCCTAGGCCGGTCAGCCACGAACAGCCTTCCAACCACTTGTCGTCGCCGTGAACGCGCCGTAGCTCACTGTTTTGGATTCCCCATTGCCTTGTCCGCTGTCCGCTATCCCCGCATGCTGCCCGCACTTCCGGTTCGCCACCAGAACGTGTCTGGCTACGCTACCCGTAGCTGAGACACCGTAAACGACACAGATCTCCTACTGTTCAGACGCTACATCAATCCTACATCACACACCGGAGAGGTTGGTCTCTCGAACTCGTAGCAAACCCACACCATATCAAAATCAAACCCTAAACTAAAATTTGACAACTATAACTAAATTTACTTTCAGTATCTGTAAAACGCTGCTCACCGTAGAAAGATTGACAATCGGACAACTTTTCTGTGCACATAGGGTAGAAGTCGATATAGGTTGAATGAAACACCAAAAATGTGACTTTGACGAATAGGGTAGTCCCGACAATCTAGAAACAAACCCTAAATAAGACTTATTGAAAAACGCGACTTGACACCGTCGCCGGGACCTATTTCAGACGGACTACCGCGGACGCGACGCCTGGACGAGACGCTTCGGACGGACGACACGCTCACCACCGCATGCAAGTGTATTCACTTGCACTTTCGGTCGTGCCTAAGCCTTAGACTGTTAGAACTATTAAACTGTGAACAAAGAGAATCGGGCGTGAAATGATAGCGTCTGGGTTACCCTTGACGGCTTAGACTAGACGATGAAGTCTAAGCTCAACAACAACAACAACTGACACCTTAGGGTTTTCCTGTGGGTGTGTGTGTGGACCCCCTAGAATAACATTCCTTGCGTGTCATGTCCTGTTACACAAAAAGCCTCCGGGTGTTTCGGATGCTCTCCACACGACAGTGATCCCTGTTACACAAAAAGCCTCCGGGCATTTCGAATGTTCTCCACGCGAGAGTGATCCCTGTTACACAAAAAGCCTACGGGCATTTCGGATGCTTCCCTAGCGGGAGTGATCCATGTACCTTCTTGTCCTGAGTTCCTAGGTTGGGGTAGGGTTGAGCGTGCGCACAGGGAGAGGGTCTGATCCCCCTCGAACCGTAAGGAGTGAACCCTTCGTGTCACATGTGTCTTGTCCCGTCTTGACTTGTCTCGTCTTGTCCCGTCACTCTTAGGTTAGTTCCGTAGTCGATAGCACACGTTGCGACTACCGCTTGACGTGTTATACCTTTCCTGCTGCGTTTACTTTTGTTACTCTGCCATAACCCCAGCATGCTAATCAACCAGTAAAATGTTGTCTTAAATTAAAATACACTTGCAGTAGAGTCTGACATTTTCTGTGTAGACTTTACCTGACATACAGTTCCTTTTCTCTTGGGTGTTGTACGTCAGGTACCGAGCCGGCGTACGTCGACGAGGCGGACCTGCTAGAGTACGTAGAGTCAAAGGACGTCGATCCAGAGTACATGCACGAGGAGGACCAGAGCTAGAGGTCTTCACGTTTCTGATCCAGGGGCCTCTCTGCAGTTTAGTTGGGTGCGTAGCACCATTTATTTTCTGTCTAAGGTGGGTGCTTGCACCAGTAGTTTACTTTTCTGTTGTTGTAGCCGAGTCAGGCTTTGTTAGACTCTCAGTACTCTGAATTGATAAATTTGGAATAAAATGAATGTCTTCTTTTTCAGTACTTTTATTGTTCTGTACTAACATGCAGGGACATGTTCCTTCGTCTTGGAGTACCACATAGACGCTTATTGGGTCCAAGCTTCACAGCTCCGGCCTAAGCGGGCCTTAGTCACGCTTCGCCTTCGTTGTTTTGGGAAGTGGGGCGTGACATGATGAACATGCCACGCCCAGATCTGGGGGCATTCATAGAGTCGAGGACGTCGACAAATTAGCTAGCAAATTCTATTTACTATCGACTCAGATCTCAGTGCTTATGGTAGGAGATGGTGGTGTCAGCACCCGACAAGTAGCAGCGGTGGAAGCGGAAGTCCTGGGAGACTTCGATGGTGGTGATATCTCACCACCGGTGGATCAAGCTAGAGCACTTTTCTTCAACCCGACGGGTAACACGCCTTATCCACCAAGGACTAGCTCAAATCCGGCTTATTCTCCCAATAACCGAAACCACCGCAACATGTGCTATAGGGCACCATATCAGCAGCCCCAGCAACCGTAGCAGCAATTATATCAGCCACCTCGACAACAGCAGCAGAAGTACCAGCAACAGCAGCAGCCCCAACAAATATACCAGCAGTATCCCCCAGGAACCAGTAGCCCATGCAGCAGCAGCAGCCATATGGCCAGCAGCGAGTGATCTCCCCGGTCGAGAGCCTCTTGACCCAGTATATTACGAACCAGGAGAAGATTAACTTGCGGCTGGAGATGGGACAGAAGGCCCTAACCGACCAAGTAACCCAGTTGGGGTTGCAGGTGGCGAACCTTCAGAGGGCACAGAATCAACTACCGGGTCAGCCGGAAGTAAATCCAAAGGGGGCCGAATCAAACGTTGGACTTAACACATGATCATGCCAACGTGTCTGCTATAGTATTGAGGAGCGGCACTCAGATTCCAACTAGGATGCTCGCTAAGGAACCTGAAGCTCCGTTGGTCGATGGGCGACCAAATGTACAAGCTAATGACGACGGAGCTTCGTCATCAAAGACCGCGACTCCGGAGGGAGTCTCTGAGGAAGAAAAGAAGAAGAACAAAGAGGGAAACTTGAGAGTCTTTAAGCCCGTTGTGCCTTTCCCACAACGACTTGCTAAGGCAAAGATTGATGAAAAATATGGCAAGTTCTTTGTTATGGTCAAAGACTTGAGCTTGCAGATCCCTTTTCTTGAGGCCATAGAGACTATTCCTTCCTATGCGAAATTCTTGAAATATTTGGTGACGAGTGGTTCCAGAAAAGAAAAAGTCGTTCTAACGGCGGAGTGTAGCGTTCTGATTCAGTGAGCAAACCCGCCGAAACTCAAGGACCCAGGGAGCTTCTCAATTTCTTATTTGATTGGAGAAGTGAAGATCAATCGAGCACTCTTCGATTTGGGAGCGAGCGTCAGCTTGATGCCCCTGTCACTATACAGGAGGATAGGAATGGGAGACCTTGAGCCCACCGGTATGACCCTTCAACTAGCGGATAGATCAGTCAAATACCCGGTGGGGATTATGGACGACTTGCCAGTAAATGTCAGTGGGGTGCATGTGCATGCAGACTTTGTTGTGATGGACATGCCAGAGGACACTCATACGCCGATCATCCTCAGGAGGCCCTTCATGGCCACCGCTGGCGTGCTGATTGATGTGACGAAAGGGAAGCTATCCCTTAACCTGGGCGACCAGAAGGTCGAATTTGATTTGGGGCTGTCAATGAAGCACCCATCTGAGGAGCAGAGTTGCAATGTGTTGGAAGCTGAGGAAGAAAGAGTTGTAGAAGCTGGAGCCTGGGAAATTCTTTCGAGGAAACCCCCCGACAGCTTAGGGGACCTTGAGGAACATGCTGTGGTGGAAGAAGAAAAAGCTACTGAAGAAGTGTTTTCCTCCATGACGACACCTCCCGGATTCCAGAAGGCTGCTCCGACGAGGAGAAAAGGAAAAGAGCCCATGGGGCTCACCGCTTATGAGATCCAGATCCTACGGAAAGTGGCATTTGACGCCAATGTGAGGGAGAAACCCGCGGACACCACCGACGGGAGTATCGTCGAAAGCATCTACTTATCACCACTGTCAACACCAAAGGCCACCACTCCAAAATTTGAAGGGATGCCAAACATTGGGCATCACCCACGTCCCCCTTGAAAATCATCTACCGGGTGTTGAGCAAATGACGTTAAACAACAGCGCTTCATGGGAGGCAACCCATGTTCTAAACCCTCGTCTTTATTTTTAGGATTATTTTTCTTATTTTGGTGAATAAATTCAGCAATAGGGGCTTTCGTCGGAAGAACTTATACGATATTTTGTGATTAGTGCAGGAAATCATCCCCAACCGATCGGGTGATGATTCAACCGATCGGGTGGGCTGTGTCTGAAGATGGCCCGTATCTTAATATCATCCAACCGATCGGGTGGAAAAATGGCTGACCGGGTGGAAGATCGTGTGAGAACGGTAAAGCTCTCGGGAAAATTTGGGATTAAATCAACCGATCGGTTTGCTGGAGCTGTGACCGTGTCGTTGTCCGGTTGAAGTGCACAGAGCTCTCCGGAAAATCGTGAAGCGGCCAACCGATCGGGTGAAATCTCACCCGATCGGTTCGCCTGTAGCTTCCTTCCAACGAAATTTTTCGAAAATCACCTCAACCGATTGGGTGAGATCTCACCCGATCGGTTCGCCTAAAACCCTATAAATACCCCCCGACTGAACCGATTCATTTTCTCTCACCCGAACTGCCTCTCCCTCCGTCGTTTCGACTTCTCCCACTCTCAACCGGCCTTCCTCCTCCCCCAAACGATCTCCGCTCCCTCTCAACTGATCTCCCCACCTCCTCCTTCTCTCTCTCTCCATCAATCCCACTCTCACTCAACCCTAATTTCGCCTTAACCCTAGTCCTATTCCCCCATTTTGAGAAGAACTCCATTTTCGTTGGATCGGCGTGTCGCGGCTTCACACTTCCTTCGATTGTGCTGCGTTGGGTGTTTTGCGAGCAAGGATTCACTTCGCTACTGGGTAAATTCATTCTTGAGCTCTATTTTTAATTTTGCCCTAGTAATATATTTTGCTCAATTTTCTTTTGGTCGTGTGCACCCATATAGACTTGCATTCACTTGCATCACACACTATCATGGCCAAGGACAAGGGTAAGGGTAAGGCTATCATGCATGAGGAGGAGCCGTCTCGCAAGAGACGGAAGTCCACACGTCCACCTAGTTCACGTTCTCCTCCTACACCGCCTACACAACCCCCACCCCAACCAATTATCCCTCCTGTGGACCCAATGATGGGACCACGTGGTTACCGTTTCTTGAGTTGTGACCAGAAAAAATTTTATAATAGACTCAACGCACGTTCACACCTATCCACTAAGTTTGCACATGCCCAAACTCTTATCGATCTCGAATTTTTCTCCGAGGCCAAGACTCTATTCGCTAACCTAGGATGGATAGCTTTCTTAAACACCCATGCGGTGTCTTACCCCGCCCTCACACTAGAATTCCTATCTTCCCTCAAATGTTAGGCGGGGTCCATTGTCGATTTCCGGGTCCAAAACCGAACCATCTGCACACACCTGAACACAATCAATCTCATTTTTGGTTTCCCCATTCTAAGCGGCGACAGCATCCGTCCCTATGAATATCACCGCGACTTCGATGTCGATATATTTTGGTTTCGCCTCACCCTCCACGACCGATACCCTCGAGGCAAGGCCAAGGCCTCCTCGATCATCCACCCAGTATTTCGTTTAGCCCACTACATCTTATCTAGCACTTTCTTTCCTAGGGACGAGTCCGGGACCGTGACCATCCGTGACCTTTTTATTCTGTGGGCTATGACATTTGATTTTATTCGCGGTGTTGACGGGATCACCTTCGAGGCCCCTCTCATTCCCATTCATGCTGGCACTTGGATTATCCACAAATTACTTGAGATTAGCCGCACTGGCAAGGGCAAGTATTGTTGCGGGGGCCTCATTACCATCATTGCTTCATATCCTCAGTACGGTATCGTTATCCCTCGAGATTTGCCTTCTGCCACAGGACCTACACGTCTAGATCTTGATGTCCTATGGCACACTCATATGATCAAGCCTCGTGGCGACGGTCATTTTACCTTCTACTACGGTCAACCCCCTGCACCTTACACCATTCTGCCCAACCCTGGTCGTATGTCTATCGTTCTTGTGGTAGATTGGATGTTCCCTCCTGACCTAGAGTTTCTAGGGGGTTACATCATTAGTTCCATATCCCGGGCACACCCAGATCACCTCCCCCTACCGCCCACTTAGGCGTGCAGGACATCTCTGTGTCCCGAGGAGACCCCGGGGCTGGCCCTAGTAGTGCTACCCCGGCTTCTGTCCCTATCACTTCTGAGGCATTCACTGAGGACATCTTAGGACTAGCCTCCGATGCCGGCACGACCACTTCCGCCAGCACCACTTCCACTACCCATCTGGCCACCACTTCTTCCGTTCGTTGAGCCACCTCCGATCGTCTCGCTCTAGAGACTGAGTTAGCTTATCTGTGCGCTGGCGCATCCTCCGCTACCTCCTCGGACCCATCCTCTTCTATCTTTTCGCACCCATGTTTCCTCGTACTAGAGAGGAACGTGTCCACCATACTCCACCACCTCACTCACATTTACGGTCCTCCTCCACCCACTCCTCCCACCTCGCCACCCCCTTCACCTCCTCTATGATCTTAACCTCCCCTATCACATTCATCACCACATCTATCACCCCTAGGCAACCTTCCCCTCCCGTC
This sequence comes from Scilla litardierei, assembly GCA_030789695.1. Lineage (NCBI taxonomy): Eukaryota > Viridiplantae > Streptophyta > Magnoliopsida > Asparagales > Asparagaceae > Scilla > Scilla litardierei. Next base: position 129,751,806 of record CM061138.1, read on the forward strand.
ACCACTGTTTCCATTCCTGCCACTACACCTCCACTCAGACCACTTTCGTCGACCCCACAGATCCACCACCCTCTACTTCCGTCACCCCATACACGCGCCGCAAGAAATTACAGCTGCGCTCGAGATCACTTCCCCCTCCATCCTCTCCCATCATCGTATCTATCACATCTACCACCGCTTTGATCGCCGTACTTCCTACACTTCCCACTACCTCCGACATTACACCCGTCATTCACACCACCACCGCACCCATCCATCCACCTCTCTCTCCACTTCTCCGCACACCCACCTCCTCTCCCTTCCACACACCTCCATCCTCTACCGAGGAGGACACAGACAGTTCCTCTCCTGCATTTTGATTTCTTTTTCTTTTCCGATCTTTCCCCTAGCATATTTCTGCATCATCATGATCATATCATATTGCTAGCATTGTCATGTCCAGCTTGGGGGAAGTCGGTTTTTTTGTGTGATGTCGTGTGCTTTCGTTGTTGTATCCATGTTTATACGTGTCGTGTAGATGTGTCTTTTCTATCTTTTATTTTCTATGTTTCTTTTTCCTCCCTTTTTATTTTTCAGTTTCGTTAGTGTGTTTTCTCGTTTTTTATTCTTTTGTGTCGGTGTGTATTCCCCCCATTTTCATTACCCTCCCGTATTAACTACTATTGCATTGAGGGCAATGCAAGTTTCAGCTTGGAGGAGTCGCACTTCGTGCGTCAGTTGCGTCTTTTTCTTCGTTTTTGAGTTGTTTTCATCGTGTTTTTCTTTTTCTTCTCATCTTTTGTTCTCTCTCTCCTTGAGATGACCCCATATGATGAATTGCCACAAAACTACACACACACCTAGCATGGCTTCGATAATCACATTTACTAACCCTAGGAAGCCGAGTACTCTTGCATTAAATGCTTCGTGGGTCCACTTTGCTTTTATGTGAGTCATGTATCGTGACTAGCTTATAGTGTGCTTCTACTTTGTGATTTTGATTTATATACTGTCCTTGGTTGATCCCTAGATTATCATGCTTCGATTTGAATTTGCGGTATTTGCTTCTCCTGGCTGCTTCTATATGCATGAACATATTTATATCGTATACTTCAATTCGCATGTGTCGGGATTCCACAAATAGGATTAGGATAACCCGTTTATCATATGCTCTGATTAGCGAGAAAAATCTCCTTTGCCCAAGTGTTTAGAATCCGATTTCTTTTTTGTTTTACTTGGTGCAAATCCTCTCGTCGTGTACCGTTCTCCCACTTGGGAGAGTACACATGTATATATCCCAAAATCCCAAAAAATCCAAAAAAAGAGAGAAAAGAAAAACCCAAAAAAAAAGAAAAGAAAAGAAAGGAGAAAAGAAAGAAAAAAATATGCATAGCCAAAAATTCAAAAAAATAACAAATACCCAAAACCCAAAAAAAATTCCCGTGTGAATATTTCTTCCTATCTACCGAGAATAAAGGGAAGGCGAGAATTTGCACCGAGTGTTCTACTCCACATCTTCTCAACCCCCATCGTTTTCGAAAACACTTGGAATAGAAACTTTCTAGCTATGATCTAGGCGATAGTGTGGTGATTTCCTAGTCCCTAGCTGTGGAGTCCCCGACGCATGATACGTTTCTATTCTTACTCTCTTCGCATGAATGCTTGAGCTTTTATTCATCGCAATTTCGAATCGAATCGATACTTGGGTCATTCCTTGGGTATGTGTATATGGAGCTTTATTACACAATGTAGATAGTAACACCGTTTGCTAGCATACGACCACACTCACTCGCGCTTCACCGCATGGGCTCACGACACTTGTATGGACTCATATTCCTTGGGTTAGCATTGTGTTTTGTCGTATGCTTGCTTAGTGTGGTGTGTTTGATTTTGTTGGCCCTAACGGGTGATATAGGGTTTTGATTTCCCTTTCTGTTTCTCTCTCTATATTTTTTCCCTCCGAGCTCCTACTCTCACTCGTCTTCCTCGAGGACGAGGAAGAGTTCAGCTTGGGGGATTTTGACGTGCGTTTTAATTTATATATCCGCGCACGTCTTCTTTGTGATTTTCAATTGTTTTTTTGTTGTCCCGTACCAATATTCTTATGATTTTTAGTTTTCTTTCACTTCTTTGTGTTTTTGTGTAAATGCAGGAGATTGCCAGCATTGGGGACATATAAAGAAGATATCATGAGTCCCCGGAGCAACGGGAGAAGTCACGCGCGATCCAGAGGGTCAAACGATGAAGATTGATATATCTCAGCCCTCAACCGATCGGGTGGACCAGCCACCCGATCGGTTGATGCACGCGTGTCCGACCCGGACGGAGGTTGAAGTGAAGAGCAGCTCACCCGATCGGTTCAGTGATCGGGTGAGATCGACAGAGCTCTTAGCCATTTGAAGCTGAATTCCAACCGATCGGGTGACATCTCACCCGATCGGTTCATCTGTAGCTGAATTTTCCAAACGATGACCTGGAGAGCTCAACCGACCAGTTCGTCGACCGGTTGAATCCAACAGAGTTCTCTGTTCTTTTAAGCTGATTTCTAACCGATCGGGTGACTTATCACCCGATCGGTTCAACTGTAGCCACAATTGCTCAATTGGCGAACCGACGGTGCCAACCGCTCGGGGACTGCGGCCGGTTGAAGTTTTGAAGCCCGATAGCGAAGCGTCAAGCAGCTCACCCGATCGGTTGATGCTTCAACCGATCGGGTGACATCGATTTCTATAAATAGTCGACCTAGGGTTGCTGAAAACGAATCTTGTTATTTTTTCTGTCTTTTTTGTATTGTGATTGCTGGAATTTTCTCCTGTTTTGTAAGTGTTCCGATTGACTTCAAACTTTAATATTGCTTTAATATCGCTTTAATATCATTACTATCTATTGATCCCTATTGCCTGATCATGATTTCCACCGTTCAATTTTGTTTAGATTGCATTTTAGCTATGAATTGTGAGTAGTTCCCAAATCTGGGATTTCGGTGGAAACCCCTTCGTGGGTTCTCCCTAGAGCGACCATAGGAATAGGATTTTGATAGGGATTAGGAATTTAGATGGTTACGTAGGGTGTTTCACTATCATTAGCTGGAGAAAGACCGCCTCTGACCATCGGGCCAAGAGGGAATAAACTTGGCGGTTGACTCCCTAGCCACAGCTCACGCCCTTAGCGTAGACATTGAATCCTAGCGCATGGGAACGGCAGGATGAGATGTTGGGAGTAATCGTTGTGAGCTTAGTGCTCCCGGAGTCGGTCGGTGTTAATGGACATGGGAATGCCCACCGACCAAACCCGGGTAGTCCTAGCGTATCATCCTGGTCATCGACCGGAATATCGGGCCCGTGGGACGCTAGGTATCACTCTTAGAGGCAACGTCTCACCACTAAACCCTAAATCCTATCGTATTCCTATCCGTCAGTCGTAATAGTGAGAACACATGATAGGGTGGAAACCGAAGTCCTAGTTTCCTTTTATACCATTTATCCCTCGTATCTATATCCTGTGACAACCATCGATCGTTCAGGCTAGCTCACCCATAGGGTGAACCGGTTCCTCTTTGACACAAACACAACACACGTCTCCCTGTGTTCGACCCCCAAGCCACACTACAACACCGTGCACTTACGGTATAAATATTTAAATCTGGTATCTCCAATCCTATTACACTTGTATGCTCAAATCTAGGGGACGTCAGTTCCTCCCCCAAGCTAGCATAAAGGCATACCCTCAATAAAATGAATAGATAAAAGTGAGGGTCCATGTGTGATGGGGATCGGTGTGAGAGTCATAATATATGAAATAATAGCAAAGAACGTGCAATGAAGATCGTATTGGGTTTTGAACTAAAATGTGAGTGCGTCGCATGAGAGGGGTTATTTATTTATTCAAAGAAAACGACTAATCCTAATACGCTCCTCTCGTTATCGAGAGAAGGCAATTTTATTCAATCTACCTAGAAAGCATATAAAATTTATTTACACTACTGGAGTATGATTCACCTGATCAAATGGTGGATCATGAATATTCAGTGGAGCAGGCAGCTGTTCTTCCTGCTCTTTTCGTGGCTCAGCTAGCTACCTACCATAAAATCCATCAGGCCCTAGCATTACTCCTCCTAGCATCCCTCGTAGGCATCCACCTATTACCTGCAAGGGACGAGGGGCGACAACCTGAACGGAAAATTTGTTTCCTCACAATAAAAGTGTTCCAGAGATAATCGTTAAAAGAGTCTTGAGAAAATAAAGAGTGGTGACGAATAGTCCATGAAAACTGTATGCTATTCTCTAGACAAGATGTGAACAACTCGTCTCTCGTTGCATCAATAAGCCAGTCTCCAGGTGATGGCACGATCAAGCGTACCTTTGATATATCAAAACATGTGTCATGCAGGAGGCACGTCGTGTCAATAGTATCTGAATCTATATAAATTGGAAATGAAATTTGAGATCTAAAATGGAGTTATTAAGGTTTAGGAGATATCCCTCGATGATGTCTCAAAGATCAGACAAATGCTCTACCTCAGAAGTGATGGATGGTGGTTGCAGCAGCAAGTATGAGAGTGGATGTGGGTTGGCTCTTTGAGATCAATCATTGTGTTTATGCCTACGTGCACATCCTCCTCAATCATGGGATCATGCTCTACAGTCAACTCGTCGCTCTGGTATGCATCAGACTGGGATGGTGACTCTGGAGGGAAGCAATGCTTGGGGTCTGCAATATCAGCAGTTTGATCCTCATCCCCACACAGCTTGTCTCCATCTCTATCAAGCTATAGGTGTAGTGTGTCTCCATCCCAGCTAGCATACAAATCATCACTGGCGGCACCTGCATGGGAGAAGTAATCCATAATAGAATGTAAAATATTCTGCTGAGATGGGTTACCTTCTGCTAACATGGTAGTGGACTCCTCTAACTGTCCTTCAAATTGTGATTCCTCCTCCATGATTGGACCTGAAATCCAGCTTTGACTGTGTTTGTGAATGGCAACGAGATGTAGAAATTAGGCTAATTTCGTGGCACATCTTGATGTTTTGTTGTGTAAGTTATGCATGCCGGTCCCCGATCCATTTGTTGGCATCAGTAAGCTGTTTGAGAGAGGTCTGGCAGTAGTTGTTCTGCTACCCTTGAGTTTCAATATAGTTCTCCACCAAGATTTCCAACCTGGATTTCTAAGGTAGTGGAACTGACAGTGTGGGTACATGGGTGTATGCCCTTGTTGACCACCCATAGATCTGTTGTTCCAAAGTGTCTATCTGGATAGCTAAAAGTGAAATAGCATCATCCTCGGATATCATCATTCTGTACTCCATGCACACCTGGTCACGCAAAAGCAAGAAAGAACAAAGAAAGGGTCGGCAGTACAATAAGAGAGAGAATAGCACAAATATAAATGGGGGTGGAGGGAAAATTTTCTTTTTATTTATTTATAAAAATTTTATAAAAGTAGACTAACAAACCTAAAATTAAACTAATATCATTCAGGTGCAACCTCCTCGGCAATGGTGCAAAAAACTTGTAATGGTTTTAATGATTTGTAAACCGCAAGCACACGGCTGTCGTCGTAGCGCTAATAGGTCCTTCGCAAGGAGTTTGGGTGATCGAATAATAATTCAATCATATGCCATGGTTAGCTACATGAATAAGGATATACAGAATAAGGAGAAACAAATAGAAGAAAGACTCTTGGGCTAGGTTTCACTCTAATGTGGATCAAGGTTAGAATTGAATAGGATTGACCGATTGTTGAATTCATGGGACTCGGGAGAAGTCGTCTAACCTAAGGGCATTCTCATACCCCACACTTCCTTGATGCAATGATATGATATTCCTTTATGTTATCCCTACCCCCACTCTCGTGATGCTATGATAGAACTACCAAACCTATATCGAAGCCAACTCTCAATGCGCATCGATATACGTTAGGTGCATTACGTCCGACAAATGTCCTTGATCTTCCTCCTCGCCACTCTCGTGGATTAGGATTTGGATTTATGTTAGGAGGGATCTAATTGATGCTTGACTCTCGTCATCCGCATCGATAGTATGGATCAATGAAGGGATTGAAACCCCTAGATTAGTCTTGACTCTTGCCGACAGCTAATCTAATTAACCACAAGGGAAGAGGTCAACGTACATTGATAATCAACATACTAACATACCCCAAATCACTAATTATCCAACAATTAATCAATATTTCATTAATCCATAGCCAAGTCCACAAAAGAGATCCAGCAAACCCTAGATGCAAAATCTACTCACAAATCATATAGAAACATAAAGAATAACAAAGATTCAATAAAGAGAAAATCGAACAATTATAAAAACTCAAAACTTATCTCTCAATCGTAGCAATACAAAATATCCAAGTTACATGCGAATCCACGAAGAGAAACCAAGTCAAGAACCTAATCTAACCTACCTTACTCCTAAAAACAAAGAAACGAAGATGACAAGAGGAGAAAACGCCTCCAAGGGTCGGCCCCTCCATTAAAATACACACAAAACCCTTAAATATCCACTTAGAAACCATAATGGGTCGGGAAAAATCCGACCCGAAACGGCCGTTTAAAAATTCCACGCGGTCGCATGTAATTTTTTGCAGTATATCCTCGTCTTCCAAAAAATGTATAAAATTGCTCCGATCTCAAAAAAATATAAATAAATATGTGTTGGAATCGGGACGAGATGTTCTTTGAAGAAAAAAATAAAAAAAGCGAAGATAACCACCAGGTTGTAAGCAAATCTTCAGGCTTTGCAAGGCTTGTGCACTTCTTGTGGCATCTCCTCCACGTGGTCGTTTGGTGTAGCCATACGATCGCATGACTGCTCTCCTCTTTGGCTTGGGCTGAGCTATTCTACATGGTCATTTGGCAAATCGATGTAGTCGCGTCGACGTGGTCGACTTGGTCCTTTAGAAATTGACGGGATCGCATAGATTCTTGGAAGTTACACACATTTTTGTCTTCAAAATATCAAACATCGACGTGGTCACGTCGTGGAATCGACGCGATCGCATCGATTCCAAGAAGTTACGCACTTTGGCCTTAATGGTGTTAGATCAATGCGGTTGCATGGGACATTCTCACGTAGTCGCGTCGAATGCTTCGGTTGCACTTTTGGGCTGCTCTCTGCTACTTCCACACAGCCACGGGGTATCCCATGCGGTGGTATCCCATGCGGTTACGTGGAGTTCTTCTTATTTTGATTCCATCTCCTCGCCTTACTTGCTCCTTTCACTTCTTTGACTCTTTTTGGCACTTTTCGTCTTTTTCCTGCTCTAGAGCCCCGATATCATTCATATTCACCTGAAACGCACACGAAGGACCAAAAGGTAAAAATAAAACAAAAGAGGGGAAAATAGAATGAAATGGTGGATAAAATGAGGCAAAATGCATATGAAATGAGCGTGAAATATGTATATAAAAATCACTCATCAGTACTCAAAAATGATGTCATCGTGATATGTGTTTGTGAAGTGTGATGTTGCATGTCAACAAGATATAATTCGTATGCAAGTAGTTTCTCCCCCTATTGACATGCTCCCCCTACCAACATGCTCCCCTTATCAACATGCTTGCATCAAAATACAATCCAAGAAATCCATCAAATCATGAAATCCATCAAATCTTTACCACACAAGTTCTCCCCTTTAGTTATCATCAAAAGAGCACATAATAAACCATTGTCATATCTCATGCAAAAAAGAAAGCATTATTAATCAATGACATATGATCACATTAATACATATTGAGAACAACCATTTGATATTCAATTAATCGCATAACAATGATTAAAACACCTTCGTGCTCGTGTGGTGATCAAGGGTTAAAGTGCATAGGGAGAAGTTTTATGAATATCAACCAAGCAAACCAACATTCCTTATAACATAAACTCCTTTAGGATTGAGTTTTCCCATCTCATGAAACACGAGTTCAAGATACCAACACCCATACATAGCCTAGAAAGACTCTTAGACGATGGGTGGCATTGCTTAACGGATATAACACCAACGCTAAAGATTTATCTTAAAGCATAAGTTGGATATCTGTGGGTTGTATCATTGCCGTGGACAGTATCCATTTTTTCATACGAAGCTCTCTTCTTTTCTAATTTGCAACACTTTTCTTTTTCTTTTTCCACATATTTTCCTTTTCTTTTCATGAGCTTTAATTTTCAGCTAGTGCATGATACTTCATATCCCATAGAGTAATATTTTTCAATTAATTCATCCACCAACAAGCACTTTCCAATATTGCATGAAAACATCTCCATATGTGCAATAACACTTAATCTCGTGAGAGTGTGAGGTGAAGGTGTAGAAATCAAGTTCTTCAATTTATTGAACATGTCATGATTATTTAAGATAGTCTAATATGCAATTATCGTCATGACAATAATACAATATTTCTGCATGGATATGAATATCATTCAATGCACACTTTTGACAATCCAAAGAAAGATACTCAAGACGCTCAGTTTTTATAATTTTGCAGTTATTTAAAAAATAAGGATTTTCTAGCACAAAAAAGCCTAACAAAAAAGCAAGCACAAAAAGAAAAGACAAGAAATTCTTGTTGGAACTTGGTATATTCCATCTTCTATTCAATATGGTTTTGATGTGACAATCAATATATTATTGTTACTAACTCTATCTATACAGATGTGCAGATATACAGCATATTCTATTCACATTATGCATATGTTCACTTGATAAGGATTTTCTGCGAAAGAAGCTTCGGTACTCATATTACGTTCGGATGATGTATCTTCGGAATGATGTAATTTTATTTTTAGATAGCTTCATGGCCTTGGCTATAACATATCATATATCCATAAGCTCCAAATTACATTACCTTCCGATCCCAATTGATCCTAAGTCAAAATTCCCATTTTTCATATTTAGTCGACTACGATTTTTGGTAGTCAACTAAGAAAATTTTCTTTGACGTTTGCCTGAAAATTTCTTACAAGGATCTATTCGTTGACTGATCCTCGTCACCATCTTCAAATGGACAGTTTATGACCGTTTCAAAGTTAGTCGACAAAAACGTTTGTTAGTCGACTAAACCGTTTTTTGTCCGTTTGAGTCCGAACTCTCTGGACAGTTTTTATCCGTTTAAACTTCCTCCTTAACCGATTCTGAGCCCTATAAAAGGAAGGGTACCCACTCTCTTTTCATTCACTACTTTTCCTATTCTTTTGTTTTTATTTGTGGAAATTAAGGCTTTAATTCTCTTGAAAAAAGTTGTTTACTGTTCTCATTTGTAAGAAGAAATTCTGATCTCTTTCTTCATTTCAGAACTAAAGAACTTCAAGGGTGTTTCGCAATTCCACATCTAGAAACATTGAAGTTCTCATTTTAAACACCATCCTTTGAATTCATTTTGATATTCATACCAAGGCTATATGTGTTTTCTTGTTTCATTGTTTCTTTAACAAAGTTTGAATCTCTAGTGTAGAGATTGTACAAAGTTTGGGACACCTGGAGTGTCGCCATTTTTGTAAGTTGGTGCTTGCAGGGGCAAGTGATTATAGTGGATTGATAATCTCTACAGAGATTAGAGGACTGGAGTAGGATCAAGAGGATCCGAACCAGGATACATCTTTGTGTTTGTGATTGGATTATTTTCAATACTTGTCATTTAATTTTTGTTCCATCTTTGCAAATTTTAGTAACGTTTTATTTGCAACAAGTTTTTATAATACACTATTCAACCACCCTTCTAGTGTATTTGTGTATACAGGTGATCCTACATTTGGTATAAGAGCAAGGTTAAGCTGGCAGAACAGAACAAGACAGCAGTTCCACACAACTAGTCATCACAATATCCAGAAGGCAACTCTCAAGTTCTTCCTCCTCTATTTGATGGTTCCAATTATTCATACTGGAAGGTTAGAATGGAGATTCATCTCCAAAGTATGGATTATGTGTTATGGAACATCATAGAGACAATATATCAGAAGCCAACAACTCCATTCTGTGATTGGATTACCAACGACAAAACTGCAACAACCAACAACTCAAAGGCCATGAATTCTCTATTCTGTGCCATGGATAAGAATGAGTTTAATCGAGTATCTCAGGCCAAAACTACTAAAGATATTTGGCACATACTCGAGATAACTCATGAAGAAACCAATAAAGTGAAGGAAACTAAGATTTTCCCTTTGGCACATAAATTTGAGTTGTTCAAGATGAAGGACAAAGAGACAATTGGAGAAATGAATACCAGGTTTACTAATATTATAAATTCTTTAAATGCTCTTGGAAAAAATTACACTTCACTTGAACATGTTCGTAAGATTCTTAAAACCTTAACTCCAGAATGGCATCCAAAGATCACATCAATTGAAGAAGCCAACGATCTCTCAACTTTATCTGTTGAAAGCCTTGTTGGTAATCTAATGGCTTTTGAAGTTCAATTGGAAGACGAGAAAGAAGAAACACATCAGAAGAAGAAAGTACTTGCTTTTAAAGCTTCATCCGAAGATGAAGATTCAGAAATGGATGATGATGACATTGCTTTCCTCACAAAAAATTTCAAGAAATTCTTAAGAAAAGGTAAGTATAACAATTTCAAATCTAAAAATTCTGATCCTTCTCTTTGTTTTAATTGTAATAGGCCAGGACATATAAAGAAGGATTGTCCACTCCTCAAAGCAAAGTACAAACCTTCCAACAACTACAACAATGATCATTCCAAGAAGGAAAGGAAGTTTGATAGAATGAAGAAAGCATTTGCAGTAACATGGGATTCTTCAGATGAAGAAGACAACAATGAAGAGAATGCTAACATGTGCTTTATGGCACAAACGAATGAAAGCAATGTAAGTACTATGGACAATGAAGAATTATTAGATGCATTTAATGATTTTTTTGTCCGTTTCAAAAGACTAAATGCTCAACACAAGTCTTTGAAACAAAGCAATGATGATCTTATTTTTGAACATCAAGAATTAACATTAAAATGCACTTCATTTGATGCAAAAAACACTGAGAATACATCTTCTCAAATCCTGGATCTTAGCAAAGAAAATGATCTTCTCAAAACTAAGAATCAAGAATTGTATGCACAAAAATACAAAATGGATAATAGTATTTCATCACTGAAGATGAAATACGATGAGATGTCTTCTAATGTTAATAAATTTAACAAAAGCAAGACTAATCTCGATGATTTGCTTCAATTTCAGTATCCAGCAAATCATAGGTAAGGATTGGGGTACTCTATTAAGAATATATCCAAAACCCTAACACATCTTCATTTGTTGGAAAGACAACTTTTGTAAAACCACAAAAAAAAAATCATGCATTCATCTACACGAAGATAGTAAACACTGTAAGGACCCTGTCTATGGGGAAAACACTAGAAGGGGGGTTGAATAGTGTTTATGCAAATTTAAAAGGAATTTACGCCAAATAAAATGCAATCCAACAAATAGTGCGGAATAGAAAAACAACCCAAAATGAAACACACGCAAATGCAGATATGTTTCAAGGGTACGGATTACCCAAGTCAACTCCCAACTTGTTCCCGATAATCCTACGTCACTTCCACCCGGATACCTCCGGATACTCAAGATAGAACCCTAACTTGAGGTTTCCTTAAAACCCCACTTGTAGCAACCCTACAAGTGAAATCGAATACAATCAATATCCTTGACTCCCACAACTTGGGAGCAAGCAAAACCACTCTCACAACCGAGAGCAAATCTCAAATAACGAAAGTTATGAAATAATGAAAACAACACTTACAATCACCTATGCCTTGAAGTAGAACTTGAAGGAGGAGTGTGATGTGTGTTGAAGAACTCTCTTGGAAGAGAGGAGAAGCCCTTTCTTTTTATTGCACCAATTGCCTAGATGATCACTCTTTGGTTCTAGGTTGGAGAGCAAGAGATCAAGATTTGGAAATACTTAGGGCTTTGGATTTGAGAGCTTTGATCTTTGGAAATGAAAGCTTGAGAGATTTTGCAATAGCTTAGGTAATATCTCAATGGAATAGTAGAAGCCCTATTTATATGTTTCTCAAATCCACAAAACAGTTTAGGCAAAAACCCAATTGAAATCCGTGAGAAAAATCTCAACGGATAGAATCTGAACTCGCGACAGTCGACTGTTGAACAATCCACAGTTGACTGTTGCACAGTCAGTAATGGTAGGTGAGAAATCATAACGGTAACTTACCACGTGGACAGTCAACTGATGAAGCAAAGACAGTCGACTATTAAATCAACAGGCGACTGTTAATTCTTCTACAGGCGACTGGCCGAAAGATAAGTAAGTTAGAATAATACTGGAAATCTCACAAGTAACAGGACAGACGACTGAAGTAAGGAACACAATTGACTGTTAGTCTGAACAGGCGACTGTAAATCCTTAAACAGTCGACTATCAAATACTCTAAGAATTTCCAGAGAGCAGAGTCAATAAGTTGGCTCACAGACAGACGACTGTTGAAGCATACTCAGTCGACTGATCCAAGGGATAGTCGACTGAATATTCAACAGTAGTCGACTGGCCGTGAAAGACAGAGGGCAGAAGGATATACGGGCGACTGATTTACAAAACACAGTCGACTGTCACCAGGACAGGTGCCTGTGAATCATTCATCAGTGGCCTGTGCGAAATAATCAGAGAAGGCCCAAAACTATATTGTAGAAGTCTGTGCATAACAGGCGACTGTCAAACAATACACAGTCGACTGTTTTTGAGACAGGCGACTGTAAACTATTAAGCAGTCGACTGTTATAAACAATCCTTGCACAACCAATAGAAAAATGAATAGAGAGTCTAAGGACGAACGGTCTAATGATGTCCTATGACTGAATGTAGATGTGTGTGAGTGCTCCATCAATGTTCTACTTCTAAGATACATACTAGAAGAAAAATAAAGAAAGTTACATTGACGAATTCTCTCTTCTATCCATTGTATGAGCTTGAAGTCTTCACGGAGCTTCAATCATCATCTACGATCATCCAATCCATTTTCATTTGCCTTTCAATGATCTTTGTGAGTCATACATTGCTAGTAGATCTTCATGATTGTCTTAGGCAATAGATTAACTGCAAAATAGGGGAATAGTCACAAGTATTTATGTTTGCTCATCATTATCACCAAGTAGGAAGAAGTCTAATACTCAACATTCTCCCCCTTTTTGATGATGACAAACAAACAAAAACAAAAAGATAAATAATTGTGCTTACGAAAACTTACTCCCCTACATAGATGCCAATCAAGTTAGTCAACAAATAATATGGCATCTACACATCAATTGAAGCAAATGAGTAAGTACGTCTGATTTTAAATCAAGAAATCTAGGAATTAAAATCCATATTCAATGTAATCTTACTCCCCCTGAATCTAAGGCAACTTCAATCTTAGATTCAAAGTGTTAGAACATACTTAGCACATTCATTATGAATCTTGTATGTTTATTTCTCTCCCCCTATGGCATTATCCAAAAAGGTGGGAGTAAATAACAACAACAATAATCGTGCTAAATACGAACTAACAACAATCAAGGAGTATAAAGATATAAGGAATCAAAGACTCATGAAAGCACATCATATACTTATGTGAATAGAGGAATTGAAGTCCAATATCAACATTTTAGATATACGAACCGAAAATAATTTAAAAAAAATTCATCTTATCAGAGATAGCATAAAATAACCAATATCAAATCCACATTGTCTCAACAAAACATCAGAGAGAATAAATCATTAAAGGAGACAATGAGGCAATCATCACACAGATAAGATAAACATTATAGTATAGTGTGACACAAGAGAAAACAGCAACATCATATATATATATATATATATATATATATATATATATATATATATATATATATATATATATATATATATATATATATATATATATATATATATTATACATTTGACAACGATTTTTGAATTCTAGGGCTGATTAGGACAAGATAAAGAGTGGCTGAGATTTGATCTTGGTAAATCAATGGTTGAGATTGGATTTTGTGAAAATTTTTGGGGGGAAAATGCCTTGGGAATATAAACTTTGAAATTAGAAGTGCCTTGGAAAAGAGTGTGAAAATTAAATTTGGGGGGAAAAGTGCATTGAGAAATATTGTGGACATTAAATTTGGAAGAAAAAGTGCATTGTAAACCTAAACTTTGAAATTAAAAGTGCCTTGGGAAAGATTGTGGAGAATCATGATCCATTAAATTAAACAAAATAAAAAATTTAGCGTAAAACAATTTAGCGGAACAATAAATTAGCGTAAAAATACATTGATGTTTGTTGTCTTCGGCGCCCGCTAAAATTTTTTTTCAAAGATTTGTTGTTCTGCTCCGAAGGCGCGGGCGCCAAATTTGTTGTTCGACGCCGAATTGGTTGTTCCGTTGTTCTGGGCCAAAGGCACGGGCGCCGAATTTGTTGTTACAAAGATTTGTTGTTCTGCGCCAAAGGCGCAGGCGCCAAATTTGTTGTTCGACGTCGAATTTGTTGTTCCGTTGTTCCGCGCCGAAGTCGCCCGCGCAATTTTTTTACAAAGATTTGTTGTTATGCGCCGAAGGACCGTGCGCCAAATTTGTTGTTCGACGCCGAATTTGTCGTTCGACGCCGAATTTGTTGTTCCACGCCGAAGACGCCCGTGCCGAAGGTGCCCGTGCCACTAAATATTTTTACGCTAATTTATTGTTCTGTTTAATTTTGGCTATGTAAAAAATTTGTCGGGGAACAAAAATTTGTCGGGGAAATGTTAAATGAAACGTGCCCGCGGGCACGGGTTATGACTAGTATATATATATCAAAAGTGATGTGAGTACATGGCAAACAGACATCAACATGTCCAACCAAAAATATCCATCATGATCACACAAGAATACATCATGATAACATCGAAGTACATCACCATACAGATATAAAGACAACATCAACAACATCCAGACACAGAACATCATCATACAGCTGAATCACTCAACCCAAACAAAAACAAACCACACAAGACAAAGTCTAGGTCTTCATGTGAGTGAACAAAAGCAACAATAGCAATCTCAGTCGAGGTGAATGACCGAAGGGTCCGAAGGGTGACCAGAAGAGCGGAACAAGATTCTCGCAGAACGTCGGGTAAGAAAAGCAGGAGTCTTCCTCTTGGAGGACGATGCACGAGCGGCAGAAGATTCTGCATAAGCAGGAACAGGAATCTGGGCACCAGGGGTCGGGACAACAGAAGAAATAGGCACAAAGCCTGGAGGTGGAGGAACACGAGCAGGGGCAGTGTTCTCAGATTTCGCAAACAGAGCCTGAAACTCAGCGGGGATGGCAAATCCATGGCGTAAAAAGGATTTGAACTGAAGCTCCAACAGAAGGTTGAGCTTCTCGTCAATAGAAGTGGAAAGTTTCTCAAGAGCAGTGACACGATCACACAGTCGACTAAGAAGAAAGTCCTCAAGGGGAACAGAAGGTAGAGAACGAGGAGGAGGATCAGCTGGCTGAGAAGTGTGAACAGCAGCATCCTCAGAAGGGATGGGGTCACCAATCACGACATGCAAGGGTTCTCCAGAAGAAGGAGGAGAAGATGGAGTCGGATCAGGCTTCGGTGAAGGAAACGGCTCATCAAGGAAGTCGAGAGAAACTTTAGGAAAGAGATGATCAAAAAGAGCCATGAGCTTATTTGACCGATCGAAAGCTAGGTCAAGAAAACGAGAGCACGAATCCGGCAAAAAACAGATCAAATCACGAGCAGCTCACGAGTAACCACGCGAAAAGAAAGGTTGAGTTCCTACGAAGAAGATCCGAGGAAAGATCTACAGGAAGTCAAGAGAATATCGAGCGGGAAGTCGAGAAGTATCAATCGGAGGAGAGAGAAACGCAAGAGTCGAAATGAACAGTCTCGCTCTATATAAAAGTTGGGGAAATAATCTGGGCCGTTGGATCAATGAATCGACGGCTCAGATCAAAGCACTTGAACCGTCTCAACAGAAGACAGTCGACTGATGATTAAAATTCAGTCGACTGGATGAAGTGATAGAAATAAAGCTCAGAAAGAGGGGCAGTCGACTGGCAAGTAACATGCAGTCACCTGTCCATTGGACAGTCAACTGTAAGGTACGCTGCAGTCGACTGGCCGAGAATCAATAAACTTCATCAAAACAACATAGAGCACTATAAAATTTCGACAGAGAGAACAATCGCCTGATGACTACAGTACAGTCGCCTGTTAAAATAACAGTCGACTGGAAAACAGTCATCAGTCGACTGTGCAAAAGATACAAATTCTCAGACAGAGATGAAAGAGTAGGGCAGTCGACTGTCGAAGGAAAGACAGTCGTCTGTCCTGGTCCAAAAATGCACAGTGAGATAGAAATCCAAAGGATACGAACACTCACCCTAGGACCTATACTCTAATCAAAAACTCATCATAAAAACAATTTAAAAACACTACATCAATTGAAACACAAATCACCAGAATCAATCTCAAGAAACTCAAGAAATCACATAGATCACAATTTGCCTTTCTTAAACACATATAAATGATATATCACAAGAATATAGGCAACATGATGATA
Organism: Scilla litardierei; assembly: GCA_030789695.1. NCBI lineage: Eukaryota > Viridiplantae > Streptophyta > Magnoliopsida > Asparagales > Asparagaceae > Scilla > Scilla litardierei. Next base: position 129,768,340 of record CM061138.1, read on the forward strand.
TGAGCTCAAAAAGTGTTATAACATGTATATTGAGCTTCTAGATTTCAGATTCACCCATAATTCCTAACTCTCCACGCAACCTCATAAATGAATCTTCTTTAAGAGGTTTTGTGAAGATGTCGGCAATTTGTTTTTGGGTTTCAATGTACTCTAAGATGATGTCCTTCTTAGCTACATGATCATTTATAAAATGGTGTCTCACGTCTATGTGTTTGGTACGGGAGTGGTGTATCGGATTCTTGGAAAGACATATGGCACTTTGGTTATCAACCATGATTGAGCAAGTATCACACTTGACACCATAGTCCATAAGAGTGTGTCTCATCCAAAGAACTTGTGCACATGCAAGACCCGTGGTAATATATTCCGCTTCAGTCCTGGACAATGATACCGAATTCTATTTCTTAGAAAACCAAGAGACTAAGGAATTTCCTAGAAAATGTCAAGTGCTACTAGTACTTTTCCTTTCGGACTTGCATCCAGTAAAGTCGGCATCACTATAAGAGATTAACTCATATGTGCTAGATTTAAGGTAAAGTAACCCACAGTCTAGACATTGATTGAGATAATGAAATATTCATTTAACCGCAATCAAGTGTGACTCCTTCGGAAAACATGATATCGGGCCTACTAGCAGTTACGTAAAGTAAGCTACCGATCATACCTCGATATAGATGAACGTCTACATATTTTCCGCTCTCATCTTTGTGTAGATGAGTAGTAGTACTCATGGGAGCCCTTTTGCTCGGAGACGATTCCATCCTGAATCGCTTAATAAGCTCCCATATGTACTTTGTCTGATGTATGAATGCGCCATTCTCCATTTGTCGAATTTCCAATCCAAGGAAGTAGGTGAGCTCTTCCATGTGGCTCATCTCAAACTCATCCTTCATAGACTTGGAAAATTCTTGACAAAGATTAAAGTTAGTAGAACCGAAAATAATATCGTCTACATAAACTTGAATCAAAAGAATGTCATTTTCATAATCTTTAATGAAGAGTGTAGAATCAACTTCTCCCATTTTAAAACCTAAATCCAAAAGAAAGGTCTTAAGTCGATCATAACAAGCTCTAGGAGCTTGTCTCAACCCATACAACGCTTTCTTAAGTTTGAAAACATGGTTTGGAAATTTTTCATGAATAAAACCGGGAGGTTGAGAAACATAAACTTCTTCATTGACAAACCCATTTAAAATGCACTTTTAACATCCATTTGAAATAGTTTAAAATTCTTATGGGATGCAAAAGACAAAAGCAACCTAATAGCTTCTAATCTAGCTACGTGGGCAAAAGATTCTTCGAAATCAATACCTTCCTCTTGCCGGTAGCCTTGAGCTACTAACCTTGCTTTGTTCCTTATGATTACCTCGTTTTCATCCATCTTGTTTTTGAAGATCCATTTAGTCCCAATGACTTGGTGACCACTTGGAAGAGGTACGAGTTCCCAAACTTTGTTTCTCTTGAATTGCATTAGTTCTTCTTCCATTGCCACTATCCAGGAGCTATCCTCACAAGCTTCTTGGATGTTCTTTGGCTCAATGATAGAGACAAAAGCGCAATGAGAGAATTCTTCAATCCTCGACCTCGTTCGAACACCCACACCAATATCTCCAATTATTTGGTTATGGGATGATTGCGAACGGTTGGGTAAGCTTTGGGTATACCTGTATCACTAGGAACAACTTCAACAATTTCGTTAGAAGTGTTAGTCTCAACAATAGAATCATTAATCTTAACATTATTAAGAGAATCACAAAGAGTATCTACACTATCATCATCAACATGAGGAAAATCAAAATCTTCATAAAAAGATACGAGAAGAGATTCCTCAATCGTTGAAGAAGTTTTGTTATATATCCGGTAGGCTTTGCTACGGGTGGAATATCCAACAAAAATTCCTTCATCGGATCTTGGCTCAAATTTGTCTAAATTACCAAATGTGTTCTTTATAAAACATTTTGAACCAAAAACACGAAAATATTTTACTTGAGGTTTTTTATCATAAAACAACTCAAAACAAGTTTTGTCCTTCGGGGTCTCACAAGGATCCTATTGAGCACATAACTTGCCGTGTGCACCGCCTCTGCCCAAAATTGTAATCCAAGATGACTATCATGGAGCATAGTGCGTGCACACTCAATAAGAGTCATATTCTTTCTCTCTACAACACCATTTTGTGGTGGTGCCCGAGGGAAGGAAAAATTATGAGTTATCCCGGTGTCATCACAAAACTTAGTAAAAGATTCATTCTCAAATTCTCCTCCATGATCACTACAGATGTGATAATGGTGGATCCTAAGAAATTCTGAATCTTCTTTGCAAATTTGGTAAACTCTTCATAAGCTTCATTCTTATTAGTTAAGAATGAAACCCAAGTAAATCTAGAAAATTCGTCAACGACAACTAAACCATAATGAGCATTACCTAAAGAAGCGGTTCTAGTTGGCCCAAATAAATCTAGATGAAGAAGTTCTAGGGGCCTCTTAGAAGAAATCCCTTCTTTAAGCTTAAATGAAGATTTACTTAGTTTGCCTCTTTGACACGAATCATAAAAGTTTTTCTTATTAAAAACAATCTTAGGAAAACCTTTGACTAGATCATGCTTAGCTAACTTATATAAGTGCTTGAAGTGAACATGACCAAAACGGTGATGCCATAATAGTTGTTCACTTGTGTTAGCAACTAAGCAATGTTCTACGATTTTAGGCAAGCTCAAATAATAAATATTTTTACGCCTAATACCGGAAAATAAAACATTTGAATTACAATCAACAATAGTACACAATCCTTCTCCAAAGTTAACCTTGTAACCTTTGTCACAAAGTTGACTAATGGAAATGAGATTGTGACACAAACCACTAACAAGATAAACGTTAGTAATTAAGGGTTTGGAAAGATTACCAACGATACCTACTCCTATGATGGTTCCCTTTTGATTACCTCCAAAAGTGACTGTTGCACCATCCTTGATGCTAATCACATCGGAGAGCAATGAGGGATCTCCCGTCATATGTTTGGAGCAACCACTATCGAGAATCCATCCTTTCCCTTTAGAGCAAGTTTGACCTTTATTGCTCTTCTTCTTTTTCTTGGATACCTATATAATATACCATAAGCTCATGGTACCCAATGTTTGTTGGGTCCAAATGGATTAGCCCTTTGGAAGCCAAGTCCAAGTGGACTTCCGCTTCCCAACATAATTACTATTTCTAATCACATCATGAAAATAGGAATCAACATAAGCATTCCTATCATTTAGACTAGTGTTCTTAGGACCCCAAATAGTGTAAATCTTGGGAGTCCTTTTCCTAGTTGCATGCATATGTGTTGGATTTCTATGTGATGCATGCTTCTTAGGAACATGATTTCTAGCATAGAGATGTGGTGGAGGATATGCATTGTACATTCTAGGATGATATGTATGCTTGGGAACATGCATGTTGTATGAAGCATATGAATTATGCATGACATGCGGAGGAGGTGCATACATGTAAGAATGATGCGTAGTAGCATACGGGTGTATAAGAGCACGTACATGAGTATTTCTCATGTGTGGTTGTATACGTGTCTGTGGGTGCGGAGCATAAAATGTGTCATAATTATCCACTTGTGAAGTAGGAGGTTTCCTACATGGATGAGTGTTAGTGTACATGTAAGCATGGCCTTGCTTTTGGTTTCCACCCTTAGTGGGTTTCTTGCCAAAAGGAAGAGAAGGTGAAGTGGTGACTTTCTTGGTAGGTTTGCTACCTATAGTGTCTTTGACACCACTTGTGGATGCACTGGAGGAAGGCCTCACAAAGTCTATAGTGACACCACTATAGGAGGTGCGATCATTGGATGCATTTGCTTTTACAAACCCAAGACCAACAGGATGTGTGGGCGGAAATTGGTTTGCTAGCAAATCATCCAATTGTCCTTTTCCCTTGTTGAATCTCACAATACGGGAGGACATGAGCTCATATTTCTCCTTTAGAGAAGAAATGTTGGTATCCAAGGTGGACACCCGTGCTTTGAGCTCGTGCACTTGGGTTTTAAGAGAATCATTCTCTAAACCCAATTGTGTGTGACGTGTGACTAGATCACTATTATCCGTTGGATGTGTTTGATCTAGTTGAGATTTGAGGTTAATCACCTCATCTCTCAAGGTGACATTTTGAGAAGCTAAGTTTGCTTTCTCAAGAGTTAAAGTATCAATAATGGTGTCATTGTTGATAATGCATGGAATGGATGACTTGCTAACATTTGATTTCTTTAAGCTAGTGTATCTAAGAATTAAAGATTAATACTTAGCAAATAATTCTTCGTTAGTAATACGAAGTTCATCCATTGTTACCTCGGTTTCATCCGTGTCGGAATCACTCTCATCGGAGAATGGATCCTCTCGGTCCATGAAACACATGTGGGCACTCTCACCCTTTTCATCATCGGAATCGCTTGACGATTCTTCACTTGAGTCGTCGAATGTGCCTACAAGTCCTTTCTTCTTGTCTTTCTTGTTCTTGTCGTACTTGTGGTACTTCAGAGCCTTCCACTTCTCTTTGTTCTTTAGCATTAGGCAATCCCTCTTGATGTGTCCTGGCTTATTACATTTATAGCAAAGAGAGGAAGTAGCATTAGTAGACTCAAAACGTTTATTTGAGGAAAACATACCTTTGCGGAAGAAGCGTTGGAACTTCTTCGCCATTTGGGCCATTTCACCTAAATCCATCTCATCTTCCGAATCTTCGCTATCGGAGGATGATGAATTGGCGTTGAATGCCAAAGCTTTCTTCTTGGCCTCCGAAGGATTTATCATGGCACGAATCTTTAATCGGTTCTCTCATCTTACCTCATAAGACATGAGAATCCCGATAAGATTCACAACCGTGTAATTCTTCAAGTCATTGACCTCCTCGATAGCGATCGCTCTCCTTTCCCATTTGGAGGTCATTCCCATGATGATCTTCCTTACCTTGTCAGGTTTAGAATATTTTTGGCCAAGGGCTTCCAATTCATTTGTGATGTCGGTGAATCGTCCGTACATCGAAGCAATGGTCTCATTTTCCTGCATATGAAATAAATCGAAGTTTTGCACAGCAACATATAACTTTGAAAGCTTTACCTTATTCGTTCCCTCATGGGTAACGATGAGATGGTTTCAAATTTGATATGCACTCTTACATGTGCATATCTTGTTGAACTCATTCGGGTACAACGCACAATGAAGAGCGTTCATTGCTTTAGCGTTGTTGAATTTGACGGACTTCTCGGAAGTCGTCCATTTCTCGAAATCCTCTTCCGTGGGCTCGATGTACTCCTAGTAGAGAGCTCTCCAAAGTGAAGCACTCCTAAGGAATGTCTCCATCATATACTTCCAATAACCAAAATTAGTACCATTGAAACGTGGAGGACGTACCGTAAATTGACCTTCGAAAAGTGTGGACACTCCACCACGATCGTGATTGTTGTACGAAGTCGACAGAGGAACGTTGTTGTTGTTGGATGCCATAGATATAACCTTGTGCTCTGATACCAATTGTAAGGACCCTGACTATGGGGAAAACACTAGAAGGGGTGTTGAATAGTGTTTATGCAAATTTAAAAGGAATTTGCGCCAAATAAAATGCAATCCAACAAATAGTGCAGAATAGAAATACAACCCAAAATGAAACACACGCAAATGCAGAGATGTTTCAAGGGTTCGGATTACCCAAATCAACTCCCGACTTGTTCCCGGTAATCCTACATCCCGTCCACCCGGATACCTCCGGATACTAAAGTTAGAACCCTAACTTGAGGTTTCCTTAAAAACCCACTTGTAGAAACCCTACAAGTGAAATTGAATACAATCGATGTCCTTGACTCCCACAACTTGGGAGCAAACAAAACCACTCTCACAACCGAGAGCAAATCTCAAATAACGAAAGTTATGAAATAATGAAAACAACACTTACAATCACCTATGCCTTGAAGTAGAACTTGAAGGAGGAGTGTGATGTGTGTTGAAGAACTCTCTTGGAAGAGAGGAGAAGCCCTTTCTCTTGACTGCACCAATTGCCTAGATGATCACTCTTTGGTTCTAGGTTGGAGAGCAAGAGATCAAGATTTGGAAATACTTAGGGCTTTGGATTTAAGAGCTTTGATCTTTGGAAATGAAAGCTTGAGAGACTTTGCAATAGCTTAGGTAACATCTCAATAGAACAGTAGAAGCCCTATTTATAGGTTTCTCAAATCCACAAAACAGTTTAGGCAAAACCCCAATTGAAATCTGTGAGAAAAATCTCAACAGATAGAGTCTGAACTCGCGACAATCGACTGTTGACAATCCACAGTCGACTGTTGCACAGTCAGCAAGGGTAGGTGAGAAATCATAACGGTAACTTACCACGTGGACAGTCGACTGATGAAGCAAAGACAGTCGACTGTTAAATCAACAGGCGACTGTAATTTCTTCTAAAGGTGACTGGCCGAAAGATAAGTAAGTTAGAATAATACTGGAAATCTCACAAGTAACAGGACAGACGACTGAAGCAAGGAACACAGTGTAATGCCCTACGTAGCTACTGCACAAGTACTAGAGGGGGGTGAATAGTACTTTAAAATAATTAAGAAAATAATTCCTAGTTATTTTGCAAACTTCAACCAACAATGCGGAAATGTAAATGTGACAACAAAGAAATGCAATCGTAAACAAGATGATATAACGGGTTCGGATCCACCTAAGTCTCCCTGACTTGTTCATGGTGATCCTACGTCCCAAACACCCGGATCCCCTCCGGCTACTTGAGTTAGAAACCTCTAACTCAAATTTGCACTATGAAATACTTGTAGAAAACCTCTATAAGATCAAATCATACAGAAATGAAATTGTGACTCCCACAAACCGGGATCACAAACAAACTCTCACTACCGAGAGTAAAACACTTGCGAAAGCAATGTAAATGAAATAAGAACTTACCAACAAAATCATATGCCTTGAGTATAACTTACGATTTAGGGCAAGGAGGATTTTGGAGGAGAAGAATGGCACCAAACCCTAGCTCCAAGTAGATGACCAGCAATGGAAGCCTAGGAGGATGTTGGTGACCTAGAATCAAGCACTTGGCTTGGAAGGCTCACAATCAATGAATCTCTCTTTTGAAATAAGAGTGAGGGAGAGATTCTTGAATGAAATGAAAGAGCTTTGAATGAGAATTAATTGCTTCTCTTTGTTCTCTAAACTTCAATAAATATCAGCCTTGAATCCTATGAATGCAGCACTCCAAGTATATATAGGATAGAGGAAAGAGAGAGCAAAATTCGTGGCATTTAATGCTCCAACGGCTCTATTCTGAAGCAGACTAGTCGGTCAAAGAAGGATCACTGACCGACTAGTTCATCAACTAGTCGGTCGGTGATTCAACATGAACCGACTAACTGAAGAACAGCCAAAAGTTAAAGTTCAGAAGATAGATAACTAGTCGGTCCAAGAAGACTTGCCAACCGACTAGTTTCACAACTAGTCGGTCGGTGAGTCTTCTTTGACCGACTAAGAGTCAAAATATTATAGGCTGAAATCAAGTTGAACTAGTCGGTCTGAGAACAAAATCCAACCGACTAGTTTCTCAACTAGTCGGTCGACAATCGTTCTTAGACCGACTAATGATAAACAGTAGCTCAGGCGAAAAACTGTACACAGAACTAGTCGGTCTAAGAAGGATTCCTAACCGACTAGTTTCACAACTAGTCGGTCAGTGAACCTTCTTGGACCGACTAACTGTAAACAGTAAGTGAGCTGAAATTAGTCAAGGCATTCTAGTCGGTTCAAGAAGCTTTGCCGACCGACTAGATTGCCATCTAGTCGGTTGGTTCTTCTTCTTGAACCAACTAACATGCACAAAAAGCCGTGAAACGAAGCGCGAAGCTTCGGGAAAGTTTGTATGGGCTTTTAATAAGATCCTAGCTCTAAGATAGGAGCGTTATGAAGATTAAAACGTAAGACCTACTCAAGGCTTAACATTCTACGAAACGAAGCTAGAAGACAATAAATAAAACTTGACGAACCGTCTTCAAATGCTTCGATCCGAATCTCTTGACTTCAAATAATGGTCCTTGAGCTTCAACAAAGCTTCACGCATACGATCACGTGCTTTGAGAAGTCTCGAGACGTCGCTTTTAATGTTCATAGAAGTTTGGCGACGATCTCCATAACTGCGCTCACAAAGAGTTAGTTCACGATATTTATGTTTGTTCATCATCAAAACCAAATCCAGGGAATCAATACTCAACATTCTCTCCCTTTTTGGTGATGACAAAGCAGCATAAATAATAATCAAAAATAATGATTCAAATGTAATTTACTTACTCCCCCTGCATTAATGACACGTTAATTCCAAATTAAATAATAATCATAAGCATCAAGCAGACGAGTAAAGTATAAAATGTGAATCCAATTATCGAAATTTAGGATTTGAAATCCATTTTTATATATTAACTCCCCCTGAATCTAACATATCAAATTAGATTCTTGGAAAATTGCTTTGAATTATCATTTAGCATATTGTCATTATTAATTCTATCCCCCTTTGTCATTAGCAAAAAGAGTGGGAGGAGATCAACGACAACAACAATGGCTTCAAATAAAAGCACGGGAGTCGTAGATACGACCACGGTCCAAATGACACCAAATGAGAATACGAACGAAATCAAAGCGTGCCAACGAGACCATAGTCGAAAATCGAAAAATAAAATCATCAAAACTCAAATTAATTTCACGAATTGAGTTATGGAATATACTCTCCAATATCAACATTCTTGATGAATTAAGTGCATGAAAAACAATTCTATGTTTCTATAGAAATAATTTCTATTAAATCAAGAAATTCGTCGAGCGATGAAGTCAATATCAGAGACAGACAAAAAAATATACAATGTGCACATGAAAGTAAAAGTCAACACGATGTGTGTATATATATATATATATATATATATATATATATATCAAAATGGATACATCCGAGAACATACATATAAACGATCGAACGATCGAGGCACATCATACAACATATATGTCACATACATCAAAATGATCATACAACATCCAAAAAACATCAAAAATACATCAAACTCCAGAACCACCCAATCTATCCTACCCAAACTCTCGCTACTAGATATATCATCCAAAGTGCATCGGGAGAGTCCTCCAAGCAAGCTTAGGAGGCAGAGGCAGGGTCAGCAGCAGCAGCAGGCTCTGCAGGAGGGGTGGTGGTCACTGGGTCAGCTGGAGTGTCCACAGAAGGAATAGTCGCTACGGGAGTGGCCTCGGGAGCACCAGACGAAGAAGCATCCACCGGAGGAATGGTGGCAGTAGGTGTGCTCTCGGGGGAACCGGGAGACGTAGCAGCAAACGTACCCTCTGGGGCACGAGCAACAGAACCAACGAGCTCCTGGAGCTCATCCTCATCCATCTCCTCATCGTCAGAAACAGACGGAGGAACCTCAATGCCAAGTTGACGGCAGATGCGAGAGAGCATCTCCTCAGACCTAGAGACACGAGACTCCACACGTCTCAAGGAAACGGCGAACTCAGCAAGAGTGGGAGCAGGAGGAGGAGCAGACGCTGAAGCAGAAGCTGAAGGGGTCGTCTTCTAAACGTGACGAAGCATCGCAAGAGACTTCTTGACGGCCGTCGCATTCAGAGGAGGACCAAGGGGACGCTCGTCATCAGGAGGGAGAGGGACCTTGAAATGATGGAAGACGAGTGTCAGAAGGCAAGGGTATGGAATGTGAGCTGACTTTGTGGATTTCCTAATACACTCGAAGGAATCCATCTTATCAAGAATAATCCTAGCCCAATTGATCTCGCTCCCCATGAAGAAAGTGTAGATCAGCTTAAGAAATGGCTGGGAAGGCAAGCTCGATGAGCCATACTTCGGAAGGAGGCACGACTTCAGAATAAGATTCAAGACCCAAGCGTTGGGTTTGAAGGATTTGGATGGGACGCCAATCATGGCAGGAGAGATCACATGGAAAATCTCGGAGAGCATGACCTGGTCAAGAGCAGAAATGTCATCGACAGAGAATCAGCTGGAAGGAGGCCAGACGAGGAGACACCTATCAAATCCCCTAAGATTTCCACCGTGAGGACAATCGGTGTCCCCAAGATAGTCGTCTCAATGGAATGGGTCTCGTCATACTGAACCCAGACACGGTTCGCATAGAAAAGCTTGACTAGACGGGGGTAAGGGTGTGGATTCGCCTTAGGGTCATGGCGAAGATAATCGAGAAGACCACTATACGAAAGAAGATCGGCTAGGTGAGGGAAGTCGGAGAACTGAACGAAGTGCTCCAATAGCAGAGGACAGTGCTCTATATGGTTGTAAGCCGCAAGACTTATAGGGTCATCGCGACACAACGATATATCGACACCACTAACTGGCATGGGAGCCTTCCCCTTAGATGGTCGGGTGCTAGATGTCGGACGAGTACTAGACCTAGGAGGAGGAGTAGGAGCCCTAGCGGTATGCTCGGTCTCCGGAATATACTCGGTGTCGGAATCCGAAGCACCGGGACGAGTGGGAGCACGAAATGTGGCTGGGGACACAAGCTCCTTCCTAGGCTTAGGCTGAGATCTAGGCTTAGCGATCGCCGTCCTCTTCTTCTTAAGAGGAGGCGAAGAAGACAAGGGATGGGTGGATTTGGCTCGACGCTTGGGAGGAGTTCGTTTGGGTTGCGGGGGGTCCGTAGGAGGCGACTATATAGTCATGGGTGAAGGACGAGTGGGTTCGATCGGGATACGAGTCTTCGCCATAATCGTGAAGAGATAACGCAATCAAACGAGATCGGAAACTAAAACCCTAGGCCGAAACCCTAGCACAACCCTAAACCGAATGAAATCGATGAAACCCTAACTCTAGGAGCAGATAGAGAGGGAGGAGATATACCTAAGGAGGAGATAGGAGAGATCCACAGCCGGAGTTGGTCGGAAAACGGCCGGAATCGAAGGAAAACGACGGAGGAAGTCGAAGGGTTTCGGGGGGGTTTGGCTGAGAGAAGGATTTTCGCACCGACTAGAAAGAGAACTAGTCGGTGCGGGGCTTAATAAGTCAATTAGAATGCAAAAAGACACAACAGTCCCTGACGCAATTAGTCGGCCAAAATTCTAAGCAAGAGTTAGTCGGTCTAAGCTCATTCACTGACCGACTAGAACTGAATCTAGTCGGTCGGCCAATGAACGTGGACCGACTAAGAGAGTCCAAAAATTTGAAATTTAGAAATTTTGAGTTCTCTCCTAATCGCACTTGGACGAAACATCGAAATACTCTTCATTATACTACCCCATTAAACATCGAAAATCTTAAATTTGACGTTCATGAATAAATCGAGCATAAATTCCGAAAATTCAACCAAAAATCCAGAAAATCTCAATTAATCTAGCATGAGCATATATAAAGAAATTTTAATATCATACAAGATTATTGAACATATGAATCCTAAAGCTCGGATTCACCCATAATCCCCAATTCTCTATGTAACCACACAAAGGAGTCTTCCTTTAGTGGTTTCGTGAAAATATCGGCGATTTGCTTCTGGGTTTCAACGTACACTAAAATGATGTCCTTTTTAGCAACATGATCATCTAAGAAATGGTGACGGACATCTATGTGTTTAGAACGGGAATGGTGTACCGGATTCTTAGAGAGACATATTGCACTTTGGTTGTCCACCATGATAGGGCAAGTATCACAGTTTATACCAAAGTCTTTAAGAGTGTGTCTCATCCAAAGAATCTGAGCACACGCGGCACCGGCGGCAATATATTCCGCCTCGGTGGTTGAAAGTGATACGGAATTCTGCTTCTTGGAAAACCAAGAGACAAGAGAATTTCCTATAAAATGGCAAGTGCCACTAGTACTTTTCCTGTCGGATTTGCATCCCGCATAATCTGTGTCACTATATGAGATTAACTCATATGTGCTAGACTTTGGATAAAGTAATCCGAAGTCAAGTGTGTAAATTAAATAACGGAAAATACGTTTTACCGCTACTAAGTGAGATTCCTTAGGTTGAGACTGATAACGAGCACATACACATACGACAAACATAATATCAGGCTTACTAGCAGTGAGATATAATAAACTTCATATCATACCTCGATATAGACGAATGTCTACATCTTTACCGCCCAAATCCTTATCAAGATGCGCAGTCATGCTCATTGGAGTATTCTTCCCGGAGGCATTCTCCATTCCAAATTGCTTTAGCAACTCCACCGTATATTTCGTTTGGTGGATGAAGATTGCATCGTTCATTTGGCGAATTTGGAGACCTAAGAAATATTTGAGATCACCCATGTGGCTCATCTCAAATTGATCCTTCATAACATTAGAAAACTCTTCGCAAAGAGTGAAGTTAGTAGCACCGAAAATGATATCATCAACGTAAATTTGAACTAAATTAATATCATTATTCGAATACTTAACAAATAATGTAGAATCAACTTCTCCTATTTTAAAACCTAAATCCAAAAGAAAATTCTTTAGACGGTCATACCAAGCTCGAGGAGCTTGTCTCAAACCGTAAAGAGCTTTCTTAAGTTTGAAAACGTGATTTGGAAATTTTTCATTTATAAAACCCGGAGGTTGAGAAACGTAAACTTCCTCAATAATATCTCCATTTAAAAACGCACTTTTTACATCCATTTGAAAGATTTTAAAATCTTTATGGCATGCAAAAGATAATTATAATCTAATAGATTCTAATCTAGAGCAAAGGATTCTTCGAAATCTATACCTTCCTCTTGACGGTAGCCTTGAGCTACTAACCGAGCTTTGTTCCAGACGACGATTTGGTTTTCGTCGGTCTTGTTCTTGAAAATCCACTTCGTTCCTATAACGGTATGGTTCTTCGAAGGCAATGGAACAAGCTCCCAAACCTCATTCCTCTCAAATTGAATGAGTTCCTCCTCCATGGCTAAGATCCAAGCACTACCTTCGCACGCTTCGTTAATATTCTTTGGCTCTATTGAGGAGGCAAAGGCACAATGAGCGAAGAAGTTGACTTGAGATCTCGTCTTGACACTATCAAGGATGTTGCCAATGACTTGCTCATGGGGATGGTCACGAACTGTATGAAGCCGTTTGGGAATTCCCTGATCACTAGGAATATTCTCAAAAGATTCATTAGTAGGGTTAGTAACAATAGAATCAATAGAATTAGAATTACCAACAGAATCACATAAGACATCCATTGAGTCATCATCATTAGTAATTCTAGTAGGGACAAAACCTTCATTAAATGAAACATGAAGTGATTCCTCGATCGTTGAGGTTCGTTTGTTGTATATCCGGTAGGCTTTGCTACGAGAGGAATATCCAACAAATATCCCCTCATCGGATCTTGGATCAAATTTGTCCAAACTACCATACGTGTTTTTAATAAAACATTTTGCACCGAAAACTCAAAAATGTTTAACTTGAAGCAATCTACCAAACAACAATTCATAACAAGTTTGTTTGGTGCCGGGCCTCAAAAGTATTCTATTAAACACATAGCAAGCGGTATGTACCGCTTCCGCCCAAAATTGATGGCCAAGTTGGCTATCATCGAGCATAGTGCGAGCACATTCCACTAGCGTCCTATTCTTCCTCTCAACAACACCATTTTGAGGGGGTGCGCGAGGGAAAGAAAAGGTGTGAGTAATACCAACTTCATCACAAAAATTTGAGAAAGACTCATTCTCAAATTCCCCTCCATGATCACTACGAATAGTGACAATGGTGGTTCCAATGATATTTTATACTTTCTTAACAAATATTGTGAAGTTTTCAACAGCATCATTTTTATTACTTAAGGAAAATACCCAAGTAAATCTAGAAAAGTCATCAACGATGACAAGTCCATATCGTGCATTTCCTAATGAAGCAACTCTAGTTGGCCCAAAAAGTGCTAGATGTAAAAGCTCTATAGGCCGCTTAGATGAAATGCTTTTCTTATGTTTAAAAGACGATTTAGGAAGCTTGTCTCATTGACACGAGTCACAAAAGCTTTTCTTTTGAAAGACAAGCTTAGGAAATCCTTTAATAGAATTTAACTTGGAAAGCTTAAAAAGTGTTCCAAAGTTCACATGACCAAAACGTCGATGCCATAAGTGTTGTTCACTTGTGTTGGCAATGAGACATTGTTCATGTGATTTTGGAAGATCTAATATATAGATATCCTTATGGCGTGTGCCAGAGAATAATACATCATTAGTATTTTTATTCAAAATATGACACATTCCTTTCGCAAAGCTAACTTTGTAACCTTTGTCACAAAGTTGGCTTATTGAAATAAGATTGTGGTTTAATCCTTTAACAAGGTAAACATCACTTATTAGTGGTTTAGAAGGATTACCTACTTTACCAACACCTATGATGGTTCCGCTCTCGTTGCCTCCAAAGACTACCCGGTTCCCATTAGCAATGGGCACCACTCCGGAGAGCAATTGAGCATCACCAGTCATGTGTTTTGAACACCCGCTATCGAGTATCCAATTATTCTTGGAGCTAAATTTTGATTTGTTGCTCCGTTTCTTTTTCTTGAGTACCTAAAGATAAACATATCATTCTATGGTACCCAAGGTCATTGGGTCCTAAAGATTAGACCTTTGGAAGCCAAGTCTAATTGGACTTAGACTTCCCCACATAATTATCATTATGCACTACATTCATGAAATAAGAATTCATGTAAACTTGTTTTTCATGCATATTTGTGTCCTTCGGGCTCCAAATAGTGAAGATTTTGGGAGCCCTATTCCTATTGGGAGCATGCATGCGTTGTTGATTTCTACGTGATGCATGTCGTGGATAGGCATATGGCACATGATGAAATGGTGCATGGTGATAAATGTTCATATGATGATGTGGGTGAACATATGCATGTGGAGGAACACGTGCGTAAGGGTGTCTCACTTGGTGTGCACGTGCCCGTGGATGTGGTGCATAAAAATCATCATATGTTTGAACATGTGGAGTAGGATGTGTGTTCCTACGTGGCATGGTATTGGTGTACATATAAGCATGACCCTTCTTTGAAGGTCCACCCAAAGTGGGTTTCTTTCCAAATGAGGGTGTGTACGAAATGGAAGCACCATTGGTAGATGAACTACCAATAGAGTGTTTGCTCCCACTCGTTGAGGCATCGGAAGTTGGCCTAACAAAGGTAGTAGACGATTTGGATGTATTTCCCATCTTATACCCCAAGCCAATGTGGTGATTGGCCGGAAGTAAGTCATTTAGGATTTTATCCAAATGATCCTTACCCTTATTGAATTTATTAATTCGGCCTAATGTGCACTCATATTTCTCGGTGAGAGAACGAATATAAGCATCCAAAGTGGATACTTGCGATGTGAGCACATAAACACAAGATTTGAGATTCTCATTCTCAATACTCAAAGTTGAGTTTTGAGAAGTCAAATCCGCTATCTTGTGTTCCTCCGAATCCTCAATATGAACATGTTCAAGTTGAGATTTGATATCTACAATCTCATTTCTCAAGTCTTCAACAACGGTGTCGTTGTTGATGACGATAGATTTAGGCGAGGTTTGGAGACTAACTAATTCATCTTTGGTCTTAGTATATCTATTTACTAATTTAGAATATTTAGACCAAATTTGCTCGTTAGCTAATCTAAGATCGTCCATTGTTACCTCATCG
The DNA here is from genome assembly GCA_030789695.1 of Scilla litardierei. Classification (NCBI taxonomy): domain Eukaryota; kingdom Viridiplantae; phylum Streptophyta; class Magnoliopsida; order Asparagales; family Asparagaceae; genus Scilla; species Scilla litardierei. The sequence continues at coordinate 129,783,997 of CM061138.1, forward strand.
CCTTCATCCTCGCTATCATCGAAGGAAGACTCTTGATCATGCTCCTCTCTAGCCATGAAGCACTTGTGTGCTTGCTCCACTTGTTCATCATCCGACTCTCCACTTGAGGAGTCCTCGGAGTCGGTGAATGTCCCGACAAGCCCTTTCTAGTACCCTTTCTTGTACTTCTTGGACTTGTCGAACTTTGGCGCCTCCCACTTTTCCTTTTGCTTGTTTTGAGGACAATCCGTTTTCATATGTCCTGGCTTGTTGCATTTAAAGCACAAAGGAGAGGAGGCGTTAGAAGAACTAAATTTGGACTTGTTCTTGAAATTACCTTTCCGGAAGAACCGGTTGAACTTCTTTGCCATGAGGGCAATGGATTCCAAGTCCAACTCTTCTTCCGATTCTTCATCATCGGTAGATGTGGATGTAGATGGAGCGGCCTTGAACGCAATCGCCTTTTTCTTTGGCTTGTCTTGCTTCAAGTAGGACTTCATCTTATCCTGCAACTTTAGTTTGCTATCCTTGCCTACCTCATAAGACATCAAGGTACCCATTAGTTGGATAACAGTATACTTACTCATATCATTACCTTCCTCGATTGCAAATTTACGTTTTTTCCAACAAGAAGGAAGTCAGTTGATGATCTTCGAGACTTTCTCCTTTTGGGTGTAGGTTTTTCCAAGAGCCTCCAACTCGTTGGGGATGTCGACGAAGCGAGCATAGTACTCCTTCATCTTCTCACCCTGTTGCATATGAAATAATTCGTAATCTTTATTTACAACTATGAGTTTAGAGTCTCTTACCCTACTCGTTCCTTCATGCAAGATGAGGAGGGAGTTCCAGATTTGATATGCACTCTTACATGTGCATATCTAGTTGAAGTCATCGAGCTCCAAAGAACATTGCAAGGCATTCATTTCCTTGGCATTGCTTACTTCCGCGTCGACCTCCGCGGTAGTCCACTTCGCGAAATATTCTTCTTCGGGCTCGACGTACTCCGTCAACGTGGCTCTCCACAATGAAGCACTCTGGAGGAAAGTTTCCATCCGGTATTTCCAGTACCCGTAGTTGGTACTGACGTGCGTTTATATTTCATATATTCACGCACGTTTTATTTTATGTTTCTCCGTGTTTTTCCGCCGTCTTTTATTCGTTTTCTTGTATTTTCTCGTTTTCTTTCACTTTTCTTTGTTTATCCATGATTGCAGGGGATTGACCACGTAGGGGACGTTTAACGATGATATCCCAAGTCCCCGGAGCAACGGGAGAAGTCACGCGTGATCCAGGGGGTCAAACATCGAAGAATTCATCTTTCAGCCCCTCACCCGGTCGGTTGGTCATCTCCAACCGATCGGGTGATGCACGCGTGCACCACCCGGTCTCAGCTGGAGCTCACATGGAAGTCACCCGACCGGTTCGCAGACCGGTTCAGCGGGGGCATGTTCTCTGTTTTCTCGAGCAAAATGCCAACCGATCGGGTGACTCTCACCCGATCGGTTCATCTGTAGCTGAAGATGAAGAGCTGAAGACACGGGCGCCAAACCGATCGCTTCACCCGATGGCTCCAAGATCCAACCGGTCACTCAAGAACTCACCCGACCGGTTCATGTGATCGGGTGAAAGCTCGCCGTTTTCTGTTATTATTTTGTAACGGATCAACCGATCGGTTGACTTGTCAACCGATCGGTTGATGCGAGAGTCTATAAATAGAACCCCTAGGGTTCCAGAAACGGGGAGCTGCTAGTTTTTTACTGTTTTCTCACTTTGTGACGGCTGTAATTGTTACTCTTTTGTAAGTTTTCAGATCTTTCTCAAATTTTAGTATTGTCTTATCTACTCTATTACTTCCGCATTGCAATTGTCCGATTATGATTCCAACGGTTAATTTTTATTTAGATCACTTTTTCATGGATTTTTGTGAGTAGTTCCCAAATCTGGGATTTTGGTGGAAACCCCTTCGGGGGCTCTTCCCGATGCGTCCATAGGGTTAGGAAATCGATAGGGATTAGGAATCTAACGGTTACGCGGGGTGTTTCATTGTCATCGGCGGGAAAAAGACCGCCTTTGACCGTTGGGCCAAGGGGGAATAAACTTGGCGGTTGACTCCCTAGCCATAGCTCACACCCATAGCGTAGACGTCGAATCCTAGCACGCGGGAGCGGCAGGATGAGACGTTGGGAGTTATCGTTGCGGGCTTAGTGCTCCCGGGATCGATCAGTGTTAATGGACACGGGAGTGCCCACTGATCGAATTCGGGAAGTCCGGTGTATCATCCTGGGCACCGACCGGAATATCGGGCCCATGGGACGCCGGTACCACTTTCAGAGGCAACGTCTCACCATTAGACCCTAATCCCGATCGTTATCCATACCCGTAGGCCGTAACGGCGAGAGCCGCTCGTTGGAGCGGAAACCAAAGTCTCGGGTTTATTTCTTTATTGTTCATACCCTTTATTTCTTTCCGTGACAACCATTTACCGATTCGGGCTAGCTCGCCCCTCGGGGTGATTTAGGTCCTACCTGACCCAAGCACAACCTCGCCTCCCTGAGTTCGATATTCCCGCACACTACACTAACCGTGCACTTGCGGTAAACGACATCGCGCCCACACCGCAGATCGCTGGGGCACCGGTCAAGTTTATGGCGCTGTTGCCGGGGATTCCTTCATGTCTAGGAGCGAGGAAGATGCCGGACATATTCTGGAAAATATGGCATCCAACAATGAGTGGTGGTGTGATGACGTGCGTTTATATTTCATATATTCACGCACGTTTTCTTTTGTGTTTCTCCGTGTTTTTCCGCCGTCTCTTATTCGTTTTCGTATATTTTCCCGTTTTCTTTCACTTTTCTTTGTTTATCCATGATCGCAGGGGTTCGACCACGTAGGGGACGTTTAACGATGATATCCCAAGTCCCCGGAGCAACGGGAGAAGTCACGCGTGATCCAGGGGGTCAAACGTCGAAGAATTCATCTTTCATCCCCTCACCCGATCGGTTGGTCATCTTCAACTGATCGGGTGATGCACGCGTGCACCACCCGGTCTCTGCCGCAGCTCACAAAGAAGTCACCCGACCGGTTCACAGACCGGTTCTGCGGGCGGCTGTTCTCTGTTTTTTCGAGCAGAATTCCAACCGATCGGGTGACTCTCACCCGATCGGTTCATCTGTAGCTGAAGAAGAAGAGCTGAAGACACGGGCGTCGAACCGATCGGTTCACCCGACTGCTTCAAGATCCAACCGGTCGCTCAAGAACTCACCCGACCGGTTCATGAGATCGGGTGAAAACTCGCTGTTTTCTGTTATTTATTTGTAACGGATCAACCGATCGGTTGACTTGTCAACCGATCGGTTGATGCGAAGTTCTATATATATAACCCCTAGGGTTCCAGAAACGGGAGTTGCTGTTTTTCTACTGTTTTCTCACTTTGTGACGGCTGTAATTGTTACTCTTTTGTAAGTTTTCAGATCTTTGTAAAATTTTAGTATTGTCTTTATTACTCTATTACTTCCGCATTGCAATTGTCCGATTATGATTTCAACGGTTAAATTTCATTTAGATTGCTTTTTCATGAATTTTTGTGAGTAGTTCCCAAATCTGGGATTTTGGTGGAAACCCCTTCGGGGGATCTTCTCGATGCGTCCATAGGGTTAGGAAATCGATAGGGAGTAGGAATCTAACGGTTACGCTGGGTGTTTCATTGTCATTGGCGGGAAAAAGACCGCCTTTGACCGTCGGGCCAAGGGGGAATAAACTTGGCGGTTGACTCCCTAGCCATAGCTCACGCCCTTAGCGTAGACGCCGAATCCTAGCACGCGGGAGCGACAGGATGAGACGTTGGGAGATATCGTTGCGGGCTTAGTGCTCCCGGGATCGATCAGTGTTAATGGACACGGGAGTGCCCACTGATCGAATCCGGGAAGTCCGGTGTATCATCCTGGGCACCGACCGGAATATCGGGCCCATGGGACGTCGGTACCACTTTCAGAGGCAACGTCTCACCATTAGACCCTAATCCCGATCGCTATCCATACCCGTAGGCCGTATCGGCGAGGGTCTCTCGTCGGGTTGGAAACCAAAATCCCGGGTTTACTTTCTTTTCGTTCACACCCCTTTTATTTTCTTTCGTGACAACCATCTACCGATTCGGGCTAGCTCGCCCCTCGGGGTGATTTAGGTCCTACCTGACCCAAGCACAACCTCGCCTCCCTGAGTTCGATATTCCCGCACCCTACACTAACCGTGAAACTTGCGGTAAACGACGCCGCGCCGCCGCGCCGCAAGCGGGGCGCCGGTCAAGTTTATGGCGCCGTTACCGGGGAGGCAACGTGCTTGTTATTTTAGGATCTCTTGAACCCTCGTGTCTAGCTCACATCCCTACCTCGCGATAATTTTCGCATTCTCCTTTTTCTTTTTTCTTTTTCTTATTTTTATTTCTTATTTTATCTGTTTCTTTCCCACTTGTCGCTTCACGGGTGTTTGTTGATTTTCATGCGCAGGAGTTCAAGGAGTCTTGATGACTTGATTCCCCTCGATCCAGAGATTAACGCCACCCTTAGGCGTTTGGCCGCCGAGAAGCGAAGAAGAGAAGATCCCGAATCCATGGAGGAGAACACCCCGCCTCAAAAGTCTCTGCTGGAGTACTCGATGCCATCCATCGAGTCTACTTCCGCCATCCGTCCTCCAGCTATTGCGGCTCAAAGCTTTGAGCTGAAGCCGTCTCTAGTGACATGGATCCAGCAGGATCAGTTTGCGGGTGCACCCATGGAGAGCCCGATCGAGCACCTAGACTCCTTCTTGGATAAGTGTGACACCTTCCGGATTAATGGTGTCACGACAGAGGCTATCCGTCTGAAGCTGTTCCCCTTCTCTTTGCGAGATAAAGCCAAGCAATGGCTAAGGGGGAAGGACCCCAACACTTTCAACACCTGGGAGAAGCTCTCCAACGCTTTTCTGACAAAGTTCTTTCCTCCGGGGAAGACCATGAAGTTGAGGAGTGAGATCTCCTCCTTCTCCCAGGCCAGCCACGAGTCCTTGCATGAAGCTTGGACGAGATATAAAGAGATGCAAAGAAGATGCCCTCACCATGAGCTTCCGAAGTGGCAGATTATTAATCTGTTCTACAATGGGTTGAGGGATGACCTGAAATCTTCTATGGACGCCGCGGCTGGGGGTTCCTTCATGTCTAGAAGTGAGGAGGATGCCGGGCATATTCTGGAAAATATGGCATCCAACAATGAGCGGTGGTGTGACGAGAGAGCCACACCAAGATCTGGGGGTATACACAGAGTCGAGGACGTCGACAAACTTTCAAGCAAGTTTGACTTGCTTTCGACCCAGATCTCCGCACTAATGGTAGGAGCCGGTGGGGCCGGTACACAGCAAATTTCTGCGGTAGAGTCCGAATTCTTTGGGGAATTCGACGGTGGTGACATCTCGCCACCATTGGATCAGGCGAGCGCACTATTTTACAACCCTACGGGAAATGCGCCGTATCCGCCAAGGACAAATTCCAACCCAGCATACTCTCCAAACAACCGGAACCACCCGAACTTCAGTTACCGGCCACCATTTCAGCCCTCACCGCCTCAGCAGCCGCAGCAACAAACTTATCAGCCGGCTAGGCCACAGCAGCAACCATTTCAGCAACAATCTTACGCCCCCAGGAATCAGCAGCCGTTCCAGCAGCAGCAGCAGTATGGCCAACAGAGGGCCGTCTCTCCGGTTGAGTCTCTCTTGACTCAATATATTACCAACCAGGAGAGGATCAACCAAAAGCTGGAAATGGGTCAGCGGACCCTCACGGACCAAGTAACCCAGCTGGGGTTACAAGTGGCGAACCTTGCGAGGTCACAAAACCAATTACCGCCACAACCGGAGGTGAACCCGAGGGGAGAAACCCAAACATCGGCACTCGTGCACGAGCACGCAAATGTGTCCGCTATCGTTCTGAGAAGCGGGACACAAATTCTGACTAGAGTGCCCCCTAGCAACCCGGAAGCACCATTGGTCGTTGAGAAACCGATCGAAAAATCAAACGACACCGGTGCTTCGTCATCAAATCCTATGACTCCGGAGGGAGTCTCTGAAGAAGAGAAGGAGAAGAGGGGGGAAGAGAGCCCTAAAGTGTATAAACCCGTTGTGCCATTTCCACAACGGTTGGCTCAGGCAAAAATTGATGAGAAATATGGCAAGTTCTTCGCCATGGTCAAGGACCTGAGTTTGCAGATCCCCTTCCTAGAAGCAATCGAAACAATCCCCTCCTATGCAAAATTCTTGAAAGATTTGGTGACTAGAGGGTCTAGAAAAGAGAAAGTAGTGTTGACGGCGGAGTGTAGCGCTCTTATCCAGAGGGCAAATCCGCCGAAACTTAAAGACCCGGGGAGCTTCTCTATTCCTTGCATGATCGGGGCAGTGAAGATTCATCGCGCACTCGTCGATCTCGGAGCGAGTGTTAGTTTGATGCCCTTGTCAATGTACAGAAGGATAGGGATGGGCGATTTGGAGCCCACCGGTATGACCCTACAACTAGCTGACCGATCGGTCAAATATCCGGTGGGAGTTGTGGATGACCTCCCCGTGAATGTGAGAGGGGTGCATGTGCCTGTGGACTTTGTAGTCATGGACATGCCCGAAGACGCACACACCCCCATTATCCTGGGACGGCCTTTCATGGCCACTGCTGGCGTTCTAATAGATGTGAAGAACGGAAAACTATCTTTGAACGTCAGCGGAGAGAAAGTTGAGTTTGATCTGGGATTATCCATGAAGCACCCCGATCCCCCTGACGATCCTGGATGCAATTTGCTTGAGATAGAAGAAGAAAAAGCTGTAGAGGAGAGCTCCTGGGAGATTCTCCTGAGAAACCCCCCCCCCCCCCCCCCCCCGATGACTTGGGGGATTCAGAAGATGGAGACGGCCCCGAGAACAAAGAAGCTGCTGGAGAACCGAGTGCAGCAAGAACGACCCCTCCCGGGTTCCCCAAGGCTCCTCCTGTGAGGAGAACGGGGAAAGAGCCCATGGACCTCACTAAAGACGAGGTCCGGATCCTGAAGAAGATGGCGGGAAGCGCCAACACCAAGGAAAAGCCCCGGATCCCAAGAGCAAAGGGAGGGTAGTCGAGCAATTATTTTTCCAGCCACTGACTACTCCAAGCGCCTTCAGCTCCAATGAGAAAGAGATGCCGAAATTTGGGCATCACCCGTACCAACCACCATGAGCATCTCTTGCGGGCGTCGAGCCAACGACGTTAAACAAGTGCGCTTCATGGGAGGCAACCCATGTTCTAAACTTTTTCTCCAATTTTTAGCGTTATTTTTTACTTTATTTTATCTATTTTTATAAATAAAATCAGCCGCGAGAGCATCCATTCGGGGACTTAAACAAATCTATTGGTTTTTGCAGGAAACAAGCTCCAACCGATCGGTTGACAACTCACCCGATCGGTTGGGATGTATCTGATACATGCCGAGATCTGCCGCCATATGACCCGATCGGTTGAGTAATGAAGAGACCGGGTGGCAGACCGGGTGAGCTGGGGAGAACTCTCGGGAAATTTTCGGGGAAAACCACCCGATCGGTTGAGTTCAAACGCGATCGGTTGAAGCAACCGGGTGAGCAGCCCTGAATTCTCGGGAAAAACTTGGTAAGCGGCCAACCGATCGATTGACATGTCAACCGATCGGTTCGCCTGTCGTTGTTGACTGACTGAACTTTCGAAATTTGGCTACCCGATCGGGTGGGTTCCCACCCGATCGGTTCACTTTCGCCCCTATAAATAACCTTGACACACGGCGACCGCCACCCGACCTCGAAAAACCCCCTTCACGCGATTTCACACCTTCCAGCTGTGGAATCGACTTCCTCCACCCCACATACTGTCCCTAAACCCTCATCCCCCCTCGCTCACATACTTCCCCACCTCCGCCACCTCGCCATAGTCGACATTCCATTATCAAACCCCCCAAACCCTAACCCTAGCCCCAAAATTTTCAAAATTCTGTTCTTGTCAGATCAACGAGCGGCGGCTTTCCGGATTGCTTTCTCCTACTACACGAGACCACCGGGCGCTCGATCTTGCTACATCGATGGGTAACATTCTTCCACTCTGCGCATCTTCAGTTTTATCTGTAATATCCTAAATTGGTGTGGTATGTCCTTCACTTGCCCTATATTCATCTTAAGTTCGCCACCCACATAGCCGCCATGTCTAAGAAGGTGAAAGAGATTGCATCATCTTCGCGCCGAGATCCGCTCCACGGCCCCTTTTCCCCCTCTTTCCTTGGCATAAACCCTTCTACGGAAGAGCAGTCTGACCGTTTGCGAGCACTGCTTCATCGTCCGATGAGACCCACACTCTTCGCCGACCACCCCACACTCGAAGCTCTAGGGCTTTCGAACGGCGTAGCGAGAATTTTCAACTGTATCGGGTGCCATACCCTCTCTCACATCCATGCTCTCATACACAGAAATCTCACGCTTGAATTCCTCAGTTCCCTCGAGTTGTTTGATGGAGGTTTCTCCTTCCGCGCTTTCAATTATGACTTTTCTCTGGGTTTCATCATGGTGAACAATATGCTTAATCTCCGTCACCCCGATCCTGATAATGAACATTCCACCCATGATCGGACTGACATCTACTCTCAATTTCGGGCTGATGGTGTTTGGCAACGATTTACCCGGTTCACCACCTTTCCACCCGAGGCTCCTGCCTCCTACATTATTCACCCGTGTTACCGCCTTGCCCATTGCATCCTCGCCAACACTGTTTTCGCCCGTGTGGATGTGTCCACCGTATCTAGGGATGAGCTCTTCTTTCTCTATGCCATGTCCGATGACAGGATCCTTGGGCACGTCCCTATGCCCATAAACACCGCTCATTGGATCATCCACGAAATTTTCGCTGTTAGTCGCGCCACTTCCGGTTCCATCTGTTGTGGTGGGATGATCACTCTTATTGTCAGTTGTGTTCTGAGGGTACCTCCCGACCTCCCTATTTTGCCTGGGCGTAGCCGTATTGATCGCGATTACTTGATCGACATCAATATGCTCACTCCCTTCGGTGAAGACCGTGCTGTCTACCTCTACAGCCCCGCCTGCGAACCTTTCGCGATCCTGCCACCTTTGGCCCCTTTGCGGGTACCCTATACCCCGTCTCGCCTTCCTTGGGAATTTTACCCCGATCCTTGGTATTCTCCATTAGTGCATCTGCCACCCTTGGATCCTCCCGATTGGCACCCAACTGTCGGCCCACCTAGTACGATCTTCTTCCACCACAGCCCCCCGGTGCACATCGATCCTCCCGTGCTCCAGCCTGTCGCCCCTCCTTCACACATAGGCACACCCTCCTCTTCCTCTGAGGATTCTTTCATTCACTATTCCCCTCCCTCCTCCCCCTCCCCCTACCATTCCAGTACCAGCGATTCCGATTGACTCCACCTTGCACATATCTGGATTTCATTGCTCATATCATTTCGCTAGCACTTTCTGGTCTAGCTTGGGAGACGTCTATTTTTGGTGTGCTGTCGTGTTTTGTTTGTTTTTCTCATTTTTTGTGTGTGTGCTTGTTTTTCATTTTTTGAGTGTCGTGTCGTGTGCCTTTTATTTTTATTTTTATTTTCGTATTATTTTGATTTCGATTTTAATCTTTCTTTCTTTTTTAATTTTATCTATGTGTTTTCCTCGTTTTCATTTCTTTTTGTGTCAGTGCGTATTCCCCCCCTTTTTCATTGCCCTCCCGTACTCACTCATATTGCATTGAGGGCAATGCAAACTTCAGCTTGGGGGAGTCGCACTGTGTGCGTCGTTTGAGTCCTTCTTTTTTTCGTTTTTTGTGTCGTTTTCATCGTGTTTTTATTTTTTTTCTTTTCTTCTCTTTTAGCTCTTTCTCCTAGAGATGAATCCTATGATGAATCGCCACAAAGTCACACACACCTAGCATTGCATCGATAATCACACTCACTAACCCTAGGATTTCGAGTCCTCTTGCATTTCACGCATCGCGGGTACACTTAGCTTTTTGTGAGTCGTGTGTCGTGACTAGCATTGGTGTGCTTCTGCCTTGTGATTTTACTTTATATACCTGTCCAGGAATGACCCCTAGATTATCATGCTCCGATTTGAATATGCGGTATTTGTTTCCAGTGTTTGCATGCTATATTTATATCGTATACTTCAATTCGCATGCGTCGGGATTCCACAACTAAGGATTAGGATAACCCATATAGCCTACGCTCTATTTAGCGAGAATAGTTTCCTTTGCCCAAGTGTTTAGATTTCGACTTCTATTTTTGTTTTACTTGGTGCAAATCCCCTCGTCGTGTACCGTTCTCCCACTTGGGAGAGTACACATGTGTATAGCCAATATCCCAAAAATCAAAAAAAAAAGGAGAAAAGAAAAGAAAAACCCAAAAAGAAAAGAAAAATCTTGTATAGCCCAAAAATCCAAAAAAAAATACAAATACCCAAAACCCAAAAAAAAAATTTCCGTGTGAATATTTTTTTATACTTGCCAAGAATAAAGGGAAGGCGAGAATTTGCACCGAGTGTTCTTCTCCACATCATCTTAACCCCCATCGTTATCGAAAACACTTGGCTTAGGAACTTTTTAGCTGGTATCTAGGCTATAGTGGCGTGATTTCCTTAACCCTAGTTGTGGAGTCCCCGATGCATGATACGCTTCTATTCTAACTCTTCTCATGCATGCTTGAACTTATATTCGCCGCTTATTTCAATTCGGATCGATATTTTGGGTCATATCTTGGATTTGTGTATATCGAGCCTCATAGCACATCGTAGAAAGCATCACCATTTGCTAGCACACGACGACGCTCACTTGCGCTTCACCGCGTAGACCCACGACACTTATTTGGACTCGCTTTCCTAGGTTTAGTGGTGTGATTTGGCGTTTGCTTGCTTGGTGTGTCGTTTCTGATTTTGGTGGCTCTGATGGACGATCTCGGGTTTAGAGTTTTCTTTTCCTTTCTTCCTCTCTATTTTTCCCTTCCGAGCTCCTACTCTCACTCGTCTTCCTCGAGGACGAGGAAGAGTTCAGCTTGGGGGATTTTGATGTGCGTTTATATTTCATATATTCACGCACGTTTTCTTTTGTGTTTCTCCGTGTTTTTCCGCCGTCTCTTATTCGTTTTCGTATATTTTCCCGTTTTCTTTCACTTTTCTTTGTTTATCCATGATCGCAGGGGTTCGACCATGTAGGGGACGTTTAACGATGATATCCCAAGTCCCCGGAGCAACGGGAGAAGTCACGCGTGATTCAGGGGGTCAAACGTCGAAGAATTCATCTTTCAGCTCCTCACCCGATCGGTTGGTCATCTTCAACCGATCGGGTGATGCACGCGTGCACCACCCGGTCTCTGCCGCAGCTCACAAAGAAGTCACCCGACCGGTTCACAGACCGGTTCTGCGAGCGGCTGTTCTCTGTTTTTTCGAGCAGAATTCCAACTGATCGGGTGACTCTCACCCGATCGGTTCATCTGTGGCTGAAGAAGAAGAGCTAAAGACACGGGCGTCGAACCGATCGGTTCACCCGACTACTCCAAGATCCAACCGGTCGCTCAATAACTCACCCGACCGGTTCATGAGATCGGGTGAAAACTCGTTGTTTTCTGTTATTTATTTGTAACGGATCAACCGATCGGTTGACTTGTCAACCGATCGGTTGATGCGAAGTTCTATATATAGAACCCCTAGGGTTCCAGAAACGGGAGTTGCTGTTTTTCTACTGTTTTATTTCCTTATGACGGCTGTAATTGTTACTCTTTAGTAAGTTTTCAGATCTTTCTAAAATTTTAGTATTGTCTTTATTACTCTATTACTTCCGCATTGCAATTGTCCGATTATGATTTCAACGGTTAAATTTCATTTAGATTGCTTTTTCATGAATTTTTGTGAGTAGTTCCCAAATCTGGGATTTTGGTGGAAACCCCTTCGGGGGCTCTTCCCGATGCGTCCATAGGGTTAGGAAATCGATAGGGAGTAGGAATCTAACGGTTACGCGGGGTGTTTCATTGTCATTGGCGGGAAAAAGACCGCCTTTGACCGTCGGGCCAAGGGGGAATAAACTTGGCGGTTGACTCCCTAGCCATAGCTCACGCCCTTAGCGTAGACGCCGAATCCTAGCACGCGGGAGCGGCAGGATGAGACGTTGGGAGATATCGTTGCGGGCTTAGTGCTCCCGGGATCGATCAGTGTTAATGGACACGGGAGTGCCCACTGATCGAATCCGGGAAGTCCGGTGTATCATCCTGGGCACCGACCGGAATATCGGGCCCATGGGACGTCTGTACCACTTTCAGAGGCAACGTCTCACCATTAGACCCTAATCCCGATCGCTATCTATACCCGTAGGCCGTATCGGCAAGAGTCTCTCGTCGGGTTGGAAACCAAAGTCCCGGGTTTACTTTCTTTTCGTTCACACCCCTTTTATTTTCTTTCGTGACAACCATCTACCGATTCGGGCTAGCTCGCCCCTCGGGGTGATTTAGGTCCTACCTGACCCAAGCACAACCTCGCCTCCCTGAGTTCGATATTCCCGCACCCTACACTAACCGTGAAACTTGCGGTAAACAACACCGTGCCGCCGCGACGCAAGCGGGGCGCCGGTCATGTGACGAGAGAACCACACCAAGATCCGGGGGTATACACAGAGTCGAGGACGTCGACAAACTTTCAAGCAAGTTCGACTTGCTTTCGACCCAGATCTCCGCACTAATGGTAGGAGCCGGTGGGGCCGGTACACAGCAAATTTCAGCGTTAGAATCCGAATTCTTTGGGGAATTCGACGGTGGTGACATCTCACCACCGTTGGATCAGGCGAGCGCACTATTTTACAACCCCACGGGAAATGCGTCGTATCCGCCAAGGACCAATTCCAACCCGGCCTACTCTCCAAACAACCGGAACCACCCAAACTTCAGTTACCGGCCACCATTTCAGCCCTCGCCGCCTCAGCAGCCGCAGCAACAAACTTATCAGCCGGTTAGGCCACAGCAAAGTCAGGTTCAGCAGCAATCATTTCAGCAGCAACCTCAGCAACAATTTTACGCCCCCAGGAACCAACAGCCATTCCAGCAGCAGCAGCAGTATGTCCAACAGAGGGCCGTCTCTCCGGTTGAGTCTCTCTTGACTCAATATATTACCAACCAGGAGAAGATCAACCAAAAGCTGGAAATGGGTCAGCGGACCCTCACGGACCAAGTAACCCAGATGGGGTTACAAGTGGCGAATCTTTCAAGGTCACAAAACCAATTGCCGCCACAACCGGAGGTGAACCCGAGGGGAGCAACCCAAACATCGGCACTCGTGCACGAGCACGCAAATGTGTCCGCTATCGTTCTGAGAAGCGGGACACAAATTCCTACTAGAGTGCCCCCTAGCAAACCGGAAGCACCATTGGTCGTTGAGAGACCGATCGAAAAATCAAACGACGCAGGTGCTTCGTCATCAAATCCTATGACTCCGGAGGGAGTCTCTGAAGAAGAGAAGAAGGAGGAGGAAGAGAGCTCGAAAGTGTTCAAACCCGTTGTGCCATTTCCATAACGGTTAGCTCAGGCCAAAATTGATAAGAAATATGGCAAGTTCTTCGCCATGGTAAAGGACCTGAGCCTGCAAATCCCCTTCCTAGAAGCAATCGAAACAATCCCCTCCTATGCGAAATTCCTGAAAGATTTGGTGACTAGAGGGTCTAGAAAAGAGAAAGTAGTATTGACGACGGAGTGTAGTGCTCTCATCCAGAGGGCAAATCCGCCGAAACTCAAGGACCTGGGGAGCTTCTCAATTCCTTGCACGATCGGGGCAGTAAAGATTCATCGTGCACTCGTCGATCTCGGAGCGAGTGTTAGTTTGATGCCCTTGTCGATGTACAAAAGGATAGGAATGGGAGATTTGGAGCCCACCGGTATGACCCTACAACTAGCTGACCAGTCGGTCAAATATCCGGTGGGAATTGTGGATGACCTACCCGTCAATGTGAAAGGGGTGCATGTGCCAGTGGACTTTGTAGTCATGGACATGCCTGAAGACGCACACACCCCGATCATCCTGGGACGGCCTTTCATGGCCACTGCTGGCGTTTTGATTGATGTAAAGAACGGAAAACTCTCTTTAAACGTCAGTGGAGAAAAAGTTGAGTTTGATCTAGGGTTGTCCATGAAGTGCCCCGATCCCCCTGATGACCCTCGGTGTAATTTGCTGGAGATGGAAGAAGAAAAAGCTGTTGAAGAGAGCTCCTGTGAGATTCTCTTAAGAAACCCCCCCCCCCCCCCCCCCCCCCGATGACTTGGGGGATTTAGAAGAACAAGACGGCCCCAAGAACAAAGAAGCTGCTGGAAAAGCGAGTGCAGCAAGAACGACCCCTCCCGGGTTCCCCAAGGCTCCTCCTGCGAGGAGAACGGGAAAAGAGCCCATGGACCTCACTAAAGACGAGGTCAGGATCCTAAAGAAGATGGCAGGAAGCGCCAACACGAAAGAGAAACCCCCGGATCCCAAGAACAAGGAGAGGGTAGTTGAGCAAATATTTCTCCAGCCGTTGACTACTCCAAGGGCCTTCAGCTCCAATGAAGAAGAGATGCCGAACTTCGGGCATCACCCGTATCAACCACCGTGAACATCTCTTGCGGGCGTCGAGCCAACGACGTTAAACAAGTGCGCTTCATGGGAGGCAACCCATGTTCTAAACTTTCTCCCCATTTTTTAGCGTTATTTTTGACTTTATTTTATCTATTTTTATAAATAAAATCAGCCGCGAGAACAGCCGTTCGGGGACTTAGACAAATCTGTTGGTTTTTGCAGGAACAAAGCCCCAACCGATCGGTTGATAACTCACCCGATCGGTTGGGATGTATCTGATACATGCCGAGATCTGTCCCCATATGACCCGATCAGTTGAGGAATGAAGAGACCGGGTGACAGACCGGGTGAGCTGGGGAGAACTCTCGGAAATTTTTGGGGAATATCAACCGATCGGTTGAGTTCGAGCGCGATCAGTTGATGAGACTGGGTGAGCAGCCCTAAGTTCTCGGGAAAATGAGTGGAGCGGCCAACCGATCGGTTGACAAGTCAACCGACCGGTTCGCCTGTAGCATTTCTTCGGCAAGGATTTCGACATAACCGTCAACCGATCGGGTGACAAGTCACCCGATCGGTTCGACTTAAAACCCTAAAAATACCCCCAACCGCCCGTTCGATCCGCACTCGCCATTTTCAAATCCGTATCCGCCGTTTCACCTCTCCCTCGTGCGCCTGCCCTCTTTCTTCCCTTCAATCAACCTCAATCGCATTTTCCCCCATCCCCCTACCTATCCACCATCGATTTCTCTCCATTCTCCTCGATTCCACCAATACACAAAACCCTAACCTCCACCCGTTTTCCCCAATTTCGAAGCTTGCTGAAGAGATCGCTGCGGCTTCACAGCGTGCTCCAATCGAGTAGCATCGGGGCGTCTACGAGCAACTATCTTCATCTCATTTGGGTAAACTCACTCCTTTGCTTAATTTTAATCTTACCCCAAATATTCCATTTGCTTGTTGGTCGTATTTCGTGTTTGTGTTGAATTCATTGTACTCTTACGCACCTACGCGCACGAACGACACCCACACAATGCCTCCCCGCCGTGTTAAGCCCATCGACGCCAGCTCTTCGAACCCTAGGCCCACTCGTCGTACCCGTCGCACACAGCCCACCACCTCCAACCCATCCACCACACCACGCACCACTTCCCCACCTCACGTTTACGATCCCGAATATGGGATGCAATTCCAAACCGATGACCATGCCGACCGATTCGTGGCCATGGTCCTCCTATCTGGTCAGGGTGGTCGGATAACCGAGGAGTCCGTCGACCGAGACCTCCCGTTTCTTCAAAGCTTCATTCGCCACATCCGTGAAGACCCACCCGACGTCTCCGAGCTCCACATTCCACCCCCCACGACTCCTGGTCCTCAGCGCAGGCCCCCGTCACCACCCCCAGAGGGTGGTGCCCCTGCTTGATTTTTCTCTCCCACTTTTGCCCCCCCCCCATATTTGTGCCCATCTGTCTTTTCGGGGCCCTGCTTTGTCTCTGTCGGGGGGAACTATTTGCGTGTTGCTTTCTGAATTCACCTCTTTTGTTTTTGACTCCCCCTTGCATATCTCTGGATCTCATTGATCATATTATTTTGCTAGCACTGTCATGTTTAGCTTGGGGGACGTCTACTTTTGTGTGCTGTCGTGTTTTGTTTGTTTTTCTCATTTTTGTGTGTGTGCTTGCTTTTCATTTTTTGAGTGTCGTGTCGTGTGGTTTTATTTTTATTTTTATTTTCGTGTCGTTTGATTTTGATTTTGATCTTTCTTTCTTTTTCAGTTTCATCAATGTGTTTTCCTCGTTTTCATTTCTTTTTGTGTCAGTGCGTATTTCCCCCCCACTTTCATTGCCCTCCCGTACTCACTCATATTGCATTGAGGGCAATGCAAACTTCAGCTTGGGGGAGTCGCACTGTGTGCGTCGTTTGAGTCCTTCTTTTTCGTTTTTTTGTGTCGTTTTCATCGTGTTTTTATTTTTTCTTTTCTTCTTTTTAGCTCTTTCTCCTAGAGATGAATCCTATGATGAATCGCCACAAAGTCACACACACCTAGCATTGCATCGATAATCACACTCACTAACCCTAGGATTTCGAGTCCTCTTGCATTTCACGCATTGTGGGTCCACTTAGCTTTTTTGTGAGTCGTGCGTCGTGCCTGTCTATTTGGTGTGCTTCTGCTTTGTGATTTTACTTTATATACCTGTCCAGGAATGACCCCTAGATTATCATGCTTCGATTTGAATATGCTGTATTTGTTTCTACTATATGCATGCTATATTTATATCGTATATTTCAATTCGCATGCGTCGGGATTCCACAACTAAGGACTAGGATAACCCATTTAGCCTATGCTCTATTTAGCGAGAATAGTTTCCTTTGCCCGAGTGTTTAGATTTCGACTTCTTTTTTGTTTTACTTGGTGCAAATCCCCTCGTCGTGTACCGTTCTCCCACTTGGGAGAGTGCACATGTGTATAGCCAAAAACCAAAAAATCCAAAAAAGAAAAGAGAAAAGAAAAGAAAACCCCAAAAAGAAAAGAAAAGAAAAATTTTGTATGGCCAAAAAGCCAAAAAAAAATACAAATACCCAAAACCCAAAAAAATTTCCGTGTGAATATTTTTTTCCTACTTGTCGAGAATAAAGGGAAGGCGAGAATTTGCACCGAGTGTTCTACTCCACATCATCTCAACCCCCTTCGTTATCGAAAACACTTGGCTTAGGAACTTTTTAGCTAGTATCTAGGCTATAGTGGCGTGATTTCCTTAACCCTAGTTGTGGAGTCCCCGATGCATGATACGCTTATATTCTTACTCTTCTCATGCATGCTTGAACTTATATTCGCCGCTTAATTCAATTCGAATCTATATTTGGGTCATATCTTGGATTTGTGTATATCGAGCCTCATAGCACATTGTAGAAAGCGACACCATTTGCTAGCACACGACCACACTCACTCGCGCTTCACCGCGTGGGCCCACGACACTTATTTGGACTCGTTTTCCTAGGTTTAATGGTGTGATTTGGCGCTTGCTTGCTTGGTGTGTCGTTTTTGATTTTGGTGGCTCTGACGGACGATCTAGGATTTAGAGTTTTCTTTTTCTTTCTTCCTCTCTATTTTTCCCTTCCGAGCTCCTACTCTCACTCGTCTTCCTCGAGGACGAGGAAGAGTTCAGCTTGGGGGATTTTGACGTGCGTTTATATTTCATATATTCACGCACGTTTTCTTTTGTGTTTCTCCGTGTTTTTCCGCCATCTTTTATTCGTTTTCTTGTATTTTCTCGTTTTCTTTCACTTTTCTTTGTTTATCAATGATTGTAGGGGATTGACCACGTAGGGGACGTTTAACGATGATATCCCAAGTCCCCAGAGCAACGGGAGAAGTCACGCGTGATCCAGGGGGTCAAACGTCGAAGAATTCATCTTTCAGCCCCTCACCCGGTCGGTTGGTCATCTCCAACCGATCGGGTGATGCACACGTGCACCACCCGGTCTCGGCCGGAGCTCACATGGAAGTCACCCGACCGGTTCGCAGACCGGTTCAGCGGGGGCCTGTTCTCTGTTTTCTCGAGCAAAATGCCAACCGATCGGGTGACTCTCACCCGATCGGTTCATCTGTAGCTGAAGATGAAGAGCTGAAGACACTGGCGCCAAACCGATCGCTTCACCCGACGGCTCCAAGATCCAACCGGTCACTCAAGAACTCACCCGACCGGTTCATGTGATCGGGTGAAAGCTCGCCGTTTTCTGCTATTATTTTGTAACGGATCAACCGATCGGTTGACTTGTCAACCGATCGGTTGATGCGAGAGTCTATAAATAGAACCCCTAGGGTTCCAGAAACGGGGAGCTGCTAGTTTTTTACTGTTTTCTCACTTTGTGACGGCTGTAATTGTTACTCTTTTGTAAGTTTTCAGATCTTTCTCAAATTTTAGTATTGTCTTATCTACTCTATTACTTCCGCATTGCAATTGTCCGATTATGATTCCAACGGTTAATTTTTATTTAGATCGCTTTTTCATGGATTTTTGTGAGTAGTTCCCAAATCTGGGATTTTGGTGGAAACCCATTCGGGGGCTCTTCCCGATGCGTCCAT
Source organism: Scilla litardierei (assembly GCA_030789695.1). Lineage (NCBI taxonomy): Eukaryota > Viridiplantae > Streptophyta > Magnoliopsida > Asparagales > Asparagaceae > Scilla > Scilla litardierei. The sequence continues at coordinate 129,802,649 of CM061138.1, forward strand.
AGGGTTAGAAAATCGATAGGGATTAGGAATCTAACGGTTACGCGGGGTGTTTCATTGTCATCGGCGGGAAAAAGACCGCCTTTGACCGTTGGGCCAAGGGGGAATAAACTTGGCGGTTGACTCCCTAGCCATAGCTCACACCCATAGCGTAGACGTCGAATCCTAGCACGCGGGAGCGGCAGGATGAGACGTTGGGAGTTATCGTTGCGGGCTTAGTGCTCCCGGGATCGATCAGTGTTAATGGACACGGGAGTGCCCACTGATCGAATCCGGGAAGTCCGGTGTATCATCCTGGGCACCGACCGGAATATCGGGCCCATGGGACGCCGGTACCACTTTCAGAGGCAACGTCTCACCATTAGACCCTAATCCCGATCGTTATCCATACCCGTAGGCCGTAACGGCGAGAGCCGCTCGTTGGAGCGGAAACCAAAGTCCCGGGTTTATTTCTTTATTGTTCATACCCTTTATTTCTTTCCGTGACAACCATTTACCGATTTGGGCTAGCTCGCCCCTCGGGGTGATTTAGGTCATACCTGACCCAAGCACAACCTCGCCGCCTTGAGTTCGATATTCCCGCACCCTACACTAACCGTGCACTTGCGGTAAACGACACCGCGCCCACACCGCAGATCGCTGGGGCGCCGGTCAGGTACCGTTGAAGAAGGGAGGCCTGGTCGAGGAGTGTCCTTCCATCACCGAAGAAGCTCCTTCACGGTTCCTGAAGGTGTTGTAGTCTGAAGGTGGACGTACGGTCTTGTTATCGTTGGAAGACATAGCTAGGTACTTGGCTCTGATACCAAATGTAATGCCCTACGTAGCTACTGCACAAGTACTAGAGGGGGGTTGAATAGTACTTTAAAATAATTAAGAAGATAATTCCTAGTTATCTTGCAAACTTCAACCAACAATGCAGAAATGTAAATGTGACAACAAAGAAATGCAATCGCAAACAAGACGATATAACGGGTTCGGATCCACCCAAGTCTCCCCGACTTGTTCTCGGTGATCCTACGTCCCAAACACCCGGATCCCCTCTGGCTACTTGAGTTAGAAACCTCTAACTCAAATTTTCACTATGAAATACTTGTAGAAAACCTCTACAAGATCAAATCATACACAAATGAAATTGTGACTCCCACAAACCAGGATCACAAACAACCTCTTACAACCGAGAGTAAAACACTTGCGAAAGCAATGTAAATGAAATAAGAACTTACCAACAAAATCCTATACCTTGAATATAACTTATGATTTAGGGCAAGGAGGATTTTGGAGGAGAAGAATAGCACCAAACCCTAGCTCCAAGTAGATGACCAGTAATGGAAGCCTAGGAGGATGTTGCTGACCTAGAATCAAGCACTTGGCTTGGAAGGCTCACAATCAATGAATCTATCTTTTGAAATAAGAGTGAGGGAGAGATTCTTGAATGAAATGAAAGAGCTTTGAATGAGAATTAATTGCTTCTCTTTGTTCTCTAAACTTCAATAAATATCAGCCTTGAATCCTATGAATGAGCACTCCAAGTATATATAGGATAGAGGAAAGAGAGAGTAAAATTCGTGGCATTTAATGCTCCAACGGCTCTATTCTGAAGCAGACTAGTCGGTCAAAGAAGAATCACTGACCGACTAGTTCATCAACTAGTCGGTCGGTGATTCAACATGAACCGACTAATTGAAGAACAGCCAAAAGTTAAAGTTCAGAAGATAGATAACTAGTCGATCCAAGAAGACTTGCCAACCGACTAGTTTCACAACTAGTCGGTCGGTGAGTCTTCTTTGACCGACTAAGAGTCAAAATAGTATAGGCCGAAATCAAGTTGAACTAGTCGGTTTGAGAACAAAATCCAACCGACTAGTTTCTCAACTAGTCAGTCGACAATCGTTCTTAGACCGACTAATGATAAACAGTAGCTCAGGCGAAAAACTGTACACAGAACTAGTCGGTCTAAGAAGGATTCCAAACCGACTAGTTTCACAACTAGTCGGTCGGTGAACCTTCTTGGACCGACTAACTGTAAACAGTAAGTGAGCTAAAATTAGTCAAGGCATTCTAGTCGGTTCAAGAAGCTTTGCCGACCGACTAGATTGCCATCTAGTCGGTTGGTTCTTCTTCTTGAATAAACTAACATGCACAAAAAGCCGCGAAACGAAGCGCGAAGCTTCGGGAAAGTTTGTATGGGCTTTTAATAAGATCCTAGCTCTAAGATAGGAGCGTTATGAAGATTAAAATGTAAGACCTACTCAAGGCTTAACATTCTACGAAACGAAGCTAGAAGACAATAAATAAAACTTGACGAACCGTCTTCAAATGCTTCGATCCGAATCTCTTGACTTCAAATAATGGTCCTTGAGCTTCAACAAAGCTTCAAGCATACGATCACGCGCTTTGAGAAGTCTCGAGACGTCGCTTTTGATGTTCATAGAAGTTGGCGACGATCTCCATAACTGCGCTCACAAAGAGTTAGTTCACGATATTTATGTTTGTTCATCATCAAAACCAAATCCAGGGAATCAATACTCAACACACAGTCGACTGTTAATCTGAACAGGCAACTGTAAATCCTTAAATAAGCGACTGTCAAATACTCTGAGAATTTCCAGAGAGCAGAGTCAATAAGTTGGCTCACAGACAGACGACTGTTGAAGCATACTCAGTCGACTGATCCAAGGGACAGTCGACTGAATATTCAACAGTAGTCGACTGGCCGTGAAAGACAGATCAAACTAGTTTGGGCAGAAGGATATACAGGCGACTGATTTACAAAACACAGTCGACTGTCACCAGGACAGGCGCCTGTGAATCATTCATCAGTGGCCTGTGTGAAATAATCAGAGAAGGCCCAAAACTATATTGTAAAAGTCTGTGCATAACAGGCGACTGTCGAATAATACACAGTCGACTGTCTTTGAGACAGGCGACTGTAAACTATTAAGCAGTCGACAGTTATAAACAATCCTTGCACAACCAATAGAGAAATGAATTGGAGTCTAAGGACGAATGGTCTAATGATGTCATATGACTGAATGTAGATGTGTGTCAGTGCTCCATCAATGTTCTACTTCTAAGCTACATACTAGAAGAGAAATAAAGAAAGTTACATTGACGAATTCTCTCTTCTATCCATCGTATGAGCTTGACGTCTTCACGGAGCTTCAATCATCATCTACGATCATCCGATCCATTTTCATTTGCCTTTCAATGATCTTTGTGAGTCATCCATTGCTAGTAGATCTTCATAATTGTCTTAGGCAATGGATTAACTGCAAAATAGGGGATTAGTCACAAGTATTTATGTTTTCTCATCATTAACACCAAGTAAGGAGAAGTCCAATACTCAACAAACACTTCTACATCTTCTTCACAAAGAAATGTTTCAAGCATTTCAATTGCATCTCCTAAGAAACCTAATGCAATTAATGTATGGGTTCCTAAGGATACATGTTTAGATATTAGAAAATCATACATTTCTAATTATATGCAATCTATTGTTCATTCTGTTAATTATTTAAGAAAGCCAAATTCTATTTGGGTTTGGCTTCCTAAGATCTAACCCCAAGGACCCTAAAGATAAGGGGTACCAATGCTTCATGTTTTATCTTTTCAGGTACCAAGAAAAGAAAAGTGGATCTTAGATAGCGGTTGTTCAAAACATATGACTGGAAACATCAACCTTCTTTTAACCATTCTGTAACGACTGGTTTTTCATGTATGGATTTTATTATATATATATTATATTATTAGATTACTTCCCCTTGATTGTGATTTCCATTTCCGTCTCTGTAGTTCTCTTTTCGTTCGTTTCGTCGTGATTTCCTAGATTCTTCCGTCGGTCGGCGTGTTTGAAGTAAGTCATTCGTGACGGGCTTCATAACGTCGATATCTTAGAGTTAGAACGAGCCTAGGAGACTTAGGAAACCATCCCAGAGCTTCGCGCTCCATTTCGGAACTTTCAGTGCACATTAGCCGGTATAAGAAGGGGCACCGACCGACTAGATGACGATCCAGTCGGTCGGAAAACCTTCTTGAACCGACTAGTGGGCTTTGATAAATGTTTAGGAGTTACTGTTTATCGTTAGTCGGTCTAAGAACGTTGGTTGACCGACTAGGTTGCAAACTAGTCGGTCGGCAATGCTTCTTTAACCGACTAACTCATTAATTATTTTTCGTACCAGTTACTGTTCACTTTTAGTCGGTCTAAGAACGTTCATCGACCGACTAGATGTCAAACTAGTCGGTCAGTAGTTGTTCTTTGACCGACTAACTCTTAGTTCAGGTTTTCGTCAGGGGTTATTGTTTACACTTAGTCAGTCTGCGTTGGTCAACCGACCGACTAGTTCCCAAACTAGTCGGTCAGTGGTTGCTCTTTGACCGACTAAACAGTACAGGAAACCCTAGTTTTTCCCTAGCCGCCACCAAACTCTATAAATACCCCCTCCAAACGTTTTCTTCTTCTTCCTCATGACCTAAAACCCTAGTTTCTCCCCCATTGAGCCCTCTTCTTCCTCAAACACTCAAACCTTCATCCCAAGCCCAAAATCCATCATCCAAACCCTCACTTAACACATTTTACCTCTCAACTTCCTCAAACTTTCATCAAACCCCCAAAATCCACATCCAAACCTATTTCTCCAGATTTTTCCCTCATTTCCAGATCTGAGCCGGATCGTTCTTCCGTTGCCGTGGTTGCTCGGCATCGTTCCTCCGCTTCTTCACGGTAATACTCGATTCCTTTAGTTTTAGCGTAACCCACATTGACATTTGTGAAACCCTAATAAAATGGATTATTAGACAATTAGGATTCTATTAAGAAATCGATTTAGAATCGTTGTTCTAATGATTGTTTTGCTATAACAGTGATCTATTCCGTAGTTAGCTTGTGTGACGATCTTCATTGCTCGTCAATCCCGGTATCAGGCAAGTGAAACTTGCATCTCTAGATTTGGGCCATGTCTTAGGCCATTTCCCTTGCTTTAGCGTAAAAGAGACTAGACGGTGAAAGGATAGCCGTCTAGACGCCATTGACCTAGCTTGACAACGAAGCTTGGTCCGTCACCTTCATCATGATTGTATGTCACGTTTACTTTCCCTTAACGGTACGCGTATTAACTGTTCATGTCATCCATGCATCCTTAACTGCTATTGCATTTTAACTGCCATGTTTAATTTAAATTAACGGTACGCGAATATGTTCATGTCATTGCATTTTGCCTGTCACGTTTAATTTCAATTAACGGTACGTGAATATCTGCTCATGTCATTGCATGCTTGAACACTCATCGTGATTGCGTAGCTTCGCTACATACTTGTACTATTTGTACCGGCTAGGCACCCGTTTTGTGGGCACAACCCTAGGCCAATTACAATTCTGGCTCGTGGTCCAGAAGACGAGCTCACTACAGCCTGCGGGCAATAGGGCACTCTCTGAGTGATCCCTTGTACATGACTACAGCCTGCGGGCAATAGGGCATCCATGTGTGGGTGATCCCTTGTACTTGTACTTGTTACTTGACATTACATGTCACAACTACCACTTGCTACTTGTACCTTGCCTTACTTGTTACTACCTTACTTTACTTGCCATGCACCATACTTTAACTGCTAGGTTGTTAGTTTACCTTTCTTTCAGTTTCCTTGCACAAGTCTTTCGACTTGCTGACATGTGCCCCTTTTCTCTTTTGGGTGACACATGTTAGAGCCCGAGCCTGAGATACTTGCTGTGGACGCGGTGTTCGCTGACGCTGAGTCAGAACCCGCGTTGATCGAGGACTTCGTAGACACTGGAGATCAGTCTTAGTGTCTATATTTGGTGTTGTTAGATTGCTTAGGTTGTCGGTGCGTGGCACCTAGTTTGATACTCTGTTATGTTTGTGTTTTGTTTGGCCTTGTTCTGGGCCTTTAGACTCTTTCCTGTTAGCCTGGTGGCTTTTTCTGTGATGTTGAATTGTTGTGGACGAACTTTGGGATTGGTATTTCATATCCGTCTCCTTTTTCTATTATTATTATTGTTGTTCCGTTTGCGTTTACAGGGACATGCTTATACTAAATTGACGCTTATCAGGCGTGCAGCTTCACAGCTCCACGTCTGAGTGGACCTTCTCACGTCTCGTCTCCATTTTAGTGAAGCGGGGCGTGACAGGTTTTAGTGGTGGCCCATGCAGGTCGCTCTGTAACTGCAATTATCGGGATAACGATAATAATATAAGATTGTCCAACAAATAAATTTGACATCCGAGCCCTAAGCTATGAGTCTAATTGTTTCGTTTTCTGTGTCATTAGATGGCAGGAAGGCGAATCACCCGTGGTGGAGGTAGTGGTGCGCCCCCTCATGACGAGGAACCTGAGCGGGAACCCACCAATGGAGAGATGATGCGGATGATGCTCCAGATGATGCAAGTGCAGCAGGGCGTGCTCCTGCAAGTCCAGAATGCTCCCCTTGCTCGAGCTGGTCGGGCACTTCCGGATGCCCCTCGCTCCAAGCCGGGAGCGAAGCAATTTTGGGAGCTGGGTCCCGCATATTTTGATGGGTCTGAGGGTCCTCTGGCTGCCGATGAGTGGATTCGAAACATTGAGGATAACCTGGCGATGGCGAAGATTAACCCAGCTGGATGGGTTGATTTGGCCAAGAGACAGTTGAAGGACAATGCCAGGAACTGGTGGGATGCTGAGGAGAAGATGTTGGAGGTGCCTATAGTTTGGGCTACCTTCAAGGCCAGATTTGATGGAGAGTTCTTCTCGAAGGCTGCTAGACAGGTGATGTTGCAGCGCTTCATAGATCTGAAGCAGGGGAGCTTGTTGGTGGATCAGTACCACCAGGAGTTCACGAGGCTCAGTCGGTTTGCACCAAAGATGGTGCAAGATGCCGATGAGAAAGCTCAGCGATTCCTTTATGGACTTGCCTTGGAGCTTCAGAGCTTTGTGACCTCTTCTGACCTGGAGACATATCAGAAGGTCCTGGTTGCCGCGAGACGGCAGGAGTTGAATTTGAACCAGAGGAATGGACATGTTTCAGGAGCTGGGAAGAGGCCTATGGAGCAGGCCAGGGCGGTGGTTAGGCCTGGTTTCAAGCCTAATCATTCGGTGCAGTTCAAGAGGCCAGGAGGGCCTATTCTGAAGACTTGCCATTTCTGCGGCAAGACCGGGCACCTCAGGGATCAGTGTAGGAGGTTCTTGGGGCAGTGTATTGTCTGTGGAGATCCTGCCCATACCATCAGGGAGTGTCCCAAGTCGAAGCAGCCTTGGCGGGCTCCTATTGCAGCACAGCCGTTGCAGCAGCGAGCTCCTGTGCCCGCTGGACGTGGAGCGTCTCTTGTTCCACAGAGACAGACCTTTCAGTGGGCCGTTCCACCGAGAGGGCAGGCTTTTCTGTTGACTGAGGAGGAGAGCATGGCCATGGATGAGGTTATCACATGTAACCTCCCTCCTAGCTGCTTCTTCCTTAGTTATGTTTGATTATTGATTATGTTGGTTGCTTGCTCACGTTTGTTGCTAGAATAGGATTTGATTGTTAGACTATTTGCTAGGTGTGGTTTTGGTTTGCACATTTCCTGCACGAGTCCTCTTGACTCAGGTGCGTCGATGTGCATTTTGGCCCGGAGCTTCGTGGAGAAGCATTCCTTGTCGACGTCCTCTCTTCCTAAGAGTTGGAATATCGTCACAGGGAACGGTGTGGTCACGGTGCATCGTGGGTGCAATTCTTGCCCGTTGGTGGTTTGTGGACGTGAGCTTTGTGCTGATTTCATTATCCACGACATCATCAACTACGATGCGGTCCTTGGGATGGACTGGCTTGCGAGCTTCTATGCTACGATTGACTGTCGGAGGAAGAAGGTGGTGTTCGAGATTCCCAGACATATAGTATTTGAGTTCAGTCGAGATAGCAGTTCGCTGGGTCCGGTCAGATTTCGGACCAGACCGGTGGAGGTTGTGGCTATGCAGATGGAGTTGGAGAGGCCAGCTGTGGTGCGAGAATTTGATGACGTCTTCCCCGAGGAGATGTCTGGATTGCCGCCTGATCGAGCTTTGGAGTTTTCTATTGATCTTATTCCAGGTGTGCATCCCATTTCGAAGGCACCATATCGTATGGCGCCAGCAGAGTTGGAGGAATTGCGTAGGCAGTTGGATGAGCTTATACAGAAGGGTTACATCAACCCTAGTGTGTCTCCGTGGGGAGCACCGGTGTTGTTGGTGAAGAAGAAGGATGGTTCGCGTCGCATGTGCGTGGACTATCGGGAGTTGAATGCGGTGACCATTAAGAATAAATACCCGTTGCCTCGCATCGATGATATTTTCGATCAGCTGGGAGGATCGAGGGTGTTTTCTAAGTTGGATTTGAGGAGTGGTTACCATCAGTTGAAGGTGAAGAAGGATGATGTTCCGAAGACGGCTTTCAGGACGAAGTATGGACACTATGAGTTTGTGGTTATGCCTTTCGGCGTAACTAACGCACCCGCAGTTTTCATGAATCTGATGAACCTGATTTTCTATGACTTTTTGGATAAGTTTGTCGTTATCTTTATTGACGACATTCTGATCTATTCGAAGTCGGAGGAAGAGCATGCCTCGCACTTGAGGACGGTGTTGGAGATTTTGAGGAAGCATCGGTTGTATGCTAAGTTTTCGAAGTGCGAGTTTTGGTTGGACAGAGTTGCTTTTCTCGGGCATGTGGTGACTGTAGATGGTATTTCAGTGGATCCCGAGAAGATTAGGGCCATCAGGGAGTGGCCTGTTCTGTCGTCTGCGTCTGAGATTCGGAGTTTCCTTGGTTTGGCAGGATATTATCGGCGTTTCATTAAGGACTTTTCCCGTATTGCGGAGCCGATGACCAGGTTGACGCGGAAGGATGTTGCTTTTGTTTGGTCGGGTGATTGTGAGGATGCCTTTGGTGTTCTGAGGGAGAGGCTGACGACTGCCCCTGTTCTTACTGTGCCTGATCGCAGTGGAGGATTCGAGATCTTTTGCGATGCTTCTGGCAAGGGCCTCGGTTGTGTTTTGCATCAGCATGGACATGTGGTGGCTTACGCTTCTCGTCAGCTCAAGGTTCATGAGAAGAATTACCTGACGCATGATTTGGAGCTGGCTGCTGTTGTGTTTGCTCTTAAGATTTGGAGACACTTCCTGCTGAGTGAGAAAGTGAAAATCTTCACCGATCACAAAAGCTTGAAGTATATTTTTACCCAGAAGGAGCTCAACATGCGACAGCGTCGATGGTTGGAGCTCATGGCGAATTATGAGATTGATCTGCAGTATCACCCTGGCAAGGTGAATGTGGTTCCAGATGCTTTGAGTAGGCTTCCCGCGGTGATGATGTTGACTTCGCAGTGGAGATTGCAGCAGGATTTTTACGAGTCTAGAGTGGAGATTGTTCTTCCTGGGGAGGATTCATCGTTGATGTGTATGCAGATACAGTCGATGCTTGTGGATCGGGTCAAGGCTGGCCAGGCTGAGGATCCGAAGCTGGTGAAGATTCGGGAACAGGTGGAAGCCTGTCTGCGGACTGACTTTTTGATTCATGAGGATGGTTCGCTGAGGTTTGGAGCCAGGTTGTGTGTGCCAGCTGGGGATATTAGAGAGGAGTTGATGGTGGAGGCACATAGCTCATCGTATTCTGTGCATCCTGGTGGGACCAATATGTACAAGGATCTTCGTCTGAACTATTGGTGGCATGGTATGAAGAGGAGCGTGGCTCGGAGTGTGGCCAAGTGTTTGGCATCAGCGTACGGCGGGGTTGCTACAACCGCTTCCGATTCTGGAGTGGAAATGGCAACACATCACTATGGATTTCGTGACTGGACTACCTCGGAGTCCAAAGCAGAATGATGTGATTTGGGTGATCGTAGATCGATTGACCAAATCCGCGCACTTTATTCCATTCCGAGTGGGACAGTCCACTGAGGCGCTAGCAAGGAGATACATGGAGGTAATTTCTTTACTCTCCGTTTCTATTTCCTTTTTCTAGTTTAGATAGTGATGTAACGTGAATCGTGTAGGAGGTCGTATGACTTCACGGAGTCCCCGTGAGTATCGTGTCGGACAGAGACACGAGATTCACATCTCAGTTCTGGCAAAGTTTGCAGAAGAGTTTGGGTACGCGTCTGAGTTTCAGCACGGCGTACCATCCGCAGACGGATGGCCAGTCCGAGAGGACGATTCAGATTTTGGAAGACATGCTGAGGGCGTGCATGTTGGATTTCAAGGGTTCGTGGGAGGACCATCTACACTTGGTGGAGTTCTCTTACAACAACAGCTACCAGGCGTCTATTGGCATGGTGCCTTTCGCCGCTTTGTATGGGAGGAAGTGTCGATCGCCATTGAGTTGGGATGACGTTGGTGATAGGGAGCTGTTGGGACCTGAGATGATTGTGGAGGCTGTGGAGGTTGTCAGGAATATTCGGGAGAGGTTGAGGATTGCTCAAGACCGTTTTAAGCATTGGGCGGATGCCAAACGTCGTCCTTTGGAGTTTCAGCCTGGGGATCATGTGTTTCTTAGGATTTCCCCGAAACGTGGAGTGATTCGTTTTGGGAAGCGAGGGAAGTTGAGCCCGTGATACATTGGACCCGTTTTGCGGGCACAACCCTAGGCCAATTACAATTCTGGCCCGTGGTCCAGAAGACGAGCTCACTACAGCCTGCGGGCAATAGGGCACTCTCTGAGTGATCCCTTGTACATGACTACAGCCTGCGGGCAATAGGGCATCCATGTGTGGGTGATCCCTTGTACTTGTACTTGTTACTTGACATTACATGTCACAACTACCACTTGCTACTTGTACCTTGCCTTACTTGTTACTACCTTACTTTACTTGCCATGCACCATACTTTAACTGCTAGGTTGTTAGTTTACCTTTCTTTCAGTTTCCTTGCACAAGTCTTTCGACTTGCTGACATGTGCCCCTTTTCTCTTTTGGGTGACACATGTTAGAGCCCGAGCCTGAGATACTTACTGTGGACGCGGTGTTCGCTGACGCTGAGTCAGAACCCGCGTTGATCGAGGACTTCGTAGACACTGGAGATCAGTCTTAGTGTCTATATTTGGTGTTGTTAGATTGCTTAGGTTGTCGGTGCGTGGCACCTAGTTTGATACTCTGTTATGTTTGTGTTTTGTTTGGCCTTGTTCTGGGCCTTTAGACTCTTTCCTGTTAGCCTGGTGGCTTTTTCTGTGATGTTGAATTGTTGTGGACGAACTTTGGGATTGGTATTTCATATCCGTCTCCTTTTTCTATTATTATTATTGTTGTTCCGTTTGCATTTACAGGGACCTGCTTATACTAAATTGACGCTTATCAGGCATGCAGCTTCACAGCTCCACGTCTGAGCGGACCTTCTCACGTCTCGTCTCCATTTTAGTGAAGCGGTGCGTGACACATTCAATATAGAGATGGAGGCTCAGTAACATTTGGTGATAACAACAAAGGAAGAATCATAGGCATTGGAACGGTTGGAAACTCCGATCAACCTATCATTGAGAACATACTCCTGGTTGATAGTTTGAAACATAATTTGATTACCATCAGTCAATTATGTGATAAAGATTTTAAAATTGTTTTTAAGCAACATGACTGTATCATTTATAATTCTGATATGTCTTTATCTTATTTCGTGGTAAGCAGAAGAATAATATGTATATCTTATGCATGTCAGTTACCACTCACAATCACTGTTTGATGATTTCATCAGACGATGCACTTTTATGGCATAAACGTTTTGGACACACTAATTTCAAAAATCTTGCATACATTTCAAAACTCAAGTTAGTTATTGTAATGCCAAATATTTCATTCAAACACAAATATTTTGTGATGCTTGTCAACAAGGAAAAATGCACAAATCTTCTTTTAAATCAAAGGACATCATCTCAACAAAGAGACCTTTAGAACTTCTACACTTGGATTTATTTGGTCCTTCAAAAGTAGCTTCTTTGAATAAAAGTAGATGTGTATTTGTTATTGTTGATGATTATTCACGATAAACTTGGGTTTTATTCTTACATGATAAGAATGATGCTTTCGAAAAAAATTCCATCTTTTGTAAAAAGATTCAAAAGATAAAATCATCAAACATTGTTACTATTAGTAGTGATCATGGAGGAGAATTTGAGAAGGAATCCTTTACTAAGTTTTGTAATGAAAATGGTATTACTTACAATTTCTCTTTTCCACATGCTGCACCACAAAATGGTGTTGTAGAAAGAAAAAATAGAACTCTTCAAGAATGCACCAGAATAATGCTTTGTGATATTAACTTACCAAAATATTTTTGGGCAGAAGCTGTTGCAACCGCTTGTTACATCTTGAACAAAGTTCTTATAAGACCATTTCTAAACAAAACCTGTTTTTGAATTATTCTTCGATCGTATTCCCTGAGTATCTTATTTTAAAGTGTTTGGATGTAAATGTTTCATTCTTAACACTAGAGATGCACTTGACAAATTTGATTCTAAATCTGATGAAGGAATTTTTGTTGGATACTCAACACGTAGTAACGCCTACAAAGTTTTCAATAAAAGAACTTCAGCAGTTGAAGAATCATTACATGTCACTTTTGATGAGACCCCCTCATCTAATTCTCAAATCATTGATGATGAAGAGAATTTATTGCACGTAATTAAATCTTTTGATAATGCTAAACTTAATAATGATGGTGTTACTAACCCTTCTGTTGAGTCTGTTTCATATCTTCCAAAAGCATTTGTACAAGTTCCAAATCATCCATCAGATTTAATCATTGGAGACATCACAGATGGAGTGAAAACTTGTCGACAGATAGAACAAATGGCACATTATGCATTTTTATCATCTATTGAACCAAAGAACATTAATGATGCTTGTAATGATAGTTCATGGATCATGGCTATGCAAGAAGAACTCAACCAATTTCAAAGAAATGATGTTTGTGAATTAGTTCCTCGACCTTCAGATCATCCAGTTATTGGTACCAAGTGGGTATTCAAAAATAAGTTGGATGAATCTGGACAGGTAATAAGAAACAAGGTAAGATTGGTTGCACAAGGTTATAATCAAGAAGAAGGTATTGATTATGAAGAAACCTATGCACCAGTTGCTCTCGTCTTAAATCTATAAGAATGTTATTATCTTATGCATGTTTTAGAAATTTTAAATTATTTCAGACGGATGTTAAGAGTGCTTTTCTCAACGGATTTCTTAAAGAAGAAGTCTATGTTGAACAACCTCCTGGTTTTCATCATGAAAAGCTAGATAATCATGTTTTCAAGTTAAGAAAAGCTTTATATGGTCTTAAGCAAGCACCTCGTGCTTGGTATGAAAGACTTAAAAGTTATCTTTTGAATTCAGGTTATTCTATTGGTAAAATTAATTCTACTTTATTCATCAGAAATATAGGTTGATATAATTATTATTCAAATATATGTTGATGATATTATATTTGGTTCTACTAATGAATCTCTTTGCCAAGATGTTTCTAACATTATGCAGAAAGAATTTGAAATGAGTCATATGGGTGAATTCACCTACTTCCTTGGTCTTCAAATCAAGCAAATAAAGGAAGGCATATTCATCCACAAAAGCAAGTATTCAAAAGAACTCATCAAACGCTTTGGACTTGAACATTCTTCAGATAAGCATACTCCTATAAGCACATCAACATCTCTTGATAAAGATTTAAATGGTAAGGATGCTGATCAATGTCTTTATAGAGGTATGATTGGTTCTCTACTTTATCTTATGGCAAGTAGACCAGATATTATGTTTTCAGTATGTTATGTGCTCGTTTTCAGTCTAATCCAAAATTTTCACATTTAACTGCTGTGAAAAGAATTATTAGCTATATTAAACATACATCTGATTTTGGTTTATTTTATCCTAAAACTAGCACATATGATTTATTATCATATAGTGACGCAAATTTTGCTGATTGTAAATCAGAGCAAAAGAGTACTAGTGGGACATGTCATTTTCTTGGCCGTGCCTTAGTCTCTTGGTTTAGCAAAAAACAAAATTCTGTTTCATTATCTACCATATAGGCAGAATATATTGCCGCTGGTTTATGGATGAAACAAACTATATCATATTATGGCATTCAGTGTTCCACATACCATATTATGTGTGACAACACTAGTGCAATTAATTTATCTAAAAATCCTATTCACCACTCAATAACTAAACATATTGACATACATCATCATTTTTTGGATGATCATGTTCAAAAAGATGATATTATATTAAAATTCATTTCTACTAAACATCAAATTGTCGATATTTTGACTAAGCCTTTGAAAGAGAAATCTTTCATTAAAATTAGAAAAAATTTGGGCATCATCAGTGAATCTGAATTTGATATATAAGTATGTTATGTTAATTTGTTTAAATTTTGAGAATTTTTCTATAACTTTTTAGTCATTATTTGTTCTTAGCCGGCTACATATTTTTGTAGCCGACTAATTCTTAAAACTCATTTATTATTTACTTTTAATGACTATCCTTTCATCCTTTATTATTTTGACCCATGTGTTACCATTATTTTTCTATTATTATATTCTGATATTTTTAAATCCTATTTACCTTCTCAAATTTGTTTAACATATTTTTTTATTATTATATAATCTACATCTTGGGAAACCGTACCTCAGTTTTTGGATTTCCACCTGTCTTGCGGTTTCCATTCGCTGATATGTTTTTCCGTTATTTACTATCTCTTGGATCCCAAATTTCATGTCATATAATATATTTTAAGTAGGATGATGCAAGGAAAGTATACATTTTTTGTCTTTTTGTACAGAGTCTAGTCATTTCACTTGCATTTGTATATATTGGAGCATCTTAAGAAATGTGATATATTTGTTTATTCATAGTGCTCTTTTCAAGTAATTTTTTTAAATTTTTTTTCTATTTTTAACGTACCATACGGGTAGAAGCTTTGACCATTTTTTTATTAGGCTCTTGGAATTTAAAAAGGCACTTTTGCCTATTCCTTGGAATGAGGATTTTTTTGCCAAGTGTCTTTTTACCAATGCATGGCCTCACCTAACCCGTCATTTCCTCTTCCATTTGGCTTTCACCACTCTTTATTTTTAAGACTTTATTTCCCTCACCCATTTCTTTTGGTCTTTTCCAATGTCCTTGGACAAACCAACATTAACGTTTTGAATGAACAACACAACAACTCTTTCTTTAAGTTTTGTCTCATTCTTTTAGTTTTGAATGGTCATGCCGGTTGATTTTTTTTTGTTATTTAAACGACTAACTCGCTATTTCAACCGTTTTTTTGATTCTAACTTCGTCTCTTTGGATTTTTTTTTGTGTCTTTTCTTCTTCGCGTCTGTTACGTTTTGAATGAACAACACAACAACTCTTTCTTTAAGTTTTGTCTCATTCTTAAAGTTGATTTTTTGGTTATTTAAACGACTAACTCGCTATTTCAACCACTTTTTGATTCTAACTTCGTCTCTTCCGATTTTTTGTGTGTCTCTTTTTCTTCGAGTCTGTTCCGATATCTTTTGAAAACATTCAGTTTCTGTAACCCATTCAGTTTTAGGAACTACCTGCCTTGAATTTGATTATGGCATACATTCGGTTTCAGCAACCATTTCCTCTTACTCTTTATATCAACTTGTTTACTTTGTTTTTCCCAACAACTCCAACTCCGTTTGTTTTCTTCTCCTTCTTCTTCTTCATTTCTTCATCTTTTTCCTTCCCACCACCATGGCCGACTCCGAGATCCCTTCTCATTTTCTTTTCGCTGCTGACAAAGGCCATCATCAATCCTTTTAAGCCACACGATTTCATCCCGAATGCTTTCTCGATTATCACTCGCTCCTAGCTTTCAACATCTTTCATATTCTCGAAGCCGTCGGCCTCCATCGCATTTAGGCCATTGACAACAAGGTGTCTTATTTTCCTTCCCTTGTGAAAGAATTTTACGCAAATATTGATACAAGTTATCATAGTGGACAAAAACTTAAAGTTGTTTACTGTTCTCATTTGTAAGAAGAAATTCTGATCTCTTTCTTCATTTGAGAACTAAAGAACTTCAATTGTGTTTCACAATTCCACATCTAGAAACATTGAAGTTCTCATTTTAAATACCATCCTTTGAATTCATTTAGATATTCATACCAAGGCTATAGGTATTTTCTTGTTTCATTATTTCTTTAACAAAGTTTGAATCTCTAGTTGTAGAGATTATACAAATTCTGGGACACGGGGAGTGTCGACATTTTTGTAAGTTGGTGCTTGCGGGGCAAGTGATTATAGTGGATTGATAATCTCTATGGGGAGTAGAGGACTGGAGTAAGATCAAGAGGATCCAAAGCAGGATACATCTTTGTGTTTGCGATTGGATTATTTTCAATACTTGTCATTTAATTTCTGTTCCATCTTTGCAAATTTTAGTAATGTTTTATTTGCAACAAGTTTTCATAATACACTATTCAACCCCCCTTCTAGTGTATTTGTGTATACAGGCGATCTTACAATTCTCATACTATTTTTTATCAATAATGCCCAATTATAGACGAAGACGACAAAAATGTGTTGAGTATTGATTTTCCCAGTTTGGTTTTGATGATGAGCAAACATAATTAGTTGTGACTAATCCCTTGTTTTGTATTAAATGAAAGCATCGTCAATTCAATTCAAAAAATATCAAATGCGACGATAGCTTGAGTCATTGATTCAAGGAAATCAATTGATGATGTAAGGAAATCAAATGATGAACTCAAGGAAATCAAGTGGAAGTCTTCAAGGCATTCAATATGAAGTGAAGGGGACTAATATGAAATTGTTTTATTTCTTCATTTCTTTGTTGAATTAGAATGTTAAGCCTTGAATAGATTTGATAGATTCACTTCCATGACACTCACAACATTATAGTTCATTCATCATTTGATTCCCATAGGATTATAACTAATAAAAGCTCAAAGGAAAGTTTTTCAGCCTCCCCAGACGACTAATGCTTGAACCCCAGACATCTGGCATGTATGCATTTTACTTTGGCTGAAACCTAACTAAGACCAGACGTCTGAAGTTCTCATACCAGACGTTTGCACAGTGAGTCAGACAACTAGGTGAAGAAATCCAAACGTCTGGCCATTCATGAGCTAAAACTCCAGTACTCTGTCTCCTCAGTCATACTGATCAGACGTCTA
Source organism: Scilla litardierei (assembly GCA_030789695.1). Classification (NCBI taxonomy): domain Eukaryota; kingdom Viridiplantae; phylum Streptophyta; class Magnoliopsida; order Asparagales; family Asparagaceae; genus Scilla; species Scilla litardierei. The sequence continues at coordinate 129,819,774 of CM061138.1, forward strand.
ATGCTCTCATCCCAGACGTCTGCTTACACGGCCGTGTGAGATGCTGCTGACCACCAGTTCACCATCAGTCCTCCATCTTCATTAAATTGAGCTCTATCACGTCTATTATCGCTCCAAAAGCCTTTATTCGCATACTTTTACTCCAAAAATCCATTAAATCACCTGAAACACATTAGAGAGACCAAAAACGTAAAAAGGAACAAAAGGCGGTGATAACGGCACAGGAAGGAGAAGTGGTGTGAAACGTGGGAGAAAAGTATGCGAAAACTACGTTTAAAAATCACCTATCATTGGTCCCCCAATGTGTTGGTTGTCCTCCATAGTATGGATTTCAGGCACACTGCTGGGCTCGATCCCCGTGATCTTCTTGCCTTTCGCCATCAAAGAAGGTGATGTTGGAAAGGATACTGAAGTTGAGAATGTGATGAGAGCATATGTAATGAGCGTTGTCATAAGGCCCTTCCTCTAATGCCAACTATTGATGCAAGATCTCTCATCGGCTATTGATGCATGAATCTTCATGAAAGAGTACCCGGGTAGGTTTTCGCCAGGCCGAGGAACTCCTTCGCCGCTACTTGAAGCGGATAAGAAGAACGTCAGAGGAAACGGAGGGGGTGACCCTCCGATTCAACTCCGATCTTAAGTCGGTTCCAAGCAAGAGGAAGGAGGAGATTGCAAGTATGTAGTAGAATCAGTGGGTTGATTCGGAGATTCTCAGATACTTCATAACGAAGATGATCCATTCTCTTTGTAGCATCAAAAGGTTGGTTACGCCACGTCAGGGGAGTTATGAGGATCCCCCATTCTCGACGTAATTGGTTCCCCTAGTTATGCCCAGTGGTTACACACGCGTTGAATGGACATAATGCCATTTCGTTGGTAACAGCATTGAGAGAGGGAAGTGCAGTCGCATGATATCATGCCAATTTGACTACGCTGACTGACCCTTCCTGGCAGGCAAATCGCTCAGGTACTGGAATTGAAGTGCTGACCTCAAGTGCTAAGGTCGTCCTTGTAAGAGTCTACGGGTAAGGAGCCGACCTTAGGCGCTGAGGTTGTTCTTTTTAAGGGCTACAGTTAAGGGTTCAAGCTCTTGGAGATCGTCCTGGTCGAGCTGTTGATGTTTGAAGGAGCGGATCCCGTGGATTCCATCCTTGCTAGCGAGAGGGAACCGACTCGTGGAGGTTGTCCCAGTAGAATGATTGCCGACCTGTGTCAAGGAGAGCAGGTTGGCCTTGTAGGGATGTCCCAATAGCTTGGTCTAGCTGACCTCCCTAGTTGGTCTCGAGTGGTCACTGGAGACATGTGTAGCTTTTGAACTCGACCGCAGTGGGCCCTATCGTCATGTCTAGCTGGGCCCCAACAGCGATGGGCCCCAGCCCAAAGTATCTCTAACACAACATCTAAAAATCAAGATTGAGCCTTAAATGTCAGAAGTCATGACAGAGGAATTTCATGAACTGCAACATTTTTGTAGGCTTTGCTTGTTAACTTATGCAACGTTTTTATCCCTAGAAGAGCTATGAGGTATGGGTGGCAAACAGGTCGGGTTGGGACTGGTTTGACCCGACCCGGATAAGGGTAAACCTGAACCCAACCCGGATTAAATCCGGGGCAAGGTTCGGAAACCTGTACCTGACCTGGTGTTAATCGGGTCACACGTACCCGACCCGGTTTACTTGCGGGTTGGGTTTGGTCCTGGTTCAATTTGAAAAGGCTAAAATTAATGCAAAACAAATTGCGGAGAGTAGACTTCAAACTCATTACCTCACTCATCATGCCAAATCCCCAACCAACTGAGCTAATGAATTTTTTGAAGTTTTTTATAACGTTTAATTATATAGTCCGTTTAAAGCGTATCATTTCAAATTGAAAATTTTAAAACGAAATTGCGAAGAGTAGGCTTCAAACTCATGACCTCACTCATACATGTCGAATCCCTAACCGGCTGAGCTAATAAATTTCTTTCTATCTCGTATAGTGTTTTATTATATGGTCTGTTTACAATGTATCATTTGAATTTGAAAATTTTAAAACCGTTAAAATGAACTGACTGGGATCAAACGACCAACCTCTTCATAAACAACGAGGATCACTAACCAATACTCCCGGGACTGCTATTGAAGAAGAGTTGCATTATATATATTTTTGGAAAGTTAGCGGAGCTTTATTTATAACTATACACAAAGTACACCACAACATCACATAGGGTAGGGGTTTCAATAGATGAAGGAGAGGACACAAGCGTCGTCACTGCCTACTATTAATTCCCCATCCTACAATAAAGTTGTACAATAATCTTACAAAAAATTGAAGAACAAAGAAGAAAGGAAGAAAACAAAGCACAGTTAGCCCATGTCTCTGAACTCCCAATTAGCTAAAGCAACTGCCTCCTCTGTATTAGCCGGTTCTTGGTCTTTCATTGCCACTCTGATATCTGCTGCAATCTCCTCAAAACGGGTAGTTTTACACTTTTTGCGTTCTAAAAAATTCTCATGTTCCATTCCCGCCAAACATGCCATACCATAGCTGCTAGGGTGGAATTGGCCAACAAACAAAAGAAACTCTTTTTACCAGTGATGGTGGGATAGTATTTCCCCACATCAACAAGAGTTGGGTCTATCTGGGTTTTGATGTTCAGTTTCAGGAGGGCCCATTGCAAAATATATCTGGAATAGTTGCATCTAAAAAATAAGTGCTCAACATCCTCTGCATTGCCATCCTTACATAATACACAGTTAGTCGGAGTGTTAAGTCCCCATTTGCTAATCATAACTATGGTGAGTAGTTTAATCTAAAAGCTCTGAGCAAAGTTAGAGACATTTTGGGTATGTGATGAACAAACCAGATAAGCTTGTAGAATCGGAAAGGTATACCTTTTTTGCGAACGCCCTCCCATGCTTGGCTAAACTTGAACCCTTCCTCTTGGTGATCAGATTTTGCAGCTTGCTGTCTCCCTCCATTCGACGCCCACATCCAGGTGTCCTGGCCAGACCGCAACTTGATGTTACAAAGAAGGGGCGCAACCTGGGAGATTTTCGGGTCATCAGTCCAGTCGCCCATAGCCCAGTACTCGCTTACTTTCCTCAGAGATGAACATGGTGGGATGGCAAACATAGAAATTAGAGGTCCACAGTCTAACCAATTGTCATGCCAAAAGAGAGTTGAACGCCAATCTTTTACCTTCCTTTTGATTAGTTTTTGGGATACGCTTCTACAGGCAAGCATTCGTTTCCATGTCCTCGATTGAGAAACCAGTCCTTTTGCCGCATAAAAATCCCCACCTACCACATATTTACCTCTCATTTGTTGCACCCATAGGGAATTGGAGGTGAGAAATCTCCAAGTAAGTCTAATGCCCGTCGTAATATTAAGGTCTTCCAACAACCTGATGCCAACTCCTCCTTCAGCCTTTGGGGTGCAAATATCCTCCCATGACCACGCACGAGAAGTACCCCAGATGAATCGCCTGCATGCAGCTGAAATAGTCCTCAGAATGGAGAGGGGGATATGGAAAGCCTGCATCCAAAAAGCAACCATGCCATAGATGACCGTTCTGGCAAGCTCAATCCGTCCAGCAATTGACAACATAGAGGAGGACCATCCCATTAGCCGCTTCTTACATTTGTCCACTAGCCTGCTGTACATCAGGGACTTGGGATATTTCGACGAGAGTGGAAGACCCAAGTAGGTGGTGATGGTGGTTGCCAACTTGACGCCCAAATATTCAGATAGCATGACCTTGTGCTTAGCACCCTTGCTAAACATACCCAAGCTTTTGTCCCAGTTAACCTGAAGCCCTGTATAATCAGTGAAATCACTCAGCAGTTCTTTGATGCCCCGGAACGATTTCATATTAGCTCGGCAAAAAACTAGATGGTCGTCCGCAAAAAGTAGGTGGGAGATGGTGCCTCTGCGTCTCATAGCTTGAATAGTGCCCCTATTAAGTGATTTTGCAAATAAAATGGAGAATGCTTTCATGACAATAACGAACAAGTAAGGGGAAAGAGGGTCTCCTTGTCGAATACCCCTGTTACCTCCAAAATACCCCACCGAAGATCCATTAACCATGACTGAGAATGTGGTCGTAGTTAAACATTCTTTAATCCATTCTATAAAGATGTTGGGGAACCCCAGCTGGCGAAGGAAGTAGAAGATAAAATCACGGTTCACACTGTCAAAGGCTTTCCTCAAATCTAATTTTAGACATGCCCTCCCCCCATTGGGTTATTGAAGTCTCTAATCTGCTCGTGGGCAATGAGGGAAGAATCTGACAACAGTCTCCCTTTAAGGAAAGCAGCCTGATTAGGTGATATCAGCTCGTGGATAACCTCCTTGATTCTGTTGCAAATAATTTTATTGATCATTTTATATAAAACATTACAGCATGCAATGGGTCTATAGTCACCAAGACCCGACGCATTGGAATTTTTGGGGACAAGTGTGAGATTAGTGTGATTTATTTGCTTGAACAGTTTGCCTGATCTGAAGAAGGATTTCACCGCATTTGTAACTTCATCATCAATAATATTCCAACTGTAATGAAAAAAATGGCCATTAAACCCATCCGGACCCGGCGTTTTGTCTGCTCCTATCTTAAAAATTGCCTGTTTAATCTCCTCATTGGATATCCTTCTGATCAGCCAGGTAGAAGCCTCCTCCGTGAGAATACTCTTAGGAGTTAGCGTTGGAAAAGTAGTCTCATAGTGATGCTGAGTGTACAGATTTTCATAAAAAGCAAGAGCATCATTCTTAAGCTCCTCATACGATCTATCCAGCAGACCGTTGGCCTTTACAAGGTGGCTCAAGTTGTTATGGCTCTCCCTGGCCTTCATTGCATTGTAGAAAAATTTAGTGTTTCTATCCCCCAGGGACAACCAGTCCTGCCGACTCCTTTGACGATACATTTCTTCCTCGAGGCTCAAAGATTTTGCCAACTCTTTCAAAGCGAAATGCTCAGCAGCTTGTGTATTTACGTTGGAATGCAAGTCAGGCATGCACGAATCTGTTCTAGTTTTTCCCGACCAGACTGTACAAGATTTGCTGCTTTGTATTCGGCCGCCCAATTTCGCAACATTGGCCGCAGCCTCTTTAGTTTTTGCACCAGGCGATACATTGGGGTGCCCGTAACATGGCCAACCCAGCATTCTTCAACAATTTCTAAAAAACCTGGGCACTTGGTCCAATAATTATAAAACTTGAAAGGCTTAGGAACGGAATGTACCTTGGGGTGTAGATTTACCACCATTGGAGAATGGTCACTAGTGTGAGGATCCATATATTCAATATAAGATTCCGGCAGTAGGTTGATCCACTCGGCATTACAAAAGGTACGATCAAGCCGGGCAGCTATGCGACCTATCCCGATCCGATTGTTACACCAGCTAAGTCTGCTCCCCGTGCTTTTTAGCTCCTGCAGGAGACACTTGTAAATGCAGTCTGCATACTCTTTAACCATCTTGTCTTCAAGCTTTCTGCCCCCCACAGTGTCTTTCGCGAATAGTACACTATTGAAGTCTCCTCCCACCAACCAAGCCGTATTGTTAACTAGTGCAGCATCCGTCTTCAACTTATCCCATAACTCCTTCCTTTCCAAAATGGAATTACGAGCATACACCCCCGTAATGAAACAAGAAAATCCCCATTCGTTGACACACTTCATAGTGATATGTTGAGCTGAGCAGGAGACTAAGGCATGTTTCCAGACCTTAGGATCAATCCCCATCAGAATCCTCCCTCCTGTAACAATATCAAAATTATCTATATAGACCCAAGATTTGGGAATTACAGATTTATTTCCTCCTAACAGAGACTTGAGCTTGGTCTCCAAAAGAATTACTGCCGAAGGCCTTATCTTATTCAGCCTATCACGAAGATCCCTACACCGAACAGGGTTATTGAGCCCTCTAGTATTCCAGAGAAAAACAGTCATTGGTAAACAAATTCAGGTTGTTTAAACTTACTCCCACGTACCCTGGAGCTTTTCCATATGTGAGACTCTATTTGCAGTTCAGTCTTCTCCTTAGAAACCTTGTCCTCCACTCCATGGCATAGCTGTCTTTGTTCCTCATACTCCCATCTCAGATTATCAATATCCAATTCTTTGGGCACATTATCAATCTCATTTCTATGGTTATCATCAAGGAGAGAGGGTAGATCCTCTGCTGATGGCTCTTCGGCCGCCACGGTATCAGGTAGTACCCCTGAGCCCACACCCTCCATGGCAATATGATCACTCTCCCCATCTTTCCCACCAACCAAATCTGAAGCCTTCTTGAGTCTTTCATCAGTAATAGGTGCCCGGTCTCCAGTCCCCACAGCTAGCACCTGAGAAATTACAGAGCATTCCCTCCGGTTCACATCCACAGCCACCGGGGCTAGACCCTGTAAACCCCCGACCTCCAAACTCAACCTGATTAACGTTGCAACATGCTCACGGTCCTAACCTTCACCAGCGACATCTGGGTTTTCCCCTCTATCATCCTCCGCTACCCCCCGCTCCCTCAGAGAAGAATCAGAACTTTCCACTATTTCCCCATTAAATCTAGTCTGCCGATCCACATGGACTTCCCCCCCTCCAGGATGTCTACAGGTTGTTTTTTGTGCGTACTTGTTGCAGGCAACCCTCCATCAGCACTCAAATTTCCTCCCCCTGTATTAACATTATGATCAATACTTTGCGTTTGGATTGAAGGAAGCTTAACCAAATCTGGGCATTGTTTATCCGAGTGACCAAAGCAAACACACTGAGAACACCTGGGCGGTTCCCCTTCCAGTTTCACACCAATTTCTACTGTTGGCCCATCCTCCATGTAGACCATGACAGATTGGGAAATTGGCTTCTTAGCATGGATTTCCACTAGACACCTCGCATAGGAGAGTCGTTCCTTCTTTGCAGTGATCTTATCCAAGCAAATAGGCTTACCAATAACCAAAGCGATAGAGTTCATGATCTCCAGGGTCCACATACCCAATGGCACCCCATGAAGCTGTACCCAGACTGGGACCGATGAGAGGATGTCACGCTCATGTTTAAGTGCAAAATTACATCGTTGCAACACAACCAGTCTCCCATCAAACATCCATGGACCTCTGTGGAGAATCCTTTCACACTCACCGCCATCTTCGAATTTGAAGCAGAACAAGCTGTTCTCTCTACTGTAAATTTTCACCCCATTCTTGAGGTTCCAAAGTCTATCAACCCATGCTCGAATCTGCCTGTAGAAGGGGATGTCTCCCAACACATACCCAACCAGGGTAAATTTCCATTGATCAGCTCCTCTAGCCAAGGCAGATTCAGCCATCATCGCCATTTCTAAACCATCCTCTTTGACCATCGGAGGAACATAGGTCATCCCCATATCCGAATCATACTTCCTAATATTGGTGCAGACATCCGCCCATGTCTGCTTTGACACCTTAGTGTCAATCTTAATCGCAACGTTTGGCCTCTGAGGCTTTTTTTTCAAACACCCTCGGTTTCTCAAATCGACGAGGGTTGTGGAGAAGCCCCTTACCTCTGGGGAACTGGTTTCTGGCATACCGATCTCCACCTCTCACTGCTCCATTACCGCTGCTTGAAGAGGACCCTCCAACGACGAATTTATTCCTTGAGAATCCCCCTTCTTACACCGATCAACCACCTTCCACCCATCAGGAGGAGTCTCAGTCCTATCAACGCCAGATTGGCCTCCATTCTCCCCTGAAGATGGATCAGATGAGCCAGATCCAACCCTGACGGGATTCACCGCAAAATTCGGTATCTCCGCGCCCTTATCCTTGCCGGATTCACCCTTGTCCTTGACGGATTCGCTATTGTCCTCGTCACGATCGCCCTTAACATGGCCGGATTCACCCTTGTCCTTGCCGGATTCCCCCTTGTCACAATAGCCTGGATCGCCCCAGGTCGCCGCTCCGCAAGTCACGGAAGTCATTTTTTAGAGATATATATGCATACATTATTTATATATATATATAGTTGCATTATATATATACTAGCAAATAACCCGTGCACATGTGCACGTGGACTGGAAAGTAATGGTCAGGAAGGGGGGAAGAATAAAAAGTGTGGGAGTGTGTGTGTGTGTGGGGTCCAAGGGCAAAAATTCAAAACCCGAGGTTGTATGTGCAAAATTTCCCACTTCTTCTCTTATCTCTCAAAATCTCAGCACAAAATTCCCCACCTCTTCTCTTATCTCTAAAAATCTCATCACTTATCCAATTTCTCTTGTCCAATTTCTCTTATCCAATTTCTCTTGATAACATCCCTATTTTATAGAATAGATATATATATATATATATATATAATAGAAATTGCCCGTGCCCGGATGGCACGGAGGCAGTCGTCGTCCGGGTGCAAATCGGAGAGAAGTCGTCAAAGTGAAAAAGCATGGGTGAGAGAGAGAGAAGGGTCGAGGGCAAAATGAGGAAAAACAGGGACTAAAACGCAAAAAAAAAGCAAAAACCCACTCCAAACTCAACTCCAAAACCCCACCCAACCCCCACGGGGCTCCCACCGGCGTCGCAGTCAGCAACCTAAAATATGACTGGGACAAAACTGCCACGTAGGACAAAATTCTAAAAACATCAACAATTGTATAATAGAGTAGTCATCACCCGTGCCTTCGGGCACGGTTCATTTAAGATATCCCATCAAAATCTTTGTTCTCCCCAAAAATTATTTCCCTCTCCAAAATCTAAACGAACAAAAATCTAGCTTCAGCGTGAACGCCTTCGGTGCATAACCCGTGCCCTCAGGCACGATTCATTTAAGATATTCTCTCAGACTCTTTGTTCTCCCCAAAAATTAAACAAAAAGCTTGCTTTGAGACAGACGCCTTCAAGTGTGTGGAAAAAAATTTAACCGGGCCAAAAAGTGGGGGAAAAAGTGAACTGTGAGGTTTTTTTAGCAACAGGGGGAAGGGTCGGCATTTTGCACAAATGTAGTGATTGTGGGGAAGTGCATAAGTGTGGGTGTGTGTAGGGTGTGTGGGTAAAAAGTGAAATGAGAGTGGTTTTTTTAGCAAAAAGGGGAAATGTGTGGTATTCTGCGCAAATGTAGTGATTGTGGGGTTTGAAAACCAAAGGAAAAAAGTGGTGGTTTTTCCAAACACTCATCTCAACCATTCTTTTACCAAGATTAAATCCTAACCATTTTTTTATCATCCTCTTTATACATCAGCATGACATCAGCTTGTCCTAGTCAGCCTTAGAATTCAAAAACAGTTGTCAAATGTAATATATATATATATATATATATACTAGTCATAACTCGTGCCCACGGGCACGGTTCATTTAAGATTTTCCTGCAAAATCTTTGTTCTCCCCAAAAATTATTTCTCCCTCCCAAATTCAAACGAACAAAAATTTAGCTTCGGCACGGGCGCCCTCGGGCGCGATTCATTTAAGATATCCCATCAAAATCTTTGTTCTCCCTAAGAATTATCCCCCCGTCAAAATTTAAACGAACAAAAATTTAGCGGGCGCCTTCGGCCGCTAGTCATCGCACACATTTTAATAACCAAAGTGCATTAGCGTTGATCAACAAATTCGGTGCCGGCTGCTAGTCACCGCACACATTATGCTAATCAAAGTGCATTAGCGTAGAACAACAAATCCGGCACGAAACAACAAATTAGTGCAAAAAATCGGTGCCCGTGGGCACGGTTCATTTAAGATATGCCCCCACGAAACCTTTGTTTCCCAAAAAATAATTAAAATTTAAAAGACCAACAAATTAGAGTAAAAATACTTAACGGCGCCGGTGCCTTTTGCGCGGAACAACAAATTCGGTGCATGCCCCTTCGTCACGGAATTCGGCACGGAACAACAAATTAGCGTAGAACAACAAATTCGGCTCGAAACAACAAATCAGCGTAAGAAAATTTAGCGGACGCCTCATCTTGAAACATGTTCACTGGCTGCTTTCAAAGGTGGACCAAATTTCAAAGCTGGACCAAGTTTCAAAGCTGACATTCATGATTTCAAAGCTGGACCAAATTTCAAGGCTGGACCAAATTTCAAGGCTCCCATTCATGGTTTCAAAGCTTCATCTCAACCTTCCATTTCATAAGATCAAATCCCAGCCACTCTTTATCTTGTCCTAGTCAGCCCTAGAATTCAAAAAACGCTGTCAAATGTATATATATATATATATATATATATATATATATATATATATATATATATATATATATATATATGTTGACTAGTGTTACAAGGTGAAACTCGCACACAATGAATTTGTATTGAGGGAAACCAAGGGCATGGTGGTTCTGTTGACAAGAGGGTTTAGGTTGGCCGGGGGTGGCCACGGAGTCAAATCCCACCGGACACGGCAGAGGAAGATCGGGTAGCGGGAGGCTGGAGCTGATGTCGACCAAGGGGCGAGCTTTCCTGCAGCACGAGTAACTCGTCAGAAGGGCGGGGTTGGGGTCCAACCCTTAGCCCCTCCGATGCCTAAGTCAATAATAGGACTTAAAACGGGGGCTAGGCACGCCGGTCGGACTGAGGGTGTGTCGACCGTACGTGGCGAGCTATAAGTGGGAGAACAAAGATATGGACGACCTTTGCTCTCGTGTGTGAATAATAGATTGGGAGATAGAATTTGCCAACCCCCTCATCATAAGAAGTAAGGGGGTATTTATACCTGACGGGAGATGACTAGGTGGGGCTGACCTGGCATGCTGACTCGACGTGCTGAGTTGGCTTGGTTGTCAGCGGAAGCTTCAGACGAAGAGGTCAGGAACAGGAGTGCCTGACCTGCTTTTGTCAGACGGCGCAACGGCCGGGGGCACTTTTGTCAGGATGTCAGGGCCGAAAGCATTAATTGTCAGTCGGCTCAGCTGACAGGGGATGCTTTGTCAGATGGTCGGGCGGCGTTAGTGTCAGTCGCGTCCTTATCCTAGGTTGTTTGTCGTTGGTGACGAACTAAAGGTCTGGCTATGCTATCCCTGGTGCCGTGGTTCATGGGGACCGGCCGGGTCGACCGGCTCGGGGGTTGTCCGGCCCGGCCGTGCCCCCTTTTCGGTCGTGGGTTGTGGGCCGCTGGAACGGAAGGATACGCACATGCCTATGTCAGCATATCCGGCGGTACTGTCCGGACGCTCCCCAAGCGCCTTACCCCTGACGGGCCGAGCAAATGCGGTTGTATGCCTCGGCCGTGTGGGGGGAGTGCTGCGAGGTGCACCCGTTCCCACGTAGCTTCGGTCTTCCGGGGTGGCGGCCCTTTCGTGAAGGGGAGAGTTAATGGGGTATGTCAGCGGATCCGGGCGAGAGTCGGACTCTTACGATCTTTAGGTCGTAACAATTGCCCCCGGCATTCGAGTGTGAGGCGGAAGCCCGGCTCGGCTCAGATGGTGTAACATTACCTTCTAACCTGACTCGGACTCGGATCCAAGCTCAGGGGTGGCGACGCTGCTCCCGCGGGGTATTGCCCGCTGTTGCGGGATCGCGAGGTCTCATCCCGAGTGGGAACCAAGCGGGGCGTTGCCCCATAACGACGTGCCGTTGTATGTGGCGGCTGGGTCGGATTTTGGGGGAGCCCGACTTTTTGAGAAGGTTATGGTTCTTGCTGAGATGTGTTTACCGGACGTGTTTGTAATTTTCGCTGGGCTTCAGCCGTACTGTGCCTGGTGGACCTCCCCGCGGTTGTGCGCTTGGGCTCAGGGGGAGGAGTCCGTAAGGAGGAATATTATTCATCAACCTTTACCGGAGATCTAGATGATATTTACAACAATAGGGCAGGTGTGACCAAACCTGCGGTCAGGTCAGGAGGTTGTTTACACTCGTCGCCCGCTACATTGGGGTGAGCAGATCCCCGTTGCGGGGCGGTCTTCCTTTTTACTGACCGCTGAATCCCTTCTGCCTCATTGTCCGGGGTCGAGCTGACACGCCGTGGATCACCGTTTGGTTTAATCAGGGATGCCGCCCCGTGGTGGTCCCCCCTTCGGGGGGGCTGACCCTCGTTTGTCGGGTGGACCTTCTTCCTTTCCCTTTCCTCGCGTTCTGCCTCGTCGTCACCGCGCTGGAGGGTTGCCTGGCCTCGCCAGGGATCCCGCGCACCGAAGGGGAACCACTGGAGAAGGCGGAGGACGAGGTAGCAGTGGTGGCGTCGCCCTCCCCGAGGGAGTCCGATGGGCCGGCGTCGTGGGGAAGGTTGGGGGTCGGCAAGCAGGTGGGTCGTTGGGAGGCCCATTGGGGGTTTCCGCCCTCACGCCCGGTAGGGATCGCCGTAGGGTGGGTGTTAATTGGGGTGTGGCGGCCCGCGGTTAGTCTTCCGGACCTGCCGTTTAATCTGGTAACGATCAGGAGGAAGGCTGGCGGGTGGGGCCTCCCCTGTGTAAGGGGAATATCCTATCAGGGGTCGCGGAGTGGAGGCGGTCACCGTCGGGGGAAGTGAGGCCCGTCGGTGGTCACCGGCCTTCTTCGTAGCTCGGTGGGGGCGTTCGGGGCCGTTTCATATCTGGTGTGAGGGGATGCGAATCCCTTTCGTCTATCTCCCTCCCCCCTCCCCTAACTTCTGAAGGGGGGGTACTTATAGTGGGATTCTGCGGTAGGGTTTTCCGTGGATAATGTGAGGGACTAGTGCCATTAATGGGCCCCGCTGAATCACGCGCTTTGGGAACCGCTTTTTCCTGGCGGTACCGACACGGGTTGTCTGTTCTGGCCTCTCGGGGGGCATGTTGCTGCTGATGGCGTGTCGTCCAAGTGTCCTTTCGTTACGTCGAGGCGCATCGTGGCGCTGCCTTGTCGAGACTAGGCGTGTATTCGACAGGTATTGTTTCACGGTTTCTGGCTTGCGACCGGTCCGTCCCGGGTCCCGTGTCTTTGTCCTTATCCCCCGGGCTGAGTTTTTGAGGATGTTGGGCCTAATCTGGGGGAATCCAGATGTGGTTTGGGGGGCCGGCCCTGGGTAGTTGGTCGCTGGGCGGTCTGAACCGAGGCGTTACGGGAACGTCGGTCTTCGACGTGTTTTACCGATGGGGTTGCCTATTTTGGTTTCTTGCGTGAGTTACACACTTACTTACTAATTATGCCCCCAACATGCCCTTGTCCGAGAGCGCGCGGTCTGGGGGAAGGGGATGTTGATGGTTTGTGTTGTCTTTGGGTGGGGCGGGGAATCGCCGAATAGGTTCGGGATGAGACCTGCCGCCCTATCACGATTTGGCCTCGGGCGTAGGTGGTCCCGCCGGGCGGGCCTCAGCTCACCTCTTTCCCCTTTGACTGAAAGTTGTTGTCTTCAGTTAGCGAGGGGTCTTGGTTCGAAGCGTAGTATCGAGGGGTTCGAACTGCGGGTGTAAACTTACTGGACGTCCTAAGCTAGTCCCGGGAGTGCGATGCGACGTTCCTACTTTCCACGCCGTGAGGGGTGGTGAGCTCGCCCGGCACTTGGCAGGGGGATCGCTTCACGCTATGGCATTCTCAGAAAATCAAAGCGAATCTGACAAGGATGAATGTTTTCATTTAAATTTACATGAACTGCTCTATGGCTTGTATACGAGTACTTAGATTATCGCCCGTTGTGGGGTAAGATCCGGCCCTGGGGTGGGCTATAGAGCTGTCCTCGCCTGCGGTGAACGACCTCCAGATCTAGGGGTCACCTTCTGCCGGGTGGGCCTTTTTAACTCGAGTTGTTCTTGGCGCATAGGTGAGCGACCGCCCTCTGTGCTGAAGTGTTGCAAGGTCTCCTCGGTCGGGTAGAAGCACTGGGGGGCTCACCAGGGAAGCCGTCTTGCGGTGGTTTTTGTCCTGGGGGCGGGGGGTCTTGATGATCGGGTCGCCTTCACTCCATAGATTTGTCATCTCCCTCCATGCCTCGCGGTTTGGGTTTGAGGGTGGGGGGAATCCTGACGATCGGGCCGCCTCCCCCCCCCCCCCCCACGCCTCGCTGCTTGGGTTTGAGGGTGGGGTTCGGGGCCCGATTGTGCCGGGGCGGGCTGACACGCCATGACTCGCCGTTTAGGCTCGTCGGGGATGCAGCCTTGCCGAGGTCCCCGTCCAGAGGTCGACGGCGAGCAGGTGTTGGCTTGCAAGCCCGGGTGGCTCTCGCTTTTCCTGCCAGCGGGGATCGGATGCCTACCTTTCTCCGACTCGTCCTTGTTTAGGGTAGACGGAGGCGTGAAAGGTGGATTTCCCTTGTGTAAGTGGAATATCATGTTGGCGATCCGTTTGTAAGAGGAATATCCTGTCGGAGGTGGTGGAGATGCAGGAACCGCCGTCCTGGGCGGAGGGAACCACTGATGGCGGTGACCTCTCTTTTGTTAGGGCGTTGTATCTCGGCCCGTTTCACAGCGGGTGGGGGGGATAAGTGCCGATTTCTCATGTCTTCCGACTCGTTGTCCTTTTTCTTTCGGAAGGGTGAGTGGTGTCTTTATAGGGGGATCTTGCTGACGGTTTCCTCCATATTTATTGTGATGAGTTGGCGTTATTAATGGGATCTTGCTGACGCTTCTCGAGCCCACTCTCGTGCAAGCTCGAGTCACGATCTAGGTTGTGATAGTTCGTATTCGTCCAATCTCTTGCAAACGAATATTGGTATAGATTTACAATTAAAAATCCTAGCTTTGGTCCAATCTCTTGCAAACCAAATCTAGAGAAATCCAATTGTAAATCTAAATCGAATATCTAGGCCTTCCCATCGATTAGAATCCAATCTCTTGCAAATCCCAAATCGATGGAAATCCCTAGCTATCCGTAGTAAATCAATCACAACCTAACCTCCTAGCAATTCTAGCAATTTAGAAATTCATTCATCACAAATATGAAATTAGATCCATAGGGTTCATCCCCAAACCCTAGAACAACAAATCTACTCTAGCATAGCAATAAGGATATGAGAATCAATAGAAATCATTGCTTGCATACAAAAAGATAGAAAAACAAAGATTCAAATAAAAAGAAGAAAATACTTATCTTGATGAAGATCTTCAATCCAAAATACAAGCTTTTAGATCCAAGAGGGGGCCTAGGGCATGGCCTAACCTCTAAAATAATCCTAAGAAAAACATATGGGGGCTAAGAAAACATAATGGGGGTAATCTCTAATGGTGGCTACAAAACCCTTATATAGTCTCCCAAAACCCTAGCAAATAACCCTAGAAAACCCCTCAAATTCGTGCCCAAAAACAGCCCAAACCGCAACTTAAAATCTGGGCCCAGGCCGCACTCGGCCGAGTGGAACATGTGACTCGGCCGAGTGGAAATTCCAGCACTGCAGCATCAACTTGCAAAAATTCTCCAGATTTCATCCAACCTCCGATTGGCACGTTCTTGACGGCGTTGGAACCGTCATGAAGTCTACTATCCATAAAAAATATGAGAAAAATACTTTTATTACTGGAATGATAGCAGATTTCAAAAGAGTGGGAGGATGTCTGAAAATCTGGGCGCTGCGTGTCCTCGGCATCACTCGGCCGAGCGGACTTCTCTACTCGGTTGAGTGGGCTTCTCTACTCAGCCGAGTGACAGACCCTATAAATTCCAGTAAGTCGGGGGGTCTTGGGGGGTCTGTCTTCGGAGGTGACTCGGCCGAGTGGCTTTACTTACTCGGCCGAGGGGCATTTCTTGCTCGGCCGAGTCGGAACCGTCAAAAGCCTGTACATTTCCAGTAGGTCGGCCTTTTTTGATGGTGGATTTTCCATGCCACTCGGGCGATGCGATCTTCATACTCGGTCGAGTGGGATATCGTCCCTCGACCGAGTGCACGCCCAATTCCTTCTGTTGGAGCGTGTCCGGTCGGGTCGGCCGAGTGGTCTTCTTGCTCGGCCGAGTGTGTGCTCCACTCGGCCGAGTGGCATGCTGTAAATGCCCAATCTTCTCCGTTTCTCCTCCTCGTCGCTCCTACGGAGTTCCTTCTTCTTCCACCCGTCTCCCATCGCCGAATAGCCCTCAAAAGAGCCTTGGGTGGCGCTCCAAAGCGGGTGCAAGTCCCTTAAGCTCATTTTTGCTCCCGATCGCTCCATATTTCCTGAAATCCGACAAAAATAAGAAATAGTGAAAAGTAACGCAATATCGTCGAATACTCATGAAAATCGCAATATGAGCAATCGAAATGGCGTGAAAACATGCAGAAAAAAGGTGTAAAATATGGAGTGATCAAAATCCCCCAAGCTTACCTCTTACTCGTCCTCGAGGAAGATAAGTAGAGAGACGGACTCGGGAGATGAAAATAAAGAAAATGAAATAAAAAAGAAAGAACACGAGGTGGAAGGGGTCGCTAGATTCTTCTCTCGGATCTCAAGCCATAAGCTACACATCACGATAACTTGGAAAATACAAATCACATGCTATAAGGATTTCATATCTTACATAAACATGGTTCTTGCAAGTTTTTAAGAACAACAAAAGAGATTCTCTAAATTCATACAATCAATTCATATCCACGTCACGCATTTCATAGGATTTAATATACAAATGTTGGCAATGCACTTTTCAATCAAGAGTTATAACTGAAGCATATAAGAATCACACCAAGCATGCAATAGAGAATGGAATAAGAGACATGGCATTCACATATTTATTTCAAATCATGAAAAATCTCCATATCTAATATATTTTGCAAAGTCTAAGCATTATCGAATATCCCCATTCATGCACGTCTCCACTCTAAGGTCATACTCACTCATTTGGTCAAATGAATTCACCCCCCCAAGCTTAGCTTGGGGCATCACATCTAAAGGAATATGATAGTGGAAAATGGGATTTTTGCCTTGGTTTTCCCAAGTATTTTGTGGCTCCAATATTGAGATAGAGAAATATATTTTTTTCTTTTGGACTTTATTTCTCATTTTTCTTTTTGGATTTTTGTAGGAGCTATATGATTTGTATTTTTGGATTTTGGCTCCTTTTTGGCTTTTTGGACTTTTTGGAGCTAACTTTTTCTTTTGTGTGGATTTTTGGGAAATAGATGCGATATAAGTAGCTTTAGGAGGTGAACTCAAGTGACATGTAGAGAATAAAAAGATATATGTGGATATGGAAGTAATATAACACTCGGTTCACTCTAAGATGTGCACGAACGGTTCAATAAAATAATACTTCAACTAAAACTCATATATAAGCATGGATATTCTCAATCATTTCAATAAATAGTGAAGTCAAGCAGTAAAGTTTACAACCATATTAGGCATGCAATCAGAAGGTGAATAAGACAATAAAACTGATGCTTCAGATATACTAATGATGCGTGAATCTTGGTGCATTTCCAAAAAAAGCTTACTAAACACTAATCAATACATTCAGCTTCAATTAATATCATGCATTCACTTAGAGGAGTCATCAAAAGAATATATAAGCAAGCACATGTGAATAGTAAGACTATGGAATACTCTAAGTAGCATGGCAATGAATAATAAGCATCCTGATGGTTGCCAAAGCAATAAGAGATATCATCATGCGGAACAAATCTAGCAAAAGAAGGAAAATAAGGAAAATAAAATAAAGAAAATAAAATAAAAGAGAGGAAAGAAAAGAAAATCAAGCACACAATATGATGCATGAACACACATAAAAGGAAAATAAGATGCAAAAATCAAAAAGATGATGCAAAAATTTTGAAAAAATTTTAAAAACCCTAAAATAAAGTAAAAATGCAACTAATGTATCTAAATGGCATGGAAATGTACTCCCCCAAGCTTAAACTTCGCATTGTCCTCAATGTGATCATAATGGAAGGATATGAGGAACAACGATAAATATGGAGGGCGAATGAAAAATGATGACATGAATGACATGGAATCCTAATGCAACTACATGCAAATACAATGATGCATGAGAGCGCCTTCCCCCAAGCTTATACCAAACAAACCTATTCAAATGACTCGATCAAAAATGTAATGGCTTTGAAAAGCGTGATCAAGTCAAATGAATAAGAAAGTGAGTATTCACTTGAAAGAAATGCTCGATGGTGGTGAGCAAAAGGATGTGACACATAAAAATATGAAGAGGGCAATAAATATATATAATGGGTTTGGGGTGTAAGTGATTATTGTTGCCGTCATATGAGGTGATATTTATTCAAGCAAATCTATACGGTCCTCTCGCTATCGAGAGGATTCACGTTTATTTAAAGCATAAAAATTTCTACACTACTGGATTGATATCACCTATAGCAAAAGGCGGATCCAGTATCTTTGCAGGTGCCGACAACTGCTCCAACTGCTCTTTCCGTGACTCCGCCAGGCACGAATGTCCACGAACACCAACGAACTCCAGCAATGCATCCTCCAGCATTCCCACAAGGACACCACCTGTACCCTGCAGAGAATAGGATGCATCAGTTCGCTGCAAAAATTTCACCCTCATAATAAAAGTATTCCAAAGAGGATCGTCAATAGAAATGTTTGAAATAAATAATGGTGGACGATACTTCCCTGGAAATAATCCAATATCCGCATGTGTTGTGATAGCTGTCTCCATGGTGTCCTCTTTAAGCTGCTCAGGTAAATCTAGATCATAGGTGTGGACCTCCTCGACAGGCTCGTCAAGCTGTGGCACGTCCAAGCATACCTCCTGTCCATAATCGTATGTGTGCTGCAAAAGGTATAACGTGTCAAAAATATCTGAATCAAAATAAATATCGAATGGAATACATGATTCAGAAATAGGATGGGTAAAAATATCTCCCTAAGTGGGAGCAGTAAGCTCTGTGGGACAGTCCTCGACGTCAGTGGAAGGATGAGGTGGCTGCGGAAGCTCTAATGGAGGAGGGTAGTGTTCGGGATCCTCATGAATGGCTATGTCCTCGTCCCGATGCACGACCTCCTCGATGATAAGCTCTGGCTCTGTATGTAAGGCCTCCTGAAAAGCATGCTCGGGCTCTGCATGTGAGGCCTCCTCGTCAATATGCTCTGGCTCGACAGTGTGCTCTTTTACCTTCTCATCAATTATCAATGTGGGCTCTCTCTGGAATGGTGATGTTGGCTGCTCACGTGTGTCAGCTTGTGGGGATGTATCATGTGGAGGGGAATGCCCGTAAGCAATCCGAAAATATAGTCTATCCCCCTCAAGACTGACATGGATGTCCTCCCCAATTGTTCCTGCAGCTGAAACACGGTTCATAACAAATTCTGCAAATAGTAGCTCAAATGCATCACCTGCTGTAATGCTCTCTGAACCGGTGAACCGCACTGACTCCAAGAGGCCCTCCAATAATCTCTGAAATGCATCCTCCTCTGGCTGCGCATATGACTCAATTTCTGCTTCCTTCGCTGCCTCTTCGTCCATCCACTCTTCATATGCAATAGCTGTATCGTAGGAAGTGGGATCGACGACGGCACATTCTGGCTCTGGTAGTATGTCTGGCGATGCTGCTTGCCCATAATATGAAGAAGCAGAACTGATATCTTTGGAAATCTCTGCAACCCTAAGCATGAGCGCATTCATTTCAAGTTCCCTCTTTCCAAGCCCGGCTTGCATTTCAACCTGGTGTGTATGCATCTCATCAAAAAAGATCATTTGTTTCTCATCAAGCTCGGACCAGTGTGTCTCCTCAAAAAAATATTCTCCCATCTGAGCACTCTCATCAAAATAGTATTCTCCCATCTGAGCACTCTGATCAAAATCTGTGGTCCACGTAGTATAATCCATAGCACCTGATCAACAAAGATAAATAACTGGAGAAAAATATCAGTGGCACAAAAGAATATGGAAATGATAATAATGGTGGCGGGGGTGAAAATTTCCTTTTGTTAAATTTTTTTTTTCGTAGTCTAATCAACCTAATTGTGACAAATTGGCACCCAACTGGAACACCTCCCCGGCAACGGCGCCAAAAACTTGATCGCTCCAAAATGCACCCCAAGAGCACAACCTAGTCAAAAACTTGGTCGGCCCCGGATATACACCCAGAGAATGATTGTAGTTTTACCGCAAGCGCACGGCGTAGTGGCGAGCGGGTATCGAACACGAGGAGGTGGTGTTGGTTCCAATCTATCCTAGGTTGGTTTGACTACGAACGTTTTATTGGTGGAGATGGTTATGGTATAATGTAATGGCAATGGTGATGGATGTCGGTGTCGGAGATAGAGAAATCGGTCAAATATCAATTCAAATACAATACAATAAAAGTGTCTAGGGCTAGGGAATCCCCACTACGGACCGTCATTCGTCATTATGAATAATGAATCTCAATATTACTAGACATGCGTTGAGGCGAACTAGTCGTAACTGAATAGAGAACCAAGCTCACGCTCTCGCGCTATTGCCGGTCTATTGTGAACCTAGGATAGGGCCCAATCTCTTGCAAACCCTAGCCTAAGCCACTAGTATTAGGATCGACATCATTGTCCAATCACTTCTCGAGCCCACTCTCGTGCAAGCTCGAGTCACGATCTAGGTTGTGATAGTTCGTATTCGTCCAATCTCTTGCAAACGAATATTGGTATAGATTTACAATTAAAAATTCTAGCTTTGGTCCAATCTCTTGCAAACCAAATCTAGAGAAATCCAATTGTAAATCTAAATCGAATATCTAGGCCTTCCCATCGATTAGAATCCAATCTCTTGCAAATCCCAAATCGATGGAAATCCCTAGCTATCCGTAGTAAATCAATCACAACCTAACCTCCTAGCAATTCTAGCAATTTAGAAATTCATTCATCACAAATATGAAATTAGATCCATAGGGTTCATCCCCAAACCCTAGAACAACAAATCTACTCTAGCATAGCAATAAGGATATGAGAATCAATAGAAATCATTGCTTGCATACAAAAAGATAGAAAAACAAAGATTCAAATAAAAAGAAGAAAATACTTAGCTTGATGAAGATCTTCAATCCAAAATACAAGCTTTTAGATCCAAGAGGGGGCCTAGGGCATGGCCTAACCTCTAAAATAATCCTAAGAAAAACATATGGGGGCTAAGAAAACATAATGGGGGTAATCTCTAATGGTGGCTACAAAACCCTTATATAGTCTCCCAAAACCCTAGCAAATAACCCTAGAAAACCCCTCAAATTCGTGCCCAAAAACAGCCCAAACCGCAACTTAAAATCTGGGCCCAGGCCGCACTCGGCCGAGTGGAACATGTGACTCGGCCGAGTGGAAATTCCAGCACTGCAGCGTCAACTTGCAAAAATTCTCCAGATTTCATCCGACCTCCGATTGGCACGTTCTTGGCGGCGTTGGAACCAGCATGAAGTCTAATATCCATAAAAAATATGAGAAAAATACTTTGATTACTGAAATGATAGCAGATTTCAAAAGAGTGGGAGGCTGTCTGAAAATCTGGGCGCTGCGTGTCCTCGGCATCACTCGGCCGAGCGGACTTCTCTACTCGGTGGAGTGGGCTTCTCTACTCGGCCGAGTGACAGACCCTATAAATTCCAGTAAGTCGGGGGGTCTTGGGGGGTCTGTCTTCGGAGGTGACTCGGCCGAGTGGCTTTACTTACTCGGCCGAGGGGCATTTCTTGCTCGGCCGAGTCGGAACCGTCAAAAGCCTGTACATTTCCAGTAAGTCGGCCTTTTTTGATGGTGGATTTTCCATGCCACTCGGGCGATGCGATCTTCATACTCGGCCGAGTGGGATATCGTCCCTCGACCGAGTGCACGCCCAATTCCTTCTGTTGGAGCGTGTCCGGTCGGGTCGGCCGAGTGGTCTTCTTGCTCGGCCGAGTGTGTGCTCCACTCGGCCGAGTGGCATGCTGTAATTGCCCAATCTTCTCCGTTTCTCCTCCTCGTCGCTCCTACGGAGTTCCTTCTTCTTCCACCCGTCTCCCATCGCCGAATAGCCCTCAAAAGAGCCTTGGGTGGCGCTCCGGAGCAGGTGCAAGTCCCTTAAGCTCATTTTTGCTCCCGATCGCTTCATATTTCCTGACATCCGACAAAAACAAGAAATAGTGAAAAGTAACGCAATATCGTCGAATACTCATGAAAATCGCAATATGAGCAATTGAAATGGCGTGAAAACATGCAGAAAAAAGGTGTAAAATATGGAGTGATCACCCGTGCCCTTCTCTGGTTTGGGTGGCTAGGGTTGGCCCTGCCCCAGAGGTCTTATGGGGGGGGGAGCGGGCGCGTAGCCCGGTCCGTGCCCTTCTCTGGTTTGGGTGGCTAGGGTTGGCCCTGCCCCAGAGGTCTTGAGGGGGGGAGCGGGCGCGTAGCCCGGCCCGTGCCCTTCTCTGGTTTGGGTGGCTAGGGTTGGCCCTGCCCCAGAGGTCTTGAGGGGGGAGCGGGCGCGTAGCCCGGCCCGTGCCCTTCTCTGGTTTGGGTGGCTAGGGTTGGCCCTGCCCCAGAGGTCTTGAGGGGGGGAGCGGGTGCGTAGCCCGGCCCGTGCCCTTCTCTGGTTTGGGTGGCTAGGGTTGGCCCTGCCCCAGAGGTTCGGAGGTTTGCACTGAAAAACTTATGTAGGAACAACAATGTTGGGGAAAGCAGGTAGATGTGTATTTCGTATGTATGAAAAGAAAAACTCACAACTATTGGTAGAATTTTAGCAGATGCTTTGCATTCCAAGGGTGGGCCAGCTCATTCCCTTCGGGGGTTGCCAAGATGTACGTGGCTGGTCCGACGATATCGATGACCTTGTAGGGCCCTTCCCATTTGGCGGCCAGCTTTCCCCGCTGGGCGGTCTCGGGGCGGAAGGTGGCGTCTCTGAGGACCAAGTCGCCGATCCTGAAAGTCCGCGGCTTCACCCGGGAGTCGTAGTGTCGCGCCATCCTCTGGCTGTGTTTGACGAGGCTCGTCAGGGCCCGGTCTCTTACCTCGTCTATCAATTCCAGACTGAGGCCGAGTCCCTCCCCATTGACCTCTTCGTCGAAGAGCTTCAGTCGGAGCGTCTCTTTGCCAATCTCCACGGGAACGACCGCCTCCGATCCGTATGCTAGCATGAACGGGCTTTCTCCAGTCGAGGCCTTGTGGGTGGTGCGATAGGACCATAGGATTCCCGGCAGCTCGTCGACCCATGCCCCAAGGGCGGCGTCCACTTTTTTCTTCATTGGGTTCAAGATGCATTTATTCGCGGCCTCCGCCATTCCGTTGCACTGTGGGTGGGTGACTGACGCGAACTGGAGTTTCATCCCCCAGCTCGAACAGAAGTCACGGAAGCCTTCGCAGTCGAACTGCCTTCCGTTATCCATGACTATCGAGCGAGGAATCACGAAGCGACATATAACAGATTGCCAGATAAAGCCCTTCATGTCCGTCCACGTGATACGCGCTAGCGGCTCCGCTTCCACCCACTTCGTGAAGTAGTCCACGGCGACGACTAGATATTTCCTTCCTCCGGAGGCCTTTGGGAAAGGCCCAAGGATGTCAAGTCCCCATTTGGCGAAGGGGATCGGGCTCACGATGGGCATCAGGTTGGCCGGAGGTGCAGTCGTCTGTCGGCAGAATTTCTGGCACGCCTCGCACCTCTTGACGTATTGTACCGCGTCCCGGATCATTGTCGGCCAATAGTACCCCGGCGCATTATTTTGTGGGCGATGGTGTGACCGCCATGGTGGTTTCCGTAGAAGCCTTTGTGTACTTCGCGGACGACTTGCTCAGCCTGCTCCGGGCCCAAGCATTTCAGATAGGGCAGGACGTCGAAATTGGCGCGACGGCGGCGGTACATCACTCCGTCGAGGAGTACAAATGACAGGGCCCGCCTCTCCACCTGTTTAGCCAGCATCCGCTCCTCGGGTAGTTCCCCCGTCTCCAAGTACTTCATAATGGGGGTCATCCACGTCGTCACCGTGCCCGCACACATCAGTTCTTCTTCGTCAATGGTTGGGGTCGATAGGCTTTCGATGTAGATGGCCTTCCCGATCTCGGCCGTGAAGGAGGAGGCCAGCTTAGACAGGGCGTCCGCCCGAAGGTTGTTGGAGCGGGGCAGGTGCTGGACGTCCGCCTTTTTGAACTTGCGGAGTTCGATCTGGATGCGCTTAAGGTACCGCTTCATTGTTTCTTCTCGAGCCTCGAAGCTCCCTAGGATCTGTTGGACGACGAGCCGTGAGTCACTTAGGAGCAATACGTTCGTCGCCCCCACCGCCCTAGCGAGTTTCAACCCGTTAACCGCGGCCTCGTACTCCGCGACATTGTTAGTTTCCGGGAAGTTGAAGCATAGGGTGTATTCCAACGAGCACACGTCGGGGGTCTGAATGACGATACCCGCCCCTGTCCCGGATCCCGTCGCGGAGCCGTCAACGTGGATGGTCCACAATTCGTCCACGTCCATCTGGGAGGGCTTTGAGGGTTTGCCCACCCCGGTCCCCCGCGGGGACGCGGTCGCCGATGGGGGCTCTGGCCGGTCCCCCGGCGTCCCCCCTGCGGTGCATTTCACCGCGAAGTCGGCCAGTGCCTGGCCCTTGATCGCCATCCGGGCCTTGTACGTTATGTCGAACTCGCTGAGCTCGACACTCCAGTTGAGCATCCTCCCCGACCGCTCCAGTCTCTTCAGTTTTTTCTCGAGGGGCATGTCGGTGTGGACGGCTATGGGATGGGCCTGGAAGTATGGTCGAAGCTTTCGGGCTGTGGTGACTAGGCAGTAGGCGGCTCTCTCGATGGGACTGTAATGAGTATCCGCCTCCCAGAGGATCCGGCTGGCGTAGTAAACAGGGCGCTGCACCCCCCCCCCCCCCCTTCTTCCTTGATTAGGACGGAGCTAACGGCCTCCTCGTTGGTGGCCAAGTACAACCCTAGGGGTTCGCCTTCTTCCGGCCGTGCGAGGAACGGTGGACTCTGTAGGTAAGCCCTCAGCTCCGCGAACGCCCGTGCACAGTCGTCGTCCTACGGGATCACCTTCCTCTTGTCCTTAGCTTCGCCAAAGGTTGTGCGCAAGACCCTGAAGAAGGGGAGCGACTTCTTCGCAGATTTCGACAGGAATCGCCCCAGAACAGCGATCCGGCCGTTCAGTCGCTGCAAGTCCCGGATCGTCCGGGGTTCCGCCATACTGATGAGGACCGTCACCTTGTCGGGGTTCGCCTCGATCCCCCGCTTTGTTATCATGAAGCCCATGAATTTTCCCGACTGCACACCGAAGATACACTTTGCGGGGTTCAGTCTTAGGTTGTATCAGCGGACCCTTTGGAAAGTTTCCTGTAAGTCGGCGAGGTGGTCTAGGGCCCTCCTACTCTTTACCATCATGTCGTCGATGTAGACCTCCAAGTTTCGCCCCACCTGAGGGCCGAATATTCGGTCTACCATCCTCTGATAGGTCACCCTGGTGTTCTTCAGTCCAAAGGGCATCTTGGTGTAATAGAAGGTGCCCTTGTCGGTGACAAAGGACGTCTTTTCCTCGTCCTCCTCCGCCATCGGTATCTGGTTGTACCCTGAGAAGGCGTCCTTAAAGCTTAACAACTCGTAGCTGGACGCCTGGTCCACCAAGCGGTCGATCCGGGGCAGGGGGAAACTGTCCTTTGGGCATACCTTGTTGAGGTCGGTGAAGTCGACGCACATGCGCCACTTTCTGCTGGGTTTCTTCACCAAAACGACATTGGCGAGCCAGTCCGGGTAATCCACCGGCCGGACAAACCTGGCTTCGATCCGAGCCTCGACGACGAGGGCGTCATCGCTCTGGCTCCTAACCTCCTGCTGATCTCCCTCGGTAAAGGTGATAGGGGGTCGGTGTGTCCTCCGCTTCGGCCGGCTGCTGGCGCCCGCCACCATCACCTGTCGGACACCGGCCTCCGAGATCGTGGGCGACGTCCCCCTGGGGACGGCCCCCCGCTTATCATCTCAATACGCATGATCGCCCCGGGGGGGTCGTGGCTTCCCCCGATCGCGGTCCGGTGGCGGTTCCGGCCCCCGCGACTCCAGGGGGGCTCTCTCTCCTTCTACTGCCCACCTGTCCGCCACGAAGTTTCTCAAATGGCCCGCCTGGATCGGCTGCTCGATCTCTCTCTTAAGAGTGTAGCAACGGTCGGTATCGTGACCGTGGTCATGGTGATATCAGCAATACCTCTGGAGATCCCGCTTCGCCGGATCCGTCCTCATCCCCCGGGAGGCTCCGGCAGTAATCCGGCCCTCGTCGCCGCTGCCAGAACCTCCAACATGGGGGCGTTGAGCCGTGTGTAGTGCTCCCGCAGGGGGGCCTTCCTGTCTTGGGAGGGCTCGGGTGGCGCCTTGGGCTGGGGCGAACTCGCGCGCCGGGCCAGGGCGATCTTGCGGGTGTCGCAACGCCGGTTCGCGCCTTGGTTGGGTCAACTGGTCGCGACCTCAGTGCCCCTCTTCTTGCCTCGGCCGAGGGTGTGACCGGGGCTCGCCTTGGAGTGGCTTCGCTGGGGGAAATAGGGCCTTTGTGCCGAGAGTCTCTTCGGGCAACGCATGCCTCTCCGCCATAGCAACCAACGCCTCATAGTCGGTCGGCGGATCCCGGAGCAGGGATTTGTGGAGGCTCCAAGTCCGCAACCCCGTCTTGAAGGCCAGCATAAGCACCTCGTCACCGCATGTCACCACCGCCCGTCTCTCATCCTGAAAGCGGCGGAGGTATCTGCCCGTTGTCTCCCCTTCTCCTTGGACTATCGTGCTGAGATAGTCTAAGGGCTTCTTTTTCGTCCGCCCGGCCCAAAACTCTTGGTAGAACTTGTGGGATAGCTCGCCAAAGCTCCCAACGGATCTCGCGGGCAGGCCAAAGTACCAGTCCAACGCGGTGTCCCTCAGGCTTTGGGAGAAATGCCGGCAAAGGAACGCCTCATCCACATCCTGTGCCTCCATTGCCCCCGGTACTGCTGCACGTGCGTGAGGGGGTCGCCTCTTCCGTTGTATATGGCCATGTGGGGGTGTTTGAACCTTGGGGGCCTCGGGGCGGACGTGATCCACCGTGCAAGCGGCGTGTCCTCCTCCGGATAGGTAGGGCGATCGGGTGCATCCCCTCTCCGCCATTCGGGGGTCTGGCTCCGGTCGCTCCTCGGCCGCCGACGGTCCTCCCGCCCCGGGGAGTAGCCTGGCGGTCGCCTGGCGGGGCTCCTTCCCCGGGTCGAGGATTCGACGGGTTGCGGGCTACGGTTCTCCCAGTGCCATCGCCTCCCGGCCGCCTCCCCTCGGGCCTCCGTCCGCTCCTGATTCTCCCGCAGAAGCCTT
This sequence comes from Scilla litardierei, assembly GCA_030789695.1. Classification (NCBI taxonomy): domain Eukaryota; kingdom Viridiplantae; phylum Streptophyta; class Magnoliopsida; order Asparagales; family Asparagaceae; genus Scilla; species Scilla litardierei. The sequence continues at coordinate 129,846,770 of CM061138.1, forward strand.
TCGCGCTCGACGGTGAGAAAGCGTAGTTGTCGACAAACGGCTTCCTCGTGCAGGCGATCGGAGGCGTGGTGCTGGCGAGGCGAACTGCCTCCTCTCGATGGGGATCTGGCCAACAACGGGCCCCTCCCATCCCCGAGCCGCCGGCCCGTCGCCGTCACCTCCAGGATTTCTCGGTTGCTTTCGTTCTCCCTCCTCAGCCTCTCGCGCTCCGCGACGATGAAGCGGAGCTGGTGGCGGGCGGTTTCTTCGTCCTGGTAGGCCCTCTGGGCGATCTCAACTGCTTCTTCCAAATGCCTTTGCACGGCGGCCGCCTCCTCCCGGCGCCTCCACAGCTGCGCGACCTCCATTTCCTCTTCCAGGAGCTTCTGCTGGGCCGCAACCTCCATGGCGAGCCCCCTGTTTTCCCCATCCTCCTCGAACCGAGGGTGGAGATTCCGTCTCACGTTCTGGGGCTCCGAGGGGCCGGGCTGTGGCTCCGCCCCCACCGTCGGGTAGCTTCCCATCGCCTGAGTAACGGCCTTGAAGCTCTTCAGGACTGCGTGGGCCGTAGTATGGTCTGTCTCGGTGCCCATCCCCGGAGGGGGGTCAGGCGTCGGGGTGATTAGTAGAGAGAGCGGCTCCTGATCCACAGGATCCTTGCCGTGGTCAGGGTTCCGAGTGATCGGCATGGAGTCTAACATGGGTGTGACCCTTCGTTCCCACAGACGGCGCCAATTGTTACGAGGTGAAACTCGCACACAATGAATTTGTATTGAGGGAAACCAAGGGCACGGTGGTTCTGTTGACAAGAGGGTTTAGGTTGGCAATTTAACAGGTGATTAATGGGGTGAAGAGGCTGGACTTGCCGCCGGGGGTGGCCACGGAGTCAAATCCCACCAGACACGGCGGAGGAAGATCGGGTAGCGGGAGGCTGGAGCTGATGTCGACCAAGGGGCGAGCTTTCCAGCAGCACGAGCAACTCGTCAGAAGGGCGGGGTTGGGGTCCAACCCTTAGCCCCTCCGATGCCTAAGTCAGTAATAGGACTTAAAACGGGGGCTAGGCACACCAGTCGGACTGAGGGTGTGTCGACCGTACGTGGCGAGCTATAAGTGGGAGAACAAAGATATGGACGACCTTTGCTCTCGTGTGTGAATAATAGATTGGGAGAGAGAATTTGCCAAACCCCTCATCGTAAGAAGTAAGGGGGTATTTATACCTGACGGGAGATGACTAGGTGGGGCTGACCTGGCATGCTGACTCGACGTGCTGAGTTGGCTTGGTTGTCAGCGGAAGCTTCGGACGAGGAGGTCAGGAACAGGAGTGCCTGACCTGCTTTTGTCAGACGGCGCAACGGCCGGGGGCACTTTTGTCAGGATGTCAGGGCCGAAAGCATTAATTGTCAGTCAGCTCAGCTGCCAGGGGATGCTTTGTCAGATGGGCGGGTGGCGTTAGTGTCAGTCGCGTCCTTATCCTAGGTTGTTTGTCGTTGGTGACAAACTAAAGGTCTGGCTATGCTATCCCTGGCGCCGTGGTTCATGGGGGACCGGCCAGGTCGACCGGCTCGGGGGTTGTCCGGCCCGGCCGCGCCCCCTTTTCGGTCGTGGGTTGTGGGCCGCTGGAACGGAAGGATATGCACATGCCTATGTCAGCATATCCGGCGGTACTGTCCGGACGCTCCCCAAGCGCCTTGCCCCTGGCGGGCCGAGCAACTGCGGTTGTATGCCTCGGCAGGGTGGGGGGAGTGCTGCGAGGTGCGCCCGTTCCCGCGTAGCTTCGGTCTTCTGGGGTGGCAGCCCTTTCGTGAAGGGGAGAGTTAATGGGGTATGTCAGCGGATCCGGGCGGGAGTCGGACTCTTACGATCTTTAGGTCGTAACAACTAGGATCCATTCGGATGGATCAAACTTGCGGATCCATCCAAGTGGAATTTAAAGCTAGACAATATAAATAAAAAATCCGACCGTTGGATGTCATCTAACATGTCTAAACTAACTCCAAACAAAATTTCAACTAATTTGGACATATTTTGCCCATGCATCAAGTGGTTGCAAAATCGATGTTTTTGAATAGTTATAAAATCGGCTAATTTTGTAACCACTTGATGCATGGGCAAAACATGTCTAAAGTAGTTGAAATTTTGTTTGGTGCTAGTTTAGACATGTTAGATGACATCCAACGGTCGAATTTTCTATTTACATTGTCTAGCTTTAAATTCCACTTGGATGGATCCGCAAGTTTGATCCATCCGAATGGATCCGCAAGTTTGATCCATCCGAATGGATCCTAGTCATCCTATATATATATATATATATATATATATATATATATATATATATATATATATATATATATATATATATATATATATATATATATATATATATATATTGAAAAGTTAGTAAATCTTTATTGAAGGACCGAAAATTTACAACACTATAGTAAGTAGGCATGAAGAATCAATAAAAAGAGGAGAGGGCACAAGCGCCGTCACTCTTAATTAGAGACTTTTCATCCTATGCAAACTATACAAATCTAAAATAATCAAAAATCATGGCCTAGCCCAAATCACGGAACTCCCAATTTGCAAATACAGATTCCTCCGCACATGAAGTGGGATCTTGGCCTGTCATAGCAATTCTGATATCCGCAGCAATCACCTCAAAAATCTCTGTTTTTCCTCTGTTTTTCTCCTCGAAAATCCTACAATTCCGCTCATGCCAGATGTGCCAAACCATCGAAGAGAGAGCAGTATTAGCTAACCTGCTCAGAGCTCCTTTCCCCCGGAATTTCAACAAGAAAAGGTCACCAATATCAGCTAGTGAAGGTCCATTCTGGCCTTTGACATTTAACTTTAGCAAAGTTCTTTTAAGGAGGTAATTAGTGTAGGAACAATTGAAGAATAGGTGGTTTATATTCTCCAAGGTATCTTCGCCACAGAGAACACAGTTGACGGGGGTGTTTAATCCCCATCTACTTATAATATCTCTAGTAAGGAGCTTACCCGTTAAAGCTCGAAGAAGTGTGAGGGCCCACTTCGGAATATGACCCGGAAACCATACCAACTTATGGAAACGGAACGGCTCACCCCGCACACGAACCCCTTCCCAGGCTTCTTTAAACTTGAAGAGATCACATGCATCTGCGTTGCCTGTGGGAGAATTGCAGCTAGAAGTGTGATGCATGGCCGGTTGCATGAAGCTTTTGTAGGTAGATGCGGAAGGATACAAACCGGCAGGAGCTGTGTGCATACAGCTTGCGGAATTAGGTGCAGCAGTTGAGTTTGGTTGGCCTGTAGCAGAATGAGCTGACGATTGCAAAATGCGTGTAGAAGAGGGTGCCCAGACCCAAGAATCCAAACCCTTTACAATGGTAACCTGGGAAAGGTGATGCCGGATGCTAGCAATTGCCGAGTCATTCGCCTAAGACCCATTGACCCAATAATCACTCACACGCTTCATAATGGAGTCAGGTGGTACCGCCACCAGATTTCTCAAAGGACCACAATCAAGCCAATAGTCGTGCCAAAATAGGGTAGAGCATCCGTCTTTCACCACCCGCTTGATAAGTTTGTTGGATGCCGTTCTACAATTCAGCATATGTTTCCAAGTGCCAGAATGTGTCAATGAACCTTTTGCCGCATAGAACCCATCAACCCCATCATATCTACCTCTCATTTGCTTCGCCCATAAGCTCTTGGAGGTAAGAAACCTCTAAGTTAGCCTAACCCCAGCTGCCACATTGAGATCCTCCAACAACCGAATGCCCACTCCTCCTTCAGACTTAGGGGTACAGCTATCCTTCCAAGACCATGCACGTGAGGGACCCATAATGAACCGCCTGCAAAGAGATGAAATTTCTCGCACCACAGAGTAGGGCATATGATAGGCCTGCAACCAGAACGACACCATACCATAAATGACCGACTTCACCAGCTCAATCAGCCCAGCAATAGATAACATAGATGACGTCCATCCCATAAGCCTCTTCTTGCATTTATCCACCAATCTACCGTACATCGGAGCTTTGGGATATTTGGACGACAAAGGGAGACCAAGGTAAGTAGTAAAAGTGGAGGAAATCTTTATACCTAAGCACTCCGCAAGAATAGACATGGCCTTGGTGCCCTTACTGAATATTGCCCGGCTCTTGTCCCAATTAACTTGCAACCCCGTAAAATTCATGAAGTTAAGAAGCAATGACTTGATACCTCTGAAAGTTTTTATATTAGCTCTACAAAACACAAGCATGTCATCCGCAAACAGAAGATGGGAAATGGATCCCGAGCGTCTCATGGGCTGAAGTACGCCCCTATCAAGTGCTTTAGTCATAAGGATTGAAAAAGCTTCCATGGCAATAACGAACAGGTAAGGAGAGAGAGGATCCCCTTGCATAATTCCCTTGTTTCCATCAAAATACCCCACAGGGGATCCCTTAACCATCACAGAAAAAGTAGGCGAAGTAATACATTCACGAATCCACCTTATAAACACAGTAGGAAAACCCATCTGACCCAAAAAGTGTAGCATAAACTCCCGGTTCACTGAATCAAATGCTTTCCGCAAGTCCAGCTTAAGGCATGCCCTTCCCCCCATTGGGTTACTGAAATCCCTAATCTGCTCATGAGCAATAAGGGAGCTATCCGATAATAGCCTCCCTTTAAGGAAAGCTGCCTGATTAGGCGAGATAAGTTCATGAATCACCACCCTGAGCCTAGTGCATATAATCTTGCTGACTATTTTATATAAAACATTGCAGCATGCAATAGGTCTATAGTCACTAAGAGTGGAAGCATTAGAATTCTTAGGAACAAGAGTAAGATGGGTGTGATTTACTTGCCTCAGAAGGGAGCCCGATGCAAAGAAGGACTTGACCGCCAAAGATACATCCTCTCCAATCCTGTTCCAATAGGTCTGAAAGAAATGCGCATTATATCCATCAGGCCCAGGGGCCTTGTCGGGGTTCATCTGAAATACAACATTCCTGATTTCCTCATCTGAAACTCTTCTGATCAGCCAGGTGGAAGCTTCCTCTGTGAGAATACGCTTAGGGATAATAGAACTGAACGTAGTCTCATAGTGATTTTGGTTATATAACCCCATATAGAAATCGATAGCTTCCTTTTTCAGCACATCAAAAGAGCTAGTTTGCCTCCCCTGAGCATCTACCAAATGAGTTAAACAGTTGTGGCTTTCTCTCGACTTCATAGCATTATAAAAGAATTTAGTATTGCGGTCCCCCAAGGATATCCAAGTTTGGCGGCTCTTTTGGCGGATCATCTCTTCCTCCAGACTCATGGCACTAGCTAGCTCCCTCATCAAAGCCTGCTCATGAGCTTGGAATGATTCATCAGTAAACAACTGCGGATTTTTCCTAATAGCTTCAAGTTTTGCACGGCTCAAATTCACCATCTTACTCGCATTATAATTACTAGCCCACTTGCGAAGTAATGGTCTCAACCTCTTAAGTTTTTGGGACACACAATACATAGGAGAGCCGGCCACATAACCCCCCCAGCTCTCATCAATAATTTCGGAAATCCCCGGACATTTGCTCCAATAATTAAAGTACTTGAAGGGCTTGGGAACGGAATGAACCTGAGGATGGAGTCTGACAACCATAGGCGAATGGTCACTAGTAATGGGATCCAAGTACTCCACAAACGAATCCGTGAGCAGTCTGAGCCAATCACCATTAATGAATACTCTATCCAGCCGAGCTGAGATCCGCCCATCCCCCACTCTATTATTACACCAGCTGTACTTGCATCCGATGCTCTTGAGCTGTAGAAGCTGGCAGGAACTAATACAATCATTGAAATCAAAGAGCATTTTTTACTCCAACATCCTTCCCCCTATTTTGTCCGCAGCAGAGAGCACACAGTTAAAGTCCCCGCAGACCATCCACACTCCATTATTCATATCAGCCGCATCACGTTTAAGTGAACTCCACAAATCCTTTCGCTCCCCCAAATTATTCCGACCATACACTCCAGTTAAAGTGCAAGATAGGCCCCCTGAGTTAGTACATGAAATAGTGATATGTTGATCAGAAGATGAGGTGAGGGTGGCCTTCCAAACCGATGGGTCCAAAGCCATTACAATCCTACCGCCAAGAGCTTTGTCAAAGTTATGAAAAGAAAGCCAGTGTTTGGGCAAAAGAGAGTTATTAAGAGCCGCCATAGACTTAAGTTTCGTCTCCAATAGAATAATAGCAGAAGGCTTAATAGTCGTAATTCTGTACCTAAGATCCCACCGACGAACAGGGTTATTCAACCCCCTAGTATTCCAAATGAATACCGTCATTGACTAACAGGGTTTTTGGGAATGCAATTCTGAATCCTAGCACTCCGCCTAGCACTGGATTCAGCCTGGCATTCAGCCTTCTTTCTTGCCTTCCTGCCTTCCTCAATCTGCTTAAGCTTGGTCTCCTCCACTACCCAATCTGGGTTGTCAACCGCCAACACCTGTGGAATCTGATCCACATCCCCACCGGAGTGGCAATCTAAAAGAGAAGGGAGCGTCGGAGAAACACTCCAATGCTTTACCGAAGAGTCATGGCAATCAGCAACAGGATCTTGGTCAACCTGATGATTGCCAGTGGTATCACGCAACTCACCTAAAGGCGGCATCCCCAGCTGATCACAGTTCCCCGATGCACCAGTAGGCAAGCCATCTACATGATTGGCGACGTGACCTTCCTTCGTAAAATCCCCAGGGGCAGCCAAATGGACAAGGGGATCCCCTTCCGTAGTCACAACATAATGAGCAAGTAGCTCACCCACCGCAGGGCCAGCCGTAGCAATCGCAATCTCCGCATCACGAAACACCACTTCAGGCAGAGAAGAAGTATGAGTGTCTCCCACATCAACAGGGGCAACCTTAGTCACAGGATTCACAACTTCTGAGTTAACCTGAGTGACACCCCTCACCACCCCGGTTACAGATGTTAACGCATTGCCTCCCGAGCAATGCCCCTCCGTCACCGCATTACTTCCAACTTCTTGGATTAAAGGGGGCTCGCCCGCGCCCGGGGCATTGGGCATCAGTGTGCCCAAAACAGACACACTTACTACACCTTGGTGGCTCTCCTTCAAATTTGGCTTCTAGAGTTATAATTTACCCCCCATCTAATTCCACTTCAACAGACTTCCGTAAGGATAAAGTAGCATCAACCTCGACCAGGCACCGCGCATAGGTAATTCTCTCCAAGTTTGCGGTAGCCCGATCCAAGCACATAGGAGTACCAATCACAGAGGCAATTATATTAAGGGTCTCCAAATTCCACATATATAAGGGAAGTCCATGAAGCTGAACCCACACCGGTACCGAAGTTAGAATGTCTCTATCATGACGAAGATTCAAACTCCACTTTTTCAACACTACTAATCTCCCATCAAATAGCCAAGGCCCCCCTCGAAGAATCCTCTCACATTCATCCGACGACTCGAATCTGAAATAAAAGAACCCATTATACTTGGAGTAGACTTGAACCTTCTTATTTAGCCTCCAGAGTCTCTCCATCCACGCCACAATTTGACCATAGTAAGGGGTATCGCCCAAGACATACCCCACAAGAGTGTTCTTCCATCTCTCCGCCCCCAGTTCAACCAACGTCCCCGAGACCCGTGCACGGGTGGTGCCATCCGCAAGGGTAAGTGGGGGCACTAACGACATTGCAAGACCCGCCCCATAGGAACGACGGTCCGCACAAACATCTAACCACGATCTCTTTTCCGCACTAGTATCAACAGTGATAGGAACTTTAGGTCTAGGGGGTATGCGTTCCAGTCTCTTTGGAAAAACATCAAACACATTACGAGCATCTCCCTTACCCTTGACAGCAAAGCTTGGCTTTCCCACAGGCTGAGCACGCCCTGTAGCAGGACGTCCCCCCTGAGATGAAAGGCCAAATTTAGATCTTGCAAATCTTCCTTGAACCGTCCGTGGCCGCCCCCGCCGGACTTCCACCCAGCCGTCACCTGAAGCACAGCCAACTCCATAGCCTTGCCGATCACCATCCTGCTTAGCCTTGCCGTTACCCGGAGAGCCACCCAGACGTACAACGCCCCCCGTAGTTCCTCCTCCAGATCCACCTAATGAAGAACACCCTGCCCCAATATCTCCAATGCCTCCGCGGGGCAGGATCCACCTCGACTCCCTATTGACTGCGGAACGTCGATGTTGCTCCACCTGATCGCCGCTGAGGGATCCAATAACGCCATAGCCGCCTCCATGGTCAACAGGAGTCAAACATCCGCCTCCATGGCCGCCTCCAATAACGCGGGGAAGGATCGACCTCGCCTTCTCATAAACTACGGAACCAGAACGTTGCTCCACCTGATCGCCGCCAAGAGATCCAAATTCGCCCTGGCCGCCTCCAGGGTCATCCGGAATCGCACCTCCGCAATCAGCGGGAGCCATCGTAATCTCCGTGTTTATATATATATATCTATTATATATTTGACAGCGATTTTTGAATTCTAGGGCTGACTAGGACAAGATAAAGAGGGGTTGAGATTTGATCTTGGTAAATCAATGGTTGAGAATGGATTTTGTGAAATTTTTTGGGGAAAAGTACCTTGGGAACATAAACTTTGAAATTAGAAGTGCCTTGGGAAAGATTGTGGAAATTAAATTTGGGGGAAAAAGTGCATTGGGAAAGTTGTGAAGATTAAATTTCGGGGGAAAGTGCATTGGAAACTTAAACTTTGAAATTAAAAGTGCTTTAGGAAAGATTATGGAGAATCACGACCATTAAATTAAACAAAATAAAAAATTTAGCGTAAAACAATTTAGTGGAACAACAAATTAGCGTAAAAAACACTGCTATTTGCTATTCTGACGCCCGCGCCAAAGACGCCACGCTAAATCTATTTATGCTAATTCGGCGACCCGCTAAATTTTTTACGCTAATTTGTTGTCCCGCGCCAAAGGCGCGGGCGCCAAATTTGTTGTTCGATGTCGAATTTGTTGTTCCGCGTCGAAGGTGTCTGCGTCGAATTTGTTGTTCCGCGCCGAAGGTGCCTGTGCCGCTAAATATTTTTACGCTAATTTATTGTTTTGTTAAATTTTGGCTGTGAAAATAATTTTCGGGGAACAAAGATTTCGCAGGGGAAATAAGTTCGACGCCCGGGCGCCTTCGGTGGTGCCCACGCCGAAGGCGCCCCGCTAAATTTTTTTACAAAGATTTGTTGTTCTGCGCCAAAGGCGCGGGCGCCGAATTTGTTGTTCCACGCCGAATTTGTTGTTCCACGCCAAAGGTGCCCGTGCCGCTACATATTTTTACGCTAATTTATTCTGTTAAATTTTAGATATGTAAATAATTTCGCGGGGAACAAAAATTTCGCGGGGGAAATGTTAAATGAACCGTGCCCGCGGGCACGGGTTATGACTAGTATATATATATAATATAAAAGCGGGATGTTATCAAGAGAAATTGGATACGAGAATTTGGATATCTATTATATAAAAGAGGGAAATTGGATAAGAGAAAATACAAGAGATGAGATTTTGAGGCATAAGAGAGGAAATGTGGAATTTTGCCCATACAACACCGGTTTTTGCATTTTTTTCCCCTGGACCCTCCCCACACACCCACCCACACTTTTTATTCTCCCCCCTTCCGAACATTTTTTTCCAGTCCTTTGAAGATTTTGAATCTTATCCTACTAGAACAAAGCTTTGTCCTACGTGGCAAGTTTGTCCTAGGTGGCAATGACAATTTTGGGGGGACTTAAATTTTGGGGTAAAACTTAAATTTGGGGGAAACTTGAAATTTTGTGGGAAAACTTGAAATTTGGTGGAACTTGAAATTTGTGGGGGGGATAAAACTCAGCCATTAAATAAACCGTGTCCTATGGGCACAGTTAATGACTAGTATATATATATAATATGAGCGGGTGGAATTCGGGTCAATTCGGGTTGACAGGTCAAACCCGTACACGATCCGGATTTTATCAGAGCTAATCAGGTGGACCCGGATCCTGCCTAACATAGATTGGCCCCTACCCATGGGCCGGATTCGGATCGGGTTGTGTTCAATTTGTCACCCCCTACTAGGAGGCATCCTCCCTCACCCATCTCAATTATCCCTTTAATCCACATGGGTATGTCATTGTCCAACAAGGCACCGCATTAACAAACATTACTTCAATGGGTCGAGATTTAAAAATGAGTGGGGATACTGAATCCAGAGTCGTCAGACTTGAACGCCATCTGTGTTGTAGATAGATAGGATCCAATAAATAGAAATTTGATGGACTTGGGTTGGCCGATCCTTACTCCAAAAATCATTACCGGGAACAAAATCGGTTAGGATTAAAAAATTAGAACTCATGCTCGTTTCGTGCCATGTCGTAGAACACGCAGGAATTTAATACCGCGCTTCTTGTTGGTGCAAGATATTAAATGTAGCCTTAACCTTACTCTTTTCGGGTATGGTGTCGGGGGGCATCGTTGCTCAAATTGGAAATGGGAAGTTGGTGAGCTTGACCAATCAAAATTCGCTCTTCATATCTTATTTTTTTTAAAGGGCAGCTCTTCATCTCTACATATATGTTGGAATTAATCTTGTTGTTTGCATTATGTAAATTTATTAGGAGGTTACCTACTAGTGGGGAATACCAATAGTCACCTTTATTAGGAGGTTACCTACTAGTGGGGAATACCAATAGTCATCTTTATTAGGAGGTTACCTATTAGTGGGATATGAAGAGATGCTTTGTAATTAGGTTTCGGCTATAAATATAGCTTATTTTGATAATGAAATCATCAGAGAAAAACCTTTACTCATCCTCCTCATCTCATTTTGATTGTTCTATCTCTTTCATTTGGTATCAGAGCCATACCTAAATTCCTCAGCCAAAAAGAAATGTCTTCTACATCCTCAGCAATGTCTGACACGGCGACATCGAAGTTCTCGATGAAGGATGGGTCGATGACCATCCATTATCATTTGCTTATGAAGGATAACTACTCGTCGTGGGCATTGAAGATGCGGGTTTTCATGGGCGTGAATGGAGTTTGGGATGCGATCGAACCAACAAGTGAAAATGAGGCGGTGGATAGCAAGAAGGATTCGATGGCGTTAGCTGCCATCTATCAAAGTATTAGCGAGGAGACGCTAATGCTGATCTCGGAGAAGAAAACGGCCAAAGAAGCATGGGAGATGCTAAAGACAATGCACATGGGCGTGGAGCGCGTCCGAGAAGCAAAAATTCAAACCCTACGATGGGAGTTTGAACGTCTTCGCATGGAAGATGCGGAGACGGTCGATGACTTTGCTACGAAGTTGACAACCAACGTCAACAGGATCCGTGCATTGGGAGACAAGGTCGAAGAGACCTATGTCGTCCGAAAGCTTCTCCGTGCGGTTCCCGAAAAATTCCTGTAAATCGTTTCTACGATGGAACAATTCGGGAACTTGAAGACCATGACCTTGGAGGAGGTCATTGGGTCTCTGAAGGCCCATGAAGAACGGCTCTCTAGCCGTCAAAGACCCACCAATGAGAAGGTGGAGGAGCGGGTTCTACTGACGGAATCCGAATGGAAGGCAAAATATGATGCCGCATCAAGCTCGTCGAGGGGACAAGGTGGTGGGCATTATTTTCGTGGGCGAGGCCGTGGCCGTGGCCGTGGACGCAATGATGGGCGTGGTGATGGACCAACTCATCAAGAGAAGACTCGGGACAAAAGCAAACTCCAATGTTACAAGTGCAGCAAGTTCGGGCACTTTGCAAACGAGTGCCGTTCCGAGAAGACCGGAGACAAAGCCCACTTTGTGAAGTGGGATGTGTTGGATATGGAAGACGTTTGTACACCCTTGTGGGGGATGTACGAGGGAATACGGACCTCGAACGTCGCGTACACGAAGTCGTGTACAAAGGGAATCTGTTCCCTTGCGGAGAGGATCTCTGGATGAGTGGGAAAGTCGCATTATATATGCATAAGTGCATGCGACATATGGCTAATAAAGGAGGAATATCTTAAGCTTATGTTGTACCATGCATATGGTACAACTTAAGCTTATAATGTGCCATGTATCATGGTACACCTTAATTAAGTTGTTCCAAAGGAACAACTTACCCTAAAATAACTACCTTGGGGGCTATAAATAAGACCCAAGGGTAAGCCATTTCTTACACCTTTTGCATGAAATTCATGCATGCATCTTCTTCCTAGCGAAGCTCTGCAGAAATCCTTTCTCTTCCTCTATCCAAGTTCTTAATCTAAAATAGAGATTTAGATTGTGGATTAGTAGCCTTACTCTGTTCGTGAGAAGACTCGATCCGTCGTGGCGAATCCGAAGGCAAAGTTCCGAGACTACCGTTCCGCATACGCTAGCGTAAGTCTCAACTTTAATTATCGATCCTAACTCTGTTTTGGCAGGATCCTACATTGGTATCAGAGCCATATGGGTTCGCCCCGGTCAAACCACCACCCCGTCGAAACTATGAACGAGTCGTTGTCTTTTTCACGAATGGGTCTCCTACTATTACGGATATAGTAGGAACGCTTCGTGACGGAGAGAACGCAGCGGTTGTTCTTTTCACGTTAGGGTCTCCTATCATTACGGATATGGTAGGAACTCTCCGTGACGGGAAGAACCGACCGTTCACATAGTAAGTTATTTTTCATTTTTGGCACACGACCATTAGGAAATAACTAATTTCTCGACGAACGGGTGCTTCATCGACGAACGGGTGCTTCATCGAGGAAGATGATGGTAGTTATTTCCATCGGGTAAGAGGAAATTTGGTACATGTGCACCATGGCCAAATGGGCTATGAAGGCCATGCACCCCCCTCCTCAAGCGGAGGGGGTTGGCTATGGCCAATAACCACCGGCGACCACCCCATCAAGGGGGAGGAATAAGTGCAGCAACCCCATTCAAAGGGGGTGGCCGGCCATGGCCAAAGGGGCCATGGCCGGCCAACGCCAAATGGCCTTGGCCATGACCGGCCAAGGCCAAGCCATGGCCGGCCAAGGCCAGGCCGGCAATGGCCGGCCAAGGCCAGGCCGGCAGTGGCCGGCCTTGGCCAAGGCCTGCCGGCCAGGCCGGCCCTGGCAGTGGCCAGGGCCGGCCCTGGCCGGCCTGCCGGCCCTGGCCTCAGGCCAGGGCCTGGCCGAGGCCAGGGCAGGAGCCCTGGCCCCGGCCAGCGGCCAGGCCGCCCTGGCAGAGGCCAGGGCGGCGCCCTGGCCTCAGGCCAGGGCCTGGCCGAGGCCCGGGCAGGAGCCCTGGCCCCGGCCAGTGGCCTGGCCGGCCGGCACTGGCAGAGGCCAGGGCCCCTGGCTGGCCAGGGCAGAGGCCCTGGCCGGCCCTTGGCCAAGCACCGGCCAGGGCAGAGGCCCTGGCCGGGAAGAAGTTGCTTTCGAAAAATTGGTCGACCAATTTGGAGTTTTTGGTCGACCAATCTGGCAGAAGGTCTGGGTCGACTGCAAACTTGCCAACTGACCCATACGGGGTGACAAAAGGCATTGGCCAAACTCGAATGTGCAGATTAGCCCATACGGGGCTAACCATAGTGCCGACTAGTTCATACGGAACTAACGTTTTTAATGAAGTTTTTCATTTGGGCTCTACTCCTTGAAGATTAGCCATAGTGCTCTACTTCATGCGAGATTAGCCATGTCATTGTGCTCTACTCTACGGAGATTAGCCAATGTACTTGTGACGTTGTGCTCTACTCTACAGAGACTAGCCAACGTGCTTTCAAATTTTTGGAAAAAGATGTTTTTCAAATAGGTTATGTCCCGTCCTTAAATCGGGATAGCGCAATTTAGAATTTTAAGTCCTACCACGATCCGGCCATGGTTATCTAACCCATGGGTGTGTAGAACAGGTCTCGTGGCTTGGCAATTGTTGCGTTAAAATTCTTTGCGCTAATTCTCACCTATTCTATTTTGAAAGATATGTTTTTCAAAGTAAATTTCCGCTGCTAATACCATACGGGTATTTCTGATTTCTTTTTACTTAAAGATAAGTAAGAGGGATACTTTGAAAGTTACTTCTAGATGGTAGTTGGGAACGTAGTGAACTTCTCGATTCTAGAGTAACATTTCAACGCATCCAAGGAACTTATCAAGTGTTTAAAGAATCGAAACTTTATGCATAGAATTTTGATCGTGTTTTTCATTCTCTTTGCAGTTTTTTGAATCGAATATGTCTACCGCTTCTAAGAACATTGTCGCAGAGCTTAACAAAGGTGAAAAGCTCAACGGCGACAATTATAAACTTTGGTCAATAAAGATCCAATATGTTTTGGAGGAGCAAGATGTGCTCGAGACACTCCAAAACATAATGGTAGAACCTGAGTTGGGCAATACGGCCCAACACAAGAGGGACCGGGAAGCTTATGATACTTGGACTCGAAAGAACAAAATAGCACGCATTACGTTACTGTCCGCGATGGACAATGACATAATGCGTCTATTTCGGGAATTCGATCTAGCCAAAGACATATGGTCTGAGCTAGAAGCAAAGTTTGGTGGAACTTCGGTTACCAAACTCCGCTCCTTGAATATTCAATTTGATTCGTACAAGATGCGGCGAGATCATTCTATGAAGAAGCATCTCCGCCACATGGCGAATCTTATATCTGAATTAAAGGATGCGGGTGTTACGCTGTCTGACGAACAGCAGATCCAAGCAGTCATTCGTTCACTCCCAGATAGCTGGGATAACATGAAAATGCATCTCACTCATAATGAGTGCATTAAAACTTTAAGCGATGTATCGAAACACCTCGAACTCGAGGAAGAGCGGATTCAAGCCGCAAAACCAAGTGCAGAAGTGCACGTGGCCGCTAGTTCCTCACATGGGGGAAATAAGCGGAAGAATAAACGCTTAAGGTTTGTGAACGAACGAAAGCAAGAACCGGAAACCTCAAAGAAGACTAAGAACAAAAAGTGGCAAAAGAATGTGCACTCAAAGAAGAAAAACTTGAAGAAGATCAAGTGCTTTAAGTGCAACAAGTACGGTCACTTCGCCCGTACATGTACGGATGGAAGTGATAAGGTAACTTGTAGGGCTAGTTACATATGTGTTTCTAGTTCCATGTTTCTTGCTGAATCTAACTATTTTTGGTTGATTGATTCAGGGGCCACAGACCACGTTGCGAAGGACAGAAGGTTCTTCGTAGAGTATCGAAGGATAACTCAAGGAACAAAGTGGATATACGTCGGCAACAACACTCGTGTTGAAGTCAAAGGCGTCGGAACATGCAAGCTCGTTCTCGACAACGGCCGGACTTTATTATTGCACGATGCCCTCTTTGCTCCAGATATTAGAAGAAATATTGTATCCGTGGTCATGTTAATGTCTTTAGATTATGAGTGGAGGTTCTATAAACAATCTGTTGACCTTGTTTGTAATAATTCTTTGATTGGTTCTGGTAATGTTTGTAATGGATTAATTGTATTAAACACAATGTATGATGATTCTTCTTCCATTAATGAAAGTTTTCATTTGACAAATGCTTCTAACTCTGAGTCTAAGATCATTTGTTGGCATGCAAGACTTGGTCATATTGGACCAACTAGAATGGATAGACTTGCCAAAAGTGGCTTGCTATCTAATGTTTCAAAAGTTGAAATGTCAACTTGCGAACATTGTCTTGTAGGGAAAACTTGTCGCAAGCCGTTTGGAACTGGCACAAGGGCCGAAGTTCCATTACAGCTTATCCATTCGGACATTTGCGGTCCAATGAATGTTAAGACAAGACACGGGAAGTCCTATTTCATCACTTTCATTGATGACTTCACCCGTTTCGGTCACATTTATTTGATTTCCCACAAACATGAAGCTTTAACTTGCTTCAAAAACTATATGAGTTTAGTGGAAAATCAACTAGATCGCAAGATAAAGGTCTTGCGAACCGATCGGGGTGGAGAATATCAATCAACGAGTTTTAAGGAACTCTGTGATGAAAAAGGCATAGTTCATCAAATAACTATGCCTTATACTCCACAACAAAATGGTGTTGCGGAAAGAAGAAATAGGACATTGATGGAAATGGTCCGATCAATGATGTCACAGGCAAATTTGCCTATCACCTTTTGGGGTGATGCATTATTGACAGCAGCGTTCATCTTAAACCGTGTACCCTCGAAGTCGGTAAGTTATACTCCTTATGAGTTGTGGAACAATAGAACTCCAGACTTAAGCATTCTAAAACCTTGGGGTTGTGCCTCTTATGCACATTTATCCTCTCACAAATATGGCAAACTTGGGCCACGTGGGAGGAAGTGTATCTTCATCCGATACGCTGAAAACTCCAAAGGATATGCTTTCGTCGGTCAAGAGGACAATGGAGGTCTTATAGAATTCGAATCGAGGGATGTTGTCTTCTTGGAAAATGAGTTTCCAAGACAGGGTGAGATAAGTCAAGACTTATCCTTGTTTGAGACTTGGGATCAAGAAGGATCGGAATGTTCGAGTGGGAGAATTCTTGGTGAAGAAGAAAATACGTTTCAAACTTCACCAATGGATGATACGAACGATACCAATCCTATTCCGAGTGGGAGTGATATTATTCCAAGTGGGAGTGATGTCATTCCAAGTGGGAGTGATCAAACTCAAACAAGACGTAGTAATCGAACGAGGCTAACACCTCTAAGATTTGAGGATGAATTTCCTCAAACATTCATGACATTACTACAAGATGATGACGAACCTGCAAATTTCAAACAGGCCGTCACATGCCCTGCTAAAGATAAATGGATAGCGGCAATGGAAGAAGAACTTCAATCCATGAAAACAAACCAAGTCTGGGACTTGGTTGATTTACCTAAGGGACGTAGAGCCATTGGGAACAAGTGGGTTCTCAAAATCAAGCATAAGGCTGATGGCTCCATCGAGAAATATAAAGCTCGCCTTGTTGCGAAAGGTTTCACGCAACAGGAAGGAATAGACTACGAAGAGACTTTCTCTCCTGTCGTGCGTTTTACCTCCATTCGCTTAATTCTGGCAATGGTGGCTTGTTTGGACCTCGAATTACATCAGATGGATGTAAAGACTGCTTTTCTTAACGGAGAACTAGATGAGGAGATCTACATGGAACAACCAAACGGTTTCGTACAAGAAGAAAACAAACATAAGGTTTGTAAACTTCGTAAATCCATATATGGTCTTAAACAATCCTCAAGGCAGTGGTATATGCGCTTTCAAGAAGTCGTTTTGTCGTATGGTTTCTCCATGCTCGACGAAGACAACTGCGTATATATTAAGAGGATTAAAAACAAGTATGTAATTATGTCTCTTTATGTAGATGACATACTTATAGCCGGAAATGATAAGCGTCTTATATTGGATATCAAAGCTTGGCTTTCATCCGTCTTTGAGATGAAAGACATGGGTGAAGCTGCATATATCCTTGGGGTTAAGATCTCGAGGAATCGTTCCAAGAAACTTCTTTCTCTCTCTCAAGAGACATATATAAAGAAAGTTTTAGAACGGTTTAATATGCAGGACTGCAAGCCAATTGATACTCCAATAAGCAAAGGCGAGGGTCTATGTTTGGAGATGTGTCCCAAAGATCCAAAAGAAAAGAAAGCTATGGAAAAAGTTCCATACTCCAGTGCTGTCGGGAGTCTGATGTACGCCATGATGTGTACCAGACCGGACATTTGCTATGCTGTTGGTATGGTAAGCCGTTACCAATCCAACCCAGGACAAGCACACTGGAAAGCGGTGAAGAGGATATTAAGATACCTCAAAGGGACTGCGGACCATGCGTTATGCTATCAAGGCAATACCTTGAGACTCGAAGGCTATACCGATGCTGATTGGGCGGGTGATCTCGACGAGCGAAGATCTACCTCAGGTTTTGTTTACTTGCTCGGGAATGGTGCAATATCCTGGAGCAGCAAGAAGCAAACCTGCATCGCCTTATCAACCATGGAAGCCGAATTCGTAGCATTCAGCATGGCGGTCCAAGAAGCTGTTTGGCTTAGGAAATTCTTAGACAGGCTGACGAATGCCTCTGACTCGAGCACTGTTCCTATATACAGTGATAGTCAAGCTTCGATTGCCTATGTCAAAGATCCTAAATTTCATTGTAAGACCAAACACATTGACATTCGATTCAAGTTTGCGAAGGATTATGACAAACGGAAGGAAGTAGACATAGGATACATATCCACACATGAGATGATAGCGGATCCCCTTACCAAGGCGATCCCCAGAGATGTGTTTTTCAAACACTTATCATCTATGGGAATGCGTAGGTGCTGAGCTGTATCATGTAATATTTCCCATGTCTATAGAAGATCAAAATTTAATTTGCATATAAGTTTCTTACAAATGATTTTATATACATTTGTGTTTAAGTCTCAGCTATTTTATTGTGTGTATGTCGGACAGATTAAGGTTGGCTCTCTCACATGAGCAACCGCCTTATCTTATCAGATGGATAAGATAGAGATGAGACTAAGTTTAAAGTCAAAATCATTAGACAAATGATTTAGAGTCGTGACTTAAACAAGATAGTCGAATAAAAGATCTGCATCATACGGATGCTTACAAAAGATCTGAGATCTGTATCACAAGGATATTTGAAAGAGATCTCGTAGGATTTTAAATCCTATCTGTCTTATGCAGGATGAGAGTCCGTGAATATTTCACGAGTAGTAAGGGGACTCAAAAAGATAGGCACAGTGGTGTCTGATCTTTTCATCCGTACAACATCATTAAGACATACTCTCCCTGGGAAAGGAGTGATGTTATAATACGTGTTCATACCACGTATGCATTTCGACCACTGAGTTAGTAGCAATAGTGTTTACTATTATGTGAGACTCAAAGGCCATACGGGTCTTAACTCTTACCCTCAAAGACTCCAATTGGTTCCTTTAGATTTGACGAGATGATCGCTATCTTAGCGTGTTACTAATGGGCTATGGTAATTCGGCTCGGCGGGGCACGTTAGAAAAGCGAATCAAGTCAAGATCAGAAGGTTCATAAGAAGAGGAAGATTGATTTCATATTCGCATTTAGACTTTAATGATTCAAAGCTGGCCAGCCAATTGTAATCCAGATGGGATTCAATTGTTGAATATAAAGTATAAGAAATGCGAAGAAATAATCTAGGGTAAAGCATGCGTTGAACTACTCAACTTTGCACCTTCGAGGTCGTTGTGTATCTCTAATAAGTGCACAACAACAGACTCTACGCGCATGACGGTCGCACGGTCTATTTCTCGGTATGATAGATGAAATAACTAAGGGAAAAACGTTCTCTTACAATCCCCTCAAGTGTGAGTGGGAGATGTTGGATATGGACGACGTTTGTACACCCTTGTGGGGGATGTACGAGGGAATACGGACCTCGAACGTCGCGTACACGAAGTCGTGTACAAAGGGAATCTGTTCCCTTGCGGAGAGGATCTCTGGATGAGTGGGAAAGTCGCATTATATATGCATAAGTGCATGCGACATATGGCTAATAAAGGGGGAATATCTTAAGCTTATGTTGTACCATGCATATGGTACAACTTAAGCTTATAATGTGCCATGTATCATGGTACACCTTAATTAAGTTGTTCCAAAGGAACAACTTACCCTAAAATAACTACCTTGGGGGCTATAAATAAGACCCAAGGGTAAGCCATTTCTTACACCTTTTGCATGAAATTCATGCATGCATCTTCTTCCTAGCGAAGCTCTGCAGAAATCCTTTCTCTTCCTCTATCCAAGTTCTTAATCTAAAATAGAGATTTAGATTGTGGATTAGTAGCCTTACTCCGTTCGTGAGAAGACTCGATCCGTCGTGACGAATCCGAAGGCAAAGTTCCGAGACTACCGTTCCGCATACGCTAGCGTAAGTCTCAACTTTAATTATCGATCCTAACTCTGTTTTGGCAGGATCCTACAGGATGATGATGCGCCAGCTCTTCTCAAAGCCGAGTTGTGTGAACTCGGACATTCGGAGGAGCGGGAGAATGTATTGATGCTCAACGAGGAGAAGGTGATGCCAAATCTTCATGCAGTTGAGGCGTGGTACCTCGATACCGGGGCTAGCAATCATATGACGGGTTGCAAGGAGAAGTTCTCCGACCTAGATGAAAGCATCAAGGGGAACGTAAAGTTTGGTGATGAATCCGTCGTCAATATTTGTGGGCGTGGAACTATCTTGTTCCAATGCCAAAATGGGAAACATCTCACGTTGTGTGATGTTTATTATATCCCGAAGCTCCGAAGCAACATCGTGTCCATTGGACAACTTGATGAACACGGATGTGCAAGCACAATAAAGGATGGCTCTCTCAAGATCTTCGACAACACAGGGAGGCTATTGGCTAATGTGAAGCGGAGTCGAAACAGGTTGTATGCTCTTGATCTTCGCCTTGCCGAACCCATGTGCTTGCTGGTGAACCTCAAGGAGAAGTCGTGGCTATGGCATGCACGCTACGGTCACTTGAACTTTCTGGCGCTAAGGAGCTTAGCGCACAAGAAGATGGTTGAAGGCATGCCGGTCTTGGGGCAACAAGATCAACTGTGTGATGGGTGCTTGGTCGGAAAGCAACATCGCACGCCATTTCCATCCTCCTCGACGTATCGTGCGGAGAAGCCCCTTCAACTTATTCACGCCGATCTCTGTGGACCGATCACACCGGTGACACCGGGAGGTAACCAATATTTTCTGCTATGCGTAGATGATTTCAGTCGTTACATGTGGATCGGTCTTATCAAAAGCAAGGATGAGGCTTTTAATGCATTTAAGAAAATCAAATCGCTAGCGGAGATGGAGGTCGACCTATGGTTGAAAATGTTGCGGACGGATCGAGGAGGGGAGTTCACCTCAAAGGACTTCTCCAGTTATTGTGAAAAACTGGGCATCAAAAGGCAACTCACAGCACCATATTCGCCGCAACAAAACGGTGTTGTAGAGCGGAGGAATCAGATTATCATTGAGATGGCAAGGAGCTTGTTGAAGAGCAAGAACATGCCCTCGTTCTTTTGGGGAGAAGCGGTGAATACGGCTGTCCATATCCTCAACCGTGCACCGACGAAGAGTCTCGAAGGGATGACACCATATGAAGCTTGGTGTGGGCGGAAGCCGAAGGTCCACTACCTTCGTGTCTTTGGATGCGTTGCGCATATGAAAATTGTGCAACCTCATCTAAAGAAGCTGGAAGATCGCAGCAATCCTATGGTGTTTCTCGGCTACGAAGATGGGTCCAAAGCCTACCGGTTGTATGATCCGGTACACAAGAAGTTGCATGTTAGTCGGGACGTGCGATTCGAGGAGGACAAAGCATGGTGTTGGGAGCAAACACCACGCAAGCACAACGAGGAGGAGAGTGATTCACGGCCCGGAAGTGATTCACGGCCTGTGGGATCATTCATTGTGCTTGGTTACGATGAAGACGAAGCACCCGAAGGAGCCCCAGAAAATCCCGAAGATCGACGCGAAACTACGGCATCTACTGACTCCAGCCAGTCACCCACCCGGGAGATCTCAACTGCCTCTGAGCCGCTGCCGAACTCCCCAACTACACTCACCGGTGGTTCTTCTCCGGAAACTCCTACCTCCTCATCCATTGTGCCGCAGAAGTATCGCTCTCTCGAAGATATCTACCAACAAGAAGAGGGAGATGAAGAGATACTCTTAATGACTGCAGAGGAGCCTGCAAGTCATATTGAAGCCAAACAACATGAGTGTTGGAGGCTTGCGATGAGGGAAGAGCTTGAGTCTATTGTTAGCAACAACACCTGGGAGTTAGTACACCTACCAGCTGGACACAAACCTATCGGACTTAGATGGGTTTACAAGGTGAAGAAGGACTCAACAGGAGCGGTAGTTAAACACAAGGCCCGGCTCGTCGCGAAGGGATATGTTCAGCGCCAAGGGGTGGATTTTAATGACGTCTTTGCACCTGTGGCGAGGCTTGAAACCGTGAAGTTAATCTTGGCTTTGGCGGCGCAAAGAGGATGGGAGGTACATCATATGGACGTCAAATCAGCCTTCCTCAACGGCGACCTTATCGAGGAGGTATACGTCTCTCAACCCCTGGCTTTGTTGAAGAAAGAAATGAGCAAAAGGTACTCAAGTTGAGGAAAGCTCTCTATGGACTGCGCCAAGCTCCACGAGCTTGGAACTCGAAGTTGGACAAGAGCCTCCCCCCTCTTGGCTTCGAAAGATGCCCACAAGAACATGCAGTCTACAAGAAGAGCGTGGGAAGCTCCAACTTGCTAGTTGGGGTGTATGTCGATGACCTTATCATAACGGGGTCAAATGTCGCCGATATAGCAGAGTTCAAAACCCAAATGAAGCAGCTCTTTTCTATGAGTGATCTTGGGCTTCTAAGCTACTACCTTGGGATTGAAGTGGAGCAATCATCACAAGGGACCTCGCTGTGTCAATCGGCATATGCTGCTAGTATCCTTGACAAGAATGGGATGGTGGAATGCAACTCTTGTCAGACCCCTATGGAAGCAAGGCTCAAACTCAGCAAGGTGAGTCCTAATCCTCCAGTTGACGCAACCAACTATCGGAGCATAGTTGGGATGTTGAGATACCTCGTGCACACAAGGTCGGATATTTCGTATGAGGTTGGGATAGTGAGCCGCTACATGGAAGCACCAACCACACAGCACATGGCAGCTGTGAAGCAAATTCTTCGATACTTACGGGGCACTTTGCGCCTCGGTTGCTTCTATGCAAAGGAGGAGGAAGATCCACATCTCATTGGTTTTAGTGATGCTGATCTTGCTGGGGATGTGGATGATCGAAAGAGCACCACGGGGTGGGTTTACTTCCTCGGCTCTAGCATGATTAGTTGGGCCTCACAGAAGCAAAAGATTGTGGCGTTGTCTTCATGCGAGGCCGAGTATATCGCAGCCGCAACCGCAGCCCAACAAGGAGTATGGCTTGGGCGGTTACTAGCAGACTTGGTGAAGATGGATTCAGTCAAATTCACTCTCAAGGTGGACAACAAGTCCGCAATCTCGCTTTGTAAGGATCCAGTCTACCATGACAGAAGCAAGCACATTGACACGAGATATCACTACATTCGTGAATGTGTTAAACAAGGAAATGTTGTAGTAGAGCAAGTGAGCACGGAAAATCAGCTTGCCGATATTTTGACGAAGCCACTTGGAAGAGTCAAGTTCTTGGAGATGCGTCAAAAAATCGGACTGCAGGAAAAAGAAACGGCAACAAGATTAAAGGGGTGAATGTTGGAATTAATCTTGTTGTTTGCATTATGTAAATTTATTAGGAGGTTACCTACTAGTGGGGAATACCAATAGTCACCTTTATTAGGAGGTTACCTATTAGTGGGGAATACCAATAGTCATCTTTATTAGGAGGTTACCTATTAGTGGGATATGAAGAGATGCTTTGTAATTAGGTTTCGGCTATAAATATAGCCTATTTTGATAATGAAATCATCAGAGAAAAACCTTTACCCATCCTCCTCATCTCATTTTGATTGTTCTATCTCTTTCAATATACACCCTCCAGAATATACAAAGAACTCGCTGCTGTGAGAGGGAGAGAGAGAGAGCAATTGTGTGATTACTAGAAAGCCAAGGTGCGTGCATGGAGTTGAAGTTGGAAGGAGAGTTGAAGGAGGTCAGAGAGAGCTTTAAGAGCGGGAAGACGAAGAGCCTCGCCTGGAGGAAATCTCAGCTGCAGGCTCTCCTGCGGCTTGTCCGAGAAAACGAGGAGGAAATATTCAGAGTCCTTAAAGAGGATTTGGGCAAGCACCGAGTTGAAGCCTTCAGGGATGAGGTAGCCAGCGCTCTCCATCTCCTTGTTTTATGTTAACTTTTGAAGTAATTACTAACTTGATATCTTCCAAATTTCTTCAATGTTGTTTGTGTAGGTGGGAATGCTGACCAAGTCCCTGGACTGTCATCTTGACAATATCAAGAAATGGGTTGCTCCAACAAAGGTGAGATTTTGCATGCTAGGCCCTTACAGATCCTTGAAGATCATGGTTTAGAGATCTAAGATTAAATCGAATGATCTGGTTTCAGGTCGCCATTCCTCTCGCTGCTTTCCCATCAAGCTGTGAGATAGTGCAGGAGCCCCTTGGTGTTGTTCTTATTCTCTCTTCTTGGAATTTCCCAATTGGTACCCTTTGGACACTCTTCCCCCTTTTTCTAACTAAATCTGATGTAATTGGCAAAAAGAGATCATGAAGAGATTGGTACCAGTGGTCTTTAATTCAAATCACCCACCAGTTTCATCAATTTAACAATTTTAAAGCTGCACTCTTTGATTTCTTGCCCACCATTCCAACATTTACACACTTTTTAAACCTGAAACAGAAGAAATTTTTTATTGCATTGCAAATGACCCAATTCATGAGATGATCTAATTTTGGACCTGATTTTTTTTTCTCGAAGTATACTGTTATGAAATCTAGTACAGAGACAGCACTCATGCTAGTCGCGTCTTGTACCTTGGCGATATGCGGCCATATGTGGAAGAGACGCAAATACGCATGTCAGTTAGGCAAGGGTAGACCTGTACATAGACTTATCCTGCCTAATCTATGAGCACTAGAATTTTACTTCCTGTTTATATAAACTACATCGATGGTAAGGATGTAAATTTTTTCTGCTCATATGAATTCCCGATGTAGATATGGGTGAACTAAACGGTATTGTTTCTACCTATTGACATGATGAATGCTTATAAATCTAAGGGATCTATGTGTCCTAGTCAGTAATATTTATGGTATGTTACTAAATGTTGTTGCATGTTAGAACACCTATGTTGGTTTGTGTTACGGGGCAATGTGTGTGTGTTTTTTTGGGGGGTGAGTGTGTGTGTTGTGGGGCGCTAATAATAGCAAGGTTCAATAACTCGCATTACCGGAAAGTAGCTTGAACAGCAACTCCTAACTTCGCAATCCAGAAAATTAAGACAATCTCATAAATGTTTTTCTCGAAATAACATGCACAAAAGAGTTTGTGAGAGCAAAGGGAAGCCTGCCTTTGTAGCATTTTAAGTTTGTAGCCTTAATCAAACAGTAAACCTCTTCTGGTGTTGGTAACACAGCACAATTGCAAAACTCTCTTCCATTAGGCAAGAGGTATGTAGAAAAAAAAAGAACATAAAACCTTTGGGCAATTCAACGCTCTCTTGCATTAGGCAAGAGGTAGATGGAAAAAAAGAACAGAAAAACTTTGGAGTGATGTGATGCGGTCCTGGAATGCATTGTAACACTTCTATTTAGGGTTGGATATGTTACGTGTATGGCTTTGGATTGAGCAGAGCGCCTTAAAGCCTATATGCAAGCCCCATAATGGGCAAATAACCAGATGCCGTTTTTGAATATAATGGGTCCAAATTGGGTAAGTCTAGTAGCAACCCAAACATGCAACAGAGATGGATTGCAAATGGGTTCCGCATGGGAATCACCTATAGCCTGTCATATGGGAAGTTGCAGTATCGGACAATATAAATATCATTTTTTCCTAGATATGAAAAGTGTGAAAAATATCAAACACATCTCTATATTTTAATGATCTTTACGAAGCTCGTCATAATTTGAGCATTAGGGGCATATATTAGGCCCAAGCACAACCAACCTAACACGCTTGATTCTTTTTTCTGGTCGAAGCTAGACAAACGTTGGTTAGCTTAGTTCACCATCAACTTATCTACCTAAATATTATTAGAAACAATTTGACACCGTCTTTGATAATAAAGACTTAATCCATGACTACCATATAGAGTATGCATCGATGCATTACAGAAGGGCCAAAAGGCCGAAAGGGCAACATGTGATTGAGCTATAACCAAGGATTGAGGTTTCGGCCGAAACCAAGAGGTTTCGGCCGTTTCGGATCGGTCTCGGAGGGGACCGATCCGAAACCACCTATCGTTTCTCGGTATCGGCCGGTATCGGCCGAAACCGCCCAGTTTCGGCCGGTTTCGGCCGGTACCGGCCGAAACCTGGTTGGTTTCGGTCAACTCCAGCGAGATAGGGGGACTGACCCGATGAAGAAGAAGAAAAAAAATCTCATTATCGGATAAGAAGAAGAAAAACAAAATCCAAAAAAAAGAACAAGAAAACAAAACGAAAGAAGAAGAAGAATAGAGAACGTGGACTTACCTGAGCACCTCGCTCGCCACTCGTCTCCAACCCTACCAAAATCTCATTATCAGAGAAAAAAGAAAAAGAAGTGGAAGAAGTAGAGGAAGAATAGAGATAGTGGGACTTACCTGATCCCTCGTCCACCTCCGCCCTCCCGCCGCCCTCCTGCGTGCCCGCCCGCCCTCCCTTCAGTCTATCGAACGATTGGGGAGAGAGAGAACTCCCAAAGTCTCAGGCTCTCAGATATTTATTTTAAAAGCATGGCAAACTTGTAAATAAAAGAGGTGGGTTTAGCAAAATGCGTAATGTGTGTAATGTGAGAAGCAGCACTTAGATATTTTAGGAGATTGCTATGCGAACAGATCTTTTTGCTCCGTATACAGACCATGCTATTTACAAATTTGCCATTCTTTCTTTCCATGTAATATATATAGAAAAATATATATAGCAAAAAAGTTGTAATATATTTTTATATATTTCGCAAAATGTGGAACTTATAAAAAATATATTTGATAGGTATTTACGTATTTAAAATTATTGATACGGACGAAACCGAAACTTACTTTCGAAACCACCGAAACGGACGATACCGATACCGAAACCCAAATTTTAAGTAGAGCGAAACCGAAACCGAAACCGAGACCTAAAACCTTGGCTATAACCCTTTGCTTGCTAGCCTGAAGTGGTACAATGATAACCAAGCTTCACAATCCTAACATAGCCACACAAGACCATTTCTAACACTGCATCACTTAGATGACCATCTACTTTCAAGCGTTGATACCTATGGTGCAAAAAGTTGTAGAACCTCAATTGCTCAGATCTGACCTTACAACCTCAACCTAACGTGGATGCACAACATGGCATGCTAGGTTGATAGACTGGACCTATCCTAGGACATCAACAACCGTACCATCTCTTAACCAAAAATCGTATTGCCTAGCAACTGGAACATGCATTGGCTGGACCCAAGCAACTCAGAATTGGGGGCATCGGTGAATGGGCTTACAATGTAATGGGAAACAAAAGCTAATAAAGAGAAGGTGGCACGAGACATGGAATCATGTTGGATATCATAAAGGAGGGTAGTCATCGAGGGACAAGTCACTATGATCATAGTAATATCCCATACCATAAAAAGTGTATGAACTAAAAAGGGAGCTCTGAAGGAACAAACAAAGTTAACGAGATAGGTCGTGAAACCTATAGCTCTTCCAGCAGCTCGGACATGTATATTATGAAGGTGAATAATAGGTCGAATGTCCATATATACTATTGTTCATCTTGCTCAAATGAAGAAAGAACTCACTTAAAGAGGTGTATAACCTCTGCCCACTATCCCTTGAAGATTTAAGATGCCAAACCTTGATACATACGACAAATCAGAAAATCTAAGAGACATATGCAAGACTACTATAGAGCATCATATATTTAGGGTGTGAGGATGCCTTCCCATACCAATCTTTCCAGACCACTCTAAGAAGGTGGCTAAAGAATGTTATAACAATTTTCTTGACCATTCGATTAGCTCCTACAAAAGGTTATCCACATACCTTCTGTTAATAATGTATGTCTAATAGGTGTAAGAAGACGACCTCTGAATATTTGATCACCTTGGTACAAAATGAAGGAGCAACCTTTCGAGCTTGCATGTAACACTTTAATGCTACAAAGATCAAAGTTGTAGATTGTACATTATGGTGATGAGATGACTAAAGAAGGGAGTGATGAATGAAGACATGATTAAGTCATCAAACTATAAATCTCCTCACACCTTCGGTCAACTCTTAACAAAATCAAAGCGTTACATTATGGCTGAACAGACATTAGTTAGCAGGTGTTTTAACCTCTCCAAGAACACCAATGAATGGAGAAAGAGAGAACGACTGAATAATAAAGACCGAATAATAAAGAAGGATCATGGGCAGATGAATCGCCATTTTTAGAGGAGATTTGATTATATCACATAGGAATTCACCAAACTAAAGGCTTTTAGGTCTAAAGTGATGATGTACGCTTAAAAAGAAAGGTATTTTAACCATGGTTTGAGGTATCGGCCGATACCAACATGTATAGGCCGTATCGGATCGGTTTCGGCCCTAAGCGAGACGAAACCGACATCCATGTTTCGGTTTCGGTCGGAACGTTGCCGTTCCGGCCGGTTTCGGCCGAAACCGGCCGGAAGGCCGAAACCCAAAAAGAAAAAAGGATGAAAGAGACAGAAGAGGAAGAAGAATAAGCAGAGGCAGCAGCTGAAAATTTTTCAAAAAAAAATTTGAAAACCAAAGAAGAGGAAGAGGAAGAGGAAGACTTACCTGGCCTAGGCGCCGCTTCCCGTCGCCTCACGCTGTCGTCTCCCCCCATTGTCTCCCGCTGCATACGTTTGTGTTCTTTTTTCCCAGTCGAGGGGGCATGACGAATGGAGCAAGAGAAAGCCCTAAACGTTTATTTAAAGCTGTAGGCAAACTTGTAAATAAAGCAATATGCTTAGCTGAGTGTGGCAAACTTGTAAATAGAGGCAAAATGCAATATGTCTAGCAAAATGTGTATGTGACTAGCAAAGCTAACTGTAATATGTTTAGCAAAATGTGTATGTGGCTAGCAGCTTGGCAAATTTACAAATTAAGGCAATATGTTTAGCAAAATGTGTATGTGGCTAGCAGCACAAGCTAATGTAATATGTTCAGCAAAATGTGTATGTGGCTAGCAGCACTATATCACTGATTGGCAAACTAGTAAATAAATGCAATACTTTGAAGTATCTCCAAAATCTAAACCGATACCTGGAACGAAACTACCGAAACTAGCGATACAGACGAAATCGAAACTTGCTTCTGATACCGCCGAAACAGGCGATACCGAAACCGAAACCTAAATTTTGAGAAAAGCGAAACCGAGACCTAAAAACCTTGATTTTAACCATCGCCCCCTAAGCTAAAGGGTTGCCTGAAAAGAAGATGCATTCAGATGTACTATAACTATCATCAAGATCACGGACATGATATTAAGAAATTTTTGTAGCTAAAGGAAAACATCAAGAATCTTATCAAGTAGGGACATATAAATAAGTTTGTGGGTAAACCTAAGATCATGATAGAAGATGAGATAACGAGGGATGACAAAGACAAGAATATCTTCAGTCCCACTAAGCACTGTTAGGAGTAATACATGTTATAGCAAAAGGCATAGCTTGAGGAGGAATATCATTTACCAGGAAGGTGCATGCATCGATAGTTTACGCGGCTAACCAAAGAAGTAAAAGACCAAGGGGATCGCTACCTATTTCCTTTACTAATGATGATATAGAGAGAGTTGATTTTCCTCGTGATGATGCAATGGTGATCAATGATAACAACATTAGAGGTACTCATTAAGCAACTTATGAGTGGGGCGTCAGTGCATATGTTTTCTTTGTAGTAGGAGACAAAGTGTTGATAAATCGAAGGTGGCATAAGATGTGCAATCATGGTGAATCTCCGAAGGTGGTAGTCATCGAAGGATAAGTGACTACGATCGTAGTAATAACTCATACCATGAAAAGTATATGAACCGAAAAGGAAGCTTTAAAGGAACAAAACAGGGTCGACGAGATATTTCATGAACCCCTTATCTCTTACAACAACTTAGATAGGCATATTAAGAAAGCGAATAATAAGGCAGCCGTCCACCCATTATATTGTTCATTATTATTCATCACGCAGTTAATAATCAAGTTAACCTAATGATTAAGCACAAACCAAGCAATGACATACAAGACTTGGTAACTCAGTTTGGTGCGCACACCTACATCTGCGGGGCTACGCCCAGAAAATCAGATTACTTCATTAAAAATATTAATAAATACAATCACTAATAACACGTTTCTATTAGTAGGAACAACCTCCTCCTCAATACAAACCGTGATGGGTGGTCTCTACCAACCCATGGAGTAATCTATGCAAACTTCCCTTGCATGCAAGATCCCCTTGCCAAACTGACTAGAATCAACTCGCTTGATCCCCTACCTCAGTAGCCGTCAGCCTCCTCCCGGAGTTCTTTGATGGTCTTTCGTAAAAGCCGTAACCTTAGCCGCAAAACCGCACGCACCTTTTATACGGTGCTCCCTCTCAATCACAGAGTAGTTATGGTAGGTCGCTTGACAGATTTCGTGCAGATCGACATCCCGCTAGAATCGGAACCAATACAGCCAAATTGATTCTGATAAATCTTCAAGATACAGCAATATATATATGCGGGCAAAAATCTCTCTAATAGATTTTTCAACAAATTCCAAGAGCTAGCAACTTCTAATTATATCTCTAACAGATCTTCGATCGCAACAATATATACCAGAATACTTAAAAGAATCTGAAAGGAGATCTGAGGAATCTATCTTCAATAATCGTCATTCATTTCCAGACTTCTGACTCAGCATGATGGATCCTTTCGACACATCATGTTGGATCTTATATTGGAACATAATGTTCAACATATCATTCAACATAACCCATGAATGAACTCTCTTCTCCAAGATAATTAAGACCAACCATAAACACATCTTGGTGCCACTAATGACAACACCGTCATGTACGAATGACCTAACAAACTCCCCTTTTGGCATTTAGTGTCACAATACAAGAATACCACACAAGAGACAGAAGAATGACGAAAATCAGATGATTGTTGTTCTTAGATGTTGGAGTCCCCATACAGAGAAGACATTATACTCACCAACATACAGTCAATTATAAAATCCAACAACATACCCAGACATACTGCCAATTATAAAAATCCAACAACATAACTAGACATTAGCAAAGAGACCCCCATTAAGGACATAAGAGCATTCTCCCCCTTTGGGCCACTAAAAAAATTAACATACCTCATTTGGTCCCATTTCTAGAAGCAACATTCATAGATTCTGAAGAAACTGGAGGAATCTTGGACTTCAGCTGAGAGAGTCTGTCCTTGAGCATGACTTTGTGAGATTCTAGTAAAACTTTTTGACTTTGAAGAACCATTAGCTGATCTTCTATATTCTGTAATGTCTTCTCAAAAACTTGGATGTCCTCCATAATCAGAGACTGAGAGATCTCAGAGAAAGGAAGAACATGGATACCATGAACAGTTGGAGGCTGCCTGACAGCAGAGGTTGATCCAGATCCAGGTGAAAGAGGAGATGATGGCAGTCCCAGTTCCAGAGGAGGGCAGCCTAGAGATATCATCAATTTTGCTGACCACAGACTTAACTGTGTATGAGATACCCTCACATGGAACAGATGGTTTTGAAGCAGAGGGAGAAATATGCTGTGAGCTAGAAGCATCAATGTGATGAGACAGGCATGGGGCAGAGAAGATGAAGATGCATAGGACTCGGATAGTGACAATATGGAGTCAAATATAATTCTTCCGAGATTATAGGGCTGCTTAGTACCAGCAGAGTAGAACAATTTGCACTTTTTCTTCGTGACCACAGAAACATTAGATGTTGGCAGCCAATTTCTAGTGGCGATCCTATACAACAGAAAGAATTTGGCAGATAGTGATGAGGAGGGGAATGAGGAGGACTTGGGCCAACAGTCCAATTTTCCACCTATGACAACCGTTACAAAAGTATCATAGTCATCTCCAATAGATTCCCCATAGGCAGGCAAAGACTGAGGGCAGTACCACTTCAATATCTTGTTCAACACTGAGGGTGAGAATGAGATAACCTTCCCCCTGATGAAAGCCTGAAATTTCCATCTAGATGATGGCTCTCCAGCAGTCTTAGATAGGTTACAGTAAAACTCCCTAGCCAACACGGGGTTGTATGACTTGAAACAAGTTGCAGCATGGAAGAGGTTGAGATCTTTTTTTGGAAGAATAGTGTGTGTCTTTATTGAAGCAAAATTGTACATAATTACAACCGGCAGTACACAAGTAGAGTGAATGCAGGAATGGGGAGAGGGCACAAGCGCCGTCACCCATTACAAGCAACACTCCCACCCTTTACCTGCCCAGAAAAATTACAGGAATAAAAATCATTCAGCAGCAAGCCGTCTAACCAACATCTATAAGATCCCAATTTTCCATGGCTCGTTTAGCCTCCTGGGTATTGGCTTCTAATTGGTGTAGAATATCTCTAGTTGATACAGATATGTCATCAAATAGCACCGTTCTTGGTCGCTTTATACCTTCAAATACCCTCTTATTTCTTTCCTTCCAAATATGCCAAACCACCACTGATAGGACAGTTCTAGCCAAAATACCAACCGTCTCGCCCTTCCCGTATTTAGAGATGAAATAGTCACCAACTCTGCCAAGAAGTGGTTCGACAGGGTCCGTGATCCCCAGCTTGAGAAGACATCTGTATAATATGTAATTTGAGTATTCACAGTGGAAGAACAAGTGATCCATTGTTTCTGCTTCATCCCCTTCACACAACACACAGTCGGTCTCAATATGAGGGCTCCATCTACTTAATATATCTTTTGTTGCCAATTTTCCTTGAAATGCTCTTAATAGGGTAATGCTCATTTTTGGCACCGCATACTTGGACCAAACCAGCGAAGAGTATTCAAAAGGAGGTCTTTGTACTTGGGCCC
Source organism: Scilla litardierei (assembly GCA_030789695.1). Lineage (NCBI taxonomy): Eukaryota > Viridiplantae > Streptophyta > Magnoliopsida > Asparagales > Asparagaceae > Scilla > Scilla litardierei. The sequence continues at coordinate 129,879,368 of CM061138.1, forward strand.
CCTCCCAGGCGGCCTTGAAAGAGAAGCCGCATTGACCCGCCCATGCCCAGTCGTCGCTGCCTGGGGATAAAGAAAAGTCTCTGAGTAGGGGCCGAATTTGTGATATAGAGTCTTGGCAAAAGAAGGGGTAGATACGGACCTTTCAGCATGAATGGTTCTGTCAGAGTATAGAGACCATCTCTTCTTACAGGACTTATCAAAGAATAACTTGGTCATTGCATCAGAAGCAGTAAAGGGAGGTGAAGAGGGAGAACCTGAAGTACCAAAACCTTTGGTTCTTTTTTAAGGAGACTGAGTGGTATGGCTGGAGGGAGCAGCACGCTTTCTAGATCCAGTCCTGGCCTTGCGAGCATGTGGGGGAATCATGTCAACTTCATGAGTACCAGACAGAGGCACAGGGCCAGCTTCTGCTTGCACAGCTGGCTTGCAAGTTGCATCAGATGTTGCAACATTTTGTGCAACATCACTCAGAACAACTTCTTTTGGTGCACATGAACCATCAGCAGAACCAACTTCAGGAGGAGCATCCCCTATGCTAGGATCAATAGCAGGGTCCACTGCTGGCAAAGCTTCAGCACCATCTGCTGGTAGTGAAGCAACATCAGACATATCAACAGTATCCTGAACCAAAACTTCTACAGGAACTTGAGACATATGAGTCTCAGAGGGGACTTTAGACTCTCCCATCACAAATGAATCATTCATATGAGGACCGTCTTCATCCATAGGGGTGCCCTCTTCAAGACAGACATCTTGAACACCAACATTGTCACCAGTATCCACAATGTGACATTCATCCATCTCAGGATCAACCTGGGCAGCAACATTCCAGCATCAACATTCATAGGACCTGAATTCACCTCAGGCTCAACATTTTCTTCAACATTCTCAGTAGTGATAGTTATTTCTGAATCAGAGATTTCCAAAATCTCGATTTCGGTTATATTTACATACGATAAAAATGATATTCTCATCTTCTGGGACTTCCACACTCATCAATTTGCCTTTTAACCTGTCCAATTTGAATGGACAAAGTCTAACCCCAGAAAAATCCATCCCTGATAGATCCAACTTTTGGCCAGTCCTTCTAAGATGCCAGAACCAGTCCTGAATAGTGACTGGAGCAGGATAAACTTCATCCTCATCGGAATCAGAAAAAAAGGGTTTCGACAGAAGGGAAATTTCCAGAATTGGGAAAAATGGAACTACATCCCAATTCGGTGCTACTGGATCATGCATGTCCTGGGATGACATCTGTGAGGAAGAGGGAGGAAAATTACCGAGGGACGAGACACGAGTGGACCGAGGAGCCACCCCCTTCCGCTTGGCCTGTGGAGGAGAGGACGAAGATGCACCTCTTTTTGATGAGTAAGATCGACGGGAAGAGCGCCGAGGGGTCTGAGATGATTTCTCCTTTTGATCGCGCGCCATTTCAGATGATGAGGGAGAATTTCACTCGAAAGGATCAAGAAACCCTAGAAGAGCACACTGTGAAGCTTAGGAAATATTTGAGAGAGGAAAGAGCGCCGTGAGGGGAACACAGATTTGGGGAAACAAATATACATGACAAATAATTAAATCCGGCCCAACCGACAAATATCAGCCTAATACCCCCTAATGTTGCAACAAGAGGTGCAACATTATGTACAACATAATATGCAACATTAGACACGACATAGCCCAAGAGCTTGTCGCAATTCTTCAAATCTGCTATAATCTAGGGGTTTCGTGAAGATGTCAGCTAATTGGCTAGAAGTTGCAACATATTCCATGGCTAGTAATTTCTTCTCAACCAACTCTCTGATGAAATGGTGTCGGATGTCTATATGTTTGGTTTTGGAATGTTGTACAGGATTCTTGGAGATGTTGATAGCACTCTGGTTGTCACATAAGATAGTCATTACATCCTGCTCCACCCCATAGTCTGTTAGCATTTGCTTCATCCATAAGAGTTGAGTAAAACAACTCCCTGCTACAATATATTCAGCCTTTGCCGTAGATAGAGAGATGTAATTCTGCTTCTTGCTGTACCAGGAGACAAGGTTGTTTCCCACATAAAAGCAACCTCCTGTATTATTCTTTCTATCAGCTGCATTTCCTGTCCAATCAGCATCACTGTAGCCCGAAAGTAAGGTATTTGTGTTCTTGGTATACCATATACCGTATTCAGCAGTCCCACTGACATACCTGATAATTCTTTTGACTGCCGTGACATGAGACTCTTTAGGACAAGCTTGATAGCGAGCACATACCGCTACATTGAAACTGATATCCGGTCTGCTGGCTGTCAGATACAGCAAACTCCCTATCATACTCCTATACCACGTGACTTCCACCAGTTTTTCGCCATCATCTTTGGAGAGCTTATCACTTGTAGACATATGAGTGCGGACTTTGTTGGGATTTCGAAATAGTCCCACATCGGACACATGAGGGGATCCGGGGGGTTTAAATAGTGGTTGTGGGAATTCCATTAGTAGGAGGCCTTTTAGGGGAAAGCCCCGTGTTTAAAACCGTGCGGGTATCGGTGCGGACCCAGAGCGGACAATATCTTACCAAAGATGAGCCCAAGCACAAGGTATTTAAACCCAGAAAAACAACATGGTATCAGAGCCGGACCCAGGTGTACCGAAGTGTTTGATCCTCTGGTGCCGGCGTATGAGAGTCGGCGTGTTTCTGAGTAGTGCGGAGCTCGGCTTTTTCGAACAGAAGAACGGAGCGCTTCAGATGCCGAATAGAGTGATGCCCACCGTGGCGAGCCCAAGTCGGATCCACAGGGGGATGCCGGCGTATGGGAGTCCGCAATGCTCAGGGCGGAGCGGACTCATGTACCGAGCTGAAGGAGAGCTCGGGCACGGCCTGTCGAGACTGATGGAGGAGAGTTCTCAGCTCGGAGGCGGGGCCTCGCAGGCGGAGCTCGGCGCAAGCGGAAGTGGCTCGACGCCATCAAGGGGATGGACCTTCCTAGCCACGGGGAGGCAGCAAATGAAGTACGCTTGGTCGGAGCTCAGTTAAGGGCGGCGGATGGATGATCGTTCGAGGGGAGGCTCATGATGTGGTCCTAGTTTGAGGGGATGATTGTTGGGATTTCGAAATAGTCCCACATCGGACACATGAGGGGATCCGGGGGTTTAAAATGTGGCTTGAGAATTCCATTAGTAAGAGGCATTTTAAGGGAAAGCCCCGTGTTTAAAACCGTGCGGGTATCGGTGTGACCCAGAGCGGACAATATCTTACCAAAGTGGAGCCCAAGCCCAAGGTGTTTAAACCCAGAAAAACAACATTTGATTGTTGGGATTTCGAAATAGTCCCACATCGGACACATGAGGGATCCGGGGGTTTAAAATGTGGCTTGGGAATTCCATTAGTAAGAGGCCTTTTGGGGGGAAAGCCCCGTGTTTAAAACCGTGCGGGTGCCGATGCGGCCCCAGAACGGACAATATCTTACCAAAGTGGAGCCCAAGCCCAATGTGTTTAAACACAGAAAAATAACATGGTATTAGAGCCGGACCCAGGTGTACCGAAGTGTTTGATCCTCTGGTGCCGGCGTATGGGAGTTGGCGTGTTTCCGAGAAGTGCGGAGCTCGGCTTTTCCGAACAGAAGGACGTAGTGCTTCAGATGCCAAACAGAGTGATGCCCACCGTGGCGAGCCCAAGTCGGATCCACAGGGGGATGCCGACGTATGGGATTCCGCAATGCTCAGGGCGGAGCGGACTCATGTACCGAGCTGAAGGAGAGCTCGGGCACGGCCTGCCGAGACTGATGGAGGAGAGTTCTCAGCTCGGAGGCGGGGCCTCGCAGGTATAGCTCGGAGGCGGAGCTCGGCGCAAGCGGAAGTGGCTCGACGCCATCAAGGGGATGGACCTTCCTACCCACGGGGATGCAGCCAAATGAAGTAAGCTTGGTCGGAGCTCAGTTAAGGGCGGTGGATGGATGATCGTTCGAGGGGAGGCTCATGATGTGGTCCTAGTTCGAGGGGAGGGTTGTTGGGATTTCGAAATAGTCCCATATCAGACAGATGGGGGATCCGAGGGGGTTTAAAATGTGGCTTGGGAATTCCATTAGTAAGAGGCCTTTTGGGGGAAAGCCCCGTGTTTAAAACCGTGCGGGTGCCGGTGCGGCCCCAGAGCGGACAATATCTTACCAAAGTGGAGCCCAAGCCCAAGGTGTTTAAACCCGGAAAATAACAAGACGAGCATTTTCCAGTCCGAATTTCTTTACCAAATTTTTAGCATACTTGCTTTGTGAAATGAATAAACCATCATTTGATTACTTTACATGAAGCCCAAGAAACATACTCATTTCTCCAACCATGCTCATCTCAAACTCCTTCTGCATGACAGTAATGAATTCACGAACTAGCTGTTGCGTGGTGGAACCGAACACTATGTCATCTACATAGATCTGAGTAACGATTATGGCAGACATGGTTCTCTGAACAAACAATGTCTTGTCTGCTCCCTCTCGTTCAAAGCCTCTTTGAGCAGATATTTAGTCAGTCTCTCGTACCAGGCCCTTGGAGCTTGCTTTAACCCATAGAGAGCCTTCTTCAGCTTGTAAACATGATTAGGAAGAAATGGATCTTCAAATCCTTTAGGTTGTTCGACATACACTTCTTCATTCAATATTCCATTCAGGAAAGCACTCTTTATGTCCATCTGATGAAGCTTGAAGTTGAAATTGCAGGCAATGGCCAGTAGGAGCTTGATGGATTACAGGCAAGCTACGTGGGCAAATGTCTTATCAAAATTAATCCCTTCAACCTGAGTGTAGCCTTGAGCCACCAGACGAGCTTTGTAGCGGGCGACGTTACCTTTCTCATCGGTCTTATTTTTGAATATCCATTTCGTTCCAATGACGTTTATCCCCTCTGGTCTATCAACCAGTATCCGGACATCGTTTCGCTGAAACTGATTTAGCTCTTCTTGCATAGCAGACACCCAGAACTCATCTATAATTGCTTCCTTCACATTTTTAGGTACAACAACAGAGAGGAAACATGCATATCCGGCAAGACCACGGTAGTTGACTTGGCTAGAACCTCTTGTACGGCGGCCATCATGAACATCACCAATAACCAACTTTGGCGGATGATTCCGTATAACCTTAGTGATTCCTTCAAGGGCATGAGCTTCACCTGTCTCATCCTGTGGTTTTTCAACAGATGTTGCATCATGTGTTGCAACATTTTGTTCAATATTAACTTGTGTTGTATCAATTGTTGCAACATTGGGTTTAACATGATCTTCCTCATCAGTGCAGTCTTCCTGAGAAGCACTTTCTTCACTTATGGCTGCCTCTCCCTGATCAAAATCGTTTACCACTACATTGATTGACTCCATCATGATGTTGGTATGTTGCTTTAATACCCTGAAAGCACGTCTTGTTGCGGAATATCCAAGAAATATCCCTTTGTCACTCTTTGCATCAAACTTTCCCCTTGGAGTACGGTCTTGCAGGATATAGCATTTGCCTTCCGAAAATATGAAAGTAAGATACATCAGGTTTCCTACCATTCCAGATCTCATAGGGAGTTTTCTCTGTTCTAGGACGGAGATAAACTCTATTTATAGTGTAGCATGCATTGTTGATAGCTTCAGCCCACCACCTAACACTGACCTCCCTGGCATTCAGCATCACACGCGCCATTTCTTGTAGGGTGCATTTTTCCTTTCAACCACTCCATTTTGTTGAGGAGTTTTAGGGGCCAGAATTCATGCGCAATACCTTGAGCTTCACAGAAGTCAGAAAAAGAGTGGTTCTCAAAATCCTTGCCATGGTCACTTCGAATCCTGACAATCTTGCCAATGCTATCTCCTTTTTCAATTTGAAGGCGAGTATATAGTTTCTTGAAGGATTCAAATGTGTCTGACTTTTCTTTAAGAAAGTCTACCCAGGTAAACCGTGAAAAATCATTAACACATACATAGATATATTTCTTACCTCCCATGCTAGTTTCTGATGTTGGTCCGCTCAGATCCATATGTGTAGCAGCTCCAAGTTCTTGGATGTAGTAGTCCTCTGAAGTTGCTTGTGACTAGTCTTCTTCTGCTTTCCTAGTTGACAAGGTCAACACACCCCCTCTTTCTTCTTGTTTAGAGCCGGTATTTCACGAACAGCTCCCACTTGAGATATCTTCATCAAGGTCTTGAAGTTGAGACGCCTTAGCTTTTGATGCCACTGCTCAGAAACATCAGCCGTGACATTGAAACACTTGTTAGTTTCTTGGAGAAGGTATCAGTTGTTAGTAGACCTTTTCCCAGTAATAATGCATACTTCATCTCCATTGAAGACTAAATACTCATCTTTAGTAAATCAAACAACAAGGCCTTGATCACACAGTTGGATTATGCTAATAAGATTTGCCTTCAAGTCTTTTACGTGCATAACATCCTTCAGATTAAGAGACACTGTCACATTTAGGTTTCCTTTCACAACAACCTTACTCCTTTGACCATCACCAAAGGTAACATGACCTTTATTACCAGCTGCATACTCAGTAAGAAGACCCCGATTGCCCATCATATGTCAGGATCATCCACTGTCGAAGTACCAAAGGTTTTCGGAAAAAGCAATCAAAGAAGTATAGGCCACCATGTTGTACAATTCAGATTTCTTTACCCATTTCTTCGTCATCCTTTTGCCGGAATGTCTGACATTTCTTCCTTCACACCAATGCTTCATCCGGCTGAAACAATTCCTGTCAGTGTGTCCTACGAGCCTGCAGTAGTCACACACGGGATGCCTGGATGTTGTACCTTTCCTTTGCTTCAACTTCTGTTCGTATCCTTTGAGCTGACCCATCTTTTCCAGTTCTTGTGTCACGAGAACACGTCTTTCCTTAGGGACATAAAAGTAGCCTCCTCTGTTGTACCCTACACCGGTGCGATCTCCTGAGATTTTCCCCATGTTTAGAATGTCATCGAGCTTCGACTTTTCAGAGTTCCACTTGTTGAGGATACTTTCGCCCTTCTCAGCTCTGAGGAGAGTTTCCCTGAGGCTGCTCTCAAGATTCATGAGATTGAGCTCGGTCTTCAGAAGTTTAGCCTTAGCATCATTCTTCTCATCTTTCAATTTGGCATTTTCATCTTTCAAAGTTTTGTTAGCTTCACAGATCTTCATCCACTTGTTGAACATGGTCTGATAGGCCGTCCGAATGTCTTCTTCACCAACATCCTCCTCACTGTCATCTTCAGAGTCCGATTCACTGTTGAATGTTGTACTAGATGTTGCAACATTCTGTTTGACATTACCCATTTTGCTCCCTAATGTTGTACCTGATGTTGCAACATTACGTTCAACAGGACTAGAAGCATCACTATCCGACTGGTTTTTCAGGGTAGCTGTAAAGGCGACATAGTTACTGGTGATATCCTCATCTCCAACACTTTCTTCAGATTCCTGATCACTCCAGGTACTGGCTAATGGCTTCCCTTTCTGCTTCTGTAGGGTGTTTGCACATACAGCTTGTATGTGGCCAAAACCTTCACATTTCCTGCACTGTATTCCTTTGCCTTTGTTCTTAGACTCACACCTTTGAGTAGGACGGCTGGTGGTCTTTTCAGCAGTAGGAAGATTTGGCCGAGCCATCTTGTTGACAGATCTGAAGTTCTGACCATTGTTGCTGATCTTTCTCATCATCCTACTGAAGTTCTTAGTCAGCAAGGCAATGTCATCATCAAGATCCGACTCATTCTCTGATTTTGGTGTTTCACTAACTTCTGCCTTTAATGCCACCCCTTTGTCCCTTTTGTTCTGCTTAAGATTCATTTCATAGGTCTGAAGAGAAGACATGAGTTCATCCAGTCTCATAGTAGATGTGTCTCTCATTTCTTCAATGGCCGCTATTTGTGCAGAAAATTTGTTTGGAAGAGATCTCAATGTTTTCTCGACCAGCTTCTTTTGTGAGTATTTCTTGCTTAGTTGAAAGACCTGATTTGTTATGTCTCCCAGCCTCCCATTGAATTCGGCTAGGTCTCATCATCATTCATCCTTAGATTTTCGAACTGAGATGCAAGCATTTGGAGTTTGAAAGCTTTTACTGTACTCGTTCATTCAAGAACATTCTGGAGAATATCCCACGCTTCTTTGGCATACTCACATGTGGAGATCAGCTTGAACTACTCTTTGTCAACAGTGAAAATGGCATTCACGGCCTTTGAGTTTCCCAAACTTGCTCGATCTTCTTCTGGGCTCCAGTCTGTTGCCGGTTTAAGGTGTTCTTTGCCTTCTTTGCCTTCTTTGTCTTCTTCGATCGATGGTGTCCTTCCTTCAATGGTGGCAACCCATGCCTTCCCATCCAACGACTTGATGAAAGCACGCAGCCGGGACTTCCAGTATGTGTAGTTTGTGCCGGTGAGCAGCGGAGAATGTGTAACGGAAGCGCCTTCTTTCGTATTCATGATTTGCGTACTACGAACACAGGATCACACCCATTTTGACAACACAAAGTAGCACGGATGACCTGCTCCAATTCCAATTGTTTTTCAGCATGCAGTTAATAATCAAGTTAACTGAATGATTAAGCACAACCCAAGCAATGACACACAAGGCTTGGTAACGCAATTCGGTGTGCACACCTACATCTGTAGGGCCACACCCAGAAAATAGGACTACTCTACTAAAAATATTAATGAATACAATCACTAATATCACGTTTCTATTAGGAGGAACAACATCTCCCTCAATACAAACCGTGATGGGTGGTCTCTACCAACCCTATAGAGTAATCTATGCAAGCTCCCCTTGCAAAACTGACTAGAATCAACTCCCTTGATATCTTACCTCAGTAGCCGTCAGTCTACTCCCAGAGTTCTTTGATGGTCTTTCGCAAAAGCCGTAACCCTAGCCGCAAAACTGCATGCATCTTTTATACGCCGCTCCCCCTCAATCACAGAGTAGTTATGGTAGGTCACTCGACAGATCTTGTGCAGATCGACAGCCCGCTAGAATCGGAACCAATACATCCAAATTGATTCCGATAAATCTTCAATATACATCAAAATATATCTGGGCCGAAAATCTCTCTAACAGATTTTCCAATAAATTTCGAGAGATAGCAACTTCCAATTATATCTCCAACAGATCTTCAATTGCAACAATATATACCAGAATACTTAGAAGAATCTGAAAGGAGATCTGATGAATCCATCTTCAATAATCGTCATTCATTTCCAGACTTCTGACTCAGCATGATGGATCCTTCCGACACAGCATGTTGGATCTTATGTTGCAAACATAATGTTCAACATATCATTCAACATGACACATGAATGAACTCTCTTCTCCAAGATAATTAAGACCAACCATAAACGCATCTTGGTGCCACTAATGCCAACACAGTCATGTACGAATGACCTAACATTCATCATCCATCTCGAATGAAGAAAGAACTACTTTAAAGAGGAGTATAACCTCTGCCCACTGTCGTTTCAAGATTTAAGATGCCTAACCTTGACACATACAACAAACTAGGAAATCTAAGAGAAAATATGCAATATTACAACATCGTTATCGACATCTACACGTAGATGATGCCCTCCTATGCTGATCATTCCGGACCACTCTGAAGAAGGTTGCTAATGATTGGTATTACAATCTCCCTAACCATTCAATTAGATCATTTAAACGTAAACTTTCTATTAGTAATGTATATTTGATAGGCATAAGAAGAAAAGCTAGGACTATTTGATCACCTTGATATCAAAGGAGCAACCCTTCAAGATTTCATGGAGCACCTTAACGTGGAAAGATCAAAGTTATAGATTTGTAGTGATGAGGCGATTAAAAAGTGACTGAGGAATGAACACCTGGCTATGTCATTAAATTATAAATCTCTTCGCATCTTCAACCAACTCTTAACAAAGGTAAATCATTATATTATGGCTGAACAGATGCTAGCAAGGAGGGTTGTCTTTGTCCATTTCCATTTTGAGTCATCCACGATGCGGTTATTCATGATGAGTAGCTTGAAAGGTGTAATGGTTGAAAAGTCAAAACATACGTCAAAGTGACAGTCGCTTGCAATGATGTTGCTTACAGAAGCCAAGAAGTTGCAATGGTTGAAAGGTCCAAAAGCTGACAGTTATGCATGTTATGGCCACTGACAATAAGGAGCTTGAAGGTTATGAAGGTTGAAAAGCCTAAAATTATAATGAGATGGCAATCATGCATGATGCAATTACTCACGATGAGTAGTTTTGCAACCATCAAAAGGTTAAAAGTATACCAAGATGATAGTCACACATGATGTGGCTACATACGACAAGAAGATTGAAAGATGTAATGGATGAAAGGCATGAATGAATGTTGAATTGGCAGTTGCACACAAAGCATCTGCTTACGATAAAGAGTTCGGGAGCTATAGTGGCCAAAAGGACTAAATGTAAGCTAAAGTGACAGTCACACCTGATGCTGTTGCTCACGATGATGAGCTAAGAAGCTTCAGTGGTATAGTGGCATAAAGGTCTAAAAGCATTCTAAGATGATAGACACACATGCTACAGCTGCTAACGATATGGAGCTTAAAAGCTATGGGGGCTAAAAGGTTCAAAACTTGCCAACATGATAATCACGTATGCTATGGCTGCTCACAATAAGGATCTCGAAAGTTGTGGTAGCCGAAAGGCCTCAAAACATGATAAGATAATTGTTGTGCATTATGGAGTTGCTCATGATAATGTGTTTGGAAGCTCAAAGACCCAAATCATGCCAAGTCGCATCGAGCCAAAAAAGGTCCAGATTCTCTCCTTGCATTCTCTATCTTACCGCATAGAGCATCCATCCACATCGAGCTAGGAGAGGGGGCTTATGACTGTGAACATAGGTCCAAGATTAGCGCCTATCGCATCTAATCTTTAGGTTTGACCCCTTACTAGGATATGGTTTAATTTTTTTCCCTGCATTCTTTGCCTCATTTTTAGAGCAAACTACAAGTATGGATCTGCGATCGACACCCCTTCCACTCAACCTTAAAGTCAGACCCTCATCTGGATGTGATCTTACTCTCACCTTGTGTTTTCATCCTTGATGCCTATAGATCTACTGATGCCAAGCTAAGAAAGGGAATTGATGAATGTGGCAAAATCGATACCATTCCTAACTAACCTTGCGTCAAACCCCCCCTCCCCGTCGAGACTGGGTTTGACTCTCCATTGCATTCTTTCCCTCAGCACCTAGGAGGGGTGATAAGCACACACATAGGTCTAACCATTGGTCCGACCCCACATTAAGTCAGGACACAACTTCACCTCACGTTCTTTACCTCAGTGTCTAATGCGTTGGTTGATGCCGAGCTAAGATAGGGGACCGGCAACTGCAAATGTGGGTCCAAGATCGATGCCTCATATCCAACCCTTATGTTGGACCCCATTAGAATAGGGCTTGAATCTTACCTTTTGTTCTCTACATTGGCATCTAGAGCATCCCCTGATGGCAAGCTAAGAGAAGAGGCTGACAACTATAAATGTAGGACTAAGATTGATACCCCTTCCACTTAACCATTAGCTCAAACGCTTACCATGCTAGGGCCTGACTCTCACCTCTCCTTCTCAACCTTGGTTTGTAGATCATCCACAAATATCAAGCCAAGAAAGAGGGTCACTGATCATGAACACACTGATCTAATATTGTCGTCCTTCCCACCCAACTCTTAGGTCAGACCATTCATCGAGATGTGGCCTGCTTCTTGCCTCACATTCTTCACCTTAATGCCTAGAGTGTTTACCAATTCTAAGCTAGGAAAGAGTGCCCAATGACCGTGAACGTGTTTCTAAAATTGATACTACATCCACCCAATCCTTTGGTTAGACCCCCATCATGACGTGATCTGACTCTTACCTTATATTCTTTACATTAGTACCTGGATATATGCCAAGGTTGAGCTAGCAAGAAGGGCCGATGATTACGAATGTAGGTCCAAGATCGATACCCCAAGGTCAAAACCCTCGTTAGGATGGGTCAGACACTCACCTCTGGACCCATACCTCAATATTGTAAGAAGTCAACAGATACAAAGCTAGGTGAAGGGGAAGGGGCTAAGTATGTCAAGCTAGGTGAGGAGACTACATCAGATATTGTATGAAAGGAAGCCATAAGCATTGTAATAATTAGTCAAATAAACTCTTGCAAAAAGAAAATTTTCATTAACTGTAAAAAGTATATCAAATTTGGCCTTTGAGGGTCGAAGTACAAGACCAACAAAAGCAATTGAACAAAGGAAGAAGAAACACTAGTTTTTAGCCTTAGCCACATCCTTCTTTACTGTATTGTTCCTCTCCCTCTCATTTGACCAACTCTCCTCTGTTCACAACCTATTTGATGATTATCATATTCGACCATCAATCTCCTCTTAATATTCTTCAGTTTCTTATTAATCTCAGTCTTATCACTGGAGTTTCTCATTCTCTTAGCCTTCACCTTTCTCCTACTCTCTCATCCTTTCCCATCTAATTATCTTCCCTCTATTCAAATTCTCTCAAGATTTCATCACTACCATGCACGACAAAATCATTCTCAAATCCAAGCCCTTACAATCATTTGGCACCCAATAACAAGACCTCTCAATCGCCACCTTCAATGGCGTGACCTTTTTCCTTTTTGTCTGGTGTGCCTTTACTGAGTTTTAGCTTGAAACCCTCCTCCAAAACCTTAAGCTCTTTGCAATATCTAAGAAGACCAATATTGAATTTGTCTATAAGACCAACTAATTGGTCTTTGCCCACACCATCCATGACATACGCTCCCTCCTCTTCGAGGATGAAGCTTGGCAATCTACATGCAACCCCATCTTCTTCTCCCAAAACTACTATCTCAATGCCTCTGCCAACTCCGCCAATCTTCAAATCATTTAATCCTTTAATTTCTGCAAATTCTATGTTGTCAATGTCCTAGTTTGAGATCTACTCCATCGTCATCATCCACCAAAACAGTTAATACATTTGGATGTATACCCCCCTTCAATTGCCGGTGCCTTTTCAGGTTTTGTACTGCAGTTACCATCTCTTATGGCCCTATATTAATCATTGATCTGTTGGAAACTCATAATTCTGCATATGGTTTTGATGATACAAACATATTTTATATGTACTAATTCTATCTATGCAGATATTATAGCACAATCAACTAAGACAATCATCATGTATACAAGTTACAAGAAGCATCCACTACAAGACGAAGCTTATCAATGATATTTTGTATCTTGTAAAATGAGATGTAATCTTTCTTTTTTCTCTTGCATTTACTTAGAATGTAAAAGCCTTGATGATGATCCCCCTTAGTCATTTAGGGTCTATCTTCAGAAAATCAAATAAAAAATCTAATTAGTCGACCAACCCCTAGTGCTAGTCGACTAATTTCAATATTAAAATATTTCAATCCTAAAACTTTGTCAGACCTATTTTAGAGTCTCTAGGATCATTTTTCTACAAATTTCTAACTCTCAAAATTTATAGTCGACTAACAGACTTTGTTAGTCTACCAGTCAATTTTTAAAATCAGTTATTTTAAATGATTTATCATATAAATATATATTTTATTAATGGAAGTTAGAACTGCCACAAACGGCTAGTTTGTGTCAGTTTATATCCGTTTACAGGAGTTACTTTCAGTTTTCGGAAGTTACTTCTTGAAAGGACACCTCAACAGCCAGAATCCTAGTCAGCATCCATATTAGTCGACCACTCCATACTATTAGTCGACTAATTGAACAAAAATTTCCCAGAATTTTTTTTTGAAATTTAGGCAGTTGTTCAACGTTCAAAAACTACTTTTTGAGGTATAAATAGACCCCCAGACCCCTGCCTAAAAATTACGAAAATTCACTCTCTTTCTCTTTTCTTAAGTTTACGTTCTCTCTCTAGAAAGTGAGTGGTTTTCAGATTTTTTTAAAGGAACCTCTGCAGAATTTCTTCCTCCATAGAAAGTCTGATCTTCAAGTTTGTTCTACTACAAGTTCCATCCAGTACATTGGAGATTCAATCAACTTCCTTGCGCAATAATTCCATTAATTATCAAGGCTATATGTGATATTGTTTCATACTCTTTCTTTACTTTATTTGGTGAATCTCTTGTTGAAGAGATTGTACAAGTTTGCAACATGGGGAGTGTTGGCATCTCTGTATATTGATTACTTGCAGGGAGCAAGTGTTTTAGTTGATTCAAAACTCTACAGGGTAGAGGACTGGACGTATGATCACAAAGATCTGAACCAGTATAAATCTTTATGTTTGCGTTTGGAATATTCTGGATTGTGTTCATTTATTTCCGCAATTTTCTTGCAATTTTTATTAACTTTAATTTTGCAATATCGTCGTGAATTACACTATTCACCCTCTCTATAATGTATTTGGTGTGCCAGGAGATACAACATTTGGTATCAGAGCCTCATGGTTAAGATGGCTTACACCTATCCGACGAACAATTCAACGTCTTCATCATAATTTCCAGAAGGGCACTCTACTACAAGGCCTCCACCATTCAATGGTTCCAACTACTCCTATTGGCAGACAAGGATGACGATCTATCTTCAAAGCATCGACTACGAACTTTGGAACAAGTTGGAAACTCACAACGATAAGCCTACAACTCCATATGCCCAATGGACCGCTACTGACAAATCCGCTGCAATCCACAACTCTAAAGCAATGAATGCACTATTTTGTGCTATGGACAAGAATAAGTTCAATCGTGTTTCCCATGCCAAATCAGCATATGACATCTGGCATACACTCCAGGTAACACATTAAGGAACTAATAACGTTAAGGAAACTAAAATCTTTGTTCTTATTCACAGGTTTGAGTTATTTAGAATGAAGGAGAATGAACTAATTGGAGAGATGATCACTCGATTCACCGACATCGTCAACTCTCGAATTGCTCTCGACAAAACCTATTCTCAAACGGAACAAGTAAGAAAGATTCTTTGTGCCCTAATATCAGAATGTGAGAAGAAGACTACATCCATCGAACAATCCAATGACTTGTCAACTCTCACCATTGAAAGCTTGGTTGGTGACCTAATGGCCTACGAAGTACAACTTCAAGATCACAAAGAACAAGCAGATACAAAGAAGAAAACTCTTGCCTTTGCCGCTTCATCAGACACCGATGATTCAGACATTGACGATGATGACATGACACTAATAACTAGAAACCTTAAAACTTTCTATGCAGATGTAAGTTTAAAAGTTTTAAGACTAAAACTACTGATGCTTCTTTGTGTTTTCAATGTAACAGACATAGACATATGAAAAAGGATTGTTCACTGCTTAAGCCAAAAGAAAGGACATTTAACAACTTCAGAAAGGATAAGAAGTTCGAAAAGAAAAAGAAGGCACTAGCAGCAACATATGACTCTTCATCTTCAGATGAAGAAGAAGAAGTCAACAACCAATCTAATGAAGAAAATGCCCATATGTGCTTTATGACACAAAATGATAATAATGTAAGTGTTTTAGATAATGAAGAATTACTTGAAGCTTTTAATGATTTATATATGAGATTCAAGAAATTGAATTCTCAACATAAAGCATTAGTTCTTTCTCATCAAGAACTAACATCTTCTTTTTCATTAGATAGTCTAAAAATTGAGAAGGAAACATTATCTTCTCAAAATGGTAAATTGCTTCATGAAAATGAGGTTCTCAAATCTGAAAATCATTATATGATTTCATGCATTTCCATTTTAGATAAGGATATCTCTTCTCTAAAGGTGAAATTTGATGATATGTCTTTTAATATTAGTAAGTTTAATAAAGGAAAGAATAATCTAGATAATTTACTTAGAGTACAACATCTTGCTAGTCATAGATAAGGTTTGGAGTATAAGAATACTCCCAAATCCAATATTTTTGGTAATGCTATTTTAGAAAAGAAAAAGCATGTAAATTTTAATGTAAAGAAAGTTGATTCTTCTAAATATATGAAAAAGGATACTATTCATATTCCAAAGAAGACCAATTTTCTTACATCGTCTAAGAAAACCATTATGCATAATATTTGGGTTCCCAAAGACATTTGTTTATATGACAAGGATTTATATGTTTCTAGTTTTATGCAAAATGTTATTCTTTCTTCTAATTATTTAAAGAAACCAAATTCCACTTGGGTTTGGTTTCCTAATGACTAATCCTAAGGACCCATATAAAAAGGGTACCAATATTTATTGTTTATCTTTTAGGTATCTATAAAAGTAAGTTGGATTCTAGATAGTGGATGTTCTAAACACATGACCGGAAACATCAAACTTCTATCAACTGTACAATTTAAAGATGATGGCACCGTTACTTTTGGTGATATCAATAAAGGTAAAGTGATTGGCATCGGAACAGTTGGTGATCCAACTAAGCCAATCATCTAAAACGTGCTCCTCGTTGACGGTTTGAAACACAATCTTTTATTCATTTCTCAGTTATGCGATGAAAATTTTAAAATAGTTTTCGAAAAGAATGATGCATTATATATGAGCTCAATATGACTAATATTTTATTTCAAGTTAATCGTAAGAATAATATATATATCATGCATGAGAATAACTTCAAATGATCATTGTTTACTAGCATCCACAAATAATACATTATTATGGCATACGCGTTTTGGATATACTAACTTCAAGCATTTGGCACGTATTTCAAAACAAAAGTTAGTTTTTGGAATGCCTAATATATCTTTTAATTATACTCAATTGTGTGATGCATGTTGATATTTCCATATTTTCCATGTTTTTATCGCATCATTTCATATCATATTCACCTCCAAAATCCATATTTTCACATATTACACCGCTTCTAATGCCATATTCGAGTTTTGTATATCTTTATGGATTTTCAGAAGTTTTGGAGCGAATTGGAGCTATTTTGGGACATGGACACGTCCGGTACGTCCGGGACATCATTGGCAAGGCTCCATGGGAATTCGTCTAGGTATGGAAGAATATCGGAGGAGAGGAGGAGAAGAGAGAGAGAAAAGAGCCATGGCTTCAGCCCAGTTCAGTTTCCCAGGCGACTCGACCCGAGTAGCAAACAGCTACTCGGTCGAGCAGACACGCAGATTTCGCGAGGAAACGGCTACGCCCTACTTGACCGAGCAGACAGCCGACTCGACCTGAGTCGCACCAAACAGAGCGATGATTCTGAGCTTCTCCCCAGGACCCTGCAACTCGACCGAGCAGGTCACCTACTCAACCCCAGTAGCTTTCAGACAGAATAGCGTTTTGGAGGCAAGTTCTGACTTACTGTAGCTCGACCGAGTAGAGGGGCTACTCGACCGAGTAGAGGGGCTACTCAACCGAGTAACCCGTATCAGCCAGGAGCAGAGCAGCAGCAACCCGTGCCATATGTCAACTCGACCGAGCAAGCGCCGCTACTCGGCCCGAGCAGCAACGCGACCAGCAAGTTGGCGGGCCCTTATACCCAGATTTTATGATATTCTTTGTATGGTCCCCACCCCTTGTATATAAGCACGTTTTACCCTATTTTCCACATCGAGAGTTTTAGCCTATCTTTAGTTTTAATTAGTGTTTTTAGATCTAGTTTTAGTTTTGTGTTGTCGTTATTTTGTGAAGACCAAAGATCGGATTTTTATTGTTCTATTGCACAAGGGATCTTATTATTCTTAATTGTATTTGCTTTGTTATTACTCTACAACGCTTTGGTACGTTATTCTAAACTTTCTATACTTTTGATTGTCGATATGAATTCTCTTGTTATTCTTGCATCTTTTATTGTTTTTTCTATGATGCGTGAGTAGTTCCATCTAGGGCTAATGGATTAGCCCATGGATCTTAGGATTTAGATGTAAAGTTAGGATTTTTAGGTTGCGTTGGTATAAATGGGACGTATTTTGGTCGATCTAGCAAAGTTTGTAGGAGATCTCGTACTGAGATCGTGTCCACTGTCGACGGAATCGATTTGCTTCAGGAGTATCCTATAAACTTAAGTAGGGAGTTAGTGGATTCAATTAGGGCTCGTGACCATGTCCAGCTCGTGTCTTGATAGGATCCACTGACGAACTATATTACTAATTGACGGTTACCGTCATTGCGTCAATGAGAGCCACCAAATTCATCGAAATTTCTAACCCACGAGAGTGGCGTGAGTTGAGATCATTCTGACCACGAGAGTGGCATGACTATTGTCGATTCTTAATGCACGGATCATATGCACCTGTCGCGAGAGCGGTGTTAATACGATACGTTAGATTCATGGCGCTTAGAGCTATGAATTCCATATCTTAGATGCGACAATCCCTAATAAAGCCAATGCAACGTATGAGTCTTAACCTAGCATCGACATCCGACGATCCTAATGGTGAGTCCTAAAGCCCTAGTCTTTATTAATTAATCACAATCCCAAACAAACAATCTGTTGAAACCGACTGCTACCTAAATTCCGAGATTTGGAAATGGCCCGAGACAATAATATCGCTATCCTCCTTGTGGGATCGATAATCTTTTATACAATTACTTGATACCGTACGCTTGCGTAAAGTGCCGTGAATTTGCATTTGGGATACATCTAGCCCTTTGCATTCGTGCCATTGCTAGGTAGCTTCTAGGTGTAGGTTTCGGGAGCATCACATGCCAACATGGTAAGATGCCTAAATCTTCTTTTAAATTGAAAGATGCTATTTCTACTAAAAGACCGCTTGAACTTTTACATTTAGATTTATTTGGTCCTTCTAGAATAGCTTCTTTAAATGTTAATAAATATGCATTTGTGATTGTTGACTTTTCAAGATATACTTGGGTATTATTCTTAAAGCATAAAAATGATGCATTTGAAGAATTTACAATATTTTGTAAAAGAATTCAAAATTTAAAATATTCATCCATTATTACTATTCATAGTGATCATGGAGGAGAGTTTGAAAATGAATTATTTACAAAATTTTGTAATAAACATGGTATAACACATAACTTCTCTTTTCCTCGAGCCGCACCACAAAATGGTGTAGTTGAAAGGAAAAATAGAACGTTACAAGAATGTGCTAGAACCATGTTATGTGATAGTTCTTTACCAAAATATTTTTGGGCATAAGACGTCGCTACTGCATGTTATGTTTTGAATAGAATTTTGGTAAGACCACAAATGAACAAAACTTGTTTTGAATTGTTTTATGATCGCATACCTCGTGTATCTTATTTTAAAGTCTTTGGTTGTAAATGCTTTATTCTTAACACTAAGGATTCACTAGATAAGTTTGATTCTAAATCAGACGAAGGTATTTTTATGGGATATTCTACACGTAGTAAAGCATATAGGATTTATAATAAAAGAACCTTATTTATTGATGACTCTCTTCATGTAAATTTCGATGAGAATTATACACATATCACACATTTAGATGAAGAATATTCTATACCGATCACTAGTTCTTTAGAAAACACCAAGTTAGATGACAGTGATTCTACTAATTCCATTTCTGAGATTATCCCTGAAAATACAAGTCTTCCTAAAGCATTTGTTGAAGTTCCTAATCGTCTACATGATCTAGTTGATGGAAATATTTCTGATAAAGTAAGAACTAGATCTCAAATAGAACAAATGACTCATTGTGCATTTATATCATCCATTGAACCAAAAAATGTTATTGAAGCATGTAAAGATAGTTCATGGATTATAGAAATGCAGGAAGAACTTAATCAATTCAAAAGGAATGACGTATGCGAATTAGTAACTAGACCTTCGGATCATCCTGTTATTGGTACTAAGTGAGTATTTAAGAATAAATTGAATGAACCGGGACAAGTAGTTAGAAATAAGGCTAGATTAGTTGCACAAGGTTATAATCGTGAAGATGACATAGATTATGATGACACATATGCTCCTGTAGTAAGATTAGAATATATTAGAATGCTTTTAGCATATGCATGTTATAATGATTTTAAGTTAATCAAATGGCTGTTAAAAGCGCACTTCTAAATGGTATTATAAAGGAAGAAGTCTATGTAGAACAACCACCTGGATTTCAACATGGAAGTTTGGATAATTATGTTTTAAGTTAAAAAAAGCTCTATATGGATTAAAACAAGCACCTCGTGCTTGGTATGAACGGTTAAAGAACTTTCTGTTAAAGTGTGGTTATTCTATTGGAAAAATAGATTCTACTTTATTTACCAAACATATAGATTCTGATGTTATCATTATACAAATATATGTTAATGACATAATTTTTTGGTTCTACTAATGATACTCTTTGTCAAGAATTTTCTTAAAAAATGCAGAATTAATTTGAGATGAGCCACATGAGTGAATTGACCTATTTCCTTGGACTTCAAATCAAGCAAATGAAGGAATGTATATTTATACACCAAAGTAAATATATAAAGGAACTCATCAAGCGATTTGGATTAGAGAATTTTACAGAAAAGCGTACTCCAATGGGTACTTCATCAAATCTTGACAAGGATCCAAATGGTAAGAGTGTTGATCAAATATTATATCGAGATATGATTGGATCATTACTTTATCTTACCGCAAGCAGACCAACTATTATGTTTTCTGTTCGTATATGTGCTAGATATCAATCTAACCCTAAGGTATCTCATTGCACCGATGTCAAACAGATAATTAGTTATATCAAACATACATCTGATTTTGGTTAATATTATCCAAAATCAAATTCATTTGATCTAGTTTCATATAGTGACGCAGATTTTACTGGTTGCAAATTTGATCGTAAAAGTACAAGTGAAACTTGTCACTTTTTAGGTTATGCATTAGTATCATGGTTCTGTAAGAAACAAAACTCTGTTTCTTTTTCTACTACTAAAGCGGAATACATTGCCACTAGTTTAACATGTACACAGATTTTATGGATGAAACAAACAATACTAGATTATGGCATTAAATGTAACACATGTCCTATTATGTGTGACAACACTAGCGCTATAAATTTATTCAAAAATCTTGTACATCGTGCTTGCACAAAACACATAGACATACGTCTTCACTTCTTGGATGATCATGTCCAAAATGTGACATTATTCTTAAGTATATAGATACTAAGAATCAAATAACCGATATCCTTACTAAGCCCCTTAAGGAAGAGACTTTTCTAAAACTTAGAAGAGAACTCGGCATTATTAGTGAATTTAGTGAATCTGCATTTTAACCATATATTATAGTTATATATTACGTTAGTATTTTAGAATTTTTCTGGATTTTTTTGATTTAATTCGTATTTAAATTAGTCAACTAATTGATACTAGTCGACTAATTCTCCAGAATTATTTATTATATAGATATCGATATTAATCTTAAATATATGTTTTAATAAAAAAATTTCTATTTTTTATTCGGTCAAAACCGAATGTCCTCGTCCATTCAAATTTTTGAATGTTAAAACTTTTCCACTCATAAGTCCTTTAAAGGACTAAGTACAAAAGGGTCAAGACTTTTCTCTTACACCCTCTTACACACTAAGTACACTAGTACTTTATGGTCAACCATTTGTTTTCAATTTGTTCATTCCCTAGGTACTTACCCATCAGTCCTTTTCTTTTGGCCGAAATTTATTTTATTAATAAATTTTGAATTATTTCAACCTCTTCCTAAACCACTCAAAAATAGCACCCGACTAGTTGACCAATGCTGAAGCTTATAGTCGACTAATCGCTGTAGACTTCCGAAAACAGCAGTTTATGAACGTTGTTTTGAGCGATTTTTGCTCGATTTCCCTCCCAAAATACGTTGCAGAAGTTCCCAAAACGTCTTTGAAGTTATTAGGAAGTTTTTAATTTGGTTTTTTGATTCAAAATTCGAATTTCCCCCTCAAATTTTCTAGTTAAACACCATAGGTTTTCCTCCTTCACTAGGGGAAAACCCAAGGCACAATATAGTCGAAAATCATCTATTTTTAGAGAAAGATCTCAAAAATTCTCTATTAGAGCCCTTCATCCCTCCTTAATGCCTTCCACTTCGAATCCTCGCCTTCCTTGACGCCCAAATCCGGCCGCAACCGTTGAAAGAGCCTTTTTCTTCCCAGAACGCTCCATCAAATTTTCAGATCCAGTCATCCTCAACTATAACCTCTTTCACTTCATACCGTTTCTCTCTTCAACATTTGGAATGAAACCATTCCTTACTATCACATTCTCGTCAAGGAAATTTACTCCAACATGGTCGCGGTAGGGAAAGGAGGTCCTGCTTTCCTTGATACCATGGATAAAGGTATCATCATCCATCTCACCTATGACATTCTTGCTCAAAGTCTTAATATCCCTCGTTTTCCTTCCCAACATCTTGGTGCAACCCCCATGGATGATCCCGAAATCATCAATCAATTAAGTTCCAATTTTCAGATAGGCATGTCCGCCATTGATTTGAAACTCATTCCTCGCCTTCTCCCAAGATAGTCACTTACACTTTACTTCCAAAGGTTGGTTCTCTCAATTATGTCAATGAGACCCGTAGCCGGGATCTCAACACTATAATGGGGGGAATCAAAGTTGATTGGTCTAACACCATCATGCATGTCTTGCTCAAACCCATTTCAACTCACATTTTTCTTCCATGTACAATCACTCGTATCCTTCAACACTTTGGTGTCCCTCTTGATGGTAAAGTTTCCCTCGTTAATTCTCAATGATTTGATCATTCCGTCGTCAATCGCATGGAACTTTCCGCTCCTCCCATTGAAGAAGATGAAGAAGAAGAACTCCAAGACCAACAACCCCAAGTTGAACGTCCTTCCCATCGTTGCAAAGTCACCGTCAATCCTTACGCTCGTCCTCCTCCTTCCTGACCAACGCTACAAGATCAAATTGATCAACTCCGCGATGATGTCAACTCTAGATTTACCGGTGTTCAAGAGCACCTTAGTGGCTTTGAAACACGTCTTGAACAATTTACCAACAACATGAATACCGGCTTTGACAATGTGCAAGGGAGCCCATCACAGATTCTGAGTTTCTTAGAACAATGGGCTCCTTACTCTCCCTCCACATCACACCGCGCTCTTAGGCCTCCTCCACCGTATTAGGAAAAGAACAATTCGGTCTCTGGTCGACTAGGCAGATCAGCTGGTCGACTAATGGTCTGTTTTGAGTGTTTGGTTGTTTGAATGTTTGCTTTATGTTGGTGTTGTTTTTAGTAAGGTGATTTAGTTTTGTGTTGTACTAGTTCGTTTTAGTTTGTAAGAATCCACCTATATACTGTTTTTATATTTTAATGCATTTCAATTTGCTTAAAATAATTTCTCCTCTGTTTTTCTGCTTTCTACATTCTCTGCAGTTAGTCAACCAACGCATGTTATTAGTCGACTAATTTCCTTAATTGACAGATTTACCCTATTTTTGATAATTTCCAAGGGAGAGAATTCCTATGAATATTTTAGAGTTAGTATGATTATTTTAGGTCTACTCCATAGGGGGAGAAACAAGCCTCCTATATATATAGGGGGTGAGACAAGTAAAAAAATGCATTTGCTATATACATGCAAGTTTTTAATTTTAAAAGAAAGAACATCACGTTTCCATGTATATTCAATACACCATGTTCTTATACGTCATATATTTAGGGGGAGCAATAATGGATTTTCTAATATTATATTCAATGTTTGTAAATTCATCAAAAATGAGGAGAATGTTGGAAACTCATAATTCCTCATATGGTTTTGATGATACAAACATATTTTATATGTACTAATTCTATCTATGCAGATATTATAGCACAATCAACTAAGACAATCATCATGTATACAAGTTACAAGAAGCATCCACTACAAGACGAAACATCCACTACAAGACGAAGCTTATCAATGATATTTTGTATCGTGTAAAATGAGATGTAATCTTTATTTTTTCTCTTGCATTTACTTAGAATGTAAAAGCCTTGATGATGATCTCCCTTAGTCGTTTAGGGTCCATCTTCAGAAAATCAAATAAAAAATCTAATTAGTTGACCAACCCCTAGTGCTAGTCGACTAATTTAAATATTAAAATATTTCAATCCTAAAACTTTGTCAGACCTATTTTAGAGTCTCTAGGATCATTTTTCTACAAATTTCTAACTCTCAAAATTTATAGTCGACTAACAGACTTTGTTAGTCTACCAGTCAATTTTTAAAATCAGTTATTTTAAATGATTTATCATTTAAATAAATATTTTATTAATGGAAGTTAGAACTGCCACAAACGGCTAGTTTGTGTCATTTATATCCGTTTACAGGAGTTACTTTCAGTTTTCGGAAGTTACGTCTTGAAAGGACACATCAACAGCCAGAATCCTTGTCAGTAGCCCATTAGTCTAAAGTCCATACTATTAGTCGACTAATTGAACAAAAATTTCCCAATTTTTTTTTTAAAATTTAGGCAGTTGTCCAACGTTCAAAAACTACTTTTTGAGCTATAAATAGACCCCCAGACCCCTGCCTAAAAATTACGAAAATTCACTCTCTTTCTCTTTTCTTAAGTTTACGTTTTCTCTCTAGAAAGTGAGTGGTTTTCAGATTTTCTTAAAGAAACCTTTGCAGAATTTCTTCCTCCATAGAAAGTCTGATCTTCAAGTTTGTTCTACTACAAGTTCCATCCAGTACATTGGAGATTTAATCAACTTCCTTGCGCAATAATTCCATTAATTATCAAGGCTATATGTGATATTGTTTCATCCTCTTTCTTTACTTTATTTGGTGAATCTCTTGTTGAAGAGATTGTACAAGTTTGCAACATGGGGAGTGTTGGCATCTTTGTATGTTGATTACTTGCGGGGAGCAAGTGTTTTAGTGGATTCAAATCTCTACGGGGTAGAGGACTGGACGTAGGATCACAAGGATCCGAACCAGGATAAATCTCTGTGTTTGCGTTTGGAATATTCTGGATTGTGTTCATTTATTTCCGTAATATTATTGCAATTGTTTATTAACTTTTAATTTTGCAATATCGTCGTGAATTACACTATTCATCCCCCTCTAGTATATTTGATGTGCCAGGAGATCCAACTTGATCTCTTTTCCTTCTCTATCTCCCGCACTAGATTTAACAACGAAACCTTCTCCTGCATCCTTTCGATGCATCACTGGCTTCCCTTATGTTCTAAAGCATGGGCTAACACCAGCATCACAATGATCGCCAACATCTTCATCATCATCAGGCTCACATCAGTTCAACTCAGATTCAATTCCCTTGATTTGACCATCAAACGGTCTCTCCGCACTAGCACACGCTTGAAACATTCTCTGATCATTCTACTTCAGGAGCAACTCCATCCCACTTTGATCTACATGAGTAAATACATTCTGAAAATACCTAATGGGGATCAAGTTCTTACCTTACAAATTTGAGTTTGAAGGGGTGTTGAGAATTGCAACTATATTTCGTTAATTTAGGCCTAATTTGGAGTTTATAAGGAGGGGAGGCAGAGCTTTTTTGATTGTAGAGCATGAAACTGTTAACCTTCAAGTCTACTGTTATGCATACATCAATTTAGTTATCATATGCGTCGGTTGCAATCGATCTGTTATAAGAAGCTAAAGAACAGATGAGAGCTTGAAACTGTTAAGCTTCAAGTCTACTGTTATGCATACAGCAATTTAGTTATCATATGCGTCGGTTGCAATCGATCTGTTATAAGAAGCTAAAGAACAGATGAAATTTAACTTCTTGCAAGGTTGAATTAATAACATAATCTAGGTTTATTTGTTTATTCCCATTACTGCCAATGATTGGTAGCTTTACTAATGCTCATAAGAGACTTGAACGTAACTATTTATTTCTATTTCAGCTAATCTCCTTATCATTTTATGCAGGACTTTCCTTGGAACCACTAATGGGGGCTATATCAGCTGGAAATGCAATAGTGCTAAAGCCTTCAGAGCTTGCTCCTTCATCCTCTGCCTTCTTAGCAAATACCATCCCCAAATATTTGGATAGCAAATCTGTCAAAGTAGTTCAAGGCGGTCCGCATATTGGAGAGCATCTGTTGGAGCACAAATGGGACAAAATTTTCTTCACTGGTAACACGCCTACATATTGTTCTATCATGTAACCAACCAATATATAGACTATTGCCGCTATGCACATTCTTTTCGTTTGAATCAATCAAATGATTTTAAGGTAGCACACGGGTAGGACGCATCGTAATGGCAGCAGCTGCAAAGCATCTAACACCAGTTGCTCTTGAACTGGGAGGGAAATGCCCTGCCATTGTAGATTCCCTGACAAGCATCAGAGACAGAAAGGTACAAATTTTTTACAATGAAGTGCAATCTAGCTAACAGTATGAGTAGACCGGCTTGTATCTTTTTTCTTTTTAAAAATATCATTCCATGACTTGTGAAGCACAGCCCGAACTTTTATCATCAATCATGTATACTATGATCATGCCTTTTAGCTCTTGGCCACATAATGTTACAAAAGTTCTCTGTTCTAAGACGTTCATCAATTGTTGAGGTTTGTTACAGATAGCAAAATGAACTGAAACATAGAAGTCTTAATTGCACAAAAAAGAAGGTAGAGAAAACAACAACCAAATATATTTACCTGGTGCGAAGCAATGACCTATGTCCATGGGCAATATTAGAATGATGATTTACTCTATATATCAGAAGGGCAGAGTTACATTTACAGAGCGGTATCTCACAATTCTTATAACTCAAACCCTCCACTAGTAGCTCCAGAAGAAACACTGAAGTTTTGTGTACAAATGAAGAAAAGAGAGATCACCCTATGCTAAGATTAGAACATGACACCTAGTTATAAGTGTAATTAAAATAATCTCCTCATGACAACATGCTTAGGATTATTAATCCAGTTGACCTTCCAACTTACGCCTGCATCCGTGAATGACTGCTTCCTCACAGACCAACTGTAACTCAACTAGCAGATGACTGGTTCTCTGGATTTTACTTTGAATTCAATGCAATGCCTCTTCAATTATATGTTGGATTGATTGTTTGCATTGCAAAGCAGTCCGAGCACAATTGTTTTTCGTATTGGCCTGAGTTCATGTGAATTGAAAACAGGCCGGGTTTTAAAACAGGTTGGGTTTGGGTTTAAATAATTGGGCCGTATCATGTAAGATGTCTAGATTGAGGAATCTACATTTGGAAATGTGAAATGGAATGCATGAAATGAGTAGTGGTTATGGAACAAATCCGAATTATGGAACGATTGGGAAAACCCCAATACCTTAACTTTAGTACTATGTTCAAGCATGCCATGTGAAATGCAAACCAGGAGAACAATAAATAAACTGGTTGAAAGTACATGTCTTTGTGACATTCCAAGAGGTTTGGATCATGTATGAATTACATGGTCACAACAAATTGGACCTATTGGACTCTGGATGAGATGCAATCTTTGGTTGTTATTTGTCCCTGAAAGTCGAGGGAGGATGAGAATAAACCAGCTTACATACACAATTATGAAAATGAGCACAAATGACACTCTGGTGAAAACATCCGTGATTTGAACATGAAGGAATATATGCAGTTGATTAGAGCAGCTTGGATCTTTCCTAGACTTAGTGACAGTGGAGTAGCATGTGTTTGGTTTGCTCATAGATGACAATGTAGGGATTGATGTTAAGGGCTTCCTAATTGTCGCAAAATAAAGTGGCAGTGCCAAATGGAGTACCTAGATTAACGAGAAGATAGCTTAACCATGCTTAGACAAGTTGTAGGTGCTATAGATTAATACTCATATTCAATAGAACACTGTGAAACAGTATGTTGCTTCTTAGATTTCTATGAAGTTGGATTGTCACCAAGAAAACTACAATATCATTGTATAATTAATTTAAGGGGTTTTGTGTAATTTTCAGTAAATATTATGCTATTTTGATTTTCTGTGTAATTTCGTTAATTTGTTATGCTAAAAATGTAAATTTTAAAAATATTGAAACAAAATTACAATATAAGAAAAGAAAAAGATGAACATTTATAAAAATTTGAAAAAAGAACGAAGAAAAGAAGAACAAATAAACACATGTAAAACCCAGGCTAAATGAAAATAAATATTAACAAAAAATCACGACATAAAAAATTTATGATTATTTAAACATGGTCTTTGATTTTTAAACAAAATAAAGAAAAATGTCATTGGAACTAAGAATTAGTGAAAAAATAGTGAAAAATAAAAGATTAAAAATAATTAATATAAAAAAATTAATATAAAGAGCAAACCAAAATAAGAAAAAATTAATGCAAAATGCCTAAATAAATATCAAAATGAAAAATAAATATCATAACAAATAGTGAGAAAGTTTAGAAAGCTTTTTAAGAAATAAAAAACCAAAAAATAAAAAGAGAGAAAACTAAGGAATTGTGAAAAGCTCCCGGAAACAAAATGAAGGTTTCTGTTAATTTTTTGAAACTAAAAGTATGATAAAGATAAAATGGCATTTCAATCATTTTGCATTCTCCGTTAACATTGTCATGGTAGTTGGTACGTTTTAAATTAACCGCAAGTGTACGACATTGTTGTAGCTTATGGGTCGAACACAGGGGGGAAGTAGTATGAGTATCGGTTAATTGTATATTAAATTAGCTACGCGAACGATGATAAGGATGAGTAATTACACTAAAAATATGAAAATAAAGAAACATGCCAAGGGTTAAGTGTCACCACTAGTGCAAATTAAACATGCGAGTTGATCTAGACTCTCGAGCCAACGTGTTATAGTTATAGATGATAGTCAAACCTCAATCCTCGTCTTCTCGACGTCTATCCGTGAGAGAGAACTCGGAGAATAGGTTGGACCCCCTATCGTAGCCCTGATGGGTCGTCGATCACTACGATATATGTGACTAGGGAATGTGCCTGATAGTTCGTCGGTGCCTAGCACTAGATAGTCAACCCTCCTTAACAATGGTGCGAGTTGAATTAATCTCATCCAAACCCATTCCTAAACTATAGTCCAATTAAATCGATATTTGACCTACATGAACAATCCACACTAGGGTTCAACTTCACCCTAGGCACAAAAATCTATTCGCTAAGCATAAGGAAAAACAATAATTAATCCATGGAAAAACACATCACAAATGCAAGAAGGAAGTGTTAGGACCCTGCGAGGCTACACAATACACTACATGGGGTGAATAGTGTAAAGGCAAGCAAAGTGCTTAATTAAAAGCTACTGAAATTAAATCACAATAAGTAGCGAAAATTAAAGAGTATGCTCAACAACAACAATCGCAAACACAAGGATTTTACCCTGATTTCCCAAATTTGGGTATGTCCAGCCACACTAATATCCACTATGATTTTCATAAAGAGAAGTGAATACAATCTCACACAGAGATACTTTACTTATAGAATTTTGGATTCCCACAAAGAGATAACCTTGCTCTCTCACAAAGAGACTTTTTCTCTCACACAAAGAGACTAACTCTCACACAGATAGTAACTCTCACAAAGAAAGTGACTAATTCCCACAAAGAGAATTATGGGTTTCACAAAAGATGAAACGAAATAACACTTACCTATGCCTTGAAATGATCTTACCAATGTGATGAAGAAGGCATGCAAGTGTGGATTGTTGGATATGGAAGACGTTA
Source organism: Scilla litardierei (assembly GCA_030789695.1). Taxonomy (NCBI): domain Eukaryota; kingdom Viridiplantae; phylum Streptophyta; class Magnoliopsida; order Asparagales; family Asparagaceae; genus Scilla; species Scilla litardierei. The sequence continues at coordinate 129,908,865 of CM061138.1, forward strand.
GTACACCCTTGTAGGGGATGTACGAGGGAATATGGACCTCGAACGTCGCGTACACGAAGTCGTGCGCAAAGGGAATATGTTCCCTTGCGGAGAGGATCTCTAGATTAATGGGAAAGTCGCATTATATGTGCATAAGTGCATGCGACATATGGCTAATAAAGGGGTAATATCTTAAGCTTATGTTGTACCATGCATATGGTACAACTTAAGCTTATAATATGCCATGTACGATGGTACACCTTAGTTAAATTGTTCCAAAGGAACACTTGCTCCTAAAATAACTACCTTGGGGGCTATAAATAAGACCCAAGGGTTAGCCATTTTTCTTACACTTTTGCATGGCATTCTTGCATGCAATTTTGTTCTAGCGAAGCTCTGCCGAAATCCTTCCTCTCACTTTATCCAAGTTCCTAATCTAAAAGTAGAGATTTAGATTGTGGATTTAGTAGCCTTACTCCGTTCGTGAGAAGACTCGATCCGTCGTGGCGAATCCGAAGGCAAAGTTCAGTGACTACCGTGCTGCATACGCACGCGTAAGTCTAAACTTCATTTGTCGATCCTAACTCTGTTTTGGCAGGATCCTACATTGGTATCTGAGCCATATGGGTTCGCCCCGGTCAAACCGCCGCCCCGTCGAAACTATGAACGAGTCGTTGTCTTTTTCACGAATGGGTCTCCTACTATTACGGATATAGTAGGAACGCTTCGTGACGGAGAGAACGCAGCGGTTGTTCTTTTCACGTTAGGGTCTTCTGTCATTACGGATATGGCAGGAACTCTCCGTGACGGGAAGAACCGACCGTTCACGTAGTATGTTATTTTTCATTTTTGGCACACGGCCATTAGAAAATAACCACTTTCTCGACGAACGGGTGCTTCATCGACGAACGGGTGATTCATCGAGGAAGATGATGGTAGTTATCTACATCGGAGAAGATGAATTTTGGTGCATGTGCACCATGGCCAAATGGGCTATGAAGGCCATGCACCCCCCCATGCGGAGGGGGTTGGCTACGGCCAATAACCACCACGGCCACCGCTCCGGCGTGGAAGTGCGGTCACCCCATGAAAGTGGGGACCGGCCATGGCCAAAGGGCCATGGCCGGTCAAGGCCAATAAGCCATGGCCATGGCCGGCCGGCCCTGGATGGCCACGGCCAGGGCCAGGGAGCCCTGGCCGCGGCCTGGCCAGGGCGGGGGCCCTGGCCCCGGCCAGGGCCTGGCCGCCCTGGCCGAGGCCAGGGCAGAGGCCAGGGCCGGCGCCCTGGCCTCAGGCCAGGGCCTGGCCGCCCTGGCCGAGGCCAGGGCAGAGGCCCTGGCCGGCCTCGGCCAGGGCAGGGCCTGGCCGAGGGGGCCAGGGCCCCTGTCCGGCCAGGGCAAAGGCCCTGGCCGGCCAATTTTTTTTAAAGGCCAATTTGGCCAGGGGCCCTGGCCGGCCAGGGCAAAGGCCCTGGCAGGCCAATTTTATGAAGTTTTTAAAAGCCATGGCCCCTGGTAGGCCAGGGCAAAGTCCCTGGCCGACCAATTCGACAAAAGACCTTGGTCGAATATAAACGTGCCGACTAGCCCATACGGGGCCAAACGACAGTCGTCTGCATCTCTCATACGGGGGGAAACGCCTGGATCCATACGGGAGCCGGCGACGATAGTTTGCAGAAAAATCCCAAATGGGGGATCCGACATTGGCACGGCTACGGCCCATTCCCGACAAATGGTCAGGAAGTGCCGAATGTTTCACTAGTATCATAAGGGTACTAAGTTGAAATATACATTTCGTTTTGAAAAATACGTTTTTTCAAAAACGCTTTTTCCGCTGCAAAGTACTACAAGAGTACTAACATTTGATAAAGTGAGTGAGAAATATTGAAAGTTACTCTAGATGGTGATTGGAAACATAGTGAACGTTCCGATTCTAGAGTAACATCTTCAATATTTTTCGAAAGTAACTTATCAAATTATAAATATAATTCCAAGTGGGAGTTGATTTTAGAACTATCCATATGGGATATTCTATTATCATTTTCAAATGGGAATTATATATATTTTTTTGAAAAATACGTTTTCAAACTCGCTTTCCGCTGCTAGTACTATAAGAGTATTATTGTTTGATAAGTGATGGGGGAATATTGAAGGTTGTTCTAGATGGTGATTGGAATCATAGAGACCTTTTCGATTCTAGAACATCTTCAATATTTTTCGAAAGTAACTTATCAAATATAATATAATTCCAAGTGAGATTTGAATTTTTAGAACTATCCAAATGGGATATTCTATTTTCATTTCAAGTGGGAGTTATATTTTAAGAATTTTTATGCAATGTTTTGATCAAACCTTCGGTTTTGTGTCTTTTGCAGCATTTTAAAAGTAAAATGTCTTCCGATTCAAAGAATATCGTCGCTGAGTTAAACAGAGGTGAAAAACTTAACGGCGATAATTACAAACTTTGGTCCATCAAGATACAATACGTTTTAGAGGAGCAAGAAGCGCTCGAAACTCTAAAGAACGTAATGATTGAACCCGAGTTGGGCACTACGGCCCAACACCGACGAGACAAGGAAGCTTTTGATGCTTGGTCTCGGAAGAACAAGATAGCACGCATTACGTTATTAAGCAGTATGGCTGATGACATAATGCACATCTTCCGAGAACATGACCTAGCCATGGACATATGGTCCAAGCTAGAGGAGAAGTTCGGTGGCACATCGGTGTCCAAACTTCGCTCCTTAACTATAAGGTTCGATTCATATAAGAAATGTCCAGATCATTCCATGGGGAAACATCTGCGACATATGGCGAACCTTATCTCGGAGTTAAAGGATGCAGGTCATGTGCTCACAGATGAGCAACAAATCCAAGCAGTCATACGTTCCCTACCAAATGGGTGGGATCAAATGAAGATGCATCTCACTCACAATGAGAGCATCAAGACCTTCAACGACGTTTCCAAGCACCTCGAATTAGAGGAAGAGCGGCTTGCGGCTGCCAAGCCAAGTGCAGAAGTGCATATGGTTGCTAGTTCCTCACACGGGAGAAAGAAACGTAAAGATCGTTCGAAGCCTTCTAATGAACGTAATAAGCAACCTGAGTCTACCAAGAAACCCAAACATAAAGGTGGGCACAAGAAATGGCACAAGAAGAAAGACTTGAAAAGGATCAAGTGCTTCAAGTGAAACAAGCTCGGTCACTATGCTCGTTCGTGTACGAGTGGAAGTGACGAGGTGCCACCAACCACATAGCAAAGGACAGACGGTCCTTCGTGGAGTATCACCGGATACCCCAAGGAATGAAGTGGATCAATGTAGGAAACAACACACGTGTTGAAGTGAAAGGCGTTGGGACTTGCAAGCTAGTCTTGGACAACAGCCGCACTCTCCTACTTCATGATGTTCTCCTCATTCCATATATTCAAAGGAATATTAAAACTGTGGTCAATTTTAATGGGTCTTGGTTATAGTTGGTTCCTTCATGATTGTAATATGGACCTATTTTGTAATAATTCCTTTATTGGTACTGGGTTTGTATTTCATAGGATTTATTGTAATAAGTACAATGTATGATTCCTCATTTCCTTGTGACAAATTCTTTGACTAATGAGTCTAATATAATTTGTTGGCACACAAGGCTTGGTCATATTGGACCAACGCGTATGGATAGACTTGTCAAATGTGGCCTTCTATCCAATGTTTCAAAGGTTGAAATGTCGACCTGCGAACATTGCCTTGTGGGGAAATCTTGTCGCAAGCCGTTTGGAACCGGCACAAGGGCCGAGGTTCCATTACAGCTTATCCATTCGGACATATGTGATCCGATGAATGTCAAGACAAGACGCGGAAAGTCCTATTTCATCACTTTTATTGATGATTTCACCCGATTCGGACATATCTATTTGATATCCCACAAAAGAGAAGCTTTGGCTTGCTTTAAAAACTATATGAGTTTAGTGGAGAATCAATTAGATCGCAAGATTAAGGTCTTGCGAACCAATAGGGGCGGTGAATATCAATCAACAAGTTTTAAGGAACTTTGTGATGAAAAAGGCATAGTACATCAGGTAACTATGCCTTATACTCCTCAACAAAACGGTGTTGCAGAACGGAGAAATAGGACTTTAATGGAAATGGTCCGTTCAATGATGGCGCAAGCTAACTTGCCAATCACCTTTTGGGGTGATGCATTATTGACGACTGCTTTCATTTTAAACCGCGTACCCTCGAAATCAGTTAGCTCCACTCCTTATGAGTTGTGGAACCAAAGGTCTCCTGACTTAAACATTTTGAAACCTTGGGGTTGTGCATTCTACGCACATATTTCCTCCCATAAGTATGGCAAACTTGGGCCAAGGGGAAGGAAATGTATCTTTATACGATACGCAGAAAACTCCAAAGGTTATGTTTTTGTTAGCCAGGAAGACAATGGTGGGCTAATTGAGTTTGCGTCGAGGGATGTCACTTTCTTGGAAAACGAGTTTCCAAGACAGGGCGAGATAAGTCAGAACTTATCTCTATTTGAGATTTATGATCAAGAAGGATTACCTCATTCGAGTGGGAGAATTCTTGGTGAAAACGAAAATACGTTTCAACCTTCACCAATGGATTATACGAATGACGATTATCCTATTCCATACGGGAATAATGATCCAAGTGGGAGCAATTCTAACGACATTCCAAGTGGGAGTGATATTAGAATTGATCTAAACTCAAGTCAAAAAGGACTTGAAGAATCTCAAATACATGACGAGCCTGCTACTTTCGAACATGCCGTATCATGCCCTGCAAAAGACAAATGGATGGAAGCGATGAAGGAGGAATTGAAATCCATGAAAGTTAACCAAGTCTGGGACTTAGTTAACTTACCCAGAGGACATATAGCAATTGGGAACAAATGGGTTCTCAAGATCAAGCATAAGGCTGATGGCTCTATAAATAGATATAAAGCTCGCCTTGTCGCGAAAGGTTTTACGCAACAGGAAGGGATAGACTACGAAGAGACCTCACCTGTTGTGCGTTTTACCTCGATTCGACTGATTCTGGCAATGGTAGCTTGCTTAGACCTCGAATTACATCAAATGGATGTAAAGACTGCCTTTCTCAATGGAGAATTGGACGAGGAGATCTATATGGAACAACCAACATGGTTTGTAAAAGAAGGAAACGAACATAAGGTTTGTAAACTTCATAAGTCCATATATGATCTTAAACAATCCTCGAGGCAATGGTATATACGATTTCATAAAGTTATCAAATGGTTTTACCATGCTTGATGAAGATAACTGAGTATATATCAAGAGGATTAAAAGCAAGTATATTATCATGTCTCTATATGTAGATGACATTTTAATAGCCGAAGATGACAAGGGCTTTGTGATGGATATCAAGGCTTGGCTTTCATCAGTTTTTGAGATGAAAGACATGGGAGAAGCCGCATATATCCTTGGAGTTAAGATTTCAAGGAATCGTTCGAAGAAACTTCTTTCTCTTTCACAGGAGACTTATATAAAGAAGGTTCCAGAACGATTTAATATGCAGGACTGCAAGTCCATTGATATTCATATAAGCATATGCGATAATTTATATCTGGAATCGTGTCCAAAGAACCAAAATGAAAAGGAAATTATGGAAAAAGTTCCATATTCCAGTGCAGTTGATAGTCTTATGTACGCTATGGTGCATACAAGACCAGACATCTGTTTTGCCGTTGGAATGGTAAGTCGTTACCGATCCAACCCAGGGCAAGAACACTGGAAAGCGGTTAAGAGCATAATGCAGTATCTTAAAGGAACTGCAGATTTGCAAAAGACTATGATAAAACCAAGAAGGTAGACATAAGGTACATATCTACGCATGAGATGATAGAGGATCAGCTTACGAAAGCGATCCCCGGAAATGTGTTTTATAAACACTTATCATCCCAAGGATTGCGTAAGAGCTGAGTTGTACCAATATATATTCCCATATCTGAGAAAGATCAAATTTAATAAAAGAATAAGTTCTTTTTCAAACATTGCATATGAATTTCTTAAGAAATGTTTGTGTACATTTTTGAAATCTCAGCTGAATTGTGTGTATGTCGGACAGATTAAGGTTGGCTCTCTCACATGAGCAACCGCCTCATCTTATCAGATGTATAAGATAGAGATGAGACTAGTTTAAAGTCAAAATCATTAGACGAATGATTTAGAGTCATGACTTTAACAAGATAGTCGAATGAAAGATCTGCATCATATGGATGCTTACAAAAGATCTGAGATCTGTATCACAAGGATATAAAGATCTCATTGGATTTTTTAAATCCTATCTGTCTTATGCAGGATGAGAGTCCGGGAATATTTCATGGGTAGTAAGGGGACTCAAAAGATAGGCACTGTGGTGTCTGATCTTTCATCCGTACAACATCATTAAGACATACTCTCCTTGGGAAAGGAGTGATGTTGTAATACATGTTTATACCACATATGCATTTCGACCACTGAGTTAGTAGCAATAGTGTTTGCTATTATGTGAGACTCAAAGGCCATACGGGTCTTAACTTTTACCCTCAAGGACTCCAATTGGTTCCTTTAGATTTGACGAGATGATCGCTATCTTAGCGTGTTGCTAATGGGCTATGATAATTCGGCTCGGCGGGGCACGTTAGAAAAGCGAATCAAGTCAAGATCAGAAGGTTCGCAAGAAGAGGAAGATTGATTTCATATTCGCATTTGGACTTTAATGATTCAAAGCTGGCCAGCCAATTGTAATCCAGATGGGATTCAATTGTTGAATATAAAGTATAAGAATTGTGAAGAAATAATCTAGGGTAAAGCATGCGTTGAACTACTCAACTTTGCACCTTCGAGGTCGTTGTGTATCTCTAACAAGTGCACAACAACAGACTCTACGCGCATGACGGTCGCACGGTCTATTTCTCGGTATGATAGATGAAAGAACTAAGAGAAAGACGTTCTCTTACAATCCCCTCAAGTGTGAGTGGGAGATGTTGGATATGGAAGACATTAGTACACCCTTGTAGGGGATGTACGAGGGAATATGGACCTCGAACGTCGCGTACACGAAGTCGTGCGCAAAGGGAATATGTTCCCTTGCGGAGAGGATCTCTAGATTAATGGGAAAGTCGCATTATATGTGCATAAGTGCATGCGACATATGGCTAATAAAGGGGTAATATCTTAAGCTTATGTTGTACCATGCATATGGTACAACTTAAGCTTATAATATGCCATGTACGATGGTACACCTTAGTTAAATTGTTCCAAAGGAACACTTGCTCCTAAAATAACTACCTTGGGGGCTATAAATAAGACCCAAGGGTTAGCCATTTTTCTTACACTTTTGCATGGCATTCTTGCATGCAATTTTGTTCTAGCGAAGCTCTGCCGAAATCCTTCCTCTCACTTTATCCAAGTTCCTAATCTAAAAGTAGAGATTTAGATTGTGGATTTAGTAGCCTTACTCCGTTCGTGAGAAGACTCGATCCGTCGTGGCGAATCCGAAGGCAAAGTTCAGTGACTACCGTGCTGCATACGCAAGCGTAAGTCTAAACTTCATTTGTCGATCCTAACTCTGTTTTGGCAGGATCCTACATGACCAAGTGCATGAGATTTGCTTTGATTGCACTTGTCGATCTTTCTCTCTTCTAGGAATGAACCCTAACACTTCTCACTTGAGTGTATAAATGAAGAGAGGAAAGATGTTCTCTAACAAAGGAATGAGATTGAAAATCCCTTGGAGAAATTCGCTAGAGCTTAGATGCTACAGCATAAGAGTAAAGTTTTAAGAGGGAATGAGGGAGGAGTGGCTTAGAAAAGAGATTAAATGATCTTCTATGATTTCCTAAACCTTTCAAGAGTTCTAAATGAACTAAGCCATCTCCTATATAAAGAAAGCCAAGAAAAGCCCATAAAACTAACCAAAACCCCAAAGGAAAGAAATCTGCAACGGCTAGATTTTGGCAGTTTACGGCACAAACAGTCGACTGATGAACAACTGACAGTCAACTGGTCAACGACTATAAAAATCCCAACGACTATAATCTGAGCTAGGACATGCGACTGTAGAAGACTACACATGCGCCTGTACAAGGTGCATGCGCCTGAATATCCTTCAGCAGGCGACTGTCACATTGGATGGAATGGAGCTGAGAAAAACACAACTTTCGCACTAGCGCCTTCAGACGATAGATGACCAATTCTCAGGCACATGTGATTTGACAGGCGACTGAAAACCTCTCATCAGTCGCCTGACTTGCAAAGTGGGTTGAACCATAGAAAATACAAGTTATGCACTTTGGCACACAGATAACTGGAGAACAAATCCCAGGCGCCTGATGGAATACATGCGCATGAATAATAAACGTCAGTCCTGTCCCCAAAAGCTCAAGACAAAGTCAATAAAAGTTGACTTGAGCAGTGTACTACAGTCGACTGTAGAAGGCCGGCCAGACGCCTGGAATCACCCAGTCGTCTGTCCTTTCTTCAACAGTCACATGTAGGAGAGCTAGAGACTCCAATTGAGTCTTTTGGTATGATGAACCTATTATGTTGGATTCTATGATAATTATAAGGCTCACTAAGATGGAAAATGCATATGCACGAATGCGTAGACCATCCATCAAGGCATTACAATAATTCTAGACTCAAAAAGAGAAATGCAAATAATTGAAATTACATGATTACATATTGCATCTCCTAGAGTCTAAGTATTCAAGCACAAGATACTTTGATGCTCCCTAACATCTTCCAAGCTTTGACACCTCTTGATGAGCGTCCCTTCATCAAGCTCCAAGCTTTGGCATTGCTCCTCTAGATGTTCATCAATCATCATGCTCTAAGATTTTTCTTCAATAGATGATCTTTATGACTTCATCTAAGCTTGAGCACTCCATTACTCTTGGAGGGTTTTAATATATCCATTGCATCATCCTCCAAGCATTATGCTTTGTCTCATCGACATATAAGCATTAAGATAAACTGAGACTAAAACATAAGATTGACTAGTACACTAACATAAGTATTAATTATCATCAAAACAACATTAGTCTTGAACCCAAGAACTAACAGGAAGATTAAGAACAATACTCACAAAAGAGAAATTGATTAAACTTCATAAGAAAGCAAAAGACAGTCTTACAAATCTCCTTGAGTAGCAGCCCCCAAAGGGAGAAGAAAACATAGGAAGAACATCTCTCAATCGCCCACAACAGACCCTTTTATATTCCCTCAAAACCCTTCTGTGAATCGGGTTTGAAAAGTGGAATTCGAAGTGACACGGCTGTGCTCGACAGTGGCACGACCGTGCTGAAGTTTCTGCTTCTGAAAACTGGAATTTGCAGTGACACGACCGTGCTTTTTTGCCACAGCCGTGTCAAAATTCCAGCTTTACAGCCCCGACTTCCAGAAAATGCAATACATCACACCAAACTTAGAAAATTACAAATAAATATGCGTTAGAATCTTCACAACGCGCTCTACAACTGAAAAATAGTTTGGGGGAGAAATATCTGGTGGAATGAGAGCAGAAAGTCTTTCTTTGAAGCGTCGTGGCTCTTTTGCTCTTGAGAATGACACGGCCGTGTCGCAAATCGACACGGCTGCCTTTAGCTCTCAGCGGCCCCAAGCGGTTTCAGACGCATGGCCGCGCTATACGGCCGTATTTACAACCATCGCTCTGTTTTAATTCCAGCACGGCCGTGCCGCTGAACTGCAGCTCTTCTCCTTGGGCTGATACAATGACACGGCCATGCGTTTGCACGCACGGCCGTGTTGCTTCTGCTTTGGACCTTCCTTCATTTATATTGCCTCTGATCTTCGGCGTTTTCTCTCCTTTGCTTCTGCATTCACCCTTTTTCATCGTTTTATACACTTTTCTCTTGAAATACATAAAACATCCCCAAATAGTGAAAACGAACAAAAATGAATGAAAAGTGGATGGAAAATGCGAATATAGACATATAAATGCATGGTAAAAATGGTGGAAAACGTATATAAAATACACCTAACACATTCCCCCAAGCTAAACTCATGCTCGTCTCCGAGCAAGACATGATATAACGAGCGAGGAGAAATTTGCTAGGAGACATGCGGATCACCTTTTCAAATGAATCATTAATGCAAAATACATATATGACAAAATTAGACTTTGCTCCTTGCATGTATAGCTATATCAATTTAATATGGCACATGACTCACAAAAAAATGTCCATATCCAACATGAATTCAAGTTTAACTCACACAACTGTGAAAAAGACTAGGTCTGCAAAGAATTCTTCTAATAGGCTAATATTGATAGAGTTTAATCATTGTCCTACACTAGCGAAGGCAAGAACCTAAAAGCATGTCGTAGGGCCTTGACTCTCAAAGGTTGGCCATGCCAAGCTAGTATATCCTAAGACACGGTGATATGCATGCTCGATATAATATAAACACATTTTTTAAGACCTAGGTGATTCATGTATTGAGATTTCAACCAATGGCTCCTGACTCAGACAAATCTAGGGCATTAGGCCAAGATGGACCACTCGGGCCTACTCTCTCGAATCATCTAAGGCTAATTATTCCTATGTAGTGCACTCCCTCAAATCTCACCTTTCGACGTGAATTTTCAATGCTTCTTGAGGCACGGAGACCCGACTACTTGGTGGGACTGGAAAAACGATGCACTTATTCGAAGTTCTCCTTTTTGTATTCATCATTTTCCTCTTTTTTTTTCTTCTCTTTTCTTTTCTTTTCTATAACCCCCTGCTTCCTGGGTGTCATCACAATTGAAACAAGTGTATGCAGGTTCTGCAGGTGCCAGTGAAGTCAATGTGAAACAGTGCAGGAAGTAAGGAATTACTCATAACAAAGTATGTAAGAACAATAAAAAACTCACGACAACTGAAATGTATATACTCATCTTCACCTCAGCTAGCTCAAACCTCCAAAGTCATGCACTGGAAGTCTGACTTCTCGTGCTCAAGAACCTCCGTATGATCATGTGCGTCACCTAGTGGGCAACGGAAGTCGCACCACGTTCAATAGAGTAGACAATACCAAATCTAAACGACAGAAGGTAACGGTGCACAAAAGAAGATATGAGCAGCAACAATAAAGGTACAGAAATATAACATGGTATGACGATATAAAAAGACCACAATTACTGAAAGATGGTACTCACTAAAGTGAACCAATTCTAGGAAGTGACTTATAAGGGAGAATACGATGTGCAACACGAAAACCTTCTTGGACCACGTGGAGCTACCCGGGTCGAGTCCAACTGTAGAGATTGAAAGGGGCTCTGGATGCCTCCGTCAAGTTAACTGATTCATGATAGGATTCGTGATCCCTTTGACGGGTAATAGATTCATGAGTGCATCCAGACCAGAAACTATACTGAAGCATGGCTCTAGTCGCTCTTGCACTCTCTCCAATCATAAGTTTCCCCAAACTCGGTGAGTCAAGCTGAATTAATTAATTATTAGTTTTTGTGCCGTGAGGTGTTTTAATGTTAATTAAACTACGTAGTCAAGAGAGATCCATAGATAGTAATTGAATGTAGCAACCAGACATGTTCAGAGTCAATCTCAAGTCCACCAGTCATCCAGTATCGTGTCAGTATTGTGATATCGCACAGTAGCATCCCAAGACTACGCACTTTAACAATATTAAACTTCATAGTACTAGCAAGCTCAAGAGATAATGAAATGACATGATAGTAAAGCTGACATGTGACAAAGCAATGCATGAATGTTTTTCATGGCATGATATTCCAAACTGAACTGATAATAAAGCACCCAACTGTTCCATGCAACGAACCAAGAACGAAGGAAACTTAATGATTGCCTGATAAAAGAAACCTGAAACAACAAGCGAGGAAACTAGCCGAGCTCAAATGATAACCCCGGGACCCAAGACATCACGCAATGAAAGCCATCAACCTAACAACAAGTAAAGAACCCAAACAGTAAGTAAGGAAGCCGGCCACAACCCACAACAAGCAAGGTGGGCTAGCCGCAATCTAACGAGCAAGGAGGGTCAACCGAACCTATCAATGGCCCAGAACCCCAAACAACAAGTAAGAGAATCAACCGAACCCAAATAGTATGCAAAAGGGCCAGCCACAACTAACAACCACACAAGGAAACCCAATGCAGCAAGCAGAAGGGCCAACCACAACCAACCAGTAAACGTAAGGTCCCGCCACAACTCACCAACTATCAAGCAAAACCAACTGAACCCAAATAACAAGCAACGACAGCCCCCGAACTCAACAATCAACAAGAGAACCCCAACCCACAAGAAAGGAAAAACCAAATAAGAAATCAAAGGACAACCAAACCCCAACACAATCATATAAGATGAATCGAAAGAACAGAAACGTAAGAGAAGATAGAGTCTACCTGAAATCATCGTCGAAGAACCAAGATAATTAAGAACCGAAGCCCGACGCAACGAACGAGGATCAGCCAAACCCAATCAAGCAACAAAAAACCCAGCCGTAGCTAGAGTCAACAAGAAGCCCAAATCCCCCAGCAAGTGGAGCCGTCGAACAACAAGAGGAGCCACCGCAAGCCAAGAGGGAGCCACCGGACTCCAATCAACGAGGAAGAGATAGACCACAAGCAAGAGGAGCCACGAACCCAATTCAAGCAACGGAGGGGCCATCCGCAACCACCAGTTAGCAAGGAGTCCACAGCCGCAAGCAATGAGAACCCAGCTTGAGGGAACAACGGTAGACCAAAACCGAAGGCAAGAAGATAGATACAAACCAACACCGAAGGCAAGAAACAACAGCGAACTAACACCGAAGGTAAGAAGACAGTGGCAGTCGCAAGGGGAGCCATCGAACTCAACATCGAGCAAAGGAGGGACTTATAGGGGGTCGGAGGAGTCCCAGAGGAGGACGAGGCATGGCGATGTGTGAGGGGGGGGGTGCTGTTGTCGTGTAAGACGATGGAGAGAGGACGATGGCACTCGTTGCTGTCGTCGTGTGCTCCGTACGAGAGGAGGACGAGATGGGAGGCTTGTTGTACGGGAGAAGGACGCGAGGGGCGTCGCTTCGTCGAATCGGCATCGAAGCCTTAGCGGGGGCCTGCTGCGAGCGTGAGTCGAAAGAGCCCTAGGGGCTTGGGCTTCCGCTGGCGTCGGGAGAAAGAGAGAGAGAGAGAGGGAAATAAAGGGGGGAAGCCCGTGGGCTTCTCGCGAGTGGGCTGTGCCCAACAAAAAAGGAAAAAGAAAAATTTAGAGGGGAGAAAGAAACGGGCTGTTACATTTTCTTTTCCTTTTTTTGAAGCATGCCAACCACACACGTCTAAGGAGAAACTATGCTATGTCCACGGTCAATTCTTATCAAGCTTAGGCCTACTCCACACAATCGGGGAAACCTAAACTTGTGCATTCTAATGGTTGAAATAAATAACCATTCTTGCCTATCAAAGATAAAACAGAAACTAGTGGTAGTGGTTGTTCATGGGGAGTGGGTTAAAAGTGAATTCGTTAAAGGAAAAAAAATTGAAGAAGTCATGCCATAAAGAGATCCAAAGTATGCATAAAGAACGTTAATCTAATAAAGAGCATATAGAAAATTGCATATGAGAAACATTTTCATCGTTGGATCATTTCATCAACTATTTCTAAATTTTTTGACGTATATACAAATGCAAGTGCAAGTGTAACGGCCCGTCCCCAAAGGCCCAAGCCCACACGGGCCTCCCCTTATCCCCCGCGAGCCCTCCCCCTTTCCCCTGCTCTCTCTATCTCTCTCGTTCTCATTTTCCCCGCAGCGAAAGCCCTTAGGGCTTTGTTTTCGACGCTCCTCCCCTCCCTCTCGACGACACGGCCTCCTAGGGCTTCGACGTCACCCCTCTCTCTTCGTCGATGGCTCGCGTGTGATGTGGGTCCCTCGCTGGGTCCTTCGACGCGTCACGCTCACGGCGTCACCATCGTCTCCCTCGCGCGTGGTGTGGGTCCCTCGACGAGGCTCTCATCGCCTTGTCCCTTCGCTGCGAGTGCGACTGTGGCGGTTTGCCTCTCTATTTCACCCCTCTTCTCCTCCTTCCTGCTGCAGGTTCGGTGAGTGTTTTTCCTTTATTTTTCGAAGCTGATTTCGACTGATTTCCTCGGCTTCGTCGATGCCGGCTTTGTGTTCGGTTTCAGGTAGACCCAATCCTCTTTCCTTCTGCGATGATTTCGATTTTTTTTTGGGGAAAGGATGAATTGGGGGTAGGATTAGGGTTTTATTGTCCCTATTGCTATTTCGTGGGGTTGGACGCCCTCGCCTACTTGTGTGGGGTCCCGGGGTTGCTGTTGGGGCTTTTTAGGGGGTTCGATGGCTCCCCCTCGCTGGTTTGGTTTCCGTTGACGCTTTGCTTGCTGGTCGGGGTTCCTCTACTTGCTGTTTGGGCTTCCCCTTGCTGCGGCTTGGTTCTTGCTTGCTGACTTGGCTTTGTGGGCTGCTGTTTGTGCTCGGCTGGTTCCTTCTACTTGCTGGTTTGGTTCAGTTGGGTCTCTTGCTCGCCGTTTGGGTTTCTGTGTGGTACTACTTGGGTTGTGAGCCCCGTTCCCCAACGGTTTTGGTCGTTAGCCCCTAGTTCCTTACTAAGAACCCCGTGGACTTTGCCGTAGGCACGGGTACCCCCCACTGCGTGATGAGAAGACCCCCAATCTGATCCCTCTGGCCTAGACTCTCTAGCGCCATCCGGGTTGTCTCTTGGTCATTCATTATTTAATGCAATTGTGTTGTTTTCTTGTTACTTGTTCGTATCAAGATTCAGTTAGTATTGTTTCTTTTATATATCAGCACGTTCTTTCTTACTTGCTTGCAGGTTTCTTTCGTCCTTTCTCTATTGCTTGCAGGTTTTGGGCTTCTTGTTGCTGATTGTTGCGGTGTAAGCTTTCTGCAGATGCTGGTCTTCGGTTCTTAATTATCTTGGTTCTTCGGCTTCGGTTTCAGGTAGACTTTATGCCCCATACTCCAATTTAGATTCCTTTGCTTGTGTTGGGGTTTGGGTTTCCCTTGCTTGTGGTTCAAGCTTCCCTTGTTGGTAATTGAGTTGGGTGGCTCCTTTTGCTTGTTGGGTTTGATAGCTTCCTTTGATTGCTGCCTTGGGTTTCCTTGTTGTTCTTGGGTTGGTGATGCTTCCTTTCTACTCAGTTTAGAATATCTTGCCATAAGGAACATCCATGCTACCTGTCACTTGCTAGTTTGTTGCTCTTGTTGTTTCATAAGCTTATTGGTACCTTGCTAGTTTAATATTAGTAAATTGCGTATCCTTGGGATGTTCTTATGATGGCACATTACTATGTTGGTACTGGATGACGAGTGGACTATCCTGAGGTTGGCTCTTGACTTGATAGGTTGCTGTTATCGGTACGGTAATAGATTCCCCTTGGCTACGTAGTTTAATCAATATTGAACTTCACGACACTAATAACTAATAAAATGGTTACTTTCTGCTTGACTCACCGGGTTTGGGGAAACTTATGATTGGGGAGTACGTGGGCGACTGGGACCTGATCTTTAGCAACCAATCGTTTTTGGTTGTTATTTTCCCCGAGTTAGGGGGGACTCCATCAGCTGATGGGTCCTGAGTCCTGGGGGCAGACAGGGACGACCATCTTGATGGGTCCTGGAGCCCCACCGCAGGCCACAACGCCTCAGTTCTTACAGGTTTTGCAGCTTACAGTACAGTACTTTACACTTTTGGACTCTGCCCGGGGTCGCACCCTCGCGGTCAAGGTAGCTCTCAGATGCTTATTGTACTCCCCCTCATAAGTCACGGCTTAGAATTGGTTCACTTTAGTTAGTACCCTCATTACAGTACTTTTGCTCGTTTTCGACATGTCTCTCTTCTGTACCCTTTCTGCTACTGTCACATCGTCCTTTGTACTCCCTTACTCTTCAGTGGCGCGTGCTCGTGGATTATCAGGTCAGGTTACTTCTTTGGGTAATGCCATCATATCTGTGGTCGTCTTGCTTCCTTTTGTGCACACTTACCTTCCTTGTCTCTTGTTTAGATATTGTCTACTCTATTGAGCGCGGTGCGCCCTTTGTTGCCCACCAGGTACGAAGCACACGATCATCCAAAGACGTCTGAGCACGAGGAGTTGGAGCTTCAGTACAGGACTTGAGAGGAGTCAAAACTTCCAGAGCAGAACGGTTTGAGCGTTGACATAGCGGAGGTACGAGTTCCCTTTACGTTTCAGCAATAGTACAGCTTTTTACTTGTCTCTTTTCTTTTCAGTTTGTGTTACTTATCTTACTGTCTTTTCCTCATTTAGAACTGTGTAGCTGGTCATGTCTAGAGTGTCCCCTTACTTTCTGCACTGCTCCACATTGACTTCACTGGCACCTGCGGGACCTGCAACCTCTCGTTTCACAAGTAGCGGCGCCCGTCGGGAGGCGGGGCGTTACAGCAAGCATGAAGATGGATGCAAAAATAACCAAAAAGGTGAGGATGCAATGTGTAGATGATGTAGGTGGTGTGGTGGATTCCTCCCCCAAGCTAGGAGTGGAACATCTCCCCCAAGCTAAAACTAAGCATTGTCCTCAATGCGAGAGGAATATGAGATATATGGGGGAGGGGGTAAATATGTGTTGGGGAAGGGTGAAAATGAGATGCTAAGTGATAGCATTAGGCTCATGTGAAATGGTGGAGTGTATGTGAGATCTACCCCAAGCTAGGCTGAAGCATGGCCCTAAATAAAATAGGGATGTGAAAAATGAGGGTTTAAGTGTGACGGGTGAGAATAATTCTTAAGACCAGAACCATAATAGGGAGGTTGGCATATACATGGTTCTAGGGGTGTAGATGACATCATATGAAGCGATCAAGATGTGAAGAATTTATTGTGAAAACCTAAATCCTAATACGCTCATCCCGCATTCGAGGGGAGTACAAGATTATTAAGATACTAAACTAGAAAGCATAAAAAATATTTACACTACTAGATTATGATATACCTGTTCGAAAGGTGGATCAAGGATCTGAAGCGGAGCAGGTAGCTGCTCCATCTGCTATTTTTGTGGTTTGAAAAGCTGCCTCCCACAGAATCTATCAGGTCCAGACACTCCTTCCAGCATCTCTCGAGGATGTCCACCTAAATCATGTGAGAAATGAAGGGCGTCAACCTGATAGAGAAAATTTCTCCCCGTGATAAAGATATCCCAAAGAGAATCATCAAAACGATGTGGAAAAATTATACTTGAATGACAAATACTCCTTAGATTTGTGTGCTACTCTCTGAGCAAAATGTTAGTGAATCCGCGTTCTTCCTTCCAATTTACTCGTCAGGTGCTGACATGACCCATCGTACTTCCATGGAGTGCGAACCTGTGTCTGTGGGGAGTACGTCATGTCCGATACATCTGAATCTAAATAGTTAGAGAATATAATACAAGATTCAGAAATAAAGCATGTAGGGTCTGGAGGATCTCTCTGAATATGGTCATGCTCTGGTGGATGCTCTGCCTTTGGTGGGATGGAGAGTGGCTGCGGTGGTGGTAGTGGAGGTGGACATGGTTCGGGCTCGTTGAAGTCAATTGTCGCGTCTATGCCCATGTTCATGTGCTCCTCGCAAATAGATGTGTATCACAGCCCTCTCGATGCTCCTGCATGGTTCGAAATGGGGGACCTGACCAGAAAGAGGGTGGCGTGAGCTCCTTTATTTCAGGGGTTCTGTCTTGGTCCACGAAACTGTCAAAAAGGTCCACGAAATTGTCAAAAAGATCTGAGTAGTAGCTGATCAGATGCTCCCCAAGACTAGCAAATGCCTCATCATCCACCTCATCATTATCTGTGTAGTCTTGGACGATTTTGTCGGCGTGACGTATGTCACCGGTGTCACCTGCAGGAGAGGAGTCAACTATATCAAAAAATAGCAAATTTTGCTCAATTAGATTATCTCTCTTACTACAGGAGGCCGACAATGTGTCAGGCCAATGAACATCCTCCGTCGCAGACGAAGATTCTTCTCCGCTATGATAGTAGGAGCTCATAGCTAGCTTCTCAGGTTGACTCTGAACCTACCAAGATCTCTCGAGCTGCTGGAGCTGTCTCATGAGGATATGATATGTGTTCTGCATTCGAATAATATTGTCTTGCTCCTCCTGAATTGCCTCCTCCAATTTCAGCAAATAGTCGGTCAGCACGAGGTTCTTCATCATGGTTTCAAGATATGATCTTTCTGGTGGAGGTGGAGGCATATTTGGTGGAGGATAATGATAGGAATGGTCTAGGTGATGGTCGTAGGTATGTGGGTTTGGGCCGTATGTGTAGGTTGTTGGATCTGGATCCTAGCCTAGAGGGGGGTGAATAGGCTTATAAAATAATTCGTGCAACCCACGAACAAACTTACGCAGTTATAGCAGCAGCAAGGTAAATAAAATGCAGACACAGAGTACACAACAGATTTACCCTGGTTCGGTCGACCCTTCAACCTACATCCAGCCCTCAAAGAAGATACTAGTATTGAATAGCGCAATAGGTACAAAACCACAAGTTAGAGCACGCTCAAAGCACTCTCTACGTCTCTACACTCGCCAGGCTCTCAGTACCCACACACACTGTGTTTTCTCTCACTATCAATCCTAGTAACGCTTTCTACCAGCTAGTCCCAAACTAGCTGGGTTCCATATGTCTAGCCCCAACCAGACAAGTCCCAAAAAATCACAAAATATAGGTAAAGTTTCCCCTACAGAGAACGTTACACTAAGACACAAATAAAAGGAGTAAAGGGTTTAGAAATGCTCAGTTCATGTCCGTGTAGGCGTCTCTGTCAATCAGCATGTCGTCAGCTCCAATCTGACGCAAACGGTGTCTCGATCCGAGTCCTGGATGGCAAGTTGTGCACTAGTCTATGCATAAAGAAGTTTCAGTTCAAAACTCAGTATAACTCGGTCGGTGTGCACAACAGTTCACTTAAATCCCCAGCCACGTCCGCTTAGTGTTTTTGCTTTTTTGCTTCGAAATTTAGGGCATGCAGGCAGCGGCAAATGACATCGACTCAACGGGGACGACGACGTCGGCGACTTGGGCAGCAGCGGTCTTCAACGGCGAACTCGTCGGTGGCGTATGCTTCTTCGAGGAACAGCATCGGCGATTTCTTAACGGTGCAGCGAGGCTTGCAGCGTCGACGAACTCCGGTGATAGCTTCAGCGTCTTCTTCACGGCGGCGACTTCGACGTGACATTCTCCGACGACGGCGGCAGCTCCTCCGAATGATGCAGCGACGAGCTCTCGGGGAACGGCGACGACTGGCACGGGAATAGGCGGGGCTCGGAGATCACAGCGAACTTCGTCAGCTCTTGTACGTCGTCGCCGTTCGAGCAGCGGCGATTCTTCTTCTCTGACTTGCAGCAGCAGACTTCGCTCGCTTCTCCTTCACGATGACGGGCTTCTCCTTCACGAGCAGTGGACAATGATTTCTTCGACTGCAGCGGCGTTCTCTTCACGATGACGGACTTCGCTCGCTTCTACTTTACAATGATGAGCAGCGGCGGTTCGAGATCTTCGACTTCTTCTTCACGGTGACGGTGACAACGAAGATGGGTCGTCGATAACTGCAACTCTCCGGCGTGTACGCTTCATGTCGTTGTCGATGTCTCCTCTCGTCGCTTGGGTATGCAGGCGCTCCTCCGACTTGATCAGCAGTAGTAGGTGGACAGTGTTGGATCTGAATCCTAGCCTAGAGGGGGGTGAATAGGCTTATAAAAATAATTCGTGCAACCCACGAATAAGCACACACAGTTATAGCAGCAACATGATAAATAAAAAGCAGACACATAGTACACAACAGATTTACCCTGGTTCGGTCGACCCTTCGACCTACTCCAACCCTCAAAGCAGATACTAGTATTGAATAACGCAATAGGTACAAAACCACAAGTTAGAGCACGCTCAGAGCACCCTCTACGTCTCTACACTCGTCAGGCTCTCAGTACCACACACACAGTGTTTCCTCTCACTATCAATCCTAGTAATGCTTTCTACCAGCTAGTCCCAAACTAGCTGAGTCCCACTTGTCTAGCCCCAACCAGACAAGTCCCAAAATAGTCCCCAAAATATAGGTAAATTTTCACCTACAGAGAACGTTACACTAAGACACGAATAAAAGAGTTAAGGGTTTAGAAATGCTCAGTTTGTGTCCGTGTAGGCGTCTCTGTCAATCAGCACGTCGTTAGCTCCAGTCTGGCGCAAACGGTGTCTCAATCTGATGTCTATATCTCAAGTTCTGGATCAAAAGGCTCTCTGGTCTGTGCGCAACGCAAACTCAGTTCAAATCCTTTTATTCTCGGTCGGTGCGCAAAGCAACTCCTATAAAAACTTAAGCCACGTCAGCACCGTAATTGCGCTGCCCTCAGATCTCACGTGATCTCGTTTCGATTTGAAGAAATGATCTCTGCCGTTGATTCTTTTGAAGCAGCGATCTCAGCCGTTGAATCCGTTCGCTTTCGTTCTTCGTTTTCACGCACGAGGGGATGCACACGTCAGCGTTCTCTTCTCCACTTCGTTAAGGCATGCAGCGGATCTCTCGAGCTCTTCGTCTTCGTCCGCGGGCTCACTGCGACTTCGACTTCGACTTCAGCGGCAGACGTCTCGACGACGGAAGCAAGGCGACTCCGGTGACGACTTCAGCGGCAGACGTCTCGACGACGGCAGCAAGGCGACTTCGGTGGGGGGGTGTTCAGCGGTAACTTCGACACGATCGACGACGACGATAGCAACGGCGGGGGTGTTCAGCAGCGGCGGCGGTGTTCGGCTCTCCTCTTGACGGTGTGCATTCAGATGACGGCGGGCAACGGCTTCGTGCGTCGATGTGTTCTCTACTTCGACGGCAATGAGCTCTTCGTGACGACGTCCGCGGCGACTTCTATTCACGGCGACTTCGTGGCAAGTACTGGTAGCGACTTTTAATGGCGTTGGTGTGCTTCGAGCGTAGCAGGTCCGGCGGCGAACTCCGACTCAATCTCATTCTCCGGCGATGATGGCTCGACAACAGCTTCTTTTGTTCACGGCGGCAACTTTCGTCCTCAAGGGCTCTTGCTGTTTGATGACATCGAGGTTTTTGGACTTTGAAGCTTTTCTTGCGTGACTTGGAGATGAGGGCTTCTCTTCTTATGATGATGGCTAGATGAAGCAGCAAGGATGGACTTTTTTTTGAGAATTTGATGTTGGCTGCCGCAACTTTTGATGCTGGGGATTTTTGGCAAGTAGGGTTTCGAAGAGGTCTCATGAACTCTTGGCCTTTTGGAGAAGCTGGCGTGAGATGAAGGCTTAGGAAATAATATTGCAGCTTGGAGATCTTAGAATTGATAGTCCACCCTTTTTATATTGTGTAGGCTGCTTCTTGGAATATTTTTTTGTGTGTTGCCGTTAGCCCTATCCTTTGATTTTTTTTAAATAGGAGAAGCTAGGGTTTTGAGTATTTGGCAATGGATAGGATATTTGAAATTGATATGAATTGGGAATTTGAATTTTACTAGGAATTGGTCATGGCTAAGGAGTTTGTATGGCCATGGGATATATTCCAATAACCAAAAAAGATTTGGCTCCATCTCTCAATATTGGACCAAGTCCACTTTGCTCCATATTGGACCAAGTCCACTTTGCTTTAGCCAAAGCACTCTACCTTACCCAAATAGCTATATGAATAGCAACTCCTCCAAATATTACGTTTCGTCAATCCTGAAACACACTAAGCACACACGTCAGATATAACGACACGTTTGTCATCATCAAACCAAGATCCTAGATCGTTGCTTCCAACAGACAGCGGCCTGAGGGAATCTCCAATGGATCTCCAAGACGAGATGAAGATGATGGAACTTAATTTTCCGTGAAGATGTCTAGGGCTCTTTTATTTTGGAGAGGAGAAGTTGTTTTCTCTTTGTTGCGGCATGCTCCTCTTTTCTTTGGGTTTTGCCAAGATGAAAGTATGGTAGAAAGAAAATTGTTGGCTGCTCACTTTTTATTGCCGCACCCACCTTCCCTCTTGATACGAGACTTATATAGGATGTGTACTAGGGTTTTCAGCCGCACTGTTTGCCCTTGTAGATAATGGGTTTTATAGAGAGATGTTAGGGTGATGCGATTGTGGGGAATCCTATTTTGAATAGGAGTTAGAGATTTGGTTTTATCACTTTGCACCACAAATAGGAGATATGATTTGATCAAGTTGGGATTTGATAGCAATTCAAATTGGATATGGAAAAAAAGATCATTGCAAATCTTGCTAATTGATTTGACCACATCCATCTCATCTCATATAGGACCAAGTCCAACTTGCTCTAGCCAAAGCTCTCTCTCACCCAAATAGCTATATGAATAACAACTCATCCAAATAGTGAAAGATGTATCGTTTGCTTACCAAAAAAAGATGTATCGTTTCTCCAATCCTGAAACACACTAAGCACACACGTCAGCTATAACGACACGTTTGTCATCATCAAACCAAGATCCTAGATCGTTGCTTCCAACAATCTCCCCCTTTTGGTGATGACAAACCCATAAAAGATTTGAGCAATAAGTATAGGTGTGTAAAGTGTGTTGTAGAGTGTAATGCAATATGAATCATGGCATGGGATATTCAAGTATTACAACATAACATTCTCCCCCTTCTCTCAAGCTCCCCCTTCAGCATTATTTTTCATGCTCCCCCTACAACAAATAATACCGACATCAAATCTGTCTTCTTTTCTTTCTCCCCCTTTGTAATCACCAAAAGTGGATTAATGAAGTCACAAAAGATATTCCATGCAAAAATAAACCATTATTAAATGTAGCGTGCAATTTTCACGAGTTTTCCAAAAAAAGGCAATCCAAGCTCATAGAATTTCATAACAAGACTTCTCCACCTTTGTGTAAGTGTAGTGATATAGACAATAAAGTACTAAGGGAGATTCAATTTTAGAACAATCAACCAAAAACAATCCACATTTCCCATTTTTAATGAATATCACTAGGATTGAATTTTCCCACCTCATCAAATATGAGTTCAAGTTACCAAACCCCAAAACATAGCCTAAAAGGACTTTTAAATGTGGGGTGGTATTGCTTGACGAGTTATATACACCAACACTAATGATTACTCATTTAGCATAAGTTGGATACTCGTGGGTTGTGTATAGCCATGAAGTGTATCCATTTTTCATACGGATCAAAAATATTATTATTATTTTCATTTCTTTTGTGCTCAATTTTAATTCATGGCTAAGCACATCATATCCCTTAGAAAATTCAGAATTTTAATCATTCCTACATTCACTTTTCCAATATTCTTCAAAAGAATCTCCAGAAGCACTAAAAATCTATTTTCGTGAAAGTGCAAATGTAGGTGTAGAAATCAAATTTGAAAATTTTGAGATATGTCATGGCTACAAAAAGGATAACATCATGTTTATGTAGCTACAACAATAATGAATTAACTTCTACACGGGATAGATTTGAACAATCATACAATACCACTTTTAATAAATCATAAAGGGTATTCTTTTAAGCTCAATTTTTTTGCAGAAATAAAAAAAATTAAGATCATGCAAACAAGCACACAAACAAAAATAAAAACAAGCACACAAACAAATACAAAAACAAGCACACAAGACAATCTATGAATGTATGCAATGAAATACAAAGAGGGATAAAAAGTATACCTTCTCGTCGCTATTTGGCTAAGGGGCTAAAAATAGAATGAGACTTTAAAAATTTGCTCCTCGCCAACTTTCCATCACACCTACATGAAAGGTGTTAAGTGTGACCTTGAAATCCAACAAGGTTCACTAGTGTTAGCCATTATTGTTTTAGGAACCCACACTTGTTTAAACTTGATATTTGTGTTCCTAAATTTACAATAATATGATGTGTGGCCTACAATATCGCAATCAAAGCACTTTGCATATATGTTCTTTGCAATAGAGGGTACATTGTGAAATTTCTTGAATTTTGGCTTTTCAACGTTTTTCAAACCAAATCCAAGTCCTCTTCTATTATTGTCATATAATTGATTCTCTAAAATGGTATCCAACGATTGTTTTCCCATAGAGAATTTCTTAATGGCCAATTCAAGCTTAGAAACTTTAGATTTTAACAATTTATTTTCATTCACTAGCAAAGTACATTTACTTATAAAAGCTCTCTTGTTTTCCTCTTCCTTCTTTTCAAATTCAATCATTTTTCTTTTAAAGTCATTATCCAACATGCAGAATTTATCAGTAAGCTCTCTAATCATATAGTCTTTTTCAGTTTCGAGCTTAACCAAATCAAGCTTAAGCATGCTAATATCATTCAATAAGGAAGGGCAAGAGAGACAACGTGTTGCATCATTAAAGCTTGATTTTTCCTTTTTCAATATATCAATAGTAGAGTCATGAGCAACAATTTCAATTTTCAGTTTGTCAATCTCCTTAGACATATCATATTCAGATTGTTGTATTTCAAAGTTCTCATTTTGATAATCATCTATAGTGGATTCAAGCTCTACTATTTTGTCTTGCATTTCTTTACAAAGAGTAAGGAGTTCAGCTTTACTACCAGAAATTACCTCATCGTGTATTCGCTTACCATGCATGAGTGGGCTTCATGATCATCCTCCTCACTCTCAGCTTCACTATCCATATCCCAAGTTAGTACCTTGGAATTTCCTTTTTCTTTAGCGACCTGAGCTGTCTCATATGGGCAATCCCTCATTCGATGTCCTCTTTTCTTGTATTTAAAACAAGTCATTCTATTAGTAGCATTCTGATCATAAGTTTGCTTAGAAGACTGAAAAAAGTTAGAGCGATTAAACCTGAACGCCATTTCTGTTCTTTCTTGCTTGGTCTGGACATACTTTCTGAAATTTCTGACCATTAGTGCTATGTTCTCATCATCTTCTTCACTTTCGCTAGCTTTCAAAGCAAGTGGCTCTGTAGCTTTTTCCTTCTCCTCAGGTTTCTCTCTTTCATCAATATTTTGCAATTCAAGCTCGTGGGACATTAAATTACCTATCAAGTCTTCCACCCTCATCTGTGACAGATCTTTCGCTTCTTGGATGGCAGTGACTTTAGGCCTGAAAGAGCTTGGCAGTGCTTTTAATATCTCTCACCTGTTCAAGGCTAGAATATGGCTTACCGAGCGAGCTAGACTTGTAGACGATGTTGGTGAATTTCGCAAACATCTCTGATATGGTCTCTAATGGTAGCATGCGCAATCCCTCATACTCTGTGCTCAGAAGTGCAAGTCTAGACTCCTTCATCTGTGATGTTCCCTCGTGCGTCACCTCCAATGTATGTCATATTTCCTGCACAATTAGACAATGTGAGATACGATTGAATTCAGATTTATCTAATGAACAAATGAGAGCATTCATGGCTTTAGCATTAAGAGAATAAAGCTTCCAATCATTATCATCCCATTTATCATCAGGTTTAAGCATCTCAGTATTTTCGATTTTAATAACAGGTGTTTTATAGCCTTTTTCAACAATTTGCCAAGCTTTATAATCAATAGAAATCAAGTAGATTATCATACGATTTTTCCAATAAGCATAATCTACTCTATTAAATCTAGGTGGACGTGAAATAGATCGACCCTCAGCAAAAGCACTATCAATGTGATCCATGGTCAAACCTAGGCTATATCCTAAAACCTGCTCTGATACTACTTGTTGGATCTGGATCCTAGCCTAGAGGGGGGTGAATAGGCTTATAAAATAATTCGTGCAACCCACGAACAAACTCACACAGTTATAGCAGCAGCAAGGTAAATAAAATGCAGACACAGAGTACACATCAGATTTACCCTGGTTCGGTCGACCCTTCGACCTACATCCAGCCCCAAAGCAGATACTAGTATTGAATAGCGCAATAGGTACAAAACCACAAGTTAGAGCACGCTCAGAGCACCCTCTACGTCTCTACACTCGCCAGGCTTTCAGTACCCCCACACACTGTGTTTTCTCTCACTATCAATCCTAGTAACGCTTTCTATCAGCTAGTCCCAAACTAGCTGGGTCCCACATGTCTAGCCCTAACCAGACAAGTTCCAAAAAATCACAAAATATAGGTAAAGTTTCCCCTACAGAGAACGTTACACTAAGACACGAATAAATGGAGTAAAGGGTTTAGAAATGCTCAATTCGTGTCCGTGTAGGCGTCTCTGTCAATCAGCACGCCATCAGCTCCAATCTGACGCAAACGGTGTCTCGATCCAAGTCCTGGATGTCAAGTTGTGCACTGGTCTGTGCGTAAAGAAGTTTCAGTTCAAAACTTAATATAACTCGGTCGGTGTGCACAGCAATTCACTTAAATCCACATCCACATCCGCTTCGTGTTTTTGCTTTTTGCTTCGAAATTTAGGGCATGCAGGCAGCGGCAAATGACATCGACTCAACGGGGACGACAGCGTCGATGACTTGGGCAGCAGCGGTCTTCAACGGCGAACTCGTCGGTGGCGTAGGCTTCTTTGAGGAACATCAGCGGCGATTTCTTAACGGTGCAGCGAGGCTTGCAGCGGCGACGAACTCCGGTGATAGCTTCGGCGTCTTCTTCACGGCGGCGACTTCGACGTGACGTTCTCCGACGACGGCGACAGCTCCTCTGAATGATGCAGCGACGAGCTCTCGGGGAACGGCGACGGCTGGCACGGGAACAGGCCAGGCTCGGAGATCACGGCGGACTTCGTCAGCTCTTGTACGTCGTCGCCGTTCGAGCAGCGGCGATTCTTCTTCTCCGACTTGCAGCAGCAGACTTTGCTCGCTTCTCCTTCACGATGACGGGCTTCTCCTTCACGAGCAGCGGACAACGATTTCGTCGACTGCAGCGACGTTCTCTTCACGATGACGGACTTCGTTCGCTTCTCCTTTACAATGACGAGCAGCGGCGCTTCGAGATCTCCGACTTCTTCACGGTGACGGTGACAACGAAGATGGGTCGTCGACAGCTGCAACTCTCCGGCGTGTACGCTTCGTGTCGTTGTCGATGTCTCCTCTCGTCACTAGGGTATGCAGGCGCTCCTCCGACTTGACCAGCAGTAGTATGTGGACAACAGCCTGAGGGAATCTCCATTGGATCTCCAAGACGATATGAAGATGATGGAACTTAATTTTCCATGAAGATGTCTAGGGCTCTTTTCTTTTGGAGAGGAGAAGTTGTTTTCTCTTTGTTGCGGCATGCTTTCTCTTTTCTTTGGGTTTTGCCAAGATGAAAGTATGGTAGAAAGAAAATTGTTGGCTGCTCACTTTTTATTGCCGCACCCACCGTCCCTCTTGATACGAGACTTAAATAGGATGTGTACTAGGGTTTTCAGCCGCACTGTTTGCCCTTGTAGAGATGGGTTTTATAGAGAGATGCTAGGGTGATGCGGTTGTGGGGAATCCTATTTTGAATAGGAGTTAGAGATTTGGTTCTATCACTTTGCACCACAAATAGGAGATATGATTTGATCAAGTTGGGATTTGATAGCAATTCAAATTGGATATGGAAAAAAAAGATCATTACAAATCTTGCTAATTGATTTGACCACATCCATCTCATCCCATATAGGACCAAGTCCAACTTGCTCTAGCCAAAGCTCACACACACACACCCAAATAGCTATATGAATAACAACTCCTCCAAATAGTGAAAGATGTATCGTTTGCCAATCCTGAAACATATTAAGCACACACGTCAGATATAACGACATGTTTGTCATCATCAAACCAAGATCCTAGATCGTTGCTTCCAACATAGGTAAGAAATGTGCAAATATCCGTGACGTGTCCCCGTAGACCGCAAACCCCGCAATTCTTTACAACCTGCGGAACATAGTCACACACTTCCATTCGAGCATCATAGTATGCCGAGACATCAAGATTGTCAGATTATGTTTCATCTGGCATCCACATCGCAGCTCCTGGTATGCCTGGCTAAATGAAAATAGAAGAACTAGAGGAGATCGTCAGTAAGATAAAAAGAATAGCAGAAAGTTGTGCGGTGGAGGAATTTTATTTATTTGTTTGTTTCTGTTTTTTATATGAGTAGTCTAACAAATACACAATCAAAACGATTTCAAGCCGATTGCCTCCCCGGCAACGTCGCCAAAAACTTGTTACGTTTTAAATTAACCACAAGCGCATGGCGTTGTTGTAGCTTACGGGTCGAACACAGGTAGGCAGTGGTATGAGTACTAGTTAATTGTATATTAAATTAGCTATGCGAACGATAATAGGGATGAGTAATTACACTAAAAATATGAAAATAAAGAAAGATGCCAAGGGTTAAGCGTCACCATTAGTGCAAATTAAACATACGAGTTGATCTAGATTCTCGAGCCAACGGGTTATATAATTATAGATGATAGTCAAACATCAATCCTCGTCCTCTCAACGTCTATCCGTGAGAGAGGACTCGGAGAATAGGTTGGACCCCTATCGTAGCCCCGATGGATCGTCGATTACTACGATATAGGTGGCTCTAGTGAGTGCTCGATGGTTCATCGACGCATAGTATTAGATAGTCAACCCTCCTCAACAATGGGACGAGTTGAATTAAGCTCGTCCAAATCTATTCCTAAACTATAGTCCAATTAAATCGATATTTGGGACAATCCACCCACATGAATAAGCCACATTACGGTTCAACTTCACCCTAGGCACAAAAATCTACTCGCTAAGCATAAGGAAAAACAGTAAATAATCCATGGAAAAACACATCACAAATGTAAGATGGAAGATTAAGAACAATACTCACAAAAGAGAAATCGATTAAACTTCATAAGAAAGCAAAAGAAAGTCTTACAAGTCTTCTTGAGTAGAATTTCCCAAAGGGGAAAGAAAACATAGGAAGAACCTCTCTCAATCGCTTACAACAAACCCTTTTATATTCCCCAAAAAACCTTCAACGAATCGGGTCTGAAAATTGGAATTCAAAGTGACACGTCTGTGCTCGAAAGCGACACGACCGTGATGAAGTTTCAGCTTTTGAAAACTAGAATTTGAAGTGACACAACCGTACCGCTTTTTGGCACGGCCTTGTCAAAATTCCAGCTTTACAACCCCGACTTCCAAAAATGTAATAAATCACCCCGAACTCAGAAAATTACAAATAAATATGTGTTGGAATTATCATAACGTGCTCTACAACTGAAAAATAGTTCGGGGGAGAAATATATGGTGGAATGAGAGCAGAAACTCTTTCTTTGAATCGTTGTGGCTCTTTTGCTCTTGAGAATCACATGACCGTGTCGGAAATCGACACGGCTGTGTCGCCTTTAGCTCTCTGCGGCCCCAAGCGTCTCCAGACGCATGGCCGTGATACATGGTCGTGCCGCTGAACTGCAGCTCTTCTCCTTGCTCTGATACGATGACACGACCATGCGTTTGCACACATGGTCGTGTTGTCCCTGCTTTGGCCCTTCCTTCATCTATATTGCCTCGGATCTTCGGCGTTTTCTCTCATTTGCTTCTCCATTCACCCTTTTTCATTGTTTTACGTGTTGGAAGCAACGATCTAGGATCTTGATTTGATGATGACAAACGTGTCGTAATATCTAATGTGTGTGCTAGTGTGTTTCATGATTGGCGAAACGATCTATCTTTCCCTATTTGGAGGAAATCGCTAATCATATAGCTAATTTGGGAAGAGAAGAATGGTTGGATACAAAGCAATGTGGACCTAGTCCAACATGGAATGAGATGGATGAATTCATATCTTTTTGGAAGTTGACCATATCAATATTCAAGATACTCTTCATATCCAAATCCCATCAAATGACTCAATCTCCTAAAAATCCTCTATAGCTGATTTGCTCTCATCCATTGCCTCCTCTAACCACATATCATCTCCTATACTTGCCCTAGCCGAATTTTTCTTCCTTGCCAACTTGCAAACCCTAGCACTATTCTCTATATAAAGAGCATCATCCATAGGGTAGGGTTTTGCGGCAATCACAAAAAAATTGAGAGGGAGAGTTATTTAAAAAAAGGGCGTGAGGCTGAAAAAACAAAACCCTAGTCTAATAGAACCCACGCATGCCCATATATTAAAAGAGCCCTAGTTGTACTTCTCTGCGAGAGCAACCCATTCTCCAAGCAAGGATCGTTAATCTACCGGAAATATCACCAAGGATCCTTCGCCACCGTCGGAGAGCGAGCTCCAATCTGACGCAAGCGGTGTCTCAATCCGACTCCTGGATGTCAAGTTGTGCACTGGTCTGTGCGCAAAGCAGCTGCAGTTCAAATTCAATTAAGTTCGGTCGGTGCGCACAGCAATTCCTTTAATAAAACCCCAGCCACGTCAGCACCAAATAATCCACTTCGTTTACGCACGGGATTGCACACGTCAGCACTCCGATACAAATCAATGTGGACCTAGTCCAACATGGAATGAGATGGATGAATTCATATCTTTTTGGAAGTTGACCATATCAATATTCAAGATACTCTTCATATCCAAATCCCTTCAAATGACTCAATCTCCTAAAAATCCTCTATAGCTGATTTGCTCTCATCCATTGCCTCCTCTAACCACATATCATCTCCTATACTTGCCCTAGCCGAATTTTTCTTCATTGCCAACTTGCAAACCCTAGCACTATTCTCTAAATAAAGAGCATCATCCCTAGGGTAGGGTTTTGCGGCAATCACAAAAAATTGAGAGGGAGAGTTATTTAAAAAAAGGGCGTGAGGCTGAAAAAACAAAACCCTAGTCTAATAGAACCCACGCATGCCCATATATTAAAAGAGCCCTAGTTGTACTTCTCTGCGAGAGCAACCCATTCTCCAAGCAAGGATCGTTAAGCTACCGGAAATATCACCAAGGATCCCTCGCCACCGTCTGAGAGCGAGCACCAAGAAGACGCATCGTCGCTGCGTTCAAGCCATCGCCGTGAAGATCTGATCAAGTCCGCTTCTGCTCTCTTTGTTGCCGCTGCTGCAAGTCAGAGAAGTCGTCGTCCTCAGGAGTTCGCCGAAGGGTCAACGTTGAAGTGCTGTGCTCTCGACGCCGTTGAGTTCGAGAGATCTTCGTCGGAGCTGCAGAGATCACCGCACGTCGCAGAAGAACTCGCCACTCGGAGATCCACGTCGCCGTTGGGATCGCTCGGAGCAGTCGAAGCGATCACGTCGTATCGAAGAAGAAGATCGAAGCCTGCGTGCTCGGTTGTCACCGGGGCATCAGCCTCGAGTCGTCGTTGACCAGCTGCTTCGTGCTACCTCTGTGAAGTTATCACCCGCCGTCGAAGAGGCTGCTGTCGTCCACCGTAGTTCGCTGCTCGTAAAGGAGAAGTCCATCATTATGAAGGAGAAGCGATCGAGCAAAGTCGGCTGTACGTTGTCGGAGAAGAAAACATCGCCATTCGAAGTCGTCGTTGAAGCTGATCATCGAAGCTGTCGTCGGACGGAGGAAACAAACGCCGCTGCATGCCCTACTCACAGCGGACGGATACGATTGCAAGGAGATGAATCAACAGCTGCGATTGAAGTAAGAAATCGAATCGGAGTGCTGACGTGTGCAATCCCGTGCGTGAACGAAGTGGATTATTTGGTGCTGACGTGGCTGGGGTTTTATTAAGGGAATTGCTATGCACACCGACCGAACTTAATTGAATTTGAACTGCAGCTGCTTTGCGCACAGACCAGTGCACAACTTGACATCCAGGAGTCGGATTGAGACACCGCTTGCGTCAGATTGGAGCTGACGACATGCTAATTGACAGAGACGCCTACACAGACACGAACTGAGCATTTCTAAACCCTTAAACTCTTTTATTCGTGTCTTAGTGTAACGTTCTCTGTAGGGGAAACTTTACCATTTATTTTGTGACTATTTTGGGACTTGTCTAGTTGGGTCTAGACAAATGGGACTCAGCTAGTTTGTGACTAGCTGGTAGAAAGCATTACTAGGATTGATAGTGAGAAGAAACACTGTGTGTGGGGTACTGAGAGCCTGACGAGTGTAGAGACGTAGAGGGTGCTCTGAGCGTGCTCTAACTTGTGGTTTTGTACCTATTGCGCTATTCAATACTAGTATCTGCTTTGGGGGCTGGAGTAGGTCGAAGGGTCGACCGAATCATGGTAAATCTGCTGTGTACTCTGTGTCTGCTTTTTATTTACCATGTTGCTGCTATAACTGTGCGCTTATTCGTGGGTTGCACGAATTATTTTTATAAGCCTATTCACCCCCCCCTCTAGGCTAGGATCCAGATCCAACATTACGCACTTTTCTGTTGAAATACACAAAACATCCCTAAATAGTAAATACGAATAAAAACGAATGGAAAGTGAATCGAAAATGCGAATATATACCTATAAATGCATGGGAAAAGGGTGGGAAAACGTGTATAAAATACACCTAACAGTAGATTTATGGAATATAAAAAGTTTTATGGAGTTACTTTTAAATTTCATGGTTTAGGCTGTTTTAAAAGAAAACACAAGAATTTGATAGTTTATGTAAAGTTACACGTACTATGGCTTACAATTATTACATGATACTGAATACTAACATAATCTCAAATTAAATCCAAATGCCAAGATAATATAACTTGGTCTATCATCAAATAAAATAAGTCAAAACTAATAACTAACACATTTACTCTGAAGTAAATCCTTAGAGTAGGCTATCAAAATACTTAAGAATCTAGAGGCCCATGTAAGGACCGTCTTACCCTTGCAATGCTAACAACAAACTCTAGAGGGGGGTGAATAGAGTATGTCAATAAATTGTGCAATTAAAATTTAACTTGCAAATACGGAATAATAATTACAAGAGGAATTAATCAACACAATCAATCCAAATGCAAACACAAGATTTTACCATTGTTTTCCATACTTGGGTACGTCCAGCCACACCAAATATTCACTATATTTCTCACACAGAGAAGTGAATACAATCTCACACAGAGATACCTTACACAGAGGATTTGGATTCTCACACAGACAAATTCTTGCTCTCAACCAACCCTCACACAGAGATTAACTAGCTCACACACAGAAAGTTAGGATACCCTTACCCATGTCTTGATGATGAACTTACTCATATGAAGAAGAAGACATGGAAGAGCATCACCAAGTGATGAGATTGAGCTTGATTTCACTTGGATGATTTCTCTTGAGCTTGACTTTAATGCATGAAGGAGATTTAGGGCTCTAAGAGGGAAATGAGAGAGTTTGAGAGTGGTTTAATGATTCTTAAATGATATTCAATTGTTCCAAGAAGTTCTGATGAATTCTGCCCTCTTATATATATATATATATATATATATATATATGAAGCCTAAATAAATCCTCAAACCCAAGTAAAAACCCCAAAGAATGAAATCTGCAACGGCTAGATTTTGGCAGTTTACGCCACAGACAGTCGACTGATGAACAACTGACAGTCGACTGGTCAACGACAATAAAAATCCCAACGGCTATAATCTGAGCCAGGACAGGCGACTGTAGAAGACTACACAGGTGCCTGTAAATGTGCAGGCGCCTGAATATCCTTCTACAGACGACTGTCACCTGGGATGGAAAGGAGCCGAGAAAAACACAACTTTTGCACTAGCACCTTTAGACGATAGATGACCAATTCTCATGCTCCTATAATTTGACAGGTGACTGAGAACCTCTCATCAGTCGACTTACTTGCAAAGTGGGTTAAAACTCAGAAAATTTAAGTTACGCACTTTGGCACACAGACGACTGGAGAACAAATCCCAGGCGCCTGATGGAAGACATACGCTTGTAATATGAACGTCAGTCGTCTATTTCCAAGAGCTCAAGAAAAAGCCAAGAAATGTTGACTTTAACTGTGCACACCAGTTGGCTGTAGAAGGCTGGTCAGGCGCCTGGAAGTCATCCAGTCGCCTGTCATGCCTTCATCAGTCGACTGTGGAAGAGCCAAAAATTCCAATTTGAGTTTAAGGCATGGTGAACCTATTGTGATGATTTCTATGATAATCTTAAGGCTCACTAAGATGGAAAATGCATATGCATGAATGAGTTAATCCATCTATCAAGTCATTACAATAAACATAGACTTAAAAAGAGAAAAGCAATAAATGAAATAATACATGTATTACATTGCTTCCCTTAGAGTCTAATCGTCAATCTCTTGATGCCTTGATGCTCCTCATCATCTTCCAAGTTTTGGCACCCCTTGAGTCTAAGCTTTGGCATTGCTCCTCTTAATGTCCATCCTTGCACCAAGCATTTAGTCTCCAAGAATGATATTCTTCAGTTGTTAACTATGAGACTAAAACATGAGAAACATTAGCAACAACATAATGTTGTGATCAGCATCAAAACAATATTGGTATGAAACACTAATACCTAACAGCCCACGACTATTTCTTCATGCCACTGAAAAATCATAACAATGAGCTCACAGCTCAGAGAGTGGATAAATTATTTGATATAACTTACCTTAATAAAACAAATATTCCAAAAAGCATATGCAATTTAATAATCATAGTTTTGATAAATAAACAAAAACTTACAAAACAAAATAATA
The DNA here is from genome assembly GCA_030789695.1 of Scilla litardierei. Lineage (NCBI taxonomy): Eukaryota > Viridiplantae > Streptophyta > Magnoliopsida > Asparagales > Asparagaceae > Scilla > Scilla litardierei. The sequence continues at coordinate 129,943,288 of CM061138.1, forward strand.
TGATAATCATGGAAATCTCCTCTTGGATTATGTTTCAAAACTTGAAGGTTAATTAGACTATATCTCAATACAGTCAACACTTTCCTCCTGCTTTGACTTTGTTTGTTTCATATTTTTCTATGTTCAAGATTCAAGACCCTGTGGGAATTATAACTTCAGTGCCAAAATAGCCTTTATATAGGGAACACATTGCGCCCTCGTATGGCTTAACTTATGTTGATATATTCGCTGAAATGTTGTATTATCAAATTATGCAATTCCATCATCATATCTTAACTTGCAAATGTCAAGTCTTGCATATGGATCTCCTCCTATGGCTAGATGTAAGATTTATGCAAGTACAAGGGAATGTCACAATGAACAATACAAGAGGTTTTCAAATTTCATACTAAAGCATGAATCGATGCAAACAAACATGAGATGATCCTGTCCGTGTCTTTAATAATACATTCTTTGACATTGAACAACTAAATTGTAAAGTCATAAAGTATAGTTAATCTACTCATCAATAATCTGAAATGAAATAATCCATGTGTCTCGAGCAACAAAACAACCTTAGGCTCCTTAAGGGTTGACTTAAACATAAGATATTAAAATCAATCAAACTATCTCTAGCAATATGACATAATTGGAACTCAATAACCATCCTAAACTACCCCAAAACCAATACAATTATAAATAATGAGAGAACACAACATTATCTTAATTTGTCATAATTTTTAAAATTTTCTACATCAAGACTACACAGGGTTTGGGCCTGAAATAAATTTCTAGAAAAATATGGACTACAGGAAAAAAGTTCTTTGCTTAAAACTAATTATAAATTATACATTCCATACTCAAAAACAATTTTGAATTCAAAAAAAGGCCTGCCATAAATTTTCCAGACATGAACCATTCTAAGAGTCGTGTAAATAAATGGAAAAATAAATTTTAGGCAAGGCCAGAGGTTAAAGTTAAGTAGTCATCATCATCTAGATAGAGCAACAATCATTACCCATCAAACCTTCATTACAAAAACCTATATTAAAGATAAATAAACTAACAATAAGACTTAGGAATTATGAATTAACTTTATTGTATACCCATTAATATGTCCCTAATACTAAGTACCTTTTATTACCCATTAATATGATTAATGGTAATTTGTATTTAACACCACTGCGAAAACATTATTTGTATAAAATAAATATATGTAACATAATAATATAAACTAATTAACTTCAAATTTTGAAATTTGAAAATCAGCGTTATTACGGAATCCCAAGGCTGTGGCGTTGGTGGTAGCGTAGGGAAACCCCTAGTTGCCGTCATCGCAAGATGTGTTTATAAACAAGATGAAAGTTTCTCCTATGATGATTAAAATGTCAATTCTTCACTTTTCATTTTATAACTGAGTGCAGAGTTGTTTTTTATCTTTCAATTCTAAAGAAAATATGCATCAAAGGTCTAGTGACTCAAGCCCTTTGCTTGTTGATCTAGGGATGGGAACGTTCTATTATTGTATAGCCATTTAATTTCCAATAATCCCCTGCATAAGCAAACTTCAGGATTTGATTTATCGATGATTTAATACCTATAGAGCATGAATTTTTTGAGAGGAAATTTGCTCTCATGGTAGCTGATTCTCTCTATCTATCTCTCTATGTGTATGTGTGTGTGTGTGTGTGTGTGTAATATTTATTCATACATATGTTACAAAAATTTACGTGAACATCAGGATTTACATTAATGGACTGACTTTTCTCACTCCCTAATTCCCTCTAGCATGTCTTCATCAAATTTTTATTGTCTTAGTTCTCCATGCTGGTAACACATGCCGCCAAAAGCAAGGGAAGAGTGAACTGAATTACATAATTTCGTGTATGCATTGCATGTACGTTTGCTGGCAAAGTTCGTGATCTCTTCTTTTATTTTTCTTGAACTTTTTCCAGGTGGCCGTTGACCGGATAGTTGCAGGAAAATGGGCTCCCTGCTCTGGACAGGCATGTATAGGCGTCGATTATTTGCTTGTGGAAGAGAAATTTTCACCTATTCTGGTAACCTGGAACCTCTACTGACACAATAGATCGAATGAAAGATTCTTGGCTTTGGTTACACTGTTTGTTTATATCCGTTTATTACCATACTGAAACTGGCCAATATATATTTACGATGGTTATATATAGATTGAAATGATTAAGGAAGCGGTCAGGAGATTTTTCCCAAGCCCTGACTACATAGCAAGGATTGTCAATAAGCATCATTTCCAAAGACTGGGCAATCTTTTGGATGATCGCAGAGTGGCATCATCAATTGTGCATGGCGGTTCCCTTGATTATGATAAACTGTGAAGATAATATAATTATTGTCTCATATTCAGTTGTCAACAATCCTTGAGCTTAGATCGTTCTAATTTAGCAGCTAATTAATTTGTAGGACCATTGAGCCAACCATTCTGGTAGATCCACCGCTGGATGCTGAAATCATGATGGAAGAGATATTCGGCCCATTGCTTCCCATTATCACTGTGAGAAATCTATGCTACATTACAATGCTTTTTGTGAATTAATTTGTGAATGAACTTCATAGACTTCATAGTTCTATGACTTGGCATCTCTAAAGTGCAGTTAAAGCAGACCGAGGACAGCATTGAGTTTATAAGGGATAGGCCAAAACCTTTGGTTATCTATGCATTCACCAACAATGAGAAGCTGAAGCGACGGATTATAGATGAAACATCTTCTGGATCTGTCACTTTTAATGACACAATGATACAGGTATTTGCTTAATGCCTCTAGAATTTTATTTATTTTTTTTGGGTAAATTGTAAAAAGTGACCCTTGTTCTATTAACTTAATAGTACTAATATCTAAGAAATTAGTAGAAAATACCTTTGAAAATTGACAAAAACTACCCCTTCATCCTTGGCATGTGAGTACTAATTGTTGGATCATTAATCCAACGTTGGGCTTATATGTAAAATAATTATGTGTTACAGACTGTCAACTTAAGTTAAAGCCCAATTAAAAGTGATCTATTAATGTTTTGGATATTTGGGCTTTAATGTATCTAATAGAGTGGGCCTTTAATGTGTAGAGACTTAATGTATATTCTATTTCAATGATGTGCTGAAATTCCTATGATGTGCTGAAATAGGAATCCCTATGGCAACATTTGCCATAATTGTTGTTTGACTCTATATATAGTGGTCATAGTCCCCAGATCGCACGGACGAAGTTTTTATTCTATAATGAGATCACATCGGCAGTTATAGAACTAGAGAAAACTAAAGGAATTAGGCTCGTTTTGATTTGGAAGACCAACCACACCGATCTTAAGGATTTAACCAGCATGCATTCATGTACGCTTCCGTATTTATTTTAGTAATTTCTCAGTGATTTAATATGAATGTTTCCATATTAGTTGGTGATGGTTTTTCCATAGATAATTTGGATTTATCACCAACAATTGGTATTAGAGCCATGTTCATGTTGAATCTTTGATTTTAATTTTGAAAGTATTTTTGGAATAATTTCGGAATTAATTTTGGTATATATTAATTTTAGATTAATTTTTGGGATTAATTCGGAATTTTTGGTTTAATTTTTAGATTAAAACTATTATTAGTTGATGGGCGCTGGCCGTCCGGCCGCCAGAGTGCCCCCAAAGGAGGGTGGCAAAGGGGGCGGCGACAACCGCCGCTCACCAGAAAACCCTAACCATGGGTTTTAATTTTTCCGTCGTTTGAGGGCCAGCCCATTCTTTTGACCACTTAACAACTCCGTTGGGCCATGGGATTCGGCCCACGGAAGAAATCCAGTTTTAAAAAGGGATTTTAAGTGGGCCACCCATTTGTGTATTTTACATGGGCCCAGACTGTGACAGTAAGCTACGGGCTTCAGCCCCCAGCGTCAGTTAAATAAAAAGGGAGAATAAAGTGCGGGCTGTCAGCGCTTCTGGGCTTGTTTCATGGTCTTCAGCCCGTGTATAGCTATAATTTGATACTGGCTTTAGCCAACATCAGTAAGGAAAAACACAAAAAAAGGTAAGGGAACTAGGAAAATGAATATATATATATATACTAGTCATAACCCGTGCCCGCGAGCACGGTTCATTTAAGATTTCTTCCGCGAAATCTTTGTTCCCCAAAAGATTATTTCCACAGCCAAAATTTAAAAGAACAACAAATTAGCGTAAAAATATTTAGTGGCATGGACACCTTCAGCGTGTGCGGACGCCTTCGACGCGGAACAACAAATACGGTGCGGACGCCTTCGACGCGGAACAACAAATTTGGCGCGGGAGCCTTCGACGCAGAACAACAAATTCGGCGCGGGCGCATTAGGTGCGGAACAACAAATTAGCTAAAAAATTTAGCAGGCATCTTCGGTGCGGTTCATTTAAGATTTCCACCTGCGAAATCTTTGTTCTCCAAAAAATTATTTCCACAGACAAAATTTAAAAGAACAACAAATTAGCGTCGAAATATGTAGCGGCACAGGCACCTTTGGCGTGGGCGCCTTCGGCGCTGAACAACAAATATGGTATGTGCACCTTCGACGCGGAACGACAAATTCGACGCGGGCACATTCGGCGCGGAATACCAAATTCGGAGTCGAACAAAAAATTTGGCGTTGGCGCCATCGACGCGGAACAACGCGAGAGCGCCTTCGGCGCGGAACACCAAATTCGACGTCGAACAACAAATTCGTCGAGGGCGCCTTCGTCGCGGAACAAATTTGCGAAAAAAAATTAGCATAAATAAATTTAGCGGGTGCCTTCGGCGCGGAACAACAAACCTCGGGCTATTTTTAACAGAGTATTAACTTAACTTTTTTACGCTAATTTGTTATTCTGGCGCTTATTCCGGCGCAGGCGCCTTCGGCGCGGGCGCCTTCGGTGCGGGACAACAAACCTCAGGGTTTTTTTCGGTGAGGGTATTAATTTATATTTTTTAACGCTAAGTTGTTATTTCGCGAAATTTTTTACGCTAATTTTTTACTTTGTTTAATTTAATGGATCATGCACCTCCACTAAGTTTTCCAAGACACTTTTAATTTCAAAGTTTAGGTTCCCAAGACATTTTCCCCCACCCAAAATTTAATCTCCACAATTTTTCACAATACAATTTTAATTTCAAAGTTTTGGTTCTTTAGACACTTTCTCCCCAAAATTTCAGTTTTCCCATTAAAATTGTCACAAAATCCAATCTCAACCATTGATGTATCAAGATCAAATCTCAACCGCTCTTTATCTTGTCCTAGTCAGCCATAAAATTCAAAAAAGGTTGTCAAATGTATAATTGATATTTTTCGGTGAGAGTATTAACTTAAATTTTTTACGCTAATTTGTTATTCCGGCGCAGACACCTTCGGCGCGGGACAACAAACCTCAGGGTATTTTCGGTGAGGGTATTAATTTAAATTTTTTAACGCTAATTTGTTATTCCGCTAAATTTTTTACGCTAATTTTTTTACTTTGTTTAATTTAATGGATCATGCATCTGCACTATTTTTCTCAAGACACTTTTAATTTCAAAGTTTAGGTTCTCAAGACATTTCCCCCCACCCAAAATTTAATCTCCACAATCTTTCACAATACAATTTTAATTTCAAAGTTTTGGTTCCTGAGACCCTTCCCCCCAAAAAAAATTTAAGTTTTCCCACTACAATTGTCACAAAATCCAATCTCCACCATTGATTTATCAAGTTCAAATCTCAACCACTCTTTATCTTGTCCTAATTAGCCATAGAATTAAAAAAAGGTTGTCAAATGTATAATAGATATCAAATAATGTATTTTCAGCCTATTTAATTGGCACGTAACTTTTGATATATGAATCATTTGTTATACTTCCATTTTTGCAAATCAAACAACCAACTACTTTTTCTCATGATAATCTAATGGAATTAATACTAAAAAGTTACAAAGAAGAAAATTGTTTGATAAAATTTCAACTTCTTAAAGGGATGTGCAAATTGTTCCAATCTTTTTTTCTTTCCATTGATAAATAAAATAATTATATTTTTAAATAAGATTTTTAGATATTGTCTTCTATTTACATCTAGTTTTAAAAAGGCTATTCGAATCATAAGATTTATGACTAAGTTCCCAAAATTATTTAATTCTCAAAATTCATATGATTTACATTTAGTTTTAAAATTGAAGAATATTCATTTAAATTTGACATAATATATATTGGTTTCTTCAATATCCATCTTATTATCTTTATACAAGCTATATTTGATCAAAAAGAATTAGCCAAATCAAAAACCATAGCCTTTGATGGAGGAGCCTTCAATGGGGGATAAGCAAGAAAAAAAGAAGAAAAGGGGTCAACTCACTTTGAAAATCTCTTCCATTAGTTTCCAAAAAGCACCGTTCACATAATAACTAAACCATAAAAAGCATTGCTCCATTTCTAAACCAGAACAATGACAAACATAATCAAACCATGTCACATATAAAGAGATCAACCCCAATGATACACTTAATTTTTACACAAAACATTCACAAACTACACAATCAAATATGCTTATACTTGCCACTAAGCTTGACCTACATCCCTCTGCCTTCCTGGTTTCCCTTGCTACTCATGAACTCAATTTGATCAAAAAAATTTGCCAAATCAAAAACCCCTACCTTCGGTGGAGGTAATGTAAAGAAAAAAAAGGATTAAATCACTTTGAAAGTATGTGTAAATTTTAAAAAGGTTCATTCACTTGCAACCTTTGTTAACAACTTAATAACCAAAACAATAACAGACAAAAGCAAACTACACTTAATTTATTTATCAAATAGATCAACATCCCATAATACACTTAATTTTTCCACACAACATTCACAAACTGCACAATCTACATAATCGAATTTGCTTATGCTTGCACCACAGCTTGACCTCCATCGTCAGCGATCCGTGATATCATTGAGAGAGGAGTGTTTCTTTGATGCTGATATCGAAGCATGGGAACCGCTTGATCGTAGCACCGAAGGCCCCTGTGCTACGCTATTGTTGTTGTGCTTTTGGTGCGGGCCTCTCGATGCAACGACCCGCTACTACGGCCGTTGTCACCGCCGGTAGAGGCTCCTCCTCCAGTTACTGACGGGTGGTGGAGACCCGCAAGGAACATATCATCCAAGCTCTGGCTTTGTGCCAAAAAATTGTTATTGTGACGGTACGTCTCTAAACGGAAAAAGTAAAAAAAAATTCATCATTAATTTAATTATTTATTTTAACTACTGAATAACCCTAACACAAAAATCAAACGTGGAGGTAAATGTAAAAAATACTTGAAACTGTAGCTGTTTTAGACGATAATTCTCTCCATCAAGATTTGATACCTCCCTGCACCTTCGCAACCAATTAAAAAAGAAATAAAATGGAAATTAAAAACAATCCAAAAGTAGTTCTTTTGAGAAAACAAATAAAAAAGGTTTTTTATACCTGATGGTTTTTTGTGGTAAATAAAAAGGGGTTTCCACCATCTACATGTTGAAATTGCAAATTAGCTATGATCATAACTAAAGCAACCCAAGATTGCAAGAGCCGCAAGCTTCAAAAAATTTTCTACCTGAACAAAAAATTGCACCATTTGTGGTGTAAATAAATAAATAAAGACAACAACTGTCTACATATTTGAAGAGTTAATTTGCATCCCCAAGATCTACAAGTAAGAAACACACGAATCAAAAAAAATTCCGCCCAAGAATCAAAATGTTGGAAGAGTTAATTATCTATGATCATGTTTAAATAAAAAGTTTGCATCCCTAAGATCTGCAAGTAAGAACCGCAAGAATCCCAATTTTTTCCACCCAAACAAAATTTTGCAAAGTTAATATATATAAAGGGTTTTTTCCACCTATATAATTTTGCAAAGTAAAATTTTGCATCGAAGCGCCGTCGACACCAGTGGCTGGATGATGCCCTTCTCAGGAAGAAGGATCGGTGACGGAAAGGCGATGTTTGGACGGAGCATGATGGAGAATGGACAACAGTAAGGAGTCATGAGATTTTTAAATTTTTGATTTTTTTTGCTTTCTCCTGCGTTTTGATGTGCTAGGCTGAGATTTAAGAGTGGAGGAGAATGTTATTATGTTAGGAAGATGGAGAAGTGTGATTTTTGGCAGGTTGGGTCTTTGGGTGAGAGGAACAGGGGCGGAGGCGTTCACGTCAGCAATCTGTGAGACATGTATTTCTTTGCTGCAGTAAGTGAGCCAGGGTGCTGTGCTGTTGGTGCGGGCCTCTCAATGGGGCGGATATCTGACATCCCTCTATCTATTGGCAGCGGGAAATTTGTTCAAGAATTTTTTTTAAAAATTACTGATTAAATTGTTGAAGAGAGACTACATGCATTTATGACTACAGGTTGGCAGTGGACATTTCTGACTGAGGAGAGACGTCGCTACAATTATGATCGATTAAAAACTGTTCTAATTCTTTTTACCTTGTGACTTGACCGTACGACTTTCGTTTTCCCTCCCAGCTTTCTCACCAAAATACATACTCTTCTCAAAATTTTCAATAAAAACTCATCCTAATCATTCAATTCTTAAGATTAAATCACAACCGTCTTTCTAAAAACCCTTTTGTCCTAATCAGCCTGTCCTAGTCAGCCCTAGAATTCAAAAAATGTATACTAGATATATATATATATATATATATATATAGCAAAAAATGTACCTAAGAACGTGCGCAGGTAGAATTACCTGCGCACGCCCCCTCTGTTCGGTGTTTGTAAATATTTTTTTTTTGAATTTTTTTTGCAGTAGCTAGATATACTTGTTATGAAGCTCCCCACAAAATTTCAGGTCAATCCGACACCGTTTGAGCCTCCGTTCATCGATTTCAAAAACGTTGCGCAAAACTGTCCAAATTCTGGACAGTTTTGCGCAACGTTTTTGAAATCGATGAACGGAGGCTCAAACGGTGTCGGATTGACCTGAAATTTTGTGGGGAGCTTCATAACAAGTATATCTAGCTACTGCAAAAAAAATTTTCAAAAAAAAATATTTAGAAACCCCGAACAGAGGGGGGCGTGCGCAGGTAATTCTACCTGCGCACGTTCTCAGGCACATTTGCCCCATATATATATATATATATATATATATATGCATACACAAATAGTTTTCCCATATTCACACATATACCTCTTCTAAGGATATTTGTGTTAAATTTTGGTTCAATTATAAATTCAAAATATTTGCATGGATATATATTTTAAAATAAATTAATTGTTAACTCATCCAAGTGAGCTCTCTTGTAGAAATTAATTTTATTTTGAAATATAAAAGGTTGTGCGCATGTATATTATGTTTATATTCATCGGCCCAAGAAAAGATCAATATTTAACATAATTATATGCGCACCTATGGTAATAAACACGTGATAATTACTTGGTTTTACATGTGAATAATAAATTGGCCCAATGAAAGATTTATTATTTGACATGTTAATTATTATCAATGTTCTATTACTATACCAGATATCAATTACAAGTTAATATTTTGGCCAACGATAAAATATTAATGGAGTGCCTGGTATCTTGAGATGAGGTTGCATTTATTTGAATTTATTTTTGATTTTTAAGACTTTTATATGAGAGCTTGTAGTATATGCTGTTCTTTTTTCAGCTATAACTCATGCAACTATTGCTGCTAACATCAATTTAATTTCTGTGCTAACTGGTTTAAACATCAAATCATGGAAGAACATCATGATAGTATTTGGTGTTATGGATCTTGATCTTCCGTTAAGAATTGATTCTCTCCCACCTCTTACAGAAAAAGTAACTCTGATGCTAAAAGTGAAATAGAAAGGTGGAAGAACTCAAATCGCATATGCATGATGATTATGAAGAAAGACAAACATTCAGGGACACAATGTCTAGAAAAAGTCAGTACTACTAAGTAATTTGTTTTCGATATTTAAAAGAGATTTGTCAAGAATGAAAATGTTGAAATTGGTATACTCTTAACAAACCTAATTTCAATGAGGTATAAATGTAATGGGAACATCAGTGAGTACATCTTGGAGATGTCTTATCTTGCTTCCAAATGAAAGCAATTAAACTCAAACTTTCTGATGACTTGCTAGCGTATTTGGTTTTGATATATCTTCCGACACAGTTTAGCTAGTTTAAGATGAGCTATAATTATCAAAAAGAGACTTGGTCTCTGAATGAGCTCATCTCACACAGTTTCCAAGAAGAGATAAGGTTTAAGCAAGATAAGTCAGAAAGTGCTCACCTGATCTCAAACTTTCAAGAACAAAAAAGAAAGAAAGATAAGGAAGCTACAGATGCAGTACCTTAAAAGAAACAACAAAATAAACTGAATAATTCAGAAGGTAATAGTTGTTTCTTTTGTGAAGCTGAAGGGCATAAAGGAAGCAATGTACCAACTATCATGCATGACGTGATAAGAAATATATGCTTCTTAATTTGGTTTGGTTTGAGGTTAATTTAACTTAGGTACAAATAGACACATGATGGATAGATTCTGGTGCTACCACTTGCATCATTGTGTCTATGCAGGGTTGCCTAAGATGTCAAAAGTCAAATGATGGTGAAAGATACATTTATGTGAACGCTGACAAGACGGTTTAAGTTGAGACAATTGGAAAATTTAGATTATTGTTGAAGACTGGATTGTATTTGGATCTTGATGAGACATCCAATATATTGATAACACAGTTAATATACTGTCTTTTAGATGAAATGTGATTTCTTGTTCATTAAAAAAATAGAAATTTTAGCGTGTCTCATGATTCAAAATTGGTTGGTTTTAGTTCTTTATAAGGTTACAATAATCTTTATTTAATTGATGCAATTGCTTCATTTAAGGAATCCCTGCATTTGAGTACAATATGTATAAAGAGAAAATTATCCATCGACACAAGATATTAGGTCATATCTCCAGATGGAGAATAGAAAAAAGACTTGTGTCAAACAAAATTCTCAATCCCTTAGATTTCACAAACTTTGATGTTTGTGTTATTTGCTTAAAGGGAAAACAAACCAACAAAAGGAAATTTGAAGTCAATAGGACTTTGGATGTCTTATAACTTATGCATATGGATATTTGTGGGTATTCCTTACGTTTGCTTGGAATAGTCAACAATGTTTTATAAAGTTCATAGACGATTTTCAGATATGACTATATATATACTTCATTCATGAAAGGTAACCGTCATTAGATGAGTTCAAAAAATTTAAGACTGGAGTTCAAAATTAACTTTGCAAAAAGGATCAAAAGCATTATATCTGACTGTGGTTGGAGTACTATGTTAGATATGATGGTTCATGTGAACATCCAGGACCGTTTACTAAGTTCCTTGAAGAATATGGTATCGTCCCACAATACATCATGCCGGACTCGCCCATTATGAATGGTGTTACTGAAAGACGAAACATGATGCTTTAGGATATGTTGAGTAGTATGATTAGTCATTCTACCTTACCAGATTCACTCTAGGGAGAAACACTTAAAACTGCAGTCTATATCATAGAGTTACAACTAAGACAGCTAAATTACTTGCATGTTTGGAGATGTCCAGCTGAGGCAAGGCCTTATATACCTAATAAAAAACTGGACACAAGGACATTGATATGTTATTTCATTGAATACTCTAAAAGATCTTATGTGGTACAAGTTTTAAGGTCCCTCAAATAAGTCGTTTTTCGAATCGTCTTTGAGGATGCTGAGTATGCGGAGGGAGATCCAGTTAGGGACTTTATCTTTGAAGAGGAATATGTTAATATTCATACAGGTGTTATTGTCATTAATCAAGATCTTATTCCCGACCTTGTTTAAGACAACAAATCAAGACAAGAGATTCTCATATTCAATAAATTGTTCAAGAAGAACAAACTCTAGCACCTCAAGGACATATGCCATTAATGGGATCTATTAGAGAGATGAGAAATGTAGTGCCAGATGACTACATTTTATTTCTCCATAAACACGAGGTAGACAATGGAGTGAGGGAAGATGACCTGATCAACTTCCGTCAAGCCACTAATTTTCTAAAGTGGATTAATGCCATGAACGAGGAAATTAAGTCTATGTCTAACTATGATGTTTGTGATTTTGTCACATTACCACAAGGTGTGAAACCTATTGGTTGCAAATGGATATTTACCTCCAAGGGAATTCAAAAGGCAATATGAAAAAATATAATGCTCGTTATGTCAAAAAGGACTTTATATAGATAGTATGCATCGACTATAAAAAGACTTTATCTTTGGTTTCTTCAAATGACTCTTTCATGATTATAATGTCATTGGTGGTGCATTTTAATCTCGGCAATGGTATTTTAAGAGTCATCAAGGGATCATCTCATTCGTTTTTTGAGATGAATTTAGTTGATTGTATATACCATGAGTTTTCTGTGAGCAAGCATATTTGGTGATACCCATTGATAAAGCTTTAATATTTATAACCGCAAGAGCACGACTATCGTCGTAGCGTGTTACGGGTCGTCCGCAGGGAGGCGGACTCATCGAGCACTAGCTTGATTTCGGGTAATTGCTAGCTACGCTAATCGATTGGAAGGGAATATGAATATATGAGGGTTTAACAGCGAAAGCGATATGGAGATGCATGATACAATGATAAGAACGAAGAGAGAGTATTGAGATAACATAACATCAACAACAAACCAAAATAGCAACAACAGCAATGAATTCGAAAGAAAGAGAAGAGAAACTCATCTCATTAACCCATGAAGAAAGTCGTCAGTTTCCTTTACAAACCAATGAGAAAAGCTCCAAAATCACCTCTAAAATCTAATCTAACATTAATCCTACCTTTAGAATTCAATACAACAGTAAAAGGGGAAGAAAACAAGCCTAAAGCTCGAAAACGGTGCCCCAGGAGCATATATACAACCCTAAAGTCTATCGTGCATAGTTCCAGACCCGCTTTCATATGTCTCCGTGGTTGAACCACCTGGCCGCATTTCTTTGCCGTGCTTGCTTCTTTGGTTGAGGTGAGGATGACGCTGCCGTGTGGTTTGAGACTACACGGCCGTGTGGTTCTCAGTTGCTCTTGCTTGGGCTGGGAAGAGGCTCCACGGCCGTTGAGTGAGAGGGCCACGCGGCCGTATGAATTGAATTCATACGGTCGTAGCAATTGCTGTTGTCTCTTGGGGCTTCGTCGAATAAAGAGGACACGGCCGTATGGAGCCAGTCCATACGGCCGTGTAGATTTGATTGCTTCTTCTCTTGCTCCCTCTCTTGCGCCAATTGTTGAAGAAAAATGACACGACCGTATGGGGGGTTCCATATGGCCGTATACTCCTTGAAATGCTTGGCCTTCACTCCAAACCCCACACTCCAATCTTCCAAGCATAAATCTCTTTCCCAGCTCCTTCACCTTCAATGCCCCAGTCCAAAACCCAATGCAACAAGCTTCAGAATGCTTCAATCACACATTCTCATATCTCACATCTCCCAGCTTCAGCTCAAGTGAAAGCCCATCTTCAACCCTCTAAACTCCAGTGCTTCATCTCTAACTCTACACTCTAGCTTCAAAGCAATGCTCCCATCAGCAAGACATTCCACTTTAAGGCTCCATCAAAACTCCAAAATCATGGAATCAAGTCCCATATGCTATCCAAGCTCCAAAATACTCAATAACATGCCAATTAGCTCCACAATCCTCCAATTTCACCTGAAAAGCACCGGGGAGACCAAAAGCGTAAAAGGGAACAAAAAGGATAAAAATGGCACGAAAGAACGAGGCGGGGTGGAATAAAACATGAATGAAATGAATGTGAAAACTATATATAAAAACAACATATCACCCATGTGGCTAAAGGAGACAAATTTAGTTCAAATCCGTGCTCTAAGAATGACTTTAAGAATCAAGAAATGCAAAAGATTCCTTATGTCTTAGCAGTAGGGAGTCTAATGTATGCTTAGGTTTGTACGCATTAGGATATTGTGTACGTTACAAGAAATGTTGGGCAGATTTTTAAATTCAAGAGTAACTATTGGATAGCAGCCAAATGGGTCTTATGATACCTACAGAGAATAAAAGACTATATGCTCATATATTGAGGTCAGATCATTTGGTATACTGACTTCGATTCTGTCGGATGCCTAGATAGTATGAAACAAACATAAAGCTATGTTTCTCTGCTAGTTGGAGATGTCATTTATTGGAAGAGGGCTAAACAATCTCTTTAATAGCATCTTCTATCATGGCTGCAAAGTTCATAGCATGTTATGAGGCAACCAATCATGGAATATGACTGTGAAATTTTGTTACCAGGCTGCATATAATGGATGATATTGAAAGACCATACAGATTATTTTGTGACAAGAAGCCTGTAGTTTCATATTCCAAGAACAAAAAGAGCTCGACGAAGTTAAGGCATATTGACATCAAATTCCTGGTTGTTAAATAGAGTTTGGAGGGAACTATTGTCTATAGAACACATAGGAATAAACTACATGTCCGCTTACTAAGGGATTGCCACCCAACAGGTTTCATGAGCACATTGCTTGTAAGTGTGTCATGTCAATTGAGGATATTCATTTTTTAGTGGGAGTTTCTTTTCTTGGTGCTCATTTGATATAGACATTTTAAGTTTTTCAGTTTAAGGTTATTTTCTGCAGAAGTACGGGTTGGTTTGTATACATTCTGATTTTGGTATGGCTTGATCTCACTAAGTTTTAAGGGAGGACCAGTTAGAAATATGCATGTTAAGATCATATTACATGAAATTTTCATGTTACACATCCACATCATGATCCATGTGATTCAATTGTATCGCATACGTGACAACTGATGGGTCGAGTTAGAGTAGATTTAACGAAGGTCACTTTGATCCTATGTTGGTATAATTGAAGGATCAGAATGGTTTATAGATATATTTCGATAATGACAGCAAAATTGAGCTCATTCAGTTATTTATGCAAAACATAATTATAAGGTTTGATATAAAGCCCAAGTGGGAGATTGTTGGATCATTAATCCAACGTCGAGCTTATATGTTAAATAATTATGTGTTGCAGGCTGTCAAATTAAGTTCAGCCCAATTAAAAGTGATGTGTTAAGATTTTGGATATTTGGGCTTTAATGTATCTGATAAGGTGTTGGCCTTTAATATGTAAAGACTTAATTTGTATTCTATTTCAATGATGGGCTGAAATAGGAATTCCTATGGTAACAAGATTGTTGTCATATATAGTGGTTATGGTTCACAGATCGCACGAACGCACTTTCTATTCTATACTGAGGTTCCATCGGCAGTTTTAGAGCTAGAAAATAAATAAAGGAATTCTCATAGAGACTCGTGTTGATCTGGAAGAGTCAACCACACTGATTATATGAATTTAATAATCATGGATTCAGAAACGCGTCCGCATTTATTTTAGTAATTTCTCAATAATTTAATATAAATGTTTCCATATTATTTGGTTAACAAGATGGTTTTCGCCATAGATAATGTGAATTTATCCCCACACTAGTCCCTTCTATACAGGAATAATTTTTGACAATTTATTAGATTATATGATATTAGTACCCTTTTGCTAGTAGAATAAGGATAGGTTCTTCAATTTACCGCCTTTTCTTTCTTTCTAATAGAATAAGGATAGTTTCTACAACTTACCGCCTTTTCTTTCTTCATGTATCATCGATTGACATTTCTTCAGTTCCGATCTCAGCTGGTTGTGCAATATTTGAGAGAGAGATGATCAGATGATCACACTTAACGTTGAATACAATCTCCTCAGCCCTCACCAAAATTTCCAAGTTTTGGTTGATTTTCATAGTATTAAATGCCATTTCTATTGCACACAACTTCTCATATAGATAATTTGGACACGCATTTTAGTGGAGTATTAAGACACAAACTTCATGTTTATTGTTTGTTCATTGTTGTTGGCTGTTTGGAAGTAGGAAAATGGTAGGGGTTTCAAGCATCCTGTGTGTTCTGATAGTTCTTGTTTCTGTAGTACGCTTGCGATACAATACCATTTGGAGGGGTCGGTGAGAGTGGAATTGGCCAGTATCACGGCAAGTTCACGTTCGAGATGTTCAGCCACGGGAAGCCGGTATTGAGGAGGAGCTTCTTAACTGATTTTGCTTTCAGATATCCACCATGGACGGAGCGAAAGATGCAGCTGATGAGGCTTATCTACAAGTTTGATTACATAGCATTTATTCTGGTGTGGTTGGGCCTTAAGAGGCGGTGATGATGGACTCCAGCATCAGATGCATCCTATTAAATATATTCCCTTGATTGCCATAAGCAGCCATTGCACTCTGTTTGAAGTCTTTGATATTTGGTTTTTTTTTTATTTCATCTTTGGTGTCCTATGGTGTGCTTGATACATACTCCTAAGTTATCAGAATTTGTATTGTTCAACTTTCGACACTTAACAGAAATTGCCGAATTAATTTTTTTTTTGTGGAAGAAAAGGGAAGGTGTGTATAGATGATCTCATGTAATTGTAAGTTATTGTCAACGTTGTTGGATTGCTGGTCGCAGAGCGGCATGGAATGGATTATTTTTATTCAAAGATACTAAGCTCTAGTGGTAAAAATCAAAAAATGTGGATCGTTTACTGTTTGGTTGCTGTAGGCGGGTGAAAGTGCTTCGAGGTTATTAGTTGTAATGGTCCAAGATTTTAAGTGGATTTTTTTGGAATCCTCTTTATTTTTCCCACATAATCTTCTTCTCTTTTCTTCCGATTTTTTTTCTCTTTCCTTATATTCTTCTCTCTCTTAATTTTTCTTTCATTCACAGGCCCAACTGACCCATCTCCCTTTTCCCTTGAATTTCTTCTCTCTGTCCACTTTGTTTTTCTATTTTTATTCTCCAAGCCAGAACTGCTCAGGCCCATCTGAAACCTATTTTACCTACTCTTCTTTTTCGTTTCACCTTACCTCTTCTTTTTCGTGTTTGGTTGCTGTAGCACGGGCTGAGGTTTCTTTGGAGGAAAGAGATTAAAGCTGATGTGTTTTTTTAGGGAAAGAGAAAAGGTTAGTTTTTCAATTTTTTGGTATTTCTCAGAACACTATTTTCCCACAAAAGTTCAGTCCTCCCAACAAATTTTTTACAAAAACTCATCTCAACCTTCCATTCCACAAGATCAAATCATAGTCACTCTTTATCTTGTCCTAATCAGCCCTAGGATTCAAAAACAGTTGTAAAATGTACTATAGAAATATTGTTTTAAATAGATAGAGTTGGTGTTGGATCTCTTGGCACAACAAATACACTTGGGGGGTGGGGGGTGAATAGTGTAATCGCGACGATATTGCAAAATTAAAAGTGAATAAAAAATTGCAATATAAATGCAGAAGTAAATTAGACAATCAGATGATTCCAAACGCAAACACATAAGATTTATCCTGATTCGGATCTTTGTGATCCTACGTCCAGTCCTCTACCCCGTAGAGATTTGAATCCACTAAAACACTTGCTCCTCGCTAGTAATCAACATACAAAGATGCCAACACTCCCCATGTTGCAAACTTGTACAATCTTTTCAACAAGAGATTCACCAAATAAAGTAAAGAAAGAGTATGAAACAATATCACATATAGCCTTAATAATTGATGGAATTATTAACGCAGGGAAGGTGATTGATCTCCAAGGTTCTGGAGGGAACTTGTAGTAGAACAAACTTGAAGATTGGACTTTCTACAGACGAAAAATTTCTGCAAAGGTTCCTCTAAGAAAATCTAAAAATCACTCACTTTCTAGAGAGAGAAAGTAAACTTAAGAAAAGAGAATGAGAATGAATTTTCGTAACTTTTAGGCAGTGGTCTGGGGGTCTATTTATAGCCCAAAAAGTTAGTTTTCTAACGTTGGACAACTGTCTAAATTTTCAAAAAATCTGAACCGTTTTGGTCCAAATTAGTTAGCTAATTTTATGGGTTGGTCGACTAATTAAAGCTGACACAGAATTCTGGAAGTTGACGTGTCCTTTCAGAATGTAACTTCCTAAAAACAGAAGGAAACTGAATAAAACGGCTATTAACAGTATTAACTGACTAGAACTAGCCGTTAGAGGCGGTCTAACTTCCACTTAATGAATATAATATTTAAATGATAAATCATTTAAAATATATAATTTAAAAATTGACTAGTAGACTAATAAGAACTATTAGTCGACCAAAAATTTGAAACTTTAGGAAATAGTGGGAAATGATCTTAGTAAATTTAGGATGGTCTGATAAAGTTTCAGAATTTTCTGAATTTTTTATTATATTATTTAAATTAGTCGATTAGCACTAGGGATTGGTCGACTAATTTGACTTTTGACTTGATTTTTTGAAGATGGACCCTAAATGACTAAGGGAGATAATCATCAAGGCTTTTACATTCTAAATATATGCAAGAGAAAAAATAAAGATTACATCACTTATTACAAGATACAAAAATATCTTCAATATGCTTCGTCTTGTAGTTGATGCCTCTTGCAATTTGTATACCTGATGAATGTGCTAATTGATTGTGCTATAATATCTGCAAATATAAAGTTAGTACATATAAAATAATATGTTTGTATCATCAAAACCATATGAGGAGTTGTGAGTTTCCAACATTCTCCACCTTTTTGATGAGTTTACAAACATTGAAATTATAGTGATATGTTGACTAACATTATAAATAAAACAAATATGAAACATAAGTATGGTTATTTGTTTACTGATATACTCCCCCTAATGATATGATCTATGTGCAAGAGAGTACGTAAACATTCAAAGATATAATATTATAATATATATAATATTATAATATGTATAACTTATATAATGATTCTTAGTATAACTTTATTGTAATAATGTGACTGAATAATACTGAAATCTACTGCAGATATCTGAAACTTAGTGCATATATTTCTCCCCCTGTCAAATTATCAAAATGGGGGTGACAGTTATAATTAGTCGGCTAATCATTAGCATTAGTCGACCGGAAATTATAAAAACAGAGTGTTGAAAAAAACTGATTGCATTGACTGAAGATAAGATACAGATACATGCTGGAAACAGTCAAATATAACAACTGAAACTAAAATACAACCAACCATTCATAAAAACAAACTGAAAAACACCTAACAACTAGCCTGACATACTAATTAGTCGACCAGTCTACGGTAGTAGTTGACTAAAACTGAAACTTCCCAGAGTCATGTCAGTAATCTGAGGGTGGAGGAGGTGGGTAATGCGAGGAGGACGGCGTGTATGGGGACCATTGTTGAAGGGTGCTAAGGATCTGTGCTTGGGTGGTTTGCTTATCCTCAAAGCCGTTTGTCATATCCTTCCTAACTTGAGCAATGCTAGACTCAAAGCCGTTGAGGTAGCCTTGAACACCCCCAAAACCAGAATTGACATCCTCTCGGAGTTGGTTAATTTGGTCTTGAAGAGTAGGCCGTGAAGGAGGAGGCATAGTGTATAGATTAACGGTTTGCTTGCGGCAGCATGAAGGAGGTGTAACTTGTTGGGGCTCGGTGTCTTCTTCGTCATCGTCATGAGGAGGAGGAGTTGGGAGAACCATACAATTAACAACGGAATGGTCGAATTGGAGAGGATTAAAAACTGAAATTCCATTCTCCAAGGGAACACAAAAGTGTTGAAGAATTTGTGTGACAATACATGAAAGAAAAAAGTGTTGCTTGATGGGTTTGATCAAGACAATCATGATAGTGCGTGCCCAATCTACCTTAATTTCTCCCAGAATGGCGTAGAGAGCCCGGCTACGGGTCTTATTAACGTAGTTAAGTGAGCCACTCTTTGGGAGTAGATTATAGGTGATGATTTTGAGAAGAATGCGAGCGATTGGATTCAATGCTGTAGCGGACATGCCAATCCGAAAATTTGGGCTTAAGCGATTGATGAGATCGGTATTGTCCATGGAGGTTTGGCCAAGGAAATTGGTTCGAACAAGAGGCAAGCGAAGGCTTTCGGTAAGAGAATCATAGCCGAGATGAATGTTTATACCTTTCACTTTGGTATCAAGGTAAATAATACCCCCATTCTCTAACACCTTCATATTGGTAAAGAATTGCTTGACAAGAATAGGGTAATATGGAAGGATATTACACCATAAGTGAAAGAGAGAAACGATGTCGAGAAGGCGATAGATGTTGAGATTTTGGATTATCGGCTCGGAGAAATTGATGGCGTGTTCGGGAAAGAATGTAGCTTTCTCGATGGTTGCGGCCGGATTTGGGCGACGTTGATGGCGAGGGTTGGAAGATGAGGCCATTAGAGATGGATGAAGTTTGCCGATGGAGTATTTGTGGATCTTACTTCGGAATTGAAAAGACTTGTTTGAGTATTGGGACTTTGGTTTCTCATGTAAGAGGGAAGAAGATGAAGAGGGATGAGAGTATTTGTAAAAGAAATTTTGTGAAGAGTGAAATTCGAATTCGAATCTCGAAAAAACCGAATTGATAACTCCCAAAAAGTTACTAAAACGTCTCCTAATTGCTAGGAAAGAAAACTGATCAAAACTGATCAAAATTCGTGCAAGAAAATGTTCAAGAAATTCTGTTCTTCAGCGATTAGTCGACTAGTGCGACTTATTAGTCGACTAATTTGTATTGAAAACCGAACTGGTTGGAAAGAGGCGGAAAAATTCAAAATTTTTAATGTAAAAAAATATTTTCGGTCAAAAGAGGGCTGACGTGTAAGTACCTAGGGAATGAACAAATTGAAAAAGGTGGTTGACCATAAAGTACTATCGTACTTAGTGTGTAAGAGGGTGGAAAAGGTATTGTCTCTCTTGTACTTAGTACTTGTAAAGTACTTGTGAGAGGAAAACTCTCAAAATTTTGAATGTGGAAGTCTTGCCTTGATGACATTCAGTTTTGACCGAATAAAAACAATTTACAAAAAAATATTTAATATTTAAACAAAACTTAGATATATATTTAATTCTGGAGGATTAGTCGACTAGTATCAGAGATTAGTCGACTAATTTAAATATGATTTAAATCATAAAAATCCAGAAAAATCATAAAATGATAATAACTTAATATATTACTATAATATATAGTTAAAATGCCGATTCAGTAATAATGCCTAGTTCTCTTCTAAGTTTTAGAAAAGTTTCTTCCTTAAGGGGCTTAGTAAGGATATCGGCTATTTGATTCTTAGTATCTATATACTTAAGAATAATGTCACCTTTTTGGACATGATCTTCCAAGAAGTGATGACGTATATCTATGTGTTTTGTGCGTGCATGATGTACAAGATTTTTGGATAAATTTATAGCACTAGTGTTATCACATATGATAAGACATGTATTACATTTAATGCCATAATCTAATATAGTTTGTTTCATCCATAAAATCTGTGCACATGCTAGTCCAGCGGCAATGTATTCCGCTTCAGTAGTAGATAACGAAACATAATTTTGTTTCTTACTAAACCAAGATACTAAGGATATCCTAAAAAGTGACAAGTTCAACTTGTACTTTTACGATCAGATTAGCAACCAGCAAAATCTGCGTCACTATATGAAATTAAATCAAATGAATTAGATTTTGGATAATATAAACCAAAATCAGATGTATGTTTGATATACCTAATTATCCTTTTGACAGCAGTCAAATGTGATAATTTAGGGTCAGACTGGTATCTAGCGCATATACAAATAGAAAACATAATATCTGGTCTACTTGCAGTAAGATAAAGTAATGATCCAATCATACCTCGATATAATGTTTGATCAACATTCTTACCATGTGGATCTTTATCAAGATTTGATGATGTACCCATGGGAGTACGCTTTTTTGCAGAATTCTCTAATCCAAATCTTTTGATGAGTTCCTTTGTATACTTACTTTGATGTATAAATATACCTTCCTTCATTTGTTTGATTTGAAGTCCAAGGAAGTAGGTCAATTCACCTATGTGACTCATCTCAAATTCATTCTGCATTTCCTTAGAAAATTCTTGACAAAGAGAATCATTAGTAGAACCAAAAATTATATCAACAACATATATTTGTATAATAATAACATCAGAATCTATATGTTTGGTAAATAAAGTGGAATCTATCTTTCCAATAGAATAACCAAATTTTAAAAGAAAGATCTTCAATCTTTCATACCAAGCACAAGGTGCTTGTTTTAATCCATATAGAGCTTTCTTTAACTTAAAACATGATTATCCAAATTTTCATGTTGAAATCCAGGCGGTTGTTCTACATAGACTTCTTCCTTTATAATACCATTAAGAAATGCGTTTTTGACATCCATTTGATATAACTTAACAGCCTTATAACATGCATATGCTAAAAGCATTCTAATAGATTCTAATCTTGCTACAGGTGCATAGGTTTCATCATAATCTATGCCTTCTTCCTGATTATAACCTTATGCAACTAATCTAGCCTTATTTCTAACTACTTGACCATATTCATCCAATTTATTTCTTAAATACCCACTTAGTTCTAATAATAGGATGATCTGAGGGTCTAGGTACTAATTTCATACATCATTCCTTTTGAATTGATTAAGTTCTTCCTGCATGTCTATAATCCATGAACTATCTTTACATGCTTCAATAACATTCTTTGGTTCGATGGATGATATAAATGCACAATTAATCGTTTGTTATGTTTAAGATCTAGTTCATACTCTATCAGAAATATCTCCAATAACTAGATCATGTGGATGATTGGAAACTTCAACAAATGCTTTAGGAAGACTTGTATTTTCAGGGATAATCTCAGGAATGGAAACTTCAACAAGTGCTTTAGGAAGACTTGTATTTTCAGGGATAATCTCAGGAATGGAATTAGTAGAATCATCGTCATCTAATTTAGTGTTTTCTATAGAACTAGTGATAGGTATAGAATTTTCTTCATCTAAATGTGTGATATGTGTAAAATTCTCATCAAAACTTATATGAAGAGATTCTTCAATACATAAGGTTCTTTTATCATAAATCCTATATGCTTTACTACGTGTAGAATATCCTACAAAAATACATTCGTCTGATTTAGAATCAAACTTATCTAGTGAATCCTTAGAGTTACGAATAAAACATTTACAACCAAAGACTTTAAAATATGATACACGTGGTATGCATCATAAAACAATTCAAAACAAGTCTTATTGAGTTATGGTCTTACCAAAATTCTATTCAAAACATAACATGTAGTAGCGACGACTTCTGCACAAAAATATTTTGGTAAAGAACTATCACATAACATGGTTCTAGCACATTCTTGCAATGTTCTATTTTTCCTTTCAACTACACCATTTTGTGTGCGGCTCGAGAAAAAGAGAAGTTATGTGTTATACCATGTTTATTACAAAATTTTGTAAATAATTCATTTTCAAACTCTCCTCCATGATCTCTACAAATAGTAATAATGGATGAAGACTTTAAATTTTGAATTCTTTTACAAAATATTGTAAATTCTTCAAATGCATCATTTTTATGCTTCAAGAATAATACCCAAGTATATCTTGAAAAATCATCAATAATTACAAATGTGTTATGAATGAGGGAGGCCTTTGGCCTCCCCTCCTTCATTACCCATTCATTAGGCCCCCATTACTTAGAGTAATGGGGACCCTTGGTCTCCTAGAGGCTTTTGGCCTCCCCACTATGAGTATATAAATAGAGCACCATGGCTCTTAGCCATGGTGACTTATTCTTAGCAATGAAATTCTCTCTCTCTCTCTCTCTCTCTCTCTCTTGAGTTCATTATTATACAACACGTTATCAGCACGTTTGCTCTAAAATTCTTTGAGATACTGGGTCCTGAAGTACCCTACCTCAGTGCCATTGGAGCACTTCTATATCTGGCTAACTGTACGCGTCCCGATATAGCGTTTACAGTTAATCTACTAGCCAGACACAGTGCTGCGCCCACAAAGCGTCACTGGAACGGAGTAAAGCATCTTCTGCGATACCTTCAGGGTTCCATTGATCTTGGACTTTACTACCAGAGAGGTGCCTCCCCCAAATTGGTTGGTTATGCTGATGCAGGTTATCTCTCTGATCCGCACACGGAAAAATCTCAAACATGTTTTGTATTTACCTACGGAGGTACTGCTATCTCTTGGAGATCGGTAAAACAAACCACTACTGCTACATCTTCCAACCATGCAGAGCTCATCGCGATCCATGAGGCGAGCAGAGAATGTTTTTGGCTACGCTCCGTCGTCCAACACATCCTCCAATCCACTGGCCTGAAGACCAGTGATCTGGAGCCTACTGCCCTATTCGAAGACAACGCCGCATGCATTGCTCAGCTTCAGAAGGGCTACATCAAAGGCGACAGGACAAAACACATTTCTCCCAAGTTTTTCTGGACGCACGAGCAGAAGAACGACAAGCAGATTGAAGTTCGACAGATCCAGTCATGCAACAACTTAGCTGATCTTTTTACTAAGGCATTGCCTAAATGTACTTTTGTAAAGCTTGTAAAGAACATTGGTATGCAACAGTTGAAAGACCTGTAAGCCTGAAGCTTGTACGGATCAGGGGGAGTAACATGTGAGTTGCACTCTTTTTCCTTAAGCTGTTGGGTTTTCCCACTGGGTTTTCCACAGCTAAGGTTTTAACGAGGCAAACACACTTACTCTGGATCCAGAAGTATCCACCCCTTGCCTCAGTAGCTGAGACCGAAGTGATGAATGTGTAAGGGGGAGTGTTATGAATGAGGGAGGCCTTTGGCCTCCCCTCCTTCATTACCCATTCATTAGGCCCCCATTACTTAGAGTAATGGGGACCCTTGGTCTCCTAGAGGCTTTTGGCCTCCCCACTATGAGATATATAAATAGAGCACCATGGCTCTTAGCCATGGTGACTTATTCTTAGCAATGAAATTCTCTCTCTCTCTCTCTTGAGTTCATTATCATACAACAAAATGCATATTTATTACCATTTAAAGAAGCTATTTTAGTAGGACCAAACAAATCTAAATGTAAAAGTTCAAGTGGTCTTTTTGTAGAAATAGTATCTTTTAATTTAAAAGAGGATTTATGCATTTTTTCTTGTTGACATGCATCACAAAATTGTGTATAAGTAAAAGAATATTAGGCATACCAGAAACTAACTTTGTTTTGAAATACGTGCAAAATGCTTAAAGTTAGTATGTCCAAAACGTTTATGTCATAATAATGTGTTATATGTGGATGCTAATAAACAATGATCATGTGAAGATATTTTTATGCATAATATATATATATATATATGGGTAAAGGGATCCTAAGGTGCCTCCTTAGATTCAATCTAAGGAGGCGCCCCCATTTCCCTCCATCTCACACATTTTTTTTGAAATTTTTTTTCATGGGTTTATTGTTCACCTTATGGATGATCAACATACCAAATTTCAAGGGATTCCAAAACTTTTTGAGCCCCCATCTACCCCTTGCAACTTCGTGGGCTTTTCAGCACGTTTTTAGACCGTTGAAATTGTAAGGGGTAGATGGTGGTTCAAAAAGTATTTGAATCCCTTGAAATTTGGTATGTTGATCATCCATGATGTGAACAACAACCCCATGAAAAAAATTTGCAAAAAAAATTGTAGTAGATGGGGGAAATGGGGGCGCCTCCTTAGATTTTCATCTAAGGAGGCATGCATATATATATATATATATATATATATATATATATATTATTCTTACGACTACCTTGAAATACAACATTAGTCATATTAAAATCATATATAATGCATGCATTCTTTTCGAAAACTATCTTAAAATTTTTATCGCATACTTGAGAAATGGATAAGAGATTGTGTTTTAAACCGTCAACGAGGAGCATGTTTTCGATGATTGGCTTAATTAGATCACCAACTGTTCCAATGCCAATAACTTTACCTTTGTTGTTATCACCAAAAATAACGGTGCCACCATCTTTGAATTGAACGGTTGATAGAAGTTTGATGTTCCAGATCATGTGTTTAAAACATCCACTATCTAGTATCCATCTTTCTTTTATGGGTACCTGAAAAATAAACAATGAATATTGGTACCCTTTTTATATGGGTCCTTTGGATTAGTCCTTAGGAAACCAAACCCAAGTGGAATTTGGTTTCTTTAATTAATTTGAAGAAAGAATTACATTTTGCATAAAATTAGAAACATATAAATCCTTGTCATATAAACAAATGTCTTTGGGAACCCGAATATTATGCATAATGGTTTTCTTAGAAAATGTAAGAAAATTGGTCTTCTTTGAAATATGAATAGTATCCTTTTTCAAAACAGAAGAATCAATTTTATTTGCTTTAATAATACTTTCTTTTTCTTTTCTAAAATAGCATTACCAAATATATTGGATTTGGGAGTATTATTATACCCCAAACCTTGTCTTTGATTAGCAGGATGTTGTACTCTAAGTAAATCATCTAGATTATTCTTTCCTTTATTAAACTTACTAATGTTCGAAGACATATCATCATATTTCATCTTTAGAAAAGAGATATCCTTATCTAAAATGAAAATGCGTGAAACCATATTATGATTCTCAGATTTGAGAATCTCATTTTCATGAAGCAGTTTATCATTTTGAGAAGATAATGTTTCCTTCTCAATTTTTAGACTATCTAATGAAGAAGAAGAAGATGTTAGTTCTTGATGAGAAAGAACTAATGCCTTATGTTGAGAATTCAATTTCTTGAATCTCATATATAAATCATTAAAAGCATCGAGTAATTCTTCATTAGCTAAACTACTTACCTCATTATCACTTTGTGCCATAAAGCACATATGTGCATTCTCTTCATTAGATTGGTTGTTGACTTCTTCATCATCATCTGAAGATGAAGAATCTCATGTTGCTGCTAGTGCCTTCTTCTTCTTTTCGAACTTCTTATTCTTTTTAAAGTCGTTGAATGTCCTTTCTTTTGGTTTAAGAAGTGGACAATTCTTTTTCATATGTCCAGACCTGTTACATTGAAAACATAAAGAAGCATCAGTAGTTTTAGACTTAAAACTTTTAAACTTACCTCTTCTTAGAAACTTTTTAAAGTTTCTTGTTATAAGTGACATGTCATCATCATCCATGTCTGAATCATCGGTTTCTGATGAAGCGGCGAAGGCAAGAGTTTTCTTCTTTGTATCTGCTTGTTCTTTGCGATCTTGAAGTTGTACTTCATAGGCCATCAGTTTACCAACGAGGCTTTTAACGGTGAGAGTTGACAAATCATTGGCTTCTTCTATGGCTGTAGTCTTCTTATCCCATTCTGGAGTTAAGGCACGAAGGATCTTCCGTACTTGTTCAGTTTGTGAATAGGGTTTGCCAAGAGCTATTAGAGAGTTGGTTATGTCGGTAAGTCGAGTGATCATCTCTCCAATTCGTTCGTTCTCCTTCATTCTAAATAGTTCAAATCTATAAACAAGAACAGAGATTTTAGTTTCCTTAACTTTATTAGTTCCTTCATGTGTTGCCTCGAGTGCATGTCAAATATCATATGCAGTTTCAGCCTGAGAGACTCGGTTGAACTCATTTTCGTCCAAGGCGCAGAAGAGTGCATTCATGGCCTTTGTGTTGCGAGATGCAGCAGTTTTGTCATTTGCAGTCCATTTTGAGAAAGGAGTTATAGGCTTCTTGTATTGACTTGGTATTATGTTCCAGACTTCGTAGTCGATGTTCTGAACAAAGATCATCATCCTCTTCTTTCAATACGAGTAGTTGGAACCATTGAATAGTGGTGGCCTTGTAGTGGAGTGCACTTCTGCATATTGTGATGAGGAAGCAGAGTTATTCGTCGGATAGTTGTATGCCATGTTAACCATGTAGCTCTAATACCAAATGTTGGATCTCCTGGCACAACAAATACACTGGGGGGATGAATAGTGTAACCGCGACGATATTGCAAATTAAAAGTGAATAAAAAATTACATTGTAAATGCAGAAGTAAATTAGACAATCAGAAGATTCCAAACGCAAACACAGAAGATTTATCCTGGTTCGGATACTTGTGATCCTACGTCCAGATCTATACCCCGTAGAGATTTGAATCCACTAAAACACTTGCTCCATGCAAGTAATCAACATACAAGATGCCAACAATCACCGTGTTGCAAACTTGTACAATCTCTTCAACAAGAGATTCACCAAATAAAGCAAAGAAAGAGTATGAAACAATATCACCTATAGCCTTGATAATTGATGGAATTATTGACACAAGCAAGGTGATTGAATCTCCAAGGTTCTGGATGGAACTTGTAGTAGAACAAACTTGAAGATTGGACTTTCTATGGAGGAAAAATTTCTGCAGAGGTTCCTCTAAGAAAATCTAAAAATCAATCACTTTCTAGAGAGAGAAAGTAAACTTAAGAAAAGAGAAAGAGAATGAATTTTCGTAATTTTTAGGCAGGGGTCTGGGGGTCTATTTATAGCCCCAAAAGTTACTTTTCTAACGTTGGACAACTGCCTAAATTTTCAAAAAATCTGAACCATTTTTGTCTAAATTAGTCGGCTAATTTTATGGGTTGGTCGACTAATTAAAGCTGACACATAATTCTGGAAGTTGAAGTGTCCTTTCAGAATGTAACTTCCTAAAAACGGTAGAAAACTGAATAAAACGGCTATTAACGGCTATTAACTGACTAGAACTAGCCGTTAGTGACAGTTCTAACTTCTACTTAATAAATATAATATTTAAATGATAAATCATTTAAAATATATAATTTAAAAATTGACTGGTAGACTAATAAGAACTATTAGTCGACCAAAAATTTGAAACTTTAGGAAATAGTGGGAAAAAGATCTTAGTAACTCTAGGATGGGTCTAACAAAGTTTCAGAATTTTCTGAATTTTTGTATTATTATATTATTTAAATTAGTCGACTAGCACTAGGGATTGGTCGATTAATTTGACTTTTGACTTGATTTTTTGAAGATGGACCCTAAACGACTAAGATAGATAATCATCAAGGCATTTACATTCTAAGTATATGCAAGAGAAAAAATAAAGATTACATTACTTATTACAAGATACAAAAATATCTTCAATATGTTTCGTCTTGTAGTTGATGCCTCTTGCAATTTGTATACCTGATAATTGTGCTAATTGATTGTGCTATAATATCTGCAAAGATAAAGTTAGTACAAATAAAATAATATGTTTGTATCATCAAAACCATATGAGGAGTTGTGAGTTTCCAATAATTGGGAGTAAAAAGATAAGACTGTATCTATTGTATCCCATCCACTCCCATCAACTATAAATAAAGGACTGTGGTCTTCTCCCAGGATACACATTGATAACACGTTATCTGCACGATTCTAAAATTTTCCAAAGATCTGTTTGTTGCGAAAGCAAGGAGAATGCGGTAGATTCATCACGCGCGGGCTTCATCCTCCACACATTCTTGGACCAAAGAGGAAATCTAACACATTTTGGCGAATGTCGTCACCTTGCTTCCGAAGCAATGAGCAATATGTATAACGATAGTGTATTAGGTTGTAATACATGAATGCACAAGTTATAGAATACTTATCTATGTCTAAATAGACTAGGCCGTACTGAAGAGAACATACTAGACAAGTCACATAAAGAGGGGTCTGTTAACCTCTCGTATTATGAGTCTTATCTCCAAGGTATGATGGCCAAAACTCATTCTGTAAGATAGTGGGAGAATGAGTTGGAGAACTTACGGTCTTGTACATACGGATGTATCTAGACCCAAGTCTAAATTAGCCTAGATATGTTATACTTATTTACAACATGTGTTCTTGATGAAACACAAGTCTGATAAAATAGAGTACACAGTAACAGAAGTATTTGAACTGCTTCAATTAGATAGATCGAAGAGTCGAATACTTAGCTATATAATTCTTGCGTAATTAAAAGAAAATATATTTTCTCTTAGGTCAAGTCTCTTAACACATCGGTGTGTTGGAGAGCATGAATCGCACTTTATTAGACATGGTGCGATGCATAATAAGTGACTCTGAGTTACAATCCTTCATCTAAGTTAAGTCCCAGATAGTAATACCTAAGTTCTTGATAAGGTTTTGTGAGGCCTTATCAATATGATATTCCTCAAATTAATCGTTAAGAAGTCACAATATTACTTGAGTCTTGTGAGACAAAAAAGTCGAGTAAGACATCATAGTTGATGATGGCCTAGACAACTTCCACGTTGCCATTCGAAGTAGTGACTCTAAGAAATGGCTTGATGCAATCCGAAAAAGGTCCGTGCATGTAAATAAGGTATGGAACTTAGTTGCCGTGCCCAAGGAAAGTATTTCCTTTGGTTGCAAGTGAATCTTCGAGTCAGAAGATTAATGCAGATGTAAATTAGTGAAGTACAAGTTAAGCTGGTTGAGAATAGTCATCATTAGAACACTTATACATTGATTGTGATGAAATTATCTTGTCAACAGCTTTGTACAAATTTATTCAGATCAGACTCAATGTAAATGCTCACGATGACCATGAAAACTGGAGTATTCATGTATAGTCTATTTTCTAAATATAGAACAAGCTTATGTGAATTAGCCAAAGAGTTTTCAAGGTCAGTGGGAGCGACTAAAAGGCATGTGAGGCATCAAGGAGCTGAAACATATGTTTTGTTAAAGCAATCAAAGAGTTTGACATTTTATCAGAAACGATTATGAACCGTGCAGATGACCAGTGACTATTTTGAAGAGTTCTCTTAAGGTACGAAAAGCATATTGTTTTAAGTGTTAAGTGAGAAAGTTGAGCTGGATAAGATCTAGGCAAGTAAGGTTTTGGATTCCAAAAGACCAAGTTAATTATTTGGATGAGATTCAAATATGTGGTCTAACATGAACATAGAAGTTCCTTAGGTCTATACTAAAGACAATTTAGCAAATTCACTCACGAATGTTCTATCACATAAAGTCTAGAGAGACTTATGTGTAAATGCGGTATGAGATAACGTGATAAATGGGCCTAAATGCAAGTGGGAGATGTTGGGAGATGGTTATGCCCTCGAGGAAATTTATCTCTGTGTACGTGTACAAATGTCTTATTCAAAATAACAGTAAGCTGTTTGGTAAGAATTTACCTAAGTTAATAATACTGTAGTCGACATTAGAACTTGGGTAAAGTCCTGAGACTTTATGCGAGGTTAAACAAGTATGAAATGAGAATCTCGATCATGGAGAATTGTTTGACCATTAGTAGCATAAGTCTAAAATCATTCATGGTTGTAGATGTTTCGAGAAAAGGATATCGAAATATCAGATAGACCATTGTGTAGTTGTCTTCACCATGGAGTGGTGACGATGATCTCATGGTCGTTCGACTTGGTGAAGTCAGAGACGAGACACATGTGCTCATTGGAGAATGAGTTCACTGAATGACCCAACGAGAATTATCACATGGTTAACATAACAAATCTGTCAGTGATAACTCTCATTGATGATAGACTAGTTGGTCCTTAGACTTAAGGTTGTATGAACCTGTACGTGAACGGTGTCACTTAGATCTCTGATCTAGCTTCGAGGCAAGGCCTGTCGAAAGATCTTTGGTTGGGTGACATTTGAAGCGTGCGAGGAGAGTAATGACCAAGAGAGAATTCGTCTCTCCCGTTATGGGGAGTTAGTGTCGCATGTGTTGGTTCGGTCTTTAGTGAAAAACTTTGGCCAACGTATGTTGGAAGAAGTCCAACATTATTTGACTAAAGGCCGATGGAGACTAACCAATTTCAAGCTATTGGGTTTGACAGTTTGACCGTACCCTAGGCTTGATTAGGCGACATAGTTTTGACGAGTGGATTAAAACTGCGGTATTCATCACAGACACAGTCAAGGTGGTCTCGACAATACCCATGTCAATGAGTTAACCACATAATTATGATACCGAAACAGGGAGGGCACCTGTTGCTCGTGTTGGGTTTTGAGGGACCCTTAGAGCACATTTCTATGCCCGTCCTACGTTGGATGGACGATAGAGCCAAAAGAAAAGCAGCGGAAAAGAAAACGTTAAACTATTTAACGGAAGGCCCTAAATGTTTCAAGACCCCAGCTAGGATCTCTACTATCTTGAGGTGGGTCTGACCACCTCAAGATAGATCTAAGCTACTGTAATATAATAAATGAAATGCTTAATTAAACTACATACCCAAAACCTTGCTTGCATCGGTAAGGTGTACCGAACCGCGTCCCGAGCCGCTTCTCGTCCTGAGCTGAACCGCTTCCTGAATCGCACCGCGTCCTAAGGCGAGCAACCCCCTTGTCGCTGAGCCAACCACGCGTCGAAGAAAGTTTCACTTGAGTGGATCATTTGCCAAGAATTCGGATCGAATCCGAGCCCCTTCATGGCTTTGCTAGGGCTCTTCAGGAGCAAAGGAGAAATATAAGGAGAGGAAAATATTTATTTTAACCTTAGATCCGAGCGTGCTCCAAACTTTTGGGAGCTGCTCAGATCTAGAGCTTGTGACGAGTTATGAGGAGAGGGGCAGGCCCCTATTTATATAGGCGGCTGTCCCCTCCCCTTTACTCCACTTCTGATGTGGGACTAAATGTTTTGGAGTAAATAATTCAAGTTAGTTTTCCTTAAAGAAATGGCCAAACTTCATTGAATTTTAACTCCCTCACCGTTGAGCTTCACATTTGATACAACCTATCAAATCGAAGAGCGCTGAACAGTGAACGCATAGGAAAAACGTCGAATCATTGGCATTCGTTTGACATCTCAAACGTGTGTCCAAAGATCAGCCAAACCCATGCAATTTGGCAAAAACCAGCCGCCAAAAATTTGCACGCATCCCTAGGCTAGGTGGGGCCCACCTGCAGCCTGCAGGCGGGTCTGGGGCAGGGTGCCTACCCCAGCCCACCCGCTGTGTAGGCAAGACCTGCCCAGGGGCGGGCGGGTCGGGTGCCCACCCATGTGGGTGGGCGGGCGGGTCGGGCGCCCACTCATGCGGGCGGGCCCTGACCCGCCAGGCCTTGGGCAGGCTGGCCCGCCCCTGGGCCGGGCATGGGCCCACATGGCTGGCGTGGGCCTGTCCTGATCTCTGGGCTCCATTTAGGCTGGTTCATCCCAACAGATTGGGCTGACCCCCCCTTTTGATGATTATTTTCCATATCTTGTGCATTTGGACTCCGTTTTTGACGCGGTTTGAACCTGCGTTTAGTCTGGGACGATCCCGTCATCCAGGTAACCTTTTCCTCGTGTTTTTAATTAAATATGTACGTAAAAAATTTACGACGCATTAAATTTTCATTTGCATCAAATACAAAAATTTCCACGTCTATTATATAAAATCATATGCATTAAATACAAATGATCTGAGGGTTTACATCCCCAACCATCTCCCACTTGCACTCATGATCATTTATCCCATATGCAGGAGCTAACTGCAAACTCTTTGTAGTTTCTATCCCTTGCATCAAATGCATATTCTCCCTAATTTCTACCTATTACTTGACGAAGGTCTCACTCTGTATGAGACCCTACAGCCTGACCCTACTACATGTGGGGCTTGAAGCCCCAGACAGCAGTAACCGCGAGCAGCAGGTGCCGTCCTTGTTTCAATATCATACTTATGTGGTTAACTCATTGCCATGAGTATTGTCGGGACCACCCTGACTGTGTCCGTGATGAATACCGCAATTTTAGTCTCTTCGTCAAAACTATGCCGTTTGTTTCAAGCCTAGGGTACGGTCAAACTGTCAACCCCAATAGCTCGAAGCCAGTTAGTCTCCATCGATCTTTATTCAAATAATGTTGGACATCTTCCAACATACTCTGGCCAGAGTTTTTACTAAAGATCGAACTAACACTACGACACTAACTCCCATTGACTGGGGGAGACGAATCCTATCTTGGTCATTACTCTCCTTGCATGTTTCAAATGTCACCCAACCAAAGACCTTTCAACGGGGCTTACCCGAGGCTAGATCAGTGATCTAAGCAACACTGTTCATGCACATGTTCGTACAATGACCTCAAGTCAAAAGACCAACTTGTCGATCATCACTAAGAGTTATCATTCACAGATTGGTCAATCATAACCATATGATAACACTTGTTGGTTCGTTCAGTGAACTCATTCTCTAATGATCACCTGTGTCTCGTCTTTGACTTCGCCAAGTTAAACGATCATGAGATCGTCGTTATTGCTAAACGGTGAAGACTAAGACACAATGGTCTATCCGATGTTTCGTTATCCTTTTTTCGAAACATCTACGACCACGAAGGATTTCAGACGTATGCTACTAATGGTCAAGCACTTCTCCATGATCGAGATCCTCATATCGATACATGTTTGACCTTACATTAAGTCTCAGGACCTTACCTAAGTTTCTAATGATTACAACATTTCTATTAACTTAGATATATACTTACCAAACAACTTACTGTTATTTTGAACAAGATGTCTGTATAGATACACATGGATGAATTTGCCTCGAGGGCATACCCATCTCTCAACATCTCCCACTTGCACTCGGGCCCATTTATCCATGTATCTCATACCGAATTTACACATAAGTCTTTTTAGACTTCATGTGGTAGAGCCTTCGTGAGTGGATCTACTAAAACGTCTACTGTATAGACTTAAGGGGTTTTTATGTTTATCTTAAACCACATATTTGAATCTCATCCAAATAATTCACTCAGTCTCTTGGAATCCATAATTAATTTCTTGACTGGATCTCATCCAGCTCGTCGTACCTTGCGAGAATAATCCATAATAACTTTTACTGGTCATTTAGGCGGTTCATAATCATTTTTTGATAAAGTGTCAAACTCTTTGACCACTTTGTCAACCCATATGTTTTGGCTCCTTGATGCCTCGCATGCTTTTATTCGCTCCCACTGACCTTGAAAACTCTTTGGCTGATTCATATAAGTTTGTTCTTCTAAATCATATTTATAAAACAGACTATACATAAATGCTCTAGTTTTCATGGTCATCATGAGCATTAACATCGAGTTCGGTCCAAGTAGATCTGTACACAGCTGCTGGTGAGACCGTTTCATCATAATCCGTTTATAGGAGTTAGGATGATAACCGTTTTCAACAAACATAAGTTGTACTTCACTATTTTCATTCTGCACCAATCTTCTTAACTCGAAGATTCACTTGCAGCCAATAAGAAACTCTTTCTTTGGGCATATAAACTAAAGTCCATACTTTATATACGTGCATGTACCTTTTCTGATTGCATCAAGTTATTAATCAGAGTCCCTACTCCGAATTGCATCCTGGAAGTTGTCTAGGCCATCATCGACTATGATGTCTTACTCGACTTGTCGTCTCACAAGACTCGAGTAATCTCTTAACTTCCTAACGATTGATTTAATGAATATCTTGTTGATAAGGTCCTCATAGAACCTTATCAAAACCTAGGCATTACTATATGGGACTTAACCCAAAGGGAGGATTGTAACTCAGAGTCACTTGCCATTCATCGCACCATGTCTAACAAAGTGCGATTCATGCTCTCTAACACACCGATGTGTTAAGAGACTTGACCTAAGTGAAAATCACATTTTCTTTTTAATTTACGCAAGATTTATACAGATAAGTAT
Organism: Scilla litardierei; assembly: GCA_030789695.1. Lineage (NCBI taxonomy): Eukaryota > Viridiplantae > Streptophyta > Magnoliopsida > Asparagales > Asparagaceae > Scilla > Scilla litardierei. Next base: position 129,978,722 of record CM061138.1, read on the forward strand.
TTGTCTCTTCGATCTGATTGAAGCAGTACTTCAAATACTTTTGTCATTTTGTTCTCTATTTTATCAGACTTGTGTTTCAGCAAGAACATGTGTCGTAATAAAATAAGAACAACTTATCCTGGCTAACTTAGACCTGGGTCCGGACCCATCTGTATGTACGAGACTATGAGTTCAACAACTTATTCTCCCACTGTCTTACAGAAGGAGACTCAGTCATCATACCTTTGAGACAAGATTCACAAGTGTCTGTAAACTTCATAATACGAGAGGTCAGACCCCCTCTTTATGGGACTTGTGAAGCTTAGTCTCTTTGGTATGGCATAGTCTATTTTACCATATAAGTTTTGTTATTATCTTGTGTATTCATGTATTAACATTTAATATATTATCGTTATACAAATTACTCACATAAAACATTGTTTCAGAAGCAAGGTGATGACATTCATCAAAAAATGTGGTTGACGTCCTACATGGTCCAAGAAACAACAATTGTTCCTTTTTCCAACACGTAGACAATCTATTTCTTTTATATAACGGTTATCCTGAAACCGTGACATCAAATATGTCACATTTTCAGTTCCTCATACTTATGCCTTTACTAATGATAAATAAAACTATCTTTCTCAATTGACTTTCCTTAGTGCATTCTTCCTTTTCTAAATCTAATTTAGATATTATACGACCCCAAAAAATTATTAGCTGTGCAAGCACCTAACGTATCCAAACACTTGAGCTTTACAACCTTGAGTTGACTCAACAAGTTGCTTGACTCAAGATCCGGTTGGGATACATAGTCTTGTATCGCTCATGCACTCATCTTCGATTCAAACAATTTGATCGAATTTTTGAACCTTGCGGATAGAAACCGTTTTCCATACAACCTTGAGTTGACTCAACAAATTGTATGGAGAAACATACTTTTGAACATCAATATGTTCGAGCTGCCCCTTGTAGAGGCGAGTGACAGGTAGCGTGCATTTATTTTGTTGGACCTAGAGCTTAAGGAAATCATTGCCCTTTAGCCTGGCTTAAGAAGGTCATTTTAATGTCAATGAGAATATAGTTTAGTCTATCAATTAGAATTTGAGTTGATATTCCAACTATTTATACCAGTTAACTTATTCTCTTAGAATATTATGTTTTTGATTCCATCGGTAAACATAGAACTATCCTTGTTTAGCATATGTTCAATTTTAAATATAGATAGAATGGATTTTATCAAACTATATCCTCCCACTATTTTTGCGATCATATTAAGCCATAATAATGAACGATTTAATTGATCCAACCGCCCCGAGTCTCACAACCTTGAGTGTGCTCAACAAATTGGTTGACTCTGAGATTGGTAGATGACTCTGCATCAATCATATCATATATGATTCTCTTATTGGTTTTTACCCCTAGCCACTTATGATCATGAGTGTGCTCATCCAAATCCTAATGACTAGCCTAGTCAGACCCTTGTTTTCGTGTTTAGCTTAATTTACATCGGCGCTCGGTGTATTCACAACACGACGGTTTAGGTCAAGGCTCGACTAAATCATATGTATTAAGACATTGGTTTCTATAAGGTTGTCATGTCACAGCTTAAGTGTGCTCAACAACTGTGACATGGATCATATAGTTGCCAAAATCTAAAACAAGGAGGGCTATGTTTTATCTTGAAAAATATATTAACGTATTAGACTTAGGGATAGTCGAGGGTGTCATATAATCATGATTCGCATCATTGCAGTCCAGTGGACACGGCCAGGGAATTGACTAAGCTAGGATCACTTATCCCCAGGAAAGCTAGGGTGATCTAACAAACTTAGCCAAGCACATTGACCGGATCATCGTCCATTGAATGAAACTTACCATTTATATGAGTGCCATAGACTAAAAGGCTTTTATTACAACTAGTTAATCCTATCAACTAGTGAAATCCTTAAAATTCAAAATTTTAGGATTTGTTAAAAACTTTTATTAAGTCCTTATCAACTATAAGGAATGATTTATAAAGGTGCTATCCTAATCGTACATTAGGCATTTAAAACAATTTTAAATCATAGCAGAAGCAATCTAAAAATTATCTTATATTTATTAGACTGTTTTTAGTGGCTAATCTAACAAGGTTTTCTTGCGTTATCTAATTAGCAAGAATAAACATGGCCATTAAAATTAACAACTTAATTAAATCACATGAAATTAAGTTCATAATTATCTCATAATTAACTTTATGTTTCTAAGCAAACATAACATGCAACCTTTAAAAAATTTATCATATAAACTTAAAGCATAATTTTAAAACATAAAAATTTTATCTAATAAAATTAATTGTTTCATGGTCAAAAATTATCGCATAATTTTAATTCAAGAACATTTGTTTAAAAATCATTACATTAAAATTAGCATGCTACTAAAAAGAATTTTATCACATAAAATAATTTTTCAAAGCATCTAATAACTTGTATGTTCCATTTTTAACAATTATCACATAAAGTTAACAACAGATCTTATATATATATTTAAAAAGCATACTTGCATTTATAAATATTGCATTCCTTAGATCAGAAGTAGACCTAATGCTCCGATACCAATATTGGATTTTGAGGGACCTTTAGGGCACATTTCCATGCCCGTCCTACGTCGGACGGACGATAGAGGCAAAAGAAAAGTAGCGGAAAAGAAATCGTTAAACTATTTAATGAAAGGCCCTATATATTTCAAGACCCTAGCCTGGATCTCTACTATCTTGAGGTAGGTCTGACCACCCTAAGATAGATCTAAGCTACTGCAATATAATAAATGAAATGCTTAAATAAACTACATACCCGGAACCTTGCTTGCACCGGCAAGGTGTACCGAACCGCGTCCGGAGCCACTCCTCGTCCCAAGCTGAACCCCTTCCCGAACTGCACTGTGTCCCGAGGCAAGCAACCCCCTTGTTGCCGAGCCAACCACACACCGAAGAAAGCTTCACTTGAGTGGATCCTTTGCCAAGACTCCGGATCGAATCCGAGCCCCTTCGTGGCTTTGATAGGGCCCTTCAGGAGCAAGTGAGAAATATAGGGAGAGGAAAGTATTTATTTTAAGCTTAGATCCGAGCGTGCTCTAAACTTTTGGGAGCTGCTCAGATCTAAAGCTTGGGACGAGTTATGAGGAGGGGGCAGGCCCCTATTTATATAGGCGGCTGACCCCTCCCCTTTACTCCACTTCCGATGTGGGACTAAACGTTTTGAAGTAAATAGTTCAAGTTAGTTTTCCTTAAAGAAATGGCCAAACTTCATTGAATTTTAACTCCCTCACCGTTGAGCTTCACATTTGATACAACCTATCAAATCGAAGAGCGCTGAATGATGAACGCGTTGGAAAAAACGACGAGTCATTTGGAGTTCGTTTGACCCCTCAAACGTGTGTCCAAAGATCAGCCAAACCTATACATTTTCGCAAAAACCAGCCGCCAAAAAACTACACGCAGCCCTAGGCTGGGTGGGGCCCACCTGCAGCCTGGGGGAAGGTCTGGGGCAGGGCGCCTACCCCAGCCCGCTCGATGGGCGGGCAAGACCCGCCCAGGGGCGGGCGGGTCGGGCGCCTGCCAATGCGGGCGAGCCCGACCTGCCCGCTGGGTGGGCTTGACCCACCCAAGGGCGGGAGGGTCGGGCGCCTGCCCATGCGGGCGGACCCGACCCGCCCAACCTTGGGTAAGCTGGCCTGCCCCTGGGGCAGGCACGGGCACACTTGGCTGGCACGGGCACGCTTGGCTGGCACGGGCACGCCCTGTCCTCTGGGCTCCTTTTTAGGCTGGGTTCAGCCCAACAGATTGGGCTGACCCCCTTTTGATGGTTTTTGCCATTCTTGTACATTTGGACTCTGTTTTTGACGCGGTTTGAACCTGCGTTTAGATCGGGATGATCTCGTTATCTAGGTAACCTTTTCCTCGCGTTTCTTTAATTAAATATGCACGTAAATAATTTATGACGCATAAAATTTCCATTTGCATAAAATTCAAAAATCTCCACATTTATTATATAAAATTATTTGTATCAAATACAAATGATCTGAGGGCTTACATTCCCAAACATCTCCCGCTTGCACTCAGGATCATTTATCCCAAATGCATGAGCTAACTGCAAACTCTTTGTAGTTTCTATCCGTTGCATCAAATGCATATTCTCCCTAATTTATACCTAATACTTGACGAAGGTCTCACTCTGTGTGAGACCCTACAGCCTGACCCTGCTACAGGTGGGGCTTGAAGCCCCAGACGGCAGTAACCGCGAGCAGCAGGTGTCGTCCCTATTTCAGTATCATACTTATGTGGTTAACTCATTGGCATGAGTATTGTCGGGACCACCCTGACTGTGTCTGTGATGAATACCGCAGTTTTAGTCTCTTCGTGAAAACTATGTCGTTTGTTTCAAGCCTAGGGTACGGTCAAACTGTCAACCCCAATAGCTCGAAGTTGGTTAGTCTCCATCGATCTTTAGTCAAATAATGTTGGACATCTTCCAACATACTCTGGCCAGAGTTTTCACTAAAGATCGAACTAACACTACGACACTAACTTCCATTAACCGGAAGAGACAAATCTTATCTTGGTCATTACTCTCCTCGCACGTTTCAAATGTCACCCAGCTAAAGACCTTTCAATGGGGCTTACTCGAGGCTAGATCAGTGATCTAAGTAGCACCGTTCATGCACATGTTCATACAATGACCTCAAGTCAAAAGACCAACTTGCCTATCATCACTAAGAGTTATCATTGACAGATTGGTCAATCATAACCATATGATAGCTCTTGTTGGGTTGTTCAGTGAACTCATTCTCCAATGAGCACCTGTGTCTCGACTTCGACGTTGCCAAGTCAAATGATCATGAGATCATCGTCACCGCTACACAGTGAAGACTAAGACACAATGGCCTATTCGATGTTTCGATATCCTTTTCTCGAAACATCTACTACCATAAATGATTTCAGACTTATGCTACTAACGGTCATGCACTTCTCCATGATCGAGATCCTCATCTCGATACATGTTTGACCTTGCATTAAGTCTCAGGACTTTACCTAAGTTTCTAATGATTACAACATTTCTATTAACTTAGATAAATACTTACCAAACAGCTCACTGTTATTTTGAACAAGATGTCTGTATATATACATAGGGATGAATTTGCCTCGAGGGCATACCAATCTCTCAACAGCTCGTGGTCAGTGCCTTCTAGGGTTTCGAACCCCATCTATAGTAGGGTCAAGCTGTAGGGTCTCACACAGAGTGAGACATTCGTCAAGTAATATGTAGAATTAAGGGATATGATGCATTGGATGCAAAGGAATTAATTCATCGTGAAATGTTTGTGACAAAAGTTTTAAAATATATTAGATGTGGGAATTTTGCATATGATGCAAAAGAGAATTAAATATATCGTAAAATATTTACAAGCATATTTAATGTAATAAACATGAGAAAAAGGGTTACTTGGATAATGTGATCGTCCTGGTCTAAACGCAGGTTCAAACGGCATCCAAAATAGACTCCAAACCCGAAAGTTAGAGCCAAAACACCAATAAAGGCACATTGAAGGGCATTGCGGGTCGGGCGCGCCCGACCCGCAGGTGCAACCTATGCCCACTCAGACGGGCACGTGCACAACACATGCCTGCCTGAGTGGGCAGGCACCTGTGCCCGCCATGTGGGCTTGGGCATGCACTTGCGGGCGCTAGGGCCCGCTAGCAACAGGCGGAGCCCACCCGCTTTGTACGGGCGGGGCCCGCCCGACGCGCCCGCTGGTTGCATGTGCCCAGCTTAGTGCTGGGCATGTGCATTGCATGCACCAGCTGTGGTTACACACGTGGGGCCCATGTGTTGGGCTCGACGTATGGGGTTGCGAACCATGGCTGGTTTTGGCGGCTGCAGTTTGCGAAACTAAGTTTTTGGGGCACCATTAGAGACTCGTTTGAGGGGTCAAACGAACTTGGAATGGAGTGTCGTTTCTTCCTATGCGTTCACCATTCGACCTTCTTCGTAACGATGTGGATATCGTTCTTGGAGCTCAACGATGAGGGGGGATTCACTGAAGTTTTCCCTTCAGAAGGTTAAACTGAAAGTAAATTTTCTCCTCCAACGTGTTTAATCCCACATCGGAAGTTGTAAAAAGGGGAGGGGTCAGCCGCCTATATAAATAGGGACCTACCTCTCTCCTTGAAACTTGCACCAAGCTCCAGATCTGAGTAGCTCCATTAAACATGAGCAAGCTCGGATCTAAGCTTAAATAAATTATTCCCTCTTATCTCTAATTCTTCCATGTTCCTGATCGGGCTCTAGCAAAGCTACGAAGGAGTTCGGATCGGATCCGAAGTCTTGACGAATGGTCCACTCAAGGTGAAACTTTCTTTGGCGCATGGTTGGCTTGGCGACAAGGGTGTTGCTCGCCTTGGGACGCGGTTCGATTCGGGATGCGGTTCGGTTCGGGACGCGATTCGGCTCAGGAGAAGCGACGCGAGGAATTGCTTCAGAAATAAAGAAACGTTGCTGAAAATGATGCTTCATATTCTGCGGAAACGAAGTAAAAGGTATGTAGTTTAATTCATGCGTTTATAATTGCAACTGTTAGATAGATCTATCTATAGGGGTTGGTCGGACCCAACCTCGGGATAGTAGAGATTCTGGCTAGGGTTTAATCTTTAGGGCTTAAATTAAAACTAATTTAAGTTGTTTTTTCACTGCATATTTGATCTCGTCGTCCGTCTAACTTGGGCCGGATGTCGATTTTATAGCCATAAGGACCTAGAAAATCTTTCAGTCTATAGTTGGCATTTTGTTAAAATTATTTTTTTGCAGTTGGTCCTACAACTTGTTAACTAGCTCCCCACCAAATTTCAAGTCAAACCAACATCATTTGAGCCTCCATTCAAGCGTTTCAAAAATACCGCTACCGAAAATCGAACTGTCAGTGCAACATTTTTGAAACGCATGAACAGAGGCACAAATGGTGTTGGATTGACTTAAAATTTGGTGGGGAGCTAGTTAACAAGTTGTAAGACCAACTGCAAAAACACCATTTTAAAAAAAATCCTTTTTAACGCCCCAAATCGATGTCAGCGTAGGAAAAATTTCCTGCGCTGACAGCTCAGGCCCATATTCCTTATACACACACACACGTGCGCACGCACACACGTGCGTGCACATGCACGTGAGCGCGCGACAAGTAAGTGTGGATCTTTATTAAATCAGGATAAAATACAAATACAAAACTTCACAGCTGGATGTAGCCTACAGGATAGAAGGGGAGTGGGGAGAGGGTACTAGCGCCGTCACCAACTACTCCTAATAAACTACACGTGACCACTAGCGAGACAAAAAGAAGTATGTACAAATATTGTCATGTGTCTAGGAATCCCCAATTAAAGAAGGGAGTAATCGCTGAAGGATGATCACGCTCAATGTCACGGAGGGCGATAGTAACATCCGCTGCAATATCATCAAAAAGTGAAGTTTTACTTTTACCCCCACACACACACACACACACACACACACACTAGTATATACCCGTTCCCGTAGGGCACGGCTCAATTTAGATATTTCCCCCTCAAAATCTTAGTTCCCCCGAAAATGTGGGCACGATTCATTTTAGATATTCCACCCCTCAAAATCTTAGTTCCCCTGAAATTGTGTACATGATTCATTTTAGAAATTCCCCCTCAAAATCTTAGTTCCCCAATCAAAGTCTTAGTTTCCCAAAATTTAGGTCCCCTCAAGAGATTTTAGTTCTCACATTGTTTAATTACTCACAAAATTTTTAGTCACTGACAAAAATGTTAGTCCCCCAATATGTAGTTCGTTTCTAAATTTTTTTGTAAAGTTAGTTGCATTTCCCCCACATTTTTTAGACAAAATATTCTATAAAGATGGTAGCTAAAAACATGTTACAATATTAAGATACATGAACAAACAGAAAAATAGAGATGGACGTAAAAATTAGCCATGTCACCAAAACCTAGGAGTGCGGAAGTTGGCAGCATTGATCAGATTATGTGCATTAGCCATGTCACCACATTCTCCCCAATCACATCCAACCATGAAAACAATTGAAATTGGTGAAGTAAAAACACCATGCAAGCAACTATTAAAATTTACAATTCTAACATCAAAAAGTAGCACCTTAATAATGTTACACAACAGTAATGTAGATCCAGTTCTATTAGTCTAAGCCAAGTAGCACCATAATAATATTTACATTTGTTACATCAAAAATACATCTGTTACATCAAAGCTGTTAATACACAATCCATCATGGTTCAACATGAAACTTCCTCTTCATTACATTGTAAAAGAAATGCGTGTCAATCTCAATCCAACATCGTGTGTCATCTGGATGCACAATAACCTAGGTAAATTACAAACATAAATTGGCTAGAGAAATAAAGAAATATGTGATAATATTAATAATTTAAACTTAAAACGTTTTTACCTTATGCGGGGAGCATGAGTGGACGTGCTTTATTGACCCAATCAATCTCCTTAAGAATTAACTTCCAATTCTATAACACAAACGTATGTTGATATTCAATGAAAATGATATTGTGGAAATAAAATTCTAATATTTTTTTACCTCCATAACACATGTTTCTGGTGCATCAATATTCCCTATCACCTGTGCATCTACAATTCTTTTTACAACTTACTGAAAATAATAATAATAATAATAATTTACTAACTTAAAAAGTCTTAATATGAAAATGATAACTTATTTATTGGTCAGCATACCTTGTCCCACCAAATTATTATATAATCACGTAACTTGACAGCTATATTATTTTGAGCAAGTAACACAACCTATAAGAACAAAAAATATTAAGAAATCAAATGAAATGAAATAAAATATATAGTAAAAAGGTATGACTAAAGACTTACAGTTTTATACAAATCTGCAGCCACATGTATATAAAAATACAAACAAATATTTTAGCTAACCATTCATATTGAAAGATTTATATTGAAAGAAATAATAAGGCAAAAAATGATTTTTACAGAGGTTAAAAATATCTTACATTGCCAAATATAGTGATGCCAATCCACATTATGCAGCTAGGGGTTGTATGATAATGGTGTACCTGTATGGTAGACAACAGTCGATAAATAATTTTTTTAAAGAATGACTAAATGAATAAAATAAATAGAACTATTTACAAATAAATTTAAAAAACTAACTTACAATATTAATCATATATTGGAATTCATAGCAAAACATCTGGATAAACGATGTTTAATGTTTTATTTGAATCGGCTGAAGAAGGACTCATACACGATCAAAAGATGTGCACCGTAAAAGTGCCACATACAGATGTCCATGACTAAAAACTGGGGTCCGCAAATCAACTCCAACGAACTTTACAGATTGTCCCTGGGCTTTATTAATTGTCATGGCAGAAGTTACACGGACAGGAAACTGTCGTCTTGTCATATGAAATGGTAATGTTGTAGCCGATGGTGACAAAGATATTCTTGGAATAAACACAAAACTACCGGCTTTATCCCCATTTAAAATTTGAGCTTCAATGACACGTGATGCACATCTGACAACCATTAATCGAGTGCCATTACATAGCCCGTTTTTAGGTGCAATATTTCGTAATAAAATAATAGGACAACCCACCTTAAGATCACGTTTAAATTGTGGCAACCCAGGAAGATCCAAAGAGTTTATGTACTCAGTTGGATACCGATTTATAATGGTTGGGTCTGTTTCTTCATTTTCAGATAGGTTGTCTGCAGCTAGATACGTAATCTTTTGTCCCGGAAATATGTGTAATGCAGCAGCATTTATAAAAGCAACATCATCATTCCATGCAGACAGAATTATTCATTCAGTAAGGTATGCCGGAGTCACTGCACCCTCAATATCAAGCTGCAGATAAATTCGAAGTAATAACTCGTTTAAATCCTTGCACCTGAATATGTGAGAAGGAAGTTCTACCACTTCTGTAGGATTTGTACCAACCTAATACATATATATATAAAATTTCAGTTAAGGAATGGCTAAGATAAAAATAGTAAGTAAAATTAAATTAGGCATGAAATAAAATACCTCCAAAATAAATTTTGCAAAATTTGCATTCTCAATAGATGAGTTATTTAACCACATATTTTGATTCAGATCGTCTCAATGAGGTACCAACAATTTCTTTTCGAACCCCCTTTGGTATGACGGGCAAGGTTTGTCGGAAATCCCCATCAAGAACAACAGTAATACCACCAAATGCTCTGGTGTTATCACAAATATCTTGTAATGATCGATCCACTGCCTCAACACAATGCCGATGTTGCATAGGTACTTCATCCCATATTATAAGTTTTGCTTTTCTGAATAATTGAGCTTGCATGGATTGCTTGCTAAAATTACAAATTGAAGTATCATGCACATCTAACGGGATACGAAATGTGGAATGTGTAGTCCGGCCTCCGCTAAGCAGCAGTGCTGCAATACCGGATGATGCGACAATGATAACTATATTTCCAAGACTACGCAACATTGTGGCTAGTGCATTGTACAAAAAAGTCTTTCCAGTTCTAGCATAGCCGCTCAAGAAGAATGTAGTACCTTTATTTTCAAATACAGATGACGTAATTGCCGAGTAAGCATTGTGTTGTGCATCATTGAGGCAATCAATGTCTTTTTGAGCATCCATTTGTTTAGATTTATTTTTAAGTTCCTGATGTTCATACAACAATTTATTGCCAACAATTGCATTCCAATCTCCAGCAGGAAGTGACATTGGTGGAAAGTCAGATAGACACGTACCGTACTCCTCAAGCAATTCATTGATAAGGAATAATCCATAATCTTCAAGTTGGCATTGAGTTGGGGTAGAAATTGCAAATAAATTTTGTAATTTATGTGGAAGATCATCGCAAATGTGCATTGAAAATTCATTCCATAATGCTAAGGGGTCGATCGGCGAACATTCGATAAGAATAATACAAAACAGTCTTCGTAATTGATATCATGTTTTCATAATTGAAGCCTTGGAAAGACATTTTCTCCACTTGGAATCATCTTCAAGAAGACCTCTTGCAATACATGTTGCTTTGAATGTAGGGTACTCGATAGTATTGAATGTGCGTAAATTTTCCCACGATGTTGGCCCTTTAACAACTGTTAGTAGCATAGATAAAATCTCTCACTAGAATTAGGGGATGCAAAATACATTCTGCCAATTGTATATCCAGATTGTCTTGGAGTCCAGACCTTTGTTGACGAATGCCACATAAACTTTTGAGGAAATTCTTGATATGTGAGATCATGTGCAGACTCATGTAAAGCACAACATGTAAAAAATTCAGTCAAAGTTGTCTTATCATTTTCAGCCCTAGACCTTATTGCATCTACATCTTCATCTGGATCAAAAATAACACGGTGTTGCCCTGGTAAATGAAGTATCAATCTTTGAACTGACGGAATCTCTTGATGCAAAGGATGCTCAAATATTCGCCAAGCTGCCTCAGGTGATCCAATGTATCTTACATCAAGGTATTGTTGGATCTCATTTACTGCGCCCAACACCATTGTGGTCCGATCATGACCTTTATAAATATACTTATGAATGTACTTCACAAATCTTACCCCAGCTCAAACTTCGACATTAATGTGGCAGTTAAAGCACCTTGAGAAATACATGTTGTGCGGCACAACATCTCTGTTATCAACCTGATGCCCCCTTACAGTATATAGATGCCCATTACTACTACGGCGATAAATAGGATATCCATCACGATCCATGGTTATTGCATCTGCATAATTTTGAGGGTATTTCTTAGTACACTTACCATTTTCTATACATGAAGCATTTGCATTTCGAGCACCACATGGTCCATGTACCATACATTTTGACACAGTATCGAATAATGCAGGATCTTGAGCAGGATCAGGAAATTCAGCACAAACAATTCTATCCACTTGATCACATGTAATCGGGACCACGAAGAAAGAAAGGAGCATGCATATGTGGAAGACCTCGTTCCTGAAATTCAATTGTAAATACATGTGCTACTTTCTTTCCAAATACATTATTACCATCAATCTTCTTCATCAAAGCCTTTCTTTTTAACTCAAATACACGTGCGACTAAATCTGGACGGTCGGTAGCCTTTTGATTGGGCAGTAGAGCAGAAGTAATTTCTGGGTACTTTGGATTTGCAGTCATGGTAAGAAAAATATCCGGGTGCTGGTTATAACGTATGATAGCCATTGAGTCTTGAAAGATTTCAAACATGTGACGTGCACTGCCAGTGAAAGATGATGGAAGTATCATGCGCTGTCTAATTTGGTCACATCTGGCATATGCATCGATATCTGCAAGACCCTGATAGAGCTCTGAGCGGAGTTTTCGCTGATTAAGTTTGATGAATGTCAAACGATGTTGCTCAATTGCTACCCAAGCATCAACTATGAACTCTTGGAATAATTTTCCAGCTCTCAAAATTGAAGAATAATCGTTCTGTCTTTCAAACAGACGGTAGCTATAAAACTTACACATGGTAAGGCGTCTACTTGAGGATATGTTTTGAACTGGATCCCACTGCTTCAACTCAGGTTCACATCCAAGCTGACCATCAGGAAATAATAAGACGTAGTGTAATGGTAAGTATGCAGGATGAGTCTCATTGATTTGCATTAAGTAATGATTTCCTTGAAGGTGTAAAACTATATCTCGCATCCCGGAAGGTCGATAGCCATCTCCATGTAAAATTACCGCAATCTCATATATGGTTGGAAGGTTATAACAACGACGATCCTTGTTTGAATTGTAATGCAGATATACAGGAAGATCATGACTGCACAAATCTGCTTGAGATAAAACAGAATAAGCCTGACAATATAGTTTGATGAATGGATTTATGCCCGATAGACAATTTTGAATAATTTGTAAGACATCCTTGCTCAAATGTGGATTTCTATTACTTCGGAACACCATAGCAGAATCCGGATCATATATGTAAAGTTGACAATAACTTGCTATTTGATCCGGTTGGGGGCAGAAGTAATCCTGTTCGATGGAGTAATTCTCCATGAATAGTAAATATGTTCGGGCATGTGCCAGCAATCAATCTTTGATCCATTGTCACACCAAGGCTGGTAAATGCATTAGCTGCATTATACTCCCGAGTATACATTTGAAATGATGTTGATGCCTCACTGTCACCATCATATAATTCTCGAAGTGCTGGAGGGGGTTCATTAAGTTTCGGCAATTTTACTTTTCCTTGCAAACAACATGTTCCAAAAAGATGTGTTCTCAAAGTTGACTTCGACAACTGTTTATCCAACCAGTGTAAGGCTGAGCAATGAGGGCATGGAATGTTCATTAATCCAAGATAGTGCCGACCAAAATCAACCTGAGTTGGTGGACCAGAGCCATGCTGAGTTGACCGACATCGGAAGATCGAGGATGAGCCATCGTCTTCTTGTTCAACTGGAGAAGTTGTTAATCCAGGTGTTATTTGAGGTATACAAATAGGAGTCATATATCGAGATATGTTTCGTTGAGCTTTTTCTCATTCTCTCCTTTGACATTGAGCTAAACATCTAGCCAAAATAAAACCATAATTAAATAAAATTAAGTTACAATAAAGTAGATTAGATTTTTTGAATAATAACCTGGCAGATGGTTCATCATCTTCAGCACATATCGTATCGGTGTGCGAGGCTGAGACCTCATCTTCATGTTCAATAGGAGAAGTTGGTACTACATATGTGCTTTGAGGCATATCGAGGATACTGGTAGGAGTTATATATCGAGATGTGTTTCCTTGAATTTGTTCTCGATCTCTCCTTTTGCGTTGAGCTAAAGGCCTATCCAAATTTAAACACAAAAATAAACACAAATAAAATACATGGGAGGAGAAAAGATTTTATGTACAGTCGGGTTGATAATGACCTGACAGATGGTCCATGAATTTGTCCGGAAATCATATCATTACGCGAGGCCGAGACATCATCTTCTTGTTCAACCGGAGAAGTTGTCACGGTTGGTGTTATTTGAGGTATATCAAGTACACCGTCAGAAGTCAGAGCGTGAGATATGTTTCGTTGTTCTTGTTCACGTTCTTGTTCTCTCCTTTTGCGTTGAGCTAAAGCCCTATCCAAATTTAAACACAAAAATAAACACAAATAAAATACATGGGAGGAGAAAAGATTTTATGTACAGTCGGGTTGATAATGACCTGACAGATGGTCCAGGAACTTGTCCGGAAATCATATCGTTACGCGAGGCTGAGACAACATCTTCTTGTTCAACCGGAGAAGTTGTCACGGTTGGTGTTATATGAGGTATATCAAGTACACCGTCAGAAGTCAGAGCATGAGATATGTTTCGTTGTTCTTGTTCACGTTCTCGTTCTCTCCTTTTGCGTTGAGCTAAAGCCCTATCCAAATTAAAAAAAAAATAAAAACAAATAAAATACATGTGAGGATAGATTTTATGTACAGTCGGGTTAGTAATGACCTGACAGATGGTCCAGGAACATGTCTGGAAATCATATCGTTACGCGAGGCTGAGACATCATCTTCTTGTTCAACCGGAGAAGTTGTCACGGCTGGTATTATTTGAGATATATCAAGTACACTGTCAGAAGTCAGAGCGTGAGATATGTTTCGTTGTTCTCGTTCTCGTTCTCTCCTTTTGTGTTGAGCTAAAGCCCTAGGTACAATTAAACCAAAAAATAAATACAAATAAAATACATGGGAGGAGAAAAGATTATATGTACAGTCGGGTGGATAATAACCTGACAGATGGTCCAGGTACTTGTCCTGAAATCATATCGTTACGCGAGGCTGAGACATCATCTTCTTGTTCAACCGGAGGAGTTGTCACAGCTGGTATTATTTGAGGTATATCTAGTACACTGTCAGACGTTCGAGCGTGAGAGATGTTTCTTTGTTCTTGTTCACGTTCTCGTTCTACTGCGTTGAGCTAAAGCCCTATCCAAATTAAACCCAAACTAATTACAATTAAAATACATTAGCATATATTAAATGTTTGGCACAATCAAGTGGATAATAACCTGGCTAATGGTTCATCATCTTGTTCAAAAATTGTTTCATTATGATTCCTTTTATGTTGCCATTGTCGCAAGGGTGAAATGCGACGAACACTTGGTAGTGAAGAACTAATCATAGGCTCAGTAAGAGTGCTATGTTGTTCTTGTCCTTTTTGTGAGGCTGGTAAGTCACTATCAACCGATGCCTAAATTGAGTGCATGGTATGAGCGTGATTAATGATGGTAAATCAAGCATGTAATACATTAGTTTATACTAACAAATTCCATACCGTTCGCATGTTAGTGTGAAGCAAATGTGAATGATAAAATCTTTAGGCTGGTCAAAGAATGCCAACGTACAACTGAATCATTTAAACTTAGTGTTAAAAGAATATTACATTCCAAATGGTAACCAACTGAGTCATTGAAATTCGTTACATGAAATTTCTAATATCCAAAAATACTGGCAATTTCTAAATAGCATAACCAAAATGGATATTACAAGGCATTTTTCTACTAACCTTGACTTAATTTGTTGTCTAAACATTTCTAAAAATAGCAAGCATTAAAGCTAAATAGCATAAGTAGCATATGCATATGCATATGACAGGATGCATAGCATCAATTTTTTTAAGTCTAACATGCCAAATATCATAGCATCAATACGTCTGGAAACCCAAAAATTTGGTTGACAATTTTTTTCGAGGCTTGATAGTAAATTGGGTATCAAAAAATATTCAAATATCAAAAATCAGTTTGAAACTGGAACTGGATTTAGCATCAATTGGAACTTAACTTTTCTATTGGAACAAGAACTGAACTTTTCATCAATATTGGAACTCTAATGCAATTTCAACATGAGCATTGATATGAATCTCATTTTTACACTGGAATGAATGCTCATTCATATCAATTTTTAGCATTTACACTGGAATTAAACTTACACTTGAATGCTCATTCTTCACAGTACAATATTAAGCATTCATATCAATATTAAGCATTCAGTCCAATGTTCATTCTTCATTGGAATTGATATCAAACTTACATCTAATTTGAGTATCCTGTTAAGTGGCAAACAAAATAAATCATATACATTTGAGTCCATGGCTATTTCCAATAATAACTTTCAAGTGTCCTGTCAAATTAATGTGATCATATACATTGCTAACCAATAGTGTACTGTCCAAGATTTTGAACAGGACACTTGAATGTCTAACCATGATAGTCATTTAAGTATGATATCATGCAATTCAACTGAAATTGCATGTTTTTAAGTCATTTAACCATGCTATCTACCCATGAAAACCAAGTGTCATGTTCAGAAGATTGGTTATATATTCAGAATATATAATCAATAGCTCAATTTCAGAATATACATCGAATTTACCATGATATCTAACCATGATAACCAAGTGTCCTGTTCAAAATCTTGGTTATATATTCAGAATAGATAACCAATAGCTCAATTTCAGAATATACATCCAATTTAGATATGAGCTCATACTTGATTTTGAAATTAACCAAGTGTCATGTCCAATTTCAGAATATATAACCAATAGCTCATATTTGAATGTCTAACCATGATAACCAATTTCATGCAATGTCTAACCATGACAGTCATTTAAGTTGAATGTCTAACCATGATATCATGCAATTTCAATCATTTAAGTATAAAAAACATGCAATTTAAGTATGAGCAAAAGCAATTCATAACCAATGCATACTTCAGTTTCATATGCTCATTTCATACTTTTGTTCATATGCTCAAATCTATTCATTAGCAAAAATCTATTCATAAGGTACAGAAGATGAGAGCAAAATTCCTAAATGAATGAAAATAGGATTTCATTTCAAAGGACAAAATTTCATAACCAATTAGTCAGCAAGCTCATCCATTCATATATCCTGTTGAATGAGCTTGCTAGTTTGTTGAGCTTGCAATTCAACATGATAAAATTTTGCCAGCTCATCCATTGCAAAATAGCAAGCTCATTCCTATTTATTCAAATTGAAATAAATACCAAATTTTGAATACCAAGCTTCAATTTAAATACCAAGCTTCTATTGAATTGCTTAGAGAATACTGGAGTAACATAATGTGAGTATCCAAAATACAATTCTATCCAAAATTCAGTTTGCAGTTGCAATCCAAAATTGAATATCCAAAATTCAATTTGGTATTTTGGATATTTAAATACCAAATGTGAGCTTGCAATTCTATTTAAATACCAAGCTTGCAATTCAGAAGCTTGCTATTTAAATACCAAATCCAGTTCATATTCAGAAGCAAATATCAGCTTGATTTAGCATTTCATGTCCAGATTTTGGTATTTTAGCATTCACTGACTATGAAATTGGATATTCAGACTATGAAATGCAAAATAGCAAAATAGCAAGCTCATTTCATATTCAAACTGGATATATTCAAATTGATAACAATACATTCACTGATAACCAATACATTCATTGATAGTATCAGCTTGATTTAGCATATAGTATAGCACCAAAATTGATAACCAATCAAAAAAAAATACCAATCTCTGAAATGCAATTTTTGAGATTAACTCTCAGCGACAATATCAAAAAATGTTTCATATATCCCTCAAAATGTTTCATGCACCTCAAACCTATTATGAAACTGATTCATATATCTCACCTATTTTTGCAAACAACTCCATGTTTTTTTTGCAACTATCAGTGAATTCTCACCTATATATTCCATTGCATAACAACTGAAATTGCTTGTTTTTAGCAAGCTCCATGTTTTAATTATATATTCTCTCCATGTTTCAGCAAGCACATGGACAAAGTTTCACCTATATAGTCATTAGCTCCATGTTTCAATTATTCAGCAAGCTCATCCAGCAAGCTCATCCAGCAAGCTCATCCATTCCATGTTTTTTGCAACTATCAGTGAATTCTCACCAATGATATCATCCATTCCTATGAGTTAATCTCAAAATTTTGATATTGTCTGAAAAAATAGATATTCTAAAGTTGCAATTTAATATCATTCATTGAAATTTGATATTGACTGATAATTTGAGAATGGACTGAAATTTGATATCATTCATTGAAATGGACTGAAATTTGATACCAATCTCTGAAATGCAAACAATCTCTGAAATGCAAATTTCAGTCCATTCTCAAAATTGATAGCCAATCAAAAAAATAGATATATCAATCTCAAACTCACATAGCTGTTTGAGAACTTTTTTCATTCAAACTCAAACAGCTATGCAAATTTCAGTCCATTTGATATCATTCATTCAATTTGATATCATAGGTTGTTTGAGAGTTTGCTAATGAGAATGGACTGAAATTTGATACCAATCTCTGAAATGCAAACAATCTCTGAAATGAAAATTTCAGTCCATTCTCAAAATTGATAACCAATCAAAAAAATAGTATATCAATATCAAACTCACATAGCTGTTTGAGAACTTTTCTATTTGCTAATGAATATAAAAAAAGGTCTAATACCAGACTCACATTGCTTCTATTATCCTGTCAATATCAAACTCACATAGCTAATGGATAATTCCAATATCAAATCGCATAGCTAATGGATAATTCCAATATCAAACTCACATAGCTCATTAGTTGGTTGAATTTCAGAAGAGCTTTCATTTTTAATACTGCATTGGATAAGAGTTATTGAAACTTTTTAGAATATTGCATGTGCCATTTGGTTTCATGTTAATACTGCATTGGCTAAGAGTTATTGAATTGCAGAAGAGATTTCATGTTAAGTTCAGGACATCAAGCTTGATAAGTTTTGACTGAAGGAAAATGAAAAAAATTTGGTATAAGAATGTTTTGAACCAAATTTCAAGCATGTGCTATTTAGAAACTGTGTAATGTCAATAATACATGGAATTTGTCATGCAAGATTGATGTATTTTCAATAAATTTTCAAACTATTGAGGAGGACTGATGAGAAATACCTTGGCCGGCAAGCTTGATGTATTTTCAAAGCAAAGTGGTGAGTTCTTCAGAAAATGGCAAAAGTTTCTCAGTTAGTGGAGGGTGCTATCCATGATTAATTTGTCCTGCAAATATTTAAACCAAAATCATGTAATTGCTATTGAATTGCAATTCAAGCATTCAACCTAAAATGAAATTGAAATTGAAACTAAATTGCAATTCAATGAGAAACTAAACCTGCAAAATGGAAATTGCTATTGAAATTCAGTTCAATATTGTACTGCTATTCTTAGCATTGACTGAAATATTGAATTGCATCGTGCTAGTCATCTTAGTCAACTTAGCAATATTGAATTCAATACTTGCTAGTCATCTTAGTCATCTTAGCAATTCAATATTTCAGGCATGCTGTCAAAAGCAGATTGATATTCAATCACTACCACATAACATCATATTTGTAGCAGTTATAGTAGTAGCAGTTCCAAAAACCGCTACTAATATCCCGTTTATAGCGGTTGCGAACCGCTACAAAAAAAATCCTCCACTAAAAAACCAGCGGGAAGAACAAGCAAAGTGGCGGGAGTAAATAATTTCATTAGTAGCGGGTTGGAACCGTTAAAACAGGAGCCTGAGTAATTAATTAGAAAAATAAATCCAATTAGAGGAAGAAAACGAAATTAACATTTGTTAAGTTTACGTTGTAGCGGTTTTGAACCGCTACTAAACGAAAAGGGAAACGGCGCGAAGCCCTAGCAATCTGGCGGGGGGATTTTTCTACGGAAATAATTTCATTTTATTGCAGTTTGGAACCGCTATAGAACTATGTATTAATTTATTACTTTTTTAGCGGTTTCGAACCGTTAAAACGCACTTTGTAGCGGGTCAAAACCGCTATTAAATGACTAGTTGTAGCAGTTACGAACAGCTATAACGAACTAAAAAAATAAGAATATATTTATTATTTGTAGCGATTTAGAACCGCGACAAGCCTATTATTAGCGGGTCGGAACCGCTCCTAAATCCACCCAAATTACCTTGGGATCATCGCCCAGCTTTTTTTGTTTTCTGATTTCGTCCGCATAAATCACCGAACATCGGCAAAAATCACCTTGGTTTTGATTTCGTTCTCACAAATCAAAAATCACATCGATGAATTTTCTTTCTCAAGTCGTAAAATTTGTTCTAAAAAATTTGATCTTTGATTTCTTCGACGAATCGCATCGACAAATCCCTCCGTGTTCTTAAAATTTTGATCTTTGAGTTCTTCGACGAATCCCATCGACAAATCCCTCCGTGCTCTCAAAAATTCGCTCTTCGATTTCTTCAAGCTGATCTCAAATCCGGGAGACGTAGTTTCGAGTTTCTTCGATTACGTTCGAGTTTTCTTTGATTTCTTTGAGCAGATTGCAAATCTGAGTCACCTAGTCTGCAAATCCTCTTAGGTATGTGAATGGTTCCCAAGTTCAATTTATGTTGGGTATTTGTTATCTTGTTCAATTTGGTAATGGCTATGTGATGATTTGTTGACTAGATAATCTATAATTTGTGTTGTGATGTTTGATCCTTGTTAATGGGGATTTTTTATTTTTTTGTTTGCTGTGATGTATTAGAGGAAATTGTTGATGCAATTGTTTGAAATTTTTTATTTGCTGTGATTTTTTATTTTTTTGTTTGCATGCACACTTGTTCATTTCTCTCTGCTCAAATATGCATGCAATTGTTTGAAATTGTTGATTTTCCCAACATCGATTTGTCTGTGAACTAAACATCATGTGTTGGTTCCATTATATTTTGCTTTAATAGAGCTATATTGCTATTGTCTTCTTTCCATGTGATATATTTTTGAGTTTCAAGAACCAGGCATGTGTTTTTCCAGATAGACAAAATCAGGCCTGTGTTTTATCATGCCCCGGCCAATTGGTTTTCCATTTACTTTTTTTCGTGTTGCCTTTAGTTGCAAGATTTATGATGTCGTGTTAGCCATCTAGCTGCCCATTGTTGTCCTTGGTTGCATTGTTAAAATCACAGCTATTGAAAAGTCTAATTTTCTTTTCATTAAACAGTGTGCTTAATTAAATTCTACGCCATATTAAGGAAGTTAAAACACCTGGGCAAGAATTGAATAGGATATTCAGACTAAATGAAACAAAATGCTAAATGAAACAATGTGCTTAATTAAATTCTACGTCATAGTAGACTAAATGAAACAAAATGCTAGAGAAAAAAAATTTCAGGATCAATTACATGTGGAGTTCTTTGTGTGATCCAATAGGATATTCAGAAGAATTACTCTCTTTCTGATTGTGATGAATTCACATCCTACGGTTTCATTGCTACCATCAGCAAACCATAAAAATTCCATTGATTATGAATCTTTAATACAAGCCCATTTTTATTCTTCTTTCTTAATTAATTACCACATCTTTTGAGTCTTCAAAATAACCAGGTAGCATGCATGCTCCCATGACCAACAAGTAGCTGTGAATAAATAGCAGAAGAACTCAATTACCCCCCTTTCCGTTTTTCCTTTCATTCAAACTATTCCATATTTCTTTGCTTATTTTATTTATTGTGAATGGTAAAACTTTGTGCCACTAACCAAACACTTAATACACCTCATTACTAATTCCTTACATATTTAGTGGTAATAAGTTGGTGACAGATATTTTTTATGTGAAGGAAGCTTTCTGATTGCATGGGCAACTGTTTTATTTAATGATTATAAGCCTTCATGAAATTGTACGTGGGTGAGAGCCCCTTTTGTACAATCCTCAATATTCCTCTTATTCCTTGTGAAATATTGCAAGACTATATGTATGGCACGCAATTGGCATCTTGATCAAGATTATCTTGTTTTGAATGATGCTGATTTCTACTAAATTTTCATGATTATATTGATTTGAACGATGTTGGTTTCTACTAAATTTTTTAACGCATTGTTGAAGCATTACACGTCATGGGTTTTAGCATTTTAGAGTTAAAATCAATGTCGATAAATCTGGGATAGCAAAATTTGGAATCTATTGTGTGTTAATTTTTCTACTACTTTTATTTCCTTTTTCCTTATTTGGAAGGAAGCTCCAGTAATGCTTTTTTGGTTGGAGACAAAACATCCATATGATGATATTTTTCCTTGTTGGAACAAAGAAACTATGCCTTGAAAAAATATTTTATTAATCTTTATATGGCAGCTGACACACAAACATCATATGCCATGAAAAAATAGTTTCTTAACATTTACATGGTAGCTGACACGCGCGCACACACACACACACCCAATTTGAGTACCAAGTCCATTTCTAGGTTTTTCTTAGTTAAGTATACATCAAGGATGCAAAATAAATCAGAAATAACAAAGATTTGCCGCCATTTGAGTACTAAGTCCAGAATAATCTCTAAACTCGTTTGTAATGGTAAAATCGACTTTGTGTGCTTCATGGGGTTTGATGGATTTAACGGTGTTTGGCTTTTCCCTTTTTTCTAAGCTCAATGAATGATTGTTTTATTGACAATAATCAACGAGTTATACATATTTTTAATGATTAGTTGAGAGCTAATTAAGAAACAAATAATTAGGGAAGTAGGCTGACCAATTATTTTTTGCTCTAAAAACAACTATTAAGTTTTTTTTTTTTTTTTTTTGGGGGGGGGGCAATACTAACATAAAATGAGATTGCATCTTATTTGATGCTTATACGAATATCTATTGTTTTTGTTTGTGATTGAGGACAAAAGATTTTTGTTAATCCTAATAACACTAATTAGTTTTTTCTTGTATGAAGGATGGATAAGTCTTGGATTCAACAACCAAAAGGTTCTCATGAATACTTAGTAGGAGTGAGTGCATTCTTGGATTTTGCTTTTGAGCACAAGGCTATTCGTGGGAAAATTTTGTGTCCATGTGAACATTGCAAAATTTTAAAGTCTGGCACGAGGGACGAATGTTTCGAACATTTACTCCTCACCTATTTTCCAAGAAATTACACCTTCTGGGATTCACATGGAGAGGTGGTAACATCTAGTAATGTCGAACAAGTGGCTTCAGGATCGCATCTTAGAAGGGAAACAGCTTTCCCAGCAGGAGATTCGATACGAGAAATGGTATACGATGCCTTTAGATGGGGAATGAATAGTCAAGAGATGATTGAATCGGTCGTTGATGGGGACGCAGGTGTGTCAAATACTGATAGAGAGTCAAGTGGTGGTAATGCCAGGGAGTTTTATGACTTGCTGAAAGATAACGAATAGCCATTATACGATGGCTGCACCAAATTCTCAAAACTCTCATTTCTAATCAAGTTATATCACATCAAGTGTCTGTGTGGTGTTAGTGACAAGGCTATGGATATGGTTTTTAAATTGTTGCTTGATGCATTCTCATTTGCAAATATCCCTCCATCTAATTACGATGCGAAGAAGATCATTAACATACTTGGTCTTAAGTATCAAAAAATACATGCATGTCCTAATGATTGCATGCTATATTGGGGGCCGGATGCAGATAGAGAAAATTGCAAAGAATGTGAGGTGTCTAGGTGGAAGAAAAACTCTAAGAAGAAAAAACAGCCCGTAAAGGTATTACGCTACTTTCCCCTAAAATCTAGGTTACAAAGGTTGTTTATGTCTTCTAAAACTGCTGAGACTATGCGGTGGCACGCAAGTGAACCTACGGTTGATGATATGATGCGACATCCAAGGGATTCTGAAGCTTGGAAACATTTTGATTCCATGCATACTGAATTTGCTTCTGAGAAACGTAATGTTTGACTTGCATTAGGTACTGACGGTTTCAATCCATTTGGGAATTTAAGCACAAGTTATAGTATTTGGCCAGTTATTTTGATCCCATACAATAGTCCCCCGTGGATGTGCATGAAGTCAACTGAATTCATTGTTTCTATGTTGATTCCTGGAAAGAAAATGCCTGGAAATAATATTGATATGTATTTGCAACCTTTAATTGCTGAGTTGAAAGAATTGTGGGAAAATGGGGTTGAGACATATGATGCATATAAAAATGAGGTGTTTGTGCTGAAGGCAGCTCTATTGTGGACCATTAGTGACTTCCCAGTGCTTGGAAATATTTCAGGTTGGAATACATATACTGGTTATGCTTGTCCCTCATGTAATTTTGATCAAATTCCACTTTATTTGGGTTGTAGTAGGAAGTGGTGTTTCATGGGTCATCGTCGATTTTTAAGGCAATGCCACAAGTTTCGGTTGAATCGTCTTCGTTTTGATGGACATATAGAAGATAGGGATCCGCCTACATTGTTATCTGGGTTTGAGATTTTGAATCAAACGGAGAATATAGAGTTTTCATTTGGAAAACATTCATCAACTAGTAGTACTACTGAAAGCAGAACGCGGAAGAGAGCAAATATTGATCAAGCTTCAAAGCAATGGAAAAAGAGAAGTATATTTTTCCAACTTCCATATTGGGAGTCTAATTTATTGCGTCATAATCTTGATGTGATGCATATTGAGAAGAATGTATGTGATAATGTGTTGTTCACATTGATAAATGACAGAGGAAAAAGGAAAGATCATTTAGAGGCTTGAAAAGACTTGCAAAAATTGGGTATTAAAAAGGAACTCTGGCCAAAAGAGGATGGAAAATCTTGTCCAGCAGCATTGTTCACAATGAAAAGGCAAGAGATTGACACATTTCTTGAGACTTTGAAATGTGTCATTGTGCCAGATGGTTACTCAAGTGATTTTTCTAGATGCATTGACCTTGTGCAACGTAGAGTATTTGGACTGAAGAGCCATGATTCCCACATCCTTATGCAGGAGTTGTTGCCTCTGGCTATTAGAAACATTTTACCTCGTGCGGTGTCTTCTGTGTTGGTTGATTTAGGTTACTTCTTCAAACAATTGTGTTCTAAGGTTGTCAATCCTGTTGAATTGAGCAAGCATCAAGAACGAATTGCGCTGACCTTGTGCCATATGGAGATGTTGTTGTCACCGTCATTCTTCACAGTTATGGTGCATCTAACAATTCATTTGATTGATGAAGTTAGACTTGGAGGTCCTGTACATTATCGATGGATGTATCCTATGGAAATGTATGTTTCATATGCAAACCATTGATTTTTTTGGTTTAATTACTTTGTTCAGACACTTATCCACTAATGTGAATGTAGGTTTTTAGGAAAATTGAAACAATTTGTTCGCAATAGAGCCCAACCCGATGGCTCGATTGCTGAGGGATGGCTTTCTGAAGAATGTATGACCTTTTGTTCGAGGTACTTGGAGGATGATATTAAGACTAGATTCAATAGTAAGCAGCGCATAGATGATGACCCTATGCTGCCTGAAGCAAGTTTATCCATGTTTCCACCATTGGGTAAACCAGTTGGAGACGGTACCCTTGCTAGATTAAGTGACATAGAACTCCTGCAAGCACATCGCCACATATTGATTAATTGCCCTCAAGTAGAAGATTTTATTAGGTAAGTAAGACATTGATCTATTTTAATTTTATTATAGTAGATCATGACAAATCATTTTGATGTTTTCATCTCTAAATGTATAGTCGGTTTCGACGCAACATGACGATGAAAATGAGGAGTCGTAAAAGAAATGTGAGTTCCAATGAAATAGAGAAGGAAGTCCATCGCAACGTTGTCCAGGCGTTTAAGATCTATGTGAGTACGACTTTCTGTCTATTGCAAGGTTATTAAAGGAATTATTTGCAAGTTATTGACGTTGTGACGTTGTTTGTAATGTTTTCATAGATTAATGATAATCCCAGAGATCAAACTTCAAAGGAACTTCTAGCACTTGCACAAGGACCATTGAGACAAGCAAGAAAATTTACTGCTTATAATGTGAATGGGTTCAAGTTTCGAACTATTGATCGAGAGAAGAACTTGAAAACTCAAAATAGTGGTGTGTTTTGTAACTTTGGAACTAAGAGCTATGCAAGCACACGTGTCAATAGGCCAATAGAGGGTACAGTACCATATTACGGTAAACTAGTCGATATATTTGAGCTTAATTACCATGATATTTTTCATGTAACTGTATTTAAGTGTGCATGGGCCAATACCATGAACCAAAGGTTTATTAGAGTAGATGATTTTGGGTTCACATCAGTAAACTTCTCTCACTTGATTCACTCTGGTGATCACGAGGATGATGAACCATTCATTTAAGCCGCCGAGGCTCAATTAGTATTTTATGTAGAGGACAAAGCTGATAAAGGGTGGAGTATTCCTATTCATGTAAAACCAAGAGACTTATACGATATGGGTGAAGAGGATGCTAGCTCGACTTATGATAACGAGATTAACCAAGCTCAAATTTCAGATGCGGTATTTCCAGATGATGATTCGCTGTTTGTTGCAAGGGCCGATGTTACTGCAGAGTTTGAGTAGTGATGATATTATTTGTATACTGTTGCATTAATTTTTGTATTGATAGTTGTAATGATCTTGTAATTTACTTGCAATGGAAGAAGGTATGTTTCTAATCGATTTTACCTCATAATATATGATCCTAATTGATTCCATCTTGTAATTAGCATGTGTACAAGTTTTAAATTTTGATGATCATGCTCTTAAGACTGTAACAATATGAAGTGCCATGATTGTAATTTGGAAATAGTTGCTCTCTTAGTTTTTGATTCATGGTAATAGTGCCATGCATGCAGTTTTTTATATACTGCAGATACGTTATAGATACATGCAGGGGTTTAAAGGAGAAGAAGTCATACATCCATGTGCATCTCCTCAAAGAATCCTTTGGTAACTTGCATGCCTTCCTAGAAAACTGGTTTCTTTTTTATCTAAAAGAGTAATCATATTTTATAATTGAAGTAATCTAGTTTCTTTTTTTAAAAAATACATATGAAAAAGGGAACCTTGAATTTGTGTTAGAACCTAGAATTTCTGTTTAATGAACCATACATTGTGTTGGTGCTAAACTAGGATTGCTGCAGGTACGTTTACAAATCATATTCTGTGAAGGGTTGCCACATATGATGCTTTGGACTTAGATGGATGTGATTATGTATTAAAACAGAAGACATCTTATAATTGTCCAGCAATCAAGCGTTTTTGGAAGTTGCATAGCCTTTTTGTTATCTAACTTTGCATTATGTTTTATGCATTATCTTATAATCCTCCAGAGATAGCAGTCAAACATCTTATATGCTTTGTTTCTAACTTATGCGAATTAGATTATTTCCAGTTTCATGAGAATACAGTTGTATTCCTATTTGGCATGGAATGATAACTATTTATTTATTCAGAGTGTTAATTTATGTTGCATATCTTGCATATGGCAAGTTGAATGTGTGTTGTTTCTCTGGTCTATTCTGAACAATGTGTACAAATTTATGTTACCAATTGTCTTCATCTCCCTAGCTGGTTTAGCCTAAATAAATTATTTGCAAATTCCCATTATTTCTAAATAGATTTACATAGGAAGGAAAAATATAATATAAAAAAGAAATTCTCATCCAACTAGCTTCTTTGCTGATTGGTATCATCTGACATGGACGCACAAATATAGCTTTCAAAAAATCCAGTTGCAGTTTTTAGAGAAGAGAAAAAATGCCACTAGGCATCTAATTCCTATATAATTGCTTAGTTATACAGAAACTTCAAGCTGCTTCTTTTCCCTTTTGTTTATTTTCTAAACTGTCTTGGAATTCTGATGATTTGGGTCCTGTCTGTGATATGAAATTTTGAGTTGCTATAATTATTATGTTTTGGCAATTTTGTTTTAGTTATGGCCTCTGTTAGTGATATATTGAGAGGTAAACCATTATTAAAGTAATTTTTTTGGCCCTGAGGGAGAGATATATATACCAGTTGATGATCTTATTTATTTATCATTAAAGTAATTTTTTCAGAAGCACGTGAATGGGTCTGCATACAAGGGTTTCCTTTAATTGAATGTTTGGTTATTGAAATTGGCATCATGATAATGAGTTGTTCAAAAATTTGAACTGGATATTTTCTTTGTTAAGAGGGCATGTATGTTTTGTAATGTAATATAATCTATTTGATATGGATGATATCTTTTTCATTAACTCGCAATATCCTTTTAATGGATTTACGCTCACAACATACATAGTTCTCATATTGAATGTAGCCTCTTACTCTTCTTTCCTGCTTTGTCATCTTATTTGAATTATGTTGGGGAGATCTTTTGTTTATTATTTCTTAAGAGTTGAAAACATGTATCTGTTGGGAAATAGCTACTATTCTATGATTTGAAATATCTCACATTCTATAGCATGTTACAAGCGCCATGTTTCCAATTTTTTACTTTCTACTACTGTGCAGCACTTATTAGTGCCTCTATGTGTATTTGTCCCATAATCATTCTACTCTTGTCATAATTTTCCGCATTATGACATACAATTCTTTATTATTCTAGTATGACTATTCTATGTATATTCGGCCAAGCATAATTTTCTGTCAAGTTTGCTCCATTTGGCAATCTGATTATATAATGTACAGATAGAATGTGAAACCAAAGTTGTGCTCTTTCTATATTTGTAAACAACATACTTAAATACACCCAGATGAATTGAATGAAAAGATGGCATGCACTCTGTTTACAGTGCAAATCATTTGTCTTCATTTAAATTACATTGATATCAAAATCTAATTTGTTCTTAAATTCTAGCTAACTCATCTTACCAAAAATATTCTAAAGGTTGCCTTGGCCATGTTCAATTTTTATAAATTTTCTCTCAAATTACAACCAAAATAATAAAGCATTTGCCCTACTTGAATCCTATTTTTCCATTTTGGTTGGGTTTTCTGGTGATCATTCCCCATGTCAGACTAATATGTGTAGTGTCATTATGTTTGCTTTTTTATCCCCTTAGTCAAAGTTCATTTTGTACCATTTGCATTTTGTTGCTCGTTATTATAGAATTATCACTTTCAGCTGGTATTGCAAGCTGATATTCATGTATACAATCAGACAGTGCCTTTCTCAGAATTTTCTTGTTATGTTAGATGCCTTGAACAATGAATCCAAATGATACCTTTCCAATCTGAATGGTGTTATGAAACCTCACTCATCACAAGCAGTGGACTATTTTTTTTGGTGAGAAGCAGTGGACTCTTTGTCTTTACGATGGGTTCTCATTTTGAAAATATTGATGATATATTAGTGCGATAATAACAACCACAAAGCCAGTACCTAATTAAATTTATGCTGCCCTCGGGTATCTATTTAATACGACGCTCAACTTCTATCTTAGTATTTCTTTTTATTTTATTCTTTTTGTTCTTACTGAAGATATCATGAAATATAGAATGATTGAATCAACACAGCGTGTTGGACCTATACACATCTTTTAAGTGGTTTATAGTAGTTATCACTTGTAACTCGTTTAATTTGTGAATTTAACACAGAAACATATGGCATCAGAAGATAGCAGTTCAGGACGCAAGCGCAAGAGAGGAGCTTCGTCTGTGTATAGGTCCACGGGGATGTGTGAGCTTATAGGTCTGGTTTAAATTCATGTTATGATTATAAAAGTTTTACATCTTGAATATAATTAATGATCTTAATTATGCAGATGTTTCTAATCCTGAAAATCCTCAAAAGTGTGGCTCAATGGTTTTGAAAAATGCGAGGGACGTTCATGATATGGTCTCCTTCCACAAGAGGGTAGTGCACACTTTTAAACCAAGTGGTCCTGGTATTATAGGAGAGTGTGTTAAGCCACTCCACTCTATTTTGAGGGAGGTGATATCAAATAGTGAACATTATCCTGTGGGTGTAAATGATTGGACGGTAATACCCCTGGAGATCAAAGATAATGCTATCCAAAATCAAGTTTTGGTATGATTTCGTGAGACAAATGGGTTTTACCATTTTTAATCTTACTAATAATCTAACTTTTTTTTCATTTATTTGCAGACTAAGTTTTACATTGAACCTCCTGAGCACAAAGCCGTTGCTTGCCACGAAATGAAGATAGCAATGGGCCTTCAATGGAAAAATAGGAGGATCAAGTTATGGAACCGGTATTATGATTACACCAAAAGTCAAAAAGATAACGAGGAAACACCCCCGGATTCCATTATTAAAGATGATTGGGCATGTTACATTGCTCTAAGATTTTCAGCAAAGTGGTTGGTAAGTTTATAAATTGTTATACTTTAAGTAAAACATTTCATTAATTTTATATTTTAGATGATTATAACATTGTGTCAATTATTTATCTTTATTGAAGTATAACCATGAGATAAATAGGGAGAATGCTCTTAAGCAAGACTGTCATCCAACAACCGGGTCACGTCCAGTGGCTCAACTTTATGGTTTAATGGTAATAATAACTTATCACAATATATATTGAGCTACATTACATTAAGATATTTTGTTTTCGATTACATGTAGTTTAGATATTGGCCTAATTAGTGAAGTGGATTCTTTAGGCTGAACAAAATGGAGTGGACCCCACCCAGACAGAGATAGTGTTGTTGACACGTTCCAGAGATGACGTGTCTTATCCAAACGATGCTGCGAGAGATATCGTTGTAAGTATCTAGTTTGTTTGTTGCTATGACGAGCTAATCTTTCGTTTAGTTTTCATGAAGTATTTCAGATTTTGAACATTTTGAACAAAAGATTGCATTGATAAAAATTTTTCCAGCAGGCTGATAGTTAGGTTTGAAATTTTGATAGTTGGATTGCATTGCTCTTTTAAGGACTGCAATCTGTTTCCATTTTTGTAGAATGTTTTTCAATAAATTAATGCCTGTTAGCAATCATGGAACTTGAAGCTTGACTTACATTGTCAAATTGATTTCTTATTTCTTTCTGAAGAGTCACATGCCAAATCCTCCTCGTCATCTCCTCCCCTGCCCGATTTTCATTCATTTACATTTAGTCTGTTAGCAATCTCCTGAATTTTTTGTCAATGAAGAACTCTTTGCAACAATTAATCTATGCTGTGCTTAAATGCGTGTTAACAAAATTCATGAACTTATGAACTTTTTGAGGAGTTAATAATTATCTGTACACAGCTTCTTAAATGAGTCAATTCGTATGTTATCTGCCAGCTTTGAAGTATCTTTACACTGCATAATAGTTAGCTTTTAATCCATCAAATTGTGAATTTTCTCAGGAAATTCATATTTTCATTAAAAAATTTAAATATTTCTAGTGCATGTTCTATGGTTTGAACAAAAACCATATGTGCACAGAAAACTGAAGTAATGATGGTATTAGTGCACAGAAATTTGATGATTGTATGAGTTTGAGGATGTAATATTATATTGAATGGTTTTTTCTTTGGGTTTCAACCCATCGTTGTATATAGACTAGTTTTATCACATGCCCATGCTGAAAAAGAGAATGAAACGGTTCTATGTTTGAAATAGACAGAATGAGATCAAACGAGATTTTAGGGGTAACACAAATTGAATTAACTGAAAAATATGTGAATGCCGTTTTATAGGGGGTTACAAATCTTGAATTATTTTGAAATTTGAATTATGTTGAAGATATTTAATTGAAGTTTTGAGAGGTTACAAAATTGAATCAGTCAACAATCCACTATTAATTCAATTTTGTAGAAAGAAGAAAATATTAAGAAGAAATGTGATTAAAACACTATGTGGTATGTGAATGTGTTGGTCAAACCTGAACTCACCAAATCATTAGTATCATGGGGATGTGTGTGTGTGTGTGTGTGTGTGTGTGTGTGTGTGTGTGTGTGTGTGTGTGTGTGTGTGTGTGTGTGTGTGTGTGTGTGTGTCATTAGTATCCACAGTGATATACGAGCTCTAGGTGATGACACGAAATCTGGATGCTTTTGATCATGCATGTATCAAGTTTCCATTGATCCAATTCTTTGAGTTGCAGAAACATGGAGCAAGTTGCTTGCAGAAACATGGAGCAAGCATCAATTCTGAGCTTTGAGGCATAATAAAATGGATCTGTTAGTACAAGAAAGAATGATATTTTGTCCATAATCTTACATATATGCCTATGGCTCAATAACACCCCATATTCATATTGAACATATCATGAGACTACATTTGGATGAGCATGTGGAAAGCAGTGTCGTAGAAAGCTCATAGGCATGTATGATATATGCTCATCCCTGTATTACTTCATTTCTAAATTTGTTTTCAGTGTACTATCTTACAAAATCTTTTAAGTTTAATTGCGTACTTTTAGCGTTTGAACCATCAAAATTTTGATATAGCTTCATGCTTAGTCTCAAAACTGGATTACGACAACTAATATGCCTTCTAAACATTTAGGATAAAAATAATATTTATATGAATGATATACCGTGTCTTTTTGTATCATGTAAAGAAACTAAACAGTTATCTTTAGAGATATAAAGAAACACTTGCACTGCTGATTCTCTCCAGATGGATGAGAATAATGTCTGGGTGCATATCAGCCATTCGATGTGGTGGGGGTGGTATGCAGGAGGGTCTCTGTGCCTCAAATTATTGTGTAGGGAGCCACACATGGTGTATCAACTCCTAGCTTATATAAGTGAGTTTTTCTTTGTAGCCTGTAATTTAACTTTTATTCTTTTTCATACCTTAGATCTATAGGTTGGGAATATGTTGTGCGATTCTGAGTCTGTACATGTGTGGTGCTAATATTTTCTCACTGGGCAAAAATGATGGCTGAAATCTAAATGGTAGTGTCCACAAAATATTACCTCATGTTTCACATAGTATTTAAGTCTGATACGTCGATTCTTCTAAAACGTTCACGTATCATTATCAAATCATACTTGATACTAGTATCGAATACGTAAGTGATTCTTCCAAAATGTTCGCATACCCAATTGTTTGCCAACCTGTATATGCTTTGTAGTATTGTATTCTGAAAGTGTCACATACATGATTGTTCTGTGAATCTGCATATGTTTGTTGTATTGTAGTTATTTATATTTGTATATATATCAGTGCAACCTGCAGATTTGCCCTCCATCTTAATCATAAGAGCTTCTACAAGCCATCATAAAACATCAAGCATTGTGAATATTTGACATTTAAAAAAAACTCTTCAACTAAACAAGAAAAAATTGAAAAAAATTGACATCGCTGAGAACATGATCAGGTATTACCACCAGCTGCACGTGTAACCCAATCTGATATGCATCAAGTTTGAAAACTGGCAGAAAACTGGCAGCTGGACTCTTGAAATGGACATTGAAAACCCAGTTTTTCGAGGAATTTTTTGCATTTGCACTTCTCCAAATTTTTTTGCATAGAAGACTATTCTCTCTTGGTTCCTTTGAAGTCAATTTCATTTCATGGTACAGTTTGTTTAGTCACAACATTCTATGATATATAATCTCATGTCTCATTTTTTATTTTATGGTACAGGAGAGCATTCGAGAACATGCACAACAGGAGGGTGTGGAGAGCCAAGGAAGAAATGATGTTGTGGCTCGTGTTTTAGGCGAAGATCACCCAGGTCGGGTGGTTGGTTTTTGTTCTAATGGTTCTCAATCCCGGATCTTCGGGATACATAGAAGATTTGGCCCATCTCCTTCCTTCGCGTCTGATGCTTCATCAATTCATTCAAATCTAGTGACGCGGGAGGAGTTCGATAGTCAGAAACAGGAGCTTGAGCAGTACAAGTCTCGGCTTGATCAATGTACATCTCAGCTTACTCAGTGTACGTCTCTTTTGAGCTTCTTCTTGACACAACATGCCACTCAAGAACAGCTGCAGAAGTTACATGAAGATCCACAGTACCGGAACCTCTTTCCTCCGCCATCCGGTCCATAGTTTATTTTGATGTTGCAGGAAAGATTTTTTTTGTATTAAAAAGTATCATGTGGTTTATTGTGTTTTAAAGACTTATGTTAAACATGTATGAATTATTATTGTAAATATTATGGTCTTTCATTTTTAATAAATAAATTCCTATTTTTAGTTTTTTATTTTTTTTAAATTTGTTTGTTTTGTGGTGGTTCCAAACCGTCACAAACTTGATTATTATTATTAATTAATTTCTTTATTAGCGGTTAACATCCGCTATAAAAACACCACGTTGAGGAATTTAAATGATTTTTTAAAATACCTGATATAGTTTGTGCCGGTTCCAAACCTCTACAAATAGTATTCTTTTGGCGGTTTAAAACCGCAACAAAAAATCGCTACAAATATTTGTAGCGGTTGCAAACAGCTGAAAATGGGGTCTGAAGTGCCTATTTTTAAATTAATTTATTCTGGTTTTGGCGGTTCGGAACCGCTACAAACTGTTCATTTGTAGCGGTTAAAAACCGCTGAAAAAGGAGTTTGATGTTAAAAATTTTAAATTTGTTGTAAACCATGGCGGCTACGGAACCCCGTAGCCCTGTATTTATAGTAATAGGGTTACATAATGGGTGGATACCCACTAACGGGTTGGGCCTCCAAAGCCCGTTTATAACACTTCCCCTTATCCATCCATTGTTGTAAGCCGTGATGAACGCTTCAGGGTTCATAGAGCTTATCTGATCATGGGTCTATGGATACTTCTGGATCCCAAGTTTAAGAGTACTTGCCTCGTTAAAACCTTTGCCAAGGAAAACCCAGTGGGAAAAAAACCAATGGCTAAGGGAAAAGAGTACAAGTCTCTGTAACTTCCCCTGATTAGTGGAAGTATTTAGGAGGTGGATACTTCTGGATCCAGAGTCAATGAGTTTGCCTCGTTAAAACCTTTAGCTATGGAAAACACAGTGGGAAAAACCAATAGCCAAGGGAAAAGAGTGCAACACTACATTTGACTCCCCCTGATCTGTACAAGCTGCAGGCTTGCAGATCTCCTAGGCATCTATACATCAATCTCTTACAGTGTTCCGATACAAAGTACAAGGCATCGCTCACCTATACAAGACATCGCTCATCTATACAAGTATCGCTCATCTATAGCAGTTACTGGATCTGAGGGATCTCTTCTGAGGAGGAGTGGTCTTCAGACTCGGTAGGTTGCATCACGTCTCTGACCAGTCTTCACAGTGTCTGCGAGGTACTGCAGGACCTGGCTGTGCTTGCTTATGATTTGCTTCTTGGATTGATGAGCTTCTCGGGATGGTGGGATTGATGTTGTCTTGGAAGTATGCTTTGCTGGTCTCCAGGAGTTGGTCGTACCTTTGTTGTAGTCATCGCGATGATCTGTAACCTGTATCTGCAAATACATTTAACATGTATGATCCTTGACCCTTGGAGATAGCGCAGAAGCTACATATCTCTGGTCCAGTGGTGCGCTGCAGGCGCTGTACTGTATCTGGTTAAAGTGTTTACTGCCAGATAAAGGAGTGTTCAAAAGACATTTGAGTAAGGCACTTCAGGACCTAGGATATCCTTCCCCTCTTCCAGCGAACGGAAGGGGTCTTAATGTGCATCCATACAACCAGTAGGTGTATTGGTGGATTGCAATTTTCCATGTTTCTTCATCGACTGGATGATAATTTCATCTTCTGGATGGTAATTCATCTGCTGGATGATTATTCATCTTCTGGATGACTATTCATCTTCGGGATGATGGTTTCATCTTCGGGATGATTATTCATCTTCGGGATGATGGTTTCATCTTCGGGATGATTATTCATCTTCGGGATGATGGTTTCATCTTCAGGATGATAATTCATCTTCAGGATGATTATTCATCTTCAGGATGAAGGTTTCATCTTCAGGATGATAATTCATCTTCAGGATGATAATTCATCTTCAGGATGATTATTCATCTTCAGGATGATTATTCATAAGCGTATGTTGTCACATCATCCATAGCAACATAGCCTAAAATTATCTTTGCTAATCGCATGGGTTTCGTAATCATGACCAGGGAGCCTGATGCATCAGTTTGATTAATTTTTTGTAAGTGAGTTAAACTCATCTTACATGCTTACTTCCTGGTTTCTGCGAAATAAACCTCTAAGGCTATAGAGTTTTGCTTATAGCATACGATTTTATTTATTTATACAATACTCGGTAGCCCACAGGTTTGATATCTTTTGATATCAGGACTTCAGGTCCAAACACTTCACATTTCATAAGTGAGTCCAGCTCAACTTATTATTGCCTCGTTTCACATAATTTGGCCAAATTTCTGCGTTTGCTTCAGGAAACGGAGATTGTGAACGATATTAATGGCAAAATGAAATGTGAGTAATTGTCGACAAGTGTGTTTTATCCAAATACCTCTCCGTGTACGTACATTATTCAATTTATTCCAGATTTATCTCTTCTGGAGGTTCTGGAAAGGGAGAGGATATGGAGATGAGCTCACTTTTCTGTGGTGGTATTGTTTTAGGGTCTCGTGGTATGTCCTCTCATCCATTGAGGATATCCACTTCTGCTACTGGTAGATTGCATCCATTATAGTTGGTATGTCAATCCTAGCTGGATTTTTAGTAGCAGGGATGTGTGAATTTGACAATATTTATATTGTCAATAGCTATGTCTGATAACTGTTTAACAGTTTCATAAGTGTGGATCGTCAGGATCTCATCACTATTCATGATAATCAGATCATAGGTATTAATGTTTTAAATGGTCCATAGTGGTGATATGGGAATGTAAACTCATCATGACTCCATCGATAAGATGTGTACTAAACGCTTCCCCCGTTAGGGGTTCTCGGAAACTGTTTATATGAGGTGATCAGGCTCATATAAATAGTTTCTAAGGAGGCGTTCTGATGGTTTGCATGTTCCCACATGGTCACCTACAACTGGATTTCTAGTGGATAAGTAATCCGTTTAAATCATTTTAATGATTTACATATAATCCATTTCTGGGTGTGAACACAAAGCTTCAGGGTGTTCAATTTTCTTCCAGTTGTTAAATTGATTTCCCAGTGTTATCCCAAAAATCCGCATTAAGTTCGACTTCAATGAAGTTGAGCATAGAACTAGGGATATGAACCCGTCAAGGCTCCATCTATAAGATGTGCTCTAATGCCTCCCCCGTTTGGGGATCTCGGAACATATTCATCTAGGAGGGTTAGTCCCGATGAATAAGTTCCACTGCGGCATTTTGAGGGTGGTATGAGGGTAAGTAAAAGCCCAACCAATATCCTAGTAATGTAATATGTCCGTTGTGATTAATAATAATCTGGACTACGGTTGGATAACAGGGTTTTGATTATGACCATTTTAAGAGGATATATAGATGAGTACTCTAAGGTACATCATCAGCCATATATATGGAGTGTAGGGAGTCAATGGCATCCTCTATTTAGGAGTATTCAGGATGACAAGTCATTTACAGTAAAATAAAATGCGTAAAAGGCACATATATACTGCAAGAGAATACTACTAATAATTATGTTAGAGCAACAAGTTTCATAGTATGATGTGGGTTCTAGAAAGTATACGTCCACAATTGTGCTCATTTTAGACTCATATTATGACAACAGATCAAATTTATTTTCAAAATTTATTTATCCTCGGGAAGTAGCGAATTATACATACTGTCAATTTGACTTTCGTCGTTTAGACTAGATATGTATATATTTTTATATGGCATACTTTAATGCCCATTAATTTTGCAAAAAGCATTATGGGTCTTTTCAGAACTTCTGGTCTGATATTGGGTTGCCATTGCATACTCCATATCGAGATACATCATATCTTCCCTTTCTTATTTTTATTCAAGACTTCCCCTGTTTTCAGTCTTCCTTATTGTCGTTTATAAGGAAGAATGATTATTGCTCTTATAAAGTAGACTTATTCAAGGGAAATGAGTTAGTTTCTATATTTCCACTTTCTAATTTATGAGAGACTTTTAAAAGTCTATTTGAAAACTCAAGTATGGTCTACGGGCCATTTTTATTGAGTTATACAAGTATTGTGTAGATATAGAATCATACTATAGGGGAAACAATTACGTGGGTACGAATTTTACAATTTCTCACTTATCAATTAAGCCACGACTTCGGGCGTACGCTTAAAACATAAGGTTGGATTCAAGAATCATGCCTTGTAAAGTGAGATTACTCAAAAGAGTTCGGTGGTGTTATGACAACTGCTGGTGTCCATATTGGTTTATACAAACCATAGATCTGAGAGATCTATTTACCGCGAAATGCGTATTTCTAAAAGAGAACGCATAAATGTTTTTCGTATAATCCCTCGTACTTGTTAATTTTTATTAGTGTGAAAGGGTGTTGATTTTTGATTTGATTTTGAACTTCAGGTTCATTTTGGTTTTGAACTCCAGGTTCATTTTGTCAACTAGGATATGATGGTAAAATTTATTGAAATCATTATTGGTTTGTTGTCATAAAAAGTTGTCGTATCATGAGCACATCATACATATAATATAAATCCATTAAACTAAAAAGTTGTGCTTAATTAACCTTAATGGAAACAATTATGATGTATACACATGCTATTTATATTCTGCAGGTATATAAATAATTTTATCTCAGACATATATTTATGCTACAGGCATTAAAAATACATCAAAAAGATTTTAGCATGCTAAATAAAATGTTTATTACAGAACATTAAATATGCGACGGGCATATAATTTTCTACGCATGCATTTATAGTGTTTAAGTGGAAATTCATGCTAGAGGCAACAAAAATATACATCACATCGTAGAAAAATGCGGCAGGCATTTAATATCATAGCAGACGATCAACACAGACAATTAATCATCACAGGCATTTTATAATGGAAATGAAAATTTTTCGTTTAATAATTATTGGACCACTAGGCAACGTCATACACCGTTAGGTTAGTTAACTAACGGCAGAGCGGTCGCAGGATCTTCCTAATTATTAAACATAAATAATCAGATAATCCGGATAAAATGCGATGAATAAAAATTGTGTAATTTAACAGATTTTGACGAAAACGAAATCGTAATTAAATCTGAAAAAGATTTGAAAATCGAAAAAAATTTCGGGGTCAAACCCTAGTTAGGGTTTATGGTCGCGCGGATTGCCGCTTCAGGCGGCTAGGGTTTCCGGGCATGAGCGCGCACCGGGGGGGCCCGATACGAGCGGCTGCCGGGGGGGTGGGGCCCGTCGCGGCCGGCGGCGGGGCCCGCCGCTGCGGGCGGCGTGGGTGGGCCCGCCGCTGCGGGCGGCGGGGCCCGCCGCTGCGGGCGGCGGAGCCCGCCGCTGCGGGCGGTGGGGTTGGGGGCCCGCCGCTGCGGGCGGCGGGGCCCGCCGCTAGCGCGGCGGGGACGGCCCGCCGCTGCCGGCGGCGGGGTCACCCGCCGCTGCCGGCGGCGGGGACGACCCGTCGCTGGAGCGGCGGGATCTGCCCGCCGTGGCCAGCGGCGGGGACTGCCCGCCGCTGCCGGCGGCGGGGACTGCCCGCCGCGGCCAGCGGCGGGATCTGCCCGCCGCGGCCGGCGGCGGGGACGACCCGCCGCTGGAGCGGCGGGATCTGCCCGCCGCGGCCGGCGGCGGGGACGACCCGCCGCTGGAGCGGCGGGATCTGCCCGCCGTGGCCGGCGGCGGGGTCGCCCGCCGCTGCCGGCGGCGGGGACGACCCGCCGCTGGAGCGGCGGGATCTGCCCGCCGCGGCCGGCGGCGGGGACGACCCGCCGCTGGAGCGGCGGGATCTGCCCGCCGTGGCCAGCGGCGGGGTCGCCCGCCGCTGCCGGCGGCGGGGACGACCCACCGCTGGAGCGGCGGGATCTGCCCGCCGCGGCCGGCGGCGGGGTCGCCCGCCGCTGCCGGCGGCGGGGACGACCCGCCGCTGGAGCGGCGGGATCTGCCCGCCGTGGCCGGCGGCGGGGACGACCCGCCGCTGGAGCGGCGGGATCTGCCCGCCGCGGCCGGCGGCGGGGACGACCCGCCGGTGGAGCGGCGGGATCTGCCCGCCGCTTCCGGCGGCGGGGTAGCCCGCCGCTTCCGGCGGCGGGGTCGCTCGCCGCAGCGAGCGGCGGCGATAGCCGCTCGCCGCTTCGAGCGGCGGCGGCGGTGGCGCGGGATCTAGGGGGGTTCGCGTTCCGGCGAGAAAATCCCCTAGGGTTTCATGGTTTTTGGGGATAAAAATCTAATTTTTAGTGGAAAAAATCTATTTTTAATCACCAACAAAACGTTTTTATTGTAAAAATTTGATTTTTCATCAATAAAAACCTTGATTTTCATTAAACAATCGATCCAAGAATTTTGGATCTAGACATATGCGCATATGAAATTTTAGATCTAGGGTTTCAGGATTACCTCTAGATCCTACCCGCCGGATCTAGCGATGTTCGGTGAAGGAAGCCCGTTCGCGTCGCGTCCGTCCGTCGCGTCCGTCCGTCGGCAGGGGTTCGGCTTAGCTTTGAGCGTGCTGATAACGTGTTGTAAACCATGGCGGCTACGGAACCCCGTAGCCCTGTATTTATAGTAATAGGGTTACATAATGGGTGGATACCCACTAACGGGTTGGGCCTCCAAAGCCCGTTTATAACAAAATTAATTTATTTTAGTTGTGGCAGTTCCGAACCGCCACAAACGGGTTCGTTTTTTGCGGTTTAGAACCGCTATAAACATCTATTAAATTTGCGTAAATACCCTTAGCGTAATTAAACCGGCCGCTAGAAATATTTGTTTTGACGGTTCGGAACCGCTACAAACAAGAGTACATACGGTTTATTTGAAGCGGTTGTTAACCGCTAGAAACAATGTTTCTCACCCCCTTTTTAGCGGCGGTTAAGAAAACCGCTTGAAACTGCGTTTGTGGCGGTTCCGACCCGCCAATAACGAATTTTAAACCGCCAAAACTGTTCCCCTTCCTTGTAGTGAATGTCAATTTGATTCCAAAATTGAAATATCAATAATACTCTCTACCAACCAATGAGCAAGTAACCTTGAGTAAAATTGATAAAAATAGCAAAGATGACTGAAGTATTCAAAATGAATTGAAACTTGAATGCTGAATTGAAACTTGAATGAAAAATGACTGAAAAATGAAACATGAATGATATTTTTTTAACCAACATTCTCATGAGATAGACCTGTATTCAAATTTCATTCATAAACATGAATGAAATTAAAAACATGAATGAAATGTTCCCTTGGACCTTGGGTTTTTACTTGATGGTTATGGATAATTGCTATTTTTTTTATTCAATCTTTAAAATTCATGCAAATTCACACATTCTCTCCCCTTCCATCCTCCTTCACTGCTCCCTCAAACTTCAAACAGTTTATAAAAAAACTTATAAGCTATTTGTTTTATGTAGGCACATATGATTCGCATAACTTGAACAGAACTTGTAATTCAAATTCAAAACTCAAAACTCACATAACTCAAAATTCATATTAAAAACTAAAATAACTTGAACATTTAACGAATTTTTTTGACATATCATAACTGTTATTTGCTCAAAACTGGAGCATTGAGCACTACCCAACAATTTGATGTTCCAAAAATTTGAATATTGATAACCAATTTTTGGAACTCAATTAGTATTCAAATTTTTGGAACTCATTTAGTATTCAGTATAATGAGTTGAGAATGAAATTTTTGAAAATTCATTCTCAACTCATTTAGCATTACATGACAACAATCAAATTGAGAATGATATGAAATTTGATAGCCATATCCTGGGTATGGCTATATCATGGGTATTGGATAGGAAATTGATGAGGGGATGTTTCAGTGTCCTGTAAATATTAAAATGATATGATATATCTTGAAAATTTTCAGTGTCCTATAAACATACCCTCATCAATTGATATCGTGGGTATGTCCCTCATCATCCTGGGTATTGGATAGGAAATTGATATCATTTTAAACATACCCTCATCAATTGATATCATTTTTGGAACGCACTTAGTATTCAAATTTTTGGAACTCATTTAGTATTCATTGTTGTGAATGGGTATTTACTGGGTTGGATGAGTTATTGGGCCAACCCAAGTGTTTGGGCCCATATCTGTATAAGCCCACTTGTATTCTCCCCTTTGGCTATAAATATAAACCTGAGGGCTCTCCCCTCAATGAGTTGATTCATAACACGTTATCAGCACGACTCTAAAAATTTTCTTTTTCCACAAAAGTTTCTTTCCGTTCGTTGCGAAGGCGAAGGCGAAGGCGAGACGGGAGATCCACGAGCGAGGTGCAAGGCTTCCTCCATCAAGGGTTGTCATCCGCGTAGGGCTTCGAGCAACCGTCGCTATATCCGGAGGACGGATATAGAGGTAAAAACACTAAAAACGATATTTTTAATCATACGTATGATTACCCCTCCCCTAGATCTCACAAGATCGTCATGGGGATTCATCGTCGCCTTGAAAACGACGGATTTTTCATCCCAAAAACCCAATTTTTAGGGCAAAAACCCAATTTTTAGGGTAAAACCCCTAATTTTGAACCCTAATTTTTAGGAGAAACCCCCCCTCGCCGGAATCCGCCCCCCCCACCCTGGCTGCCTCCTCCCGCAGGGGGGGCGGCCCCCGCCGCCGCCTCCCCCTGCAGGGCGGGCGGCCCCGACCGCTCCCCCCTGCAGGGGGGCGGCCTCCGCGGCCGCGCCCCCCCTGCAGGGGGGCGGCCCCCGCCGCACCCCCTGCCGGGGGCGGCGGCCCCGGCGGCCGTGCCCCCCCTGCAGGGGGCGCCGACGGCACCGGGCCCCCCCACACAGAAACCCTAAAATTAAAAAAAAAGATAAAGCCTGTGGGCCTGAAGCCCACAGGCCGGCTGTGGGCTTCAGGCCCACATGCCAATTATTTCTTCAAAAAAAAACAGAGTCTGTGGGCCTGAAGCCCACAGACCTGTTGTGGGCTTCAGGCCCACAGATTTCAAAAAAAAAAAAGCCTATGGGCCTGAAGCCCATAGGTCGACTGCGGGCTTCAGACCCACAGTCCGTCTTATCTGAAAGAAAAAAAAAATTGGGGGAGGCAAAGGCTATTAACAAGCCTTAAAAGGCAACTTGCTAGCCTAAAAATTTATTTAAAAGGGGGTTCTAAGGGCAAAATATTCGTGAAAAATCACGGTAAATTACGGGACAAATATCGGGCAGGCGAGGACTTTTTGGGGATTCTTGGGGGGGCTTTTGGGATGATGAGGGAAACTTTTTCCTCTGACAAAGAAAATGTTAATTTTGGGCTCTTAATCAATTTAATTGATTAAACCCATTCAAATTACAACCTTTGCATTGTAATGATTTTTTTCTGCAAAAATCATATTTACATGCTTTGCATCTCTGGTATATTCTGTTGGATATTATATGCATGGTTGTGCATTGTATTTAAAACTTAATAATTAGGAAGATCCTGCGACCGCTCTGCCGTTAGTAACCTAAACTAACGGTGTATGACGTTGCCCAGTGGTCCAATAATTATTAAGTGTTTAAATTATTTATCCATCTCTGCGAATATTAAATGCATGTGATGCCTGTGATGAAAATGTCTGATGAAAATGTTATGAGCACAATATTTCTGCATGAATTGCTAAATGTGGTTTTTGGATCGGCCGCTTAGTCCCACAGTTTATTTCCCGCACTTTTCTTTTATTTTTGAGAGAAATTATAGTGAGGAATTTATGTAAATGTCAAAGAAAGAAGACCAACTTCCATGGAGACGGAGGCCACGCTTGAAGATGGAGATATCATATGGGACCCACGGGGTTTCCAAAGTTGTATTTTCATTTTCTTTAAGCTGCAAATTTGTATAATTTGGACTGTGGACTTTCTTTGGACTCTTTCTTGTGGGACTGGCCGATCCACACATTTAGTTTTTCGTTAAATATTGCCTCCGCATGAAAATGTTTTCTCTAAATTAATTATTAATTCATGCATGTTTGTGCTCTGCTATATAAATGGCTAATATTGCAAGCGTTAATTTCGAAGTACTGGAAGCATCAGGTAGAAACTATCTAAGCTGGCAGCTAGATGTAAAGTTTCACCTGCGGGCAAAGACCCTCATCGCTGCTGTGACTGAAAAAGGAAATGTTAGCGATATAAGAGAAGGCGCAAGCCATCATCTATATTCGCCGCCATGTGGACAAGACCTTAAAGGCTGAATACCTTACGGTCGAAGATCCACTTGAGCTATGGACTGCCCTTGAGGACATGTATAAACATCAGAAAGATGTTATACTCCCAAGGGCACGATACGAGTGGGAGAACCTGAGACTGCAGGACTTAAAGTCCGTTGCTGAGTACAACTCAGCACTTTTTAGCATCACCGCACGCCTGAAGTTGTGTGGTGAAAAAGTCTCAGAAAATCGCATGCTGGAAAAGACATATATGTCCTTCCATGAAAAAAAATGCGATACTCATGCAGCAATACCGTGAACGAAAGTTCACCAAGTATTCCGAGCTGCCGCCATGTTTACTCATGGCCGAGTAAAACAGAGAGCTTCTTCTATCCACTCACAATATACGCTCCCCGGCACTGCCCCCCACCAGAAGCTCACTATTCCTCTTCCTTCAAAAAGAAGAGAGATAATAAAAGAAAAGAAAGACCACAGAAGGGGGGTCAACAGAAA
This sequence comes from Scilla litardierei, assembly GCA_030789695.1. NCBI lineage: Eukaryota > Viridiplantae > Streptophyta > Magnoliopsida > Asparagales > Asparagaceae > Scilla > Scilla litardierei. The sequence goes on from CM061138.1 coordinate 130,023,063, forward strand.
AATGCCAAGGGCCATGCACATCAACAGCGAAATAATGAAAGTAAGCGGAAGTTCACGTGGCACAGACATGACAAAAATGATTCACCCCCACCCAAGAGGGAATGGGAAGACCAGTGCCATAATTGTGGCATGAAAAGCCACTGGTCCAAAATGTGCCGAACTTCGCAGCACCTACAGGATTTATATAAAGAGAACAAGAAAAATAAAGCTGAAACAAACCTGATGACCTCTGATGCTCCAGTCAAGTTTTCAGCTGACAAACTTCGAAAATGATGACTTGCTTGATTAGCCTTTATTTTTAGCAATTTGTTTTGAGAATAATTTATGAGAGCTTTTGCATTATGCAATCTGTTTTTGAATAAAATTTTTTTTAGTATACAATAAATGAAAATGTTTATCTAAATATGCATGTGCCGATATGTCTCATCTTTTGAAACTGCTCTCATAAATGCTTAGTAGACAATAAACACGTACGATTTCTTTCAATACAAAGCCCAATATCAGGGCTATATTGAAGATCCAGGGAATGCAACACAGTTGCCCCCAAACGACACAAAAATAATGGATGCACTAATCCCTCCGAATTCCAAAAAGAAACTTTCTAAGTTTCAAGGACATCCGTTTCAACGGATCCCACTTGGAAACAGCAAATGTAAATGAAAAATTACCGTATGCAACGTCTCAAGAAAAAGGAGTAAAATCCACTCTTGAACGTTTTGAGAGCCTTATAGGCCTCTACCATACGAAGATTCGGAGAAAGGAAGCAGAATTAAACGGAGCACCTGAAGTGCCCTACATCAGCCGAGTTTTTACTCTGGCATGATGGACTTGGCCACCCTGGATTTGTAATGATGCACATCATCTTATCCTATGGGTATGAATTGAAGAACCAGAAGATTCTTCAGAAGGGAAAAATTCCCTCGCATCCCTTACTATAAGGGAAGATTAATTACAAGGCCATCTCCATGAAAAGTTGAAAAAGGATCTCCACGCTTCCTCAAAAAGAATACAAGGAGACAGATGTGGATAAAATCCACCACCCCTAGTGGGCTATTTTGGTACTTCATTGTACTGATAAATGCATCCTCAGAATATTCGTACGTATGTCTACTACAAGACCCGCAACTTAGCTTTTCCAAAGCTATTGGCACAAGAATAAAAATGTTGCGGGCACATTTCCCAGACAATAAAATGTTGTAAATAAGTCTGGTTAATGTTGGGAAATATACCTCCCAGTCTTTTCAAGAGTACTGCCAGTCAACGGGAATCGAAAATGAACATACAAGTGCCGCATGTTCATACCCAAAATGGGTCGGCAGAGTCACTGAAAAGTAGACTCCAATGGACTGAACGTCCATTAAATCCCGATTGCCTATGGATGCATGGGGACATGCAAACTCTGCATGCTGCATCGTAAATGAAAATAAGACCCTCTGGAGGTCAGAGTCTCCAATGCAATTTGCATATGGAATGCCACCGAACATTTCTCATCTGAGAATCTTCGGTCGCGCAGTCACAAATCCCCATTGCACCACCAAAGAGGACCAAAACGGTACTCAACGTCGCCTAAGTATCCATGCAGGGTTTGACTCACCCTCACTTATAAGATACCTAGAACCCCAAACGGGGGACGTAATTAAGGCACACCTTGAAGATTGTGATATCGATGAGACAAGTTTTCCCAAAAATAGGCCCAGATACTGGAAAATCTGGCGCGAAGAAAATTATAACGTGGGATACAAATAGCTTGACCCACTATGATCCGGTAATAATACAATGTGTAGATGAGATCCAGAAGATCTTCCACACACAGAACACTGTCCACCAATTACCGGAATCATTTATTGACAACCAGAAGATTGTCAGATCACACATCCCTGCTGCAAAAACTCCAGCTAGGATTGACATCCCCGAGAATGGATGCAATCCACCAGCAGCAGAAGTGGCTGATCCTCAACAGAAAAGAGGCAGACCACCAGGCTCCAAGGACAGAAACTCCTGGAGACCTTAAGACAATACTACCACAGGACAATGAGCTCCTGTCCACACCATCACCCTTCCCGGAATCCACTGCAGAGGAATTGCCGGGAAAAAGTGAAATTAAGTAAATGTTGTACGTACTGGGGAGGTGTTGGACAGATAGAACATAAATTGTCGACAATGTATTCACGTATCACATTGACATATACATCGCAATGGCGATGATGTTAGTAAATTATCGTTCCACACTCCGTTGCTAGAAGGCAAACGTAGAGATTGGCCAAACGTGGAACGTGGCAATAAAAGATGAGCTGGACTCACTTATGAAACGTGAAATGTTCGGACCTGAAGTCCAGACACCAAAAGGTGTCAAACCTGTGGAGAAAATAAAGTATTGCAAACATAAGAAAAATAAATACAAAATCGTATGCTATACGGTGCAACCTATAGCCCAAGGAAAATTTCGTTGAAACTAGGGATCGAACAAATTCAAATGAGCATGTCTCATAAATGATGCATCAGTCTCCCTAAGTTATCAAAAGCGAATACCTTACGATTTGGCGAAGGAAAATTTTGGATATGCTGTTATTGGATGTTGTGACGGCATACCTTCGTGGATATCTTGTAAAGATAATTTCCACATTTCCTTAAAAATGCCTGAATAGACTTCGGGACGTCTATTCAAATGAAGAAATATAAGTATAACAAATAAATGTACAACCAAGAGAATCACTTGACAAGTCAATGATTCCTACTGAAGGTTGTCTTTGCATCTATGCAAAGAACAGGATTAGAGATCTTAGTTGTAGACAACTAACATCTCATCGGATCTCCTGAAGAGAAAACCGAAATAAATGTACCAGCCTGACTTTTAAACATGAAATAAAAAGACCTAGGCAAATATAAAGTCATGGCTCATAGAATTCTGTTACAAACGCCCAGAAGTGCGTTGGAGATATTAAAAGGACCATTGTCATCCAAAGTACACCCACGGTAGTACACTTACTGGATGAACAAAAAGAACCCTTCCGATCGCTGGAAGAGGGGGAGGATATAACTGGTCCTAAAGTCCCTTATCTTAGTGCAATCATGCACTCCTGGCTAACTGCATGTGTCCCGGTATAGCAATTGCAGTAAACTCATTAGCCAGAGATAGTTGGCACCTAAAAAGGGCCATTAGACCTGAGTTAAGCCTTCTGCGCTTCCTCCAAGGGTCGAAATATTTGGACTTACAAAATGTAGTAGCATCCTCCAATGTTTATGCAAATACAGGTTTCAGGTCCAGTCCCTATGCTGAGAAATCACAGAACGGGTACCAACAGTGGGATGACCACCTACTGCAAATATGCAAAGCAACTTATGAAGGCAACATCATCCTACAATTCCGAGATCCTCACCATTCCAGAATCACACCAATGGTGTATTTAAGGGCGCCTGGTGGTACATCACATCCCAGTGACGACTGGGATAGAGGCTGGTTCTGTGGAACTGACCATATAATCTGAAGACCACATCAGAGGCGACGAAACTTAGCACACCTCTCCAGAGTTTCTGGATTCAACAGCTGCTTGATGGTGACAAAATTTGTAATCTGTGTATATTTTCGGAATATTGTAAATAGGAGTGATGAGATAAGTCTAAGAGATCTGAAAGCCTAAGAGCTTTTACAGATCAGGGGGAGTTGAAGAGCGTTTGCACTCTTTTTCCTTAACTATGGTTTTTCCCACTGGGTTTTCCATAGCCAAAGGTTTTAACGAGGCAAATCTCACCAACTCAGGATCCTGAAGTATCCACCCCATGTGAGACCCATACAGGCTCAGAATCCTGAAGTATTCATGAGCAGGGTCCACAACTATGGCTGGATAAGGGGGAGTGTTGTGAATGGGTATTTACTGGGTTGGATGAGTTATTGGGCCAACCCAAGTGTTTGGGCCCATATCTGTATAAGCCCACTTGTATTCTGCCCTTTGGCTATAAATATAAACCTGAGGGCTCTCCCCTCAATAAGTTGATTCATAACATTCATTATAATCAGTTGAGAAGGAAATTTTTGAGTGTCCTGTAAACATACCCTCATCAATTGATATCCTGGGTATGGCTATACCCTCATCAATTGATAGCATTTTAAACATACCCTCATCATTTTAATATGTACAGGACACTCAAAAATTTTGAGTGTCCTGTAAACATACACTCATCATGTATCATTTTAATATTTACACTGAAACATACCCTCTTCTTGATGAGGGTATGTTTCAGTGTCCTGTAAACATACCCTCATCAATTTCATATCCTGGGTATGGCTATATCCTGGATATGAAATTTCATTCTCAAAATTAATATTAAAATGATATGAAATTTTTTACAGGACCATCAAATTAGATAGCCATATCCTGGGTAACTTGAAAATATTTGGAACTCATTTAGTATTCATTATAATGAGTTGAGAATGAAATTTTTGTCCTGTAAAGCTCATTTAGTATTCATCATCCATAAATTTTTTACAGCACACTGAAACATACCCTCATCAAGAAGAGCACCCTCAAGAAGAGCAAGCACTAAACTATAGCCTTCAATTAACATACCCTCATTAATATTACAGGATTCATGTTAACGTATGTAAAGCAATATTTTGAGAATTTGGAAAATATTTCAGAACTTGCCTCATTTTTAGTTGAATCCATTTTGAAAATATTTTCAGTTTGATATTGGTGCTACTGCCAATTGGGTAATTGCATCATATTTGTGGAATTAACATCAAATAAGATAGTTGGCAAGGATCCATATCCAAAAATACCACAAAAACTAATTTGGTTTAATAAGGAGATCAGGCAAAAGCTTACTATTTGTAACCAATGTTGAACTTTGTACTCTTCGGAAAACCTCCAGAAGAAATCTTACTCTGCAGCCCTGAAAAAATGAGTGAAGCAAATATTAGAAGCATCCAATGCTTAGTGTAAATGCCAGAAAAGGCTTGTGTAAGTAGTTGAGGGGTAGGGGTGGATTGTGGGATGCTCTAGCCCCAGGTTCAAGTCATGTGGTTTAATTTTTTTTGGCCTCAAGGCCACCCCTTACACCATCATATAGAACCCAAAGGCCACACCAGGTTCAAGTGCTCATTCCATCTTCTATATATATAGGCCTCAAGGCCACCCATTACACCATCATATAGAACCCAAAGCATTGCTCTCTATCTCAAAAGCCAACAATGCCAATGGTGATGAAAGAGGCAATCTTTGTCACTCTCTTGGTTCTTGTTGCTGTCATTGGGAGCCATGGGAGTGAAGGATTAAGCAGAGGCAGCTTCCCAAAAGGTTTTGTATTAGGAATTAACTGCTTTGCTTCATACCAAGTTAGTTTCTTTTACTTTCTTTAGCTTTGTATTATTAACAATTTTCTTATTCAAACATTTTTTCATCAACACTGGAGTATTAGGATTTTCAAATGTTAAATAACTATTATATTGTCAATCCCTTTTCAAATGTTAAATAAATGTTAACAGTCCTAAAATCCTCAATCCTCAATCCTTAATCCTCAACATTTGATGAACACTGGAGTAACATAATTTCAGTTTGATGAACATTGCATTTATGAGAACTTTTCTATTTGCTAATGAATATATAAAAAAGGTCTAATACCAAACTCACTTTGCTTCTATTATCCTGTCAATATCAAACTCACATAGCTAATGGCTAATTCCAATAGCAAACTCACATTTATTCTATTATCCTGTCAATATCAAACTCACATAGCTGTTTGAGAACTTTTCTGAATTTTTTGACAGTAGTGCTTGATATTAAAATAGCTAAATAAAAATATCAATTAAAAATTTTGTATTCTCACCTACCTTGAGTTTGAATTGACTAAAAATTTGCATATGAAGAGCTATCAGTGAAGTGAGTTATCAGTGATAGCTATTAGTGATATTGCATATGAATTCTCTAAAAATTTACATTTGAAACTAACAGCTATCAGTGAATTCTCATAATCAAATTTTTAAAAATTGACTAAAAATCAGTGAATTGAGTTTGAATTAAGTAAAAATTTGCAAATACCATATCAACATTGACAAAAAATTTAAATTGACTAAAAACCCACATTTTGAGAATTCACTGATAGTTTCAAATTAACATGACAATGAAAGTTGATTATGAAGAGCAAGCACATCTATATCATAAATTGTTTACAACTAAAAATGTGAATTTACAACAATTTTGCTCATATCCAGCACCTCTATTCATTAGCAATTCATATGTATTGCAAACAGCTCTATTCATTGAAATGGACTGAAATTTAGTCCAATTGCAAACAGCTCTATTCAGTAGCAAGCTCTCAAACTCACATAGCAGCAAGCTCATTCAGCAATTATCTCATTTTTCAGCAAGCTCATATTTCACCGATTCTCTCAAATTTGCATATGAAGAGCTATCAGTGAAGTGAGTTATCAGTGATAGCTATTAGTGATATTGCATATGAATTCTCTAAAAATTTGCATTTGAAACTAACAGCTATCAGTGAATTCTCATAATCAAAATTTTAAAAATTGACTAAAAATCAGTGAATTGAGTTTGAATTAAGTAAAAATTTGCAAGTTGATTATGAAGAGCAAGCACCTCTATATCATAAATTGTTTACAACTAAAAATGTGAATTTACAACAATTTTGCTCATTTCCAGCACCTCTATTCATTAGCAATTCATATGTATTGCAAACAGCTCTATTCATTGAAATGGACTGAAATTTAGTCCAATTACAAACAGCTCTATTCAGTAGCAAGCTCTCAAACTCACATAGCAGCAAGCTCATTCAGCAATTATCTCATTTTTCAGCAAGCTCAATCTTTAGGAATATAAAATTGACTGATAAACCATTTCTCTCAAACTCAAACCCACCAAGGTTATTATACATAAATATGATATTCTAAATTTGCAAACAGCTCTATTCATAAGCACATGGACAAAAATTTAATATCAAGCACTCTTGTCAAGCTATAATCTTGGAATAAAAGCTCGCCAATTCTCTTAAACTGATCAAGGGTGAGGTGCAGAGGACGTGATGAAGCTCTCAACCTCACAAAGCTCACAAAGGATTGAGTTGCTGAGGCCGTGATGAAGCTCAAACAGCTGAAATGTGAGGACAAATTAAAAAATATGAGGGTGAAATAAATTAAAAGAAAAGACTAAAAGAAAAGATGAGTTCTTGATGTGCTTGCTCTGCGTTGTTGAGCTGAGGTAGAAGAGGGTGCTTGAGCTGAGGTAGAAGATGATGGCGATAGAAGATGAGCTGAGGTAGATGTTCTTCGTTGTTGAGCTGGAGGAGGTAGAAGATGATGGCGATGATGGCGATGAGGGTGCTCTCCCATGCACTGCTTCCTTTTGGCGCGCAAAGCACATATGTTCTTCAACAGAACCCTCAAATACGGAGAAAAAAATGTGATGTGATCAAAATTGGTTCCCTCTCAAACGTGATGTGATCTAAAGTGTTTCCCTCCCAATTCGAGCAGATGTAAATGGAAGTTTGAAATTTTGAGTTCAAAATTTAAATACAATGATTTGATTTCTGATCTTATCTCAATTTCTCATATCTCAATTTCTCATAACCCATATACAAAACAACACACCGAATTACACATAACCAAAATCTCTTATCCATTATCTCTTTACCAAAATCTCCTATACAACAATACACATATCAACATACAACAATACACATAACCAATATATCTTATCCAAAAATTCTTATCCAATTTCTCTTGATAACATCCCTGTTTTATAGAATATATATAGTAATGCCACTTGACCTTAAGCTCAGCTCCAGTCGACTTTGAGGAATCTTGCTGCGTCTCCCGCCGCCGGCCGGCCCGGCCGGTCCCTAGTGTGCTTCTGCTGTGGTCTCGAGTTCCTTCCTCGAGCCCTTTCTTTGCTGGTTGATCTTGACCCCCCTTGGGTTCAGATCCCTGGTCTTGGGTGTTCTTGCTTTCAGATCTGGTCAGCTTCAGATCTGGTTCGCTCCTCCTGTCAGATCTTCGACGATTGTCGATCTGATCTTTGGGTTGTTGTCGATCTTTGGGTTTCTGTCTGATCCTTGGGTCTGATCTTTGCTGGGAGATAGCTATCATTCATCTTACGAGCACACTTCCTGTGTGCTCGTTCCCTGTTGCTGCGGCCCTCCTCTCCAGTGGTAGTCGCTTCACCGTCCCCCCCGGGTCCCTTCTACTCCCGCCCCACCGGTGGTCATTGCATCGCCGACCCCTCCGTTCCTTTTTGTGCGGCCTCCTCAGATCTGTTCTGCTCAGATCTATCTCTTCGCCTTCGGTTCCGTCCATGGCTGGTATTGGGCGCGCTCCTCCCTCTATCGGCCATTCGGGGCCTGAGATCATTGGTGCATGCCCCAATCTGCCCTCTGATGGTTGGCAGGTTGTGGTACGAAAGCAAGTTAGGAGGCAGGAGGTGCTCCGGTCTGTGGCTCCTGCTGTGGGCTCTGGCCCTAGGGGGTGGCACAATCTTCCGCTCGGGTTGTTGCTTCCCACCTGCTCGAGAAAAGATCGCACAGACCTGTTGTCCCTGTTTCCTTCTCTAAGGCTGCCATTCCGGCCACGTGGAAGGAGATCTGTAGTGGGCCTCGCTCAATCTCGAACGATCGCAAGCTCTCATTTATTGACCCAGTTTCTGGAGATGGCAGCCTCCCTCTTGGCCTGGTGCGGAACAAGCTTGTGGAGGTCTCGTCGAGTAGGTGAGAAAACACCATTGTTGGCCATGTCCTAGGGGATACCCCCTTCTACAGCCAACTCCGGGCAGTGGTGGGCCGTCTATGGAAGCTCCGCCACCCCGTCTGCATCTTTGCTCGCGACAATGGCATTTTCTTCTTTCGGTTCAGCTGCTTTGAGGATTGCTTGTCGGTGCTTCATCAGGGGCCTTGGCTCTTTGATGTGAGACTCCTCATTCTCCGGCCATGGTCGCCGACCATCACTCTTGACCGTGACCTCCTTCAGAGCGTCCCTGTTTGGGTCCGCTTTCCTGCTTTCCCCCTCAACCTATGGTCCAACGACATCCTCAGTGTCGCTGCTAGCCTGGTCGGATTATCAATTTGTACGGATGCCGCTACTGCGAAGCTTGAGAGGGTGGACTATGCCAGGTGCTTTGTTGAGCTCAATGCTGCTTCTCCCCTTCCTAGGGAGATCACCCTTCTTTTTGAAGATGGATCCACGCATGCCCAATCTGTGGAATATGAGGGCGAGCCTCCTAGGTGCAGCAGCTGTTGCACCTTTGGCCACTTGCTTGAGCAGTGCCCCTATCCCCTTGTGGAGGAGGCGAGAGAGGTGGGGGTCCGAGTACTACAGACGGAGGCAAGGCAAAGTCTCCCGAGGATCTAGCTGCGGAAATTGGGGTTATTCTTGATGCCGCCATGGCCTGGTGTGGTTCTTCCGAGACTTCGATGAGCATAGCGTCCATGGCGGAAGGGGAGAGGGTGGTGACAGAGGAGCCGTTGTCTACTACTGAGGATGTCGCTACTGAGGTGGATTCCCCCTCAGCTCCTAGTGTTACTGAGGTGGATGCCCCCTCCATGAGGGGCTCCGTTGCTACGGTGGTGGGGTCCTTGGGCGGTGCGGCCGGGTCTTCCGTCCCAATTTCTGTGCATACCACTTCTCCTGACACCAGTGGTATTAAGAGTGAGGGTTGTGACTCTGATGATGATGACGGGGGGGCATACGGGGTCCGTGGGCTCCGACGAATTTGCAGAGATGGATGATGTTTTTGCCTCGACCTGTAAAGCTTGGGGCCCGACATTCGCGTTGCTGCACCCGGAAGAGGAGGACGTGGCGGTGGCTGACGTGGTCAGTCCTTTTCTGACTCTTTGGGTCGTGGTGGAGGACATGTGAGGGGTGGGAAAGCCTGTAAGCCTAGGATCATCCCGAACCCCAGTAGTGTTTCGGCTACCTTGAGTCCTCTGTCTTGCCCAGTACCGTTGACGGTGGAGAACCCGGAGTGGAAGGCACTATTTGTTAGCGCCTATACCAAGGCGGAGGCCTCGAAGTCGAAGGCTAAAAAAAGAGTGGATCCACCAGTCACTCGCTCCAAAGCGACGGTGACTAGCTCTGCGTTTGCTGGGCTTTCCCATTTGAAGCTTTGAGTTGTGGTGGTTGTGTTCGTGGTTGGATGGGTACGCTGGACATGTGGGGTGGTCTCTTTGCCTGTCATAGGCCGTTGGCCGTGTATGTTTGTTTGGTGGGGGAGGGTTATGCATTTTTTGCTTTGGGGGCCTCTTTCTTTGTTTGATGTATGTGGCTTGTTTGATGTTTGGGGCTGGCACTTGTGCCTAGCCTTGTCTTGGGGTCCTTCCGTGTCTGCCTGATTACTAGCGCCTGGTGACTGCTTCCTGGCCTCTCCCATGTATGCAATCAGGTAAGGCGGTAGTGATGTTCCCGTACTTTGTACACACCAGCATATGTATAAATAGTTACTTTTCAATACATACATACATACATACATACATACATACATATACATATACATATATATATATATACACACACACACATATACATACATATACATATATACATATACATATATACATATACATACATATACATATATATATATATACATATATATATATATATATACAAAACAGAGTTTTAGAAGACCTGAAGAAGGAAGCTCCTATATTCTTTGAGAAGCTGTATACTGTTAACCAAAGTTTAAACCACTATCCTAAGCTGATTCCGAAACGTATCTTATCAGAGGAGTCATCTGTTTGGCTTGGTAGGCGGGTATCAACTGAGGAGATCAAAGAGGCTGTTTTCCAGATTGGGCCCGACAAGGCTCCAGGACCAGATGGCTACAATGGCCTATTTTTCCAGCATAACTGGTCACTTATTGGGGAAGAGGTAATTTTGGCGGTTAAATCATTTTTTAGATCAGGATCTTTACTTAAATGTATTAATCATACCTTTCTGACTCTGGTGCCTAAGAGTTCTAATGCTTCCTCCCTAAGTGATTACCGCCCCATAGCATGTTGTAATGTTCTATACAAGATCATCAGCAAGATTCTGTGCAACAGGCTAAAAGTGGTGATCCATGATTTGATCTCTCCAAATCAAACTGCCTTTCTTAAAGGAAGACTTCTCTCTGATTCCACACTATTAACCCATGAAATGATTAGAGATTATAGCAACCAGATGGGAAGCAGAGCCTGCCTCAAATTGGACCTGAGGAAGGCTTTTGACAGTGTTAGCAGGGATTTTATCTTGTTATCTCTTCGCCATATGGGCTTCACTGATATTTTCATTGAATGGATCAGAGAATGCATCACAACGCCAACCTTCTCTATTCTAATTAATGGTGTGCCGGTGGGTTACTTTAAGGGCAATAGAGGTATCCGTCAGGGGGACCCCCTCTCTCCGTACTTATTTGTTATAGCCATGGAAGCTTTTTCGGTTCTGATGGCGAAATATATAAATATGGGCATAATCCAACCTATGAGACAGGCAAACACAATTTCACATCTTCTATTTGCAGATGATCTCCTTCTGTTCTGCAGGGCGAACAAAACATCTTTCCTGGGAGTTAAAAAATTGCTTGAGGAGTTCTCTATTATTACTGGTTTACACGTCAACTGGGACAAAAGTGCAGGTATATTTAGCAAGGGGACCAAGAATAAGCAAATGTTATCGGATCTACTAGGAATCAAAAATTCTACAACAATTACTACCTACTTGGGCCTGCCCCTCTCTTCGAAATACCCTAAAACCGCAAACTATGGCAGGTTGGTGGATAAGTGCAAGAAAAGGATGAGGGGTTGGAGCTCATCCCTTCTATCTATCGCAGGGCGTATCGAGCTGGTACGAACGATGATCTTCGGCATTGTATTATTCTGGATGTAGGCTTTTCGGGTCCCTAGTAAAATTCTCAAGATTATATCATCAGCATGTAGGCGTTTCATTCTTGGTTCCTCGAAAGTGTGGGCATGGGAAGAGGTGTGTAAACCGAAGACCGAGGGCAGAGTTGGACTGCGATTGTTGGATGATTTAAACATTGCGGCAAGTCTGAAGTTAACGTGGAGGTACCTCTCTCAAGACTCTCTTTGGGCTAACCACTTGAAGTCTCAATATGGTGCTGCAGGCAGCTTCTTCACTGCCGATGCCCTACCACACCAGTCCGGCACCTGGAAGCGGATGATCCATATTAGGCCGATGGCTCAAGCTCTCATTCGGAGGAAGATTCGGGACGGAAGGGCGACATACTTCTGGACTGATCACTGGTTGGAGTGTGGTCCGATTGCTAACATGCTAGGTGTCCCACCGGGTGTGGCAAACTTGAGGGTGCGGGACTATTGGTCCGGTGACGGATGGAAGGCTGAGCCGGCAATTGAGCCAATTAAGAGCTTGCTACAAAAGAGCAAGATTACTGCAGGGGAAGATGAATGGGAATGGATTCCTGGAGGAAGTTTTACTTTCAAGCAAGCTTGGGATGGAGTTCGGAAAAAAGGCGAGTCTTTTCCCTACCACAAATTGATTTGGTATAGTAACAATATTCCAAAAATGTCTCTAACCCTATTACGTGCTTTTCGGGGAAAGCTACTCACCAGGGAATTGATTTCTAGATGGGGGTTCAATATCCCAAATCAGTGTGTCCTATGTGATGATAATAAGGAGGAAACCATTGAGCATCTCTTCTTTAACTGTAGCTACTCCAAATATATCCTCTGCAGGGCTCTGCTTAAGTTGGGTGTTAATGCCGCTATCTCACCAACTCTTTGTGAGATAGGGAAATACTTCTTATCACATTTTGGGGGAAAGAGCGCCTTAAGCTAGTTAGCTAAAACGGCTCTTTGCGCTATGGTATGGCATATCTGGAGAGAGAGGAACTCCCGTATTTTTGATGGGGTTATAAAAGTGAAGACCACGTTTTTTGAAGAAATAGCTGCCGCCGTCAGAATCATCCTACAAGAGCAAGATCTTACTATGGTTGAGGAGATCGCTGCTTATGACAACTGGGAATTCAGGGATATGGGCTAGTGAATGTGGCCGGCTTTGTGAGGTGTATTGATTTGTAATCTACTTGTATTCTTTTGGAATAGCTTCATTTGGGATATGGGGTTGATGGTGGCGAGTGACGGCGCTTGTGCCCTATCCTCTCCCCACTGATCTCACTTCCTTAAATGAGCTTTTGTTGTACTTGTACATTGATCAATAAATATAAGCTAACCTTTCATATATATATATATATATAGGGATTAATGGGTATCATATATATATATATAGGGGGTCAAGTACAACAAGTACAAGCCCATGTGGGCTTGTACTTGCCCCTTTTATGTGAGAGGGCATATGAGACACCCTCACATATGGCATATATATATATATATATATATATATATATATATATATATATATATATATATATATATATATATATATATATATATATATATATATTCTATAAAGGATGAAGATTTTGAATCTTATCCTACTAGGACAAAGCTTTGTCCTACGTGGCAAGTTTGTCCTAGGTGTCAATGACAATTTTGGAGGGACTTAAATTTTGGAGGGAAACTTAAATTTGGGGGAAACTTGAAATTTTGGGGGAAAACTTGAAATTTGTGGGGGGGACTCAGCCATTAAATAAACCGTGCCCTATGGGCACGGGTAATAACTAGTATATATATATATGGAGATGATATGGTGAGCAAGTGAGCAAAAATGCTTAAAGTGAGCAAACAATTTTATGAAGCATATTTTATTGCCAAAATTGCAGTGAATTCTCTCATAATACAATTGGATAGTCTTGTTTACTATTTCTTATAAGGAAAAATAAGAGAATATCAAATGCCCAGGCATTTTGTAACTGGGTGCAGCTTCTGCTTTTCTCTATGCAGCATCATCCAAGTATTTTTCTATAACCAAAGTCATCCAATTCTCCCACTGAAACTGCATCAGAAAAGCCATTAATAAACTTGTTCTTGGTATTTTCTTCCTTGTCAATTTTGGTATATTCTAATCAGACCTTCAATACATCAAGTGAAACGTGTTGATTATATAGGAAATGAATACAAGAAAAGATCTAATAATAACTGTCAAACACAATTAAACATCAATGCGCGCATATGCACTTTGGAATTCAATACTGCAGTTTTCGGAAGGAAAACTGAAATAAGGGCATATGAAAGGCTTATGACTTGTAGCATGAACCTACAATAATAGTGCAGTTTTCGGAAGGAATTTAATCCAAGTTATCAGAACTATTGGCAGATTATGATCCTGATGGGCTTGATGACCCCATGGGTGTTCTAACAGTGTCACAGACATTGAAAATACTTGATCATCAGAACATTCGAAAACTGCTAACGACAATCATGTCGTATGCTGTATGTTCCTTGCAAAGATTGTAATATTAATGATTCCACACTTCCGAGCACAACATACCCTGTGTCCCACCAATTCCATAAATCTTTAGAAAACAAAAGAAATAAAATTAACTTCAAAAAACTGTGTTACATTCCGAAGACTGTAATGATATAGGCGCAGTGTATCTGTTAACTGAACATTCGATCATATCTCCCATACTCTCAGGAGAGCCCAAAAAACAAAGGAAAAAAAACAATAAAATAGATCAGAACATCAGCATGAAATACATACACCAATTTCCATCCAAGCCTTGCAGAGACTTCCCCCTCTTTCCTATACAAATTAGAAACCCCCCAGAGTGTAGCCTCATGAAACCGAATGCCTCGCTTTGTCGGCAGGCTGCCCTCTGATGTCCACTGAACCATCTGTAGTATATTCAAAATGTTCTTCCTCTTCTTCATCACTGTATTCTTCTTTTTGTCGATCTTTCCATTCTTGCAATGAAACTTCAACTCCGACCTTCATCTCTTCTACTCCTCTTGACCTTGGTTCCTCCTGGGCCTATAGCAATCACAAATAAGCTTTTTAAAAAAAAAAATCAAAACAGGATTACTGAAATAATATTTACAAAATTCATTGGGTGGTGTAGTATATACCAGCACATATGCTTATGGTTTATGCCAGCATATATTACTTCAATCATGTGGATTTCTTGTTCCATTCCCGAATCATGTAGGTTGTCGCTAAGGATTTGCTTAGCTTTTCATGGTGCGAAGGTGAAGCATAGCTTATGAGATACTTAGTACTTGATTCCTTGTGGGTTAACTAGTTGCATGAAAATAAGTTAATAAGAAAACGATACATAATTATCTTACTTCAGTACTATCGGCGCAGAAAGTATGAACACCACATACAAGTAACAACAATATTTATCAAATAAATAGTTGCGAAGAAAAGAGGAGGATGCCAATGAAGAAGGGTCCGCGGACTATTCTAACTAAGCAGAGTTGAGATTTTACTAACCATTACCTCAAAACTGGCCCTTGTGAATGCCATTTTGGGGTCGGAGGAAGGAGGGCTCTGCGAACTCATAATAACAGTAGATGTCTTTATAATGCTATGAGTGTCCTCTACTCTTGCTTGCACCTGTAGAACTGAATTGAAATTGAAATTCAAATTGCCATATCCAATAATCAACCAGCCTCTAAGAAGACAAGACCAAAATGCAAAACTGAATCGAAATTCAAATTGCAACTACATGAATCATATCTGATTCTCAGAGGAAAAATAATATTTGACAGGATATCTAACGTAGATTGCATCATTTAATTAATAATAGGCTTTTACATCATTAGATTGCAACCGTTTTTCATAAATATAAAGAAATTGAAGTTGGTGCATCTGATTAGTTCCCTCATTCCCTATATATATGCAGCATCAGACACTAGAATCTGATCAGTTCCCTCATTCCCTATATATACTCCAGTCTCAAGGGTACTCCAGTGATACTACAGATAAGCTCACTGTTACTAGGCTTGCTGCATGTGTTGAACATGGAAGGTGAGAGGTCTGCTTCTGGGAGGCTTCCTCAATTTTCAGTAGCTAAAACATTATATTGAAAAGGAGATGAGGGCGCTCGGATCATACCTGGGATCGAGCTCTCCGGGGGGGGGGGGGGGGGGGGGGGGGGGGGGATTGTTTTCCCCCCGCTTGCAGATCTCGATGGGGAGAAAATTGGCTAAATAGCACCGGTCAACGAGTTGTTTTAATTTTTACCACCAAGTTTAAAAACTTTGCTAGAATACCACCCCTCTTAAAAAAGAGACTAAAATACCCTTTTCGTTCCCAAATTGCCTCATAGGGTATTTTTCGACTCTGCAGGATGGGATGGAGATGGCCGCGGCGAGGTCGGCGAGGGTCATGGGCTCGCCGTGGGTGTACATGGCGTCGGGTATGCCGAGCTCGATGGCACACTTGAGGGAAAAGGACCTCATGAATGTAAACATCTCGTTCCATAAGTGGGACTGAGCCTGGAGTAGTTCTTGTGAGCTCAGGCCATCACTGGAAGACATTATTGGTTCTTTAATTTGAGATATTGTTGGTTCAGTTTCTTGCTCTAAGCAAACGGGAATCTTGAGGAAAATTTATAGAGGATTAGATGTATGTGGGATTTTTTATTTATTTTTTGAGCGAAACAGAGAGGTCATCATGTGAGTTGGTGGCCCGACTGCTGCATTTTGAGATGATCATCGTGAGACACTAAAATACCCTCTACGTCGACGCCGAACTCCGAACACCCCGCTTCGCCGTACTCCGACCACCCCGCATCTACGGCGACGCCTCGCCGTACTCCGACAAAGCCCTATGAGCCAATTTGCACAAATTTGCGCCAATATACGCTAATATACGCTAATATACGTCACGTTTCGTGACGTATATTGGCGTATATTGGCGCATATTGGCGCAAATTGGCGCAAATTGCCTCATAGGGCTTTGTCGGAGTACGGCGAGGCGTCGCCGTACATGCGCGGTGGTCGGAGTACGGCGAAGCGGGGTGGTCGGAACCCAACGTCGAAAATACCCTCTACGTCGACGCCGAAATCCGACCACCTCGCTTCGCCGTACTCCGACCACCGCGCATGTACGGCAACGCCTCGCCGTACTCCGACAAAGCCCTACGAGCCAATTTGCGCCAATTTGCGCCAATATGCGCCAATATACGCCAATATACGTCACGAAACGTGACGTATATTAGCGTATATTAGCGTATATTGGCGCAAATTTGTGCAAATTGGCGCAAATTGGCTCGTAGGGCTTTGTCAGAGTACGGCGAGGCGTTGCCGTACATGCGCGGTGGTCGGAGTACGGTGAAGCGAGGTGGTTGGAGTTCGGCGTCGACGTAGAGGTATTTTCGGCGTTGGGTTCCGACCACCCCGCTTCGCCGTACTCCGACCACCCCACATCTACGGCAATGCCTCGCCGTACTCCGACAAAGCCATATGAGGCAATTTGCGCCAATATACGCCAATATGCGCCAATATACGCCAATATACGTCACGAAACGTGACGTATATTGGCGTATATTGGCGTACATTGGCGCACATTGGTGCAAATTGGCGCAAACTGACTCGTGGGGCTTTGTCGGAGTACGGCGAAGTGGGAGGACATGCCAATGATCCAAAAATTACTGGACATCATGTTAATTTTAAAAACAAATCTGATCCTACATCATCATGTATCTAAAACAATTCTGAATGAACCCACTCATAAGTCTAAAGACAGCCTCTAGCTCAGACACACACAAACTAATACAAAGTTTGGTAATGCATTCTAGAAAGCATGCACAGTCGCACACATGGATAACGGGAAGATAAAATCATCTCTTCATTAACTCATCAAGAACACGCTCATGAGCAGAAGCATGAAAGCCCATTAATGGATGTCAGATAATCCCAAGATGCTGCCCACTTATTATGCAACACTTTGCTTTATATTACTAAGCAAAACCACAACCCAAATGTACAAAATTAACACAAAAGCTTTCGTCGTTGATTTTCATATCAGAAGCTAGGGTGTCAAGTAGATATCAACAGAAGTTTATGTTAAGATCCGACGATTCTGGTTATTAAGTAGTATTCAGTTGAATCTTGAACAAGGTCATGAACACAGTTTCAATCAAGAATGTATGACGAGGAGCGAGAAGATGCACTTAAAATGAGCCATCGGCTTTCTTCCCTTTGAGACCAACGCCAAAGAGAGAGGGAGGGGAGGAGAGGAGGAGAGGAGCGGTTAAGAGAAGAGAGAGGCGGAGACCGATGACGTTCTGCTGTTTTAATTTTTGGAATTTTAATGGGGGTATTTTGGTCACTTTTTTAGTTGGGGTGGTATTCTAGCAAACTTTGTAAAATGGGTGGTAGAAATTAAAACACATGGTTGACCCAGTAATTACCCAATCTCGATGGGAGCGCTGGTAGAAGAAGATGGCGGTTTCCCACCGCTTGTAGATCTCGATGGGAGCGCTGTTAGAAGAAGACGGCAGTTCTAGGGCTGGGTTCGAGACGATGCGTGGAGGGAGTGACCGTTGGGTTTCTTTCACGCTGGGAGGGAGTGTTGGGTTTCACGCGAGGGGAGATCAGAACAATGTCATGGGCTCGCTAGGAGAGCTTTGCCGGGGCTGAGGGGCACGCTTGCAAAGGAGATGACGGCGCTCGGGATTTTGGGGATATCGACTGATTTTGGCCCTTCGGTTTTCGTCCGCGTGAGGGAGAAGGGGGAGATTTCGATGGGAGGCTGTGTTGGGGTCACGTGATGGGCGCGTGAGGATGTGTTGGGTGGGTTAAATCTGAGCGGTTGTCTCAGATCCGACGGCCAGAGCTGTTTTGCTCACTTTAAGAGGGGTTTGCTCACTTGCTCACCATATCATCTCCCTATATATATATATATATATATATATATATATATATATATATATATATATATATATATATATATATATATATATATATATATATATATATATATATATATATATATATATGAGGAGGGATCAAATGACCCCCAAAAATAACCCCCAAAAATGACCCCCTATCAAAAATCCTATGCCCCCCATTTTGTCGGAAGATCCGAACCGTTCATCTTGATCTCCACCCTCTAAATACATGACCCACCAATTTTCAACCCGATCCCATGTGTTTTTCCCATTCATCCATCCGACCCAAATTTAACGGTTTCGCATGAACAGAACTTTTGCGAATGGTTGATGAATGGGCAAAACACATGGGATCGGGTTGAAAATTGGTGGGTCATGTATTTAGAGGGTGGAGATCAAGATGAACGGTTCGGATCTTCCGAAAAAATGGGGGGCATATGATTTTTGATAGGGGGTCATTTTTGGGGGTTATTTTTGGGGGTCATTTGATCCCTCCTCTATATATATATATATATATATATATATATATATATATATATATATATATATATATATATATATATATATATATATATATATATATATATATATATATATATATATATATATATATATATATATATATATATATTTGAGGAATATGCTTTGCATCTTTATTAATCTCAAGGAAGAATTACAAGGAACTCACGGGTGGAAGAAGGATGTCCGTATGATGGATAGAGGCACAGGCGCCTACACCCAACCATACAAAACACCATCCGCTACCCGTAGCCCCAGAATAGAAAACAAAATTACAAGTAACATCAATCTAGTCTAATAGACCCCAGTTAGAGGGGATAGGATCCTCATCCTCATGCTCCCAAGTCATATGTCTCAAGGCGATTTTAATATCCTCAGCAATAGCATCAAATAGCAAAGTCTGCATTAGACAAGATCCTTCAAATATTCTTCTGTTGCGCTCTCTCCAGATGTGCCATATTAAAGCAGATAGAACCATCCTGGCCAGCTTGCCCACACTATTCATACCATTAAACTGCGCAAGAATCAAATCACCAATCCCAGATAATGAGGATGGCAAGTCAGTGGTGATCCCCAATTTAAGGAAGCTCCTGCAAAGGAGGTAATTAGTATAACTGCATTCAAAAAATATATGATTCATATCTTCGTGAATGTTGTCCGAGCATAAAACACAATAAGGAGAAATAGGGACTCCCCATTGGACGAGCTTGTCACGAGTGAGGAGTTTCCCGTGAAAAGCTCGCAATAACGTGATGGCCATCTAGGGGATATGTCCCTGAAACCAGACAACTTTATAGTAAGGGAAGAGGGACTTGATGGCCCTCGATCCATCCCAAGCATTGGAAAGTGAAGGAGATTTAGTAGCCCAGGACCAAGAGTCGGTGCCAGAGGACAAGGTCACCCCCACAATGATGTGACGCACAGCAGTAAGAGAGTGGCAAGACATCCAGCCCTCATTAGACCAATAGTCACTAACCATCTTGTTTTCTTCCCCAGCAGGGACGTCATAAGCATCGCTAAGAGGCCCACAGGGAAGCCAATTATCATACCAGAAAAGAGTAGAAGATCCATCTCTGACTTTACGCTTAATGAGTTTTTTGGTGAACTCACGACAATGAAGAATGAATTTCCAGGTGCCAGATTGCATGGGATGAGCCTTGGCACAAGATAAACTCGTGCCATTCATATACTGATTCCTCATATGAGAAGCCCAAATACCTTTGTGAGTAAGCATGCGCCAAGTCATTTTAATCCCATAAGCAGTGTTAAGTTCAGTGAAGTCTCTGATCCCCACACCCCCCTCTTGCTTGGGAGCACACAAATCATTCCAAGCCCATAAGTGGTTTTTCCCCCAAATAAATTTCCTACATAAGGAGGTAAGAGTGCATATCACAGATTTGGGCATCCGAAAAGCCTGCATCCAAAAACTGACCATGCCATAGATAACAGTTTTAACCAACTCAATGCGCCCAGCTATGGAGAGTAAGGTTGAGGACCACCCTTGAAGCCTTCCCTTGCATTTATCAATCAAACGGCTGTACATGGCAGCATTAGGATATTTAGGAGATAAGGGGAGACCCAGATATGTGAATAAAGACTGCACACGCCTAACCCCCAATATATCCGCAAGGCTACCAGGACCTTTAACCCCTTTGCTAAAAATGACAGCGCTTTTATCCCAATTAACATCGAGCCCAGTAATGGCTTTAAACTCAGTGAGGAGGACTCTGAGCCCCTCAAGAGATCTAGAGTTGGCCCGACAAAAAACAAGCAAATCATCAGCAAAGAGTAAGTGAGAGACC
The DNA here is from genome assembly GCA_030789695.1 of Scilla litardierei. Classification (NCBI taxonomy): domain Eukaryota; kingdom Viridiplantae; phylum Streptophyta; class Magnoliopsida; order Asparagales; family Asparagaceae; genus Scilla; species Scilla litardierei. The sequence continues at coordinate 130,044,142 of CM061138.1, forward strand.
GCCCCAACTCTATGCATAGGTAAGATACTGCGAGAAGCATTGGCTCTAGCCATGAGTAATGAAAAAGCCTCCATCACAATAACAAAAAGATAGGGAGAGAGAGGGTCGCCTTGCCTCAGCCCTCTGTTAGATTGGAACATACCATAAGGGGATCCGTTGATCATAACAGAAAAGGAAGGAGTGGAAATACACTCACAAATCCAGCTAATAAATTTGTGTTTGAACCCCATCTGGTGAAGCATATAGTATATGAATTCCCTGTTCACGCTATCAAAGGCTTTCCGAAGATCAAGTTTAAGGCAGACCCTAGCCCCCATAGGGTTATTAAACCCCCGAATATGCTCATGAGCCAGTAACGCACAATCCGCAAGTAACCGGTCTTGGAGGAAGGCCGCTTGGTTTGGAGAGATGAGCTCGATAACAGCTCTACTCAAACGGTTACAAAGAATCTTGCTTATGATCTTATAAAGGACATTGCAGCAGGATATAGGCCTGTAATCCCCAAGCCCAGATATATATATATATATATATATATATATATATATATATATATATATATATATATATATATATATATATATATATTTTTGACGAGTAATAGTTAGACTTCATTAATGCCAAAACATTCTATACAAGCATTCCAAATAGTAATTTGTGGGTTGCAAATGTAGAGAGGAGAGGGCACAGGCGCCGTCACCCTCTACCACTTGTAATCTACAAATTCTACTTGAAAGGTAAACTACAATACAATTTACATAGGCATCAAAACGGAATCTCAGCCCGCAAGTAGCCCCCAGTTGGAAAACGGGGTGATGTCCGAAACCTCGGCAAGATCCAGATTCAGTAGATTAGTCTTGACCACGGATGCAATCTCATCAAATATTATAGTTTTCAGATTTGACTTCTCTTCAAAAATGCGTTTATTACGCTCTTTCCAGATGTGCCAAACCATTACCGAGAACACTAATTTCGCCAACACTCCCAATGGCTCCTTCTTATTATATCGGTCTAGAATGATCTCACAAACGCCATTGATAGAGGTTGGAACTGCTCCTTTGTAACCCAATTTTAGTAAACTTCTACTCAAAATGTACCGACTGAAATCACACTTAAAAAATAAGTGTTCAATGTTCTCAATCTCGTTTCCCTTACATAGGCCGCAATACTGATTGGGGATGATTCCAAGCTTAAACAGATATTCTTTAGTCGGCAATTTACCTCGGATCGCTCGAAGCAAGGTCATAGACATTTTCGGGATATGCCGATCAAACCAAACAATAGAGAAGTAGGGGAAACTCGGCCCTGCCAATCGAACAGCATCCCAGCAGCTTCTAAGGTTGCATGCGGCACTAGGAGTCCACTCCCATTCATCCAAGCCCGTAGAAAGAACTACCTGCTGCAATTGCGGAAAAAACCAAGCTGTAGCCCGCACATTCATCCACCCAGAGTCATTCCAGAGTTCACTAACCCGGATGTTTTCGGTTCCTGGAATGGGTTCATGGAGCAGGTGGAGAGGGCCTAAAGGATGCCAGTTATCAAACCAATAAGAGGTAGAAGTACCATCTTTTACCAATCGTCTGATAACTCTTTGGGATACGTGTCGGCATCTTAGCATGTATTTCCAAGTTCCAGAATCGGTCAGTTTGGCCTTAGCTGTATAGAACTTGCTGGTCAAGGCTTCATAGCGATTCCTCATATACTGGGCCCACAGACCATTATATGACAGGCCTCTCCAGGTTAGGCGAATACCAGAGGCAATATTCAAATCGGCCAAATGTCTCAAACCAACTCCGCCTTCATTTTTGGGCCTGCATATATCCCTCCAGGACCAATTATTAAGCTTACCCCATATGAATTTCCTGCAGGCTGAATTAATAGATCTAATAACTGAAGGTGGGAAATAGTAAGCTTGCATCCAAAAAGCCACCATACCGTATATTATTGATCGGACCAGTTCAATTTTGCCAGATATGGAGAGTATACTGGAGGACCATCCCAATAGTCTTTTTTTGCATTTATCCACCAGACGGCCAAATAAAGAAGCTCTGGGATAACTTGAAGAAAGCGGGAGGCCCAAATAAGTGGTGAAAGAGGATACTACCTTAATTCCCAGAATCTCAGCTAAGCTCTGAGGGTTGCGGACACCCTTGCTAAAAATGGCCGAGCTTTTATCCCAATTTATTTGCAACCCCGAAAAGAGATAAAAGGTCTTGAGTAAGTCCTTGAGCCCTTTAAGGGAGTGATGATTCGCACGGCAAAATACCAAAAGGTCGTCCGCGAAAAGAAGGTGAGAAATTGCTCCAGATCTTCTCATAGGATGAATATTCCCAGATGATTCTGCAATGTCAGCTAAAAGAGAGAAAGCCTCCATTACAAGAACGAATAAGTATGGGGAGAGAGGATCACCTTGCCGCAAACCTCTATTGGAATCAAAGTATCCTTCAGGGGAGCCATCTATTAACACCGAGAACATGGAAGTAGAGATGCATTGACTGATCCAGTTAATAAAAGTGTGCTTGAATCCCAGTTGATGGAGGAAGAAGAGGATAAATTCCCGGTTTACACTGTCAAAGGCCTTGCGAAGATCCAATTTAAGACAAGTTCGGGAGCCCATAGGATTGCTAAAGTCCCGAATCTGCTCGTGAGCAAGTAGAGTGCAATCAGCAAGTAACCTGCCTTTCAAGAAAGCAGCCTGATTTGGTGAAATTAGCTCAGATATAACATGCTTCAATCTGTTACACAAGATTTTGCTAATGATTTTGTACAGGACATTGCAACAAGCAATTGGCCTGTAGTCCCCCAGACCCGTAGCATTAATATTCTTTGGGACAATGGTAAGGAAGGCATGGTTAGTAGAGGGAGTCATCTTACCAGAAATGAAGAAGGAGGAAACCCCAGCAATAACATCGGAACCAAGAAAATCCCAATTATTCTGAAAAAAGAATGCATTATACCCATCGGGACCAGGGGCTTTATCTTTACCAATCTGGAATAACGCATTCTTAATTTCCAGAGGAGAAACAGGCAACTCCAACCAATTTGCAGCATCTCCTGTAATTTTCCTCTTAGGAACCATATTTGGAAACACATTCCAGTAATCTTCCTGATGGTATAAATTTTTATAGAACAATGGAGCTTCAATGCGAAGAACATCAATATTGGAATTCATCTCACCAGCCGAATTTATAAGATGATGAAGGTTATTGTGGGATTTACGTGCGTTCATGGCAGCGTAGAAAAACTTTGAATTCCTATCTCCAAGAGTCAGCCAATGTTGTCGGCTTTTTTGCCGGAGATCTTCCTCCTCTATGTCAAGAGCTTTACGAAGATTTTGAGAAGCCATGATCTCTTTATTCTGAAGGTCAGCATCAGAAGCTAGCCTTTTATTAGCTTGAATAGCTAGTAGTTCTGCCTTGCACTGAGCAACATGATTAATCTTTGCATTTTCAGCCGCCCAGCATTTTAAATAAGATTTCAAATCCTTAAGCTTAACTTGTATGCCTTTCAAATCTGTACGACTAGCATGCCGGCCCCAGTTGCTACTAACAACTTCCTTGAATCCTGCTTGAGAAGCCCAAGAGTTATAGAATTTGAATGGCTTTGGGTATGATTTTACCTTTGGGAGAATATATACAAGCATAGAAGAGTGGTCGCTTGTGCCCGCCGTCAGATATTCATAGAATGATTGCGGTAGTTTGCTCAGCCAATTTGTATTGCAAAGAATACGGTCTAGGCGAGCCGAAATACGCATGGCCCCAATGCGCTTATTATTCCAACTAAGAGTACATCCTTTGCTCTTTAGATCAGAAAGTTGACATGTACCAATACAAGAGTTAAATTCATCAGTAGCTGCAACATCCACCGGTCTGCCTCCAAGTTTCTCATTTGAATTCCGAACATATATATATATATATATATATATATATATATATATATATATATATATATATATATATATATGAAAACGGTCTCTCTCTCCTCGTTTTTAGAGAGAGGAGCTCTGATCGTGCGATCGATTCCTTGGCCGCCTCGCGGCGGTCCTCGGCGGATCTCGCCGGAGGGTGTTATGCTGGCTTCCTTTCTGAGCGTCGAGGGTGAAGGTGTGGTGGATCTTTGCTACGTCGCCTTCTTTTCGTTTAATACTGCCTTGATTCGACTCAGATCTGATTCGATCGAAGATCCTACGCTCGAAGTTTTGAAGATCCGTGGATCGAAGATCGAAGATCGCTCAGATCTGCCTTCGTTCGTCGACTTGCGAGGGGGTGAAGGTGTGGATCTGTAGTCAAGGTGTGGGATCATTTTCGTGTTCCACCGCCTCAGATCTCTTGTGTACCTTAGTCCTTAGCTGATCGTTCTTCGGATCTGGATCAAGATCTCGGTGTAGATCTTGATCCGCCGGTGAGTCCTACTTCCTGTCTTGCTTCGATCTGTATATATTGTTGATTTTACTCTGGTGTTTTGTTAATCCTGTGCCTCTTTCGGATTGCACGATCGGAGTTCAACCTACTTGGCTTGTTCATCTGAGGAGCAATCCTTGCGCTTAGCGAGCGTCTTCGCATTGTTTTGTCAAGATCGTGTGGATCAAGATCCCAGGAGGGGATTTTGATCCGGTGGTGAGTCACCTAGCACTCGTAGATCAATTTTTACCTCTGTCTACTTTTCCTGATCCATTGCTTCTCCCTACGAGCATGTCTACCGCTGGAGATCTGGATGGTGAGAAGACGTCCAATGGAGATGGAGAATGGCAGCTTGTTAATAAGAAAAAGTTAGCTAATATCGTTGATAAAGGGAAGGCGCTAAGGTTTGAATATAGGCCTCGCAATCAAGCACTGAAGGAGAAAGGACCATCATATAAGCAGAGATCTGAGAAGGAGGGAGCTCGGCCTTCAGGTTCTTCGAAAGTGTTTGAAAGAAGAGCTCTGAGGCCTACGGTGGAGATCCGAATTAATCCTTTGGCAACCAAGCATTCTTGGCTTGATGTTTGCACAAACAGGAGAAAGGTCGCCGACTCTCTAGAGATGGAATACATCCCCCCGTTGATTGATGATGAAGGGAATGCCATTGCTATCCTCTCCCATGGAGTCATTGAAGAGGCGGTGAGTGGCTGGGAGAACACCTTGGTGGCGTACGTCCTCGGTGATGTTCCATTCTATGGCCAGATGAAGGCATGGGCATCCAGATCGTGGAAGAAACAAGGTATGACTATATTCACGAGAGACAATGGCTTCTTCTTCTTTCGCTTCAGCTCCAAAGCCGACAGTGACGGAGTGCTCTACGGTGGGCCGTGGATGTTCGACGGGCGACTGGTCGTTCTCCAGCGATGGGTGCCTGATTTGGAGTTCGACAGAGATATGCTATCCTCTACACCTATTTGGGTACAATTCCTGAATCTCCCGCTTAAATTCTTGTCTAAAAAGATTCTTAATATCATCGCAAGTGTTATTGGTACGCCTATCTGTTTGGACAAAGCCACCGTGTCGATGGAAATAATGGCGTACGCCCGGTGTCTTGTGGATGTCCCAGCGGCTAAGGAGCTTCCTCGCTCTGTTGAGGCCCAGACAGAGGATGGTGATGTGTTCTATATCGATGTCAGATACGAGGGACAACCACCAAGATGTGTTATGTGCAAATGTTTTGGTCACTTGGTGAAGCAGTGTACTTTGGCAGGCGCTGCAAATATTAAAGAAGACGATCGCAATGGGGATGGGGATGCTGCTATTAGGAAGATGGCAATGGCTACATCCACGGGAGACCTTGTGCAAAAGGTTAGTGCCCTCGCCTCATCTACACCTATCTGCTCTATTTCTGGGTTGGAGAATGGGTTGGCCACTGGTGATATTGGGGGGGGGGAGAAGAAGCAAGACATGAAAGGGGGTTACCACAGTGAAGAGGGGGGAAATGCTGCTGGGTTTGATGTTACGGCCAAATTTCAGCAGACTGTAGGTGAAGATGAGGAGAGGAATGCTGTCGAAATGGCTGAGTCATGTGGGTATGAAGTCATGCCTAATGGCGGGAAAATTTGTAACGTTGTTGTTTCAAGCAATTTTTGGGCTCCTGTAGAGGAGATGTATAGGGTGGATGCTTGTAAACTTGGGGAAGGCGTTGAGGCCGTTGTAAATACTGCAGGGGATGGTGCTGATAGGGGGTCTATAGGGGGTTGTAATAGGGTGCCTATGCCCATGGGCGGCGAGCCTTTTAATGTTGTGTCGCGTAGCCAAGGGGCTCCCTTAGAGGAGGTGTATAGGTTGGAAGGCGAAGAGGCCGTTGTCAAAGCTGTAGGGGATGTTACAGCTTTAAAGGATGCTTGTGTGCTGGCTGCGACCAGTATTGATAAAAAATGTAATAGGGAGGGAGACAGCGAGGCGGGGTACAATGAGGGACTGCATAAGCAAGGGTTTGGTGCTGTCTCTGAAGCAAAAAGCAAAGGCGATTCTGTTGCGAAACCCGCAGAGGAGGTCCAAGACCGGGGTGCTATTGTTGGGGTTTTGGCGGACCCCCAGAGCTCGGATCCGTATCCGTCCTAAGTCGGACGGACCACGGAGGCACATAGGCGCAGCGGAAAAACAGAAATCTTAATTTCTACACTAGCTAAACAATTTAGCTAGGCTCTGGGGAGCCAGAACCCAGCCCGATCTATGCCGACTTGGAGTGGGTCTGACCACTCCAAGAAGGATCTACACTAAGCGACTAATTAAAATTACGCTAAAAAACGCTTAACCACATACCCGGAATCTTGGCCCTGGAGCAGGCAAGATGTACCGCACCGTCTTGAGAAGCTCCTCGTAGCCGAGCCGCGTTGACCCGATCTCCCTGAGCCGCCTCGCACCCTCGCACCGATCCGCCCGAGCCGCTTTCGCCTCCGAGCCGATCACACGCGGTAGAAAGTTTCACTTGAGAAGAAACCCGCGTCTTAGACGTCCGGATCGGATCCAAACCCCTTTCGTAGTCGTGCTAGGACTACTCCAGAGAATAGGAAAGTAGAGAGAGAGATTTAGTCGCGGACCGAGCTTGCTCAATAATTTGGAGCTACCCGATCGTTGACTGGTGTGTTTTTCAACGAGGAGAGTGCACCCCTATTTATATAGGGAGTGAGCACTCACCCTCTTGTTGCGGGCAATGTGGGACAATCCACATGAAGAGAAAAATTGAATTAAGTCATTTGGCTTAATTTCAATTTTAAAGTTAGCCTTTCACAAAGTCAAACTTTAACGAATTAATTCTCCTCACATACTAAACTTCAGACACCAAACAAGCTATCAATCAAAAAAGCTTGGAATGGTGAACGCGTAGGAACTGACGGTGACGAATTTCGACTTCGTTTGACCCCTCAAACAATTGCTCAAAGTTTAGCAATTTTCACAAAATTCGTAGCCGTCATTTGGGTTTTCAAAAAACCTAATTTGACTTAAGTTGCGGGCGCGCCCGCTAGACTTAGCGGGCGCGCCCGCCCAAGGGGGGCAAGGGCGGGCCGCCCGCCCGCTGCTGCAGCGGGCCGTGCCCGCTGCAAGCAGCGGGCCGCGCCCGCTTGCAGCGGGCGCTGGCCCGCTGCGTGCAGCGGGCGCTGGCCCGCTGTGCAGCGGGTGCCCGCCCGCTGCACACAGCGGGCCATGCCCGCTGCTGCAGCGGGTCACGCCCGTTTGCCTTTGCACATGGGCCTTTTGGCCCAGTGGGTCTAACCCACTTCCCCTTGGACTCTTTCTGCGTTTCTGGACTCGTTTGAGCTCTGATTTGGACGTGGTTTGAACCTGTGTTTAGACCGGGACGATCCCGTCATCCAGGTAACCTTTTCCAACAAGTTTGTTCCTACTAAATTTGTTGTAACTAATTTACAACACGTTTAGTCAAAGTTAGCATCTAATGCAACGTTGTGTCCCTATTGCTAATGCGACTAACTTTCACAACTCAGCTTGTGAATATCATCAAATGATATTTCTCTCTATTCTATATTCCTATTACTAAGACACGAATACTACTCGGTGTGAGACCCTACAGCCTGACCTTACTACAGGTTGGGGCTCGAAACCCCTAGACGACGGTCACTACGAGCAGTAGCTGTCGTCCCTGTTTCAGAGTCATCATAACGTGATCGACCCTTTGACAAAAGTGTCATAGGTTTTGCATTGGCTGTGTCAGAGATGAATTCCGTTAGCTAAAATCCCTTCGTCAAGACTGTGTTTGATGTTGGTCTAGGGTATGGTTTTCTGTCAACCCTATTAGACAACATTGGTCAGTATACGGCGGTCTTTATTGTATACACGTTGTACAACTTGCAACGTACCCCGGCCGAGGATTAACATAAAGACCGTACTGAGCCTATAACACTAACTTCCCTTTAATGGAAGTGACGAATCCCATCTTAGTCACTTACTCACCTTGAGAGCTTCAGGTGCAACCCAACCTAAGATCTTTCATCAGGACTGGTCCTCGAAGCTAGATCATGGGTCTAAGCTACACCGTCCGTTCACAGGTTTATACAGTTGACTTCAGGTCTTAAGGATCAACTAACCTATCATCACCCTAGAGTTATTAAAGACAGATCATTAAAGTTTAACCATTTAATAACTCTAACTTGGTCGTTCAGTGAACTCATTCTCTAATGAGCACCTGTGTCTCGTCTCCGACTTCGCCAAGTCGAATGACTATGAGATCATCATTACCCGAAGGCAAGACGAAGACACAGTGATCTATCCGATGTGTCGATATCCAGTTCTCGACACATCTATGATCACGAACCGTTTAAGACTTACGTTTCTATTCGGTCGCTTACTTACTCATAATCGAGATCTCATCTAGATATGTAAGGACCTAACTATAAGTCTATGGATATTTCTAAGTATATTAATACAAATGATTTTATACTTAGAGTAATACGTACCATATACGGTATGAACAAGACGAATAATCAAGATAAATTGCCTTATGGGCATATATCTTCCTACATCTCCCACTTGCACTTAGGCTATTTATCTCGATATCTCATACCGTTATAGCATATCAGTCACTTTGACATTTGATATGACAAACCTAAGAATGGTTCTACTAATAAGTATCTACAACGAATTTTAATGGATTGAAATTACATCTCTTGATCACACAGGGTTGATCCTTTGGAAAAATGATCTGGATCAATTTTCCTAACCTTGTATAGCTAACAGTTAGCTTATACGATTTAGATGTGGGGTCTAACATTTTCGTAAGTCAGTTCTAGCTCACTCCACTTTATTGTGTCAATATGTCAAGTACATATTTGACACCCTAAGTCTCTATATATATACTATTAAATCAAAACAATTTTGACTTAATGATTTATATAGAAGATTCATTAAAGTGAAAAATCCTTTTTACTTAGTCCGGAAAAACGGAACTAAGCATACTTACTTGCTCCCACTGACTTTGAGAATTACCTAGTTAAATTACTTCAACATAATAACTAAATCATATTTAGATTTATGTGCAAAAATAACCTTTTGGTAAGTGCCTTAGATGGAATGTACAAGTGTCAGATTCGGTTTGACGAATGGGTCAAGTCAAGATCGTTTTAAGGAATCTTGACATTGACTCGTTCAATCAAAACGTTCTACACTGTACTAATTCCTTTAACCACATTTAGTATTAACTCTTTTAATAACTAAATGCAGATAATCACGAGTTAAACTTGATATGCGTATTTACTGTGATTGCACACAATTTATACGCCCCCTGGAACCTATACTTAACTACTGATTGACTTCATACATTTAGTCAGCTTCAAAATCAATATTATCGAAGCTCAACACCATTATTCGAAAATATACGCAACCATTACAGAAAAGCCACATCCACAGAATTTTAAGCCAATTCAATTTCAATTGCAACAAACGAGACATCCATTCCAAAACAACGGGTTCATTTAAAAGAACCTTAATTTGTTTATCAAAAATAAACCTTGAGTGCAAAGCACTCATTCATTGTTTTCGATCCTTAAAGATGATACATTTTACTCAAATAAGAAAAAAATATCATCTCCATCACGATCAGTGTCTCCAGAAGTCTTTGAGCGGTCCCAGCAGCAACTGTTGCTTTAATTGCCGACCGATCTCCGTACTTCTCCAATCTCCAGTTCTTATCAGCCACCTGTATACAGTACACAGATGTCTATAAGTTTCTCATACTATATGAATGGAAATAATTGCATTTAATTGAATTTTAATTTGTACCTGAGGTAGAGGCATCAGTATGCCCCTTCTTCTTCTCTGCAAGATAGATCTTGCAGTTCCTCTTCCAGTGGCCAATCTTGTGGCAATGGAAGCACTCAGATTTCGACGGGGCCCCTTTGTTCTTCTTCTTCCCATTCTTAGCCTTCGCAGGTTGTGGGACCTGCCTCTTCTTTCCTTTGCCTTTCGGCTGGTCGGAAGTAGCAGAGCCAACAACCAGTGCAGCCGGCTTCTTATGAATCTCCTCAAACTGCCGGAGCATATTGAGGAGACCCGGAAGATCCGTCTCAAGGCTGTTCATTATAAAGCCAGTTATAAAAGGCTTGAAATCGGGAGTCAAAGACTTTAGGATAATGTCCGTGGACATCTCATTGTCCAGGACAAATCCTAACTGGGCGGCGTCCTCCACGTACCGGATCATCTTGATAACATGATCTTGTACAGGTTCCGTCCCCATCTTGGTGCCCCAGAGGTTGCTAGTGGCCTCGAACTTGGCAGCTCTTGATCGCTTGCCATACAACTCTTGTGCGTTGAGGAGCATGCTTTGAACATCCATATGTTCATGCTTCCTCTGCAACTCGTTGGTCATCGAAGCCAGAGTAAGGCACCTGGCCTTCTCTGCATCCCTCTGGTACAATTTGTAGGCTTCCTTTTCCTCGTGGGTCGAATCTTCATCCGGCTTATCTGGAGCGTCCTCGAACAGTACGTATCCTATTCCGGCTAGGGAAAGGACCAACTTGATGTTCCTAAGCCAGTCTGTGTAGTTCGTTCCATCCAGCACGTTCTTCTCAACCATGTATCTAAGTCCCGAATCCATTCTGTATTTTATAGATACTATAGTTAGTAAATGTTCGTAGTATAGTTTTAATGGTTTTAATAAAACTATATTCTCCCACTAAATTTATTTAAAGCCATAATAATAAACAATTTATTATAAAATAATATTTGTGAGAGAGGGATCCGACTACCCTGAGTCTGACAACCTTGAGTGTATCTCAACAAGTTGTCCGACTCTGCAGTCGGTAGACGAACTCGTCGTCAATCATATTTACTATGATTCCCTATCGATTTTTACCCCTAGTCATTTGTGATCATGAGTGTGCTCAACCGGATCACAATGGCTAGCCTAGTCGGACCCTTGTTTTCGTGTCTGGCCTGACTTGCCCCTTTGCTCGGTGTATGCACGACGCGCCGGTTTGGGTCAGGTCTTAGACTACATTCTTGGTTAGACTCACGCCGAAGCTCGAGGGATGAGACAACGGTTTTAGTCAGGTTAAGATGTCAATCAAGAAATCGGTTTCTATAAGATTGACATGTCACGGCTTGAGTGTAGCTCAACAACCGGAACATGTTTCTTAAAGTTGCCAACTCCTAAAACAAGGAGGGCTACGATTTATCTTGAACAAGATTATTATCGTATTGACTTAGGTATAGTCGATGGACTTACATAGTCATGAATCGACTCCTTGCGGTCCAGCGGACGCGGCCAGGGAATTGACTAAGCCAGGACCACTTGTTACCCAGTCTAGCTAGGTTGGTCCAAAAACTTTAGCCAAGCACATTGACCGACATCATGATCCATTGAAGGAGTTGTCATCAATCTTATGTTTTCCAAACAACTAAATGGCTTTTAATAAAAACAACTAGTTAATCCTTATCAACTAGTGGATCCTAAAATTCAAAAATTTTCAGATTGGTTGAACATCTTTTATTAAGTCCTTATCAACTATAAGGTTCTACGTTCAACTTACTACCCCAATCTAATTAGGATTTATAAAACAATTCAACATTTTGTCTTTTATGAAAATCATTAATTAAACGATTTAATGAAATGATTTACAAACAAGGGGACTACCCTAATCTGGTATTAGGTTCGATGTTGTTTTGTCTTATCAAACGTAGCATGTCACTATCATGTTTTAATGGCTAACCTAACAAGGTTTGTGTATACATTATACAAATACAACATGAAATGAAAACTAACTTTATCCGCATAAAAGAAAGTTTCATTTTAAGTGACATATAAAAGGTATTTGCAAGTTTAAAAAAAAAATTATCTATATAATACAAACATGCAAATCTAAATTTTAACACTTAAAATTAAAGATTAAAATTTTAAAGCCTTCATAAAATTTTATCGCATAAAACTAAGTCGTACAAAATTATCTAATAATTTTAAACTTAGGCCTTAAAAAATTTTAACCTCATTTCTAAAATTAAAATATCACATAAAAATTTTAGAAACATCTATGTAGTAAAAGAAATTAATTTTATATAACATCTCATGAAATAAAATTATTTCTATTATTAACATATTTAAACAATTTTAAAACTCTTTTAAAATCTTTTAGAAATCCTTTTTTAGAAGCATTCAAGTAAAGTTTAAAGATTTCTAACTTTATGTAACTAAAGAAAAATTCTTAAATTTCAAAAATAAAATTTTTCTAAAGATTACATAAACATTAAATACCCTTTTAAAATTTTTAATGGCTCATAAAAATTTTATAAAGTATTTATAATAAAGGAGACTACCTTTTTAGATTTATCGCATAAAATTAATTTTGCTCCAAAATTAAAATAAATATTAGTGTTGCAAAAAAATTTTTGAAACACAAAATATTTTCAAAACTAATTTAACATAAAAAAAAGTTTTGCATATGAAAGCTAAGCATTTTTAACTATTTAAAAAAGTCGCTATAGTAGATCTATGGCATAACCGTGGCTCTGATACCACTGTTGGGGTTTTGGCGGACCCCCAGAGCTCGGATCCGTATCCGTCCTAAGTCGGACGGACCACGGAGGCACATAGGCGCAGCGGAAAAACAGAAATCTTAATTTCTACACTAGCTAAACAATTTAGCTAGGCTCTGGGGAGCCAGAACCCAGCCCGATCTATGCCGACTTGGAGTGGGTCTGACCACTCCAAGAAGGATCTACACTAAGCGACTAATTAAAATTACGCTAAAAAACGCTTAACCACATACCCGGAATCTTGGCCCTGGAGCAGGCAAGATGTACCGCACCGTCTTGAGAAGCTCCTCGTAGCCGAGCCGCGTTGACCCGATCTCCCTGAGCCGCCTCGCACCCTCGCACCGATCCGCCCGAGCCGCTTTCGCCTCCGAGCCGATCACACGCGGTAGAAAGTTTCACTTGAGAAGAAACCCGCGTCTTAGACGTCCGGATCGGATCCAAACCCCTTTCGTAGTCGTGCTAGGACTACTCCAGAGAATAGGAAAGTAGAGAGAGAGATTTAGTCGCGGACCGAGCTTGCTCAATAATTTGGAGCTACCCGATCGTTGACTGGTGTGTTTTTCAACGAGGAGAGTGCACCCCTATTTATATAGGGAGTGAGCACTCACCCTCTTGTTGCGGGCAATGTGGGACAATCCACATGAAGAGAAAAATTGAATTAAGTCATTTGGCTTAATTTCAATTTTAAAGTTAGCCTTTCACAAAGTCAAACTTTAACGAATTAATTCTCCTCACATACTAAACTTCAGACACCAAACAAGCTATCAATCAAAAAAGCTTGGAATGGTGAACGCGTAGGAACTGACGGTGACGAATTTCGACTTCGTTTGACCCCTCAAACAATTGCTCAAAGTTTAGCAATTTTCACAAAATTCGTAGCCGTCATTTGGGTTTTCAAAAAACCTAATTTGACTTAAGTTGCGGGCGCGCCCGCTAGACTTAGCGGGCGCGCCCGCCCAAGGGGGGCAAGGGCGGGCCGCCCGCCCGCTGCAGCAGCGGGCGCTGGCCCGCTGCAAGCAGCGGGCCGCGCCCGCTTGCAGCGGGCGCTGGCCCGCTGCGTGCAACGGGCCGTGCCCGCTGCGTGCAGCGGGCGCTGGCCCGCTGTGCAGCGGGCCACGCCCGCTGTGCAGCGGGTGCCCGCCCGCTGTGCAGCGGGTGCCCGCCCGCTGCACACAGCGGGCCATGCCCGCTGCTGCAGCGGGTCACGCCCGTTTGCCTTTGCACATGGGCCTTTTGGCCCAGTGGGTCTAACCCACTTCCCCTTGGACTCTTTCTGCGTTTCTGGACTCGTTTGAGCTCCGATTTGGACGCGGTTTGAACCTGTGTTTAGACCGGGACGATCCCGTCATCCAGGTAACCTTTTCCAACAAGTTTGTTCCTACTAAATTTGTTGTAACTAATTTACAACACGTTTAGTCAAAGTTAGCATCTAATGCAACGTTGTGTCCCTATTGCTAATGCGACTAACTTTCACAACTCAGCTTGTGAATATCATCAAATGATATTTCTCTCTATTCTATATTCCTATTACTAAGACACGAATACTACTCGGTGTGAGACCCTACAGCCTGACCTTACTACAGGTTGGGGCTCGAAACCCCTAGACGACGGTCACTACGAGCAGTAGCTGTCGTCCCTGTTTCAGAGTCATCATAACGTGATCGACCCTTTGACAAAAGTGTCATAGGTTTTGCATTGGCTGTGTCAGAGATGAATTCCGTTAGCTAAAATCCCTTCGTCAAGACTGTGTTTGATGTTGGTCTAGGGTATGGTTTTCTGTCAACCCTATTAGACAACATTGGTCAGTATACGGCGGTCTTTATTGTATACACGTTGTACAACTTGCAACGTACCCCGGCCGAGGATTAACATAAAGACCGTACTGAGCCTATAACACTAACTTCCCTTTAATGGAAGTGACGAATCCCATCTTAGTCACTTACTCACCTTGAGAGCTTCAGGTGCAACCCAACCTAAGATCTTTCATCAGGACTGGTCCTCGAAGCTAGATCATGGGTCTAAGCTACACCGTCCGTTCACAGGTTTATACAGTTGACTTCAGGTCTTAAGGATCAACTAACCTATCATCACCCTAGAGTTATTAAAGACAGATCATTAAAGTTTAACCATTTAATAACTCTAACTTGGTCGTTCAGTGAACTCATTCTCTAATGAGCACCTGTGTCTCGTCTCCGACTTCGCCAAGTCGAATGACTATGAGATCATCATTACCCGAAGGCAAGACGAAGACACAGTGATCTATCCGATGTGTCGATATCCAGTTCTCGACACATCTATGATCACGAACCGTTTAAGACTTACGTTTCTATTCGGTCGCTTACTTACTCATAATCGAGATCTCATCTAGATATGTAAGGACCTAACTATAAGTCTATGGATATTTCTAAGTATATTAATACAAATGATTTTATACTTAGAGTAATACGTACCATATACGGTATGAACAAGACGCATAATCAAGATAAATTGCCTTATGGGCATATATCTTCCTACAGCTATCAAGCTGAAGACCGTGCATTCGAAGAGCAAGTATAGCGCAGAGGTTACTAATGTGTATGGGCATGCGGGCCCTAGCTATGTGAGGGCGACTGAAGGCCCGTGTAACAATATTAATAATAGAGGGGGGGGGACGGGTCGGGGATTGTGGTCACTGGGGATATGGCGCTCGCCTCCCCCTCTCCGCTTATTACCAACGCCACGACTAGCACGGGCCAAAACAGCAGCAAGCATACGTATGAAGACAACCCTTTTAATGTCCTAAGAGGGGGCAATATTCCACGCTTAGGAGCCTCCTTGCTCGATGACCCGGATAACGCCATTGAATCGGATAACGAGCCAGACGATATGACCATCATCAATGAGCTTTGGTATGAGGAGCAAGAGAAATTGAAGCAAAAAAGTAAGGAACGGAAAAGTTCCAAGTCGATTAAGAAGGGTGTGGTCTCTTCTAAAGGCATCCGTAAAAGTTCTAGAATCAATAAGGATGTGGAGCATCCTTCCCCCCCCAAATGACTGTGCTCATCTGGAACACTAGGGGGCTCAATAGCGCAACTAGGCGGAAGGAACTTAAAATCCGTATGCGTGATCTTAAACCCCCTTTGGTTGGCCTCCTTGAAACTAAGGTTGTTGAGGACAATGCACAGCGTATTATTGGTTGCTTCCCTAAGAGTTGGGTCTCTATTAGCAATCACTGTTCGCACCGTAATGGTTGGATCTTTGTCATGTATGACCCCGACATCTGGAAGGCTTTGGTTGATGGTGTCTCGGCCCAACACCTCTCTATAAAATGCATTAATACTGCTGGCTTCACGATGATGGTGACTATTGTTTATGCATTCAATTCTTATCAAGATCGCAGAGTTCTTTGGGCTGATATCAAGGATACGGCTAACAGATATAAAGGTCTCCCTTGGGTAATTGGGGGGGACTTCAACTGTGTTAGATATGCTATGGATAAAGTGGGCGGTAGACTGATTGATGAGCATATGGTGGATGAGTTCAATGACTGCATCAATGCCAGCGCTCTTATGGAACTCAAAACCGTTGGCAATACCTTGAGCTGGAATAATCGTAGTATTGGGCAGCGTCGTATTTCTGCTACCCTTGACCGTTCCTTCTGTAATAGTGCTTGGATGGATGTTCTTACATATTCATACTGTGAATACGTTGCTGGGGGCACTAGTGACCATTCAGTTCTGATTATTCATACTCATCAATTGGAGGGGTCTGGTCCTAAACCCTTCAAATTCTTTAATGCCTGGCATCGCAGCCCTGAGTTCCTTAGTTTGCTTAAGGAACATTGGAGCGTTAGAGCTTATGGTTGTCCAATGATTCGTCTGGTTGCCAAGCTTAAAAATCTGAAAATTGGTCTCAAGCGCTTTGGGGCAGTTTTTCGCAATGCCAACGATGTTGCAAAAATTTGTACTGAGCTTGCATCTGTTCAAAATAATCCTAATTTGAGCTTCTGTGTTGAGATGCAAAAGAAAGAGTGTATCTTAATAAATCAGCTTGCTGAGGCTATTGATATTGAGGAATCCAATCTTAAGCAGAAGAGTAGGCAAGATTGGCTGCATCTTGGGGATCGCAATTCCAAATTTTTTTACACTACCATGAGGGCTAGGCAGAGTCATAACAATATTGGGCATCTTATCTCCGCCAATGGCTCTAGCAACAATTCTATTGACGTGCTCAAAGCTGAGGCCCCTGAGTTTTACTCAAACCTTTATAATCAGAATGATTACTGGAGAGTCTTTCCCTGTCTCACTCCTAAAAGAGTGCTTACCAAAACTGCTGCTGATTGGGTTGAAAGAACTGTCCTTGCTGAGGAGGTTAAGAAAGCTGTTTTTCAAATTGGTGTAGACAAGGCTCCTGGCCTTGATGGTTACAATGGTTTCTTTTATCAAAATTCGTGGGATGTTGTTGGTGGAGATGTCACCTTAGCTGTCCTCAATTTTTTCAAATCTGGGAAGATTCATCGTCCGATTAATCATACTTTCCTTACTCTTGTACCGAAGAGTGCTAATGCGTCTGGCTTGGGGGACTACAGACCGATATCCTGCTGCAATGTCCTATACAAGATTGTCAGCAAAATCCTATGCAATCGATTGAATAGAGCGGTCATTGAGCTCATATCTCCAAATCAAGCGGCTTTTCTACAAGATCGTCTCCTAACTGATTGTGCGTTGCTTGCCCATGAGCATATTCGGGGGTTTAATAACCCTATGGGGGCTTGGGCCTGTCTTAAACTTGATTTACGCAAAGCTTTCGATAGCGTTAACAGGGAATTTGTCTTCTACATGCTGCACCAGATGGGCTTCAAGCACAAATTTATTGGTTGGATATGTGAATGTATCTCTACCCCCTCGTTTTCTGTCATGATTAATGGTTCCCCTTATGGTATGTTCCAGTCCAATAGGGGTTTAAGGCAGGGAGATCCCCTTTCCCCTATCTCTTTGTGATTGTCATGTAGTCTTTCTCCTTGCTTATGGCAAGGGCCAATGTCACGCGCAGCATTATGCTTATGAAAAGAGCGGGGACTGTTACACATCTTCTCTTTGCTGATGATTTATTGGGTTTTTGTCGGGCTGATCTCAAATCCTTTGAGGGGCTAAGAGACCTCCTTTCTGTTTTCAAGTCCTTTATTGGGCTTGAGGTGAATTGGAGCAAAAGTGCTGGCATTTTCAGTAAAGGAACTAGGGGGTCTGGTGGTCTTGCTGACATTTTGGGCATTCGTAGAGTGCAGTCTCTATCCACATACTTGGGCCTTCCCCTCTCTGCTAAATACCCCAACGCTGCTATGTATGGGCGCCTGATTGATAGATGCAAAGGCAGGTTGCAGGGGTGGTCCTCATCTCTTTTATCCATTGCTGGGCGTATTGAGCTGGTTAAATCAGTTATCTATGGCATGGTTGGGTTTTGGATGCAAGCTTTTTGCATACCTAAGTCTGTTCTTTGCATGCTCACCTCCATGTGCAGGAAATTTATCTGGGGGAAAAACCATCTTTGGGCCTGGAATGATATGTGTGTTCCCAAGCAGGAAGGGGGGGTTGGGATCAGGAGCTTTACAGAGTTAAACAAAGCTTATGGTATTAAGCTTTCATGGCGCATGCTTTCTCACAAGGGTGTTTGGGCTACTTACATGAGGAACCATTATATGAGTAACATGGGGTTTTTTCTGGCCAAGCCCCATCCTATGCAGTCTGGAACCTGGAAATTTATACTACATTGCCGTGAATTTACCAGGAAACTTACCAAACGCAATGTTAGGGATGGCTCTTCTACCCTCTTCTGGTATGATAATTGGCTTCCCTGTGGCCCTCTTTGTGACTCTTATGAGGTCCCCGTTGGAGAGGAACAGAGCATGGTTAATGACTATTGGGCTAATGGGGGTTGGTCAGACTGCAGCTCTCTGCTTCCTATTCGGCACATTCTCAATACGGTTACTTTGACTGTGGGCAGTGATTCTTGGACTTGGGCTTCGAAAAACCCTTATCTTCGCAATGCATGGGATGGATCTCGGGTTATTAAACCTCTCTTTCCCTATTACACGGTGGTCTTGTTTCAGGGGCACATCCCCAAGATGGCTATCACTTTACTACGAGCTTTCCACGGGAAACTGCTTACCCGGGATAAGCTCGTAAAATGGGGAGTGCCTACTTCTCCCTACTGTGTTTTATGCTCTGATAATATTCTTGAAAACATGGATCATATATTTTTTGAATGCCCCTATACTAATTACCTCCTTTGCAGGAGTTTTCTTAAGATGGGGATCACCATCACCATTCCCTCCTCCTTGGCTGGTATTGGGGATTTGATACTCTCATTTTATCATGGAAAGAGCAATGTGGGAAGTTTGGCTAAAACTGTATTGGCTATGTTGACTTGGCATATTTGGCGGGAGAGGAACAGAAGGATATTTAAAGGAAGCAGACAGACTCAAACTCAGCTCTTTGAGACTATTGCTGATGATGTCAGAATTGGCCTGAGGCATGTAGATTGGGATAGGGATTCTGATATTGCCCCTCCTTCTAATTGGGGGTTGGTTGACTAGTATGGCCACCATGTATTTTTTTGTTCTTTTTGACCCTACGGTTAGCGGAAGGTGTCATGTATCAGTGGGGTTAAGGGCGCCTGTGCTCTTGCCCCATGCTACACACATCCTTCCTCCATCCGTGAGAGTCTTGTATTTTTTCATATGACTCAATAAAGATGCAAAGCATATTCTCCATATATATATATATATATATATATATATATATATATATATATATATATATATATATATATATATATATATATATATATATATATATATATTGACGGGTAAAGGAGTAAAATTTTATTAAAGACTAAACAATACAAAATAATACAAAGAGTCCATTAGTTGGACTTGGAAGAGTGAAGAAAGAGAGTGGAGCACCGTCACCCACTACTATTTAGACCCTAACAAGATCAACTAAGCCAATAATGAACACGTATAAAGAGATACAGAACAAGGTCAAGCACTCCTGAAGCCCCAATTGTCAAATGGAATAGCTACCGAAGCTTGGTCGCGATCAATGTCACGAAGAGCGATGAGAATATTCGCATTAATAGCTCCAAAGAGGGCGGTTTTCCCTATCCCTTTCCCTCAAAAATTCTGTTGTTGCGTTCCCTCCAAATATGCCACACCATGGAAGCAAGAGCAGTTTTAGCAAGGACTCCAACGCAATCCTTCCTGCTATACAAATTAAGGAATAGGTCCCCCACCCCAGCTAGGGAGTGAGGCTGGCGCAGTAACATTCAGCTTAAGGAGACTCCTGGTTAAAATATAACGGCTATAGCTGCATTCAAAGAATAAGTGATTCAAACCTTCATCAATATCTACATCGCAAAGCACACATTTCGGCCCATAGTTGCCGCTCCATTTGCATAGGATCTCCTTGGTTAAAAGCTTTCCATGAAACGCCCGCAAAAGTGTAAGGGACTATTTCGGAATATGCATATGGTACTGGACTACCTGATAATAGCGAAAGGGCCTACCTCTGGCTCGGGCCTCAATCCAAGCATCTCGAAATTTACAAGTGCTGGCGGGGATCCAATCCCAGCTATCGGTTCCAGGAGATATGCGATACTGAGAGATAAGAGGGAGGACCGATCTAATGTTCGAATCATCAGCCCACCCATGCGACGACCAGTACTGACAGACAAGGTGCTTTTCATCGCCAGAAAGGACAGAGTGTAAAAGAGCCAGGGGCCCACATAGAAACAAGTTATCAAACTAGAAAGAAGTGGATGCCCCATCCCTAACAACACGTTTGATAAGTCACTGAGAAGTGCTGCGATGATGAAGAAGGAACTTCCAAGTGCCAGAGGAAGAAGGCGATGATGTAGCACTAAAGAAGCCAGTCTGAGCAGAGAAGTAACGACGTCTCATAAATTGCGCCCAAGGCCCAACTGATGTAAGAAGTCTCCAGGTTAGCCTAACTCCCAAGGCAACATAAAGATCAGATAATAGTCTCAGCCCTACACCTCCCTCCTCTTTGGGCTTACATGAATCCTTCCAAGCCCAATAGTGTTGCTTCCCCTAGATAAATCTTTTACACATAGCCGTGATAGTATGAAGGACATCAACAGGGAGACGGAAGGAAAACATCCAGAAAGAAACCATACCATAAATTACGGTACGCACAAACTCTATTCTTCCAGAAATAGATAGGAGGGACGAGGACCAACCTTGCAACCACTTCTTACATTTATCAATTAGACGAGCATAATTGATAGTTTTAGGATAATTTGCAGATAAAGGTAATCCAAGATAAACAGAGAGAGAGGATACCTTCTTAATCCCTAGAGCTAAAGCAAGGGAGGATGGGTTCCTTGTACCTTTGCTAAAGATGGCAAAGCTTTTATCCCAATTGACATGGAGACCAGTAAATAGACTCAAAGCGCACAACACATCCGAGAGCTCTGAAAAAGAATGCTGGTTAGCACGGCAAAATACCAGTAATCATCGACAAAGAGGAGATGCGAAACAGATCCCGTTCTTCTCATAGGATGAATAGAATGAGAGGCTTCAGCTGTAGCTAAAAGAAGAGAGAAACACTCCATGACCAGGACGAAGAGGTAACGTGAAAGGGGGTCCCCTTGTCTAAGGCCTCTGTTCGAACCAAAATAACCCGCAGGGGAACCGTCAACTAACACTAATCCAGGCAATAAACTTTTTATTAAATCCCATCTGGTGGAGAATTAAGAGCACAAATCCTCTGTTAACACTATCGAAAGCTTTGTGGAGATCCGATTTAAGGCAGGCACGAGATCTCATAGGGTTACTGAAATCACGGATCTACTCATGAGCTAGAAGGGAGCAATCTGATGTATGCGGCCTTTTAGAAATGCAACCAGATTCGGCGATATCAACTCACCGATTACCATTTTCAGTCTGTTGCAAATGACTTTACTAATAATCGTATAAATAACATTGCAGCAGGTTATCGGTCTGTAATCCCCCAACCCAGAGACCTTTGAGTTCTTAGGAATTAACGTAAGAAAAGTATGATTAATCTCCCTCAACATATTTCCCGATTCAAAAAAAGAAGTGACTGCCCGGGTAACATCTCCGCCATGATATCCCAATGAAGATGATAAAAGAAGGCATTAAAGCCATCAGGACCCGACGCCTTGTCTTTACCAATCTGGAATACCGCCTCTTTAATTTCAGATTCAGAAATACTCCTATCCAGCCAATTTGCCGCATCAATAGTGAGCTTGAATTTCGGGATTAGATTCGGGAAAACAGTCTAGTAACTATCCTGGTTGTAGATCTTCTCATAGAAAGAGGAGGCATCCTCCCTAATCTATTCGGCATTAAGCTTCCTAGACCCATCAGAGTGAACCAGGTGATTGAGGCTGTTGTATGAATTCCTCGCCTTCATAGCTGATGTGTCCATATTTTCCACTATTTTCATATCATCATTTCATTGCATCCCATGCCATTTTCGCATCCAAACATTTTACTACGATATTGCATTTCTGATGATATATTCGAGTTTCGTAGTGTTTTATGAGTTTTCAGGGATTTTGGAGCGATTTGGGACCCCACTTGAGCATGGACACATTCGACATGACCATGAGCTCGTTGGTGGAGCCCTGTAGGAGTTCGCCACACTTTTGGAGCCATTGGAGGAGAAGAGAGAGAGCAGAGGAGAGAGAGAGGAGCCTTCAGCAGCTCCTAGAGAAAGTTTTCCAGACTGCTCGGTCGAGCAGTTCAGATGCTCGAACCGAGCAGCTTCAAATGAAAGAAAGGGGAAGATACACGGATGGCTTAGACTGAGCAGTTCGTCTGCTCGGTCGAGCAGCGTCGAATTTCAAAGTGAAGCAATTCCAGCGCACGGCCCGTGAAGATTTTTCAGGGACCGAGTCAGCCTTTGCTTAGACCGAGCTGAGCTGACTCGGCCCGTGCAGGCAGAGCGAGGATTTTGAAGACTTTGGATTTTTTGTAGTGCTCGGTCGAGCAGCATAACTGCTCAGTCCGAGGAGCTGAACGAGCAACGCATTGCTCGACCGAGTCACCTACTCGGTCGGCAATACAGGGCCATTTTTGGAAGTTTTTCTGAAGCCGTGAGTTGCGCGATCTTGGCACTGAAGGCTAAGGGAGCTGTGCGACGGCAAAGGGGGAGACTCATTTTTAGAGATTTTTGAATAGTTTTTGAGAGCCGGGCTGATCGATTTTCTAGAGAGATATTTTAGATAAATTTTTGTTAAGGAATTTTTGGATCGAAACCTTCGGATCATTACTCTTGTTCTTGATTGTTCTTGCATTTGGGAATCTGGAACTTTTCTTAGATCTACAAATTGCAATTCTTATCCATCTCCTGCTGTAAGTCTTCTACTTTTAGTCTTTTGATTGCTATGATGTCTTCATCTCTAAAAATGATGTTTTTATCCGTTACTATTGCCATGTGGGAGTAGATCTTTCTAGGGTTGACGGGTTAGCCCGAAGATCCTAGGAGGAAGATGTAGATCTGAATCCCTACATTGAATTAGGGGTTTAGGGAAGTATTTCGATCAATCCTACCGAATCCCTAGATAACCCATACTGAGATCATGCCCACGGTCTATGGAATTGATGTGCTTAAGGGGTATCTAGTGATTCGAATAGGGAAATCGATGGATCCAATTAAGTCTCGTGACCATACCCGGTTCGTGCCTTGAGGGGATCCACCGGCGAACTTTACCGCTACGTTGACGGCTACCGACATTGCGTCAATGAGAGCCACCGAAATACCTCGCAATTCTAACACACGAGAGTGATAAAAATTGTGAGATTTATCCCCTAACCCTAGTGCATCGTGAGGACTCTATTTTAATGTCGACCCCTGACGATCTTAGTAGTGAACCCTAATGCCCTAGTCCCTTTTATTAGTAAAACAATAACAACACCCCAAACAACTCTTTCACCCCGATATCTATCTCACTTCGAGATTTGGAAGTAAACTGAGAATTCATATACACTATCACCGTCCCTGTGGGATTCGATATCATTTATACTATAACTCGACACTGTCCGCTTGCGGATTGAGTCTGGAATTGAAGCCTAGGGGCCATACCACGCCTGGCGATCGTGACACCGCCAGGTGGAATCTAGGTGTAGGTTTCGGGTGCCTCAAGTTTTTGGCGCCGTTGCCAGGGACGGCAATAGTGTTTATCACAGTTTATTTTCTTTATTTTCTGAAGTTTGCTAGCACTCTAATCATTTCTCACCTTTCCACCCATTTTTATTCCTTTATTTATTTCGGTGCTACTGATGGTATTTGTTTGAGTTTTGTTGGTGCATGAACACTCGCTTCAAGGGATCTACTAGAGAGTTATTCTTCGATCCCGAGATCGAGAAGACAGCGAGGGCCTTAAGAGCCTCAAGTAGAAGTTCATCTCCGTCCGCTCAGATGGCGGACAACAACAATCCTCCTCCTCCTCGCACCAGGTCCATCAGGGACCACATGAAACCAACGTTTGGGAACAACTCCTCCATTCTTAAGACCGCAACTGCCGGTAGCGAGCTTCGAGCTAAAAACAGGGTTGATTAATCTGATGCAGTAGGATCCTTTCCACGGGCATCCGCATGAAAATCCCAACCACCATATTGACACCTTCCTGGCGAAGTGTGATACGTTCAAGGCAAAGGACGTTAGCGATGATGCTGTGAAGCTGTGGCTTTTCCCGTTCACTTTGAGGGATAAAGCCTCATATTGGCTCCGGGCCCACCCTCCCAACCATTTCACCACCTGAGAGAAGCTTGCACTTGCCTTCGTGGATAAGTTTTATCCACCCTCGAAGACGGTGCGAATCAGGGGAGCTATTTCAAACTTCAAGCAGCTCCCGCAGGAATCACTTTATGAGGCATGGGAGAGGTTCAAGGACCTCCAACATCAGTGTCCTCACCACGGGATCCAGCCCTAGGATTTGGTGCAGAGCTTTTACAACTGGCTCCAGCCTAGCACCAAGATGATCATCGATGCTGCGGCGCAAGGCGCCCTACTTGATAAGTCTCCTGAGGACGCTATAGACTTGTTGGAGCACATGGTGGCCAACACTCAACAATGGAATGATGAACGGACTGTTGTGACCCGGACTCCTGAGGTCAAGGCCGCTAGCCACTTGGATTCTTACATCGAGGCCTTGTGCAAACAAGTGGCCTGGAGTGAGCAGCGTCTGGATTCCATCCCTGCTTCACCCAGCACATCTTTGTAGGAGGATATATGCCCATAAGGCAATTTATCCTAAGTATACGTCTTGTTCATACTGTATATGGTATGTATTATTCTAAGTATGAAATCGTTCGTATTAATATACTTAGATAATATCCATAGACTTATAGTTAGGCCCTTACGCATCTAGATGAGATCTCGATTATGAGTTAGTAAGCGACCGAATAGAAACGTAAGTCTTAAACGGTTCGTGGTCATAGATGTGTCGAGAACTGGATATCGACACATCGGATTGACCATTGTGTCTTAGTCTTACCTTAGGGTAATGATGATCTCATAGTCATTCGACTTAGTAAATTCAGAGATGAAACACAGGTGCTCATTGGAGAATGAGTTCACTGAACGACCAAATTAGAGTTATTAAATGGTTAACTTTAACTGAACTGTCTTTAACAACTCTAGGGTGATGATAGGTTAACTGGTCCTTATGACCTGAAGTCATTAGTATGAACCTGTGAGCTAACCATGTAGCTTAGACCTATGATCTAGCTTCGAGGCTAGGCATGCTGAAAGATTTTAGGTTGAGCTACACCCGAAGCTCTCGAGGCAAGTAGATGACTTAGATGGGATTCGTCACTTCCGTTAAAGGGAAGTTAGTGTTACAGGCTTAGTACGGTCTTTATGTTAATCCTCGGCCGGGGTACATTGTAAGACGTACAATGTGAATACAACAAAGACCGCCGTATACTGACCATTGTTGTCCAATAGGGTTGACAGTAAACCATATCCTAGGCCAACAGAAAAACACAGTCTTGACGAAGGGACTATATCTAACGGAGTTCATCACTGACACAGCCAATGTAAACCCCATGATGCTTTTGTTAAAGGGGTCGATCACGTTATGATGATTCTGAAACAGGGACGACAGCTACTGCTCGTGGTGATCGTCGTCTAGGGGTTCCGAGCCCCAACCTGTAGTAAGGTCAGGCTGTAGGTTCTCACACCGAGTAGTGTTCGTGTCTTAGTAATAGGAAGATTAATTGAGAGAAATTCATTTGATGATATTGAATAGTTAATATTCATAGAGCTTGTTGTAAAAATTAGTCGCAATAGCAATAAGGACAAATGTTGCATTTGATGCAAACTATGATTAAACATGTCGTAAATTGGTTACGACAAATTTAGTAGGAACAAATATATTGGAAAGGGTTACCTGGATGACGGGATCGTTCCGGTTTAAACACAGGTCCAAATCGCGTCCAAATCGGAGCTCAAACGAGCCCAGAAACGCGAAAACAGTCCAAGGCGAAGTGGGTTAGACCCATTGGGCTAACAAGCCCATAGACAAGGGCAAATGGTGTTGAGTATTGGACTCCCCGGATTTGGTTTTGGATGATGAGCAAACATAAATATATCATGAACTAACAATTTGTGAGCGCAGTTATGGAGATCGTCGCCAAATTCACGAGAACACTCAAAGCGACATCTTAAGACTTCTCAAAGCTCGTATTCAATGTCTAAAGCTTCGCTGAAGCTTTTGGACCTTTTTGGAAGTCATGAAGATTTGATCGGAGCTTTCGAAGACCGTTCGCTAAGGTTTATTTTATAGTCTTTTAGCTTCGATTTATAGAATGTTAAGCCTTGAGTAATTCTTACATGTCTATCTTCATATCGCTCTTATCTTAGCTCTAGGATCTTAGTACAAGTCCATTCTAACTTCCTCGAAGCATCGCGCTTCGATTCGGACTTGTTTGTGCATGTTAGTTGGTACAAGAAGAAGTACTGACCAACTAGATGGTGATCTAGTCGGTCAGCAACTCTTCTTGGACCGACTAGTTTGATTCCTTAATTTCCTGTTCAGTACTGTTTACAGTTAGTCGGTCTACGTTGACTCACCGACCGACTAGTTTGTGAACTAGTCGGTCAGTGATGCTTCTTTGACCGACTAGTTGTGACTTACTGTTCATACTAAATTTCTCCTAAGCTACTGTTTAGCGTTATTCGGTCTAAGAACGTTTGGTGACCGACTAGTTGTTGATATAGTCGGTCAACATTTGTTTTTGGACCGACTAAATCATTTGTATTCAGACTATTTGTTTTTGACTCTTAGTCGGTCTAAGTTTACTGACCGACCGACTAGTTGTGAAACTAGTCGGTCAGAAAGTCTTCTTGGACCGACTAGTTATCTAGGTCTGAAATCTTCATCTGTTCACTGTTCACCTCTTAGTCGGTTCATGTTGTTTCACCGACCGACTAGTTGATGAACTAGTCGGTCAGTGGTTGTTCTTTGACCGACTAGTCTGCTTCAGATTTAGATCCGTTGGAGTTTTGAAAGCGACGTTTCTCTCTCTATTTTTCCTTGATCCTTTAAATACCTGAAGGGGTTATTTCATAGGATCCAAGGCTGCTATTTTAGAGTTCTATTGATTAAAAGAGAAGCTTTTCAACTCTCATCTTCAAGCTCTCCCATTCTCAAGAATCTCTCCCTCACTCTTATTCCTCAAGAGAGATTCATTGGTTGTGAGCCTTCCAAGCCAAGGGCTTGATTCTAGGTCATCCATCTCATCCCTAGGCTTCCATTGCTGGTCATCTTCTTGAAGCTAGGGTTTGGTGACTCTTCCTCCATCAAAATCCTCTTTGCCCTAATTTGGTAAGAAATCTCAAGGCATAGGTATTTTGTTGGTAAGTATTTCATTTCAGTTATATTTGAATTGTATACTCTCGGTTGTGAGAGGTTTTGCGTGATCCCGGGTTGTGGGATTCACGGTCATCGATTGTAGGTCGTTTGCACTTGTGAGGTTTTCGCAAGTGGTCATATTGGAAATCTTGAGTTAGGGTTTCTAACTCAAGTATCCGGAAGGGATCCGGGTGGTTGGGACGTAGGATCACCGGGAACAAGTCGGGGAGACTTGGGTGGATCCGAACCCATTAAACCATTGTGTTTGCGTTTGCTTTATTTCTTGATTGTTGTTATTCCGCATTGTTGTTTGTTAATTGCACGATAATTAGGAATAACTCTCCCTATTATTTAAAAGTACTATTCACCCCCCCTCTAGTACATGTGCAGTAGCTTCCCAGGGCACTACAATTGGTATCAGAGCCAATGTTCAAAGCTACACATAGCCAAAGTTCAAAGCTATGACGAACAACGACTACAACGTCTTCAGGAACCGCGATGGAGCTTCTTCAGTTATGGAAGGACTATCCTCAGTCAGGCCTCCACACTTCAACGGTACCAACTATGGGTACTGGAAATGCCGGATGCAAATCTTCCTCCGGAGCGCTTCACTATGGAGAGCCACCATGACGGAGTATGTCGAGCCTTCCGAAGAAGATTTCGCGAAGTGGACTCCCGCGGAGGTCGCCGCGGAAGTAGCCAATGCCAAGGCAATGAATGCCTTGAATTGTGCGTTGGAGCCCGAGGACTTCAACAAGATATGCACATGTAAGAGTGCATATCAAATATGGAACCAACTCCTCATATTGCACGAAGGATCGAGTACGGTAAAAGATTCTAAACTCGTCGTTGCTAATAAAGAATTTGAGTTGTTTCATATAGAGCAGGGCGAAACCATGAAGGAATATTACGCTCGCTTCGTGGATATATCAAACGACTTGGAAGCTCTTGGGAAGATCTATACCCAAAAGGAGAAAGTCGCGAACATTATCGACGGTCTTCCATCATGTTGGGAAAAGCGTACCTTCGCCATCGAGGAAGGTAATGACATGAATAAATATACTGTCGTACAACTAATGGGTACCTTGTTGTCTTACGAGATACGCAAGGATAGTAAGATCCGAATGAAGGAAAAGATGAAAGCGTACTTGAAGCAAGATGAGCCAAAGAAAAAGGGGATTGCCTTCAAGGCCGCTCCATCTACCGATGATGAAGAATCGGAAGACGAATTGGACATAGAATCCATTGCCCGTATGGCAAGGAAGTTCGATCGATTCCTCCGAGAAGGTATATCTTTGAATAAATCTAAAGTTAGTTCGACTAATGCTTCTACTCCCGTGTGTTATAAATGCAACAAGCCAGGACACATCAAACCGGATTGTCCTCTCTACAAACACAAGGAGAAGGGGAAAGCATCAAAGTACGACAAGTCGAGAAAGTACAAGAAAGGACTTGTTGGCACATTCACCGACTCCGAAGAGGATTCCTCAAGTGGAGAGTCGGATGATGGAAGAGTGGAGAAAGCAAAACTTTGCTTCATGGCGAATGAGGCAAAAGATCGAAAGTCCTCCTTCGATGAAAGCGAGGATGAAAGCGAGGATGGTAGCGAGGAGGAAAGCGGAGAACATACTATTGATGAGATGAGGTTAGCAAACCAAGAAATTTGGTCTAAATTTACTAAATTAGTAGATCGATATAACAAGACCAAAGATGAACTTGTCAACATCCAAACCTCTCCTAAGTCTACCATCACCAACAATGACACCATTGTTGAGACACTCGCCAATGAGAAAGCAAGTTTGCTTACTCATAATGGCTTATTGAGAAATGAGGTGAAGTCCCTCAAATCTCAACTTGAGCATGTTCGTGTTGAGGATTCGGATGAACATGTGATAGCGGATTTGACGTCTCAAAACTCAACCTTGAGTATTGAGAAAAAATCTCAAATCACGTGTTTATGCACTCACATCGCAAGTATCCACTTTGGATGCTTCTTTGCATTCTCTCAAAGAGAAGTATGAGTGCACGTTAGGCCGTATCAATGATTTCAATAAAGGTTAGGGCCATTTGGATAATATCCTAAATGACTTACTTCCGGCCAAACACCACATTGGCTTGGGGTATAAGATGGGAGACTCATCCAAATCGCCTACCACCTTTGTTAGGCCGACATCCGATGCCTCGACGAGTGGGAGCAAACACCTCATTGGTAGTTCTCCTACCAATGGTGCTTCCACTTCGTACACACCCCCGATTGGAAAGAAACCCACTTTGGGTAGACCTCCAAAGAGGGGTCATGCATTTTTGTACTCACATGCTATGCCACGTAGGAACACACATCCTACTCCACCGGTGCATGCAAATATTAGTGATGATTTTTATACTCCGCACCCACGAGCACGTGCAAACACTCATATGAGACACCCACGTGCACATAATCATGCTCATGCACATCCTAATGCTTATGTTCAAACATCTCATCAACATGTGCATGCCTACTCTCATAATCATCCTCATGCATACACACCTCATGCTTATCCACGTATGTATGCTACACCACATCATGGATCTCATGCTCGTCATAATGCTATTGCTAGATCTCATGCTCCTACACCACATGCACCACATAGAAATCAACCTTTTGTGCATGCAACCACTAGGAAGAGAATTCCCAAAATTTACACTATTTGGGGTCCCAAGAACACTAGCAATCATGATATGAATGTTTATGTGCAATCCTATATTAATGATGTTATTTTGAATAATGATTATGTTGGAAAGTCAAGTTCCTCTTGGACTTGGTTTCCGAAGGGTTAGTTCCTTTAACTCTTCAATGCTTGGTACCATGAGTTTATGATCATGTTATGGGTACCAAGGCATTTGATTATAAAATTGATTTTGATTACATTAACTCATGGGTTACAATTATTTTAATGTCGTATTTCAAATTTGTTGTCTAACCCATTGGATCCAAAAGGGGTTTTTGGATACCAAAATGAAGTTTTCTAGGTTCAATCCACCGTGGGATACCAACCCTACCAACTCCTCGTTTTGCGAAGACTTTCATTCAAACGGAGTTGATGGTGCTTAGGTAATGCACCAATGTAGGGGGAGCTTAATGTTGTAAGTATAATATTACATGTGGTATCCATGAGGGTTGAATGCATGCTTGGTTAGAATCTATTTCTTTACATTGGTATCACTTTGTTTCTCCTAGCATGATAGAATTGTGAATGCCATAAATGCTGTGACATTCATATCTATTTTTGGCATGACATGTTTTAAAAGATTATAATGATAATTTTCGTATTACTTTTATCACATTGTCACTTCTCTTCGCACACTTCACTTAGTTTTGATGTGCTTTTACTTTATGTTCATTTCTGATCGATTTTGTGTCATTTGATATTCTATGATGTGCACCACTCTTCTGATGGTTCATTCCTTTGTGCACATTTTATGTATGTCTCTGATATTAATTTCGTCGCTCGACGATTTATTTTGATTCAATAGCTTTAGTTGTATGAAAACATAGAATTGTTTTCCATGCACTAAAATAGCTATAAATGTTGATATTGGAGAGTAAATTCATTTCTTCAATAAGTGAATTTACATTTGATATTTTGATGATTTTAGTTTTCGATTTTCGACTATGGTCTCATTGACACGCTTTGATTTTATTCGAATTTTATTTTGGTGTCATATGAAACGTGGTCGTATTCTTAGACTCCCATGCTTAATGAATTATTTGGACATGATTTCTTGTCATTGGCTTCCTCCCGCTCTTTTTGGATTATGCCAAAGGGGGAGAGATATAATAATGGCATAATAATGTCATGTGCTAAATGATAATTTACCATGAATCTAATTTGATATGTTAGATTCAGGGGGAGTTAAGATATAAAAATGGATTACAAATCCTAAATCTCAAATATTGGATTTGCATTTTTTACTTTCCTCGTCTGCTTGATGTATGTGCTTATTATTTCATATGGAACTAATGTGTCATCAATGCAGGGGGAGTAAGTATATTTCATTTAGTTCATTATTTTTGATTATTATTTATGTTGGTTTGTCATCACCAAAAAGGGGGAGAATGTTGAGTATTGGACTCCCCGGATTTGGTTTTGGATGATGAGCAAACATAAATATATCATGAACTAACAATTTGTGAGCGCAGTTATGGAGATCGTCGCCAAATTCACGAGAACACTCAAAGCGACATCTTAAGACTTCTCAAAGCTCGTATTCAATGTCTAAAGCTTCGTTGAAGCTTTTGGACCTTTTTGGAAGTCATGAAGATTTGATCGGAGCTTTCGAAGACCGTTCGCTAAGGTTTATTTTATAGTCTTTTAGCTTCGATTTATAGAATGTTAAGCCTTGAGTAATTCTTACATGTCTATCTTCATATCGCTCTTATCTTAGCTCTAGGATCTTAGTACAAGTCCATTCTAACTTCCTCGAAGCATCGCGCTTCGATTCGGACTTGTTTGTGCATGTTAGTTGGTACAAGAAGAAGTACTGACCGACTAGATGGTGATCTAGTCGGTCAGCAACTCTTCTTGGACCGACTAGTTTGATTCCTTAATTTCCTGTTCAGTACTGTTTACAGTTAGTCGGTCTACGTTGACTCACCGACCGACTAGTTTGTGAACTAGTCGGTCAGTGATGCTTCTTTGACCGACTAGTGTTCATACTAAATTTCTCCTAAGCTACTGTTTAGCGTTAGTCGGTCTAAGAACGTTTGGTGACCGACTAGTTGTTGATATAGTCGGTCAACATTTGTTCTTGGACCGACTAAATCATTTGTATTCAGACTATTTGTTTTTGACTCTTAGTCGGTCTAAGTTTACTGACCGACCGACTAGTTGTGAAACTAGTCGGTTAGAAAGTCTTCTTGGACCGACTAGTTATCTAGGTCTGAAATCTTCATCTGTTCACTGTTCACCTCTTAGTCGGTTCATGTTGTTTCACCGACCGACTAGTTGATGAACTAGTCGGTCAGTGGTTGTTCTTTGACCGACTAGTCTGCTTCAGATTTAGATCCGTTGGAGTTTTGAAAGCGACGTTTCTCTCTCTATTTTTCCTTGATCCTTTAAATACCTGAAGGGGTTATTTCATAGGATCCAAGGCTGCTATTTCAGAGTTCTATTGATTAAAAGAGAAGCTTTTCAACTCTCATCTTCAAGCTCTCCCATTCTCAAGAATCTCTCCCTCACTCTTATTCCTCAAGAGAGATTCATTGGTTGTGAGCCTTCCAAGCCAAGGGCTTGATTCTAGGTCATCCATCTCATCCCTAGGCTTCCATTGCTGGTCATCTTCTTGAAGCTAGGGTTTGGTGACTCTTCCTCCATCAAAATCCTCTTTGCCCTAATTTGGTAAGAAATCTCAAGGCATAGGTATTTTGTTGGTAAGTATTTCATTTCAGTTATATTTGAATTGTATACTCTCGGTTGTGAGAGGTTTTGCGTGATCCCGGGTTGTGGGATTCACGGTCATCGATTGTAGGTCGTTTGCACTTGTGAGGTTTTCGCAGGTGGTCATATTGGAAATCTTGAGTTAGGGTTTCTAACTCAAGTATCCGGAAGGGATCCGGGTGGTTGGGACGTAGGATCACCGGGAATAAGTCGGGGAGACTTGGGTGGATCCGAACCCATTAAACCATTGTGTTTGCGTTTGCTTTATTTCTTGATTGTTGTTATTCCGCATTGTTGTTTGTTAATTGCACGATAATTAGGAATAACTCTCCCTATTATTTAAAAGTACTATTCACCCCCCCTCAGTACATGTGCAGTAGCTTCCCAAGGCACTACAAATGGGTGCAGCCCGCTGGCTGCAGCGGGTGTACGCCCGCTGCAGCAGCGGGCATGGCCCGCTAACTGCAGCGGCCAGGCGCCCGCAGCAGCAGCGGGCGTGGCCTGCTGCACAGCAGGCCAGCGCCCACTGGTGCAACGGGCACGGCCCGCTGCATGCAGCGGGCGCACGCCCGCTGCCCAATGGGCATGCGGCCCGCCTTGCTCTCCTTAGGCGGGCACGCCCGCTAAGCTTAGCGGGCGCGCCCGCAACTTAAGTCATTTAGGGTTTTTTGAAACCCCAAATGACGGCTACGAAAATTGATTATTTGCCCAACTTTGGGCAATTGTTTGAGGGGTCAAACGAAGTCGAAATTCGTCGCCGTCGGTTCCTTCGCGTTCACCATTCGAAGCCCTTCGGATTGATAGCTTTTTTGGTGTCTAAAGTTTAATGAGCGAGGAGAATTAATTAGTTAAAGTTTGCTTTTATGAAAAGCTCACTTAAACTACAAATTAAGCTAAATTAGCTTAATTGATTTTTCCTCTCATTTGCAAAAGTCCCACATTGCTCGCAACGAAAGAGTGAGTGCCGACTCCCTACATAAATAGGGGTGCACTCTCTTCGTTGAAAAACACACCAAGTCCTCGATCGAGTAGCTCCAGACTTTTAGAGCAAGCTTGATCGACGACTAAACTATTCTCTCTCTCTCTCTCTCTCTTCCTATTCTCTGGAGTAGTCCTAGCAAGACTACAAAGGGGGTTTGGATTTGGATCCAGATGTCTGAGACGCAGGTTCTACTCAAGTGAAACTTTCTACCGCGTGTGATCGGCTCGGAGGCGAAAGTCGGTTCGGACGGATCGGTTCGAGGGTGCGAGGCGGCTCAGGCGGATCGAGTCGAGGTGGCTCGGCTACGAGAAGTTTCAGAAGACGGTGCGGTACATCTTGCCTGCTCCAGGGCCAAGATTCCGGGTATGTGGTTAAGTATTTTTAGTGTAGATTTAATTAGTCGCTTTAGAGTAGATCCCTCTTGGGGTGGTCAGATCCACCCCAAGTTGGCATAGATCGGTCTAGGTTCTGGCTCCCTCAGAGCCTAGCTAAATTGTTTAGCTAGTCCAGAAAGTTTTCGATTTCCGCTGCGCTTTTTTGCCTCTGCGGTCCGTCCGACTTAGGACGGACACAGATCTGAGCTCTGGGGGTCCGCCAAAACCCCAACAATCTTATCACCCTGCCAAGGAGTATGTGGATCAGAACTATATTCCCAGCGAGGCACACTATGATGGTACCGAGTTATCTGAATCTGTTCAATACGTCCAAGGAGAGGGACAGAATCAGTGGCAGCATCCAGCTGCTAGGAATCACCCGGGGTTTTCTTATGGAAACCCAAGTGGAGGGCTGCAACCTCTGCAATTTCAGAGACCACCACCCTCTCCTCAGCAGCAGCATTAGCATCAGCAGAACTAGCAGCAGGGCGGATTTAGGCCAGCTGGGCCTTACAGACCGCCATGATATCAATTTAACCGGCCGCCTCAGTAGGGCTATGTGCCAAACCCGCCGCTGTCAAATTTGGAGGCCACTTTAGAGACTTTCATGAGTGGTCAGGCCCGCTTCAATTAGGACATCTCTACCCAGTTTAAAAGTATAAATTCTTCACTTGATGAACTGAGGGGTCAAACGTCGCAGCCTTTGAAGAATCAGGGGAGATTACCCTCACAGCCGGAGACAAACCCGAGGGCCCAAGCTATTACTGTGGTTTCTGTTACCACACGTGGTGGACAGGTGACAGACCCCGTCATGGTCCCGGTGCTGAACAAGGAGAAAGTTACTGTTGAAGAAGCTGTTGATGATGTCGATAGAGAAGAGGCCGCTGAAGGGCCTATAATTATTGAGGAGAATGCGGATGCACCACCCACCACGCCTACTACAGCACCTCCTCCTGTTGATGCTACAAGGAGTAAAGCTTCCCGACCTCCCCCTCCATACCCACAGAGGCTAGCCTTAGCCAAGATGGAGAAGAAATACTCCAAGTTCATGGAGTTATTAAAGGGAATTCAGCTGAACATCCCGTTCATGGACGCCATCACAGAGATCCCGATCTATGACAAATTTTTGAAGGATCTCATCACGGGAAAGAGGAAGCCGGAAGAAATTAAGCTTATGGAGGACTCCACATCCATTATTAAAAATCACCTCCCCCGGAAGCTACCGGATCCAGGGAGCTTTACCGTGACATGCTCCATTGGAGGGATGCCTATCAGCAAAGCATTGATTGACTTGGGGGCTAGCATCAGTTTGATGCCCCTCTCTATTTTCAAGAGACTGCAGACCGGAAGTGAGCTAGAGCTGACAAGCATGTCCGTCCAGCTTGCAGATCACTCCATCACCTACTCGGTGGGTATAGCAAGAGACGTCCTTCTTCAGATACCCCCAGGGTTATGCGTCCCCGTCGACTTCGTGATCATGGATATGCCTGAGAGAGGGAGCTCCCAACTTATACTCGGCTGCCCCTTCATGGCGACGACCGGTGTTCTGATCGATGTCCGAGAAGTGACCCTCTCTCTCAACGTTGGGAATATCGAAGCTGAGTTCCGGCTACAGAAGACGATGAGAGAGCGTGCCCATGTGGAAGGAGCTAGCTATTTGGAGCTCCTGGAGGACGAAGCCATTGAATAATTCACTTCTGAGGGGGTCATGAAGGACCCAATGAAGACAAGCATTGACGATGACGGCGACCCAACCTACAACAAAGCGGTCGCCACGTACATCCGAGTATTGGATGAGGAATTTCTACATCACTCTTCGAATCATGAAGAACCGGAGACCATATGCTACTCAGGGGAGAGTCTTGAAGTGGGCGGACACCGAGTACCACTGGATCTCACCATCGGAAAGAACGACGCGCGTCTTCCACGCGCACCAAATGATGATTGATAGATCAAAGGGAGTCGAGCTCACGGCTAAAAATGAATGCTTATTGGGAGGCAACCCAATTTCTTAGATTTCGGATTTTCTTTTTCGATTTCTTATTTTCATTTCATATGTTAAAGATAAAATTATAAAATCACAAAAATTTTACGAGTTCGTCTTTTGTGTAGGTTGGACGTATGGTATGTCTATCGACGTTATAAACGGAAGGAAGCTGGAGGAGAGCAGCACATTTGAAGATTTGAGGAGAAAACAGAGGAAAATATAGACACATGAGACTCGACCAAGCAGCTACACTGCTCGGTCGAGTAGTTCTGAGACGAAAGCAAAGGCCAATTGTCTCCTCCTCTACACGGTCCGAGCATTCACCAGCTCGGTCTGAGTAGATATCGACACGGCCCAAGCAGTCAATTGCTCGGTTGAGTACTACAGTCTTTTGGAGTTGAGGAGAAAACAGCAGTCTGCCTACACGGCCCGAGTGGAGTCGGCACGGCCCGAGTGGTGAACAGTCCGACCGAGCAGTACACTGCTCGGTCGAGCAAGCAAGGGAGTATACTGCAACCCAATTTATTAAAATTTTCCAGCTGATTGACTCGGTCGAGCAGCCAAGCTGATCGGACCGAGTCGAGTTGGGTTTTTATACCCAACCCGTTTCGATTTTAACTTCACCGTTAAAAACTATTAACCTAATCTAAAATTTTTTTGCCCTCAAAAATCCCCCCCGAGCTCCCCATCACTCCCTACTCGTTCAACCCCCCCGCCGTCTTCCTCCTACCGCACCGCCGCCAGTGCCACCGTCCGACCGCCACCTCCGGTCAGTCGCCTCCCCCTTCTCTCTCTCTCTCTCCCTCCCCTCTCCCTCCCTCCATCCGACTATCTCTCCCCCCGTACCACCTTCGAATCAACGGCGCCGCCGATGGTGCCACCGCCGCCGATGGCGCCGCCCATCCGACCACCCAGAAAACACCCCCCTCCCTTCGCCTTCCCCCTCGCCTACCCCGCCCCCCACATCTCCCGCCCAAAATTCCCCCCAAACCTCCGATCATCCGTGTCTGTAACGACCACTTTTCGTTGTACTTTGTTCGTACACGTGCTTTTGGCCGTGCACGTGTTTATTTTAGACTTTATTTGATTGTGAACACTTTTGTGTGATATGCCGTTGTGAACGTCTCTGAGAGTATTAAATAGTGGCACTATCTTGGAACGACATTTCTCGAGTCGTTTTTCCACGATTTAATCTTACTCGATGAGACGTGACGATCTTCACTTTTGACGGGAGACGTTTCTATTTTTAGTTTCGTCGACCGACATCGAAATTGAGATCTGTCTTCTTAGTTAGCTCACTTTCGTCATCACAATCACCCCGATATTTATTTTATAATTTTTGGAGTTTATTTGACCACTTTTATATTTTTAACAAGGTTTATAATATTTTTAATAATTAATTTTTAAATTATCTTCGGCCAAATAAAATTTATTTGAGTTTTAAACGTATTAAAGAATTTTTGAGCCAATTTCCAGCTCATTTGGACCGAGTCAAATCCTTGGGTGAGTTGGAGAAGTTGAGATTCAAATTTTAAATATTTTTGAACTTCTAATCCTATTAGATTTAGCCCTAGACCAAGTCAACCCATCTACACTATATAAACAACCCCTAAGAAGACCTATTTTCGCAAGAAAATAACCCTAGCCTCTTCCAAACTCAAATTTGACGTTGCGACGATTCGTCGCAACGTTGCGACGAACAGCTGCCGCACGACCGAGGAAAACAGCTCCGTTCCCCGCTCAGACCGCAGCCCCGCCCCGCACCAAGCCCCATCCGCATCGCTGCACAGCCGCCGCTCCGTTCCCCGCTTCGACCGAGAGAAGCTCTCGGTCAGACCGAGAGCTTGGCCCGCTCACGCTCACGCTCCGCACCGCAGCCGTCGCCGCTTCGTTCCCCCCCGCATCGCTCCGCGTCTGACCGAGCCGTTCGCCCGCACCGACCGCTCTCCGCATCGTTGCAACGTTGCGACGTTGCAACTCTCGTTCCCCAGTGTCTGACCGACGGCCCTCCCCGCTGCGACC
This sequence comes from Scilla litardierei, assembly GCA_030789695.1. Classification (NCBI taxonomy): domain Eukaryota; kingdom Viridiplantae; phylum Streptophyta; class Magnoliopsida; order Asparagales; family Asparagaceae; genus Scilla; species Scilla litardierei. Next base: position 130,082,751 of record CM061138.1, read on the forward strand.
GAGAGAACCAAGGCTGCAACCGACCCAAGCGCTGCACAGCCGCATCCCCCAGTGTCTGACCGAGCAAATCCCCCGCACCGAGGCTGTACGACCGAGAGCCATTCGTTGCAACCCCGCACCCGTCGCACCACTTGCCTCCGTGGGCCCCCCAAGTTCTCCAGAGGTATTGTGGGTCCCCCATAGGTCCCTAGGACTACTGTGGGCCCCACCTAGGTGCCTCTCTTCGAGGATTCGTCGCGTACGACGTTGCGAAACGTCGTAGGCCGTCGTCGCACGTGCTAGCTTTGGAATCTGGAATCGTTGCTCCGGTTGATTGCTCTGAAATTTCCAGCGAGGAATCTAATTGGAATCTGGACTTGGAGCGCGATATTATTATTCCAACCCCCGGCGTCGCTACCCGACGCCGGTGTAGCTTTCGCGTCGTGTTGAGGTAACGCTTTGCACCCCTAGGACCCCCAACCCAATTGCATGCTAACCAAGACTAAAAATCAGTATTTTAAAGTATTTTAAATGTTTTAGCAATCACTAATCAAGATTAATAAAATGGATGTAGGCCGGTGGACTTGTGCACGTAGGAATTGTGACTTTGGACTCGTTGGACGGTGTTTCTCTGACGTGATATTTGCAGGCAAGTGAAACTTGCCAAATCTTGCTTAGGGCCATGTTTTTAGGCCACTTCCTTGTTTTTAGCGTAAAAGAGACTAGTCAGTGAAATGATAGCTGGCTAGACGCCTACTTGATCTAGTTTGACAACGAAACTAGATCCGTCACCTAATTGATCTAGCTTGACAACGAAGCTAGATCCAACCCTTTAAACTTGTTGTTCATGCATACTAAACTGTCACGTTTACTTTCCTTACATGTACGCTTTACTACTTGCCATGTCATGTCATCCATGCATTGAATGTCGCATTCGTAGCACACGCTACAATACTTGTACTCGTACTTCCTTGTCTGGCTAGGTGCACCCCTATGCCATACTTGTTAAAACACTTCCTGGCTCGTGATCCAGAAGCGAGCATTCCATGTTCGGGGGTAAGGCCCTGGCTCGATACACGTGGAGGGGTAGGGATAAACGGTCACTTGAGCTTAGGAGTTGGCCCGCGCAGCCACTCTAGCCAAAAGGCGGAATCTCTGTGCACGAGGTGCTTACTTTCCTTGTCTTGTACTTGTCTTGTGAATGATTCATGTAATACTTGTCATCCATGCCATGCCATGCTCGTACTTTACTTTACTTTACTTTACTTGTTGCACTCATTACTTTAACTGCCATGTCATTGCATCATGCTAGAACTGCTAGGTTGCTTTACGTTTACATACTTTCTGTTTCCTTGCACAAGTCTTCCAGACTTGCTGACATGTGCCCTTGCTCTTTTGGGTGTCACATGTTAGACCCTGAGCCAGAGACAGTTGTTGAGGACGAGGTGTTTGCTGACGCTGAGCCTGAGCCTATGTTCGTTGAGGAGTTCGAGGACACCGGAGACCAGTCTTAGAGACTGTTGAGTTGCTTTTGCTTTAGGTTGCTGTTAGTTGTTGGTGCTTGCACCATTACTTTGTTTTCATACTTTGTACTTTTGTTGGCCATGCTGGGCCTCTTTTAGACTCTTTTATTTTAGCCTGGTGGCTTTTCTGCGATGTTGAAATTTATTATTATGGATATTCTGAGATTTATTCTTTGTCTCATTTTCGTTATTATTATCTTTGTTTCGTTTCGTGTTGCAAGGACCTGCAGTTTAAATGTGATTGACGCTTATCGGACTTGCAGCTTTGTAGCTTCAAGTCTGAGCGGACCTTCTCACGCTTCGCCTCCACGTTTTTGGGAAGCGGGGCGTGACAGGTTTTGTTGGTGGCCCATGCAGGTCCTATCTTGCGATTGCGAACTAACGGAACAACGATAATAAACGGAATATCCATTAAATAAATTGCAACATCCAAGTCATTAAGCTTTGAGTCTAATTTGTTTGTTCGTTTTCTATGTCATTAGATGGCTGGACGACGACAGACCCGATCTGGCAGTGGGCCCAATCATGCTGAGGCACCGGATAGAGAGCCCACCAATGCTGAGATCATGAGGATGATGCATCAGATGATGCAGGTGCAGCAGGGCATGCTCCAGAACACTCAGAGTGCTCCTCACCACGAGCCAGGAGCGAAGCAGTTTCGGGAGCTGGGCCTGACGTACTTTGATGGATCTGAAGGACCGTTGGCTACAGAGGAGTGGATCAGGAACACCGAGGATAATCTGAAGATGTCGAAGGTCAACCCGGCTGGATGGGTTGATCTGGCGAAGAAGCAGCTTAAGGATAATGCCCGAAATTGGTGGGATGCAGAGGAGGAGTTGCTGGTGAGCCCCATACCTTGGGCTACTTTCAAGTCCAGGTTCGATGAAGAGTACTTTCCGAAGGCTGCTAGGAGGGAGATGTTGCAGCGCTTCATTGAGCTGAAGCAAGGGAATCTGACGGTGGACCAGTACCACCAGGAGTTTACTAGATTGATTCGCTTCGCGTCGAAGATGGTGGAGGATGCTGAGGAGAAGGCTCAGAGGTTCCTGCAGGGTCTTTCTCTAGACTTGCAGAGTCTGATGTCTACGACGGACATGGAGTCATATCAGAAGTTGCTGGTAGCTGCTCGGAGACAGGAGCTGATTGCGAGGCAGAAGAGAGGACTGATTTCTGGAGCTGGGAAGAGGCCTATGGAGCAGGTCAGAGGAGTGGTTAGGCCTGGGACCAGGCCTAATCAGACGGTGCAGTTCAAGAGGCCAGGTGGGCCTACTCTGAAGACTTGCCATTTCTGTGGCAAGACCGGGCATATCAAGGATTAGTGTAGGAAGATGTTGGGACAGTGCCTGGTTTGTGGAGATCCTACTCATGCTATGAAGGAGTGCCCGAAGTCTAAGCTACCTTGGAAGGATCCCGTCGCAGCACAGCCGTTGCAGTAGAGAGCACCTGTACCTGCAGGTCGTGGAGCACCTCTCGCTCCTCAGAGGCAGGCTTTTCAGCAGGCCGTGCAGCCGAGGAGGCAGGCTTACCTGATGACGGCAGTGGAGAGCGAGGCTGTGGATGAGGTTATCGCAGGTAACCCTCAAACTAGTTGTTTTCCTTCCTTAGATAGTTTGATCGTTAGCTTATGTTTGTTTGATTGCACATGATTGTTTGTTAGAATAGGGTCTGATTGCTAGATTGTTTGATAGGTGTGATTTTGGTTTGCACATTTCCTGCACGAGTCCTCTTTGACTCCGGTGCATCGATGTGCATCATTTCTTGGAGCTTCGTGGAGAAGCATTCCTTGACGACTTCCCCTCTTTCCAAGAGTTGGAATATCGTTACAGGAAATGGTATGATCTCGGTGCATCGTGTGTGCAATTCTTGCCCTTTGGTGGTCTGTGGACATGAGATTTACGCTGACTTTATTGTCCATGACATCATCAACTACGATGTAGTGCTTGGAATGGATTGGCTTGCTAGTTTCTATGCTACGATCGATTGTCGGAGGAAGAAGGTGGTGTTCGAGATCCCCGGACATCCGGTGTTTGAGTTCAGTCGAGGTAGCAGTTCGCTTGGCCCTGTCAGGTTTCGGGCCAGACCGGTGGAGCTTGTTGCTATGCAGATGGAGCAGGATAGACCAGTTGTGGTACGTGAATTCGATGACGTCTTCCCTGAGGAGATGTCTGGACTGCCGCCCGATCGAGCTCTCGAGTTTTCGATCGACCTTGTTCCGGGAGCGCAACCTATTTCGAAGGCACTGTATCGGATGGCTCCAACAGAGTTGGAGGAGTTGCGTAGACAACTGGATAAGCTTCTACAGAAGGGTTACATCAATCCTAGTGTGTCTCCGTGGGGAGCACCGGTGTTGCTGGTGAAGAAGAAGGATGGTTCGCGTCGCATGTGTGTGGATTACCGGGAGCTGAATGCCATGACTATCAAGAATAAATATCCCTTGCCTCAGATAGATGACATCTTTGATCAGCTCGGAGGATCGAGGGTGTTCTCTAAGTTGGATTTGAGGAGTGGCTACCATCAGCTTAAGGTGAAGAAGGACGACATCCCGAAGACAGCTTTCAGGACGAAGTATGGTCACTACGAGTTCGTGGTTATGCCATTTGGTGTAACCAATGTACCCACAGTCTTTATGAACCTGATGAATTTGATCTTCTATGACTTTCTAGACAAGTTTGTCGTTATCTTTATTGACGACATCCTGATCTATTCAAAGTCGGAGGAAGAGCATGCCTCGCACTTGAGGACAGTGTTGGAGATCTTGAGGAAGCATCGTTTGTATGCTAAGTATTCCAAGTGCGAGTTTTGGCTGGATAGAGTTGCCTTTCTCGGGCATGTGGTGTCTGGTGATGGAATTTCTGTGGATCCCGAGAAGATTGTGGCTATTAGAGAGTGGCCGATTCCGCAGTCGGCGTCGGAGATCCGGAGCTTCCTTGGACTTGCAGGATATTACTGACGTTTCATTAAGGACTTTTCCCGGATTGCTGAGCCGATGACCAGATTGACACGGAAGGATGTACCATATGTTTGGTCTGATGATTGCGAGAAGGCTTTTGGTTTTCTGAAGGAGAGATTGACGACTGCCCCTGTACTTGCTGTGCCTGATCGGAGTGAAGGATTCGAGATCTTTTGTGATGCTTCTGGAAAGGGTCTTGGATGTGTGTTGCACCAGCATGTGTATGTGGTTGCGTATGCTTCTCGTCAGCTTAAGGCTCATGAGAAGAATTACCCGACACATGATTTGGAGTTGGCTGCGGTTGTGTTTGCACTGAAGATTTGGAGGCACTTCCTGCTGAGTGAGAAGGTGAAGATCTTCACCGATCACAAAAGCTTGAAGTATTTCTTTACACAGAAGGAGCTCAACATGCGACAGCGTCGATGGTTGGAGCTCATGGCAGACTACGAGATTGACTTGCAGTATCACCCTGGCAAGGTGAATGTGGTTCCGGATGCGCTGAGCAGACTTCCAGCGGTGATGATGTTGACCTCGCAGTGGAGATTACAGCAGGATTTTTGCGAGACTGGTACCGAGATTATTCTTCCTGGAGAGACCTCTTTGTTGATGAGCATGCAGATACAGTCGACGATCGTGGATAGGATCAAGGCTGGACAGGCTGGAGATGCTAAGCTTGTGAAGATTCGGGAGCAGGTGGAAGCCGGTCTACGGACTGACTTTTTGATTCACGAGGATGGTTCGTTGAGATTTGGAGCCAGGTTGTGTGTGCCAGCTGGAGACATCAGGGAAGAATTATTGGTGGAGGCACACAGTTCGCCGTATTCTGTGCATCCTGGTGGGACCAAGATGTACAAGGATCTTCGTCTGAACTTTTGGTGGCATGGTATGAAGAGGAGCGTGGCTCGGAGTGTAGCCAAGTGTTTGGTTTGCCAACAAGTAAAGGCGGAGCATCAACGTACGTCAGGATTGCTAGAACCGCTTCTGATTCCGGAGTGGAAGTGGCAGCACATCACTATGGATTTCGTGACTGGACTACCTCGGAGTCCGAAGCAGAACGACGCAATTTGGGTGATCGTAGACCAATTGACCAAATCCGCGCACTTTATTCCCTTCCGAGTGGGACAGTCTACTGAGACACTAGCGAGGAGATACATGGAGGTAACTACGTTTACTCTCCGTTTCTATTTCCTTTTCCTAGTTTAGATAGTGATGTAACGTGAATCGTGCAGGAGATCGTACGACTTCACGGAGTCCCCGTGAGTATCGTGTCGGACAGAGACACGAGATTCACATCTCAGTTTTGGCAGAGTCTGCAGAAGAGCTTGGGTACGAGTCTGAGTTTCAGCACGGCGTACCACCCGCAGACGAATGGCCAGTCCGAGAGGACGATTCAGATCTTGGAGGATATGTTGAGAGCGTGCATGCTGGACTTTAAGGGATCTTGGGAGGATCATCTCCATCACGTTGAGTTTGCTTACAATAATAGCTACCAGGCGAGTATTGGAATGGCGCCTTTCGCCGCGCTATATGGAAAGAAATGTCGATCGCCACTGAGCTGGGATGACGTTGGAGATCGGGAGCTGTTAGGACCGGAGATGATCGTGGAGGCCGTGGATGTGGTGAGGAACATCCGGGAGAAGCTGAGGATTACGCAGGACCGTTTCAAGCATTGGGCTGATGCTAAACGGAGGCCTTTGGAGTTTCAGCCTGGCGATCATGTCTTTCTGAAGATTTCTCCGAACCGCGGAGTTATTCGATTCGGGAAGAGAGGCAAGCTGAGTCCGAGGTACATTGGGCCGTTTGATGTCCTGGAGAGAGTTGGAGCTGTGGCTTATCGCTTGGCGTTGCCACCGTCGCTTGTGGGAGTTCACGACGTATTTCACGTATCTCAGTTACATCGATACGTTAGTGATCCATCCCACGCTGTGGATTTCTCAGAGATTACGGTTCGTCCGGATCTGTCTTATGATCAGCAGCCAGTTGAGATTCTGGATCGTCGACAGAAGCAGATGAGGAATAAGACCGTCGACTTGGTTCGAGTGCAGTGACGTCACGGTTCCCCTGGTGAGTCTACCTGGGAACGTGAGGATGAGATGAGAGAGCGCTTCCCGCACCTTTTCTCGAGCAGTGCTTGATGTTGATTCCGAGGACGGAATCATTTCTAAGGTGGGGAGGATGTAACGACCACTTTTCGTTGTACTTTGTTCATACACGTGCTTTTGGCCGTGCACGTGTTTATTTTAGACTTTATTTGATTGTGAACACTTTTGTGTGATATGCCGTTGTGAACGTCTCTGAGAGTATTAAATAGTGGCACTATCTTGGAACGACATTTCTCGAGTCGTTTTTCCACGATTTAATCTTACTCGATGAGACGTGACGATCTTCACTTTTGACGGGAGACGTTTCTATTTTTAGTTTCGTCGACCGATGTCGAAATTGAGATCCGTCTTCTTAGTTAGCTCACTTTTGTCATCACGATCACCCAGATATTTATTTTATAATTTTTGGAGTTTATTTGACCACTTTTATATTTTTAACAAGGTTTATAATATTTTTAATAATTAATTTTTAAATTATTTTCGGCCAAATAAAATTTATTTGAGTTTTAAACGTATTAAAGAATTTTTGAGCCAATTTCCAACTCATTTGGACCGAGTCAAATCCTTGGGTGAGTTGGAGAAGTTGAGATTCAAATTTTAAATATTTTTGAACTTCTAATCCTATTAGATTTAGCCCTAGACCAAGTCAACCCATCTACACTATATAAACAACCCCTAGGAAGACCTATTTTCGCAAGAAAATAACCCTAGCCTCTTCCAAACTCAAATTTGACGTTGCGACGATTCGTCGCAACGTTGCGACGAACAGCTGCCGCACGACCGAGGAAAACAGCTCCGTTCCCCCGCTCAGACCGCAGCCCCGCCCCGCACCAAGCCCCGTCCGCATCGCTGCATAGCCGCCGCTCCGTTCCCTGCTTCGACCGAGAGAAGCTCTCGGTCAGACCGAGAGCTTGGCCCGCTCACGCTCCCGCTCCGCACCGCAGCCGTCGCCGCTTCGTTCCCCCCCGCATCGCTCCGCGTCTGACCGAGCCGTTCACCCGCACCGACCTCTCTCCGCATCGTTGCGACGTTGCGACGTTGCAACTCTCGTTCCCCAGTGTCTGACCGACGGCCCTCCCCGCTGCGACCGAGAGAACCAAGTCTACGACCGACCCAAGCGCTGCACAGCCGCGTCCCCCAGTGTCTGACCGAGCAAATCCCCCGCACCGAGGCTGTACGACCGAGAGCCATTCGTCGCAACCCCGCACCCGTCGCACCACTTGCCTCCGTGGGCCCCCCAAGTTCTCCAGAGGTATTATGGGTCCCCCATAGGTCCCTAGGACTACTGTGGGCCCTACCTAGGTGCCTCTCTTCGAGGATTCGTCGCGTACGACGTTGCGACACGTCGTAGGCCGTCGTCGCATGTGCTAGCTTTGGAATCTGGAATCGTTGCTTCGGTTGATTGCTCTGAAATTTCCAGCGAGGAATCTAATTGGAATCTGGACTTGGAGCGCGATATTATTATTCCAACCCCCGGCGTCGCTACCCGACGCCGGTGTAGCTTTCGCGTCGTGTTGAGGTAACGCTTTGCACCCCTAGGACCCCCCAACCCAATTGCATGCTAACCAAGACTAAAAGTCAGTATTTTAAAGTATTTTAAATGTTTTAGCAATCACTAATCAAGATTAATAAAATGGATGTAGGCCGGTGGACTTGTGCATGTAGGAATTGTGACTTTGGACTCGTTGGACGGTGTTTCTCTGACGTGATATTTGCAGGCAAGTGAAACTTGCCAAATCTTGCTTAGGGCCATGTTTTTAGGCCACTTCCTTGTATTTAGCGTAAAAGAGACTAGTCAGTGAAATGATAGCTGGCTAGACGCCTACTTGATCTAGTTTGACAACGAAACTAGATCCGTCACCTAATTGATCTAGCTTGACAACGAAGCTAGATCCAACCCTTTAAACTTGTTGTTCATGCATACTAAACTGTCACGTTTACTTTCCTTACCTGTACGCTTTACTACTTGCCATGTCATGTCATCCATGCATTGAATGTCGCATTCGTAGCACACGCTACAATACTTGTACTCGTACTTCCTTGTCCGGCTAGGTGCACCCCTATGCCATACTTGTTAAAACACTTCCTGGCTCGTGATCCAGAAGCGAGCATTCCATGTTCGGGGGTAAGGCCCTGTCTCGATACACGTGGAGGGGTAGGGATAAACGGTCACTTGAGCTTAGGAGTTGGCCCGCGCAGCCACTCTAGCCAAAAGGCGGAATCTCTGTGCACGCGGTGCTTACTTTCCTTGTCTTGTACTTGTCTTGTGAATGATTCATGTAATACTTGTCATCCATGCCATGCCATGCTCGTACTTTAATTTACTTTACTTTACTTGTTGCACTCATTACTTTAACTGCCATGTCATTGCATCATGCTAGAACTGCTAGGTTGCTTTACATTTACCTACTTTCAGTTTCCTTGTACAAGTCTTCCAGACTTGCTGACATGTGCCCCTTGCTCTTTTGGGTGTCACATGTTAGACCCTGAGCCAGAGACAGTTGTTGAGGACGAGGTGTTTGCTGACGCTGAGCCTGAGCCTACGTTCGTTGAGGAGTTCGAGGACACCGGAGACCAGTCTTAGAGACTGTTGAGTTGCTTTTGCTTTAGGTTGCTGTTAGTTGTCGGTGCTTGCACCATTACTTTGTTTTCATACTTTGTACTTTTGTTGGCCATGCTGGGCCTCTTTTAGACTCTTTTATTTTATCCCGGTGCTTTTCTGCGATGTTGAAATTTATTATTATGGATATTCTGAGATTTATTCTTTGTCTCATTTCCCTTATTATTATCTTTGTTTCGTTTCGCGTTGCAAGGACCTGCAGTTTAAAAGTGATTGACGCTTATCGAACTTGCAGCTTTGTAGCTTCAAGTCTGTGCGGACCTTCTCACGCTTCGCCTCCACGTTTTTGGGAAGCGGGGCGTAACAGTGTCCTAGGGCACAGAATGAGCAGTTTCGTGCTAGGTCACCATATCATCCCTGAGTAGCACGACTCGGACCGAGCAGTATCACTGCTCGGTCGAGCAGCCCAAAATCAGTTTCCCCCAAATTTGAATGCCCTATTTTGACATTTTATTCGCTTCTTTTGCAGGTATTCGTCACCTACGTCCGCTCAGACTACATGGACTAACTTGGGGGATCTTTTGGCACTCGCATCGCTTGTATCGCTCGCACTTACGGCACACTCATTCCTATATTTATTTTTTACTGTATCATCATACTACCATCACCACGATGGTTAGCACGCGAGGTGCCCCCACCACACCCATTTGTGGGAAGAGGCCCACTCCAGGTGCCTCTTCCTCCAGACCCCATCTTTGTGCACGACTCACCACAACCACCACCACCACAACCACTACTACCGCCCCCTCCACCACAGATCTTATCCCTACCACTTCCGCACCACTCACGTCCACCACTACCCCCTCCACCTCTGTCCCTATCCCCACCACAGCACCATCCACCGCCTTTACATCATCTCATCCACACCCCACCCCCACCAGGGATGCCCTGCCTGCACGTCTATTCACCTATGGCATCACGTTTCGAGACGACACACATCGAGAGAGCTTTTTAAGGATCTCTTAGCGTCGTCTAGTACCTGCTTTGTTCATAGCCGTGCCTACCCTGTGATCCCTTTAATCCTACAGGAGGTCCATCACCTCTACCGAGCTATCAGTTTCGACCGCTTTCTCAGTGTACACGCCCCCACCTACACTCACATTGCACTCGAGGCTCTCAGCTCCCTCGCTCGCACCCCAGCGGGTGATGGCATCACCTTTCGGCTCATGGATCACGACTGCACTATTACACATGCCATGATCCGAGAGTACTTTCACTTCCCTGCCATCCCCGAGCCCAGAGCATCCTTTTCTCCACACTATGATGTGGACACGTTTGATGCTCGAGCCTTTTGGGAGCGTATTTCTAGCCTTCTTCAGTATCGCCCTAGTCGGGCGAAGGCATCGTGCATCGTGCACCCATGCATTCGTTACGCTCAGCGGCACTTAGCCACCACTCTATTCTGCAGACATGAGGTCGGGACCATGTCCCTACCAGAGCTCACCCATCTCATGGGTATGACCCGACTTCTGAGATTCTACCCAGATGGATCACTTCACCCATTCATGCTCTCTGACGCAGCCCACTAGTTGTGTTATTGCCTGCTCCATACTGCCACCACCGACTATGCCACTGACGTCTGTTGCGGTGGTTTCTTTACCATCTTTGCAGGATGCTTGATATTCACATCTTAGATGACCTTCACCGCCCTGTTGGCCTGACACGCTTGATCCTCAGCGTGCTCGAGCATATGCATATTATCCGACCTTATGGGTCTCGTCGCTGGCTTTATCTTGTAGGCACCCACCACACTCCCCATATGGTGCTCCTTGCCCCTCACCTCACACACATCCCAGCTGTCCAGCTTGTCTGGATGATTCCTAGGGTCATGCCACCACCTCCCCTATACATACTCGAGCCCCCCGGAGCACCGGTCGAGGCAGACACCGACGACTCGGTCCCACGCTCCCCGGAGTTCGAGTTGCATGACATTGCTGCTTTAGTTGCCAGCCTCCCAGTACCACCTGCTCACCCATCATCTTCTGGAGCCGTTTCTTCCACCACCATTGTATCCACCGTCCCCACCACAGTCGAGTCTTCAGGGACTGTCTCCACCTCTTGCCTCGAGACTCAGACTTCTGTCTCCACCGTTTCCGTGCCGGAGGGCACTTATTTCGAGTCTGCTCCTGATCTCACTGATCTAGACTTTTCACAGCAAGACCCTCCCCCACTCTTCCTCCTCTCAGCGACCTGATAGCTACACTTCCTCTCTCTTTAGGTCACCAGATTCCACTTTCCGGCACCACTTCCTCTTCACCCGTTGCCATTTTTACTGAGAGCGTGTCGACATCTGTCTACTCTTCTGTGTCGACGATGGCTCTTTCTTCTGCCACTACTGAGTTACCTTTGATCTCACCCTCTCCTACCTTCCACGCTAGGCACCATGCACCAGCCGCACGGGACCGACTCATGAGAGTGGTGACTCACAGACACATCCCCCGCCCTCCACCCAACTCTCGTACTACAGATGGTCACTTGACAGCGTTAGAGGAGTCGACTTCCCTCCTTTGGAGAGATTTTGATGACTTCGTATGCTCGACAGTGACACACCACTCGAGAGTCGAGTCGAACTTGGCATCTATCATAGATCTCCTGAAGACACGTGGAACCCCTCCAGTGATCCTTGCACATGCTCCACCACCCAGGCCAGACACTGTTACCCCTTATGCACCACTCAGTGCTTCACTTTTCCAAGCTTCTGCAGAGCCTGTTTCTACCACTTCTGAGTCTGACTTCACAGTAGATCCCCTGTCTGCCCTGGTGTTACCTTCAGCTGAGCCCTCCACTGCCACCATTGATCTCACCACCGACCTACCTCACGAGTTCCAGCCAGATCTTCCACCCACCGCTCCTGGTCCACAGCAGAGGGACCCATCACCACCCTCAGAGGGTGGTGCCTCTGATTGATGTCGTCCTTACCATTTCTTGCCTCCCCCACTTATATTGAGCCCATCTGTCTGTTCGGGGCCTTATACTTACATAGCTTGGGGGAGGAGCCATCCATGCATCATATTTCATTCAGCATTTCATCATGTCATATTTTAGTTTCTTTCTGCATGGTTTTTATTTTTATTTCTCCCCCGACCACCCCACCCCTTTAGCATCATCTCCTGCTCATGAGCGTTTTCTTAGCAGTGAGGACACTGCTAGGTTTGGCTTGAGGGATGAGCGCTACCGCTTTATTTTTGATTTTTCTTTTACATTTTCCTCCCTTATTTCAGTTTTTATTTCACTTTTTCACCGCTTTTCCACGTCATTTTCTTTTATCTCATTTTGCATCATATTTTCTGTTTCCACCATGCATGCATCTCTTCTCCTTTATTTTCTTATCTTCTCCGCCCTTTTTCTCTTTATTTGCTAAGGATGTTCTGCGTGATGATATTTCTCATAGCCTTATTAGTCTATTACGATGCTCACTTTCGATGACATGCTATTAAGGTAAATTTCAGTTTTACTATCTATATGCGTGCATTTCTATTGCTGATCTATCTGATTTAATTCTTAAAATGAATTCAAAATCGAATGCATGAATTAGTATCTAGTATGCACTATGTTGGGCAATGCATCTAGGTTCACGCATCACTAGAACACTTGGAGCATCTGTTTTTGTCTCAGTCACTTCTGTTTGCATGCCTGCTATCATTGTGCTATTTACTGCATGTCTTTTTCAGTATTCATCTAGAGGAATGAAAATATCCATGCTATTTATGAGTTTAGTTAGGCTGTTATTTTACCAAACCATTGTGCACCCTCTTATGAGTGAACCGAGAGACATACTATTTTCCTTCTCCACATATCTATATATTTCTCTACATATCAGTTGGTTACACCCCCACAGCTATCTTTACCACATCCCACTTTTCAAACCCAAAAAGAAGAAAAAAGTATAGCTTCTAAATGAAAAGAAAAAAAGAAGAAAAAAGAAAAAAAAAGAAAAAAAAGTGTATATATTCATATTTGAAAAAGAAAAGAAAAAGAAAGAAAAAGAATAAATATTGTTTTGTATCTTTTCATTAGAAGCTATCACGTATACTGGGAAGAAAAAGAAAAATTTCATATCATATTCTTTGATGCGACGCCTCAAGCTAAGCTTGGGGGTAAACCAACTGATCACATGAGTGAGCATGATAGTAGAGTGGAGATGGTGCATAATGGGGAGATATAATAATACCTAAACTTTACGAAGTGCTTAGTTTTTGGAGACTTTTCATGAATCGAAATGAGTAACTGAATGGCATGACTTTTCCTATTCTCTATTGCATGTTGTGTGATCTCTATATGCTCCTTGTGTATTTGTGATTGAAAAGGGGATTGCCAACTTCTTTATACTAGACTCTAGGGATTGCATGCGATTGATACGTGTTTATGGCGTTATTTCAGTAGATCCCTATCCTTTGCCTGCATTGCATGCTAGACATATGATTTGTAGAAATTGCCAGTAGCATGTATGTTTATTATTCAGAGCATCTTGATTTACTATTTAGGCCAGAGATCTGACCGAGCATCCCTAGCATCCTCCACTCACTTCTATTCTATTCTCTTTTTATTTTTATTTCTTATTTCCTTTTTTGTTTTCCTCCCAGTGTACCGATTATTCATCTTCCTCGAGGACGAGTAAGAGGTAAGCTTGGGGGATTTTGATGTGTCCATATTTTCCACTATTTTCATATCATTATTTCATTGCATCCCATGCCATTTTCGCATCCAAATCCCATATTTTACTACGATATTGCATTTCTGACGATATATTCGAGTTTCGTAGTGCTTTATGAGTTTTCAGGGATTTTGGAGCGATGTGGGACCCCACTTGGGTATGGACACATCCGACATGTCTGTGAGCTCGTTGGTAGAGCCCCGTAGGAGTTCGCCACACTTTTGGAGCCATTGGAGGAGAAGAGAGAGAGCAGTGGAGAGAGAGGAGCCTTCAGTAGCTCCTGGAGAAAGTTTTCCAGACTGCTAGTCGAGTAGTTCAGGTGCTCGAACCGAGCAGCTTCAAATGAAAGAAAGGGGCAGATATGCAGATGGCTCGGACCGAGCAGTTCGTCTGCTCGGTCGAGCAGCGTCGAATTTCAAAGTGAAGCAATTCCAGCGCACGGCCCGTGCAGATTTTTCAGTGACCGAGTCAGCCTCTGCTCGGACCGAGCTGAGCTGACTCGGCCCGTGCAGGCAGAGCGAGGATTTTGAAAACTTTGGATTTTCTATCGTGCTCGGTCGAGCAACACAACTGCTCGATCCGAGCAGCTGAACGAGCAACGCATTGCTCGACCGAGTCACCTACTTGGTTGGCAATGCCAGGGCCATTTTTGGAAGTTTTTTCTGAAGCCGTGAGTTGCGCGATCTTGGCACTGAAGGCTGAGGGAGCTGTGCGATGGCAAAAGGGGTGACTCATTTTTAGATATTTTTGAATAGTTTTTGAGAGCGGGGCTGAGCGATTTTCTAGAGAGATATTTTAGATAAATTTTTGTTAAGGAATTTTCGGATCGAAACCTTCGTATCATTACTCATGTTCTTGATTGTTCTTGCGTTTGGGAATCTGGAACTTTTCTTATAACTATAAATTGCAATTCTTATCCATCTCCCGCTGTAAGTCTTCTACTTTTATTCTTTTGATTGCTATAATGTCTTCATCTCTAAAAATGATGTTTTTATCCGCTACTATTGCCATGTGTGAGTAGATCTTTCTAGGGTTGACGGGTTAGCCCTAAGATCCTAGGGGGAAGATGTAGATCTGAATCCCTACATTGAATTAGGGGTTTAGGAAAGTATTTCGGTCAATCCTACCGAATCCCTAGATAACTCGTACTGAGATCATGCCCACGGTCTATGGAAATGATGTGCTTAAGGGGTATCTAAGGATTCGGATAGGGAAATCAGTGGATCCAATCAAGGCTCATGACCATGCCCGGCTCGTGCCTTGAGGGGATCCACCGACGAACTATACCGCTACGTTGACGGCTACCGCCATTGCGTCAACGAGAGCCACCGAAATACCTCGCAATTCTAACCCACGAGAGTGGTACCAATTGTGAGATTTATCCTCTAACCCTAGTGCAACGTGAGGACTCTAGTCTAACATCGACCCTCGACGATCTTAGTGGTGAACCCTAATGCCCTAGTCCCTTTTATTAGTAAAACAACAACAACACCCCAAACAACTCTTTCACCTCGATAGCTATCTCACTTCGAGATTTGGAAGTAAACTGAGAATACATCTACACTATCGCCATCCCTGTGGGATTCGATATCATTTATACTTTAACTCGACACCGTCCGCTTGCAGATTGAGCCCAGAATTGAAGCCTATGGGCCATACCACGCCTGCCGATCGTGACACCGCCAGGTTGAATCTAGGTGTAGGTTTCGGGTGCGTCAATAGCAGAGTAAAAAAATTTTGAATTCCTGTCACCCAGGTGCAGCCAACTATGACGACTATTCTGCCTAAGATCCGACTCCTCAACATCAAGGGCGCGGGTAAGATTAAGAGCAGCAACGAGTTCGGCCTTTTGCAAATCCTCACACATTTGAAAATTACTTTTAGCTTGGATATCCTCTAGCTGCTATCTGCACTCAACCGCATCCACATTGTTCTTACAGGTAGCCGAAAACAATTTGAGCTTAGCTTTGAGTAATTTGAGCTTCTCAACATAAGATTTCATGGGGTGCAGACCCAGTTTAGTGGGAGCAAGAGCCAACATGTAAAGCAGACCAGGATTCTTGGACTGTTTCTTGATACCCCTCATACTTGCTCCAAGAATTATAATATTTAAATGGTTTGGGGAAAGAATGTACCATTGGGTGGAGGCATATGATCATAAGAGAATGGTCGCTGGTACCCGCGCTGACGTACTCGAAGAAGGAAAATGGGAGTAGTCAAACCCATTCAAGATTGCAAAGCACCCTATCCAGTCTTACAGAGATTTGCTCCAAGCCAATTATTCTATTATACCAACTATAATGAGAGCCAATGCTTTTGAGGTTCAACAGATTGCATCGACCCAAACAACTATTAAACTCATCCATAGACTCTAGCATCCAAAGAACGACCGCCAAGCTTCTCATTAGAAAATCTAACACAATTAAAGTCGCCTCCCATCAGCCAAGGAAGACCGGATAAAGTAGAGGCATCGCGGTCCAGTTCTTTCCACATGGGTAGTCAGAGAGTGCCAGGTTCAAAGCATAGACATCAGAGAGGCCCATTTTGAATCCAGCGTTATAGTGAGGTTCATGGAGATGTGTTGAGCCGATGTTGAGATAATAACGAAGCTCCAAATACTATCATCAATGTAAATAACAATGCGCCCACCACTATGGTGGCCTCTGTTATCCACAGATAACCAGGTTTTAGGGAAACATTTAGCAATCCTTCTGGTGTGTCACGCATTAACTTTTGTTTCTAACAAACACACAATGGAGGGCTGATGGTGTATGGATTTCTGGGACCCTTAGGGCACAAAAACTCTATGCCTGTCCTAAGTCGGACGGAACATAGACAGTAAAGCAGCGGAAAAATAACCATGTTAATCTAATTAACATTTAACCCTAAGGTCCAAGACCCTAATCCAAGATCTATGCCGACTTGGGATGGGTCTGACCATCCCAAGAAGGATCTAGCCTACTGCGATTAAATTAAACTAATGCTTAATTAAACACATACCCGGAATCTCAGCCCTGGAGCAGGCGAGATGTTCTGCACCATCTTCCGAGCTGCTCTCGTCCCATGCCGAGCCACTCCTCGAACCGCTCATCGAACCGCTCCTCGAACCGCTCTGCATCCCGAGGCGATCAATCCCGTGTCACCGAGCCAACCACGCGCCGAAGAAAGTTTCACGCGAGTGAAACCTCTGCCTAGATTTCAGATTTGAATCCAAAATCCTTTGTGGCTTTGCTAGAGCCCTCAGGAGCAAGGCAGAAATTTATAGGGAGATGAGAAATATTAGTTTAAGCTTAGATCCAAGCGTGCTCCAACATTTACGAGAGCCGCTCAGATCTAGAGCTTGGGACGAGTTTTGAGGAGGAGAGCAGACCCCTATTTATATAGGCGGCTGACTGCTCCCCTTCACTCAAAATCCGATGTGGGACTAATAATTAGAGTTAATGAAATCAATTTAGATTGCCTTTCACAAAGTGCAAACTTCCATGAATTTTAACTCCCTCACCGTTGAACTTCAGGATTGATACAACCTATCAATTCGAAGGGTGTTCAACGGTGAACGCATAGGAAAAAACCGTTCGTCAATCGGAGGTTCGTTTGACCCTCCAATTGATTGTCCAAAGATCAGCATACGACTTGTTTTTCGCAAAAAACAGCCGTAAAAAATGCCCAGTAAACCTATGGTTCTGCACCCATTGGTGGGGCCCAGCAAGTGGGCCCCACAGCTTCAAAAGCTGCTGACTGGGCGCCCAAACCCAGACCTGGGCACGGGCACCCAGGCCTGGGCGCGGGCGCCTAGGCGCCTGGCGCCCAGGGCGCCAGGGCCCGCCAGGGCCCAGGGCGCCCGCCCTGGGTGCCTGGGCAGGCGCCCAGGTGCCTGAGCCTGGGCGCAAGCCCAGGCCCAGTGGCCTGGCGCCCAGTCTGGCAGGTCAGGTGCCCAGGCCAGACCCTAGTCTGGCCTGGGTCAACCTGGTCTGACCCAGACTGAGCCATTTGGCTGTTTTAGGCATATCTTCAGCATCTGGCGTCCGATTTGGACGCCATTCGAACCTGGGCGTAGACCGGGACATTCCCATCTTACCTGTGAACTTTTCCTTGCGTTTATATTATTAAATATTGTCTTAAACTATTTAAAACACATTTAATCTCATTTGCATCATATGCAATTTAGTCCCCTATCTAAGGCTTAAATTATCATTTGCATCAAATACAAACGATCTGATGGCATATTTCCCTACATCTCCCACTTGCACTCAGGATCATTTATCCCAAATGCTGGAGATTATTGCAAACATCTTTTGCAATGTTTTATCCCTTGCATCAAATGCAAATCATTCTCCCTAACTAATTTCTACCTATTACTATACGAAGGTCACACTCTGTGTGAGACACTACAGCCTGACCCTTACAACAGGTTGGGCTCGAAGCCATATACGGCAGTGACCACGAGCAGTGGTTGCCGTCCCTACTTCAGAAATCATCATTATGTGGTTAACTCATTGACATGAGTCTTGTCGGGACCACCCTGACTGTTTCCGTGATGAATTCCGTAGTTATAGTCTTTTCGTCTAAACTATGTCGTGTAAGTCAAGTCTAGGGTACGGTCAAACTGTCAACCCCAATAACTTGACTCCGGTTAGTTTCTATCGATCTTTAGTCAAATAATGTTGGACTTCTTCCAACAAACTCTGGCCAGAGATTTTACTAAAGACCGAACTAACCCTACGACACTAACTCCCATTGACCGGGAGAGACGAATCCTCTCTTGGTTATTACTCTTCTCGTACGCTTCAAGTGACACCCAATCAAAGACCTTTCAACAGGCCTAGCCTCGAAGTCAGGTCAGTGATCTAAGTGGCACTGTTCACGCACAGGTTCGTCAAAATGACCTCAAGTCAAAAGACCAACTAGCCTATCATCACTCAGAGTCATCATTGACAGATTGGTCAATTTAACCATATGATAACTCTTGTGGATCGTTCAGTGAACTCATTCTCTAATGAGCACCTGTGTCTCGTCTCCGACTTCGCCAAGTCGAACGATCATGAGATCATCGCCACTGCTAAACGGTGAAGACTAAGACACAATGGTCTATCCGATGTTTCGATATCCTAATCTCGAAACATCTACGACCACGAACCCTTTTAGACTTATGCTACAGACGGTCAAACATTTCTCCATAATCGAGATACTCATCTCGATACCTGTTTGACCTTGCATAAAGTCTTAGGACTTTACCTAAGTTAATGTCTAATGTTAACTACATTATAAAATAACTTAGATAAATTATTACCAAACAGCTTACTGTTATTTCGACCAAGACGTTTGTGCTATTCACACACAGAGATAGATTGCCTCGAAGGTATCTTCTCTAAACATCTCCCACTTACACTCAGGCCCATTTATCTCGGTATCTTATACCGTTTTTACACATAAGTTTTTCCCGACTTCATGTGATAGAGCCTTCGTGAGTGGATCTGCTAAAACCGTCTACACTATAGACTTAAGGGGTTTCTATGTTCATGTTAGACCAACCATTTGAATCTCATTCAAATAATTCATTTGATCTATCGGAATCCATAATATTTTATTTACTTGGATCTTATCCAGTTCATCGTACCTTACGATAATCATTGAAATTTGTTAATGGTCATTTCAAATGGCTCATTTCTATTTCTGATAAAGTGTCAAACCTTTTGATAACTTTGTCAAAATAAATGATCCATCCCTTTGATGTCTCGCATGTAATTTATATGCTCCCACTGACCTTGAAAACTATCTGGCTAATTCATATAAGTTGGTCCGTCTAAATCATATTTAGAAAAACGAACTTATAAGTGAATGTTCCAATTTTCATGGTCATCTTTGAGCGTTTTACATCGAGCTTGGTCCGAGTAGATCTGTGCACATCTACTGGCGAGACGGTTTCAACATAATCCATTTTATAGGAATTAGTATGAAAACCGTTCTCAACCAACATGACTGTACTTCACTATTTTCTTTCTGCTCATAATCTTTCAACTTAAAGATTTACTTGCAGAAAGAGAGGACACATTTTCCTTGGGCACGTAAACTAAATTCCAAAATTTATTTATGCGCACGGACCTATTCTGATTGCATCAAGTTTTAAATTGGAGTTACTACTCTGAATTTTCATCCTAGAAGTTGGCTAAGTCATCATCAATTATGATGTCTAACTCGACTCTTCGTCTTACGAGATTCGAGTAATTTTACAACTTCTTAATGATTGATTTTATGAATATCTTATTGATAATGTCCTCACAGAACATTATCAAAACCTAGGCATTACTATCTGGGACTTAACCCAGAAGGAGGACTTAACTCAAAGTCACTTACAATGGATCACACCAAGTCTAACTAAGTGTGATTCATACCCTTTAACACACGGATGTGTTAACAAACTTGACCCGAGAGAAAATCACATTTTATTTTAATTTCCCAAGATTTAATATAGCTAAGTATTTGACCATTCGATCTAATCGAATCAGTTTAAATACTTTAGTTATTTCGTTCCTTATTTTATCAGACTTGTGTTTCATCAAGAACACGTGTCTTAATAAAATATACAAATAACTTATTTTGGTTAATCTAGACTCGGGTACATCAGTATGTACGAGACTGAGTTCGACAACTCATTCTCCCACTGTCTTACAGATGGGTTTCAGCCATTATATCTAAGAGGATAAGACTCACAAGTGTCCGTAGACTTCATAATACGAGAGGTCAGACCCCTCTTTATGTGACTTGTGAAGCTTAGTCTCTCGATACGGCCTAGTCTATTTTGCCATATAAGTTTGCTAATATCTTGTGTATTTATATATTAACATTTAATATATATTATCGTTATACATATTACTCATTGCTTCAGAAGCAATATGACGACATTCGTCAAAATGTGTTAACCTTTTGTATAACAATAATTATGAAACCGTGACATCAGAATATGTCACATTTTCATTTCCTCTTACTTATGCCTTTACTAATGATAAAAATAAACTGACTTTCTCAATTGACTTTCCGAAGTGCCTTCTTCCTTTTCTAAACCATATTTAGATATTAAATAACCCAACATAAATAAATAGCCATGCAAGCATCTCATGTATCCAAATGCCTGAGAGTTGCAATCTTGAGTGTAACTCAAGAAGTTGCTTGTCTCAAGATCCGGTTGGGATACATAGTCTTGCATCGCTCATGCACTCGTATTCGACTCAAACGGTTTGATCGAATTTTTCGAACTTTGCGGATCAAAATTGTTTGTCCATACAACCTTGAGGGTAGCTCGACAAGTTGTAGGGAGAAACATACTTCGAATATCCTATATGTTCAAGTTGCCTCATATAGAGACGAGTGATATATAGCGTGAATTTATTTGTTGGACCCAGAACTTAATGAAATCATATTTCTTAACTCTGTTCTTTAGAAGGTCATTTAATGTCAACGAGAATATAGTTTTAATTCTATCAACTAGAATTTAACTTGATATTCAATTAATCAACCTATTCGACCAGTTAACTAATTACATTAAAATATTGTAAGTTGATTCCTTCAATAAACATAGTCTTGCCCTAGTTTAGCATACGTTCAATATTAAATATAGGTAGAATGGCTTTTATCTATCTATATCCTCCCACTATTTTTACGATCGTTTCAAAGCTTAATAACGAACGATTTAATCGAATTAAAATTAATGGGTAAGAGGTCCAATTACCTTGAGCCTAACAACCTTGAGTGTAGCTCAACAAATTGCTTGACTCTGCAATCGGATGATGACTCTTCATCGATCATATCAGATATGACCCTCTTAATCGGGTTTTGCCCCTAGCCATTTGTGATCATGAGTGTGCTCATCCAAATCACAATGGCTAGTCTAGTCGGACCCTTGTTTTCGTGTTTAGCCTGACTTGCCCCTTCGCTCGGTGTATTCACGACACGTCGGTTTGGGTCAGGTCTTAGACTTACATCAAGTCAGACTACATCGTTGACTTAACTTACGCCGGCGCTCGGGGTACGAGACGACGGTTTGGGTCAGTCAAGATTTCATCTTATGTATTTAAGGAGTTGGTTTCTACAGGGTTGCCATGTCACAGCTTAAGTGTATCTTAACAACTGTAACACGGGCCCTATAGTTGCTAACCCCTAAAACAAGGAGGGCTACGGCTAATCTTGAAAAAGATCATTAACGTATTTGACTTAGATATAGTTCAGGGTGTCATACAATCATGATTCGCGACATTGCGGTCCAGCGGAACACAGCCAGGGAATTGACTAAGCCAGGATCACTATCCCTTAAAGGGTGATCCAGAACTCTTAGCCAAGCACATTGACTGGATCATGGTCCATTGAATGAAGCTTGTCATTTTTGTATGTGTGCCATGACTAAACAGCTTTTATTAACAACTAATTAATCCTATCGACTAGTTGCATCCTTAAATTCAAAATTTTAGGATTTGTTTAATAACTTTTATTAAGTCCTTATCAACTATAAGGTTCACGTGCTATCCTAATCGTTATTAGGATTTTAATAAATTATTAACAACGCTAAAAGTGAAGTCCTTTAATGAAAATTAATTATAACATTTAGAATTAAAAATTCATTTAAAAGGACTACCCTAATCAGGAATTAGGTCTTGAAGTATTGTTAATGTTTTATTAAAACATAGCATGTCATTAAAATTCAATTAATAAATTTTAATCATTTCTTAATGGCTAACCTAAAAGGTTGTCTTGTGTTATCAAATAAGTGACAAGATAAACTAGCCATTAAAATAAAGCTACACTAATTTTATCGCATAAAATGAAAGTGTACAACTATTTAACAATTTAAATAGAACAATGTCTATCACATAAACCATTTTAGCATGCAAACATAAATTTAACATTTAAATTTAAAATATGATTTTAAAAATATTTTATTTTTATCTCATAAAAACTTGTTTTTAAAATCACAAATTTGCATGCTCCTTTAAAAAATTTATCGCATAAAAATTTTAACCTTTAAAATAAGTTTTAAAATATCTCATAAAATTAAAACAACATTTTAAAAAACTTTCATGTTTAAAAATTTATCATATAAAAATTTTAGGCACTTTAAATTTATCGCATAAATTTTAAAAGATTTAAAATTAGTTTTAAAAATTATCACATAAATTTTAAAACGTCATTTAAAAATTTTCATATTCAAAAATTTATCACATAGATTTTTAAACATCAAAAACATTTTTAAAATTTATCTCATAACTTTAAAAACATTTTTAAAAGTATTTAAAAGCATTACACGTGTTTAAAGAAATCGCAGGCTTAGATCGCAACGCATACAAAGCTCTGATACCACTGTAGGGATTTCTGGGACCCTTAGGGCACAAAAACTCTATGCCCGTCCTAAGTCGGACGGAACATAGACAGAAAAGCAGCGGAAAAATAACCATGTTAATCTAATTAACATTTAACCCTAAGGTCCAAGACCCTAATCCAAGATCTATGCCGACTTGGGATGGGTCTGACCATCCCAAGAAGGATCTAGCCTACTGCGATTAAATTAAACTAATGCTTAATTAAACACATACCCGGAATCTCAGCCCTGGAGCAGGCGAGATGTTCCGCACCGTCTTCCGAGCTGCTCTCGTCCCACGCCGAGCCGCTCCTTGATCCGCTCCCCGAACTGCTCCTCGAACTGCTCCTCGAACCGCTCCACATCCCGAGGCGATCAATCCCGTGTCGCCGAGCCAACCACGTGTCGAAGAAAGTTTCACACGAGTGAAACCTCCGCCTAGATTTCGGATCTGAATCCGAACTCCTTTGCGGCTTTGCTAGAGCCCTCATGAGCAAGGCAGAAATTTATAGAGAGAGGAGAAATATTAATTTAAGCTTAGATCCGAGCGTGCTCCAACATTTACGAGAGCCGCTCAGATCTAGAGCTTGGGACGAGTTTTGAGGAGGAGAGCAGACCCCTATTTATATAGGCGGCTGACTGCTCCCCTTCACTCAAAATCCGATGTGGGACTAATAATTAGAGTTAATGAAATCAATTTAGTTTGCCTTTCACAAAGTGCAAACTTCCGTGAATTTTAACTCCCTCACCATTGAACTTCAGGATTGATACAACATATCAATTCGAAGGGTGTTCAACGGTGAACGCATAGGAAAAAACCGTTCGTCAATCGGAGTTCGTTTGACCCTCCAATTGATCGTCCAAAGATCAGCCTACGACTTGTTTTTCGCAAAAAAACAGCCGTCAACAATGCCCAGTAAACCTAGGGTTCTGCACCCATTGATGGGGCCCAGCAAGTGGGCCCCACAGCTTCAAAAGCTGCTGACTGGGCACCCAAACTGATCACTCCTCATTTTACACTTTTTTCCCGCATGTTTGCATGCCATTTAGATCGACCAAATCATGTTTTTCACGATATATCGACGATAATGCGATGCTTTTCACGATTTATTGTTTTTGTCGAATTTCAGGTGATTTGGCACGATTCGGAGTGATCTCGAGATGTGCCTACTCCAGAGGGTCACCAACGACCTCCCCAAGGGGTATTTTGCTGTTGGAGAGGAGCGGAAGAAGAACGGACGTCGCAGGAGCGACGAGGAGGCCAAAACAAGCTGTTTGGGCATTTTTAGTGTCCCACTCGGCCGAGTGAAGGAGTCACTCGGCCGACCAGCGAGACACCGCTCGGCCGACCAGATCAGACACGATTCATATGTGCACTCGGCCGAGCGACGGAGACCACATCGGCCGAGTGACGAGATCCCGTCCGCCTGAGTGGCGCCCAAACGGAGCCATTCAAAAATCGCCAACTTTCTGTTTTTCGGCTGCCTGAGCTTCAGAAGACCCACTCGGCCGAGTGGATAATCCCGACCGCCCGAGTACCAAGAAGCCATCGGCCGAGTGACGACAACTCACTCGGCCGAGCCGCCCCCGAAGTGAAGACCCCTGAAGATCAAGACTTACTGGAAAATTACAGGGTTTCTCACTCGGCCGAGCGACTTTTGTCACTCGGCCGAGTGCGACGCGCTGCCTGTAGCGAAAATTGCGGATTTCAGGCTGCGCATGGGTATTTTGGTCACAGTTTTTGGACGATTTTGGGGGGTATTTAACCCATGTTTTTACCCTAGTTTGGGAGAGCTTTTCTCTGAGATTTTTGCAGCTTTTTAGTTTAACTTTTTAGCTTTATTCTTGTGATTGGAGAGGAGACAAAAAGTTGATTTTTGTTGGATTAATTGAAGAACTCCATTGGTTTGCCTCTCTCTTCTTCAAAAAATTCTATTTTTATTGCTTATCTTAATATTGTGATGAATTCTATTGCTTATTTCATTGATTATTCTTGTGTTTGTGCTATGAATTATGAGTAGTCTCCACGTCTTGGGGCGTGGGGATGAACCCTACAAGCCCAATTTCATACTTGTGATGAATTGGTAGAAATTTTGTTAGAATCGTTGTTAGGGATTAGTTTGGGATCGATTTACTACGGATAGCTAGGAGTTCATACCGATTGGGATTTGCAAGAGATTGGATCCCAATTCGATAGGAAACCCTAGAAATCCGAATCGGGTTGGAATCGAATTTCCGAAGTATCGGGTTGCAAGAGATTGGACCGATACCAGGGTTTCCGGTTGCAATTCCGTGCCGATACCCGTTTGCAAGAGATTGGACGGGTAGGAACTATCCCAACCTAGGTCGCGGGCCGAGTTTGCAAGAGATTGGGCTCGGTGCGCGATTGAACGATGATGTTGATCCTAATGCTAGCTTCCCTAGGCTAGGGTTTGCAAGAGATTGGACCCAAACCTAGGATAGCTATAGACCGGCAACAGCGCGAGAGCGTGAGCTTGGTTCTACATTCAGTTGCGACTAGTTCATCCAAAATCTTATTCTAGCAATTTTGATACCGATGAACCACATTTACGAAATACGGTGAGTAGCGGGAATTCCCCATTCCCTAGACGTTCTTTATTTGATTTGATATTTCCGCACTTTGTCTGACGATTGTGACAGGATCGCCAAAGGCAAATTTCTCTCTTCTTAAATAGTCAGGTTGATTGGAACAAGCACGGTCATTCGTCCTCCCTGTGTTCAATAACCCGCTCGCTGCTATACCGTGCGCTTGCGGTAAAACTACAACCGTTCTTTGGGTCACGTCCCGGAGCGATCAAGTTTTTGGCGCCGTTGCCGGGGAGGCGATTGCGTTTGATCTTACCACCCTAGCTATTTCTTTTTATTATTATTATTATTTTATTTCTTTATTTTCACCTAACCCTTCCACGGTACTAATCATTTCTTTGAAACTCTGTTTTCCCTGTGCATGCACACGAGATCTACGGTGGACCCTGAAGCTATATTATTTGATCCTGAGATCGAACGTACCGCACGGAGACTTAGAGCGGAAAGGAGACAAGATCGGGAAGGGAGGTTTATGACCAACCCGGAAACTGCGGACCAATTAGCGGCAAGGATGGCGAGGATAATTTCTATTCGAGATAGGCTTCGGCCTAAGACCTCTTCTACGATCTCATCCATTGCCATGCCGGAGTTGGCGGCTGACAAGAACTTCGAGCTAAAGACTGGACTAGTGGTTCTAATGTAGCAGGATCCATTTCATGGGAATGCCCATGAAAATCCTCACTACCACATCCAATTATTCTTGTCGAAGTGCGCCACATTTCAGATGCCGGGGGTCTCCATCGATGCCATCAGACTGCGTCTCTTCCCCTTCACGCTAAAAGACAAGGCACTCTATTGGTTGAGGACGCAGGCTGAGGGGGTCTTCACCACTTGGGACGAGTTGGCGAGTGCATTCATTGACAAGTTCTATCCGCCCTCCAAGATGGTGAAGATCCAGAGCGCTCTCATGTCCTTCAAGCAAGGACCCCAAGAGACGCTCTATGAGGCTTGGGAGCGTTTTAAGGATCTGCAGCATCAATGCCCGCACCATAGCATTGAAGATTGGGAGCTAGTTCATAGCTTCTACAACGGTCTCCAACCGGGGACCAAACAAATTATTGATGCCGCGGCGAATGGTGCTATCTTATCAAAGACTCCCGAAGAAGCTACGGCCCTAATTGAGGAGATGGCCTCAAACAATCAACAATGGGGTGATGAGCGAGGACACTCTACGTCCTCCTTGAAGCCAACTAGTATCTACGAAGCGAAGGCCGTAGCGGAGCTTACAAGCAAGTTTGATTCGCTCCACAAGGTAGTGGAGAGACTGGAGAAGTTTATCACGGAGCCCCAAGGAAACCCATCCACCTCCGCACCAACGAACCAAATGTGTGATTGGCAAGACCAATCTCAAGCCATGTATGTGGGAGGAGAGCCCGGAGAAGGATCCTTGGAGCAAGTACAATATGTCGCGGGGAACCAAGGGTATTGGGCCAATCCGGCCACAAGAAATCATCCCTGATTCTCTTACGCCAACAATGAAGGAGCTTTGAACCCGCCACAACCACCACCTCAACAAGCTCGACCACCACCACCACCCCAACAACAACACTATCCGCCGAGGGGGCCTCCACAACAACATTTCCAACCGAAGCAACAAGTTCCACCTTATAGGCCTCCCGGATACAATCAAGGGTGGAGAAATCAAAATCAAAACCCTCCACAAGCTCAACAACAATCCGACTTCGAGGCTAGAGTGGAGGCGTTTATGGTCGAGCAAAAGAAGGTCAATGCTACCTTGAAGGCGGGGCAAGACTCCCTTACAACCGTTGTGGCTCAAGTCTCGGAGCAATTGGCGTTGCTCAATCGGAATACTCAACAATTGTCGGCGCAACCCGAGCCAAACCCACGGGGCAACACCGGCCACATCAATGCCGTAGTTGCCGTTACTACTAGAGGCGGTAAGGATACCACCCCCGCCATGATTCCTACCGAGGAGCCCGTGGAGGAAAGTTTGGAGCCAATTGAACCGGTAGTTGAAGTCGAGAAGGGGAAGGAGCCACAAGAAAAGGAGAAATCTAGAGCGGAGCAATTGATTGAGGAAAGGCGCTTCATGCCACCGGTCTCATTCCCCCAAAGGCTTGCTAGAGCGAAAATGGAGAAAAGGCTAGCAAAGTTTCTCGAGTATCTGAGAGGGGTTAGCCTCAACATTCCCTTCCTCGACGCCATCGTGGAGATCCCCACATATGCTAAATTCTTAAAGGACTTGATTTCGGGGAGATAGAGGAAGGAGAAGATCATGCTAGCCGAGGAGGGCTCTTGATTCACCAAGAGAGAGAAGGAGCCGGCCAAATTCAAAGACCCGGGGAGTTTTCGGATTCCTTGCACCTTGGGCGGCGTCCCTCTTCAAAAGGCATTGGTAGATTTAGGGGCTAGTGTGAGCCTCATGCCTCTCTCCATGTTCTTAAGGCTAAACACTGGGACGAAGTTGAAACCTACCGACATGCGGATACAATTGGCCGACGGGCGAATAACAAGGCCGGTAGGGATCGCCGAAGACATCCCGCTTCAAGTCCCGGGGGGAATATGCTTGCCATGTGACTTCGTGATCATGGACGTTAAGGAGGAGGGAGATGCGTCATTGATACTTGGACGCCCGTTCCTCGCCACCGCCGGTGTGATTGTCGACGTGCGAGAAGGTACCCTAACTTTGAACGTCGGCAACATCGAGGTGGAGCTTCACATCCCTAAGGCTATGAAACACATGCCTTACCATGAGGAGCTTGACTACATGGACCTCCTTGATGAGGTAATAGAGGAGGCGATCCCCCACTCAATTGGCGCTCTTTTCGATGAGGATTTCGATGAAGGCCCGGATTTAGGCCGAGATGAGAAGATAGATGATTCCCCTGACCTCTCCGCTGAAAATGATGAAGGCAACGCTGATGTCGTAAGGATTCGAGAGCTCTGCAAGCTCTCGAAATTGAAGTCTCCGAAGAAAGCTCCGCCGATACGGAAATCGGCGTCATCGATGAAGCCGTCGACCGGAGCAAACGCTAGCTTGGGGGAGCCTCCCCCCAACACTATTCGAGACGGGAGACCACCGAGGGAGAACACGTCGCTGCAACTTCCGAATCCAAGCGTTCTCCCCGGAAAGTTTGATGGGTGCATCTTATATGCACCGACCATCCCGCATTAATCGAACATCATAGGGGGTCGAGCTCACGACCTTAAATGAGCGCTTGTCGGGAGGCAACCCGACGGTTATTACTCTCTTTTTACTTTTTCTTTATTTTTGTTTATTAAATTTTTAGTGTTTTGAGTCGTTCGCCCAAAAATTTTGTGATAACGGGTCCGATTTTTCTTGACAGGAGAGGAGATAGGTAAATCCATCATGAGGAGGATGAACGAGACGACGAGGAGCACCCCAGGAAGGCGCTCGATTGCTTAGGAGGAAGATGAAATCGACTGGAGGAAGAAAGACGGAGTTTAGAGCCCAAACGAAGACAAACAGCAGAACACAAGGCTCACTCGGCCGAGTATACTAGTCACTCGGCCGAGTACACAAGTTCGTTCGGCCGAGCCGCCCACGAACGAGGGAAGTCTGCTGTACCCAACTCTCTGTTTAATTTCCTAATTTCAGTATAACTGCTACTTGGCCAAGTATATATATTCACTCGGCCGAGTAAAACGGATACGCTCCTAGGGCGAGTCTTGCCGAGTAGCTTGAGCCACTCGGCCGAATGGACGTACTCCACTCGGCCGAGGCTGGCAAGGCCACTCGGCCGAAGCGTAAGCGGGGAGGAATTTTCCATTGAACCCACTCGGCCGAGTGACCCAGTCACTCGGCCGAGTCGTAACTTTTGCTATAAAAGGGGCCGAGGAGGGGGGCACGTTTTTCGAAACGAAAAAAATCGAAACCGCCCGCGACCCCTCAGCTCCCTCGCCCGTTCCCCTCGCTCGCGCACCCACTCGCCCGATCACCGATCGCCGCGCCGCCGCTCGGCCAGCCATCGCCGGCCGAGCTCCGCCGCGCCTCGCCCGAGTCGCCGCCGGCGGCCACCACTCCGGCCACCTCCGGTATCGCCTCGCCTTTTTTCTCCTCTTTTTGTGTATTTTTCGCGGATCCATGCGTTAAACGAACCCCAAACCCAAATTAATTTCTATATCTATCTATTATACCCCTAATGCTCCATACGTTTTGAATATTATCCGCTGATATCCCCATTTCATGCGCAGGTTGTTTTTGGGAGCTTAGGGGAGCCCAGGGGAGCTTCTCGGGACTGATTCGGGCTTCGCGGAGGCGCTGTCTTCGCACGCTTCCATCGCTTAGCACTCGCGGCGTGTCGGGGTATACTCTTTCCTTTATTTTGCACACGCCGCACTTTTCACGTTTTTCGGCGCGCGCTCGGGGCCGATATGCCGCCCCGGACACGGCCGCGGTCGAAGAGAGCTTCTGCCAAGCGGAAGCTGTCGGATGATGCCGGCCCCTCCCACGAGTTGGAGGACTCTCCTCCGCCTTCTACCACACACCCCGTCCACCCAGCACAGCCTGCAGGCCCCGCACAGCCTGCAGAGCCCGCACAGCCCATACACCCCGCACAGCCACCCCCTGCCGCTCCACAGCCACCACCTCCGGCTCCACTTATCGGGCCGCTGGGGATCACGTTCCTAAACGACGCACACCGCGTCGCTTTCGAGCGTATTTCCCAGTGCTCGATCGTACCCTCCAGGTTTGCATACCTTGCCGACCTAGGCCGCCTGGGGGTACTAGAGGGGATGCTCATGTTGTACGACAACGTGGGTTGGCGAGATTTCTTGCAGGTGTCGGCGGACATGTTTGTCCGTCCGACACTTGAGGTACTTAGTTCGATCGCCCGGACCGACGAGGGATGCTCGTTTCGGTTTATGGACCGGGAGTGCCAGGTCACTCTCGGTATGATGAGAGCATTTTTCTCGTGGCCCGATGTCCCCGGGGCCGATCGAGGTTACGCCCCCACCCATATCCCCCCACCTTCCTTCGACGCCGGTGCCTTCTGGGCCCGGATTACGGGTCTCCACGCTGCCTTTGACCCTAGTAGGGCCAAGGACTCGGCCATTGTCCATCCCTGCCTACGTATAGCTCAGCGCCTTATGGCGACGACCTTTTTGGCCAGATATGAGCCGGGCACGATGTCCACGCCAGAGCTCTACATGCTCTACGCGATGACACGGCCCAGAGCTCTATCTAGGGATGGCGATGAGCTTGTCCCCGCCGTCGTGATTGATGTCGCGGCTTGGTTTTTGGACCGCATCATTGTATCGGTGGGCGCTCGCTCACCGATATGCTGCGGCGGCCTGATCACATTGCTTGCCCTTATGACTGGCGAGGACTTCCCTGACGACCTGCGACGAGCACCGGGCCCCACTTCTCTGTCGATTGATGTTATGGCCCGGATGAAGATGCTTCGTCCGCACGGTGAGCGACACTGGGTCTGGTTGCACGGCCCTTACGGTGCCGATTACATGATTCTTCCGAGCCCAGCTCGGACTCAGATTACACCAGCCCATGTGGACTGGCTCCCTGCGATGGATGTTCTCATCCCCGCTGCTTACGTGCTCGAGGCCGAGGAGGCCGAGCAGGCCCACGCTGCCCCCGCAGACCCTGTTTCCCCTGCCGAGCCTGCTGCCCCTGTTGACCCCGTGGCCCCTCAGCCTATCCCCGATGTCTCAGATGCTCCAGACACCTCTGTCCACACATCTGTCGGTGTCGGGAGGTCCCTTAGCTGAGCCCACTTCCACTGCTTCCACGCCTGTCACTGTTGGATATGGAAGACGTTTGTACACCCTTGTGGGGGATGTACGAGGGATTACGGACCTCGAACGTCGCGCACACCGAAGTCATGTGCAAAGGGAATCTGTTCCCTTGCGGAGAGGATCTCTGTATGAGCGGGAAAGTCGCATTATATATGCATAAGTGCATGCGACATATGGCTAATAAAGGGGGGAATATCTTAAGCTTATGTTGTACCATGCATATGGTACAACTTAAGCTTATATTGTGCCATGTATCATGGTACACCTTAATTAAGTTGTTCCAAAGGAACAACTTACCCTAAAATAACTACCTTGGGGGCTATAAATAAGACCCAAGGGTAGCCATTTTCCTTACACATTTGCATGAAATTCATGCATGCATCTTCTTCATAGCGAAGCTCTGCAGAAATATTTCCTCTCCCTCCTTCCAAGTTCTTAATCTAAAATAGAGATTTAGATTGTGGATTAGTAGCCTTACTCCGTTTGTGAGAAGACTCGATCCGTCGTGGCGAATCCGAAGGCAAAGTTCCGAGACTGATCGTTCCGCATACGCAAGCGTAAGTCTCCACTTTAATTATCGATCCTAACTTTGTTTTGGACAGGATCCTTCATTGGTATCAGAGCCATATGGGTTCGCCCCCGGTCAATCCACCGCCCCGTCGAAACTATGAACGAGTCGTTGTCTTTTTCACGAATGGGTCTCCTACTATTACGGATATAGTAGGAACGCTTCGTGACGGAGAGAACGCAGCGGTTGTTCTTTTCACGTTAGGGTCTTCTATCATTACGGATATGGTAGAGAACTCTCCGTGACGGGAAGAATCCGACCGTTCACGTAGTACGTTATTCATTTTTGGCACACGGCCATTAAGAGATAACTAATTTCTTCGACGAACGGGTGCTTCATCGAGGAAGGTGATGGAAGTTATTTCCATCGGGTAAGAGAAAAATTTGGTGCATGTGCACCATGGCCAAATGGGCCATGAAGGCCATGCACCCCCTCTCCTCATGCGGAGGGGGTTGCTACGGCCAATAACCACCGGCGACCACCCCATCAAGGGGGAGGAATGAGTGCGGCAACCCCATTCAAAGGGGGTGGCCGGCCATGGCCAAAGGGGCCATGGCCGGCCAACGCCGAATGGCCTTGGCCATGGCCGGCCATGGCCAAGCCATGACCGGCCATGGCCAGGCCGGCAGTGGCCGGCCAAGGCCAGGCCGGCAGTGGCCGGCCTTGGCCAAGGGCCTGCCGGCCAGGCCGGCCCTGGCAGTGGCCAGGGCCGGTTGCCCTGGCCACTGCCAGGGCCAGGCCGGCCCTGGCAGAGGCCAGGGCCGGTGCCCTGGCCGAGGCCAGGGCCAGGCCGGCCCTGGCAGAGGCCAGGGCCTGGCCGAGGCCAGGGCAGGAGCCCTGGCCCCGGCCAGCGGCCTGCCGGCCCTGGCAGAGGCCAGGGCCGGCGCCCTGGCCTCAGGCCAGTGGCCTGGCCGAGGCCAGGGCAGGAGCCCTGGCCCCGGCCAGTGGCCTGGCCGGCAGGCCCTGGCAGAGGCCAGGGCCTGGCCGGTAGGCCCTGGCAGAGGCCAGGGCCTGGCCGGCCTTGGCCGAGGGGGCCAGGCCCCCTGGCCGGCCCAGGGCAGAGGCCCTGGCCAGCCTTTGGCCAAGCCCGGGTCAGGGCAGAGGCCCCTGACCGGGAAGAAGTTGAATTCGAAAATTGGTCGACCCAATTTTGTGTTTTTGGGTCGACCAATCCGACAAATGGTCTGGGTCGATTGTAAACTTGCCAGATGATCCATACGGGGTAACAAATGGCCTTGGTCAAACTCGAATGTGTAGATTAGTCCATACGGGGCTAAACACAGTGCCGAATAGTTCATACGGGACTAACGTTTTAATGAAGTTTTTCATTTTGGGCTCTACTCCTTGAAGATTAGCCATAGTACTCTACTTCATGCGAGATTAGCCATGTCATTGTGCTCTACTCTACGGAGATTAGCCAATGTACTTGTGACGTTGTGCTCTATACTCTACGGAGATTAGCCAACGTGCTTTCAAAATTTTTGGAAAAAGATGTTTTTCAAATAGGTTATGTCCCGTCCTTAAATCGGGATAGCGCAATTTAGAATTCCAAGTCCTACCACGATCCGGCCATGGTTATCTAACCCATGGGTGTGTAGAACAGGTCTCGTGGCTTGGCAATTGTTGCGTTAAAATTCTTTGCGCTAATTCTCACCTATTCTATTTTGAAAGATAAGTTTTTCAAAGTGATTTTCCGCTGCTAATACCATACGGATATTATTCTGATTTCTTTTTACTTGAGATAAGTAAGAGGGATACTTTGAAAATTACTTCTAGATGGTAGTTGGGAACGTAGTGAACTTCTCGATTCTAGAGTAACATTTCAACGCATCCAAGGAACTTATCAAGTGTTTAAAGAATCGAAACTTTATGCATGGAATTTTTGATCGTGTTTTTCATTCTCTTTGCAGTTTTTTGAATCGAAAATGTCTACCGCTTCTAAGAATATTGTCGCAGAGCTTAACAAAGGTGAAAAGCTCAATGGCGACAATTATAAACTTTGGTCAATAAAAATCCAATATGTTTTGGAGGAGCAAGATGTGCTCGAAAACACTCCAAAACATAATGGTAGAACCTGAGTTGGGCAATACGGCCCAACACAAGAGGGGACCGGGAAGCTTATGACACTTGGACTCGAAAGAACAAAATAGCACGTATTACGTTACTGTCCGCGATGGACAATGACATAATGCGCCTATTTCGGGAATTCGACCTAGCTAAAGACATATGGTCTGAGCTAGAGATAAAGTTTGGTGGAACTTCGGTTACCAAACTCCGCTCCTTGAATATTCAATTTGATTCGTACAAGATGCGGCGAGATCATTCTATGAAAAAGCATCTCCGCCACATGACGAATCTTATATCTGAATTAAAGGATGCGGGTGTTACGGCTGTCTGACGAACAGCAGATCCAAGCGGTCATTCGTTCACTCCCAGATAGCTGGGATAACATGAAAATGCATCTCACTCATAATGAATGCATTAAAACTTTAAGCGATGTTTCGAAACACCTCGAACTCGAGGAAGAGCGGATTCAAGCCGCAAAACCAAGTGCAGAAGTGCACGTGGCCGCTAGTTCCTCACATGGAGGAAATAAGCGGAAACGCTTAAGGTTTGTGAACGAACGTAAGCAAGAACCGGAGACCTCAAAGAAGACAAAGAACAAAAAGTGGCAAAAGAATGTGCACTCAAAGAAGAAAAACTTGAAGAAGATCAAGTGCTTTAAGTGCAACAAGTACGGTCACTTCGCCCGTAAGTGTACGGATGGAAGTGACAAGGTAACTTGTAGGGCTAGTTACATATGTGTTTCTAGTTCCGTGTTTCTTGCTGAATCTAACTATTTTTGGTTGATTGATTCAGGGGGCCACAGACCACGTTGCGAAGGACAGAAGGTTCTTCGTAGAGTATCGAAAGATAACTCAAGGAACAAAGTGGATATACGTCGGCAACAACACACGTGTTGAAGTCAAAGGCGTCGGAACATGCAAGCTAGTTCTCGACAACGGGCCGGACTTTATTATTGCACGACGTCCTCTTTGCTCCAGATATTAGAAGGAATATCGTTTCCGTGGTCATGTTAATGTCTTTAGATTATGAGTGGAGGTTCTATAAACAATGTGTTGACCTTGTTTGTAATAATTCTTTGATTGGTTCTGGTAATGGTTTGTAATGGATTAATTGTTTTAAATACAATGTATGATGTTGCTTCTTCCATTAATGAAAGTTTTCATTTGACAAATGCTTCTAACTCTGAGTCTGAAATCATTTGTTGGCATGCAAGACTTGGTCATATTGGACCAACTAGAATGGATAGACTTGCCAAAAGTGGCTTGCTATCTAATGTTTCAAAAGTTGAAATGTCAACTTGCGAACATTGTCTTGTAGGGAAAACTTGTCGCAAGCCGTTTGGAACTGGCACAAGGGCCCGAAAGTTCCATTACAGCTTATCCATTCGGACATTTGCGGTCCAATGAATGTTAAGACAAGACACGGGAAGTCCTATTTCATCACATTCATTGATGACTTCACCCGTTTCAGACATATCTATTTGATATCCCACAAAAGTGAAGCTTTGGCTTGCTTTAAAAACTATATGAGTTTAGTGGAGAATCAATTAGATCGCAAGATTAAGGTTTTGCGAACCGATAGGGGCGGTGAATATCAATCAATAAGTTTTAAGGAACTTTGTGATGAAAAAGGCATAGTACATCAGGTAACTATGCCTTACACTCCGCAACAAAACGGTGTTGCGGAAAGAAGAAATAGGACATTGATGGAAATGGTCCGTTCAATGATGTCTCAGGCAAATTTGCCTATCACCTTTTGGGGGTGACGCATTATTAACGGCGGCATTCATCTTAAACCGTGTACCCTCGAAGTCGGTAAGTTTCTACTCCTTATGAGTTGTGGAACAATAGAACTCCAGACTTAAGCATTCTAAAACCTTGGGGTTGTGCATCTTACGCACATTTATCCTCTCACAAATATGGCAAACTTGGGCCACGTGGGAGGAAGTGTATCTTCATCCGATACGCTGAAAACTCCAAAGGATATGCTTTCGTCGGTCAAGAGGACAATGGAGGTCTTATAGAATTCGAATCGAGGGATGTTGTCTTCTTGGAAAATGAGTTTCCAAGACAGGGTGAGATAAGTCAAGACTTATCCTTGTTTGAGACTTGGGATCAAAAAGGATCGGAACGTTCGAGTGCGAGAATTCTTGGTGAAGAAGAAAATACGTTTCAAACTTCACCAATGAATGATACGAACGATACCAATCCTATTCCGAGTGGGAGTGATGTTATTCCAAGTGGGAGTGATGTCATTCCAAGTGGGAGTGATCAAACTCAAACAAGACGTAGTAATCGGACGAGGCTAACACCTCTGAGATTTGAGGATGAATTTCCTCAAACATTCATGACAATTACTACAAGATGATGACGAACCTGCAAATTTCAAACAGGCCCGTCACATGCCCTGCTAAAGATAAATGGATAGCGGCAATGGAAGAAGAACTTCAATCCATGAAAACAAACCAAGTCTGGGACTTGGTTAATTTACCTAAGGGACGTAGAGCCATTGGGAACAAGTGGCGTTCTCAAAATCAAGCATAAGGCTGATGGCTCCATCGAGAAATATAAAGCTCGCCTTGTTGCGAAAGGTTTCACGCAACAGGAAGGAATAGACTACGAAGAGACTTTCTCTCCTGTCGTGCGTTTTACCTCGATCCGCTTAATTCTGGCTAATGGTGGCTTGTTTGGACCTCGAATTACATCAGATGGATGTAAAGACTGCCTTTCTTAACGGAGAGCTAGATGAGGAGATCTACATGGAACAACCAAACGGGTTCGTACAAGAAGAAAACAAACATAAGGTTTGTAAACTTCGTAAATCCATATATGGTCTTAAACAATCCTCAAGGCAGTGGTATATGCGTTTTCAAGAAGTTGTTTTGTCGTATGGATTCTCCATGCTCGACGAAGACAATTGCGTATATATTAAGAGGATTAAAAACAAGTATATAATTATGTCTCTTTATGTAGATGACATACTTATAGCCGGAAATGATAAGCGTCTTATATTGGATATCAAAGCTTGGCTTTCATCCGTCTTTGAGATGAAAGACATGGGTGAAGCTGCATATATCCTTGGGGTTAAGATCTCAAGGAATCGTTCCAAGAAACTTCTTTCTCTCTCTCAAGAGACGTATATAAGAAAGTTTTAGAACCGTTTAATATGCAGGACTGCAAGCCAATTGATACTCCAATAAGCAAAGGCGAGGGTCTATGGTTTGGAGATGTGTCCCAAAGATCCAAAAGAAAAGAAAGCTATGGAAAAAGTTCCATACTCCAGTGCTGTCGGGAGTCTGATGTACGCCATGATGTGTACTAGACCCGACATATGCTATGCTGTTGGTATGGTAAGCCGTTACCAATCCAACCCAGGGCAGGCACACTGGAAAGCGGTGAAGAGGATATTAAGATACCTCAAAGGGACTGCGGACTATGCGTTATGCTATCAAGGCAATACCTTGAGACTCGAAGGCTATACCGATGCTGATTGGGCGGGTGATCTCGACGAGCGAAGATCTACCTCAGGCTTGTTTTCTTACTCGGGAATGGTGCAATATCCTGGAGCAGCAAGAAACAAACCTGCATCGCTCTATCAACCATGGAAGCCGAGTTCGTAGCATTCAGCATGGCGGTCCAAGAAGCTGTTTGGCTTAGGAAATTCTTAGACAGGCTGACGAATGCCTCTGACTCGAGCACTGTTCCTATATACAGTGATAGTCAAGCTTCGATTGCCTATGTCAAAGATCCTAAATTTCATTGTAAGACCAAACACATTGACATTCGATTCAAGTTTGCGAAGGATTATGATAAACGGAAGGAAGTAGACATAGGATACATATCCATGCATGAGATGATAGCGGATCCCCTTACTAAGGCGATCCCCAGAGATGTGTTTTTCAAACACTCTTATCATCTATGGGAATGCGTAGGTGCTGAGCTGTATCATGTAATATTTCCCATGTCTATAGAAGATCAAAATTTAATTTGCATACAAGTTTCTTACAAATGATTTTATATACATTTGTGTTTAAGTCTCAGCTATTTTTGTGTGGTATGTCGGACAGATTAAGGTTGGCTCTCTCACATGAGCAACCGCCTTATCTTATCAGATGGATAAGATAAAGATGAGACTAGTTTAAAGTCAAAATCATTAGACAAATGATTTAGAGTCATGACTTAAACAAGATAGTCGAATAAAAGATCTGCATCATACGGATGCTTACAAAAGATCTGAGATCTGTATCACAAGGATATAAAGATCTCATTGGATTTTTTTGAATCCTATCTGTCTTATTGCAGGATGAGAGTCCGTGAGTATTTCACGAGTAGTATGGGGACTCAAAAAGATAGGCACTGTGGTGTCTGATCTTTTCATCCGTACAACATCATTAAGACATACTCTCCCTGGGAAAGGAGTGATGTTGTAATACGTGTTCATACAACGTATGCATTTCGACCACTGAGTTAGTAGCAATAGTGTTTGCTATTATGTGAGACTCAAAGGCCATACGGGTCTTAACACTTACCCTCAAGGACTCCAATTGGTTCCTTTAGATTTGACGATATGATTGCTATCTTAGCGTGTTACTAATGGGCTATGGTAATTCGGCTCGGCGGGGCACGTTAGAAAAGCAAATCAAGTCAAGATCAGAAGGTTCACAAGAAGAGGAAGATTGATTTCATATTCACATTTGGACTTTAATGATTCAAAGCTGGCCAGCCAATTGTAATCCAGATGGGATTCAATTGTTGAATATAAAGTATAAGAAATGTGAAGAAAATAATCTAGGGTAAAGCATGCGTTGAACTACTCAACTTTGCACCTTCGAGGTCGTTGTGTATCTCTAACAAGTGCACAACAACAGACTCTACGCGCATGACGGTCGCACGGTCTATTTCTCGGTATGATAGATGAAAGAACTAAGGGAAAGACGTTCTCTTACAATCCCCTCAAGTGTGAGTGGGAGATGTTGGATATGGAAGACGTTTGTACACCCTTGTCGGGGGATGTACGAGGGATTACGGACCTCGAACGTCGCGCACACGAAGTCATGTGCAAAGGGAATCTGTTCCCTTGCGGAGAGGATCTCTGTATGAGCGGGAAAGTCGCATTATATATGCATAAGTGCATGCGACATATGGCTAATAAAGGGGGAATATCTTAAGCTTATGTTGTACCATGCATATGGTACAACTTAAGCTTATATTGTGCCATGTATCATGGTACACCTTAATTAAGTTGTTCCAAAGGAACAACTTACCCTAAAATAACTACCTTGGGGGGCTATAAATAAGACCCTGTCCACACATCTGTCGGTGTCGGGAGTCCCTTAGCTGAGCCCACTTCCACTGCTTCCACGCCTGTCACCACCACCACTGGCCCTCTGTCTGCCGAGCCCGTTTCTTCTGCCCCACCCGAGCGCCCACCGACCCTAGTTGAGTGCGGAGAGCCCTCTGTCTCCACTGCTGCTGTATTTTCCGAGAGTGTCGTGGCGTCTGTCCACACTTCTGTGCCACCGACCTCTCCGGCCGCCTCGCTGCCTCTTTTCTATTCTTCTTTCGTTGCTGCTGCCTCCACTTCTCACCATCCGGTACCCCGGCCTCACACTGAGGCCCGGCCCCCATTCGCGAGCACAGCACCTTTTGTTCCCTTGCCCGCTGAGCCAGTCACCTACGCCACCCGAGTACGCCAGCCCCGTCCTACACAGCCCCGACCGGTGCGTCCCTCTGCACCACCTCCCCCTGACACTGTACTTCAGAGCATTCGTGCTCTAGAGGGGGCGGTGAGTGGCCTCAGAGGCGACCTTCGGACCCTGTCCGCCACCGTCACCGATATGGCTCGCCGCTTCGACCTGCTCCCGCAGATTCACTACTGTCTTACCCAGGTCCTGGAGCGTCTCCCCCGCGTACCCGTACCCACCCAGCAGGTTAGCACCCACACTTCCACCCACTCTCAGCCTGCTACCACTTCCGCACCTACACCCACTCAGCAGCCTGTCCAGCCACCACCACCACTCCCGCCTCAGGACGGAGACGGCGCAGCACCACCCTCTTAGGCACCCTTGATGCCGTCGATTATTTTTGCCGTTGTGCTGCCCGTTTCTGCTGGGTCATGTTGCCTTTTTGTCCACCCCTCTCCTCACTTATTTTGGGATTCTCATTCTGACCGTATCTTTATATATCTTTTTTGGGAGAGAGGGAGAGTTTTTGGTGCCACATCTATATATCTGTATCACTCCTATATTTGCATGCATCATGTCCGCATCATATTTTTCATTTCTTTATTTTTATTTTCTTTTTTCCATCATGCATGCACCCTCACTTGCCCCTCACATTACTTGTCTCTCGGTGTGCCCCACTTTGCACATTGAGGACACTGTGCCATTTAGCTTGGGGGAGTGAGTTCTCACGTTCTTTTTTCGATTTGCCACCTTTATTTTTAGTTTTTCACACCATTTTCCGCTTTTGCACGTACTTTCATCATTTTCCCTTTGTTTTACTTTCATCATTGTGCCGCATTGTAATTAGTTCTATTTTCCCTTTATCTTTATTTCTTTCTTTTTCATCTCATGCTAGAGATGACTTTTCTATGATGATGATGACGTGGAGTTAGCTTACTCTATATGCATGCTATATTTGTCATGTCTTAGACTTTATTTCTGATATCATATGCTATGACTTGCCTTGCATCTAGAGATAGTAACCCACACTTTTTCCACATGAAAATGGATGAAATTTTATTATTAGCTGAGTCTGAATATTCATATGTATGCTATCACAGAAAACACACCAAGATTCACGCATTGAATGCCTATATCTGGAGTACCGATTTCTTTTCCTATATCACTTCTATATGCATGAATTGTACATTTCACTTCAGGATGATTGAATGATGTTAGCTATGATAAATCTGGATTAGTTAGCTTTTTTGTGATCGAAACTGAGTAGATTAGATTACCCTACTGAAGTTGTCGTGCATGTCTTATAGAGTGAACCGAGAGATATATTTATTTCTTTCTCCACAAATCTTGAACATCATTTCTCTACTTTTAAAATCATTGGTGAATCTCCCCTTAGCGATTCTATTATATGGCATTTCCCCCGCTATTAATTCCTAGCTCCAAATTTCTTATTAAAACAAAAAACAAAAAAAAAGAAAAAAAAAGAAATATTCTTGTATATCATTATCTCTCTTTGAGTTGGGATCGTTGTGTATATATGCTATATCAAAAAAACAGCAAAAAAAAGAAAAAAAAGAGAGGAAAAATCCTCAATAAAAGATCCCATCTCACTTTCTTTCTTTCTCCTCTCTTTTCGTGTTTATTTTCATTGCTTTTGGAGCTTTATAAAAATGGGGATGTGAATATTTTTTTATGCCACCATGCTTATAGATAAGCTTGGGGGAGAGAATCCATTGATGTGAGAGAGAGTGACTACTTGGCGTTGCACGACAACCTAGGCTAAGTAATATTCTATACTCGGTGAGATTATTTCTAGCTTTACGAAATCCAGAAATCTAAGCCTAGCATTCATATCATGAAATCCATACTTTTCTATTCTCTCTATTCTATTGTGTGATACTCTTATACTCCTCATAGAAAGCATTCAATTGAAAAGTGTGTGATCTGCGATTTGTATACCGCTTTAAATGATTCAGACGATGCTAATTCTAAAATTATTCCGTTTTTCATGATTGTATCG
Organism: Scilla litardierei; assembly: GCA_030789695.1. Taxonomy (NCBI): domain Eukaryota; kingdom Viridiplantae; phylum Streptophyta; class Magnoliopsida; order Asparagales; family Asparagaceae; genus Scilla; species Scilla litardierei. Next base: position 130,124,603 of record CM061138.1, read on the forward strand.
TTGTTCGTGGGTTTTCTATTTCTATTTGCATTATTACACTATGATATCAAAATAAAACTCTTTGACATGTATTTTTTCATTCAGTGCATGCTATTTGAGTAAGCGGAACCCACGTCCTGAGAAAATGATCTAGCAGCTTACCTCTTCGCCTCTTTCTTTCTTCTTTATTTTTATTTTTTCATTCTTCTCCGTTTTTCATTCTTCATTTTTTCGCCGTTTTCGTTTTCCGAATCCACCGGGTTCGCCTTTTACTTATCTTCCTCGAGGACGAGTAAGAGGTAAGCTTGGGGGATTTTGATCACTCCTCATTTTACACTTTTTTCCCGCATGTTTGCATGCCATTTAGATCGCCCAAATCATGTTTTTCACGATATATCGACGATATTGCGATGCTTTTCACGATTTGTTGTTTTTGTCGCATTTCAGGTGATTTGGCGCGATTCGGAGTGATCTCGAGATGCGCCTACTCCAGAGGGTCACCAACGACCTCCCCAAGGGGTATTTTGCTGTTGGAGAGGAGCGGAAGAAGAACGGACGTCGCAGGAGCGACGAGGAGGCCAAAACAAGCTGTTTGGGCATTTTTAGTGTCCCACTCGGCCAAGTGAAGGAGTCACTCGGCCGACCAGCGAGACACCGCTCGGCCGACCAGATTAGACACGATTCATATGTGCACTCGGCCGAGCGACGGAGACCACATCGGCCGAGTGACGAGATCCCGTCCGCCCGAGTGGCGCCCAAACGGAGCCATTCAAATATCGCCAACTTTCTGTTTTTCGGCTGCCTGAGCTTCAGAAGACCCACTCGGCCGAGTGGATAATCCCGACCGCCCGAGTACCAAGAAGCCATCGGCCGAGTGACGACAACTCACTCGGCCGAGCCGCCCCCGAAGTGAAGACCCCTGAAGATCAAGACTTACTGGAAAATTACAGGGTTTCTCACTCGGTCGAGCGACTTTTGTCACTCGGCCGAGTGCGACGCGCTGCCTGTAGCGAAAATTGCGGATTTCAGGCTGCGCAGGGGTATTTTGGTCATAGTTTTTGGACGATTTTGGGGGGTATTTAACCCATGTTTTTACTCTAGTTTGGGAGAGCTTTTCTCTGAGATTTTTGCAGCTTTTTAGTTTAACTTTTTAGCTTTATTCTTGTGATTGGAGAGGAGACAAAAAGTTGATTTTTGTTGGATTAATTGAAGAACTCCATTGGTTTTCCTCTCTCTTCTTCAAAAAATTCTATTTTTATTGCTTATCTCAATATTGTGATGAATTCTATTGCTTATTTCATTGATTATTCTTGTGTTTGTGCTATGAATTGTGAGTAGTCTCCACGTCTTGGGGCGTGGGGATGAACCCTACAAGCCCAATTTCATACTTGTGATGAATTGGTAGAAATTTTGTTAGAATCGTTGTTAGGGAATAGTTTGGGATCGATTTACTACGGATAGCTAGGAGTTCATACCGATTGGGATTTGCAAGAGATTGGATCCCAATTCGATAGGAAACCCTAGAAATCCGAATCGGGTTGGAATCGAATTTCCGAAGTATCGGGTTGCAAGAGATTGGACCGATACCAGGGTTTCCGGTTGCAATTCCGTGCCGATACCAGTTTGCAAGAGATTGGACGGGTAGGAACTATCCCAACCTAGGTCACGGGCCGAGTTTGCAAGAGATTGGGCTCGGTGCGCGATTGAACGATGATGTTGATCCTAATGCTAGCTTCCCTAGGCTAGGGTTTGCAAGAGATTGGACCCAAACCCAGGATAGCTATAGACCGACAACAGCACGAGAGCGTGAGCTTGGTTCTACATTCAGTTGCGACTAGTTCATCCAAAATCTTATTCTAGCAATTTTGATACCGATGAACCACATTTACGAAATACGGTGAGTAGCGGGAATTCCCCATTCCCTAGACGTTCTTTATTTGATTTGATATTTCTGCACTTTGTCTGACGATTGTGACAGGATCGCCAAAGGCAAATTTCTCTCTTCTTAAATAGTCAGGTTGATTGGAACAAGCACGGTCATTCGTCCTCCCTGTGTTCGATAACCCGCTCGCTGCTATACCGTGCGCTTGCGGTAAAACTACAACCGTTCTTTGGGTCACGTCCCGGAGCGATCACAAACCCAGACCTAGGCACGGGCGCCTAGGCGCCAGGCGCCTGGCACCAGGCGCCCAGGCGCCCAAGCAGGCGCTTGGGCCCGCCAGGGCCCAGGGCGCCCGCCCTGGGTGCCTGGGCAGGTGCCCAGGTGCCTGGGCCTGGGCGCGGGCCCAGGCCCAGTGGCCTGGCGCCCAGTCTGGCGGGCCAGGTGCCCAGGCCAGACCCTAGTCTGGTCTGGGTCAACTTGGTCTGACGCAGACTGAGCCATTTGGCTGTTTTAGGCATATCTTCAGCATCTGGCGTCCGATTTGGACGCCGTTCGGACCTGGGCATAGACCGTGACATTCCCATCTTACCTGTGAACTTTTCCTTACGTTTATATTATTAAATATTGTCTTAAACTATTTAAAACACATTTAATCTCATTTGCATCATATGCAATTTAGTCCCCTATCTAAGGCTTAAATTATCATTTGCATCAAATACAAACGATCTGAGGGCATATTTCCCTACAGATGGGTCCGTAATCTCTGCTTGAGGTCACCGCAACATGCAGCGTTATTAATGCCCCTAGTGTTCCAAATGAAGACTGACATTACAATAAGATGGGGGAGCTCCGCTACTACTAGCTATCCGGGAGCTCCTACGAGTAGTTGAGGGAGATTTAAGATTCAATTTAGGCTTGCTATCGGTAGACGAAGATTTAAGTTGCTCCAGATCCTTACCCCAAAGAAGATTACGGTAAACAATGACTTCCGACAAGGGAACCGATACTTAAGGCAAGGAGGTGACTTCAGATTTAGGAACATCATCAAGTAGTAGAGACGGCTGAGCACTGGTCTTACCCAAAGAAACACTAGGACCCTTCAATAAAGAGGGACATATACCAAACTCCTCAGGCGGTCCCTCTACCCAAGCCGAGTTACTGCATTCGCCTGGAGTAAGAGCAGCAAGTGTCACATTGTGGCCATCAGATAGGAGGAGCACGTCAGTTTCCTCATCAATGCTAGGCCAGGACGCAAGCCCTGGAGGGATAACCCCATTGCACGCATTCGCAGAGACCCCGATTGATGATGTGGTGTTGGCAGTAGCATCATCCACTAAGTAATCTCTTTTCCTAGAACCATCATCATCATTCGTAACAATTTCCCCATCTTCTAGATCGCAATCCCCTGAATTTGGAACAGGACCTTCACAAGAATTTGGAACATGCCCTTAATAAGCAGCAGAGCTTCCTGTTTCTATGACCGAATCAATAGCAACATCGGGTATTTTGGTTACATCATCAACTGAAGCATCCATTTGGATTGAAGTGGGCTCCACCGGGTCCAACTTAATAAAGCATTGGGTCTCCACATGGCCAAAACTGGAGCATGAGTTACATCTTGGGGGCTCACCCTCATATTTGACATCCACTGTTAATGAAGTACCATCTTCCAACTTAATCAACACCGTCCTGACTAAAGGCCTCTTCGCTTCAACCTCCATAAGGCACCGAGCATATAATGCGATCCAACTTGGCAGTGGCCCGATCAAGACATAGAGGGGTGCCCACACGGCTAACGACAATGTTCAGAACATCAATAGTCCACATATGAAGGGGTAAATTATGAAGCACAGCCGCACATAGCATCCCTATAAACTGTGTTTGTGCACACACACACACATGGTAAACTACAGATAGCATACACACACACACACACACACACTGTAAACTGTGCCTGTGCACAGCCACAGATAGCATCCCTGTGGCGTTTTCACCCACAACCGTCCGATAAAATCAAATGGAGGAGATTCTTAATTGCCTCTGGGAATTGTCGAGTGCTTTGTAATATTTACGAGTGTGTCATTTCGTTTCATTTGTGCAAGCTGCTTCTCAAAAACAATTCCCAAATTCCCAGCGCTCCTCCCTCGTAAACTTCCTCTCGCCTATCTCCAATCTCATCTCGTCGAAAGCTCACCGTCGTGAGGGCCCAAAAAAACACTCGACCTCGCTTCTCCTCCCTCGTGTGTTCTTGTGGCCTTGCTCTGATCTCCTCTCGCCCCTGAATCACCCTAGATCTTGATCTCAGCTTGCCCTAACTGCCGCTCCCTTGGACCGATCTCCCCCTCCGATCTACGCACCCCCTCTTAGCCCCCGCAGCACAGGGTAACCCCCATCGAACTCAGCTATCATCCTTCCTTCTTCTAAGTCTCCCACAGTCGAAGTCAAAGGTAAATTTTTAGGCTAAAGTTTTCTAAAACCCTTGGTTTCAGACACAATTTAGTTTGCTTCATTCCGATTTGGTTTTACGATACATCAGGTAGCATAGATTTAGGGTTTCAGTTGTAGCTCTGCATGTTGTTGTGCATGCGTGCATGGTTTGTTTTAGATATGTATGTTGTTATGCATGCATTCATTCATTCATGCTATAATTAGTGTTAATGTATTATTTCTATAAATTTTGCTACTATGCTTCTGGTTATTGTAAATGCGGTTTTGAATGTTGAATGCATTGGATATGTGAGAATTTTGGTAAGAGCTATAATAATTTTTTCCTTGTTACTGTGCATAGAAATGGAAGTACATCCCTTCAGTGTTACAAACACAGAAATGAAATTTATTATAAGTGCAATGAGCATTTCCTTGGTTTAATTTTTTTTCATCCAAGTCAAATTTGTTTTAAATGTTTTGTGCTTTTTGTACTTGAGCTATAAAGCTTTCCATATTTTTATGAATCAATGTTTAGCCTAATTAGCGGAATATTATTTTAATTATTAACAGTAGAGAGTGCCTAATAAAATTATTATTACATCCACCTATGTTGAAGTGATTAATTCTTCTCTTCCTTTCTGAACTGTTGACGGCTGTTATTGTTTCTAGTATTTGCTCTCATATCCTTTTCCACTTCTCTGTCATTGCTTTCGAACAATCCAAAATCTATGTGCCATAAAAATACATTCAGGCATGTGTATGTGTTTTTAAGGTATACACGCTTTTACTTTTTGTCTTCATTAAGATTCAATTCTATGAATCAGTGAAAGTTATAGGTGTATTCACAAATATAGATATTGTGTTTTTGCTGGACCATGTTCTTGTCTTTATTGTCTCATGCAAGGATTTATGTTTCTATTTGCGATAAACAAATAATTCATTTGTTTATGTTTTTATTTTAGAAAATGGCCGAGAGTGAACCCTTGGTGCATGATCAGCATATGCAAAATCAATCAACCGAAGATCAAATGGATAATCAAATGGATAATCAAAGTGCTACAGATATTGGAAAAGGCATACCACATATTGGGATGCCATTTCCAACAGCAGAAGAAACGTTTGAGTTTTATAACGTATACGCAGAAAGAGAAGGGGTTTCTATTCGTAAGTCAACTAGTGCAAAGGGAAAAAATGGTAATATTACGAATAGGCTATATGTTTGCAACAAGGAAGGTTATAAAAGCTTAAACGATAAGAGGGAGATCGGAAGGGAAATCAAACAACGGAAACATAAGAGAGAATGTTGTATGGCTAGAATGAAGGTTCATAGAATACCGATGGAGTATGGGTCATCAAAACATTTGATGACCTTCATAATCATGAGTTGCTTAGAACCCCTTCGAAGGTCCAGTTATTACGGTCACATAATAAATCGCATCTGGATGGAACCTGTAAGAGCTTGGTTGAACAGTTTCGTAGTTATGGTGTTGGCCCTTCCAAGATTGAACGGCTTCTAAATGTCACGAGTATTAGTAATGTTAATATTACTTCACAGCAATGTAGTGATCATTTGAGAGTTAAAAGGAAGAACAACATTAGACACGAGTGCATTAGAGTACTTGAACAGTTTCTTACAATATGAGCTACTGACTATCAGTTCTATTATGCTATTGAGTATGATGATAATAATGTTTGTAGGAGCATATTTTGGGCTGATGGACGTGCTCAGACATCATATATTCAGTTTGGAGATGTTGCGTGTTTGATGTCACTTACAAGACATAGTTTCATGTTGCCTTTTGCACCTTTCACCGGAGTAAATCATCATAGTCCGTCTATTTTATTTAGATGTGCCCTTCTTGCCGATGAGAATCAAGAAACCTTTGTGTGGTTATTTGCAACTTGGTTAAATTGTATGTGGAGAAAAGCACCAGGAGCTATCATCACTGATCAAGACCCGGTAATTTGTAATGCAATCAAAAAGTTTTTCCAAATGCCCACCGCAGGTATTGCATATGGCACGTCAACCTTCATGAAAATGAGCATCTATGTTCTTTGCATGCTTCTTATAATCCTGAATTTGATGAAGACAATACAAAATGGGCTAAGAAAAGTCAAACAATTGAAGAAGCCGCAAGTTGTTCGGTGATCCTAAAGGAGAAGTATCAAATTGAATTTACGGAACAATTGATGGATAAACAAAAAATGAAATGAAATCTTGGAAGTGGCTACATACAATGCATGGCAAAGCACATTGCTAGATTAAATCGTACTTAAAAGATACTTTTTTGCAGGTATGAAAACTTTAATTTGAGGTAGATTGCGGTAAAATTATTTGACATAATAAACTGATCCACATCTTATTCCTTTCTTGTTATGTGTAGGCATGGCTTCAAGCCAAATGAGCCAAAGCATGAACTCATATTTTGATGGTTATGTAAATGTTATGACTCCATTATATGAGTTTATTGATCAATATGATAAAGCTGTACAATTTCAACGAATGAAAGAGGAGAGAGAAGATACATTATGTTTGAGGAACAAACTGGACTTTCGTGGCATGCGTGAGTTAGAGGTTCACGCTACAAAGGTTTATACAAAAAACTTATTCTCTCTCTTTCAAGTTCGGTTCAAAAATATATTATATTGTCGGCATGAAAGTGTGTGCACTGAAGGGGATACAACAACATATAATGTGACAATGAGGATTGATGGAAAGAGTTACATGCATACTGTACAATGCAATATATCTACAGGAAAGTTTATATATACTTGTGCAAGGTTTGAAAATGAAGGGATGCTCTGCACGCAAATTTTATACATATTGAAGCAAAATTTTGATATGCAAGCCATCCCTGAGAGATATATTTTGCCAAGGTGGACATTAAATGCAAGACATAGCATCACGAGTCTTGGGTGCTCTTCAACTAGCACAATCAATTCAGTGCATTCAAATCAGATTACTCAACTTCAATCCTGGAGCCTTCGGGCATCATTCGATAAAATCATAGAGGCAGTTAAAAGAGATCCACACCTTTATGATGTCGCTGTTGGGTTGACAAATAGTTTTTGGGAGCAACATAAGTTGCGGATCCAAGCACACCATGACTCTGAGGATCAAAGCACTCGGGTGGGCTCCAATGCACCTACAACACATGAAGCGGTATTACCTGATGTTATTATTAATGATCCTGCAAAAGCAAAAACTAAAGGCCGACCTCGAGTAGCATCAATGATTCAGTCAGGTATACAAGCATCGCAGGATCTTGCTCAATCAAGAAAAAGAACGTGCAGTGTTTGTGGCGAAAAAGGTCACGATATGAGAAATTGTAGTATGAACACAAGTACTAGTAGGAAGAAGGTATATTTTCACCATTCTACCAATTTTATATAATACTGTAAATTATTTAAACTTCAATCATATTTTCTTCAGGAAAAATCTTCGTACGAGGAATTACCAACGCTTTGATATGAAGATATTGGTAATAGTATAAAGCGGTGCAAGGAAAATTAAAAGGAGTTCAAATGCTTCATATTTCTTGGAGTTTGGCGATTATCTTTATAAGTTTGCTTCATAATTCTGTACTGAAATGATCTGCTTGAATATGTTTAAGCAAATGTTTTGTTTTATTTAAGTCCAATCACACCAAGTGTCTTGTCCATTGTGATAGTATGAAATCAAATGTGCATCAAGTTTTATATCCTTTTGTTAGATAAAGTGGACTTGTTAATCTCAGGATAACTTTGACATTGACTAGTCAATTTCTTTGCTTCATTCAAAAATATTGCAGGCTTTAGTTGATGATATCAAATTGTTGAATTTTCGCAGGTTTATGTCATATCGCAGCGGAAGATTATGGCATAAACCTGTGAAAAATTCATTAAATTTTTTTCCAACATTCATAACACTTAACTTTCTCTCCTATAAAATCAATCTGTATGCATTTGCTTGGAGTTATCTCTACATTGGAATCTTACTCTATGGATTAGGATAGATTATAGCGAAAAAGATCAGCACTATTTGCTTTAGAAAATATTAGCACAGTGCTCAAAGGGAAGAGCTGGTGTTCAAAGGGATGGGTTGTGGTAGTTTTTCCTCTATGTTTTCTTCTTGTTTTTAAATTCTGTATTAGGTACGTTTTAGGTTGAGAAAGAAAAGGGCTGGACCCCAGGCCCCTGGCTTCATAGAATCACAATAGTTGGGTTAAGGTCTGGGTCAAATCCAAACACAAAATGTTGATGAGGTTGGAGTTTTTTCTTCCATTTTTTTGGTTTCAAATTTTTTTTAATTAGGTATATCGGTTGAATTTTAAATTACACTTGGCTTCTTTATTGTTGAAATTGAACGTTGCCTTGGGGACAAAATGAGCTCTAATGTTACATCATGGAATTCTAATTTGTGTTCATTGCTTTTCTTGATTTGTGAGTTAGTTTTCTGCCAAGATCATTTGTGCAACTACTGTTTGCTGATAACCTGGAGATGATTTTGGTATATTGTGATAAATAATGTCAAGCTCTATCATTTGTATACTACAAGTGTTTTAAAATTGCTATTAGTTAGTTATGTTAATCAAACCAAATAATTTTCTTTGGATTAAATCGAAGCTTGTGTTGTTTAAATTCAGCAGACTTGTAATATAACAATTTAAGACCTATTACATATTTCTTTGCTTTATTCAAAAATATTGCAGGCTTTAGTTAATGATGATATCAAATTGTTGATTTTTCGCAAGTTTATGGCAAAACAACTTGGGGGGTAAGCAAATATTTGCTGGCAGCCGTTGCAGCCATTTAACAATTTAGACATGGTAAACTGCGCCTGTGCACAGCTGCAGATTGCATCCCCATGGCTTTTTAACTCACCGCCATCTGATTGAATCCAATGGCCCACACTAAGTTGCCGCTGGGGAAATCAGATTGTTTGTTCAATTTACAACCATGCCATTTTGTATGCGGGTTTAATGAAGCGATGATGATTTGCCCTGATTACCTGGTCCTAGATTATGGCAATGCATCTTGGGGGTAAGTAACTACTTGTTGGCAACTGTTGCATCCATTTGACAATTTAGGATTCTTGGTTGTATCTTATATATATATACTAGTCATTACCCGTGCCCATATGGCACGGTTTATTTAATGGCTGAGTTTTTCTCCCCTACAAATTTCAAGTTCCCCCAAATTTCAAGTTTTCCCACAAAATTTCAAGTTTCCCCCCAAATTTAAGTTTTCCTCCAAAATTTATGTCCCCCCAAAATTGTCATTACCACCTAGGACAAACTTGCCACGTAGGACAAAGCTTTGTCATAGTAGGATAAGATTCAAAATCTTCAAAAAAAACTGGAAAAAAATGGTCGGAAGGGGTGAGAATAAAAAGTGTGGGTGGGTGTGTGGGGAGGGTCCATGGGCAAAAATACAATAACCGGGGTTGTATGTGCAAAATTCCCCACTTCCTCTCTTATTCCTCAAAATCTCATCTCTTATATTTTCTTTTATCCAATTTCCTTGTTTTATATAATAGATATCCAAATGCTCTTATCCAATTTCTCATGTCCAAATTCTCTTATCCAATTTCTCTTGATAACATCCCTCTTATATATATATATATATATATATATATATATATATATATATATATATATATATATATATATATTTGTTTGTGTATATGTATGTATGTATGTGTGTGTGTGTGTGTGTGTGTGTGTGTGTGTGTGTGTGTGTGTGTGTGTGTGTATTTATTGGCAAGTAAAAAGGATCTATATTAGCAAAAGATAATGTACAAAACAAACGCTAATAGTTTAAGAAGTTAGTAAGGAGAGGGGGGAGAGGGCACAAGAACCGTCACCCTCTACTTCCTGCCATCCTCAAAAAACTACAAGCGCTCCCAAGTTACAAATAAAGATATACATAAAACTATCCAGCGTCAATGAATCCCCAATTGGAGAATGGAGTATTATCTGATGCCTGTTCCATGTCCATATCACGAAGAGAAATGATGACATCCGCCGCAATAACATTGAATAACTCAGACTGTCGCACCTTCATTCTTTCGAAAATTCTCTTGTTGTGCTCTTTCCATATGTGCCATACCATGGAGGCTAATGCTGCCTTTGCTAAGATCCCCACAGGGTCCTGGCTTCTATAACGAGAGAGAATAAGATCACATGTAGCGGGGAGGGAAGTCGGAACATTCCCAGTGTAACCAAGCTTGAGAAGACTCCTAGGTAAGATGTAACGTGAATAATCACATTCGAAGAATAGGTGACTTATACTCTCTGGAACAAGATCGTAACAAAGGACGCATCCCTTGTCCGCAATAATACCCCTCCTAAGGAGACAGTCGCGAGTCGGCAATTTTCCATGAAGAGCACGGAGCAGGCATATAGCAAATTTCGGGACATGCCTAGGATACCAAACAAGTTTGTATTGGGCAAAAACCGGCCTGGCCGTACGGCACCCATCCCAAGCCGTACTATAAGTGAAATTTGGGCTGGCATGCCAATTCCAGGAATCAGGTCCCTTAGAGAGGGAGATCGGGTTTAGGATAGGGAGCAAAGATCGTATGCTAGGATCATTAAGCCATCCACTAGCAGACCAGAAATCACAGACTCGATAGTTCTCAGTACCAGGCGCAGGGGGTTGGATCAGATGGAGGGGGCCCTTAGGATGCCAATTATCGAACCAGAATGAGGTTGATGTGCCATCATTAACTGTACGTTTAATAAGCTTATGGGAGAAGGTACGATACCTGAGCAGGAATTTCCAGGTCCCTGAATGATACGGTCTAGGAATAGTAGGAAAAAAAATCTTTAATATTTGCCGCATAATGCTTCTTCATGTAATTCCCCCAAATACTATTAGTAGCAAGCATTCTCCAGGTCAGCCTCACCCCAGAGGCCGCATTCATATTCTCCAATAACCGGAGGCCCACACCCCCTTCTTTCTTAGGAATACAGAGGTCATTCTATGCCCAAAATTTAGAATTGCCCCAAATAAACCTCCTGCAGGTGGAGTTTATGGTACGAATGCCAAAAGGTGGGAGGTGATAAACATGCATCCAGAATGCAATCATGCCATGAATAACTGTCCTGACCAATTCAATTCTTCCAGAAATAGATAGGGATGACGAGGACCATCCTAAAAGCCTCTTCTTGCATTTATCAACAAGACACCCAAATAATGATGCCTTCGTATATTTAGAAGAGAGGGGCAACCCCAGATAAGTAGTAAAAGTGGATACCAGCTTAATACCAAGAATGCCTGCCAGATCTCTAGGGTTACGCACCCCTTTACTGAATATAGCTGAACTTTTCTCCCAATTAACTTGAAGGCTGGAGAGGAGATGAAACTTGTCAAGGACGTCTTTAAGGCCATTAATGGATCGCGGATGGGCACGGCAGAAAACCAGAAGATCATCGGCGAATAACAGATGAGAAATAGACCCACCTCTTTGAAGAGTTTGAATAGAACAAGTAGACTCCGCTCTAGCCATAAGCAGCGAGAAGGCCTCCATTACAAGTACAAAAAGATAGGGAGATAATGGGTTTCCTTGGCGGAGCCCTCTACTGGAAGAAAAATAACCTTCATGAGATCCATTGATCAACACAGAGAACATAGGGGAGGTAATGCACTCTGAGATCCAAGTAATAATATTTCTCCCAAAGCCCAGCTAATGTAAGAGAAAGAGGACAAACTCCATGTTTACACTGTCGAAAGCTTTATGGAGATCCGGCTTAATACACGTTCTGGAGCCCATCGGATTGCTGAAGTCACAAATCTGCTCGTGAGCTATGAGAGTACAATCAAAAAGCAATCTGCCCCTCAGAAAAGCTGCCTGATTAGGGGAAATTAAATCACAGATAACGTGTCGCATGCGGTTGCACAAAACCTTACTAATTATTTTATAAATAACGTTGCAGCATGCTATAGGCATGTAGTCTCCCAGATTAGAAGCATTCACGTTCTTAGGAATCAAAGTTAGAAAAGTGTGGTTCACATGGGGGAGCATGCGACCAGATCTTAAAAAAGAGGAGATCGCAGAAATAACATCATTACCTACCACACTCCATTGATGCTGGAAGAAATGAGCATTGAAGCCATCAGGACCCGAGGCCTTGTCCTTACCAATTTGGAATGCCACAATTTTTATCTTGTTAGGTAAAACCGGCCTATCCAACCAAGCAATGGCTTCCAACTTAAGCTTGCGCCTTGGTACAATATTGGGAAAGACATTCCAATAGCCATCATGCGAATAAAGATTTTTGAAAAATAGGGGAGCTTCCACTTTAAGATCAGCATGTCTGGCAATACTAACACCATTGATGTTAATTAGGTGACTGAGATTGTTATAAGAACGCCTCGACTTCATGGCCATATAGAAAAATTTGGAGTTCCTGTCTCCAAGGCTTAGCCAATTCTGCCTGCTCTTTTGGCGCAAGTCCTCCTCCTCACGGTCAAGAGATCGTGCAAGCTTGAAATAAGCTTCCCTCTCAAGCTTTTGAATGACCGGGTCATAGAGCAATCCAGCGTCATTTTGGAGGCTTTCAAGCTCTTGGCGGCAACCAGAGATGGTTTTGGCCCCATGTGTTGAAGCCCATGATTTAATCTCCCCTTTCAGGCATTTAAGATTACTCACAAGCCGCTGCATTGAAGAGTTTCCCCTTTGGCTACCCCATTTATCACGAACCAGATCATTGAAACCAGGAATAGAAGTCCAAGAGTTAAAGAATTTGAACGGCTTGGGTGAGGAGATTACCTTGGCAAGGAGATGCACAATCATTCCTGCATGATCACTGGTACCAGAAGTGGAATATTCCACATAGGCATGGGGTAAAAGATCTAAGAAAGCCATATTGCAGAGAATTCGATCCAATTTTGCAGAGATGCGAGAGGGCCCCACGCGACAATTACTCCAGCTGAGGCTTTGTCCAACACTTTTGAGTTCGATGATATTACAAGCTCCAATACAAGAGTTGAAAGTATCCATTGTGGCCGCATCCACTAATCGACCCCCCACCTTCTCATTAGAATAACGGATGCAGTTGAAGTCACCCCCACCAACCAAGGAATGTTAGATAGAGTCCTGGAATCAGCAATAAGATCTGCCCAAAGGGTCATCCTTGCATTTGGTAGATTAAAGGCATAAACAGCAGACATGCCCATTACTAGGCCAACATTATTAGTGAAAATAGAAGTGATATGTTGTACAGAATCTGCAACAACGGAACAATGCCATACCGATGGGTCAAAATAAATGACGATACGCCCCCCTTTATGATGGGATCTATTATCAATACTCACCCAGTCATTATCGAAACATTTAGAAAGCCTCATATGTGTGTGTGTGTGTGTGTGTGTGTGTGTGTGTGTGTGTGTGTGTGTGTGTGTGTGTGTGTGTGTATGAGGATGAAAGGGCGTGTCTTAGCGGATTATTTAGTATAGCTTCATAATTTCATGTTTTTTCGACTGTTGCAGTGATTGAAATTTCTTTTTCTACCGTCTGACAATCCGGTGTGGATTCAAAAACAATTTAGTTTGCTTCATTCCGAGATGGTTTTTTTGATACATCATGCCGCATAGATTTAGTGGTTTTGAGATGTATGTTGTTGTGCATGCATGCATGGTTTGTTTATCATAGGTGAATTAGTGTGTGCCGTTGGATTCAAGTGGACGGCTGTGGGTGAAAACGCCACATGGATGCTATCTACGGCTGTGCACAAGAACAGTTTACATATATATATATGTGTGTGTGTGTGTGTGTGTGTGTGTATATGTATATATATATCTATTATACATTTGACAGTGTTTTTTGAATCCTAAGGCTGACTAGGACAAGATAAAAGATGGTTGAGATTTGATCATAACAAATCAACGGTTAAGAGTTTAGGGCTTTTGTTTTCCTTGAAATATCAACCTGTTTTGCTTTTTGAGATCCATGCCCTCAATAGTGTTTGACAGCCGAGCACAAAAATCATTTCAACCAATACACATCATTTCTTGAGTTCTCAAGAAATGCCTCGGCTTCTAAGTTCTGATGTCAGTTCATTAATCAGCCAGCTTCATAAAACTAATTGTTGATGCATGGTCCAATTCGGATCGGAGCTGAGGGAGGTAGAGGTCATGCTTGGATCGGAGCTTGGCCGCAGTCATCCTCTATCATATGGCGGATAGCCTGAGACTCCATCGCCACCGCCTCCTCGATCTCGAACACCTTGCCATCAGAACTCCTCAGGGTGATCGTCTTCTTCAATTCGGCTGCCATCGAGACACGTATAGAGAAACCCTAGAGAGTGAAAATAGAGACGAGGGAAGACGATTGAGGCTGATAATTGAAAGGCTGGGGTTTGGGAGTTTATTTCTTGGGGATATTCAGACTCCCGGTCTCGAACTCCTCGCATGTCGACAGCGATTCCAACGCGCCTGAAGAGCTCACCGCCGAAGAGAATAGTTCCCATCATCATCATCGTGTCCTTTGGGTTTTCGGTCTGTCCTTTGCCTAGACCCCCGCTGAGAGCTTCGCCTTCTCATCATCGTCGAAGGGTCTGCCGCCGCCTCTTCTGCTCATGACGATGCCGCTGCCGCCCAATGTCGCTGGCAAGAAGCGGCATCTGGATGCTGTTAAGCGAGGATTCGTATATGGTTGTCTTCAACCATGTCTCCTTTTATTCTAATTGTATTCTATGCTCTGGGTGTATGCTTATAATAATTTTTGTTTCATTAATTTTTGTTTCCATATACAGATCTATCTATTGCTTCCATCATTCTTGAATTTTGTTTTTGATGATTTATCCAAGCCAAATTTAAACCAAAAACTATGATCTCCGGTGTTTTTGGGCAGCAGTATAGTCCCAATCCCAGAGACCCATATGACACTCTCATTAAAAATGAGAATCTTGTGCAGGAAAAGAAAGGAGAGACAGTACTGTTGAATTAAAGCTGTTGGAAATGTGGAAATGTTGTAGATGACTCCTGCTACAAGAAGGGACTGCCCCCAATTTTAACTCCATTTGCAATGCTGTTGCTTCTATATAAATTATTGTAATGGAGCAGGGAGCACAAAAACAAGAAGATAGCTTAATATAATACGACTGTAATAGGTAACGTATCCATGTTAGAGGTGTATACAACTGAAGGTGACAATGAGAACGAGACAAGACAATAATGGTGAAAAATAAAGATATAATGTGATACACGAATTAAAGATATATTTCTATAAATGTTGGGTTGGTATTAACAAGGGATAGGTTTAATATGTCACATGCTGATGATATCTTTTGTTCAAAAAATAACGCAGAGGAAGATGAAGGGAGAGCCAGGGGTGGCATAATGGAAATTCTGAGGCCAGACTGACAGTCCAAATTATGGGTTGCGAATTGCTATCTGCACCTCACTCTTTGAGGTGCAGGTTGGAAACAGTGCCAATATTTGCCGTTATTGACAAACAATAAGTATGATTAGACATAGGATGTGAAATACTTACGTTTTTTTGGCAAAAAGAAAGGACATGCACCTCAAAGATTGAGGTGCATGCAGCATTTCTCTTATGGGTTTTGCAAAGCTAGATTTTGATTCTAGGGAAGGACGCTCATTTGACTGTCATCTCCCGAATCTATTCATAAAGGCTCCTCGCCAATAACTCGCCGAGGACACTCGCGCCCACGTGCCCGCCCTTGCCAACTTTTCATTTTACACCCTCGATTTCAATTTTATGTAATTAACTTCACAACAATTCTTATGAGTTCCATCATTCAACAAATATCAGTTCTTATGAGTTCCTACACAAAAGCCATGTGTCCCACGTCCACGCGGGGCCCAATGACTGCATATATGCATTTAAATTGTTTGACAACTTCTCTGCATTATTTTGAAAGTTGAGAATTTGAAATTTCTCTGCATTGCATTTTAAAGCATTTTATTATATTTAAATGCAAAAGTATCGAGAACTATTTGAAGTGCCCTGTGAAGCTACTGCACATGTACTAGAGGGGGGGTGAATAGTACTTAAAATAATTAAGAGAGTTATTCCAAACTATTTTGCAATAAACAAACGACAATGCGGAATAAACAACAATCAACAAGAATTAACAAACGCAAACAAAGCATGCAACGGGTTCGGATCCACCCAAGTCTCCCCGACTTGTTCCCGGTGATCCTACGTCCCAACCACCCGGATCCCCTCCGGATACTTGAGTTAGAAACCCTAACTCAAGATTTAGCACTATGAAATTCTTGTGAGAAACCTTCACAAGACCAAATCATACACAATATAAATGTGACTCCCACAACCCGGGATCACACACTTCTCTCACAACCGAGAGAACAATTCAAATAACGATTGAAATGTAATAAAGAAACACTTACCACAAAATCCTATGCCTTGAGTAAATCTTACCAAATTAGGGCAAAGATGGATTTTGGGGAAGATGATGCCACCAAACCCTAGCTTCAAGAAGTTGACCAGCAATGGAAGCCTAGGGTGGAGTATGGTGACTAGAATCAAGCTCTTGGCTTGAAAGGCTCACAATGGAGAGAATCTCGCTTGAGGGATTTGCTCAAAGAGTGAAGGGAGAGATTCTTGGTGAGATGAGAGAGCTTAGAATTAGCTTGAGAAAACTCTTCTCTTAGGTCTGAAATTACTTGTATATTGGACCTCTAACCATGCCTCAAACGAATCAGGTTTGTATTTATAGATGCAAGGAAAATCGTGTTGGAAAAGTTTCCAACGGCTCTATTCTGAACCAGACTAGTCGGTCAAAGAAGGATCACTGACCGACTAGTTCATCAACTAGTCGGTCGGTGATACAACGTAGACCGACTTACGGTTAAACAGCCAAAAGGTCGAAGTACAGGAGATGACAACTAATCGGTCTAAGAAGACTTGCCGACCGACTAGTTTCACAACTAGTCGGTCGGTGAATGATCTTTGACCGACTAACAGTCGAAATATAGTAGGCTGACCTCAAGATGAATTAGTGGGTTTAAGAAAAAATGCTGACCGACTAGTTTCTCAACTAGTCGGTCGACAAACGTTCTTTGACCGACTAACTCGAAACAGTAACTCAGGCTAATTTTATGCAATGATAACTAATCGGTCTCAGAAGGACTCCTAACCGACTAGATCGTCATCTAGTCGGTCGGTGACTCTTCTTTGACCGACTAATTGATCAACATGGAATGAGCTGAAATGAGCAAGGCATTCTAGTCGGTTTAAGAGGAATTGCCGACCGACTAGATCGTCATCTAGTCGGTAGGTTCTTCTTCTTGAACCAACTAACATGCACTAGAAGCCGAGGGAAGAAGCGATAGGCTTCGGGAAAGATTCTAATGGCTTTTATGATAGTCCTAGCTCTAAGATATGAGCGAAATGAAGATGATGAAGAAG
Source organism: Scilla litardierei (assembly GCA_030789695.1). Lineage (NCBI taxonomy): Eukaryota > Viridiplantae > Streptophyta > Magnoliopsida > Asparagales > Asparagaceae > Scilla > Scilla litardierei. The sequence continues at coordinate 130,142,272 of CM061138.1, forward strand.
TAAGTCCTACTCAAGGCTTAACATTCTAATCTATGAAGCTAGAAGACAATAAATATTATAAGACGGCGTCTTCGAAGCTTCAATCTTCATTCTTCTTGACTTCAATATTTTCTCCTAGAGCTTCAACGAAGCTTCAGGCACACGATCATGCGTATTGAGAAGTCTTGAGACGTTGCTTTAGATATACGTAGTATTTTGGCGATGATCTCCATAACTGCGCTCACAAATTGTTAGTCCACAATATTTATGTTTGCTCATCATCCAAAACCAAATCCGGGGAATCAATACTCAACACTATTTGGGCTTGACTGATTTGAGGTACGAAATACAATGTAGAGAAATACAATGTATGGAGGGGGGTAACTAAATTTCATTTGAAATTTTGGTGTAACTAAATTTAGATTGAACTAAATTTTACGGGAAATTAAAATTTTGCATTTTGGGAAACTAAATTTAGGAAGAACTAAATATTGGGCGGACTAAATTTTTGGGGTGAAATAAATTCCCTAAGGAGACTAAATTTAGTTTGAACGTGGTTAAAACTTTCTGTTGGTTGGATATTTTGAAGGTGGATACAATTTTTTTGGGGATTAAGAATGTATTTGAATTTAAGGAGTATGGTATTTTGAATGATGCTAAAAATTTACAGGATGAATGGGTTGACATTTTTAGGGGAATATTTTGAAGGCCCGCGTCGGGGGCGCCCAATATTTTTACTCTAATTTATTGTTCCGTGCCGAAGGCTTCCGCGCCGAAATTATTTTTCTACGTCGAATTTGTTGTTTCGTGCTGAAGGCGCCCACGCCAAATTCTTTGTTTTGTGTCAAAGGCGCTTGCACCGAATTTGTTATTCCGTACCAAAGGCGTCCACGCCGAAGGCGCCCACGCCGAAGGCTCCCGTGCCGCTAAATATTTTTACGCTGATTTGTTCTTTTAAATTTTGGTTATAGAAATAATTTTTTGGGGAACAAAAATTTCGCGAGTGAAATCTTAAATGAACCGTGCCTGCGGGCACGTGTTATGACTAGTATGTATGTGTGTGTGTGTGTGTGTGTGTGTGTGTGAGTATGTGTGTGTGTGTATAGGTTCAGTAGCTTTAAGTATAATGAAGCAATGATGATTTGCCTTGATTACCTGGTTCTAGATTATGGCAAGGCAACTTGGGGGGTAAGCAAATATTTCCTGGCAGCCGTTGCACCCATTTGCCATTCTAGGATTCTTGGGTGCTCCTATATATATACATGATGATGAAAGGGGTTGTCTTAGCGAAATAAAAAGAAATTGAAACATTTCAATGCAAATATCCCATACTACACCATGGGTGTCTAGTTATCCTTCCTATTTTGCCTTTCCAACAATTCGGTTCGACCTAATTTTAACTTCCAACATTTTCATTTGGGCTTGGAATTAAATATCATCACTTTGGTGCAGACAGCAAAAACAATAAGAGTGTTTATGCATTAAGTCTAATGTATCTCCAGCCATATGTTTAACAGGTGGCATTTATTTGGACATCTAAACCAAGGATATTTATTTATTCATATTAAACAGTTACACATTGTTGAATCGATTTGTTTGGTATCCTGAGCACACTGATCTATAGTTAAAATGTTAAGACATGGTATTCGGTTAATGCCGTAAAATCAATTTCTTCATTCAATTGCAGCATGATGTCCTTATTTTGTTTCATTCTTATTACATATGTTCTGAAAACATGAAGCTGTTAGTTCCTTAGGCTCATTGATCATGGTTATGGACATACTGCTCAGATTCATCTATTTTGTTAGAGTATTATGTTGTTCTGTTAGAGTAATTTTTGAAATTTGATGTATAGATTCAGTTATTAGTATATTGCATTTGGATGACCTATGTATTTTTCCATTAGCATTTTTCAATGAATAATTTAGGATGCTCATAGTGTCAGTTATGTTTTTTGGCACTGGGTGATTCCTGGTGATCTGCCTGCTGCCTTGGAACTCATCGGCGAGGGCCTTGAAGTCTCCTGCAATGATTGGCCAAAGATGGAGCTTGGTTTCAGACATTGCAATCGATGGAAGAAATTTTATTACAACACAATGTAAGTTTGGGCTGTAGAAACTAAAGATCTAGACATCCGTTCTTAGCCAAACAACACAGATCTAGATATATAACATGCGGAATCTTAAATTACCACCTTCTCTGTTTAGCGGAAGCGTACCTGAGTCCATCGCTAATAATCTGAAAGAGATCCTGACGATAACGCAATGGTCGATCTTCCAGAATAGCACGAATTAACCGTTGGAGAATCCCTTTAGCCTTCTCCCGGTTTCTCTCCTAGCGACGGGACGTAGAAAAGACGGCTCAACTTTGTTCGTGTATTCTGGGGACCATGACCGCTAATATTTATAGGCTAGCCTCCATAGCCCTAGGGTTTCCAACTCGGCCCATCAACGAGTTGAAGCCCAATAGTCTCTACACATAAAGGCCCCACAACCTGTTTAACTCATTTAGCCCATTTAATTAATTAAAACCAGATCACTAATATATTGGTCTTAATATGATAGCGTAGCACTTATATAATTATTCACCGCATATTAGCCCAACGTTGGATTAAGATCCAACTTAGTTGGATAAGTTCCAACAATCTCCTACTTGGGCTATATGCTAAACTTTATAATTATATTTCATAGTGCATACAACCAAATAAGATCTTAACTTACTGTCATTTCTTTAATGAGCCAAAACCAATCTGGTCCATCAATTATATTAGCAAGGGATCAAAGAGATCTTCGCCGCAGCAATTGTAGCTCGACCCATCAGTGGTCACCATGCTAATACAAAAGAATGACATGGATTATGAAGTGGATGTGTAGCATGGAAATTACATGTGATGTGATCTAACATGTCTATTTCCAACTGATCCTCCTTAACCTTAGTGAGATCAAAAACATAAACACATATTTTTCATACGCATTTATAAACATAGAGTTGAAATATGAAGCCAAACTAAAAACTGAACTTTATTTCTGTAGAAATAAACCATAAACCAAATATGAATAACTGAAGGCTGAAATGTTGTCAAAAATAGAAGCACTACAAAATTACAAACTCCCACTAAAACTGAATATCTTCAGATGACATGACACCCATACGAGCAACATACCCATGAAACGTTTTGGGTGGCAGTCCCTTAGTAAGCGGCTCCGCAATGTATGAGTTTGTATCAATGGGCTCTATAGACAACTGTTTATTTCCAACTCTCTCTTTAACAATCATGAACTTGATATCAATATGCTTTGATTTCGTCGAACTCCTGTTGTTAGTGGCAAATGCTACTGCAGACATATTGTCACAAAATAATCTGAGTGGCCTTTCAATGCCATCTATAATTCGCAGCCCCATGACAAAATTCCGTAGCCATAGACCATAATTGTATGCTTCATGACAAGCAATGAATTCTGCAGCCATAGTGGAAGAGGCTATAATAGTCTGTTTAGCACTCTTCCAAGAAATGGCGCCTTCTGTTAATGTATAAATATAGCCTGTAGTAGATTTCATGCTGTCTTTACATCCAGCAAAATCTGAGTCGGTCTATCCAATGATCTTAAGCTTTTCCGACCTCTGATATACTAGCATGTGTCCCTTTGTCCTCTGTAAGTGTCGTAAGACCCTTTTGGCTGCTTTCCAATGGTCCAATCCTGGATTGCTCAAGTATCTGCCAAGCATTCCTGTAATGTATGCCAAGTCTGGACGTGTACATACTTGAGATACATGATACTCCCTACTGCTGAAGAATAAGAAATATCCTTCATATGTGCTACCTCAATTTCACTTTCAGGGCATTGATTGAGACCAAACTTGTCTCCCTTAGATACTAGGGTATCACCTGATTTACAACTTTCCATGCCAAATCTTTGCAGAACCTTTTCAATGTAGGCCTTTTGTGATAATCTAAGTATACCTCGAGAACTATCTCGATGTATTTGAATTCCTAATACAAAAGATGCATCACCAAGACCTTTCATCTCAAAGTTCTTAGCTAGAAAGTTCTTGGTTTCATGTAATAAGCCTTCATTGTTACTGGCAAGTAAAATGTCATCGACATATAAAACCAAAAGTGCAAATTTACTCCCACAGAACTTATGGTTTTTACATTCATCAACCAAATTCATCTCGAAGCCAAATGAGATGATAACTTGATGAAACTTAAAATACCATTACCGAGACGCCTGTTTGAGTCCATAGATGGATTTCTTAAGTTTGCAAACCATATTCTTTAGGTCTCCCGACACAAAGTTTTCTGGTTGTACCATATAAATTTCCTGATCAATGTCCCCATTAAGGAACGCCGTTTTAACATCCATCTGATGTAACTCAAGGTTGAAATGAGCCACTAATGCCATTATAATCCTGAATGAGTCTTTCGAGGAAACCGGAGAGAAAGTCTCATTATAATCAATGCCTTCCTTTTGAGTAAAGCCCTTAGCGACAAGACGTGCCTTATATCTTTCCATATTACCTTTTGAATCCCTCTTGGTTCTAAATATCCATTTGCAACCAATGGGTTTCATGTCATTAGATAATGGGACAAGATCCCAAACGTCATTGTCCTTCATTGACTTTATTTCCTTATTCATGGCATCTATCCATTTTAAAGAGTTAGAACCATTTTTGGCTTGACCCTAGCAGATTTTGGGCCAAATTGGGCCCAAACAGATAATTTTTTCCAAAAAAAATTAATATGGGCTTCTAATTTGGGCCTGTTTTGGGCACTTCACAGTTTTGAGCTTAAAATTGAATATTTTGGTATGTTTGCACCCTACTTTGGGGCTACTATTGTTCTCTTTTAAAGCCATATTTTGGATATATTGATGCACTAACAATTAGAGAAAATAAAAGGACATCTTGTGTATATTTTCTCATTCAGTTTGTTTGTGCGTTAAAATTAAGTTCATTCCGATTTTAATTCTTTAGGCAAAATTCAGATAAATATACATTTCGAAATAAATCTAATTTTTTGTGAAATTCCACCAAAGTGGGTCCACTATTAAAATTGTTATTATTTCGGAATGTAAACAGATTAAATACATACACAGTATGATTAGTTGCCTAAATAAATTTTAATTGGATCATTGGAGTAAATTAAAGTTTTTCATCTAAATTTCTCCTTGTTAAGAAATTCGGTTTTAATTATGCTATGATAAATTCAAACTTTGTTGTATGTATTTTTTTGGAGTGACTTGGTGTAAACATCATCTCGCCAAAGTGGGCTCTGTTGTTTGCATCATTTCATTTCTTAAATACAAAAGGAATTTTGTGTGCATATTTTATTCATGAATGCTACATCGGCCCAAAGGCAGATTACTGTTCTATGCTAATTTATCCACACCTATAGAAATAAATAAGTGATGATTGTTGAGACTCATGCATGCAATTTTAATTCGGCCCAAAGGAAGTTTTAATCTTGGCATGTTAATTATTGTCTTTATTTGATTGCTGCGACAAGATATCATTTGCTAGTTAATAGATTATCTAAAGATAAATATTAAGCTAGTTGAGGATATCTTGAGATGGGAACATGCAACTTTGATTTTAAAATTTTGCTTCACAAATTAATACTTATGTTAGCATGTTTGTCTATATTTATTGTCCTGTTTTTCAACGGCTACTCCCGCAAATATTACTGCTAGCTTAAACTCAATTTCGGTGCTTAATGGCTCGAATTTCAAATCCTGGAAAGAGATTCTTGGGATATTGGATCTGGACCTTGCGATTAGAACTGACTGTCCCACACTAACTACGGAAAAGAGTACCTGTCACGCCCCGCTTCCCTAAAATAGAGGCGAGACGTGAGAAGGTCCGCTCAAGCGTGGAGCTGTGAAGCTGCACGCCTGATAAGCGTAAATTTAGTATAAACAGGTCCCTGTAATTGCAAACGAAACAACAACAATAATAATAATAAAATGAGACGGATATGAAATACCAATCCCACAGTTTGTCCACAAAATATTCAACATCACAGAAAAGCCACCAGGCTAAAAGAAAGAGTCTAAAGGCCCAGAACAAGGCCAAACAAAACTCAAACATGACAGAGTATCAAACTAGGTGCCACGCACCGACAACCTAAGTAATCTAACAAAACTAGACGTAGACACTAAGACTGATCTCCAGTGTCTACAAAGTCCTCGTCCAACACGGGCGTAAGCTCGGCGTCCGCAAACACCTCACCCTCAGCAAGTAACTCTGGCTCGCGGTCTAACATGTGTCACCCAAAAGAGAAAAGGGGCACATGTCAGCAAGTCTAAAAGACTTGGGCAAGGAAACTGAAAGTATCTAACAACCTAGCACTTATAATATTAAACAATGACATGACAGTTTAGTTTGATGCAGCAGTTTAAAAAGAGAATGTCACGCACTCACGATGTAGCGAAAGCTACCAATTCACTAATCACTTATCACTTCTCACTGTTTATCACTTAGTGCATAGAGAGTCCACCTGCTGGCCAGCTCGTGGCTCAGGCCGCTTATCTCTATCACTAGTAATCACTTGTGCACTAGAGATTTCGCCTGCTGGCCGGAGTGGCGGATCAGGCCATCTCGGGGCTCAGGTGGCCGCATATCTCTTACCCCACCCATATGTGTTGAGCGTTGGGGTTTCCAACTACAGGGCTCGCTTCTGGAACACGAGCCAGGAATATAAGTATTGTAGCGTGTGCTACACCACCACGATGACTTATCAATATGCAATGCCATGAACAGATATTTGCGTACCGTTAATTGAATTTAAACATGACATACAAACATGATGAAGGTGACGGACCAAGCTTCGTTGTCAAGCTAGGTCAATGGCGTCTAGACGGCTATCCTTTCACCGTCTAGTCTCTTTTATGCTAAAGCAAGGGAAATGGCCTAAGACATGGCCCAAATTAAGAGATGCAAGTTTCACTTGCCTGATACCGGGGTTGACGAGCAATGAAGATCGTCACAAGCTAAACCACGGGTGGATCACTGATATAGCAAAACAATTATTAGAACAATGATTCTAAATTGTTTTCTTAATGGAACCCTAATCATCTAATAATCCATTTTATTAGGGTTTCACAATGTCAATGTGGGTTATGCTAAAACTAAAGGAATCGAGTATTACCGTGAAGAAACGAAGGAACGATGCCGAGCAACCACGGCAACGGAAGAACGATCCGGCTCAGATCTGGAAATGAGGGAAAAATCTGGAGAAATGGGTTTTGATGTGGATTTTGGGGGTTTGATGAAGGTTTGGGGAAGATGGAAGGTGGGTTGTGACAAGGGAGGGTTTGGATGATGGAGGATGAGCTTGAGATGAAGGATTAATGGTTTGAGGAAGATGGGGGCTCAATGGAGGAGGAATTAGGGTTTTAGGTCATGAGGAAGAAGAAGAAAACGTTTGGAGGGGTATTTATAGAGTTTGGTGGCGGCTAGGGCAAAACTAGGGTTTACAGCACTGGTTAGTCGGTCAAAGAACAACCACTGACCGACTAGTTTGGAAACTAGTCGGTCGGTTGACCAACGCAGACCGACTAAGAGTAAACAGTAACCCAGACGAAAATTAGGATTTAGATTTAGTCGGTCAAGGAACAATTACTGACCGACTAGTTTGACATCTAGTCGGTCGATGAACGTTCTTGGACCGACTAAGAGTAACAGTAACTCGACTGTACAGAAGAACTAAGAATTAGTCGGTCTGAGTACAAAACTTAACCGACTAGTTTAACAACTAGTCGGTCGAAAGATGAACTTAGACCGACTAAGAATGAACAGTACTGATACCAAAAATTAGTAATTGAGTTAGTCGGTTAAAGAAGCATTGCTGACCGACTAGTTTGCAACCTAGTCGGTCAACCAAGGTTCTTAGACCGACTAACGACAAACAGTAACTCCTGAATAACTTTTCAAGCCCGCTAGTCGGTTCAAGAAGGTTTTCCGACCGACTGGATCGTCATCTAGTCGGTCGGTGCCCCTTCTTATACCGGCTAACGTGCACCAAAAGTTCCGAAATGGAGCGCGAAGCTCCGGGATGGTTTCCTAAGTCTCCTAGGCTCGTTCTAACTCTAAGATATCGACGTTATGAAGCCCGTCATGAATGACTTACTTCAAACACGCCGACCGACAGAAGAATCTAGAGAAGCACGATGAAACGAACGAAAATGAAACTACGGAGACGGAAATGGAAATCTCAACAAAGGAAAACAACCAAACATATAAATATTTATAATAAAATCCCTACATGAAAAACCAGTCGTTACAGTACCTCTGAGGAAAAGAGGGAGTTTGAGAAGTGGGAAAAGTCTAATCGCATGTGTGTCATGATCATGAAGAGAGCCATCCCTGAAGCCTTTCGGGGCTCTATGTCTTATTCGATCACGACAGCTAAAGGTTTCCTTGCAGATATTGAGAAAAGGTTTGTCAGAAACGAGAAGGCAGAAATTGATACGATTCTGACAAGCCTGATCTCAATGAAGTACAAAGGGGAAGGCAACATAAGGGAATATATTCTGGAACAGTCCCATCTTGCTTCAAGGTTGAAAGCACTTAAGCTTGACCTCTCTGAGGACCTGCTTGTGCATTTGGTTTTAATATCCCTACCTGCACAGTACAATCAGTTTAAGGTGAGCTATAACTGCCAGAAAGAGACTTGGTCTCTGAATGAGTTCATCTCTCACTGTGTACAGGAAGAGGACAGACTGAAGCAGGATAAGACTGAAAGTGCAAATGTTGCCTTTGCCCCTAAAAACAATAAAAGGAAAAAAGGGAAAGGAAGTTGCAGTTACAGCCCCACCTAAGAAACAACAAAAGAAGCCTGTAAAGACTGTCAAGAAAGATAGTTGTTTCTTTTGTGGTGCTGAAGGGCATGTGAAGAAGCAGTGCACTAATTACCACACCTGGCGTGCTAAGAAAGGTACTCTTCTCAATTTGGTTTGTTTAGAAGTTAATTTAACTTCTGTGCCCATAGACACTTGGTGGTTAGACTCCGGTGCAACTACTAACATCAGTGTGTCTATGCAGGGCTGCCTGAACTGCCGAAAGCCAAATGATGCTGAAAGATTCATCTTTGTGGGCGATGGTAAGAAGGCGAGGGTTGCTGCAATTGGGGATTTCAGATTATCTTTAAGAACTGGAAACCATTTGGATTTGTTTGAGACATTTATTGTACCGTCTTTTAGACGAAACCTTATTTCTATTTCTGCATTGGACAAATCTGGTTATTGTTGTTCTTTTGCAAATGGGAAATTCAGTTTGTCTCTCAGTTCCATTTTTATTGGTTCTGGTTATTTGTCTGAGAATGATAATCTATATATGCTTGATACAATTGCTACAATTGAAACCTTGCATGTGGGTACACAAGTTTTAAAGCGTAAATTAACTGATGAGAATTCAGGTTCGTTATGGCACAAGAGATTAGGTCACATCTCCAAAAGGAGAATTGAGAGACTTGTGTCAAACGATATTCTCAAACCTTTAGATTTTTTTAGATTTTGATATCTGCATTAATTGTATAAAGGGAAAACAAAGTAATAAAAGGAGATTTGAAGCCAAAAAGTCAAATGAAGTCCTAGAACTTATACATACGGATATTTGCAGACCATTCCCTTCGGTTGATTGGAATGGTCAGCAATATTTTATACCGTTCATAGACGACTATTTAAGATATGGCTACATTTATCTCATACATGAAAAATCTCAGTCCTTGGACACGTTCAAAAAATTATAAGGCCGAAGTTGAACTCCAACTAGGCAAGATGATTAAAACTGTCAGGTCTGACAGTGGCGGTGAATACTACGGTAGATATGATGGTTCAGGTGAACAACGTCCAGGACCATTTGCTAAATTCCTAGAGGAATGCGGTATTGTCCCACAGTACACCATGTCGGGTTCGCCCACTATGAATGGTGTAGCTGAAAGACGAAACAGGATGCTTAAGGACATGGTAAGAAGTATGATTAATCATTCTACTTTACCAGAAAGCCTCTGGGGAGAAGCATTGAAAACTGTAGCTTACATCCTTAATCGGGTCCCGACTAAAGCAACTAATAAAACGACATATGAGCTTTGGACGGGCAAACCACCTAGTCTAAAGCATATGCACATTTGGGGATGCCCAGCTGAGGCAAAGCCTTATAGGCCTGCTGAAATGAAGCTGGACACACGGACAATTAGTTGCTACTTTATTGGGTATGCTGAAAGATCGAGGGGTTACAAATTTTACGATCCCACAAATAAGAATATTTTTGAGACTGGAAATGCCAGATTCCTTGAGGATACCTGGCTTACGGGGGGAGATTTAGGAAGAGACATTGTTTTCGAAGAAGAATATGTAGCTATTCCCACAGGTGATCTTGTTATTGATCAGAATTATATTCATGTTATAGAACAAGACACAAATATTAAAGACAATGTTGTTCCTCCTCCCATTCAGGAAGAACAAACCCTTGTACCTCAAGAAACATTGCCATTAAGGAGATCCATTAGGGAGAGGCGAAGTGCAATATCAAGTGCTACATTGCATATCTCCAAGAACATGAAGTTGATATTGGCTTGATGGAAGTTGATAGAAGATGATCCAATCAACTTCCATCAAGCCAATATCAACTTCATGTTCTTGGAGATATGCAATGTAGTCACTTGATATTGCACTTCTCCTCTCCCTAATGGATTTCCTTAATGGCAATGTTTCTTGAGGTGCAAGGGTTTGTTTTTCCTGAATGGAAGGAGCAATAACATTGCCTTGAATATTTGTGTCTTGTTCTATAACAGGAATAGAATCCTGATCAATAACAAGATCACCTGTGGGAATATCTACATATTCTTCTTCGAAAACAATGTCTCTTCCTAAATCTTTTGATTTTCAGGGGCGGCTTTAACGCCCCTTTCTGGGTCTGTGTCGACGCCGGCATGGCCGGTGCCGATCTGCCGATGGGGGTGGCAGCCCCTCTTTTGCTGTGTCGGGTGGCGGCTAACGGGCCGCCCCTGATATAGGGTTAGTAAAAAACCAAAAAAAAATTTTGGAAAAATTAATCAAAACCCAAATTTTGCACAGATTCGAATATAAAACAGATTAAAAATCGAATTTTTATCAGATCTACTACGAGCAGGCAGAAAAAATAAGATCCACAGCATGTGGGCTCTGATACCACTTGTAGAAACTAAAGATCTAGACATGCGTTCTTAGCCAAACAACACAGATCTAGATATATAACATGCGGAATCTTAAATTACCACCTTCTCTGTTTAGCGGAAGCGTACCTGAGTCCATCGCTAATAATCTGAAAGAGATCCTGACGATAACGCAATGGTTGATCTTCCAAAATAGCACGAATCAACCGTTGGAGAATCCCTTTAGCCTTCTCCCGGTTTCTCTCCTAGCGACGGGACCTAGAAAAGACGGCTCAACTTTGTTCGTGTATTCTGGGGCCCATGACCGCTAATATTTATAGGATAGCCTCCATAGCCCTAGGGTTTCCAACTCGGCCCATCAACGAGTTGAAGCCCGATAGTCTCTACACATATAGGCCACACTACCTGTTTAACTCATTTAGCCCATTTAATTAATTAAAACCAGATCACTAATATATTGGGCTTAATATGATAGCGTAGCACTTATATAATTATTCACCGCATATTAGCCCAACGTTGGAACTCGCGTACAATGAATTTGTATTATGGGGAACCAAGGGCACGGTGGTTATATGGAAATAAGGGGTTAGGTAGGCTGTTTTACAAGTGATTGGTGGGGTGAAGAGGTTGGATCCGTTGCCGGCGATGCTCTCGGGGTCGTATCTCGCCGGACGCAGCTGAGGAAGGTTGGACGGCAGGGGGGTTGACGCTGACTTTGGTCAAGGGGCGAGCTCTCCTGCAGCACGAACAACTCGTCAGAAGGGCGGGGTTGGGGTTCAACCCTTAGCCCCTCCGATGCCTAAGTCAGTAAAAGGGCTTAAAAGGGGGGCTAGACACGCCGGCCGGACTCACGGTGTGTCCGCCTCGCGTGACGAGCTATAGGTGGGAGAACAAAGATATGGAGGACCTTTGCTCTCGTGTGTGAATGATAGAAGATCAGAGAATTTTCCAACCTCCTCTCCGTAAGAGGAGAGGAGGTATTTATACCTGACGGGTGATGACTAGGCGTGCTGAGCTGGCTCGGGTGTCAGCGGAAGCTTCAGACGAGGACGTCGGGAACAGGAGTTCCTGATCCGCTTCTGTCAGGCGGTGCAACGGCCGAGGGGTGCTTTTGTCGGGATGTCAGGGCCGAAAGCACTAACCGTCGGATAGGTCAGCCGCCTGGGGGTGCTTTGTCAGGCGGTCGGGTGACGTATGTGTCAGTCGTGTCCTTATCCTAGGATGTTTGTCGTTAGTGACGAACTAAAGGTCGGGCGGTGTCACTCTAGGCGCCGCGGTTCGCGGGAATCGGGCGGGCCGTTCCGGTCGGGGGTTGTCCGGCCCGGCCGCGGCTGTCAATAGGCCTGGACCAGCTATCCAAGCGTCCCCAAGCGCACTACCCCGGTGGGTCGGCCGGCTGCGGTTGTTCGCCTCGGCCGGCTGCGGTTGTTCGCCTCGGTCGGCTGCGGTTGTTCGCCTCAGCCGGTTCGGGGAGCGCTGCAAGGCGCGCCTGACTCCGTGATGCCCCGGACTTTCGACGCGGCGGTCCTTTTGTGATATGGTGAGTTAATGTGGTATGATAGTGGATCCGGGCGGGAGTCTGACTCCTACGACCCTTAGGTCGTAACAATTGCCCCCGGCCTTCGAGTCTGAGGCGGTAGCCCGGCTCGGCTCGGAGGGCGAACCATATCCAACACTCCGGACCATCGATATGGGCCTTGGGAACCACCGGGTAGTGATGGCGGCGGCTTCGGAACTCCCGCCTTAGTGGCCATTATTATGATTTGAAAGGGGGCAGAGGAAATCGAAGCGTCTCCGTGATTGATTTTGCGACACGTGGATGAGGTGACCTTTACGCCAGTCGAGGCGTCGGGGGCGTCTCGATGGGCGCCGTGTGGCAAAATTTTGACGGCCGAGATGGCCCTGGGGCCACCTTTACTGCTAAAAGGGTCTGGGGAGGCGGTCGGCGGGAATTTTTGTCTTTCTCCGATTCTCCTCTGGCGCTCGATTTTTCTGTTTGGAGCTTGCTGGCTAATCTGTCCCTTCCGTCACCGGCCATCTTCTTCTGATCGCCTTCCAGGTTCAAGGGAGCAACAGGTAACAACAATTAATTTCCTTCCTTTCCGATCAATGGCTTCTCGATTCGATCTTGGAGGAGGTAGCCGGGTGGGGGAGGAAGAGTTGGCGTGCGAGGGGGCGTCGCAGCCGGGGGTGCGACGGCCCAGGGAAAGACGGTCATGGCAATCCGTTGTACCGAGAGACATTGAGTCCCCCCGACGTAGGTTGGATAAGATCAACATCAGGGAGATTCGCGTGTGGTTTGTGCGACAGCCCTATGAGGTGCGGGTTCCCGGGCCGGAGGAAGCGGTGAGTTCACCGGGGGATAATGAGGTCGGGGTCTATGTCCAGTCCTTTGAGTTGGGGCTCCGCTTTCCGATCCACCCGTATTTGTTTCACTTGTTGAATTTCCTGGAGCTGCCGATATTCGCCTTAGCGCCCCGTTCTTGGGGCTTGTTAGTGGGGTTTGTCGTCTTGTGCCTTGCTTGCTCCTTGAGTCCTTCCTTGGCGTTGTTCCAGCATTTCTTCGTGGTTCGGAAGTGGGGGATGTATCATCGCGTTTGCGCCAGGAGAGGGCGAGAACTCATCCTCGAGGTGCCTGACGATGTCGGCGATTGGATGAGGGAGTTCGTCTTCGTGACGGTGCCAAGTGACGTGGCGCTGATGTCGAATTGGGGGGCGCGGAATCCCTTTGTAAATGAATGGGTGGAGCTGACCGAGGAGGATATAGCCAAGGCTCAGATTTTGAGGGAGCTGCCCGAGGCGTGCCGTCATTGGGCGAGTCTAACGTTGGGCAGTCGGCTCGCCCAGGTCTTTTGGACCTTAGGTATCTTTGAAGTTTTGTAAACTCTGGACTAGGCTCGCCCTGATTGTCTCTTTTGTCCTTTTGCAGGCGAAGACGCGATGAGGGAGCCGGAGGGGGTGTCAGGTTCTGCCGGGGCCCCGATCTCGGAGGATTCTGATCCCCACGGGAAAGGCAAGGGGGTGGCTAGCGAGGCCGGATCCCGGGAACGTGGGGGCGGGGCTCCCCGTGGGGAGAGGTCGCACCTGGGACGGGCGGCAGCCGGGCAAGGTATCTCTGCCGGTGGGCCCGCCGAGGATCTTCGTGCTGACGCGCCCGTGCGGGGGGCCAGAGCCTCCGTCCCTCCGCGGGTACCGGCGATGGCCGTGCCTCGCCGAGCGCCCGTGGCTCGAGGGTGGCCGTACGGGATCCCTTCGTGGGAAATGGGGGTGTCGTCGAGTCCCGCTTGCGAGAGCGCTCTTATTCGTTTTAAGAGGGCCCGAGAAGAGGTCGAGGCATACCCCGATGACCGGCTCCACAAGTTCCCTTTCCGAGTCGGCGGCAACGAGTCGGTATTCGAGGACGCGGGAGTGGCGGCGCGCCTCGCCGAGTATTGCGTGTTACCGCGCGATCATGAGTCTTTGACTCGTGTGGGGGCGGAACGGTTGGGCGGCTCGGCCATATGGCACGTCGTGCAGGTACGCCGGCTTTCTTTCCCCGCCCGCAGACTATTTGTTCGTGTCTCGTTGATTCGAGGTTTATGCAGATGATCGCCAACGTGTTAGCCCTGCGGGGCCGTAAGTCTGCGGCAATCACCCGGGCGTCAATGGACGTGGCGAAGGAGAACCTTGACGAGGTCAAGGCGAAGCTGAAGGACACGGAGGCAGAGCTGGAGAGGGTTAGGGCGGCCTACGGGGTGGAGAAGGGGCGGGCTGCGTACTTCGATTCGTCCAAAGCCCTGGTCGAGAAGCAGCTCCAAGAAGTAACGCGGGAGAGGGATGATATCCGGTCCAAGCGTACCTCGGAAGTTGCTAGCAAGGAATCGGTGATCGGATTACAGAGGCGGCAAATAGAGGACCTGGAGGTCGCCCTAAAGACCGAGAAGAGGGAGAGGGGTTTAGCGGTGCGGCGATTGGAGGAGAAACGGGACGCTGAGGGCAAACAGATCGAAGCCGCTATCCGTCGCTATCATGACGAGCATGTTGTGCCGATGCTGCAAGAAGCTAAGGAGGCTGCGATTCGGCAAGTGGTTAAAGATGTGCGAGATTGGTCGGTTGAGGGGTGGCGCCGCTAGAATTCGTGGGTTCGGGGAGGGCCGTACAGTCGTGTGAGAGGGTTATAAACAATGTGCTGTTGTAGTGTGTGGAAAGTCCAATGTATGGTGTGGTTTCTGGGTAAATACATTGTTATTGTCTTGTGTCGAAATGTATTCCTACTTGGTTTGCTCGTAGAATGTCCGCTCTGTAAGGGACGACGTAAATGCCCCCAACTTCACTCTACCGAAGTCTTCGGGAGAGGGGAGTTGAGAGTAGACTTGTTATCCGGTGGTCGTGATGTTCCGATGCCCAGTACGGGGCCCGGAGGTGCCGTGGCGGGTCGGACGTGCTTGGATCATACAGAAGTTTGCCAAGGGTTGGAACCGAGAATCCGACAAGTTGTGGGGCGGGTTCCTGTTCCAGCCGAACCGAAAGAGATCGGACCCTTATTGGTGCGGGGGAGACGATCGTGTTTTGGCTGTACTGCCGGAGCTCGGACTAAATCATGGATCGTGTTCCGCCTTTTTGTATGGCCGACCTGTCGGGGGTCGGACTCCATCTGGGATCTAGCCCCGCCTACGTGTTGTGACAGGACTTGATCATGGGCCGAGCGCCGGTGCATTGTGGTGGCCGCCCTGACGGAGGCCGGACTCAACCATGGAGCGAGTGCCGCCTCCTTGCGGTGGCCGCCCTGACGGAGGCTGGACTCGACCATGGATCGAGAGGCGCATGGACTGATTTCAAATTGGGGTAATCGTTCCGCCTGGATTTTGGCGGGAATTTATGGCGGTCGCCTGACTTTACGTCAGCCTGGCGATTCGACGGTGGGCGGGAATCGAGGCGGCCCAACCACTGAAGTGTTGACGCGTGGCGGAATTGACGGTTTTGACAGTATGCGAAGCGTCAGAACACGTGGGTGGTGGACAGGGCCCGGATTGGTGACGCGTGTCTTGGGCTCGACGGTCGCGATTTTTTGTGAAGTCGCTTTAAAGAGATCGTGAGGAGGGGGAGGGGAGCAAAGCTGATTGTCGGGCGAAAAAATTTTTGACAAGCAGCTAGGGCTCGTAGGAGGTGTCCGTGACCTTGCCAGAGTCGCCCTCGTGGGAACGGTCAGCGGGGTAGCGCAATCGCCCGAGTCGTCGGCACCCGTTAGGTAAGACGCTCGTTTTAGAAATGTCTTCTTCCATGTCTCCGTCTCGGAGTCAGGGTTCGGGGGTAGGTGGGGAAGGAAGCTCCGCCGCGGAGACAGGAGGGGTGCCCGTCGAGATTGCGGGCGTCAAGTCGGAGCTGAAGAAATCCGTTGCGGAGATCTTCACGATGTACGTCAGGCCGCCGTATTCGGTTCATGAACCGGAGCCGCAAGAAAGGGTGTGTTTTGCGGGTGATCGGGAGGTGGGAGTATACGTATCTTCGTTTGAGCAAGGTTTGCGCTTCCCCCCCCCATCCGTTCTTGCTGGAAGTGTTGAACTTCCTGGAACTGCCCCTTTATCGCCTGATGCCCAATGCCATCAGTGCCATTGTGGGGTTCATAGTGCTGTGCGTGAGCAACCAGGTTTGCCCGTCTCTGACCTTATTTCGCCACTTCTTCTCGGTCAAGAGGTTGCGGTCATGCTACTATCTCTCCGCGAAGAGGACGCATCCGCTCATTAGGGGTTTGCCTGGGAAAATTAAGTTTTGGCGCCAGCAGTATGTGTTTGTGGAGGTGCCGGAGGATGTGCTGATAAGGTCTGATTGGGCGGAGCTGAATCCCAAGGCAAGAGAGGGGGTGAAGTTGGGGGATGAGGAGGAAGTGGTGGCCCGGATTTTGATGGCCATACCAGCGGAGGGACGAGATTATCGGATGCTCGCTCGGGCTGAGATGATAACGGCGTACATCTGGCCCGAAGGTATGAGAGATTTTGGTGTTCATGTTTCTGATGTGCTTATGCTGAACTTTCTCTCTTTGGCAGGTGGCACAATGAGTCTGTCCCTTGAGGAAATGATGAGGCAGGCCTCGGAGCAGGCGGGGCGATCGTCGATAAGAGGCGGCCCCAAGAGGTCGCGAGCGGAAGTTGGGGCGAGGAGCTCGACTGGGGTGCCAGCGCCCACAAAGAGGAGGAAGAAGCCGACGAAATCGTCCGAGCCTGACGCGCCGGGGGGAACCGGTCCGACGGAAGGCGGGGCCGGGGAGGGGGTGGCGAATCCCATCATCGACTTGGAGGGCGGGGACGAAGGGTCGACAGGGGGTGGGGCGGAATTGCCCCGAACGAGGCCGCCTAGCCCGATGGCACCTGTAGGGGGGAGGGGGCGGAAGCTGGTGGTCCGTCGCATAGGGCCGAGGCGTCGAGTGGTCCGACAGGGTCCGGAGGATGGGACCCTTGGCCTTATGGTTGTCCCGTGTTCGGTCTTGAAAGGGTGCCAACCGACCCCCGCTGTGGGGCCGCCTTGGCTAAGTTTAAGGCCAAGAGGACCGATGTCGAGGGCTACCCCGACGGCGCGCTTCATCGGGCGCCGTACAAAGTGGCGAGTGACGAGTCCGTGTTTGAGGATGGAGGTGTGGCGGCGAGGTTGGCGGAGAACATTTTCCTGCCCCGCGATAGGGTAGCGCTGGAAGCGGTGGAGCCTGAGGGTCTGTGCGGGACCGCGGTGATGCATGGCGTCCAGGTATGTTCTGTAAGGTGGGCGACGTTTTTTAGTCGGTTTTATAGAATGCCCTAAATGGGTTTACTTTTGGGCGCTTCTTTACGCAGATCCTCAACATGATGCTCGGGATGATGCGGCATGTGCCGGCCATACACAAGGCCGAGGGTGCCGTGGCTAGAGCGGTCGCCGAGGTCGCTGCCGTTCGTAAGAGCGCTGGCGAGGACCTGGAGAAGGAGAGGGAGCGGGGCGACCGATATGAGGCGGAGGTAGAGCGCCTGAAGATGGTCGTGTCTGATCATGAGCAGCGGGCGGTCGAAGCTGGGGGGAGAGCGAAGGAGCTGGAGGAGGCCCTTAGAAGGGGGGAGTCCCGTGCGGAGGACCTAGCGGGGCGTGCCAAGGCCGCCGAGGAGGAGTTGGCCCGTAAGGTCGAGGAATTTCGGACGTACCAGGAGAGAACCGTCGTCCCCGCCCTCGCAAAGTCGATGACCGATGGCATGGAGGAGGGCTACGAGGAGGGATGGGAAGACTGCCTGGCTCGGTTGAAGGAGAAGGTGGCGGGCCTGGTCCCGCCGGTGGAGATCGACCTCGACGGGCTCGCTGCGTGTGGCGACGACGAGGCGGGGGAAGGAGACGGAGGGGAGGATGACGAGCCGGAGGCCGGCGGGGCAGTCGGAGGTTCCCTCGAGGGAGAGGGCGCCGTGACTGGCGGAAGCGCCAAGTAGTTTTGTATAGGCTCCTCCCCCTTTTCTCTCTCTCTTTTTTATAAAAACGAAAGAAAGTGACGATTCGTGGCGTTGGTATCTGCATTTTTCTGCCTGCGTGTGTGCATAAATTCTCATTTAGAGTTACGCCTTGGTGCGGCTATTTAGATCCTGGCGTGGGGGGAATCGTGGTAGCTCCCTTTATTACTCGTAGCACGTCCGATATATTTTACGGCCGGGCGGCCCCCCTTTTCGAGGGTTGGTCGGGTCTAGGTGTACCCGAGCTATAACTAATGATCAAACGGGATTAGTCTTCGGTCTTTTCAGCTGCTATTATTGATAGTTTAATAAACAGGGAAGCCCCGTAGGCTTAGCATTGAATCGGCCCGTAGGCGTAACATTGTATCGGCCCGTAGGCGTAACCGTGTGTCGCTCTAGGTAGGCCGAAGTTCTCATCGCAGCTGATCCGCCTTTCTCTGGTGTCTTGCCCCTGATAAGGGGCGTGGAGTGGATTTAGCGGGTTCCTCCTCGGCGTAGGGGTGGATTGTCGCGTCGGAGCCAGGCAGTGGCTTTGGCATTCGTTCCCAGAATTGGGGGGAGAGGGAGTCCTTGGTGGTTGTTCTATCCCACGGGGCCCCGTTGCTCGCCTCGACTGGAGTCTCCGCGTGGTAGGCGCGAAGGGACGCGGGCCGCAGCCCCCCTGGGTGGTCTCCAGGCATAAATGGGCCGGGGAAGGTCGATGAGTGGAAGGAGAGGTGTTTCCATTTGTACGCGGAGTAGCCCGTTTGAGCACGCCGGCGCTTGGGGACAAGTCCCCCTTGGTTGGGGGGCCTTGGGCAGCTGCCGGGGTGCTCGGCGGGGTGATTTGGCAGGTATGCCCCATCCATCGGGTTGTCTGCCAGCCACGCCTGCGTGCGCGGGGCGACCGTGGAGAGGCATGGTATGCCATTGGAGCTCCAGTTCCCATGCCTTAAGTTGTCTAAAGGAAGGAAGGGAGCAGCAGGCTGGGTAATCGTCGTGTAAGGGGAATATCCGGTTGGGGGATCGTTTACTTTGGCGGTTGGCGATACTCGCATTTTCCGCATGTTTTGAGGGATAGAGGGATGCAAAACTACTAGTCTATCTCCACATCCTTCCTCTCGCCTTCCTCCCCACCCCCCACCCCCCCTCGAGGAAGCTGAGAGGGGGGGGATTTATAATGGTGACTTTCTGCCCTCATTTACTCTTTATTGAGAGTCGGGGTCGTCTTGGAATTTCGTTCTTAGGGGGGTGTTCCCGATGGGTGACGGGTGATGTGACCCCTCAGGCATGCATGACACTTGTCAGTGCCGTTAGTCCCGAGTGTCCTTTTGGGTTGGACAAGTCATTTCGGGCGTCGGCTTTATGGGGGTCTGGCGTTGCTCCTCAGGAATGGCTGAGTAGGGGTTACTTTGATTCGCGGACCTTGAGTAGTTTCCCGAGGTTTGAGGAGAGGGGTGACAGGACCTTACGGGGGAGGGAGGGTACTGGTCCGTCGGGTACCCCGCCTAAAGCGCTCTGGCTTGGGTGACCGAGCTCAGGGAACTTGACCCGGAGGTCTTCCTGGGGGGGAGCGAATACGCGGCTCGGCCCGTGCCTCTCTCCGGTTTGGGTGGCGAGGATTGGTCATGTCCCGGAGTCTTTGAGAGGGCGGGTATTGGGCCTTCGCCTCCCCGCAGCCTCTATAGTCGGACGGGTATTGGGCTGTCGCCTACCCCGCATATGGCGCGCCGGTTTGGGTGGCCAAGCTCAGTGAACTTGCCCCGGAGGTCTTCCTGGGGGGGAGCGAGTACGCAGCTCGGCCCGTGCCCCTCTCCGGTTTGGGTGGAGAGGATTGGTCCTGCCCCTGAGTCTTTGAGAGGGCGGGTATTGGGCTGTCGCCTCCCCGCAGCCTCTATAGTCGGACGGGTATTGGGCCGTCGCCTACCCCGCATATGGCGCTCCGGTTTGGGTGGCCAAGCTCAGTGAACTTGCCCCGGAGGTCTTCCTGGGGGGAGCGAGTACGCAGCTCGGCCCGTGCCCCTCTCCGGTTTGGGTGGCGAGGATTGGTCCTGCCCCGGAGTCTTTGAGAGGGCGGGTATTGGGCCGTCGCCTCCCCGCAGCCTCTATAGTCGGACGGGTATTGGGCCGTCGCCTACCCCGCATATGGCGCTCCGGTTTGGGTGGCCAAGCTCAGTGAACTTGCCCCGGAGGTCTTCCTGGGGGGGAGCGAGTACGCAGCTCGGCACGTGCCCCTCTCCGGTTTAGGTGGCGAGGATTGGTCCTGCCCCGGAGTCTTTGAGAGGGCGGGTATTGGGCCGTCGCCTCCCCGCAGCCTCTATAGTCGGACGGGTATTGGGCCGTCGCCTACCCCGCATATGGCGCTCCGGTTTGGGTGGCCAAGCTCAGTGAACTTGCCCCGGAGGTCTTCCTGGGGGGAGCGAGTACGCAGCTCGGCACGTGCCCCTCTCCGGTTTGGGTGGCGAGGATTGGTCCTGCCCCGGAGTCTTTGAGAGGGCGGGTATTGGGCCGTCGCCTCCCCGCAGCCTCTATAGTCGGACGGGTATTGGGCCGTCGCCTACCCCGCATATGGCGCTCCGGTTTGGGTGGCCAAGCTCAGTGAACTTGCCCCGGAGGTCTTCCTGGGGGGGAGCGAGTACGCAGCTCGGCCCGTGCCCCTCTCCGGTTTGGGTGGCGAGGATTGGTCCTGCCCCGGAGTCTTTGAGAGGGCGGGTATTGGGCCGTCGCCTCCCCGCAGCCTCTATAGTCAGACGGGTATTGGGCCGTCGCCTACCTTGCATATGGCGCTCCGGTTTGGGTGGCCAAGCTCAGTGAACTTGCCCCGGAGGTCTTCCTGGGGGGGAAGCGAGTACGCAGCTCGGCCCGTGCCCCTCTCCGGTTTGGGTGGCGAGGATTGGTCCTGCCCCGGAGTCTTTGAGAGGGCGGGTATTGGGCCGTCGCCTCCCCGCAGCCTCTATAGTCGGACGGGTATTGGGCTGTCGCCTACCCCGCATATGGCGCGCCGGTTTGGGTGGCCAAGCTCAGTGAACTTGCCCCGGAGGTCTTCCTGGGGGGAGCAAGTACGCAGCTCGGCCCGTGCCCCTCTCCAGTTTGGGTGGCGAGGATTGGTCCTGCCCCGGAGTCTTTGAGAGGGCGGGTATTGGGCCGTCGCCTCCCCGCAGCCTCTATAGTCGGACGGGTATTGGGACGTCGCCTACCCCGCATATGGCGCTCTGGTTTGGGTGGCCAAGCTCAGTGAACTTGCCCCGGAGGTCTTCCTGGGGGGAGCGAGTACGCAGCTCGGCCTGTGCCCCTCTCCGGTTTGGGTGGCGAGGGTTGGTCCTGCCCCGGAGTCTTTGAGAGGGCGGGTATTGGGCCGTCGCCTCCCCGCAGCCTCTATAGTCGGACGGGTATTGGGCCGTCGCCTACCCCGCATATGGCGCTCCGGTTTGGGTGGCCAAGCTCAGTGAACTTGCCCCGGAGGTCTTCCTGGGGGGGAGCGAGTACGCAGCTCGGCCCGTGCCCCTCTCCGGTTTGGGTGGCGAGGATTGGTCCTGCCCTGGAGTCTTTGAGAGGGCGGGTATTGGGCCGTCGCCTCACCGCAGCCTCTATAGTCGGACGGGTATTAGGCCGTCGCCTACCCCGCATACGGCGCTCCGGTTTGGGTGGCCAAGCTCAGTGAACTTTCCCCGGAGGTCTTCCTGGGGGGGAGCGAGTACGCAGCTCGGCCCGTGCCCCTCTCCGGTTTGGGTGGCGAGGATTGGTCCTGCCCCGGAGTCTTTGAGAGGGCGGGTATTGGGCCGTCGCCTCCCCGCAGCCTCTATAGTCGGACGGGTATTGGGCTGTCGCCTACCCCGCATATGGCGCTCCGGTTTGGGTGGCCAAGCTCAGTGAACTTGCCCCGGAGGTCTTCCTGGGGGGGAGCGAGTACGCAGCTCGGCCCGTGCCCCTCTCCGGTTTGGGTGGCGAGGATTGGTCCTGCCCCGGAGTCTTTGAGAGGGCGGGTATTGGGCCGTCGCCTCCCCGCAGCCTCTATAGTCGGACGGGTATTGGGCCGTCGCCTACCCCGCATATGGAGCTCCGGTTTGGGTGGCCAAGCTCAGTGAACTTGCCCCGGAGGTCTTCCTGGGGGGGAGCGAGTACGCAGCTCGGCCCGTGCCCCTCTCCGGTTTGGGTGGCGAGGATTGGTCCTGCCCCGGAGTCTTTGAGAGGGCGGGTATTGGGCCGTCACCTCCCCGCAGCCTCTATAGTCGGACGGGTATTGGGCCGTCGCCTACCCCGCATATGGCGCTCCGGTTTGGGTGGCCAAGCTCAGTGAACTTGCCCCAGAGGTCTTCCTGGGGGGGAGCGAGTACGCAGCTCGGCCCGTGCCCCTCTCCGGTTTGGGTGGCGAGGATTGGTCCTGCCCCGGAGTCTTTGAGAGGGCGGGTATTGGGCCGTCGCCTCCCCGCAGCCTCTATAGTCGGACGGGTATTGGGCCGTCGCCTACCCAGCATATGGCGCTCCGGTTTGGGTGGCCAAGCTCAGTGAACTTGCCCCGGAGGTCTTCCTGGGGGGGAGCGAGTACGCAGCTCGGCCCGTGCCCCTCTCCGGTTTGGGTGGCGAGTGTCACGCCCCGCTTCCCAAGAATGTGGAGGCGAGACGTGAGGAGGTCCGCTCAGACGTGGAGCTGTGAAGCTGCAGTCTGATAAGCGTATAAAATATCAATTGGCAGGTCCTTGCAAGTGCGACACGGGACGACAATAATAACAAGGAAAGAGAGAGATAAAATATTCAATCTCAGAATATCCACAATAAATTTCAACATCACAGAAAAGCCACCAGGCTAAAAGAAAAATCAAAAGGAAAGTACAAGAGACTGAAAAGAGGCCTAAGGCATGGCCGACATAATACATATCATCAACAAGAAAAGAGAGGTGCTACGCACCGACAGCCTAACAACGACTAAGCAGAAAACAACAACAGCTAGAAGGAGCTCTAGGACTGGCCTCCTATGTCCTCGAATTCAACACCTGCAACCTGCTCGTCCTCAACGACCAACTCTGGCTCACAATCTAACATGTGACACCCAAAAGAGAAAAGGGGCACATGTCAGCAAGTCTAAAAGACTTGGGCAAGGAAACTGAAAGTAACTAACAACCTAGCACTTGTAGTATTAAGCAATGACATGGCAGTTAAGTATGATGCAACAGTTTAAAAGAGTGGCAAGCATGCACAATGTAGCAAAAGCTACCAATTCACTAATCACTTATCATTTAACACTTTTCACTTATCACTTAACACTTAGTGCATAGAGAGTCCACTTGCTGGCCTGCTCGTTTATCTCTATCACTATCAACACTGAAACACTAGAGATTTCACCTGCTGGCCGGAGTGGCTGATCAAGCCAACTCGGGCTCAGTCCGCTTATCTCTTACCCCACCCACATGTGACGAGCGTTGGGGTTTCCAACTCATTATGCTCGCTTCTGGTCACGAGCCAGGAAAATAAGTGTGTGTTGACATTCGAGCGTTGGGGTTTCCAACTACAGGGCTCGCTTCTGGAACACGAGCCAGGAAACATGGGATTGTAGCGTGTGCTACGCAATCACGATAAATAATCACTATGCAATGCCATGAACAGATAATTGCGTACCGTTAATGGAATTTAAACATGACAGGCAAAGATGCAGGGATGATATGAACAGATAATTGCGTACCGTTAATTGAATTTAAACGTGACATACAAGCATGATGAGGGTGACGGATCTAGCTTCGTTGTCAAGCTAGATCAAATGCGCCTAGGCAGCTATCCTTTCACTTCCTAGTCTCTTTTACGCTAAGCAAGGTAATGGCCTAAGCACGGCCTAAACAACAAGGGTAGCAAGTTTCACTTGCCTGAATTTACGTGCCGGTATCACAATCTCAAAGTCCAACCACATATCATAACGTCCAGAGCTCCCACGCTCAGTCCAACACCAGCCTACAGTCCCGTATTATTATCTTGGATTAGTGAGTTACAAAGCAGTAGAAACACAGTTTTTATCTTGATTAGCATGCAAAATTGGTGGGGGTTCCTAAGGTTCAGAATTATACCCTCACACGACGCGAGAGCTATTCTGACGTCGGGTAGCGACGTCAGGGGTTGGGTTCCGGTATCGTGCCAGGGACGACGGTGTCGGCTCGGGGAGGCAACAGGTCACGAAGGAAAATCAGATTATACCTGCGACATGGATGTGCAAAACTAAGCTACCAGCGAACAATAATACCGACCAATAATCATATCCGCCCAACATATACTCTATGCTATAGTATACTGCGTATATATATGTATACATAGTACACTAAAGATTGAATGACAGCACTTGTTACATGCTAACAAGCATGTAACAAACCACTTAATACATTAATAATATTCTATTACTCTTAATCATATAAATCAGTAACTACTATATTATCATAAACAACTTCTTCCTACCTTACTGTTCATGTAGGCCATGCCTAGTTCACAAAGACAACTCACAGTTTATATTGTGTTGCTTACTCCTTCCACTTACAGGTGACGTTGGCTTGAATTGGAGCAAGAAGTCGCGGCCTGGAGGAGTCCAAGGAGGTGCCAGAAGTGATGGGTTGTCGGCCTGAGTTGACCGCGAGGGGGGGTGCCGTTGGTGGTCGCCAGCGGCCAACTAGGGGGCGGCAGTACACAAGTCTGGGCAGAGGAATGGATCGGAAATAAAGAGAGGGTGCCCGGAGCTCTTGTCTGCGGGGAGGAGAAGCTGGGCGCGGTGTTGGGGCTGGCAGTGTTGCGTGGAGACCCAGGCGACCCCGTGGTCGCGACGACGCCGACGCTGCTGAGGGCGGTGCTCGGGCGCTGCCGTTGGGGGTCGGGAAAAGCAGGGAGAGGGAATACTCTGTCTGGAACAGAGGACGGGAGGAAGAACAGGGGAGGCCGGTGTGGGTTCGGGCTCGCTGGAGAGGCGGCTGCGGCCGCGCCTAAGGCTGCAGCGAGCAGCAGCGAAGGACCATGGGCAGCTCGAGGGGGTGCTTGGGCTGCCGTCGCCATGTAGGGAGAGGGGATCCGGCGGCTGCTCGGTAGAAGGCCGGAGAGGGAGTTGAGGCCGACGGTTCATGGGTTGGGCGGTAACTTACAAGAGTGAAGGTGAAGGAGGAGGGCTCGGTTCCTGGGGATGGCCGGCGGAGCGAAAAGGGGACTTGCCGGAGTATTGTCGGCCGGAGGCGGGCTGCCAAAGGGTGCGGCAGCTCGGGTATTCTTGGGTGGCGGTGGCTAGTAGGTTGGTTCTCGTTTGGCTGTGGAATTGAGTAGCCCTAGGTCAATAGTTATAGGGTATGGGCTTCACTCAAGTGGGCTAGGGGACTGTTTGTTAGGGTGATAATAAAAAATGATTTGATCTCAAAACAAATGCACCCAGGTGGTTTAAAGGAATTTTGTTTCAAAAAGTTTATCAAGGGTTTTAAATTTAATAGGTTGTTTTCAAGAGGCCAACGTACAGAACTTAGAACTTTGGATTTATAAATATATAATTATTTATAGGTTGTAATGAGATACACAAATGATCATTCTACATCCAAAAATTGTAAACAAAATACCGGGACGATCACACCTCTGAGAGGATCGTGAATACGGGGTTCGGTCACGCGTCGGAACTATGGAATTACAATAATAAAACCAAATACGGAAACACGCACACGGACCAACCTACACACAAAATACGTACAACCAGAAGTGGCCGTTACATCCTACCCACCTTAGAATAAAGTCCGTCCTCGGACTTTCTAACATATCTAGTCGCCCTATTAACTATCCCAAAACATTTCATGTCATACTTTAAACCAAGGGTAGTCATTACATGTGCTTATACATATACGCACTAGATAGTCAAACATTATTACTACTACACGTTTTCATTCACGTACGATATGCTCTTACACCTATCACAGTCATTTGTATTCATACATGTATTTCAATCATTTGTATACCTCCATTATATAGCTACTACTTACCTAGCACAAACAATAGTTCAGATTTTCACAAAAGATTCGTCTCACACTTAGCAAATACAACCATCGCTTTACGTGTAGATAGCTACCTATGCAACAAGCAACCATGGGTATATTACTCCCTAATATTTCCTAGTATACATCCAATACCAAACACATCGACACATGTAGTCGCGCCACGCCATCATTCAAACAAGTCTTACTATATCTAATACACATTCACCATTACTATAATTTCACAAATATAGCCATTCAAAGTGCATGTAAATATTTCACCATATCTTCACATCACATACGGCCCTATAACTATACTCACGACATGCCAAACATATCATACTCACCAAAACTTATAACTAGGCACATACTTACCCGTGCATGGTGCACACCCATACACGCTAACGATTCATCCATGTATACCAATCATACAATTTCAAACTCAGTACATTGACACGCTTAGTTTAGCTAGCACACATACGTTCACACGAGCAAGTCCTTAGTAAATATCTATAACACAAGACCAACACCTATAGCTATATACTGGTTAGTGACCCACAATCATGTGCGTAACACAACCGGAAACAAACAATCCAAACATTATACATACATCATCCATCACTATACACCAACCACATACAAATACACCAACGTACATAGAGTATACCCACTCAAGCTTGAGTGAGACTCAAAATCATAGCAGAATAATTCCATATACATAACATAGCATCCATACATATGCCAATACTATCTAATGCATACACGTCTACCAACATAACCACATACATATCTAAATGTCAACACCCTTAATATCTAATCAGGTAATATCGCATATTTCAATCACTTCATATACCATGACATTATTACAAACATTAGCACACCTATAATTACATTATTCTCCCTAATAAGTACAGTCATCGTATAGTCACATACATGTATCATATATTCATACCATATCCATCCATCTATAATTGGCACACCAATACACTTACTTCATCCATTAGTTAATATATGCAATAGCCGGGTATACCTCATGGCATACACGCACACAACATCCATAAAAGCAAGCAATACCAATCAAAATTATATTTCTACTACCACAGGTATATCATCTATATACTCACGCAGCAAGAACATAACTACTTACGTCTAAGCGCAATACGTAACTACGTACGAGCACACACTCACGCGTACAACACATATGTCACATAATAGGCCTACCCACTTTAACTATATGTACACCTATTATTATCACACCCAGCATACATATAATTTCACCATTCATATTATTTCAACCATCATAAGTATCTCCAACTACATACACTCTATTCAGACATTCCAATACAGAATCTTATATACATAGACGCCCCTAGAGTGGTATAGCTATCCTCGCACATATCCATAAATATTAACACACTTACAATTTCATAACATCATGAATAACTCTGAGTATGTATATATTACACAATAGGCAAACATTATCATGCTATAGGGGGTACACTCTTCAAGCCTACATACTCAACTTGGGTACATGCGCTACGGCAACATCACCAAAAGTCTAAGGACCCACTACTAAACTGGTGCGACGTAAATAACGGCAAACAATAGTGGGATAACTAAGCAGAAGGAAGGAAACCAAGATCAGATGGCGTAACGAAACAAGATCGTAAAAATGCGTTCAGGTAGGGCGAGGACAAGAAGGTAAATAGATCAAGTGGAACGGAGATATAATTGTGGATGTTTAGGTGGGGAAGAAAGACGTAAACATTACTCTCATAAGTTTTCAGAAATGGTACGTGAATAGCAAAAGTCAAAAACACTAAAAGTATAAAACGGTCATATTTTGAAAAGTTGGAGTTCTCCTCCGTATAAACGATATTTGAAGATCGATAAAATAAGTTGTTCGAAATAAGTTTGAGTTGAATACACATAATAAGAGGAAATGATTTATTGGCTTAACGGAAATCATTACGAAAGGAAGTAAAGCGTTCATACGAACATTAAGGACGTAGGTTAGAAAATATTACGCGGTAGTAATTTAATAATTTCGGCAAAACTTTCGAAATTCAAAGAGTGAAATCATATCAACCATAGTGTAGAGAATTTAAGCACGAGCTAAATATTTTTCCAAGTCTCGAAACTAGAGAGAAATTTCAAATAAATAATATTGAAAATAATTTTAGAGAAATCAGAAATTGCCAAACGAAGCTGATTTATACAAAGATCTTAAAGTATGAACACAACGAGCCTAAGACTGATACATAAAAACATAATTGAAGTTCTATTTATCTTAAAGTATATTTAGTAAAAGGATAAAATGAATTTCGTAGTTTAGAAAAAGATGGTATATCGAACTATCAAAATAGTAATAAGGTTTTAAAATCAAAATGCGAGAAATATTGATTAGCATTTAGCTACGAGACAGTAAATAAAAATTTACAACCAATAGACTCCAAAATTTACGAAAGGATTTTAACTCAATCGGTTAGTGAAAGATTTAAATATATACGTAGGGGGTTTAGAATAAAATTTGAACTTAGCGAAAACTTTAAATAAGAGAAATCGAAAAATAACCTTCAGAAGATTCAAGATTCGTAACTGAGAGGTTCGAAAATTAACGATAATCGCCATGAAGCGATCACGTGAATCGAGGCAAGGAAAATGGTCGGATGATCAAAACATACATATGCCTAGGATATGACCAGGAAACCTACGGGGAAACTCCTACGGTCGACCAATTAAGGGTTAAGAAACTTAGCGCTACGTCTTTCTAAGGGACTAGACTATAATGAACTGCGTTTAGCTTGGCCCGAAATCGATGGACCCAAGCGAACGACTAACGAAATTCTAGAAGTCTAATATGGTCAGAGTTGGGCAAGAACCACTAAGGTAACTCCTAAGATGATTAAATCAATTCCTAGCATGGAGTCTAGCTAACAATCAAGGACCTCTAACTAGCAAGCACAGACGTCTAACTAAGTCTTCATATCATCCAGTGACAAGGAAAACGATTAGAACTAGACTCAAGGATTGTGACTTGGATGTTTTAATTTATTTAATGGACATTTTGTTTATTATCGTTGTTCCAGTTATTCACAGTTGCAAAAGGACCTGCATGGGCCACCACTAAAACCTGTCACGCCCCGCTTCCCAAGAATGTGGAGGCGAGACGTGAGGAGGTCCGCTCAGACGTGGAGCTGTGAAGCTGCAGTCTGATAAGCGTATAAAATATCAATTGGCAGGTCCTTGCAAGTGCGACACGGGACGACAATAATAACAAGGAAAGAGAGAGATAAAATATTCAATCTCAGAATATCCATAATAAATTTCAACATCACAGAAAAGCCACCAGGCTAAAAGAAAAATCAAAAGGAAAGTACAAGAGACTGAAAAGAGGCCTAAGGCATGGCCGATATAATACATATCATCAACAAGAAAAGAGAGGTGCTACGCACCGACAGCCTAACAACGACTAAGCAGAAAACAACAACAGCTAGAAGGAGCTCTAGGACTGGCCTCCTATGTCCTCGAACTCAACACCTGCAACCTGCTCGTCCTCAACGACCAACTCTGGCTCACAATCTAACATGTGACACCCAAAAGAGAAAAGGGGCACATGTCAGCAAGTCTAAAAGACTTGGGCAAGGAAACTGAAAGTAACTAACAACCTAGCACTTGTAGTATTAAGCAATGACATGGCAGTTAAGTATGATGCAACAGTTTAAAAGAGTGGCAAGCATGCACAATGTAGCAAAAGCTACCAATTCACTAATCACTTATCATTTAACACTTTTCACTTATCACTTAACACTTATCACTTAACACTTAGTGCATAGAGAGTCCACTTGCTGGCCTGCTCGTTTATCTCTATCACTATCAACACTGAAACACTAGAGATTTCACCTGCTGGCCGGAGTGGCTGATCAAGCCAACTCAGGCTCAGTCCGCTTATCTCTTACCCCACCCACATGTGACGAGCGTTGGGGTTTCCAACTCATTATGCTCGCTTCTGGTCACGAGCCAGGAAAATAAGTGTGTGTTGACATTCGAGCGTTGGGGTTTCCAACTACAGGGCTCGCTTCTGGAACACGAGCCAGGAAACATGGGATTGTAGCGTGTGCTACGCAATCACGATAAATAATCACTATGCAATGCCATGAACAGATAATTGCGTACCGTTAATGGAATATAAACATGACAGGCAAAGATGCAGGGATGATATGAACAGATAATTGCGTACCGTTAATTGAATTTAAACGTGACATACAAGCATGATGAGGGTGACGGATCTAGCTTCGTTGTCAAGCTAGATCAAATGCGCCTAGGCAGCTATCCTTTCATTTCCTAGTCTCTTTTACGCTAAGCAAGGTAATGGCCTAAGCACGGCCTAAACAACAAGGGTAGCAAGTTTCACTTGCCTGAATTTACGTGCCGGTATCACAATCTCAAAGTCCAACCACATATCATAACGTCCAGAGCTCCCACGCTCAGTCCAACACCAGCCTACAGTCCCGTATTATTATCTTGGATTAGTGAGTTACAAAGCAGTAGAAACACAGTTTTTATCTTGATTAGCATGCAATTGGTGGGGGTTCCTACGGTTCAGAATTATACCCTCACACGACGCGAGAGCTATTCTGACGTCGGGTAGCGACGTCAGGGGTTGGGTTCCGGTATCGTGCCAGGTACGACGGCGTCGGCTCGGGGAGGCAACAGGTCACGAAGGAAAATCAGATTATACCTGCGACATGGATGTGCAAAACTAAGCTACCAGCGAACAATAATACCGACCAATAATCATATCCGCCCAACATATACCCTATGCTATAGTATACTGCGTATATATATGTATACATAGTACACTAAAGATTGAATGACAGCACTTGTTACATGCTAACAAGCATGTAACAAACCACTTAATACATTAATAATATTCTATTACTCTTAATCATATAAATCAGTAACTACTATATTATCATAAACAACTTCTTCCTACCTTACTGTTCATGTAGGCCATGCCTAGTTCACAAAGACAACTCACAGTTTATATTGTGTTGCTTACTCCTTCCACTTACAGGTGACGTTGGCTTGAATTGGAGCAAGGAGTCGCGGCCTGGAGGAGTCCAAGGAGGTGCCAGAAGTGATGGGTTGTCGGCCTGAGTTGACCGCGAGGGGGGGGTGCCGTTGGTGGTCGCCAGCGGCCAACTAGGGGGCGGCAGTACACAAGTCTGGGCAGAGGAATGGATCGGAAATAAAGAGAGGGTGCCCGGAGCTCTTGTCTGCGGGGAGGAGAAGCTGGGCGCGGTGTTGGGGCTGGCGGTGTTGCGTGGAGACCCAGGCGACCCCGTGGTCTCAACGACGCCGACGCTGCTGAGGGCGGTGCTCGGGCGCTGCCGTGGGGGGTCGGGAAAAGCGGGGAGAGGGAATACTCTGTCTGGAACAGAGGACGGGAGGAAGAACAGGGGAGGCCGGTGTGGGTTCGGGCTCGCTGGAGAGGCGGCTGCGGCCGCGCCTAAGGCTGCAGCGAGCAGCAGCGAAGGACCGTGGGCAGCTCGAGGGGGTGCTTGGGCTGCCGTCGCCATGGAGGGAGAGGGGATCCGGCGGCTGCTCGGTAGAAGGCCGGAGAGGGAGTTGAGGCCGGCGGTTCATGGGTTGGGCGGTAACTTACAAGAGTGAAGGTGAAGGAGGAGGGCTCGTTCCTGGGGATGGCCGTCGGAGCGAAGAGGGGACTTGCCGGAGTATTGTCGGCCGGAGGCGGGCTGCCAAAGGGTGCGGCAGCTCGGGTATTCTTGGGTGGCGGCGGCTAGTAGGTTGGTTCTCGTTTGGCTGTGGAATTGAGTAGCCCTAGGTCAATAGTTATAGGGTATGGGCTTCACTCAAGTGGGCTAGGGGACTGTTTGTTAGGGTGATAATAAAAAATGATTTGATCTCAAAACAAATGCACCCAGGTGGTTTAAAGGAATTTTGTTTCAAAAAGTTTATCAAGGGTTTTAAATTTAATAGGTTGTTTTCAAGAGGCCAACGTACAGAACTTAGAACTTTGGATTTATAAATATATAATTATTTATAGGTTGTAATGAGATACACAAATGATCATTCTACATCCAAAAATTATAAACAAAATACCGGGACGATCACACCTCTGAGAGGATCGTGAATACGGGGTTCGGTCACGCGTCGGAACTATGGAATTACAATAATAAAACCAAATACGGAAACACGCACACGGATCAACCTACACACAAAATACGTACAACCAGAAGTGGCCGTTACAGCGAGGATTGGTCCTGCCCCTGAGTCTTTGAGAGGGTTGAACTGAAATTGTCATGCAGAAAAGGCGAAATTCGAAGATAAAAAGAAGGGAACAAGGTGTTTCGTGCAGGACTTACAGTTCTCGGCTATGCCACGACCGGCGCATCGCGCCCCTTGGAGTGATTAGCCTGTCCTTCTCAGCGGGGGCGAGGTCGATCCTGTTTCCTTCGGTAGCGGCATCGGCAGGAGCTAACTCTGGCTGGTGGGGGTCATAACTCCGCCTCGGGGAGTCGATCTTCAGGTTCACCTCGGGTCCTTTGTGCTTGGTCGACCCTACGTAGCAGCTCCTAGACAGCTTCTGGCTTCCCCGTACGATCCCCACCCCTCGGGGGGTCTGGAACTTGACCATCTGATGGAGGAGGCTGGGGAGCGCTCCAATGGCCGACATGTAAGGTCGTCCTATGATCCCATTGTACGCCGACATAATGTCGACCACAACGAACAGCGTCATTCGCGTGACGACCTGTGGCTCTTCCCCGAGGGTTATCGGCAAGGTGATCACTCCCATGATGGGGGTCGAGTGACCGGTGAAACCGACGAGGGGTCCAGTGCAGGGTCTCAGGTCTGTCGGCCTTAACCCCATCTTCTCGATTGTGGACATGAACAGGATGTCGCAAGAGCTCCCTGTGTCGATCAGGAGGTGGCTGACGATGGCCGTCCCAATCTGTGCCTCGATGACGATGGCGTCGTCGTGGGGCTGCTCGATCCCCTCTAGATCCTCGTCGCTGAAAGTAATGGGAGGGTAGGCCATCCTTCTCCCTCTCTGGTCCCCTCCAAGACCCGCCGTCATTACTTGTCTCGCATACGCCTTTTTGCTTGACGACGATGCCCCTCCTGAAGATGGCCCGCCGCATATCGTGTTTATGCGCATGACGGGTTTCTGGGGGTGAAGCTCTTCCCGCTCGTCGTTTGCCGGAGGGTCTGCCCTCCGTGCCCTTCGGTGGTTCCCGTCTTCCCGGTCCGGTCTCCGGCCTCCGACGAAGTCCCCCAGGTGGCCCGCCTGGATCAGCCGCTCGATCTCCCTTTTGAGGGTGAAGCAGTTGTCGGTGTCGTGGCCGTGGTCCCGGTGGTATCGGCAGTATTTCTTAAAATCTCTCCGGGCGGGGTCCGACTTCATTTCTCGGGGCGGCTCCGGCAGCAGTCCGGCCCGTGTAGCCGCAGCCATCACCTCAATCAAGGAGGCATTGAGTTGCGTGTAATGTGCCCGTAGGGGGCCTTCTTGTCTCGGGACGACTCGAGGGAGCCCTTGGGCCGGAGCGAAATCGCGCGCCGGGCCAGGTCGATCTTGCGGGCGAGGCCCGAGCGGTTCCCTCCTTGGTCGGGCCAGTTGGTCGCGACCACGGTGTCCCTCTTCCTGCCTCGGCCGTGGGTGTGACCGGGGTTCGCCTTGGGGGGGGTTTCACCGGGGGGAACAAGGCCTTGGCGCCGAGAGTCTCCTCGGCCAACGCGTGTCTCTCCGCCATAGCAACCAATGCCTCATAGTCGGTTGGCGGATCCCGGAGTAGGGATTTGTGGAGGCTCCGAGTCCGCAACCCCGATTTGAAGGCCAGCATAAGCACCTCATCGCCACACGTCACCACCGCCCGTCTCTCCTCCTGAAAACGGCGGAGGTATCTACCCGTTGTCTCTCCTTCTCCTTGGACTATCGTGCTGAGATAGTCTAAGGGCTTCTTTTTCTTCCGCCCGGCCCGGAACTCTTGGCAGAACTTATGGGATAGTTCGCCAAAGCTCCCTACGGACCTCGCGGGCAAGCCAAAGTACCAGTCCAACGCGGTGTCCCTCAGGCTTTGGGAGAAATGTCGGCACAGGAACGCCTCATCCACGTCCTGGGCCTCCATCGCCCCACGGTATTGTTGCACGTGCGTGAGGGGGTCGCCTCTCCCGTTGTATGTGGCCAAGTGGGGGGGGTTTGAACCTTATGGGCCTTGGGGCGGACGTGATCCACCGTGCAAGTGGCGTGGCTTCCTCCGGGTAGGTTGGGCAGCTCGGCGCATCCCCTCTCCGCCATTCGGGGGTCTGGCTTCGGTCGCGTCTCGGCCGTCGACGGTCCTCCGTCCCCGGGGAGTAGCCCGACTGTCGCCCGGCGGGGCTCCTTCCCCGGGTCGAGGACTCGACGGGTTGCTGGCTACGGTTCTCCCAGCGCCAGCTTCTCCAGGCCAGCTCTCCCCGGGCCTCCATCCGTTCTTGATTCTCCCGAAGGAGTCTCTCGCGCTCGGCGGTGAGGAAGCGTAGTTGTCGACAAACGGCTTCCTCGTGCAGGGTATCGGAGGGGTGGTGCTGGTGATGCGGGCCGCCTCCTCCAGGCGGGGACCTGTTCAGCAACGGGTCCCGCCCGTTCCCGGGCCGCCGGCCCGTCGCCGTCTCTTCTAGGACTTCTTGGTTGCTCCTGTTTTCCCTCCTTAGCCTCTCGCGTTCCGCGACAATGAAGCGGAGTTGGCGGCGGGCTGCCTCTTCTTCCTGGTAGGCCCTCCGGGCGGTCTTGGCCGCCTCGTCCAAGCGCCTTTGCGCCGCAGCCGCCTCCCCCAGGCGCTTCCACCGCCGCGCAACTTCCACCTCCTCTTCCAGGAGCCTTTGCTGGGCCGCAATCTCCTCCGCGAGCCCCCTGTTTTCTCCCTCCTCCTCGAACTGAAGGCGGAGGTTCCGCCTCACGTTCTGGGGCTCCGAGGGGCCGGGCGGCGGCCCCGTTCCGGTTGTCTGATAGCCTCCCCTGGCCTGAGTGGCGGCCTCGAAGCTTTTCAAGACGACGTAGGATGAAGTAGGTTCAGTTTCGGTGCCCACGCCCGGGAGGACGTCGGACGCCGGAGTGATTTGCAGAGAGAGCGGTTCCTGTCCCACGGGATCTTTGCCGTGGTCAGGGTTCCGCGAGATTGGCATGGAGTCTAACATGGGTGTGACCCTTCGTTCCCACAGACGGCGCCAATTGTTACGAGGTGGAACTTGCGTACAATGAATTTGTATTATGGGGAACCAAGGGCACGATGGTTATATGGAAATGAGGGGTTAGGTAGGCTGTTTTACAAGTGATTGGTGGGGTGAAGAGGTTGGATCCGTTGCCGGCGATGCTCTCGGGGTCGTATCTCGCCGGACGCAGCTGAGGAAGGTTGGACGGCAGGGGGCTGACGCTGACTTTGGTCAAGGGGCGAGCTCTCCTGCAGCACGAACAACTCGTCAGAAGGGCGGGGTTGGGGTTCAACCCTTAGCCCCTCCGATGCCTAAGTCAGTAAAAGGGCTTAAAAGGGGGGCTAGACACGCCGGCCGGACTCACTGTGTGTCCGCCTCGCGTGACGAGCTATAGGTGGGAGAACAAAGATATGGATGACCTTTGCTCTCGTGTGTGAATGATAGAAGATCAGAGAATTTTCCAACCTCCTCTCCGTAAGAGGAGAGGAGGTATTTATACCTGACGGGTGATGACTAGGCGTGCTGAGCTGGCTCGGGTGTCAGCGGAAGCTTCGGACGAGGACGTCGGGAACAGGAGTTCCTGATCCGCTTCTGTCAGGCGGCGCAACGGCCGAGGGGTGCTTTTGTCGGGATGTCAGGGCCGAAAGCACTAACCGTCGGATAGGTCAGCCGCCTGGGGGTGCTTTGTCAGGCGATCGGGTGACGTATGTGTCAGTCGTGTCCTTATCCTAGGCTGTTTGTCGTTAGTGATGAACTAAAGGTCAGGCGGTGTCACTCTAGGCGCCGCGGTTAGCGGGAATCGGGCGGGCCGTTCCGGTCGGGGGTTGTCCGGCCCGGCCGCGGCCGTCAATAGGCCTGGCCCAGCTATCCAAGCGTCCCCAAGCGCGCTATCCCGGTGGGTCGGCCGGCTGCGGTTGTTCGCCTCGGCCGGTTCGGGGAGCGCTGCAAGGCGCGCCTGACTCCGTGATGCCCCGGACTTTCGGCGCGGCGGTCCTTTTGTGATATGGTGAGTTAATGGGGTATGATAGTGGATCCGGGCGGGAGTCTGACTCCTACGACCCTTAGGTCGTAACAAATATCCAACTTAGTTGGATAAGTTCCAACACGGGCCTCACAGTCTTTCTTCCTTTGACCTCATCTTGTTCCTATGTGACTTCAGTGATGACGGGCAGTAACACGGCACAGCAGAACGCGGGCAAGAGAGCGCATTACGCGGCACTGTTGCACGAGCGTGGCTCGCCACTCTGCCCTATAGGCTTGGAGTATTACAAAAGAGGGAAGCATTGGCTTGGAGTTTATTCTCTGGATTTTGGCATTCTCCGCATTGGATTTTGGCGTTCTCAGCTATTGGCTTTGAGTTTAGGCACTTGTGTTGGATCCCCCATCAAAATATATCAGTTTTTGGGTTTGGCTTCTTGGTCCAGAACATCAATTTCTGGATGCCAATAAATTGCATAATCTCATTTTAGTTCTTACAAATGTTGCTATCACGTGATCAAATACTATCTTCGATCATGATGTAACTTTTGTTGTAACTTCTGTTCAGAACCTCATTTTAGTTCAGAACATCGTGTTGTAACTTTTGTTGTATTTCATTTTCTGGTCAAGTACGTAGTTTGCTTCATTCTGATGTGGTTTTTTGATACATTGGGCGGCATAGATTTAGGGTTTTTGATGGCGTTTCTACTTTTGTGGAGATGAC